>JAVBHV010000010.1:0-1265868 GCA_033992175.1 Spiraea crenata | reverse complement strand
GGCAAGACAAAGGTTATGAAATTAAAGTATAATGACCAACGGAAGCAAGAGCAAACTACAATCAAACAATGTAAACAAGGAGCAACGAGAGAGAATAAAGCACAAACGGAGCAATATAAACACATAAGCAATAATGGGATGCACTCCCCAAAATGCAACAACTAAACACACAAGCAACCACAATTTAAACACATGATTAGTCACAACAAAATAAGCCCCAAAAGTTCACAGTGGGCATAATAGAGTACAAACATCAACAAAAAACAGATAATTGTTCACGACTAGACACGACAACATAAAACTAAAAAAAAAATTAGCATAACATCCAACAAACCAACATAACAACTCAAATCTATTTCTTCTTTGAGGAACGTTTGGAGATTTTTTTTCCATTCAACGCCTTGATCAATTTGGCAGTGGCCTTCTTCACGGCAGCGTTAACAGTGGCAGACAGATTTGATGGAGAGACTGGTCCAATGGACAGCTTTGCATTCCTCACAGATTTCACTGCCTTCTCACTCTTCTTGACCAGTTCCTCAGTCAAGGGTCCCTTCAAACTCATGTAATCATCCATAGAGGGATCCATAGGAACATCCGCACGCTCGCATAGGTGATGAATGAAACATGGAAAGACCACAGACGCACGGGTACCCACAATTTTCTCAGTATTTCGAGTTTTTGAAAGAATGGAATCATAGATTAGATGACCTAAGGGAACGGGATACCTCTGCACCAAAAGATAGACTAGTCTAGCAGCCTCAAGAGTAACATTTGCAGTATTACCGGTAGGGAGAATGTTTGTTTTAACGATTTGCAGCAAATACCGATAGCTAGGGGACAAATGTGACCTACTTGGCTTGTCACCTAGGGCAACAACTAGATCTGGATCATGGAAGGCAAGTGCAGAAAAATCCGGCTAGACTCCTCTAGATAGGTTGTGTAAGACTCGTGATTGGCATGAATAGGCAAACCAAAGTAATCATAAATGACCTCCGGACTAGATTAACTCTAACCCCACGCACCACAACATCAACATCATAGGAAAAGACATCCAATTTTGGGAAATTAGCAAAGAACTCCCTCACAACCGTTAGATTGAACCTAAAATCATGTGTGGGGACCAATAGCAGATTTTTCAAATTAAAGAACCTAGCGACATCTTGGACCCATCCTAGACCTAAAGATGACACAAATTCGGAGGAAAAGTTGAGAATAGGAGACTATGAGAGAAACCGAACACTTTTTGGAGGATTTGGAAAGAGAGATGACTTTATGAGCGGCTACTTGGGAAGGTGAAAACTTTATCAAAACCCTAACCATCTTTATTGCCTCAAAGAACTCCCAAAAGCTGCTATGGAAACATGGAGACGCCACTGGTTCATGAACCAGTCCACACGTGTCGACCATCTAGAGGAAAAGAAACGGCGCCTATTTAAACATGAAGAGACAAGTCTCTTAAGTAGCTATTTCCCATCGGTCAAACCGATGTCTATATCAACCCAACCAACACAACTATTATCACACACCAATTGAGAATCTCGAAACAAGGATTTGAATAATCAATTAAGTACAATCGGACCAACACTTGGTATAAACTATAATGTGACAAAATCGATAGTTAGTGCTTGACATGAATGTTGTGACAATATGTAACTATGCATGAGGGTTATTTTTGGTAGTCAGATTTTTGTTCTCTTATTTGAATTAAAACACCCAATAGCATGTTAAGAGAATAAAATTGATTCAAAGACTAAGTCACATGACATATTTGGGAATGGGAATTCTAGTCAAATCGAGTAAGAATCACAAGGTAAATTGATTTCAATTTGATTACACACTAAGTTATGTACCCACAACACATTAAGATTTTCAAATTAGTGAAAACTTGGAAATTTATTCTTTTAAGTGCAGAATTGTGGAAAGTACATTGACAATCACAAATTTGGTGTAACATTGACACATCTTTACTTTAACTCAAGCCCAAAACTATAACTTTGTTATTTTTCTTTTTGAGTTAGGGCCTTATTGTTCTTCTCGTTTTCATTTTCGAGGAAAATATTTATTTTGACTACACATCACTTTTTGAAAACACAAGAATTAACACAATTGATCATCATCAAGTAGTAAGAGTTTTCATAAAAAAGTGAAGGAAGCAAACTTAAATCATTTGTACTTTAAAACTCACACTCTTTCATTCTTTGACAAGAAAAAGGGGTTATGAACATGTGACTCAACCTAGTGCTTCAATTGTATTCAACAAGCATCCAATTGACAGTAATAAATCAAAGAGACTAGTCTGAAAATGCATTTTTCATTTTTCATGATGCATGATATGCAGTAATTGAAATATGTACAAGCACCGACTATGACTAGTCACAATTATTCTGTAGTACAGATTCCAAGACTCTTGCGAAGACCAGACAAGATCTGATCATCTAAGGGTTTGGTTAAGATATCCGCAAGTTGTTTTTCCGAAGGTACAAATTTGAGCATTAAAATCTTTGACTCAACAAGATCCCGAATGAAGTGGTGCCTAATATCAATGTGCTTAGTTCTAGAATGTTGCACGGGATTTTCAGAAATACAAATTGCACTAGTGTTGTCGCAATAGATGATGAACTGGTCATGAATAATGCCATAATCACAAAGCATTTGCTTCATCCAAAGTAGTTGAGTGCAACACTACCCACAGCAATGTATTCGGCCTCGGCAGTAGACAAAGATACAGAATTTTGTTTCTTGCTATACCAAGAGACCATGTTGTTACCAAGGTAAAACACACCACCGGAAGTACTTTTCCGGTCATCACTACAACCCGCCCAATCGGCGTCACTAAACCCAACCAAGTTAGTATTGGTATCAAAAGTATACCAAATACCAAAAGGAAGAGTGCCACTAACGTACTTGATGATTCTTTTCACAGCATGCAAATGAGACTCTCTAGGATCACTTTGAAATCGCGCACATACTCCAACAGAGAAGGAGATGTCTGGTCTACTAGCAGTGAGATACAGCAAACTGCCAATCATGCTTATGTAGAGTGTCTGGTCAACACTCTTGCCCTTTTTATCACTAGACAACTTAGTGGTTCTACTCATGGGAGTCCTAGCAGGTTTGGAAGAGGAGAATCCAAATTTGCTAACAAGGTTTGCAGCATACTTGGATTGAGAAATGAAGAGACCAGTCTTCTCTTGTTTAACTTGCAACCCAAGAAAGTAATTTAATTCACCAATTAGACTCATCTCAAACTCACTAGTCATAATCTTTATGAATTGTTGAACTTGAGATTCCGAAGTAGACCCAACAACAATATCATCAACATAAATTTGAGCTACAACCACATCATTCTTTAACCGCTTGATGAACAAGGTTTTGTCAACGGATCCACGAGTGTATCCATTGGACAGAAGATGACTAGACAGTCTATCATACCAAGCTCTAGGAGCTTGCTTCAAACCATACAACGTCTTTTTCAACTTAAAAACACCATCCGCCATATGAGGATCCTCAAAACCTTTTGGTTGTTCCACAAACATATCCTCATTCAAGTAACCATTTAGAAAAGCCGTCTTGACATCCATTTGGTACAACTTGAACTTTAGATGACAAGCACAAGATTTCAACCAAGCTCAATATCTAATGTACCTATCTTAAATGCAGCGGTCTCTTGTGCGGCTTCTTCTCAATCACTTCACTTCCAATGGATGCTTGCTTGGTCAACACGATATACGGAAATACACAAGTATTCCTATACGTGGCACCCAGTGGCGTGGCTGAAAATTCAAGGGTTCAGTGCGAAATTTTGATTGGGGCCTTAATTATACAACAAATATTCTTTTTACGCACAACATATTAACGAAGAAAAAGAAAATTTCAAAAAAAAATTTCAAATAAACTATAAGAAAGAAGAATAAATCATAAATAAATCTAGTATAATGTACAATAATGAAATACTTATAGCAAACAAAATTAATAGAAAAAGCAACATCAGCCAACATAATATCTTTAGCATCTTGACCCAACATCCATATTTCATTTGAAAAACATTAAATTTTTGTAATTTTAGAATATAACTTTTTTATATTAAACAATTATATAATAACAAATATAAACAAAAAATAATTAGGGGGCCCTATTTGAGACGGGGGCCTGGTGCCGGCGCACAGCTCGCACCCCTTAAGACACGCCACTGGTGGCATCTTAATATGAATGCAGTGGTGATTTATGACCAGTCACAGTTGCATTCCCAGAAAACTACAAAGCTTCAGGAAATGAACAGTAACTGTGTTTGCTGCTACAGTTATGAACTGCAGCAAACTTACTAAGGTCAATGACCTCTAGAACTTAACTAAGTCTATGAACATGCATGAACATGGAAGACTTTAGTTGCACATTACTAATCCGACTTAAAGTAAGAGAACTTTAAAAACAAGCCGAACTAGGAAGATAAACCCTCTTCAAAGTTTTGCTTAGAACATTTTCTTTTGAAAACAACTTTGAAAATCAAGGGTTTAACAAACGCAGACTATCCTCATAAATCTTATGATGCTTCTATGTAAGTGAACTAAAATCACTCAAGAAGACAAGAAGAAACCCGAGAGGAAAGTATGAACAAAGGTGAGAGCTTTTCAAAAAATGTTTTGAGAATTAACTTGAAAACCCTAGTTGAAACAGCCAGTTTAAGGTTGTTTAAATAGAAGATAAGGGCTTGAAAATCAACGGCTGAGAATTGGACAACACAAAGCCACTTTATCACTTTACAATGAAAAAACCGGTTAAAAGAGTTAACTGTGACCGGACTGCTGGGTAAAGGCATGTTCTGTTGACCGACTGCTGGGTAAAGGCATATTCTGTTTAAATTGCTTTATCAGAAAGTTTCTGTCACTGATTGTCAACGACCCATGTGCATGAAATCGGTGACCAGTCACAGAATAACAGAAATCCTTATTCTAATGAAACCTTTTGCAAAAACCTAAGTGTTTTGAAAACGTTTGACAATATAATATAAGAATTTATGCTAGACACATTTAATATGCAGATATGATATGCAATATGATTGTCACATTTGAATGCATCTTCAACAAACCACCAATCTTCAATCTTCAAGCTCCTTCAACAATTCTAAATATCTAGGAATAAACCCTAATTGACTAATGGAGCTTGTTACATTTATTACAATGTTTTTGTACAAGGATAGCCAATATTAAAATATCCTACAATAAACATACTCATGGCTGCAAACATGGGCACAAACTGTTGATGTCCGAAAATGGATCAGGTCAACAGTCAATGTATGAGGGGTGAATCGAGATGATCTTCGGTTTCGGGTATCTAGGAGGCTAGCTCCAAGTGGGGGAATCTGGTCTAGAATCGGGGAGGCGAGGTTCGGCCTCGGGTAGAGCTTGGCCGGTCTAGGAGGGATGTTCCCGGATGATGTTCCCGGATGGTGATGTTCCCGGCCAACAGTGAACCTGCACTGAAAGGAGTCACGAAAGTGCACCGGTGGGGTGCTGGCCTAAGTCCCTCCGATGCTTAAGTCAGTGTATGGAGGAAGTAAGTCTTAAAGGCAAGTACAGAGTGTTTGGTGAGTGTAATAAAGTTACCTTTGACCTGTGAGGGTTGACAAGTATTTATAGGGAACGGTTTGGACCTTCTTGTAATATGTGGGTAATGTGGGGTGAGACCCCATATTGCCCTTTCTTGAGGCTTGTGGAAGCCCTTAGTCCGCCTCTAGGATGACATCTGGCCGGTCTGGACGAACACAAACAATAACATTCATGCAAGAAAGTACCCCTGGTGGTACAAAATTGTTAAAGCATAATCATGGGTGCAAACATCGGTACAAACAATAACATTTATACAAAAATGTTCGGGGCTTGTAAAAGCATACTCGTGCGTATCAACATTGGGTACAAACAATAACATAACTATATAAACTCAAAATAATAGTTTTAGTGTTATAACCATCTAAATTGCAAAAGACAAAAGAAATCTAGGAGGAACAAAAGTTTGAGGAAAAGATGAAGAATAGAGAAAAGAAAATGAAAACTAGGTGGGTGAAGAAAGAAGATGAAATGCACGTTACTCATCTTATACTCATTAGAAGTTAATTTTCAAATTCAATCATGCACAATTAAATTTTCTACCAAGTCAACAAATAAAAACATACCAAAAGAATCAAGGATTAAATATCAAATGTGTAAAATAGATCTGGTAAAGGGTAAATTCAAAAGCTGACATGTAAAAGTTTTTATGGTAAAATGTTGACAGATTCAAACTATATGCCCCTCAATTTAAACTCAAATTCGTTAAGCTTAAACATTCTTGGGTTGGGTGTAGGTGGGGTGTGGGGGATGGGAGTTGGGTGGTGGAAGTAGGTGGGGGCGTTGGCCGGTAGACGGTGGCCGGTGTGCAGGGGGTGGGTCTAAGAAATATAAGTATACGAAAGCAAAGAATCCTAGAGGCAATTAGAGCGTGTCGTACAGAAAATAATTTAGATAGGTAAAAAAAAAGGATATGCGACATGGCGACATTAATTATATCAGATTTTTTCACGGAGATGGAGGTATAAGTTTGTACAAGTGGTAGGTTGAAACAAAGGGCTACACCAGTCCACATATATTCATTGCCCCTATCTTTTCCATGCAGTTATTAGCCGTAGGCATGCCCTTCCTTTTCTGCCAGCTTTAGACTGTCGTTTGGACGTGCTTTATTTAGTCAGCTGATCTCTTCCTAATGTTTTTTTTTTTTTTTTTTTGAGAAAGCGACAGAAGAAGCCTTGATCAATAATGAGAAATTTTATCTGCATCCATCAATTTAATCGTTACACCCACTATTGTTTTTAATTAAAGTTAGCTACATATAAGCACACAAATTATAGGGTCAATTGACGGAACCATGAAATTTTTTCTGAGTGGGCTACCTAAAACTGTTTGCTTGAGTCTTAACGATCAATTTTTTTTTTTTGATATATACCAATATTCACTATAATCTTCGTAGAATATAACCTCTAATTATAATTTTTTAACCAAAATTTATTCTTAAATATCCACTACAAAATTTCCAACAACGTTCAATAAAAAAAACATATACATGAAAAAGAAAATATAGTAATCGAATACACATTTGATAAAAAGAAAATCTACATCAAAAGAACTTCGTGCATACCTATTCATGTGGTTTCCTGCGATCCTTTAGAGAATAGAAATCTTTTGCTTCTACATCTGAATCAATTTTCTCAGCAAGTTCCTTTTCAATGTTTCATAGCATCTGCTAGAAAATCATTCTCCATCATCTTGCAAGCCGCTGTTTTCATGAACTTCATTGAGGAAAGAGATCGCTTAGTAGTTGTCCTAGAAACAAGAAGAGTTAATATGAGGTGAATTAACCTATCAATCAGATAGTATATTTGCAACTTCTTTGTTTCAACTAATCCCCGATATAATTAAGAGATAGTAGATATGTTTTGAAACTTAGGATGATAAAGTACATATGCCTTATAAATTACTAACAGACATCTCTAAATATGTAATTTTTTTTTAATGAAATCTCCAAGATAAAACTTCTCTGCAAGCAGATGTTGTTAATGTTAAATGATCTAAAAGCATCACTAGGATTCAAAGCTCAATCAAGAGTAAGAAATTTTATTTTCCTTCATTGAACCTACTATTTAGCTCTGCCAACTGACAATCTATAATTTCATTAAATATGTCAACACGTTAAAGATGTTCAAAAGTAACACGATCATTATGCTGGCAAAAGTAGTGGGCTAGGGAGTTTTTTGAATTTGGGTAAAAATTGAGTTGAGTTATTTAAGATATATTGAAAATTCCATACTGGGCTAAATTATAAATATAAGGGATAACAGGGTAAATTTGATCAAATCTTCACTGGGCTACAGCCCACCTTAGCCTTGTGGGTAGTTCCGCCATTGGCCGTAGGCATGCCCTTCCTTTTCTGCTAGCTTTAGACTGTCGTTTGGACGTGCTTTATTTAGTCAGCTGATCTCTTCCTAATGTTTTTTGTTTTGAGAAAGCGACAGAAGACGCATTGATCAAGAAAGAGAAATTTTATCTGCATCCATCAATTTAATCGTTACACCCACTATTGTTTTTAATTAGGGTTAGCTACATATAAGCACACAAATTATAGGGTGAATTTCAAGTTAGTACCCAAACTTGTAAAATTCTACAAACACATATCCAAACTTCACAAAACCTTACAAATTAAGTCCTCCGTTAGTGAATCCGTCAAAACTGCCGCTAATTGCTGATTGGCTATGCCCAGTTGGCAATTTCTTGCTAATGTGAGCTTTTGAATGACCCCAAAGCTTCATTTCCTTGCTCCAAAGGTAACCATTGGAGATGGTAGGAAGTGATTAGTGTGAGCAATGTTATAGGCCACAACTTTTTGGGGAAAGATTGATACTTGTGGTACCATGATATTCCGAACATGTCTATTTTGGTCATGTGATATGTGATGAATTATCTTTGTGAGTTGTGTCTGAAACTCATTAAGTGGCCATTGATGGAGCCATTTTGAGTTATATATGGAACTCTTTTTGTGTAGTAATGATATCAGGTTGTGTTGGCTGCACTAATGACCGAAATTGGTCTTTAAGATGCATATCTGTTGTGTATATTGTGGTATTTAATTTTGGAAACAAGGCTTGATAACAAACATAAAGGAGCTATATTTTATTGTGGGGCTAATTCATAAAGGGCGGGAAAATGAAGCTTTGGGGTCAGCCAAAAGCCCACGTTAGCAAGAAATTGCCAACTGGGCATAGCCAGTCAGCAATTAACGGCAGTTTTGACGGATTTACTAAGGGAGGACTTAATTTGTAAGGTTCTGTAAAGTTTGGATATGTGTTTGTAGAGTTTTACAAGTTTGGGTATCAACTTGAAATTGACCCCATAATTTGTGTGCTTGTATATAGTTAACCCTTTTAATTATTAAGTTACCTTTTTATCCTAATATAAAATTCCTTTGAAGGATTACTAACATTTAAAGTAAGAAATGAAAACTCTCCCTCCACCCAACATCTCTAACCCCTTCAAATGTTTGACTTGTAGGCCTCAACCTTCCATACTTTCACAGCAAATCACCGCTTTTTTTGTTTCTCTCTTCTCCTATTCTTAATTTGTTGTATATGTAGCCGAAGAAATATCATTCTCAGAAACCCCATCAATTGCAATTTGATCTACTTTATTGGTTTCCAATCTCCCAAAAACCTTGTAAATTTTCAATAAATTTATGAGATCAATTTGGTATGCTTAATTAATGGACAAGATGGAACAATTCTTCTCCGCGATTTTGAGTGCAGGTATAAAAGTGGCTTTGAGACGATTGGGGTCGCACTTCTCCTTTTGGTGGTGGTGTCGTGCATGCTGGCTACATGTTTAGGGTTAAAATTATAGGGACAAATGTTGGGTGTAGTAATAAAATTTGATTTTTAATGTAGAATATTATGGCCAAGGAGAGAGAAGGAGAGTAAGAGAAAGATTCCAGAGAATAGGGGATTGATCTGAATTGTGTCAGCCCTTGTTTAGTGCATGTATTTATAGTGGAGGATTCCCAGGGTTTACTAACCCTCATAGAAATGGGCCTAATTAATACATAGAGTCCATACAGTATTCCTACTTCTAATTTACACAGTCAAAACTAGTATACAGTTTACAACACTCCCCCTTGAATGTGTAGCACGTAAAAAGTAGTCGCATCAGATCTTCGTAGGTTGTGGGTGAAGTCAATGTAGTAGGCACTCGGGGATACGTATGTCCAAAAGGGATCCATTTAGGGATATGCTAACCCCAAAACCTTGCTAAGGAAAACCAAATAGAAAAAAGCCAAAGCGAAGGGAAAAAGTGAGCATGCGCATGTCGATACTTAAGCAGTCAGAGGTATGACCAACCCAACGCGGGTGCCTCGTTAAAAACCTTGCCAGGCAACAAAACCCAGTGGGAAAAAGTTAACCTGTGCTAATGAAAAAAGAGTACATTAAGGTCAAGTGAGTACACTTTCGTATACTCCCCCTGAAGTTGACAATTGGTCCCCTTGAAGACTACATACGTTTCAAATCTGACAATCGACGCAAGCCGATTCCACGAACGAGCTTCTGGAAAGTGGCCTTCGGCAGAGACTTGGTGAACAAATTTGCGAGGTTGTCTTGTGACCGGATTTTCTTGACTTCAATCTTCTGATGCTCTTGTTGCTGATGTGAGAAGAAAAACTTCAGCACAATGTGCTTGGTGTTCTCTCCTTTGATGTATCCTTTCTTTAGCTGGTCGATACATGCAGCATTGTCTTCATAGATAGTTGGTTGGACATCACTAACGAAAGACAATCCGTTAGTTTGCCGAATATGCTCAATAACAGTTCGCAGCCAAATGCACTCACATGTGGCTTCATAATGGGCGATGAGTTCGGCATGATTCAAAGAAGTAGCAACTAAGGTATGCTTCGTAGACCTCCAAGATATCGCAGTATTCCCAGTGGTAAAGACATAAACAATTTGGGAACGTGCCTTGTGCGGGTCTGATAAGTAACCTGCATCAGCATATCCAACAAGGCAAGCATCACTGCGATGATCAAGGGGAGATGATCCATCCGAAGATGCATAGGGATAGAATAAGCCCATATCCGTCTTACCCTTAAGGTAGCGGAAAATGTCTTTAACACCATTCCAATGGCGGCGTGTTGGCGCGTTGCTATATCGAGCTAGCAGGTTTACAACAAATGAGATGTCCGGCCTAGTGCATTGGGCTAAGTACAATAAAGCGCCGATTGCACTTAGGTATGGAACTTCTGGTTCCAATAACTCTTCATCATCCTCTTTAGGATGGAATGGGTACTCGAAGGCTTCGCTTTATCCTCATTAAAGCGTCGCAACACCTTATGGGTGTAATTCAACTGATAAAGTAGAATACCATCAGTGCAGTGCTCAAGCTCAAGGCTGAGACAAAATCGAGTTTTCCCTAGGTCCTTCATCTCAAATTCTGATTTCAAGTGCGAGGCAGTAGTCTCAAGCTCTTCTATAGTACCAATGAGATTCATGTCATCGACATAGACTGCAACTATCGCAAATCTGGAATCTGTCTTCTTGATAAACACGTAGGGGCATATTTCATTATTCACATATCCCTTACTGATCAAATATTCACTTAGACGGTTATACCACATCCGCCCTGATTGTTTCAATCTATAAAGTGAACGCCTCAATCGAATTGAGAGGGTGTTCCATGATTTGGAATTATTTGACTCAATCAGCTTAAATCCTTCGGGGACATTCATATATATCTCTGTGTCAAGATCCACATAGAGATATGATGTAACCACGTCCAAGAGCTGCATATTCAGTTTTTTGGAAACTACCAAACTGATAAGGTAGCGGAATGTCATTACGTCCATTACGGGAGAATACGTCTCCTCGTAATCAATGTCAGGGCGTTGAGAGATGCTTTGCGCCACGAGGCGTGCCTTATATCGCACTATTTCATTCTTCTCATTACGCTTCCTTATGAATACCTTGTAACCTACAGGTTTAACATTGGGAGGTGTGGGAGCTATATGTCCAAACACCTTTCGCTTTGCTAAGGAATCTAACTCAACCTGCATTGCTTCTTTCCATTTTGGCCAATCAGTTCTACATTGATTTCCATCAACGGAACGCGGTTCTATGTTGCCGCTTTTGGTTATTTCAGTAGCTACTGTATAAGCAAACACATCATCGATGATTATCTCATTTCGATTCCACAACTCATCCAAGCTAGCATATTGGACAGAAATCTCACGATTCTCGAGAGTAGGATCTGGAATCTCTCCTGGGGCTTCTCCTAAGACATATCCATAGTCCTTAAAAATTTCATGAGTTGGATCGGTTGAGATGGCGGTAGGATTCGGTGGTGCCGGGGTTTTCCGCTTCCGCAGTTGTGAATCCTTCGAACGGAATGGTCTGCCCCGCTTCTGGGCATGCGCAGATGATTGGCTAGCAGCCAGTGTACCACATCCATCAGGGACGTCTATCCTTGCAGGCACATTTGCAGCAGGTATATGTGATCTCGTCACTTCTGCTAGATCAGAGAAGGCATCTGTCATGTTTTGAGCCAAACTCTGAAGATCTAGAAGTCGCCGCACTTCCTTATCACATTGTGCGGTCCGGGAATCGGGATGAGACAAAGTGGGTACAGACCACGTCAATTCGCGTCGTTCATTAGGAACGTTGACATTCTTAACTGCCCCTGACGGCGGGAATACTGTCTCATCAAAGTGACAATTCGCAAATCGTGCGGTAAAGATATCACCTGTCAAGGGCTCTAAATAGCGAATAATCGAGGGGGAATCATAACCAACATATATTCCCAACCTCCTTTGAGAACCCATTTTAGTACGTTGGGCGGAGATGGGCCTCAGGAGGACCAATATGGCTGCATGCAGAATTGCATGGTCCCACGCAGACATAGGGAGCTTGGTACGCATAACCAAGGTCCGTGCGATCAACTATAGGCGCTTGATGAACGCATCTGCGAGGCCATTTTGAGTGTGAACATGGGGAACAGAACGTTCAACCTCAATCCCAAGGGACATGCAATAATCATCAAAAGTCTTTGATGTAAACTCTCCGGCATTATCCAGTCGAATGGACCTGATAGGATAATTAGGGTGGTGAGCCCGCAACTTAACGATTTGGGCCAGGATTTTAGCAAATGCAGCATTTCTTGTGGACAACAAACATACATGTGACCAGCGAGTTGATGCATCAACAAAAACCATAAAGTATCTAAATGGTCCGCATGTTGGTTGGATCGGTCCACAAATATCCCCTTGAATCCACTGAAGAGAAGAAGGAGGATCTGTAATTATCTTTGCGGTGGAGGGTCGAGTGATCAACTTTCCCAACGAGCATGTTTGGCAGAGTGTATCAGAGTACACAAGATCCTTAGTAGTAAGGGGATGCCCGTGTGATGATTTGAGGATACGGCAAATCTCATCGCGACCAGGATGTCCCAAACGGTCATGCCAAAGCAAGTAAGTGCTCGAATCAGCTTGTTTCTGACTAGCGATATGGTTCCCCTCTATTGAGCGAATGGTTGTTTGATACAATCCATTCGAGAGATCTTCCAACTTCTCCAATCTGCGCTTATGGCCGCATTATTAGGAGGTAATGCAAAGATATTCCTCACCATATTCTTCAGTGGTTTCAGCATGGCAATTTTTTGCTCGAATATCCTTGAAACTCAAGAGCGTTCTGTTGGAACGAGGTGAGTATAAGGCCTCTTTGATGGTAAACTCGGTACCATTGGACAACATAAAGTGGGCCTTGTCGTGGCCTTCAATCAAGTTGGATGAGCCTGATATGGTTGTCAGAGGGGTATGTTTAGGTACGAAGTTAGAAAAATATTCCTGTTTATGGAGGACAGTGTGCGTAGTCGCACTATCAACCAGACATCTAACTTCCCCACTTGTCATACCTAAGCATAAATTAATTGAAATCGGTCACATGTAAAAAGAAACTTTATTCAATTAATATTCGAGAACAATTGTTCCAAATCATATCCAAAATAACTAAAACAACACTATAGTTGAAAACATAAATCCAAAAAGAAAAGCGAAATCATAAAGACCAGCCAATCTGGGTCAACATGACCAGTGTCTACTCCTCAATATTTCCATTGGTTGCCTTGAAATAAGCGATCTCGAATGTGGTGTCCATGAGATCATTCTGGGCAAAGTTGGTCTCCCTCGGCTGCCTATTGTTGTGATAAGCATCAACAACATTAGTAGGAGCACGGCATGCTTTTATCCAATAGTCTGTACTTCCACTGCGATAACACATGGCTGACTGGTTTGAGTTCCAGAGGGGGGGCGAGCCTTTCCCTTATTCTTGAAGTTTGGGGCCTTAGGTGTTGTGGTTTCGTGGTTTTGGCCGTGATTGCCACCCCTTTGTGGGCCTTGATTCTCTCTACCATTCTCTATGGCCTTAGGTTTACCACCCCTGCCACAGCCCTGCCTTTGGTTTTGGCGATTCTGGCGATTAGAAGCGCTGGCATTAGCCTCAGGTAAAGGAGGCGCACTTGAGCCACTGGGGCGCGAGTGATGATTCTTCATCAAGTGACTGTTGTTCTTTTCAGCAAGCAACCTGGTAGTGATCAGCTCTGAGAACTTTGTGAACTTTCGCTCTCTGTTTTGCTAGTGCAGGAGCATATCAGAAGCATGGAAAGTTGAGAAAGTCTTTTCAATCTAATCAGCATCTGTAAGTTCTTCCTTACAGTACTTGAGGAGAGAGCGGATCCGGAAAACTTCAGAATTATACGCATTAACAGACTTGAAGTCTTGAAAGCATAAGTGGTATCAGTCATGCCTTGCTTCAGGCAAGAAGATATCCTGCAGATTTGAAGGAACAGATTCTTCAATTTGAAGGAGTTGTTCCTTCAATTTTGTAGGTGTTCCTTCAATTTGAAGGAACTATTCCTTCATATATGAAGTTGTTTAAAGTGTAGTAGTGTACAAGCCAATTAAAAATCAACATGTGTCAAAGTAGTACTATATTGTAATATTTAAAGTGTAGTAGTGTTTATGAGTATTTTGTTCTTCAAGTAGTATTAAAATGTAATTGTTTCTAAATTTAATAGGGGTGTCTTATATAAGTAAAGATTACAAAATCACTATATACAGAAATCAGATGATTTGAATGCTTACTCATTGAACCTATCGAACAAAAAAAGAAAAAATAAAGTGAATTACAACTTAACGAAATTAGTTTTTATGGATATTTATCTCATTTTGCCTAACATGAATCCAACTAATCTGAACTCACCGATCTAGCTCTACATAGATTGCTAATTTCTTCTTATATTTAAAATTAGGGAAAATTGCACAAATACCACCTGAATTTTTCCACTTTTGTGCATTTACCACCCAGATTAAATTTTTTTACAATTCACCACATGAACTCTTGTGACATTTACAAAACACCACCTCCGTTTGATTTGTCATCCAATCTGCCTTTTCCGGTCATCGATTGGTGACGACTTCAACTACAAAAAGTTCCCTCTCAACCTCAAGAATATATCCCCAAAGTTTTGGACTAAAAAACGGCATGAAAAGCCACCGGTGAAACCAAACGCAAAACTGAGCCGCAGGAGTTCTCGCCGCCGTCGCTAATTTTCCGCCACTTTCTCCGTTCGAAACCACCTGGACTACCTTCCGAATATCCCCGAGTACACTCCCACGAAGTTTCAACCCCAAATCCCAAGCGGTTTGCCCCCGGCGAACGAAAACGTTTTGATCTGTTTTTTGCCAAAAACTGTTCGACAAACCTCCCTCCGTTCTACCTTTTCCAGTCATCGATTGCACAAATATAACCTCAAATAGTGGACCATGTGCCTCTCACATGCCGAGTTTAACGGCAGATTGGATGACAAACAGACGGAGGTGGTGTTTTGTAAATGTCATAAGAGTTCAGGTGGTGAATTGTAAAAAAATTTAGTCTGGGTGGTAAATGCACAAAAGTGAAAAAGTTCAGGTGGTATTTGTGCTATTTTCCCTTAAAATTAATATACTGTGAACTAGTCAGTCCTATGATTACTTTACTTCATTTGTAACTCATTTATCACTTCCTTCCACCATCTCATTCATCAGCCCCCAGTTTGTTGTTCTTTTAGAACTTTGACTAGTTTTTTACTTTAAAAAAAATACCGATTCTGTACTAAAAAAATTGCACATAAACGAAGTTCTTGAGAACTAGAGGCATGACATATATCTAACTTTCACAAACGACAATTTTGGGCTGCACTTGAATTGAATCCTCCCTTTTTTCCACTTCATCGTTGATACATGTCATGATCCAAACTATTTATTTATTCATTATATAGTTAAGATCATCCATGCCAAAAGTAAACCAAACGAGCCATCTATATTTTTTGTGCAGCTAAATTACCGAACAATCATGATATAATTACTAAAATAAAAAGTTTCGATCACAATAGGCAGCTATATAACTGGCCTTCACTAAATATGTAAACGAAGTTCTCGATGTATTAAGAACTATTTATTGTGTAACAAAGAAGATGACCACAATATCAAAGTTCAAATCCTGGTTTGCCCATGTGCATATGAAGGCTGTCTGAGAAGCACTGACTTTTGAGGGTCCAAAGTCCAGAGTCCAACCTAAAAACAAACCAAAAAAAAAAAAAAAAGACAAAAATGGAATGCAAGTGCAACCCCTATTGAATACTGTATTGATGATGAGGGCCCTCCGACGAGATATTCTTACTCCAAAGCAGCACCACGCTGGAGTATTATATATTAGACATGGCATAGGTAACTTGTTCCAAACTCACATCATCAGAGCTACACCTTTATACTAGAACATCATGGGGCTTATGGGCAGGATCTCCAGAAGGCCCTGCGGAGAGTTTTGGGGGAGGAAATGGAACCTGCAGGACGTCTTCGTAGCGGCTTTATTCTTTGGTACCCACAGCCTTTGTTTATTTGCACCCTTTTATTTCACTTGGGGTGCATTATGGGTGGCTTGGGCTCTCGTTCAAGTGACGGGTTTAGGAATAACGCTGTCATACCATAGACATCTTGCGCACAAGAGTTTCAAGCTTCCGAAATGGCTAGAGTACTTGTTTGCCTATTGTGGGGCTCTCGCAGTGCAGGTAAGCGTCGTCTTCGTAGCGGGTTTATAAAAAAGTACTGTTCATATAGATGTGCATGACATCTATTTAATAATTTGATGAGGATCTTTTGTTTGAAATTTTTGTGATTTGGGTTTGCAGGGTAGTCCGATTGAATGGGTGAGTTCACATCGATATCACCATCAATTCACTGAAACAGCCAAGGACCCGCACAGCCCACTACAAGGATTTTGGCATAGCCATATCGGTTGGGTATTTGATAGCGACCAACGGTTCAGACAAGTAGGATTCAAAATACATATATATATTAGGATAATACTGATTTTCCATTTTGGGAGTAACATTATTTTAACTCTATACTCCATTTTGTTATGAACAATTATTCGACATCAATTATTTGCCCGATCCACTCATATCTTAAAATATGAACCATTATAGATCATATCTAACAAAACTAAATTTAATTGTAAGAGATCATTCAGTTCTCTACAAGTACTAGTTAAATGAAAAGTTCATCGTGTATAACTAAATTGTTACATAAGAACCCACTCTTGGGTAGCTCAGTGGTAAGGGTGAGCTTGCACTTGTTTATGCTTCAAAAGGTCATGAATTCGACTCCTCCTTTGGTCAAACCACGATTTGATTTCACAAGGTCATGAAATCAAACCAAGATTTGATTCCGTCTATGGTTATAAACCAAGATTAAATTCCACACGTCATGGATACGATTTCACCTATAATCAAATGATTTGTTTACAAATACGGTATTTCAAGCCAAAACTGTCGAAATAAAAAACATGAATGTGCAGTAATCGTTAGTAGTAAAGTGGAGGACAACCTTGTGCATTCACTATTGATGGGATGCAATGTATTTTCCCACGTACTCTCTTTATTAGTCCATGTTAATTACCTGTTAGAAATTGATATTTTGGTTTGTGCTAGTTTGTTTAATTTTGTTTAATTTCTTGATTGGGAATGGAGGAACTAAAAACTGAAATTTTGGTTTGTGCAATTTCGAAATAAAATGTTTTTGCAGATTGGAGGAGTACGAAATGTTGAAGATTTGCTGAAGCAACCCTTCTATAGGTTTCTTCGTGACACTTACCTTCTGCATACATTTGCTCTTGGAGGTTTACTATATGCCGTTGGTGGGCTTCCCTTCATTGTTTGGGGAATGGTTAGATTTTCTTGCATCTTAATTTTATCTTTCAATAATTCCCATTACTTGAAAACGAATATAGAAAGATGGACTTAGGTGTTTCGATTTCAGGGTGTGAGGACGGTCTACATTTTCCACAGCACTTTCCTAATAAACTCCGTGGGCCACATGTGGGGAAAGCAACCATGGACGACTGGTGATTTGTCTAGGAACAACTGGTATATATAATTCTAGCTCAAAAACTTTCGTATAGGGTAAACGACCTCATCTTGTCATTAATTAAATAGGATTATAAACTGACATAGCCATATGTTTCAACTATTCAGGCTTTTAGCACTGCTTGGGTTCGGAGAAGGGTGGCATAACAACCACCATGCTTTTGATTACTCAGCTCGACATGGCCTCGAGTGGTGGCAAATTGACGTTACTTGGTACGTAATATTGTTTCTTGAAGCTATGGGATTGGCAACCGATGTGAAGTTCCCAACTGAAATTCAAAAGCTACGGAGAGCGTCAAAGAATATGGGAAGCGTCATGGATACTCCAAATTAAGGCTTTTTATGATGATGGGAATTACTTTTCGTGCATGGTCAGGTCCATCTCTCTAATGAAGACAATCGCAGACTTGTTAATGTTGAAAATAATCAGGCTAGT
The DNA here is from genome assembly GCA_033992175.1 of Spiraea crenata. NCBI lineage: Eukaryota > Viridiplantae > Streptophyta > Magnoliopsida > Rosales > Rosaceae > Spiraea > Spiraea crenata. Next base: position 1,247,415 of record JAVBHV010000010.1, on the reverse strand, counting down.
TAATCAGCCATGGAAAGTGTATTAGGCAAGTTTAATAATGCTTGCGTGTTATAATATATAGTTGTGTACATGACGGATATTTTTTTGATCAAAAGGAATGCGTCTAAAAAGGTATATATTTATAGCTTCGTAGTTGTGCCAAATTATGTGTAAAACTAAAAACTAAGATTCGGAGGACTCATTAATTACCTCGCAATGTACTAGGGAGATATCGATACACTACGTACTCCTAAACTAAAAGGACATGCATTGAAAAAAGAGAGAGAGTATAATAAGTATGAAACCTAATCCAAATCCCACTCCTTCTCCGACAAAACCATCAAAGAGACTTAAGAGGAATCTAGTCAAACCTCTTAACAAACAAACCATCAGCAAAACTTAGACCAAGGTTAAGTTATACACATCCTAGCTAGTGACCACTCATCTCATGAGAGACTAATGGTTGGACCCCCGGTCGACCAGCATCCACCCAGAACGCGCTCACTTATTGAAGTTGCCTCGTTCAAGGTTGTGTGCCGTTTTATTCTAATGATGTAAACTAGTATGTGTAAATATCCTACTTCACTTCTTTAATTGGTATGGCAAATGGAAATTCAAATACTTTTATTTGCGTTTATAACTTATACAAGTGCAACGAAAGATCAAGTGGATAAAATAAAAGCCACTAGACATTGCTTAGCCATTTTTGGAAGGTTTAAAGCATCTCCATCCTAACCTTCAATTCCTATGTGGCATGCTGATAAGGATAAAATTGACGTCATGTATCATCCATCCGAAACTTTAAAAGCTGATGTGGAATAACTTAATGTTATAATTGACATCATGTCAATTTGCATTGTTCAAGACTATTTATTGCTATGGTTGCATTCTATTGGTAGTTGGTCCTATGTTTTTTTATCTAATATTTTTTATTAGTTACTATTTTGACATAACGGTTGGATGAAAATATTAGCTAAAATGTTATTTTGTCATATCAGTATTAAAATGAAAACTGATGTTATTTATTTGACATCTCCATTGGAGATGCTCTTAGAATCGGTGGGAATTACTGGGACAAAAACCATGGAAAAGGACATCAAATTCTTATTCACCTTGAAAGCAAAGACTTTAATTAAGGGAATTATTCCCATTACACAATGAAGTTCTCGACTTCACATTAAATTTTAATTCTTTAGTTTGGTATTTGTCAAATTGATTTCCACTTGTACCCTCTCATCACTGATCCTTTCTTCTCCGTCACCGACCGCCCTGCCCTCCACGTCCTCTCCTCCGCCGTTTCCTACGCTGCTGTCTACCGCACTCTCAGCCCCTCTATCCGGATCCGACCCCTTTCGCCACTAGATTTGAAGCCTTTCTCATCTCCTTCTAGGCAGCTAAGACCAAGGCCTAAAAGGGCAAGCCCATCATCATTTCGATCCCGGACCTTCTCAGCCCTCTTTCTACCATTCGCAATCAGCTCCACAAGTCCAATCCCCCCACCATCGCCGGACACCAATATATTGGGATTTTGTTGCCGCCCAGCGAGCCCCAGGAGAAATGTCAATTGAAAAAACAATTGCTTTCGCGCTGTACCACTTCCTCCCAATCCAAAATCTTGATTCCCGTATTCCGCCACGACTTGATTTAAGAAGCATGATATGGTCTCGCTCTAGAACACCCACGAATAAAATCAACACTACTTTCGCCACCACCTCCTCCGGTGAGTACACCCAGCGGCAATGATCGAAGCATGGTTTTTATTTCTCAAAAGCAGCCAGAGGTCCTCAATGTTTCTAACGGCGTGGTCGAGGAGTCCGCTGACGTAGCGGAGGACGATAAGTATCCGTATAGGCGGACCTCGGCGATTGTGATACGGCCGTCGAGGAGGATCTGGGCGGCGGAGGACTTGGCACCGTGGGCGACACTGGAAGTGAAGGCAGAGGCGGCGTCCTCGACCTCGATCGTGATGGCGCGAATGACGAGGCAGTGGCGAGAGCAGAAGTTACGGGTGGCGGAGTGGTCGAAGGTTGGGATCGAGGCGGTGGAGGTTGTGGTTTCGGTTCGGGGTGGTGAATAGGAAGTTGAGGTCGTCGGAACGGAGGAGATAAGAGGCGCGGGATTGATTGCCTGTGGAGAGGTCCGATTTCACTACCATGGGCATGCTGAGGCCCCAGGAGAATCGGAGGGCGGGGTTGGTGGCGTTATTGCACCAGAAATCGACGGACGGTGAACCTCGTTTTGATTTTGTTGTTTTTCTTTATAATTTTTATTTAAGAAAATAATTTTTGCTGAGTTGGATGCTGTACATATTGCTGCTCAGGTTGTCCTTTTTAACACTAATTTTGATTGGTACTAATGGGCCTCTATAAATGGTGTTTGTACTTTGTATCAGGTGGTCCTTTTTAGCGTAGTCTCTATAAGATGATCTTGCTATTTTAAGGAAAAACCAAAAAGGTTATGCTGGTGTTTGTACTTTGTATTATTGCTGCGCAGGTGGTCCTTTTTAGAGTGCTCTCTAAGATGATCTTGCTATTTTAAGAAAAAACCAAAAAGGTTATGCTGGTGTTTGTACTTTGTATTATTGCTGCACAGGTGGTCCTTTTTAGAGTGCACTCTAAGATGATCTTGCTATTTTAGGAAAAAACCAAAATGGTTATGCTATATGCTATAAGTTTTATTTATCAAGATGGAGCTATGAGTTTGTACAAGCAGTAGGTTGAAATAAAGGGTTGCTATCAGTCCACACATATATATACGGCCCCATCTTTTATATACGAAAAAGAGATGGAGCTATCAGTCCACACATATATATTCTGATTAAAAAAAAAAAAAAAAAAAGTCCACACATTATACACTGCCCCATCTTTTCCCGTGCAGTTAATGGCCGTGGACATGTCCAACCTTTTTTTGCCGTTAGACTGTCGTCTCGACGGGTGTGCTCTATTTATTAGAGTTTTCACAATTTTTAAGGTAAATGTAATGTTTATCAATAAAATTCATGTTGTAAACTGTATTCTAGTGAGAGTGTGTAAACTATAAATAGAAATATTGTCTACATTCAATGTATCCAGTAATAGGAATTCTATATGAATTCTATATAATAGTTAGGCCAATTCCTATTAGGGGTTGTAAACTCTAGGATTGCTCCGCTATAAATACATGTACTATACAAGGGGGTAAACACACATTCAGAGATGGATTCCATATTTCTGATACCTCTCTCTACTTCTTTCTCCTTGGCCATAATATTCTACAACACGTTACGCAGTTTGAAGGATTTTGCACCAGAATCCCTGCCTATTTTCCTACACCAAAAGTTTGATCAAGTAATTCTTAAACTCAATGTTTGAATTTGACTTTTGTTTTACACGATATATTATGTTTTATGATCAAACCTTGGTTAAGTTGTGTGAAAGAAAGGGCCGTCTCCTCCAAATCGCCGCTCGTGATCAGCTGCGTTTTCTTTTTCCCATTTGCCCTCAGACCTAAAAAGCAGCACACTAATCCCCAACGTTCGTGACTGGGCCAGGTGCTCTTTCCTGGAATCATTTGAACACACTGTGATTCGTCGCCGATATAGGAGGGAGAAACCAAAAAACAAAAAAAAAAAAAAAAAGAAACCCTGTTTCTAAGTGAAGCCAAGCGCAGCCAAGCCGCTGATCCCCTCAAGCCACGCCTACCACCCAGTCGCGGCTCAATGCAGCCAAACCCAAAACGCCCACAGCGGCGTTGTTTTGATCTTCTTTCCCAAACCGACGCCGACGCCGATATCCACTATGTTTTCAAACTCCGGTTGCCTTCGGGACATCAAATCGAGCACACGAACCCCAACTTTCGCGATTGGGCTAGGTGCTCCCTTCCGGAATCTCTTGAAAACTCGCAGGTTCTGTTTGCAGCGCCGCTGCACCTGCCGTTACGCCACTACACTAGTGATAGCGTCACGATTGCCCCAGTTGCAGATTCAGCGTTGCGACTACCGCCGCACGCTGCAGTCTTGCGACTACCGCCGCACGCTGCAGTCTTGCGGACGAGCCTCGGTTCTTGAAACCGAATTCTGTTGGGTTTCCATCACCGAAAAACAAGGTGATTGTTCAGGGAGAGCAACTGAATGCTCCAACAAGCTAGGCCAATGGTCCGTTCGGAGAAACAGACTGAACGCACGCGAATGGATCAGTGGCGCGTTTGGAAGCCATGACCCAACGTAAATAGCGGTTGTTTACCCGCTCGTTCGAAAAATCCGTCCGAATGTGATAAAAGTGGGGTTAGTCACGCTTTCAGAAGGGCTGACAGAACGCACACCTAGGTTTATTTCTAGTTCATACCCCCCTCACCAAACACCCAGGCTGGTGCCATTTGGGCCGATTGGGCTAGATTTGTTTCCCAAAACCCTAATGGGTCAACCCCCCTTTATTTTGGTCTGGGCCCCATTATTTTTGGGCCAGATTTTAAAATTGGGCTTAAGGGTTTATTGCTCACCTTTCTTTCAATTGGATTCCACTCCAATATGAGCCAAAGAAGCTCAACAACCATGCGGGTCCAAAAGACCAAATCGTATGACATTTGCGTTAGACTCACGCACTTTGCCAATGCGTTTGAGCACGCAAATATTATTGAACTGTAAGTTCATATCAAGTTTCGAGCATAGAAACATGATGTTTCCTAAAAACTCACCACGCATGTCGAAATCCACAGTTTTCATGCTTAAATCCGAACCAGGTCTCAGAACTTACCTTCCGTCGCAGAGAACCAAAATTCTTATAGGATTGCTTCTCGCTGAAATAGAGCTTCTGTCGCAGAGAATCAACTTTCTCGCCGGAGTGCTTCTCATCAAATTATAGCCTACGACTACAGTCGCAAAGATTTCAATCTTGCCGGATTTTGTGACCAACAGTCACACGGCCTCCACAAAATCTCGCCAGACTCATGGCAGTAAGGACCTTGAGCTATCAGCTCGGACCTTCACGATCGCACCCACTGTATGGTTTCCACCGATGGCATAGTAGATGCCATTATTCTCTGTTGTTTTTTCTGTGAACAAAACTGACGCCCATCTCTTGTTTGACAATCGCGAAAATCATGATTTTTCAATTGGCAACTTATGTTTCAAGACTTGAAGTCTATGAATGAGTAAAATTCTTAAGTTTGTAGAATATGATCCTACTTTTGGCTTTGCAAGTAAGACTTGACCTAGAATGATCTCATGTAGAAGATCTTCTCGACTTTCCATACTTCTAAAGTGCTCATGAAGCAACAATATAGAGAGTGAAAGTTCATCAAATCCCTGGATCAGATTTAGTGCTTTGTTGTTTGCTGAAAAGCAAAACAGCTCGCGTCCCATTAGCTTGAACTGCTCCCTTTGCCTAGAGCAAGCATAAGCGTTCTCTGGAGCTCAAACCACGATTATTTGGCACCAAACTTCCAGAATTAGGGAAATGTTCAACCTTCCCAATCACAAACCAGCCAATCATATGCTATCGTGGTAGTGGTACATCTATTGGTTGCACACTCATAGCGCCCCTACCAATGTCAATGATGAGTACAACTCCGATATGCAACTAAGAGAGACATGGGACGGCCTTGTTGGCCGATATGATGTAGCAATTTGAGATTTTGCTCTATTATTCAGATTTAAGTTTCAGACGCCCTCTTTGATCTAGCTAATGTGACAAGATCATATATACATGCTGCAAACATCCCTATAAGAATGATGTGTTGTCCTAGAAAGATAGCATACACCGACGGCTAGCCAATCATCTGTCCTTGGCCAGAGGCGAGGTAGATACTTCGGGGGGAGTATTCGAAAGTGTACTCGCTTGACAGTAATGTACTATTTTTCCCACTAGGTTTTGTTGTCTGGCAAGGTTTTTAACGAGGCACCCGCATTGGGTTGGTCATACCTCTGAATGCTTAAGTATTGACATATTCATGCTCATTTTTTCCCTTCGCTATTCAGTCTAGAATCCGCAACACCAAGATCACTCCATCTCGGGTCGTCTTCTCCCAAAACCACCGCCGACGAATCGCGGTGCACACCCCGAACCCGTCGCCGAACTGGGAGAACAACAAGCACCCAGCCGAAATCGCGAGAAAATTGAAAGAATATCTCGACGAATCAGAGTGTGAAACCGCAATAAACTCTCATCGCCGAAATGCGCGAGATTTCACGCCGGAGATCGGTGCCGTCGCGGCTACCGCAGATTACTATTGCATTTCGGACGCCGTGGCGCAGCCCCACCGCCGTCAAGCTCACTGCAAACCACTAAAGCAACATCAGTCGCCGCTGCGCAATTTCACGATGGTGGCAGATTCGTTCGGGGACCCAAACTAAACACGACAGTTCCTAGGCTGATTCAGAATGGGCCGATCTGGCCTTTAATTCAATTTGACCGAGATGACCAAGCCAATGTACTTTGTTTGGCAAACCTGACCGAACATGAAAAAGTACTTGGGTTTCTACTTTTATTCGGGAACCCTAACCGAATGCACATTTGACTCCTTGGATTACTGTTCATTAGAACAAATGCTCCTGGGCTTCGATTTTGTTCAAGAACCCTGACCGAATGTGCATTGGGCCCCTTGGATTGGGCAGTATAAGTCCCAGGATATGGTTCAGAGGCCTTATTTGAACAAACGCACTTAATCTTCAGCCTCTGATCGAGAACCCTAACGTCCCCCCATGGGCTGGTGCCAATTGGGCCGATTTGTTTTAATTGGGCGTGAACTTGGTTTAATTGGGCATTGAGGCTTTTATAGCTCCCCTTTCTTTCAATTGGACTTCATTCCTTTTTGAGCCGAGTGGCTCCACACAAACCATGCAGGTCTAAAAGACCAAATCGCATGACTTTTGTGTTAGACTCACGCACTTTGCCAATGAGTTTGAGCACGAAATATTATTGAAATGAAAGTTCATATAAAGTCTCAACCCAAAGTTTCGAGCATAGAAACGTGAAGTTTCCTAAAAACTCACCACGCGTGTTGAAACCTGAATTTTCCATGTTTCAATACGAATCATGTCCTACCTTCCCGTTGCTGAGAAACCCTTAGTTTCTCGCCTGGAATAGGAGAAATCAGAGAGATATCTCGCCAATATATACCTTCCGTCGCAGAGAACCGAAATAGAGCTTTCGTGGTAGAGAATCAACTTTCTCACCGGATTCTCGTCGAAATAGAGCCCACGACTACCGCCGTAGAGATTTCAATCTCTTCGAATTTTGTGACCAGCAGTCACACGGCTTCTACAAACTCTCGCTGGATTCATGGTAGCAAGGACCTAGAGCTCTCAGCTCAGACCTTCGCGACCGCGCCCCCATAATGGTTTCCCCAGATGGCGTCGTCAATGCCATTATTGTCTGTTATTTTTCCTGTGAACAAAACTAGCTGTTGTCTCTTGTTCGGTAATCGCGAGAAGCACGATTTTTCATCACAGAAGATGATCTACTAGCCTAAAGCAAGACATGATTGGCAGAACAAATGTTTCAAGACTGGAGGTCTGTAAATAAGCATAAGTCTGAAGTTTGTAGAATCGGATCCCTCCTTGGGTTTTGCAAGTCAGACTTGACCTAGAATGATCTCATGTAGATGATCTTTTCGACTTTCCATGCTCCTAAAATGCTCCTAAAGCAGCAATATAGAGAGAGTCAAAGTTCATCAAGTCCCTCGATCTGATTAATGCTTCATTGTTTGCTGAAAAGCACAACAACATGCATCCCATTAGCTTGAACCGCTCCCTTTGCCTAGAGCAAACAGAAGCATTTTTGGAGCTCAAAACCCGATTCTTTGGCACCAAACTTCAAGAATCAAGGAAAGGCTCCACCTTCCCAATCACAAAGCAGCTTATGCTATCGTGGTAGTGGTACATCTATTGGTTGTGCACTTATCGTGTCCCTACCAATGTTGATGATGATTTCAACTTCGATAGGCAGCCAAAAGAGACATGGGATGGCCTTGTTGGTCGATATTATCTAGCAATGTGAGATTTTGCTCTCTTATTCGGATTTAAGTTTCAGATTTTGGTGTTTGTTTTAGTACTTGCACATTGTTCTCGAATATCAATTAATTGTATCAATTAATTGAATCAATTGGAACTAGATGTTTCCTTGATCATGTGATCGATTCAATTAATTCATGTTGAGGTATGTATAGTGGGAAGTTAGTTGTCTGGCTGATAGCGTGGCTACGCACACTATTCTCCCTGAATGGAGATGTATTTCTAACTTCATACCTCCATGTAGACCTACAAAGGCCTTATACTCACCCCGTTCAAAAGGAAAATTGTTGAGTTATAAGGATATTCAATTGAACAATTACCATGTTGAAACTGCTGAAGAAAATGGTAAGGAATATCTTTGCATTACCTCCTACTTATATGGCTATGAGCGTATATTGGAGAAGTTGGAATGCCTCTCAAATGAGTTGCATCCCATAACCATTTGCTTGATTGAGGCGTGCCATGTAGCTAGCATAAAGCTAGCCAACTTGCGCACTTACTTTCTTTGGCACGACCGTTTGGGACATCCCGGTCAAGATATGATGCGTCGCATCCTCAATGAGCATCCCTGTGTTAATAAAGATCTCGTGTATTTAAATACACTTTTCCAAACATGCTAGTTGGGAATGTTGTATACTCTACCTTCCTCTGTAGAGATACTTAATGTCATTCTTCTTTTCTACAACAAATTTAAGAGGAAGTTTGTGGACAAATCTAACCATTACGCGGACCATTTAAAGATTTTGTGGACTTGGTTGATGCACCGACTCGCTGGTCACATGTCTATGATCCACACGACATGCTACTTTTGCTAAACTCCTAGCCCATATTGCGGGTTAACCACCCCAGTTATCCATTGAAGTCTAGAAGACTGAATAACACTGGAGAGTTTATTTCGAAGGTTTTTGATAATTATTGCATGTCCCTTACGATTGTGGTTGAACATATGGTTCCCCATTTTCCGACATTCTTGCAGAAGTGTTCATAAAGCGCCTTTTAATTGATCGTAAGGTCTTTGGTGATGCGCACCAAGCTTCCTGTTTCTGCGTAGGGTTATGCCATTCTACAAGTATCTATGTTGGTCGCGTGAGGCCCACCTCCACCCAATCCTTTTTGACGTTACAGTTCGTTACTGGGTTCGAATATGAAATTTCGTACTCACGTATTTTTGGGTGTGTAGTTTATGTGCCAATTGCGCCGCCACAATGTACCAAATTGGGTCCTCAACGGAGGTTGAGAATCTCTGTCAGTTATGAATCCCCCTCCATCATGTGCTTTTATAAGCCATTTACAGGCGATGTCTTTCTCGCAAATTTGCGGATTGTCACTTTGATGAGACAATCTTCCCGCCGTTTGGGGGAGTAAGAGCGTCAACGTTCCTAATGAATGACGTGAATTGATGTGGACTATACCCACTCTGTCTCATCCTAATCCCCGTACCACACATTGTGATAAGCAAGTGTGATGTATTCTAAATCTTCAGAGTGTTGCACATGCATGCCAGACACCCTCTTTGATCTAGCTAAAGTGACAAGATCATATATACCTACTGCAAACATGCCTGTAAGAATAAACATCCATGAGGGACGTGCCGTCCTAGAAAGACAGTATACACCGGCGGCTAGCCAATCATCTGTCCTCAACCAGAGGCGAGGCAGATCACTCGGTTCGAAGGATTCACTCCTTAGAAGAGAGAATATGGCACAACCAAATCCTATCGCTATCTCAACTGATCCAACTCATGACATTGTTCAGGATTATGGAAGTGTCTTGAGAGACATCTCAGGGGAGACCCCAGATCCCACTCCCGAGAATCAGGAGATCTCGGTCCATTATACTAGTTTTGGATGAGTTGTGAAATCGGAATGAGGTAGTCATCGATGATATATTTACAAAATGCGCCAATATTGAACCGTGTTCCGTTGATGAATGTCTATATAGAACTAATTGGTCAAAATGGAAATAAACAATGCAGGTCGAAGTAAATTCCTTGGTAAAGCGAAAGGTGTTTGGACTGGAAGTTTTCACATCTCCCAATGTGAACCCCGTAGGTTACATATGGCTATTCGTAAGGAAGCGTAATGAGAATAATAAAATAGTGCGATACAAGGCACGCCTCGTGGCGCAAGGCTTGTCCCATTAGCCCTGACAGTGATTACGAGGAGAAGTATTCTCCTGTAATGGACTCAATGACGTTCCACTACCTTGTCAGTTTGGTAGTTTCCCAAGAACTGAATATGCAACCTATGGATGTAGTTATAGTTGATCTTTATTGGGATCTTGAAACAGAGATATAGATGAGATTCCTAGAAGGACTTTAAGTTGACTAAGTCAAATATTTCTAAACCACGGAACACCCTCTCGATTCGATTGAGGCCTTCACTTTACGGTTTGAAAAAAAAAGGGTGGATATGGTATAACCGTCCAAGCGGATATTTGATCAGTAGGGTGTTGATGAAAAAAAAGGATCAATGGTCAATGTATGTGAAGCTGGGATCGAGTCCATCTGTTTGTTTCGAGGAGCTAGGAGGCTAGCTCCAAGTGTTGATGTCCGACTCTGGGTTCCAAAAGGAGGATGTCTCGCTTCTTCTCGAATCTATCTGGAAAGAGTGCGCAATGTTCGTCCATCTGGAAGGTGGAGTCTGTTCCCTGGTGGAAGTGGATCTACACAGAAAACAAGTGTGAGAAAAGCACTGGTAGGGTGTCGGCCAAAGACTCTCCGATGCTTATGTCAGTGAAGATGGAAGATGAGTCTTAATGGCAAGTAAAGGGTTTAGGTGAGGAAGAGGAAATCGAATACATTTGACCCATGGGGGTTTGACTTGTATTTACAGTAGAAGGTTTGATGCTCAAACCTACTTGTGATCAATGTGGGACAAGTCTCGCATATTGATCCTTTTGGAGGCTTGTGGAAGCCTTTGGAGACTAGGCATAAGTCGCCTATTAATTTCCAATCCAAGGGATGTTGTACGAACTTCGATACTAATCGTATAGAGCGGGTTAGCGGCTCTGTGCGAAGGTGGCAGCAAGGTGGTCCCAAACATGCACTTCAGATGGTCAGCTCAGTCCGCATGTAGGGGCCACAAGCCTAGTAAAGCGTGCTCTCGGGAAAGGAGAATTGCCTAGGTGGCACTTCCTTAGGATGACATGTGGCTCAGGTATGTTATGAACATAAGGGATATGTGAAGTATGAACTATGCCCCTGCATGTTTATCAAGAAATCACTTTCTGGATCTGCGATAGTTGCAGTCTATGTCAATCACATGAATCTCATTAGTACTCTAGAAGAGCTTGAGAACACTACCTAGAACTTGAAATCGGAATTTGAGATGAAAGACATAGGGAAAACTTGACTTTGTCTCGGCCTTGAGCATGAGCACTGCGCTGATGGTATTCTGGTTTATCAGTTGAATTACACCTATACAGGTGTTCCGACACTTTAATGAGGATAAAGCGAAGCCTTTGAGTACTCCCATGGTCATCCAAACATTATGTAAAACGAGACTCATTCCGTCCTAAAGAGGATAATGAAGAGTTATTTGAATCAGAAGTTCTATATCTAAGTGCAATCGACGCTTTATTGTACTTAGCTCTATGCGCTAGGCCAGACATCTCATTTCTTGTGAATTTGTTAGCATGGTATAGCTGCGCGCCAACATGCTGCCATTGGACTAGTGCTAAAGACATTTTACATTACCTTAAAGGTACGACGGATATGGACTTATTCTATCCCTATGTATCTTAGGATGGATCATCCCCCCTTGACCCTCGGAATGGTGTTTGCCTTGTTGGATATGCTAACGCAGGTTACTTATCAAACCCGCACGAGAGACGTTCCCAAACTGGTTATGTCTTTACCATGGGAAATACCGTGATATCTTGGAGGTCTACGAAGTAGACCATAGTTGCGACTTCTGCGAATAATGGCGAACTCATTGCCCTTCATGAAGCCACATGTGAGTGTGTTTGACTGCGAGCTATTATTGAGCATATTCGGAAGACTAGCGGATTGTCTTTCATTAATGATGTCCCAACAACTATCTATGAACAAAATGCCGCATGTATCGACCAGATTAAGAAAGGATACATCAAAGGAGACAACACCAAGCACATCGTGCCAAATTTTTTCTTCTCACATTAGAAACAAGAGCATCACAAGATTGAAGTCAAGCAGATCTGATCCAAAGACAACATTGCAGATTTGTTTACTAAGTCTCTGCCAAAGGCTACTTTCCAAAAGCTTGTTCATGGAATCGGATTGTGTCGATTGTCAGATTTGAAACGTATGTAGTCTTCAGGGGGAGCTTTGTCGTCTTCAGAGGGAGAATCTGAAAGTGTACTCACTTGACCTTTATGTACTCTTTTCCCCTTAGCACAAGCTAATTTTTTCCCACTGGGTTTTGTTACCTGGCAAGGTTTTTAATGAGGCACCCGCGCTGGATTGGTCATACCTCTAAGTAATTATTGCATCATGCAGGTGCTAAGTATTGACATGTCTGCTTACTTTTTCCCTTCGCTTTGGCTTTTCCGATTGGATTTTCCTTGGCAATGTTTTGGTGTTAGCATATCCCTTTTTGGACATACGTATTCCCCGTGTGCGTGTTACAATGACTTCATCAACCACTTACGAAGATCTGATGCAACTACTTCTTAAGTTCTATACATTCAAGGGCGAGTGTTGTAAATTGTATTTCAGTATAACTGTATGAACTAGAAGTAGGAATACTGTCTAGATTCAATGTATTCAATAATATAAATCTTACATAGATTCTATGTAATAGCTAGGCTCGTTCATATTAGGATTGGTAAACCCTGAGATTGCTTCACTATAAATACAGGTACTTTACAAAGGGATTATCACACATGCAGAGATCAATCACCAGTACCCGTTCTCAAATCTCTCTCTCCCCTTTTCTCTCCTTAGCCATATTATTCTACAACATATATATATATATATATATATATATATATATATTTTTTATAAAAAAGCATATAAAAAAATATGTGAATAGAGTATCGCCCTCGCCCTCGCCCTCGCCTTCTGTGGGTGGAAGATGCGTGGGCGACAAAGGGCGAGGGCAATACACTATTCATTATCCGCGGGTGAAAAACCACCCTCAATCACCCTTACAATCGCTCTTATGGGTGGAAATGCTCTTATGAATTCTATAAATAGAACTTATTGAAAATATGAGTAAACAACTCAGATTTTTTTTGACTGATTATGGGTATGATCTTCATATACGAGTTTGGTATTTTAATTTTTCAGCTCATGAAGAATGCCTTCATGTGTTTTTTTTTTTAAGAAAAAGAAAAAAAAACAACAGATGAAACATCCCAGGAAACATTAATGAATAAAACAGTACAGAAATAAGCATTGATCATCACAAGACAGAACCCACGACTAACCTAGCACAAAAGCCAGCTACTCTGAACTAGCCACGCTAGGCCAACAAGAGAGAAACAGAAAAGGAATCTATTGATGGAAACAGAAAAGGAATCTATTGATGTAGGACCCACTAGCACAGCACAGCACAGGTAGCTAATCTCTTCTCATAATTATAATTTATTGACTCGGTCCGTCTTTTCCCGAAAAAAGATTATATGCTTTCAAAATTGTCAGTCCTATGATTACTTTACTCCATTTGTATCTCATTGTCGACTTCCTTCCACCACCTCGTGAAGAATATACTGATATTTGTACCGAAAAATATTGCAGAGAACATATTTTAAACGAACATCCGGACGTACTAGAACACGACACATATGTATTTTTCACTAAATACAGACAAGATGATCACGCTGTTAAGTTTCAAAGTTAAAATTCTGGCACGCCCATGTGGGTTTGAAGTCTATCGAGGACAGCACTCACTTTTGAGGATTCCAAGTCCAACCTGTTGAATATTGTATTCCTGATGTGGGCCATGAAATGATATTTTGTCCTTCAAGGCACAGCAAAGCTATAGAGTAAAATATCTATAGAGTAAAATATAAATATTGTACAACGGTATAAGTAACTTGTTCCAACCTCAGATCATCAGATTTACACATTAATTCATACTTAGAGCATCATGGGGCTTATGGGCAGGATCTCCAGAAAGCGGTGTGGAGAGTTCTGGGGGAAGAAATGGAATGTACAAGACGTCGTCGTAGCGGCTCTATTCTTGGCTACCCACTGCCTTTGCTTACTCGCACCGTTTTATTTCACATGGGGTTCATTTTGGTTGGCTGTGGCTCTGATTCTTGTGACCGGTTTAGGAATAACTCTGTCCTACCATAGACATCTTGCGCACAAGAGTTTCAAGCTTCCGAAATGGCTCGAGTACTTGTTTGCCTACTGTGGGGTTCTATCATTGCAGGTGTGCATCAACTCTCTTACCCTTTTTGTAATCTACGTTCGAAAAATACAAACTGTTGATGAAATCTGAGTACTTTGTTTTGAAATATTTGTGACTATATTCGAGTTTGTAGGGTAGTCCGATTGAATGGGTGAGTACACACCGATATCACCATCAGTTCACGGAAACATCGAAGGACCCACACAGCCCACTAGACGGATTTTGGCATAGCCACATTGGTTGGATCTTTGATAGCAACCAGCGGTTTGGCCAAGTAAGATTTAGAAATACACGATTCATATATTTCCTGTCTGGGATAACATTTCCACCCACTTTAGGAATAGCTTGCTTTTGCTATCAACGATTATTCAACATCAAATTTTTTATCTCAGCCATGTATATCCTTAATAAATCATTATTTTAAGATCATATGGTTTTTTTAAAAAAAGAAAAAACTCAATCTAACTGCATGAACTCGCTGAGCTATGCAAGGACAAATTAAGTTAATGATTCATCACAAATTTTAGGCGTGTTTACTTATAAAAAAAATAATTAAAAATAAAAATTGAGAATGGGAAACAGATTCCCTTTTTTTTTTGGGAGGGTTGTGTGTGTAAATTATTGAAGTATGATCCACTAAATTTTAATTCGTAAGTAAATTAGTGAAAGTAATCAAGAAAATAGAATAATTCTTAATGATTCACATTCTTTTCATTCTCTTACCTAGTAAGTAAACAAACCTAAATATGTTACATAGTTAAGCACCCATCCTTGGGTAGCCCAATAAAAAGGTTGGGTCTCTATTGTGTATGCTACACAAAGTCATGAGTTTGATTCCATCTACGATCAACGAATATTTAAACGAAAGATGTGTCAGTGGGTTGATGCACTAGTCTTTATATGGATTAGGTGGATTAGGTGATATGGCTCGGTATCGTAGGGCTCTTACTTGTTAAAAGAAAATTGTTACATAAGCTGTCAATATTCTTCATATATGCTTAAATGACTAAAGGTTGTACTATAGATCGTAATTTAGGATATCAATACAGTTGAAATTTTTTATATAAAAAAATGAATTTGCATTTGTAAGATAATCATTACTGTTGGAAATTGACAATCTAATTTCTTATTCTGATTTTGTAAGGTATCTTTGGAATACAATGTTTTTGCAGTTTGGGGGAGTAAGGAACGTCGAAGATTTGATGAAGCAACCCTTCTATAGGTTTCTTCGTGACACTTACCTTCTGCATACGTTTGCTCTCGGAGGTTTACTGTATGCTGTGGGTGGAGTTCCATTCTTTGTCTGGGGAATGGTTAGATTTCGTGCTGCTTAATTTCCTTTCATTTTCCTTTACTTTAATAGAACCCGGTATTATAGCTTTTGATACAAGCATTATTCGGGTAGGGAATTTGAACCTTAAAACTTTTCTCAATATAGGATAAGAAATTGCTATTTAGATAATAGTTAGTTGGTCTTGTTGTTGTAGTTTGACATCAGAATTGTAGATAACAACTGAGAAAAGCACTTCAAATCAATTGGCAAGGTAGCATATACTAAATATTTTCTTTTTTTGGTGAATGAACATTTATACGTATATGCATTTCAAATCAACTATCAAGGTAGTATATACCAAACTTTTTTTTTGGTGAATGAACATTTATACGAATGTGCAATTGAGAGGAACAATGGTTGGAACTGGCCTTGAAAGTGTTGGGGCTTAGTTCAATGGAAAAGCTGTACAATTGACAAAGTTTTCCTTAATTTCTAGCCAATCAAAAGGAGTTATGTTGAGGCTGTGGGGCCAAGGTCGCCTTTTGGTCTCCATTTAGTGCCCCCTGTGATGATTTCGATGATTACACTTTCCTTAAATTGTCTCTATTGCGTTTCCATTTTAGGGTGTGAGGATGGTGTACGTTTTCCACAGCACTTTTCTAATAAACTCGGTGGGCCACATGTGGGGAAAGCAACCATGGAGCACCGGCGATCTGTCCAGGAACAACTGGTATATATAATAATATTCTAGCTTAATAATATATATTAGTTTATCGTTAATATATAATTACCGCAAGAGACTAATCTATGATACTGACATGTGCATATATTTCAACTGTTTATAGGCTTTTGGGAGTGGTTGGGTTTGGAGAAGGCTGGCATAACAACCATCATGCTTTTGATTACTCGGCTCGACATGGACTCGAGTGGTGGCAAATTGATTTTACTTGGTATGTCATATTATTTCTTGAAGCTATGGGATTGGCGACCGAAGTGAAGTTCCCAACTGAAATTCAAAAGCAAAGGAGAGCTTCAAAGCATAGAGTCGTCATAGATACTCCAAATTAGGGCTTTTACAATGATGTGGTTACTAATTCATGCATATGGTCATGTGGATCTTTATAAGATAATCACTGATTGTAAATGTGGACGAATAATCAGGCTAATCAGCTATGAAAAGTGTGTTGGGAAAATTTTGCAACGCTTGCACGCGTTAATATAGATGCATACACGATGAACATTAATCTTACGATGAATGATGTTTAAACATGTGTTAATATACTTTGTTTAGTATGGCAAAAAAGACTTTAAAACACTTTCATTTCCGTTCACGAGTATGCTGTATACATGTGTAACCAGAGATCTTGCTCTGTCAAAAGGTCGTGCACAAAAGGAACTTGAACATATTTAGGTGTCAGCAAGTTCAAAGATAGATATTCTATTTAATTGTGGGCCCACATTTGCAATTCATTCCAAAAAGCATTATCTAGGCCTTTGCAAATTGCTCTCCAAACGCAATTTTGCAATGTCATATTAGCATTAATAGATGTTCTGGATGACTTTGTAAATTATACTGAGGCTAATATAATTTGTATATTTATAGATTCTAATAGATAATATAAAAATAGACTCTACATAATTTATTATAATCTATATATTTATAAATTCTAGCAAACGATGTAAAAATGAATCTTACACAATTTATTAAATTGAAAATATTAATTTCTCTCACTTCTCATTAGAAATTAGAATCCATGTGAATTAAAAGTGTAATGTATACAGTATAATATTAATTACCTCTACTTATTTCCTTGTACTAATTAACTTTAATGATTAGGTAAATAGATATGTATAGTACCACATCAGTCATCAAAGTACATCTTTGCTATATATGTTTGTAAAGTTCTTTGTAGATGCTCTATGCTATCAACACAGGTGTTGGCAAGTTCAAACAAGCTCTCCTCTTAGGCCAATTTGCCTAGTCCATAGTTTTTTTTTAAGCTTAGATAAATAAAAACATCCGGAAAAACCTTAGCGCGAGAGTGATGGAGATAGGCATTTCGCCGCCTTCGTCTTCCAGTCATCCACCGTTGAGCCTTCCCCTTCTAGAATAGCTGAGTCACCAGCGATCTAGTCAGCGAAGATTAATACCCCCGTTTTTTTCCTGATCGTCTCTGCCTTTGCTCCCACTTTGCTACCCCATCTTTCAAATACCACCACCACCACCAACACTACCATCCCTCTTCCCCATCGATGGTGCCTCCCCGCACACCACACATGGTCACATCTCGTCGAACCCAACCCCATTTGATTCACCTCTAATCGAGATCTCGTTTGCTGCACTGCTATTGCCGAGCTTATCCTTGGATCTCGCAGCTGTTCCCCGCCTTCTGCTTTTCGCTATCATTGGTGCCTATCATCCACCTCCCCAGATAGATCCAAACCTACTGCCATGCCCACCCACTCATTGGCGACGTTGTTCCCCACAGTCATCCGGTCTTCCCTTCACCATCAAAACTCCATCATTGCCTGCGGTTCTATGGATGCTCAGACTTGGGTCAGAATCCTCTAAGCCTTGTTTATTCGGGCTACCTACTCAATTGGGGAGGCTTACCCAAACTGGTCTATCTACTCGATCTAGTCTATCTCCTCGACCCGGCCTAGATGCCCCGATCCGGTTCTCTATCTCGATCTAGTTCTTACTTGAGTTGGGTTTCGTGATGTCTTTTTTTTTTCTTTTTTTTTTTATCCTAGGAAACACGGATGTCCCAAGGGTTTGGGGTCCGCTGGGCCTGTTGGTATTGGACCTGAGGATCATGCCTCTCCACTGATTTTGCAGGGATTTGAGAGGGTGGTTATATCACCGGCCAAAGAGAGTGGTTAGCTGTCGCTGATAGCACAGAGATAAGTGGAGAAGTCACTCTCCAAGATGGTGGAGATGTTGGGCCCACAATAGGTAGGTCACTAAAGAGAAATTGTTGGATCTAAAAAGAGAACTAAGCTACTAAAAATGGCCCAGAAGATGCTTAAGAAAAGAGAATGCCCCTAAGGGAGTCAGAATATGAAAGAGAAGGCCAGGAAGTTGTCCTCTAAAGAGAACTTTGCGGTGGCTCAACATGATGATCCAGTGGCAACCGGATTCGGCGCCCCTTAGTATGTAGTAGTTACGTAGGGCTATGTGTGTGCCATATTATAGATTTTTAGTTGCTACTCCGATTTTACATTTCAATTAAAGCTTTTTTATTTTTTATGTATGGCCCATGTGGTCTATCACTTGTCTCACTTATACTTGTATGCTCCAATGTGTCTCACTAGAAGCCCTTATGCTCCAATTTTCAGTCCCCAGTTACTCCAATCGGTCAAACCCTCACCAATTCCGTTAATTTTAGGGGTATCTTTGTAATTTTTTACAAATATGACTTAAAATGCATCATCTCACCATCACTAAGTCCAAAATTTGAAATTGTCTTGCTTTTTTTCATTCAATTGGTACTTTTCAATCTTAATTCTGAGTTTATTTGGCTTAATGGATGACATATAGCTTAATTTCTCAATCCACGAGGTGTTTCCGGGTCCAAACATGGGCGGTGAGCTTCAAAACAATTGCTCAATGGACAACTTCTTTGATGAGCATATTAGGGACACTCATGTTTGCAATCATGCCCACACTTGCAATGCTTCTGCACTTGATCACGCCTCGTGGTGGTTGAAGGCCTAAAGATTTTTTCCAATGGTAGATTGGCGACTATCGTCTCCGGAATCTCTCGTTGTTGCGTCTCCGAAACTAGAGACGATGATGCGGTGGAGGAAGTAGAAGTGAAGGCAAAAAATTATAAAAATACCCCCAAAGTTAACGGAATTGATAAGGATTCGAGTAACTTTGAGATTGAAAATAGGAGCACATGGGTCTCTAGTGAGATACAGTAGAGCATAGAGGTGTCAGTGAGACAAGTGATAAAACACATAGACCATACATAAAAAGAAGCCTTCAATTAATAAAACTCTATATTGTTCAAAAAAATAAAAAAGAAGAGAAAACCACCCGGGTATTTCAAGTTCAAACATGTTCATGTTCAATTGAAAAGATAAACTACAATCTTACCCCACGTCAAGAGATTCGTTAGATTAGATATGTTTTTGCTGGGTGGACATTTGGACTTGGGTAGCGTGTTTTGGAGTGGCATTTAAGAGAAATCCAAAGGGCGGGTGGGAGGTTTTTTTTTTTTTTTTTTGAACAATAGGTGGGTGGGTTAGAGCCGTGTAAAGATATTTCTAATAGAAGATTGACCTGGATTACCCGAAATATACCCGTTTGAAATTTGCCATTTATGGCAACCCCAGCAAATTCATGTCCGCATCTTAACCCCTAGTGGCTAACGATGAGGCCAATTTGTAACCATTTTTTTTTGTTTTGAGTTTGTATGCTTTTGCAGGATTTTAATAGAACTTTGAAAATAACTTATACAGTAAAATCTCTTTATAATCATAATGTTGGGACTATATAAGTTTGGGATAATGACCCCTAAGGACAAAAATAAACTCATAATTCTATGATAGGACAACAATTTTGAATGTTCACCTCTAATGACAATTTAACATTTTAACAAATTAAAAATGAATCCAGCACAAAGACGTTATGGAAAAGCCCATGCGCACTGGCTCATTCCTCTTCCCAACACTATCTCCACCGGCCTCTTTCCCCTTCCTCTTAAGAACATATTGGCCCACCCCGAAGGTCCGTTGACAACGACCTGAAGGTCCGTTGACAACGACCTGAAGGTCCGTTGACGACGAATAACTAAGCGGTGGGAACATTCTAAATAGAGGGAAAGGATATTGTGTTGTCGTTTGGAGCTCTTGAATTTGGGATTGGCGCGTAAATCGTACAAGAGAAGAGAAGAGAGTCGAGATGAGTTTGAGGAAGTTCAAGGTGACGGTGGGTGGTGGTGAACAAGTGAACCCAAGCAGGCCAAGCCCTAATCATGAGAATGAGAATACGGCAGCGACAAGCGAGGCGGTGGTTCTATGCAGCGGAAGCCAAGTGGTGCTCATACCGAGGTTCATAAACTCCGAGCAGGCATGTAGTTGGTTCAATTACCTCGACAAGCATATACCCTGGAGACGGCACACCATTCGCGTCTTCAATCGCTCCTGCCTTAACTTGTCAATTTCTTTTTATTGTATTAATTATTGTTTTGTCCTTGTAGAAGAACATTTAAATTTCATGCCCTAAAATAGAAAAGTAAGTTTTTCTATGGATTATGGGGTTATTAATTCTATTAGTTTTATAATTATAAAGAGGTTATTCTTTAAAGAAACAATTACATTTTTCATATCAATTTTTTTTTCAATTCAAGTATGTAGGGTGCGTGAGCCCCATGCATGTGGGATGTGGTGGGCTTCTTGGTTTTGGTTTGGTATTAAAATGTAACAATAATAGTAAATTTTAAGAAAAAAAAGTGAACTAGTGTTTTTAGTAATACTAAAATCAACATAGTAGTTTTTGGTAAAAGCCCCTATATTATATGAGTTTTTTTATTTATTTTTCTTCGTAGAAAAAAAAAAATCATGCTACCCAAACAAACTCTTATCTTAAGCAACAATTCATAAATATTTAAGTTCATCTTAAATTTTTAGGGGCATTAATTTTTAGGCCCTTGACCACTAGTTTTAAATTTTAATAAATCCCAACTTAAAATCCTAATAGTTTCAAGCCCCTGCATTCCTTTTCAACCAATCATATTATTTTACACAATTTCATCATCCAATTAAAATTTCATCCCCAAAGAGAGAATTACACTACACTGCAATTGTGACGAGGATTCCCTTCTCTATATAGAGACGATTCATCACTAAAACAATTGCAGTATTCTGCAATTGTCTAAGAACCCATAATGATTCTTCAGCAATCTTCTTAATTGACAGTTGTAGTCCAAAAATGACATTACGGTGACAATTGTAGTAGTCTCAAAAAAGTTAACATTTGCAATTCAATCGGATGAAAATAGCAATTGCATATCCAAAAACTTAAGAATGGCAATTACAGCCATTAGTGCGACCTACACCAACCGAGAAGAATGTTACCATCAGAGCAATTATAGCAATTTGCCACTGCCAAAAGCAACTCTTCTGCAATCAAAAGGAGAAGAAGAAACCGATGAAGTGTTTCCAGGGCTTTGTTCATCATCAAAACATTGGTAGCAACGACCTTTCGAATACTACCACTCTAGTTCCTTCCCCAATGACAATTATAGGCTGAAAACTAAAAAATGGCAGTGCCGAACCACATAACAATTACAATCCCATCTGAATTGCATAAGACCATCTCCAATGGTCTGCCTCAAAATAACAATTACCATATCAACCTGATTCGTCCAGTCAAGGCTAGAGGCGAGCGTTGACGGTGATGGGCTGGTGACGCCGACGATAGGTGAGCGACGATGATGATGGGCTAGCGGCAATGACGATGGCAAGCAGCAACGACGATGAATGAGTCTCGAGGGCGAGGGACGAGCGACAAGGACGAGGAACGAGGGACGGTGAGGGGTGAGAGACGGTGATGGGCGAGCGGCAAGAATAGAGAGGTGACAGTGAGGGAAATTTTTGTTTTGACATGGAGGTCGATATGTACGAAGTGGGCGTGGCGGCGAGGTTGTTTGATAGTGAGAAAAAATTGAAATAATTTAAAATGAAATTCTAGGGGCCTAAAAGAAAGAGGGGAAAAAGTGAGGTTTTAATAAACTAGAGGTTTTAGTTTAGGGGTGTTTTATTAGTTATCCTAAATTTTTATTGTAACACTAAATACTACATTTTTGGTCTTATTATAATTATGACTATTTGAAAGCAAATTTCTAAGAACAAGATTTCAAAAATACATGGAATATCTCAATGTGGAAGTTATTCCAAAATATAACTAGTCTCGAGTTGAGACCGTAAAATTTTATGATTATATGGAGGTTATTTTTTTTTTATTTTTTTTTTTTTGTGTGTTTTTTTTTTTTTTTTTTTTTTTTTTTTTTTTTTTTTTTTTTTTTTTTTTGGTTTTTGTTGTACTTTTTTCTTCTCTCTTATTGTGTTCTTTTGTGGTGGGGTGTTGTTTTTTTTTTTTTTGTTTTTTTTATTTTATAATTGTTGTTTTGTGGTTTTTTTTTTTTGTACTTTTTTTTGGCTTTTTTTAAATATTTTTTTTTTTTTTTTTTGTTTTTTTTTTTTCTCCTCTCTTCTCTTTCTAGTAGGGGGGGGGAGGGGTTGGAACCCGGCCCTTTCTCCCATTAAACCCACCCAACCCTTTTTGATAATAACCCAACCCCCCCCGTTTCTTCCGGCCCCGTTTATATTTGGGTTGGGTTTTTGCCCCCCCCTCTTTTTTTGGGTGTGGTGTGACCCGGCCCATCAAACCCATCTTTTTCGACTTTTTTCTCCTAGTTTTTGATGTAGAACGAAGAACAGGCAAAATACTAAAGAGGAAGGTGAAAAGAAGAAGGCGAAGGAATACTAAGAAAAGTGAATTGAGAATTGGAAATTCAAGCATGGGAAGATTCCTCGCTTCTAAAGAAGACAAGCGTTGGTTTTACTGGATATTTCGGGTTCGCCTGAAGTGGCGTAACTTTGGGCAGATGTATCCGATTTGGGCCCATAATATATCGATTTGAAGGGAAACATCCAGATCTACAAGACTCATTGTCATACAATGAGCCCCGGCAGTTTAGGGCCGAATAATGGCGTTTAAGGGTTCAAATCCGGGTTTTAGTTATTGAGTAGTTTTTTACCTATTTTAATTCCTAGTTTGTCTTAGAGTGTTTTGGACTCTAGTGTTAATCATCTGTTTCCTATTAGGTTTCTAGTTGGCGTAGGGTTTCATACCTTAGCCTACTTAAGCAGACTTTATGTTATGTATTTCGTTTTATCATTCATATTTTTAATCAAATTTTCAGAGCTTTGTCTCTTTTCTTGGTGGATTCCAGGATGTTCAAGGGTCTAGTGTTGGCGAGCCCTTTTATCTGTTAGTTCCGCTGCGTCAATTGGCATCAGAGCAGGTTGATGGCCAACAACGAAGGGGATCTTAACGTCACCAGTTTCGTTGACGTTGATCGCGAACTGGCCTCCATGAGGAGCTCTATGGAAAACTTCATGGTGGATCTACGACAATCATTAGCAGACTTCCATACCGGAAGGGAAGGAAGGAAGCGACGTGTTGCCGTGCCCGCAAACCTCCAATCCGGAAGGAAAAGAGGGGAGCGTTATCAATTTCATATTGGAGATATTCCTTATTTTGAAGATTGTTCGTGCATTGAAGGATTTCTCCAATGGATCGAGGATATTGAGCAATCATTTGCAACCAAAGGGATTCTGAAAGAAAAGATGGTGGAGATTGCTGTTTTCCGTTTGAAGGGTGATGTCTTTCTTTGGTGGGATCAAATGCAAAATTCTAGAAGACAACAAGGCAAGACTCCTATCAATACTTGGCATACAATGAAAAGACTTATCGTAAGGCAATTCTTTCCTTTTGAATATGAGCTGTATTTATCAAGAACGGGTCAAGAAAAATTCATAGAGGAACATAGAAAGTTGCAAGATGCTGAGGTACTTGATAGTCCTTTGTTCCAACAGAAGATGGAGGAGAATATTGAAGAGACGCCTGCATGTACTAGTATGATTGAAGACATTGAGCATGTCCCACATAATATGGTGGCGGAGGAAATTAAAAGTGAAGTCAACCAATGGGTAAGTGAATATGAAGCCCAAACTTTTGTACAATTTGAAGATGTTGTGGTTGATATTGAAGATGTTGTGGTTGATATAGATGTAGCCCAAAAGGTTGACTTGGCAAAACCACCAAAGGCAAAGGAAAAAGAATTACATAGTGAGTCAAAATCAAATAGTGAGTCAAAGAAGGCAACTGGCTCCGTGTCCATTGGAGGTGAAGAATATGCATATTCTCTTTATTACTCTAATCTTGTTTATGGTGTGGGATCCATGATCATTCCTTCTAAGTACCATGAATTTGAGGGTTCGAAGATACAAGACTATATCTCAGTTCAATCCAAGATGAACTCGAGGTCGAGTTCTGTTAAAGAAGAGGAGACTGATGTAGAACGAAGAACAGGCAAAATACTAAAGAGGAAGGTGAAAAGAAGAAGGCGAAGGAATACTAAGAAAAGTGAATTGAGAATTGGAAATTCAAGCATGGGAAGATTCCTCGCTTCTAAAGAAGACAAGCGTTGGTTTTACTGGATATTTCGGGTTCGCCTGAAGTGGCGTAACTTTGGGCAGATGTATCCGATTTGGGCCCATAATATATCGATTTGAAGGGAAACGTCCAGATCTACAAGACTCATTGTTATACAATGAGCCCCGGAAGTTTAGGGCCGAATAATGGCGTTTAAGGGTTCAAATCCGGGTTTTAGTTATTGAGTAGTTTTTTACCTATTTTAATTCCTAGTTTGTCTTAGAGTGTTTTGGACTCTAGTGTTAATCATCTGTTTCCTATTAGGTTTCTAGTTGGCGTAGGGTTTCATACCTTAGCCTACTTAAGCAGACTTTATGTTATGTATTTCGTTTTATCATTCATATTTTTAATCAAATTTTCAGAGCTTTGTCTCTTTTCTTGGTGGATTCCAGGATGTTCAAGGGTCTAGTGTTGGCGAGCCCTTTTATCTGTTAGTTCCGCTGCGTCAATTGGCATCAGAGCAGGTTGATGGCCAACAACGAAGGGGATCTTAACGTCACCAGTTTCGTTGACGTTGATCGCGAACTGGCCTCCATGAGGAGCTCTATGGAAAACTTCATGGTGGATCTACGACAATCATTAGCAGACTTCCATACCGGAAGGGAAGGAAGGAAGCGACGTGTTGCCGTGCCCGCAAACCTCCAATCCGGAAGGAAAAGAGGGGAGCGTTATCAATTTCATATTGGAGATATTCCTTATTTTGAAGATTGTTCGTGCATTGAAGGATTTCTCCAATGGATCGAGGATATTGAGCAATCATTTGCAACCAAAGGGATTCTGAAAGAAAAGATGGTGGAGATTGCTGTTTTCCGTTTGAAGGGTGATGTCTTTCTTTGGTGGGATCAAATGCAAAATTCTAGAAGACAACAAGGCAAGACTCCTATCAATACTTGGCATACAATGAAAAGACTTATCGTAAGGCAATTCTTTCCTTTTGAATATGAGCTGTATTTATCAAGAACGGGTCAAGAAAAATTCATAGAGGAACATAGAAAGTTGCAAGATGCTGAGGTACTTGATAGTCCTTTGTTCCAACAGAAGATGGAGGAGAATATTGAAGAGACGCCTGCATGTACTAGTATGATTGAAGACATTGAGCATGTCCCACATAATATGGTGGCGGAGGAAATTAAAAGTGAAGTCAACCAATGGGTAAGTGAATATGAAGCCCAAACTTTTGTACAATTTGAAGATGTTGTGGTTGATATTGAAGATGTTGTGGTTGATATAGATGTAGCCCAAAAGGTTGACTTGGCAAAACCACCAAAGGCAAAGGAAAAAGAATTACATAGTGAGTCAAAATCAAATAGTGAGTCAAAGAAGGCAACTGGCTCCGTGTCCATTGGAGGTGAAGAATATGCATATTCTCTTTATTACTCTAATCTTGTTTATGGTGTGGGATCCATGATCATTCCTTCTAAGTACCATGAATTTGAGGGTTCGAAGATACAAGACTATATCTCAGTTCAATCCAAGATGAACTCGAGGTCGAGTTCTGTTAAAGAAAAGGAGACTGATGTAGAACGAAGAACAGGCAAAATACTAAAGAGGAAGGTGAAAAGAAGAAGGCGAAGGAATACTAAGAAAAGTGAATTGAGAATTGGAAATTCAAGCATGGGAAGATTCCTCGCTTCTAAAGAAGACAAGCGTTGGTTTTACTGGATATTTCGGGTTCGCCTGAAGTGGCGTAACTTTGGGCAGATGTATCCGATTTGGGCCCATAATATATCGATTTGAAGGGAAACGTCCAGATCTACAAGACTCATTGTTATACAATGAGCCCCGGAAGTTTAGGGCCGAATAATGGCGTTTAAGGGTTCAAATCCGGGTTTTAGTTATTGAGTAGTTTTTTACCTATTTTAATTCCTAGTTTGTCTTAGAGTGTTTTGGACTCTAGTGTTAATCATCTGTTTCCTATTAGGTTTCTAGTTGGCGTAGGGTTTCATACCTTAGCCTACTTAAGCAGACTTTATGTTATGTATTTCGTTTTATCATTCATATTTTTAATCAAATTTTCAGAGCTTTGTCTCTTTTCTTGGTGGATTCCAGGATGTTCAAGGGTCTAGTGTTGGCGAGCCCTTTTATCTGTTAGTTCCGCTGCGTGTTTTTTTTTTTTTTTTTTTTTTTCTTCAATAATTGGCCCCCCCATAAAAAAAAAATATCAAATATTTCAAAATGCAACATAACAAATTTCAAGTTCAATTCAAACACAAAATACCAAATTACAAACTAAATAAATTACAAGTTGTTATAATAGTTAAAAGAAGCCTCTTAGAGCATTTCCAACCAACCAGGGGCGGGTGCAAGGGTGCAACCCCAAAGGCGGGTACTATTCACACAGGCCCCACCCGAATTGCCTTTGCCTTTTATTTTTCGTTCCACCCAACAGGGGCAGGGGCAAAGGGCAGATACTATTCACCAAAATAAATAAATAAATAAATATCCTAAAAATCTTTATCGACCAACTTTCTTACCCGTCGTAAATACCGATGAAATTTTCACAAAATTTCTATCAACTTTGTTTATTTGATATTTATAATTCAAGTCAACTAAAAATACATAAACTTTTATTTAAAATCTCAAACAAACCATTACATAAAATTAAATACAAAATAATAATTGATACAATCCAACTTATTCTTCATCATGATTAATCCAAGGTTGCTCCGGGTAGTATCCGGTTTGATGACTACCTTGACCAGTGCTTGACTCTTCACCTAGATGGGGATCATCAAAGGGAAACAATTCTCTACCCGTGAATCCCCTACGTTTTGCCCTCCAATAATGAGCCGTTAAAGGAGAAAACTTTGATGTATCCATGGACATAATTTTATATTCTTTGTCCTCTTCATTAACCTTGGAAATTTTATCCATTCTTTGTTGGAGTTTCGCCTTTCTGTCCGCTTCTCTTGCCATGCTGTGTTCAATAGAAGTGCACCTTGTTGTGCCATTTGCTCAAAGAATCTTGAATTTTCAGTGGGAATTTTCTTCTTTGCCGCTCATGCTTCCTTGGCCGCTCTTCTCCCTTGAGGCGTTGTTAGCCGAATGGGGGTGTCATCATCGGATAAATTCTCCGTAGTTGGTGAATCTCCACCGGGCGTTTCTTCTGGGATGTGCATATTGATCGGTGTATCATCCAAAATTTTGAAGCGATGACTATGCTTCACAATATCCCATAAATCAAGGTTAGTGAAATTCTTTGTGGTTTTTGCCTTGGATTTGTAAAATGCTTGTATGACATCTTCCTACACGCACAAAAAATCATGCAAACTTAGACAAGTATATAAAGATAAATAAAAAAAATTATATATAAATAACAAGGATAAAAAAAAATACCAAAGCTTGTGCATTTGAACCACTTGGTTGTACAACGGCTCATCCTTGTCTAATAGCATACAGCCAAGCATTGAACTTGAAAGTCAAACGTTTCCAGTGAGTTTGAATACCTGAGGTGGTGCGGGATGTTCCGGGACATCGCTTATCGAATTTCTCCTTGATTTTATTCCACAATAAATCTACCTTTATCTTGTTACTGGTGATTGGATCATGACAAGTTACCCACCAAGCTTCACACAGGTGGATGTTTTCCTCATTTGTCCAAGTCGAGGTATCGGATGCCGACATTTTGTAACTAAAAGAAACAAAGAAATGAAAGATAGCTATAAGAGTGAGAGAAAATTTGTGAAGATTTGTTGTGATAAGTGCAAAAATCTGATTGGGTATTTATAAAAAAAAATTTACAATTTTTCCAATTTTTTTCCTACATTTTTTCACCTTTTTCTTTGGTTTTTTTTGCTCAATAAATCGTGGCCGTCCGATCTGGAGATCGACGGCTAGCAAGAAGCCACGTGGCGGTTTTAAAAAACTTTCCCGTTTTTAGCCGTTGGTTTCAAAACTGTCGGCAGCCCTCCTTTCCACATGCCGCACGCGCTACATCTGAACCCTCTGCAAGCGCTGCCCGCGCCTTCTCCCTCAGATTCCACCCGCGCCTCACACTCCTCCAGCCACTCCGCACGCTCCGCCATTCGCGCCCCGCCCGCTACAGTGGAGGGGCGAAAGGCAACCCCTCCACCTCGCCTTTTGCACCCGCCCCTCATGAACAGTGGAAAGCCGCCCCTCACCAGTGGAAACTCGTTTTTGGCTGGAGGGGCGGTTTTCCGGTAGGCGCCACCCGGTAGGCGCCACCGCCTTTTGCCCCCTCGCCCCCTCACCGGTGGAAATGCTCTTATAGCACACAAAAAAAGAAGCCTCTTTAAAGCTAAAGGAGGTAACTCGCTTAGGCAACACAGTGAACCACAAAAACAATCGAAAATATGGTTTTGCATCCTAAAATCATAATTGAAGCTCAAGATTATTGATTGATTGAAAAAAAAACTCATTTTACTATGAATAACCCTCAAATCCAATCAGATTATCCAGCCCCATGTCATGGTAGAAGAAGAAAAAGAATAGGATCAGCGTTGCTTACCCGTCAAGAAGTATTGAAATTTGGTTGTCTTCTGTTGGCGCCGAGAAGGACGATGAAAAGAGGCATGAAATTTTGGTTGCGAGCGGCGGCTACTTGTTTGAGGGAATAGCGTGGAGTTTCAATTTTTGAAATAACAGCCACATTTTTTGTTTTCAAATCCATTATTTCCTATACGAAATAGTAATTTTAATGAATAATTATTAAAATACCCTTAAAAGATGGGTAAGATGAATTTGACCCATTTATAGTTATAACCGACCCACACCCGATCCGCACCCTACTCATCGACTATGGGTCGGTAGATGGGTTAAACCCATCTAAAAAAATGGGTTGGTTATGGGTCAACTATGGGTTGACCCGACCTATGTCCCAGCCCTAGTCTCCGGGGACTAAAAAGCCAACTTCAAGTGTCTCTCATCTTTGGTCACACACATCTGTTTGCAACCCCAGTTTTTTAATAGATAGATGCCTCAGAAAGAACTGTCCAGCGTGATGATGAAAGAAATATCTATGACGATATATGATCAGATATGCTAATGCTAGAGTAGCTTTAACTTTTGGATATTTTGGATAACTTTCCAGTCATAAAGTTAAGCTTTCATTGATTCGTGGTTAATTTAAGGCTAATCTTATTTTCCTTCCATTTTATGACATCATAGTATGATATGATATGTTCATTTCTGTTGTAAAATGTGTTTAAGTATGACTGTGTAAACCTAGAAGTAGGATTCCTGTTAGGACTCTGTGTATTAATGAGGCCCATTAGGGTTTCCTAACCCTGGGAATCCTCCACTATAAATACAGGCACTATACAAGGGGTAAACAGACATTCAGATATGAATCCCCATATTCTGACATCTCTCTTTCTCTCTACAACACGTTATCAGCACGCTCCTCCACTGTGCTTATGGAGTTTGAAGGTTTTCTGAATGAAGAAAAATCGCAAAAGAAAACAAAAGAAGAAAAAAAAAACAAAAAAAAAAATCTGTTTTTTGTTTTCCGGAGCCGCTGGAAACCGCCAGCCAAGCCCAGCACCAAGCCGCCGAGCCGCAGCCACCCAGCGCCCAAAGATGACGACGTTTCCTGTCGTCTTCTGCAGCGCACTGCCGCGACGCGACAGCACCAAGCGCCGCCACCTCCTGCCGCTCGCGCACACCGTCGACATCGCCGCCGATCGCCGCGTCTGCCGCCGGCCTCTGCAGCACCATCGTTGCCGACATTCGCGAGATCTCACGCTTGATCTCAGCGTCGCCGTGGCAGCCACGGCCACCGCACCGCCGCCGTGCCCCTGCAGCACGCCCAGCAACCCACTGCACCGCCGCCATGCCCCTGCAGCTCCCTGCCGCTCCACCGCCGCTCGCACCCGCTGCAGCTCCCATTGTGATTGTTCGGAGGCATCACCGAACGAGCACCTGGGTTGCCACTTTTTGTTCGGAGCAGCCCACCGAACGCGCAATTTGCAAATTTAACAAGATTTGCTGATATGTCTGGCTTTGGCAGATTTGCAGATGTAGCCTGTTTTTACAGATTTGCCTAGTTTGGGCAGATTTGGGCCATTTTTCACACTGGGCCGGGTCATGAAGGAAAAACACCAGTCGTGGACCATAGTCACGGCTCGTATACAGGGGTCCTGTTGGGACTCCACAAAATCGGTTTCTGATGGGAGCCAAGAAAAAAATGCAAAACACCAGTCGTGTACAATAGTCACGGCTCGTAAACGGGGTCCTGCTGGGACTCCACCAAAGAAACATTGTTCCTGAGGGGGGGGGGGGGGGGGGGGTGGGGGTTCCGGGGGGAGGTGGGGGGATTTGGCTTTTGGGCATTTGCATACATGTTCGAAGCCCCTTACTGAACAGTACCCATGGGCTGCGCAATTGTTCGGAAGCCCAGACCAAACGCGAGCATGGGCTAGTGCCACTTGGGCCGAAATTTGCCAGGAACCCTAAATGGGTTTTCCCAATTAATTTTGGGCCAGATTCTCAATGGGTCACCCCCATTTATTTTTGGGTTAGGCTTCATTATTTTGGGCTAGATTATTGTTTCCCAACAATAATAAATTGGGCCTTGAGGATGTATTTCCCCCTCATTCCTTTCAATTGGATTTCATTCCAATTTGAGCCCAAGTGGCCCCACACAACGCATGCGGATTTGAAGGACCAAATCACATGAATTTTGCGTTAAACTCACGCATTTTGGCAATGCGCTTGAGTATGCAAATACAATTAAACTGTAAGTCATACAAAAGTCTCGACTTAAAGTTTCGAGCATAGAAATGTGATGTTTCCTAAAACTCACCACGCATGGTGAAACTTGAAGTTTCCATGCCTAAATCCGAGAGAAATCTCACCAGCATCAAGTTTCCGTCGCAGAGATTTTAATCTCACCAGATTCATGGCAGTAAGGACCTTGAGCTCTCAGCTAAGACCTTTGAGACCGTTCCCACCAAATGGTTTCCCCCATTGGCGTCGTTGATGCCAATATTGTCAGTTGTTTTGTTTATGAACAAAACTGACGCTCATCTCTTGTTCAGAGATCACGAGAAGCATTATCTCTTGATCTACTTGCCTAAAGCAAGACATGATTTGTAAAACTTATGTTTCAAGACTCGAAGTCTGTGAATAAATATACGTTTGAAATTTGTAGAATCTGATCCCCCATTGGGCTGTGCAAGCCGGACTTGACCTAGAATGATCTCCTATAGAAGATCTTCTCGACTTTCTACACTCCTAATGTTCTCATGAAGCAGCAATATAGTGACTGAAAGTTCATCAAGTCCCTGGATCCGATTACTTTGTTGTTTGCTGAAAAGCACAACAGCTCGCGTCTCATTAGCTCGAACCGCTCCCTTGCCTAGAGCAAGCATAAGTGTTTTCTGGAAGCTCAAACCGCGATTATTTAGCACCAAACTTCCAGAGTTAGGAAAAGGTTCAACCTTCCTAATCACAAACCAGCCAATCATATGCTATCGTGGTAGTGGTACATCCATTAGTGGCGCACTCATAGTGCCCCTACTAATGTTGATTATGAGTACAACTCCGATATGCAACGAAGAGAGACATGGGACGGCCTTGTTGGCTGGTATGATGCAACAATCTGAGATTTTACTCTATTATTCGGATTTAAGTCTCAGACTTTGGTGTTTGTTTTAGTATATCGTTCTCGAATATCAATTAATTGAATCAATAGGAACTAGAAGTTTCCTTAATCATGTGACCGATTCAATTAGTTCATGTTGAGGTATGTTTAGTGGGAAGTTAGATGTCTGGCTGACAGCGCGCTTGCGCACGATATTCTCCCTGCCTGGAGATATAAATCTAACTTCATACCTCCATGAAGACCTAAAAAGGCCTTATACAATTACCATGATGAAATCGTTGAAGAAAATGGTAAGGAATATCTTTGCATTACCTCCTACTTAAACGGCCATGAGCGTATATTGGAGAAGATGGAACGTCTGTCGCATGAGTTGTAGTACACAATCATTCGCTCGATTGAGGCACATCGCGTCGCTAGCATGGAGCTAGGGCGCACCATGTAGCTAGCATGAAGCTAGCCACCTCGAGCACTTATTTGCCTTGGCACAACCATTTGGGACATCCTGGTCAAGATATGATGCACCATATCCTTGACGGGCATCCCAATGTTCATAAAGATTTTGTGTATTTAAATACACTTTGCCAAGCATGCTCGTTGGGAATGTGGTATACTCTACCCTCCCCTGCAAAGATAATTGATGAATTCCTTCTTTTCCTCAGCGTATTTAAGGGGAAGTTTGTGGACAAATTCCAACCAATACGCGGACCATTTAAAGATTTTATGGTTTTGGTTGATGCACCGACTTGCTGGTCACATGTCTATAGTCCACCTATAATGCTACTATGCTAAACTTCTGGCCTATTTTGAGGGCTCACCACCCCAGTTATCCATTGAAGTCTAGAAGACTTGATAACGCCAGAGAGTTTATATCGAAGGTTTTCGATAATTATTGCACGTCCCTTGTGATTGTGGTTGAACATCATGACCCCATATGTTCCCACAAGTCTCGCAGAAGCGTTCATAAACCGTCTTTAGTTGATCATAAGGACCTTGGTGATGAGCACCAGGCTTCCTGTTTCTGCGTGGGGCTATGCAATTCTGCATGTATCCATATTGGTCCGCTTGAGGCCCACCTCCACCCAACCCTTTTTGGCGTTACAGCTGGTTACTGGGTATGAATTTGCAATTTCGTATTTACACATTTTTGGGTGTGTAGCTTATGTGCCAATTGCGCCGCCGCAATGTATTGAATTGGGTCCTCAACAGAGGCTGGGAATCTCTGTCGATTTTGAACCCCCCTCTATTATGTGCTTTTACAAGCCATTTACAGGCGATCTCTTTCTCGCATATTTGCGAATTGTCACTTTGATGAGACAGTATTCCCGCCGTTAGGGGGAGATAAGAACGTCAACGTTCCTAATGAACGACGCGAATTGACGTGGATTATACCCACTTTGTCTCATCCTGATCCCCATACCGCACAGTATGATAAGCAAGTGCGATGTATTCTAGATCTTCAGAGTGTTGCACATGCATGCCAGATGCCTGCTCTGATCTAGCTAAAGTGACGAGATCATATATACCTGCTGTAAACATGCCTATAAGAATGAGATGCAGTCTTGGAAAGACAGCATATATCGGCGGCTAGCCAATCATCTGTCGTCGGCCAGAGGCGAGGCAGATTAATCGGTTCGAAGGATTCACTCCCTTGAAGAGGAGAAGTATGGCACAACCGAATCCTATCGCTATCTCAACTGATCCAACTCATGAAATAGATAAGGATTATGGATGTGTCCTGGGAGACGTCCCAGGGGAGACCCCAGATCCTACTCCCGAGAATCAGGAGATCTCGGTCCATTATACTAGTTTTGGATGAGTTGTGGAATTGCAATGAGAATATCATCGATGATACATTCACATATGCAGTGGCCACTGATACAACAAAATGCGACAATATCGAACCGCGTTCCATTGATGAATGTCGATGTATAACTGATTGGTCAAAATAGAAATAAACAATGGAGGTCGAATTAGATTCCTTAGTAAAGAGAAAGGTGGTTGAACAGTAGTTTCCACACCTCCCAATGTGAACCCTATAGGTTACATGTGGGCATTCGTAAGGAAGCGTAATGAGATGAATGAAAGAGTGCGATGTAAGGCACGCCTCGTGGCGCAAGGCTTCTCTCATTAACCCTGACATTGATTACGATGAGATGTATACTCTCGTAATGGACGTAATGACGTTCCACTACCTTGTCAGTTTGGTAGTTTCCCAAGAACTGAATTTGTAGCCTATGGATGTGGTTATAACATATCTCTATGGGGATCTTGATACAGAGATATAGATGAGAGTCCTAGAAGGACTTAAGCTGAGTCAAATAGTTCTGAACCACGGAACACCCTCTTGATTCGATAGAGGCGTTCAATTTATGGATTGAATCAATCCGGGCGGATGTGGTATAACTGTCCTAGTGAATATTTGATCAATAAGACCATCTCTAATGGTTTGGCTCAAAAACTCAAATTTGAACCTACAAAATACAACTATTCTCTTATATGAATTTGAGATTTCCTTCAATAATGAAAGACTCAAATTTAACTCTATACTTTAATTAATTGAGTTTAACATCAATTTTTCTTAAGTTAATTTTTATTTAGAATTTCTTAATTTAATTTTATGAATATTTTGATGTAAAAAAATTAGGATTTTGAAACATATATTTTTGGCATTTGATTTCAAATAGGGTTAATAAACAAAGTAGATATGTTGGAGCCAACCTTCCCCCCAAAAATTCAAAAAAATGGGACTAGTTCTTCCCTCTTTGCGCATAAGAGTGTGGGAACTCAAATTTAAGTATGGAGTTTGACCCAGAATTTGACTCCAGACTCAAATTTGAGCCAATATATACGGACCAAATACCTCCATTGGGAGGATTTTTGGCTCAAATATGGGTTTGACACTCCACAATTGGAGATGGTCTAAGGGATATATGAATAATGAACTATGCCCCTGCGTGTTTATCGAGAAGTCACATTCCAGATTTGCGATAGTTGCAGTTTATGTCGATGACATGAATCTCATTGGTACTCTAGAAGAGCTTGAGATTACTGCCTCGCACTTGAAATCGGAATTTGAGATGAAGGACCTAGGGAAAACTCGATTATGTCTCAGCCTTGAGCTTGAGCACTACGCTGATGACATTCTGGTCTATCAGACGAATTACACCCACAAGGTTTTGCGAAGCTTTAATGAGGATAAAGCGAATCCTTCGAGTACACCCATGGTAGTCCAAGTGCTAGATGCTAAGCGAGACCCTTTCCATCCTAAAGAGGATGATGAAGAGGTAATGGAAGTAGAAGTTCCATATCTAAGTGCAATCAACGCTTTATTGTACTTAGCTCAATGCACTAGGCTGGACATCTCGTTTGCTGTGAACCTGCTAGCTCGATATAGCAGCGCGCCAACACGCCACCATTGGAATGGTGTTAAAGACATTTTCCGTTACTTTAAGGGTACGACAAATATGGGCTTATTCAATCCCTATGCATCTTCGATGGATCATTCCCCCTTGATCATCGCAGTGATGCTTGCCTTGTTAGATATGTTGACGCCGGTTACTTATCAGACCCGCACAAGGCACATTCCCAAACTGGTTATGTCTTTACCATTGGGAATACCGCGATATCTTGGAGGTCTATGAAGCAGACCTTAGTTGCGACTTCTTCGAATCATGCCGAACTCATCGCCCTTCATGAAGCCACATGAGAGTGCATTTGGCTGCGAACTATTATTGAGCGTATTCGGTAGACTAGCGGATTGTCGTTCGTTAGTGATGTCCCAACAACTATCTATGAAGACAATGCCACATGTATCGACCAGATTAAGAAAGGATACATCAAAGGAGACAACACCAAGCACATCGCGTCGAAGTTTTTCTTCTCACATCAGCAATAAGAGCATCAGAAGATTGAATTCAAGAAAATCCGATCACAAGATAACCTCGCAGATTTGTGCACCAAGTCTCTGTCGAAGGCTACTTTCCAGAAGCTTGTTCGTGGAATCGGATTGCGTCGATTGTCAGATTTGACACGTATGTAGTCTTCAGGGGGAGCATTGTCGACTTCAGGGGGAGTATTCGAAAGTATACTCACTTGACCTTAATGTACTCTTTTTCCCTTAGCACATGTTAACTTTTTCCCACTGGGTTATCCTTAGCAAGGTTTTGGTGTTAGCATATCCCTAAATGGATCCCTTTTGGACATACGTATCCCCGAGTGCCTACTACATTGACTTCATCCACAGCCTACAAAGATATGATGCGACTACTTCTTAAGTTCTACACATTCAAGGGGGAGTGTTGTAAACTGTATTCCAGTATGACTGTGTAAACTAGAAGTAAGAATACTGCCTACATTCAATGTATCCAGTAATAGGAATCCTATATGGATTCTATGTAACAGTTAGGCTCATTCCTATTAGGGTTGGTAAACCCTAGGATTGCTCCACTATAAATACAGGCACTGTACAAGGGGCAAAACACACATTCAGTGATGAATCCCCTATTCTGAAATCTCTCTCTCTCTACAACAATTTTTTTATAATAATATATAATGTGTGGGGGTTTTTTTTTTAAAGGGGCTTTTTTTTTTAGGTGGGGGGGGGTTGGTGTTTTTATAATTTGAAAAAATTATTCCTCTTTTTTTGTGGCGTTTTGAGGGGGTGGAATGGGAATAAAAGATGCATTCCTATGTTTGGTTGAAGCAGCATGGGAAAGGGTTTCCTGGGCCCACGGAAAAAATTGTGGGACCCACGGAATACCCATCCGGAATTGCAATTCCCCCTCCCCCATGGTATTAGCATTCCTGGGCCCACGGAATTGCCAAATTGATGGGCATTTTACTATTTTGTCCTTAAGATAATTATTATTTTTTTGAAAAGTAAGGATATAATGGTAAAATTAACATATTTATTTATAATTCCAACACACATTCCCATCTATTTCCCATTCCCACCCCACATAACCAAACAACGTAATGAATTTCTTTTTCCCATTCCCACCCTTTTATTCCCAGTAATCATATTCCCATCAATCTTATTCCCATTCCCATCAATTCTATTCCGCGAACCAAACGCTACCTAAGAATCTATGCATGGTCCTACGTCTTTGAGTTACTGTGCATGCTTGTGATCTATTGCTTTCATGACAAGGTTTGACTATGCCTTGTCAATAGTTTATTACAGATATCCCGTCACGTCTTTGAGTTACTGTGCATGCTTGTGATCTATTGCTTTCATGACAAGATTTGACTATGCCTTGTCAATAGTTTATTACAGATATCCCGTCAGTTTGTAAACTGTCATCTATGGCACATTTACAAATTCGGAATCGGAATAAGTAAGAGTTGAAATGAGCAGAAATTAGAATGATTATGAATCGAAGTGAAACACTCTTATTGAAGCATTTACTAAATATCTAGAATCAGAGTGAAGATTAAGTTGATATTGTCATTAATTTTTTAATATTTGTCATGAAACAAGTGTAAATTAATTAAATTACTAAATGCCCCAATTTAAGGGGGTTGTTAGTTCCACCGCCTTGTCTTATTTGTATACCCACAATTTCATGAAAATTTTAATTATAATAGTAATCTTATTCTGAAATGACGTATAAGGACCAAAACCTAAATTTTATGTTTGCGTGGTCTCTTCGTTTCCCCCGCAAATTTTAATTACAATTGTAACCTTACTGGTGAACTCCTTTTGTTACATGTGTTATCGTATAATTTACTTGTTTACAAAAGTATTTGAAATTTCGATCAAAGAACGAAAGTTTAAAAAATGTGAAAATATATATTATGAAGGAAATTTGGCAAGAAGTTAATTTTGTGTGTGGAGAGAGCATTTTCCTTAAGAGATAAATTAAGGGCATTTAAAAAATAATAGTGGGTGGAAAAAGAGGTTTGTAATTTAGTGGGGGGTGTAAATATACGATGAATGTGCAAATATGATAAGTGTGTGGAACTAACCTATAAAATTTATATTTTTTGTCAACATAAAGGTGCAAAATTTAAAGTTTCACGTCTTACTTAATAATATTTATATGCGAGTATAAGAAAATGAAAGAACATTTGAGCTAGTAGGATTTGTAACACCCCAGGAAAAATCTAGCTTTGGAGCGTTACGACTGTACCAACTTAAGGCCATTTTAAAGAATCAAAAAGTGATTTTAATAAAGCATTGGACAACTTTTATCAATATGAAACAACTTCAAGTCAAACACTCGTTCTTAACATCTTTAGAAAGAGATTGTTCAACCAAATTCTAATACAATGGAAAGTCAATTCATAAAGTAATAAGTTGAAAAGACTCTGACTTGAGTTGGGGCCTGTTGTAGCCTGTCCAATGCCCGCTACCATCGCTTACTCCTCATTCGTATCTGGAACTCACAAACGAGACTACGTGAGCAAAGCTTAGTAAGTGACTATCAAACAAGCACAAGACATTCAAGAAAGCATTTGATTGACTATCGTGATGATGCAACTATGCACATGCAATGCAATGTACCATTGTATGGCCTTTAGAATCCCTTTTAAGAAGACATCAGTCTTCCTTTCTTTTCCCTTCGGGTACATACGTGGGAGACATATTCGAGGCTAATAGGGGTGCCTTCCATAAAAACAAAACATTTCATTAGACCCCACTCCTCGGGAATCTATTCCTTTACAGTAATTCATTCATTCACAGTCCATGAACTTTCATCACTACCTCCATAGGTGTTCCCCTTCGAAAACCCTTCACTAGGCCAGAAATACCATTCTACAGCGGCTCAGAAACGCTATTATAGAATACAATGGCGTTATAGAAACCGCTGTGTTATGAGACGCTAAGAAAGATAAACGCTATTATAGGTCCTTTTCCATAGCGTTTTAAGAACGCTATGGTAAGCTCTTATAATAGCGTTTTAAGAACGCTATTGTGGGATCTTATTACAGCGTTTTAACAACGCTATTTGTGGATCATATAACAGCATGTTAGAAGTGCTGTGGTATAGTTTGAAGACATCATTTGCAGAAATGCTATCTACCTTCAACATAGCGTTTCCACAAATGTTGTCCATCAAATTCATGCATTTTACTAGAGCTGGGCAGTACAGATTCTTTTATAACCATGGAGTCTCATATTGAGCAACAAAAGCCAACCATGAAACAAAATGACATTTGAAGTAGCATTTGCATTACAAACCATTCCAAAATACATAAATCCTACAGATTCAAAGATCAATTTAGCTTACATAATATTGTTCCAAGTCCTACCAAATGAACACAGAAAATCTGCATAAGAGTTTCCTAACTTATCTCATAAGCAAATTGTCTCTCCTTGTAGAATATGTCCCTGCAAGAGTTTTACCATCCTCCAATTGGTTACCAGCAAAAACCAAACTCTGTCTATCAGGAGGGATGCCTTCCTTATCCTGAAAAAAAATAATCATAATGAATTACCATGAAATCACATTGCAACAGAAAAAAACTAAGTAAGAATTTATACTTTTGTTTTCCTACTAGAAGGGAAAATGTATTGTAAACATGAGCACCAATTAAAGTGGTAAAGACATAATATTCAGTTCTATAAATTTATCAGACAGAAGACTTTGCTAACTTTTTTTTTCCCCCACCACCCCATATTCCGCCTTCTCTGTTGTTTTCAGTGGGGTACCGGGTTAAAATGGACTCAAGTTCATTTTTTGGAACAACCCAGAAAGTCATAGAAGAAGAGCTCGAAAGAAAAACTGAGGAATACCGAAAG
Source organism: Spiraea crenata (assembly GCA_033992175.1). Lineage (NCBI taxonomy): Eukaryota > Viridiplantae > Streptophyta > Magnoliopsida > Rosales > Rosaceae > Spiraea > Spiraea crenata. The sequence goes on along the minus strand of JAVBHV010000010.1, from coordinate 1,207,301 downwards.
AACGAAGAGATTACAAAGATTACTCAGCAATGTGAAAGAGTGCGGGTAAGATAAGAATTTCCACTATAACCAGCTATATGTTGCCACTACTGATCCGTACCAGCACGTTCTGTGTGTTGGATTAGAATACAACTGCTGCGAGAATACTTCTGATAACAGGATCAAATTTCTTATGACATTTTTCAGGTTGACTTTGATGTGCTTGCTGGTCCCTCTCCCAAGATGGTTGCTGTAGATGCTGCCATAAGATTAGGGGCCACATGGGTGGTTCTTGATAGGTCAGTCACTAAATTATTTGAAGGACTTCAGCTAGTGTTCTTTTTATTCATTCGCTCTTGAATTATACTAATGTCCTAAACCCATATTAATATTGATCATGCCAAATACATGTGCATCATCAAAAACTCATGGGACTAAAGAGTTCTTTATCCAAGCAGTCAATCAATGATGATAGATTAAAACTTTTGTAATAGTTATGATTTCAGAATGAAGAAACCATAGTTATGATATTCAAGTTCAAGAAATCATAATGATGTGAATGTCAAAAGAATATTTGTTGTCAATAGTGATGTAGTATTTGTGCATCTAAATGAAAAGCCTTGCCAATTGGTTTTCTGTTGAATGCTAGCTATATTCTATTTGTTTTTGAGATTGTAGTATTTTATCTGTTTCAAATACTTTATCTATGAATCTGTGAATAAGCTTATGTATTAAATCTATAGCTAACACAAGCTGGAGCTGCAAAATATACACTGGTGCAATTTGAAATCATTTAACATCACCAAATTACCATATTGTCAATTAGTTTCTGCAGTATTCAAACTAGATGATGTGAAGATTATCGTACTACTGATCAAGGTTGCTCAAACTACGCAACTTCAATAGCTTGTTGAGTACATTAGTGTTTCATATATATTGAAACAAACTGCTTTGTGAATCAAAAGTAAAACGACATACCACAATTTGGAGCTTCTTTCTTATTTTCTAATGCAGGCAGATGAAGAAAGACAAGCAGTTCTTCATGGAGAAGTTGTCATGTGGTATATCGAGGATGAAGCGCAACAACTCTGTAGAACAATTGAGAGGGCCAAAAGCAATTGTGATCAGCAAAGCTCCCACCAAAAAGCGCAGTAAAGACCGCCATGTAAAATATGATGAAATGATACCAGGAAGCCCAGAGGATGAACATTCACCTAAAAGTAAGAAATTTTATTGCAATTCATATCAGGGATATGTAGGATCCAAATTCCATGAATTAGAAAATTTTATGACATATGTATTGAGAAGCACCTTATAGAGATCACAAATAAAACCAAATTTGGAATGCGATTTTGTTCAGTATTGTCATACATACTTCCAGATTGCTTATAATGAGTACCATATCCAAGAAACTGATTAATAGTGCACATTGTTTTAGAATCTCCAAGTCCTCCAATGACCAGTTTTCTCAAAGAACAAGATGGCGATGGTCGTGGTCACCCATGGCCTAACTATAGGAAGTCTACCTCATCAAGTGAGGCGCTGATGACAAACAGAACATCAAGTTCAAGTGCAGGAAATATTGACACCTTAACTTCTAGTCTTGTCCGTCCTAATCAAGAGGAAGAAAGCACAAACGATGATAGAAGAAAAGCAGGAGAGGGTTCCCCCCTTCCACTTTTTGAGAGTCAAGCAATGGATCAGAAGGAAACATATAATGCTGGGAGCCCTCATGAATATAAACAGCCTAGCTACAAGGATGATTGAATAGGAGAATGCCAAACAGATGAAGAATTCAAAAATTCACTGTGCACAATTTATTCATTCCCAAATATACACCATTACAATTTAGGCTTAAACTCAAATAACCCCCAAGCATCCTTTAACTCTTTCGTGTTCAAACTTGAAGTGAAATTGGGCAAGTAACCACATGAAGGAAAAAAAAATCAAACAGAAAACAAACCTCAAGGAAATTGAGTAGGATGAGCGCGAAATAGACGAAGGCCCAAACCGTATCTGCTCCGGTATGCCTATGAGAGCTTGCTGGGTCACAGCGGCAGGCTCTATAAAAAGCTTGTCAACATAAACGTGTGCAGTGCTGCGACTCTTCAGTATCTGAGCCAAATCTGCAAGGTCTGCACCAACTGTAACAGCAGATCCACTAGAAGATCCTCCAGGAACCCTATCCGGTGCACATGGATTTTTGGGTGTACCATAATGCTTATTCTCTCCATTTATGCTGCAAAAACATTACGTGGACTTATGATAGCGTTTAATATCAAGCTCCGATAAGATTCTTTAACCATTAAGCCTTAATGTAGCCTTTTATAGCCACATACAAAACAAATCAATGGTTGCAGCCTAGTTTCCAACAGCTTTCTAATCCACAATCTCATTGTTAAAATACGAAATAATACAAAAGTAGACTTATATACCTCAATCCATTTTTTCAACTGAGGCAGTAGTCCAAGCTTAAGCATGTGAAAGTTAAGGTCTTTAAGCACTATCCTGTATGCCATTTCATCCATGACTATTTTACCAACACATTTAGCACCTGCCCTCAACATTTCCAACACAGCTGGAGCTGTTGATTCAGAAGCCGTATGAGTCCTTGCCCAATCAGGACTTCCAAGCCCAGTCACTTTTCCCGCCACATCAAATCTGATTTCCAAGTCAAAATTCAAAAAAGTTCTCAGCTTTGCACAGATACAATTGAAAAGATTGCCCAAACATAGAGGTTGGATTGAACACAGAATCCGAAATGGGCAAATGAGCACGAAAGCCTATGAAAGTCTGAACCTTTTTTCACCAAATCGATGAGTGAATATTGAGGAAAATTTGCACTAGAGAGAAAGAGGGACTCACATGTCTTTGACGGCGAATGTGAGGCCGCTCAGGGGAAGGTCCGGCGACGAAGAGTGCGGTGGCAGAAGGAATTTCTCCATAAAAGCTCCATAGTTTGAGTCAATCTCCATGAAGGATCTTCTAGTGGATCTTCCAGTTGGTGCAAGACGCCCTCTGCGTTTAAAACGCAGTCGGAGCAATTTGTAGGGTTGAAACTGAACAGAAGCAGAAGCGGAAGAAGAAGCAGTGGCGATGGCTTTGACACGGTTTCGGGGTTTGGTGATGCCTTTGGGCTTGTGGAGCTTGCTCTGTAATTTGGAAGTGAATCTCTTCCAAGCTCTTCCGGCTGGTGGAAACCAACCGGAAGTGAGACCAAAATCGACTGAAAATTCGACTGAAAGGTGAAGAGAAGTGAGACCAAATCGACGAGCACCAGGGAGGCTTCGAGTAACTTGTCGTGCTCGGGGAACCCAAATTACTTCGAATTTGGGGTTAATTCGAAGAGAGAGTGCTGAAACGATGGAGTCAATTTCAGAATTTGGGGTTTTGGATAGTTTGTGTGTTTTGTTTAAGTGAGAGTGCTGAGATCTGTTTGGGGAGAGAGGAGAGAGGAGAGAGGATAGAGGACATAGAGGATAGAGTTTTGAGTTTTTCGATGAAGGGTGATATAAAATTGTATATCCCGCGCGAGCCCGCCTAAATTTTTATGCAGTATAGCGTTTCTACAGTAATTTTGTGCGTGCGTGAGCGTGTGTTTTCAGTATAGCGTTTTAAAAAGCCCCCTAATAGCATACATAAAAAAGTGCTATAATTCAATGCTGTTAAAATCTAATTTTGGCCTAGTGCTTCTTTCATTTAAACCATTTCGTTCAAAACATTTTCAGATGATAATAAGCTATCATGAAATATGCTTAACAATTCAATACTTGACCAGTCATTTGTGCATTAATTCTTTCATCACAATAATGGGCCAATCAATAAAACCATTTCATATGTATAAAACACGAAACAATCAACAACTACAAAAAAAGTCAAACTGTTCTCGTTTGTCGTTTCAGTCAAACAAGTAATCACATAGTCACTTACCTTGAGTCTCTTGGGCTCCACCCACCACTTCAGCACCTAAAAGATCAAGGAGTAGACTCCAATCACACACTGTAGCTATTCATGAAAGAAAGGCTCAAACAAACGACTAAAATACATCTCGTTGCCATTTCTATCTTAGTACGTAAACTGCTTGTAACAACATTAATTCTCGGTTTTGTAAAAAATATATTTTGAATACCCTTAGAACCAAAATATGTAACTCTACGATTTTTGTTCAATACTTGAAGGAATATAAGCAGCTTAAATCTACCTAAAATTCGATACAATCTAGTCCCTCTATTTATGTCCGGGTAACATTCAATTCTATTTTTCTCAGTCTCAAACGGGAACCAAAGGATGTTCGTTTCTTACGAAATTTCTATAGTAGGTCTATCAATATGTTAACTAAGTACTGGCAAAATTTTAGATTAAAAAGACGTCTCTAGATAAGGTTTTCGGATTTTACCACTTAAGCCGACGAACCTGTCAGTGATGTAGAAAATAGGCCTAATCAACAAAGTATCCTCCAAGAAGCATGAGACAACGTACTTACCTCTGAAACTCAAGTAGAAATGACTCTTCTACCCCTTCTAAACTTGCATGTAGGTCCATCGATTCGACAACAACCTCTCTTTCACTCTTTCTTTCTCGAATCGATGTATGTTTGGAGTGGCTGTAGAATGAGGGTTTTCTGCAGCCAAACCTTCATATTAATACCCCAAGGCATGCATCATTACTACCCAAAACGTTTCCCCCCATTACCTCCCTTCAATATGCCTCTTCAATGTGGTTAAAACCCTCAATAAACACCAATCTGATCATTTAGAAACTGAAGAGTTCTTTCTACTTATTTTAGAAGCCTTTACATGAAATGAATCCAACAAGCTAAATATTAATCGAAAACGTCTTTGGTCATAAAGACAATAAATTTCAAAATAAAACCTTTGTAGAAATAATAATGAAGATCCTAATGACGTGATTAAATCGTTGGTGGCCTTTCAATTACTCCGTTGGACTCGAGGTATTACATTCTCCCCCTATTAAAAGAATTTTGTCCTCGAAACTAAACTACTAACCTCGATTTCATTGTGGATCTTTCGAGCACGGCAAAGTATCCTTTCTTTCCACAAGTGTTGCGTTGGGGTCGTTCTGTACTTGTCGGTACTCCCATCCTTGGTCTTGTCGAGTCACCTTGTTGTTTCTCTGCCGCTTCTTACCATTGTTGTGATTTCTTTTGTCTTGACAGTTAGAGCAGTGAACTTTTGATTTCTCCACTTCTCTTGTCATGATTGTAGCTGAAGGGTAGAAACGAATGTCTTAATCTCTCGGTCCACCCCTTCCCAAATTTATGAGCCTTACTATCATGCCCCAGACCTAGGGCTGGAAGATTTGACGAGTCCAAAGATAGGAATAAAATTTAAACAAATAGAGCGGAAATCCGGATCGAAAACTAATAACCACTTTAATAATTGAAAATAGGTCAAAATATTTACAAAGCTATATGAAAATAAGGGACATTTTCTATCTTTTCTTCTACTCCATCTGTATTCTCAAACCTATGGCACAAAGTTCTAGGAGTGAGCCTGCGGGAGCTCAGTAGGGGGTAAACAATCAATAGAGATAAACAGATAACTAAAACCAATACAACACATAAAAAAGTTTGAGCATAATGACCTTCCTCGATTATCACCATCCGTAGAACAGAGCAAGTCATCTTAGCATGTCACATACCATGCTTGGATAATCGATGCGCTATGTTATATGAACGTAACTTCGTAAAGTAAACCCCCTCTTTTGTTAGTTTTCTTATTAAACTTTTTGTCGCCAGTCCAAAAAACTCAGAATGTACTCTGGACATACTTTTGCTCTTGGTAGCTTCTAAATGTTAAATTCAAACTCAAGAGAAGATAACTCAACTAATCTAACACGTCTATTATTTTCATCACTCACTCAATTCCATGATTAACACACTATGCCATCAAATGTTATAGATGACGGTTTATAGATGATGGTTACCCAGAGTCGTCAAGAAAAAATAGACGATGGTTTCATCTTAAAGCGCCGTTGATGATGCCCAGAATTGTGAAAATGCGATTTTTTATGAGTATAGACTAGGCATTTGTCAAAAACCGTCGTCCATATGAAACCTAAATTGAAAAAAATTGGATGCGCGCTTACTTCTCCCCCTGAAAATTGAAAACACTCGCCCTAAAACTATTATCCCAAATTAGAAACCCGAAACACCCAAACCAATGTCACTCCATTCCATACTTGAACTCAATTCCTTCAACAGAAACTGATTTCCTTCAACACCCAAATCAATTTCCCAATTTCTCGTTTTAACCTAGACCTACATTTTCGAATCGAAGTTTACCAGAGCACCATCGTCACTACCGTTAACATCCCCAATCACTCATTTGCCCTCGTTCTTGTGGCTTTCGTTATGGCCCCGCACTGCTACTCGGTGACCTACAACCAGTCTCTCGTCAAAGATCTCGACAAGGTGAAGTTTTTAGTATTGTCACTTGGTTTGGTTTACGGGAAAATTTGGGAAAATATCGAGATGAAAATTTGCTCTTCATTAGGTGATGATGTAGAAGTTTGGTTTCCTCTTCAGTTCGTTGAGATTCGTAAGCAATTGTCTCTTTTTGTTTTTGCAGTTCAAGACCCATTGAAGATTGTTGACTATTAAGCATCTTCAAGCATCTTTGTGGTCGAGGAGCTTTGAAGGTAAGACACAATTTCTTTCTTTTACCCTTTTGTATTGGCATTAAATTGGCAAAGTTGAAGGTTTAATTTACCTAAAAAACGAAAGCAAGAAGCATGTATTGATCGTGTTGAATATGAATATGAATTTCTTGCTAAAGATACATGTTTTTTTTTTTGTTTGATTGATGAAGACAATGTGGAATGGAGTTTCGGGGGTTTATGCTGCACACAAAGGTGAGCACTTTACTCCAAGAGCTGCACTAATGTGGACTATAAACGACTACCCATCGTATGGAAACTTATCAGGGCGCATTGTCAAGGGGTACAACACATGTCCAGTATGTGCTAATGATACAAAACCTCATTGGTTAGATGCTGGTGGCAAATGCTCATACAGTGGTGTAGGTTATTTTAGAATTGGCTATCCTTGTACAAAAACATTGTAATAAATGTAACAAGCTCAATTAGTCAAATAGGGTTTATTCATAGATATTTAGAATTGTTGAAGGAGCTTGAAGATTGAAGATTGATGGTTTGTTGAAGATGCATTCAAATGTGACAATAATATTGCATATCATATCTGCATACTTAATGTGTCTAAGCATAAAGTCCTTATATTATATTGTCAAACGTTTTCAAACAACTTAGGTTTTTGCAAAAGGTTTCATTAGAATAAGGATTTCTGTTATTCTTGACTAGTCACTGATTTCATGCACATGGGTCGTTGACAATCAGCGGCAGAACTTTCTGATAAAGCAATTTAAACAGAACATGTCTTTACCCAGCAGTCCGGTCAACAGAACATGTCTTTATCCAGCAGTTCGGTCACAGTTAACCCTTTTAACCGGTTTTTCCATTGTAAAGTGATAAAGTGGCTTTGTGTTGTCCAGTTCTCAGCCGTTGGTTTTCAAGCTCTTTTTCTTCTATTTAAACAACCTTAAAACCGGCTGTTACATTCTAGGGTTTTCAAGTTATAATTCTCAAAACATTTTGAAAAGCTCTCACCTTTGTTCATACTTTCCTCTCCGATTTCTTCTTGTCTTCTTGAGTGCTTTTAGTTCACTTACATAGAAGCATCATAAGATTTATGAGGATAGTATGCGTTTGTTAAACCCTTGATTTTCAAAGTTGTTTTCAAAAGAAAATATTCTAAGCAAAACTTTGAAGAGGGTTTATCTTCCTAGTTCGGCTTGTTTTTAAAGTTCTCTTACTTTAAGTCGGATTAGTAATGTGCAACTAAAGTCTTCCATGTTCATGCATGTTCATAGATTTAGTTGAGTCCTAGAGGTCATTGACCTTAGTTAGTTTGCTGCCCAGTTCATAACTGTAGCAGTAAACACAGTTACTGTTCATTTCCTGAAGCTTTGTAGCTTTCTGGGAATGCAACTGTGACTGGTCATAAATCACCACCGCATTCATATTAAGGTGCCACGTATAGGAATACTTGTGTATTTCCGTATATCGTGTTGACCAAGCAAGCATCCATTGGAAGTGAAGTGATTGAGAAGAAGCCGCACAAGAGACCGCTGCATCTAAGATAGGTACATTAGATATTGAGCTTGGTTGAAATCTTGTATTTGGCATCTTTTGCCATTTCATAGTGGAAGGCCGGTCTTCAGATAGACCCCCGGTTTTTTATCCCTTTGTGGATTTTTCCGGGTACCAAAATCGTGTGTCCATCTCTGTGCATTGTTAAATACTTGGCTTAATTAAAATTGGACTTAATTCAGCACCAACTCCTTTAACATGAAATCTGGACAAATCTGCCTGACTGGTCATCTTAACTGCTGCATTAGAAACGCTGGTTTGATATAGTTGTAGTTGTGGATAGCTCACGAATATCAAACTCACTGATTTCGTTGAGGACCTAAGTTGGCATAGCATCTGAGTGTTGTTGAACAAATCACAAGCATCCACAAGTTGTATTTGTTGAGTGATTGATATCTTAAAACATCTGTCAATTCAAAACACAATCTGTAAGTTAACTGTCAAGTCTGACCAGAGCGGTGACTGGTCATCTTTGTGTTTCTGTTTGTGCTGTTTATTAATTAAGAGGGAAATAATTTAAAATACCCCCCTCATTGCCAACCTGCAAGTGGTCATTGCAAATTCTTGCTTCGATATTATCCTTATAGAAGACAAAAGGTTGCATTCAATGGAAAGAAAGAGGAGTCTCTTGCTCTCATGCCTTTGACCGGAGAACAAGTATATTTGAAAAAGTCAAGCATATCAATTGTATATTTGAAAAGAAAGTCCCACAACCAAAAGTTGATGAAAAGAATCGACCTTGCTGGAAAAAGAAGTCCATATTCTTCAAACTTGAATATTGGAAATTCCATCACGTTCGACATATGCTGGATGTAATGCATGTCGAGAAGCATTCATTAGAAAGTATCATCGGTACATTGTCGAATCTTCCAGGCAAAACAAAAGATGGGAATGCAACTTGTTTAGATATGTTGACCATGGGGATAACCAAGTTGAAGGCTCCCGAAGTAGATCCAGAAGGGAAAAAAGCACATGCCTGGAAGCTGGAATCTATTAAAAGAGGAGAAGTGGTCTTTTTGTAATCGTCTTTATCTAATGAAGGTCCCCGAAAACTATTCATCTAATGTACGAAGTCTTGTCAACATGAATGAGCTGAAACTTCAAGGCCTAAAGTCTCATCATTGCCACACATTGATGCAGCAATTGCTTTCCATTGCCTGCTTTGCCAAGCTTCTTTGGTATTGATTTGTAACTGTCGATCAATCTCGGTTGCCTTGTTCTTTTCTTTTCATTCATCAATAGAAGATTTATTCTTGGCCATTGTTCTAGCACTAGTAGATTTAATGTCCTTTTCGTTCAAGGCATAAAAAAGAGCCTTCCAGATCTTATTCGTAAGTTTCCCATTCTAAGCATAATAATTTTTTCAAGAAGTCATACTCGAGGCGCTAGTATTCAATCCATCCGATCAATCATAAGTCCCATAGGCCTTTTGTAGGATATTTATATTCAAGAATATTTGTAAATTGGCTATCCTTGTACAAAAACTTTGTAATTCATCGCATGGTCAATTAGTTGTTTATTAGAACTTAGTTCTAGATTTGAAGACGTAATGATGGTATTTGAAGATCGAAGATTGAAGACTTGAGGATCCTCACACTTTCATACTTTAGCATAATTTGCATTCATATGGATTGTGTAGGTGTTTTGGTTTCGGGAAATGCTTTACAAAAACTGCAGTATTTAAATTCACATGACCAGTCATCTTATTCTTGCACGTGAATCTTTTTGAGTTGACTTCTTTTCTGCTATCAGTTTTTGTCTGCTATCCCATGTTTCGGATCTGCCTAGGATTATTTAATAGTCAAATCAACTGGTTGATTGTGGTTTGCTCATTTCTTATCTCCTTGGGCTATATATTCTAAACCTCACCACACACTTCACTTAGGGTTTTTAGAGTCAAAGTTTCTCTCATCTTTTTCACCAATCCTCTCTAATTGTACTGCCTCCTCTCCAGTTTTCTCTATCAATTTCTTGAGTGCTCTAACTTCACTGACATAGAAATTAAGCAATAATTTGAGGATGGCATGCGTTTGAATCTTCTTCTTTAAGTTTGGTTTTTCATGGAAAACATTTTCAAGAAAACTTTGAAGAAGTTCTTGTCTTCATTGTTTCAGCCTTCCATTGCTTAAATTCATATCATTGGAGTGGAAATAGTAGTGTGCAACCTTTGTCTTTCATGTTCATGCATGTTAGTAGAAAAGGTTGAGTTGTAGAAGTCTTCTTGATTTCAGTTTTCTGCATTGCTTTGTAGCAAGTGCATGAAATCCAGTTTTCTAACAGATTTGCTAAAGCTGGGTAGCTCTCTGTAACTCTGTTAGTGACTGGTCATATAGTTTCACAGCATACATATCTTGGTGCCACTGACCAAAAATACTTGTGTATTGTCTGCAAAGTGATTGACCAATCGTGGAACCACTAGACGTGAGTGATTGAGAAGAAGCCGCATAAGGGACCGCTGCATCTAAGTTAGGTACATAAATATTGAGTTTGTCTGAGCCTTGTATTGGGTATCTTTTGCCTTTTCATAGTGGAAGGCCAGTCTTCAGATAGACCCGCGGTTTTTTTTACCCTTTTGGGATTTTTCCGGGTACCAAAATCATGTCTCCATCTTTGTGAATTGTTAATCACTTGACTAAATCTAAAAATGGATTCATTTATGCACCAACTTAACTTGACATGAAATCTGGACAAAACTGCGTTACTGGTCATCTTAATTGATGAATTAGAAACGCTGGATTCAATAGATTGTAGTTGTGGATAGTTCCCAGTTTTCAATTTCACTGAATCTGTTGAGGACCTAAGTTGGTATATCATATGAATGTGTTTGAACAATTCACGAGCATACACGATTTGATAAGTGTTAAAAGCTGATCACTTTACTTCTGTTGAATTTAACATCAAGTATAAATAAAGAGTCAGGTTCATCACATCAGGTGATTGGTCATATGTGTGATCTGTTTGTGCGATTTGATTGAGTTAAATAGATTTGTTTAAAATTACCCCCCCTCATTGCCAACATGCACCTTTACGGTGTTATTGATGGCACGCCCACGTATCCGTATAAGGAATTCCCATACAAGGAATTTGGGGTCAATGGTGCCAAACAAGAAGTACGTGAAATAAAAATGAGAAATTAACTTCAGAGGCCCCGTAAAAAAACCTCACTGGTTTTTAAACATCCCCAAAAGCCTCAAAGAAATCTCACGCCCTTCTTCTATTCCCCATAGAGTCTAACCCAACATGTAGAGCTTCTACAAGAGACTAATCAAATGCTCAATTTTGGCTATTGTTAGTGTTGTTAAATGTGTGTGTGTTAAAATGATTAGTTCAAATAGTTTTTGACTCAGAACGGAGCTGAAAGGCAAACACTGTACATACGGGGAAAACACTGACATTTAATACTCTCAATTAAATTATCGTTCACAGTTCGACGCACAAACAAAAGAAGTAATTGGGCATGCCATCCACTATTTACGGAGTAAGTGTGCGGCATAACTGCAGGCCAAACCGGCCCCATTAATTTGGGTTGTGGGGTTGTTTTGGGTTTAGTGTTCAAGCTGTGTACTTTTTCTTGTTTGAAGTTGAGTACTTGTCTGAAAGTTTTGTTTCTTTCCATTTCATTTTGGGTTATTATCATGAATGGTGCTTGAACTTTCATTAACAGGACTTCATGGTGCCTAAACTTTAAAAGTGATCAATTTGGTACCCAAACTTTTAAAAACCGGACTTCATAGTGCCTGAAATTTAAAAGTGATCAATTTGGTACCCAGACTTTAAAAAAGAGGACTATGTGGTACTTAGACTTTCAAAAAGAAGACTATGTGGTATCTTAGTCAATTTTTTTAATCAAATTCCCTTAAAATGAAGGATAAAATGGTCTTTTAACATTAATTTTTATGTAAAATATTTTTTTTACCTCTCAACTTCTATAAATATGTTTTATGGTGTTTTGAAAAAATGAAAATGTCATATAGCTATTTTAGATAAATAAACAAATTGATTAATGAAAATATAGTTGAATGGTAGATTTTTTCTATCTCTTAATTTCTATTAGAAATAATTTTTAATGTTCGAGTATATTTTTATTTATCAATTTATCTATTACTTTTCAATAGTCATATGCATAAATGTTTTTTGAAACACCGTAAAACATATTTATATAGTGGTTGAGAAGTAAAAAAAAAAACTATTTTATGGTGTTTTGAAAAAATGAAAAATGTGCATATAGCTATTTTAGAACAATAAATTAATTAATTAACGAAAATATACTTGAACGGTAGACTTTTTCTAGTACTCAATTTCTATTAGAAATCATTTTTAATGTTCGGATATATTTTTATTTATCTATTATTTTGCAATAGTTATATGCATAATTTTTTTTTGAAACATCATAAATCATATTTATATAGAGGTTGAGAGGTATAGTATTTTACATGAAAATTAATATAAAAAAGGGTTTTTAAATATGATTTATGATGTTTCAAAAATACTATGCCTCTCAACCTCTATACAAATATGATTTATGATGTTTCAGAAAAAACATTTATGCATATAATTATTGCAAAATAATAGATAAATTGATAAATAAAAATATACCTGAACATTAAAAATTATTTCTAATAGAAATTAAGTGATAGAAAAAATCTACCGTTCAACTATATTTTCATTAATCAATTTATTTATTGTCCTAAAATAGCTATATGACATTTTCATTTTTTTCAAAACACCATAAAACATATTTATAGAAGTTGAGAGGTAAAAAAAATATTTTACATAAAAATTAATGTTAAAAGACCATTTTATCCTTCATTTTAACGGAATTTGATTAAAAAAATTGACTAAAATACCACATAGTCCTCTTTTTGAAAGTTTGGGTACCACATAGTCCTCTTTTTTAAAGTCTGGGTACCAAATTGATCACTTTTAAAGTTCAGGCACTATGAAGTCCGGTTTTTAAAAGTCTGGGTACCAAATTGATCACTTTTAAAGTTCAGGCACCATGAAGTCCTGTTAATGAAAGTTCAGGCACCATTCATGATAATAACCCTTCCTTTTTTTTTTGGGGAAAAGGGGGGGGTGTTCCCCATTTTTTCACTATTTTTTTCGCCGTACCCCCATTTTTTTTTTTTTTGTGGCGCGCCGTTCGTAGAGAGGAAGTCCCTCTATTTCCCCGAAAATATCGAAATTTCACCGAAATTTCGATGATTTCGGTTGAGTTTTGGTGAAATTTCTGTACTTTTGAACTGATTGCAGTGAAATTAATTGATGATTTGGAAGAAATATGCGACGCGCAGTGGGGTGGTTGGCGGCGGCGGGATTCTGGGTATTGATCGAGGAAGAAGAAGATACACTTGTAATTATTCCCAACATTTGGTCACTTTTTTCATCTTAATAATTAAACTTCTTTGTTTTATAAAAAGCCAAAACACATGTAGTTGTCAGTTGGTTGAGTTTTTTTTTTTTCTGATAGTATTAAAGCCAAAGCACGTGTAGTTGTTGGGGTTTTTTCTGATAGTATTCAAGGCCACTTTACAACAATTTTCTTTTGAAACAATTACATTTTGGTACTATTTGAAGAGTACAATACCCAAAAACACTACTACACCTTAAACATTACAAAATAGTACTACTTTTGTCACATGTTAATTTTTAATTGGGTTCTATATTTTTTTAAACACTTTTATTGACACATGCTACAGTGTCTCCCCGACCCACATCTGTACCCACACACGCTACAGTGTTTTCTCCAAAATTTCCCGATAAACAAAGCCGCAAGTTATGGGTAAAATACTCTTTTACCCATAACTTTCTCATCTGGACTCCGTTTGACATGAAATCAATTGGGCTGGATTCGTCTCGTCGCCCTCTTTCAATAGACACCAAGATTGTAACCCCAGACCCACTGTAGAGATAGAACTGGGTAGCGACATCTTCATATTTTCCGGCGAGATTCTCTGATTCCGGCGACAAATGAGACGAACCACCACCCAAAACTTCATCCTCTCATCATTCTAGACAGAGCCCAACCAACATTGAGCCTTAGTTTGCAGCAGATCATCACCGGTGAGCCTCACATATTGGTTGAAACTTTCCGATGAATTTCTGGCGAGTTTCCGGCGAAATTAATCTTTGAAACTAGTGTAGAAAGCTTTATTGGGTTGTTTAGATAAAGATTGATATAAAAATCGTGTGAATTGATGATGAGTCAACACATCTTCGTCAACACAGTTTTTTCGAAGGATTTCCTTCAAATTGAAGGAACACCTTCTTCATTTTGAAGGACTTCCTTCAAAATGAAGGAAGTCCTTCAATTTGAAGGAACACCTTTTTCATTTTGAAGGACTTCCTTCAAATTGAAGGAAGTCCTCCTTCATTTTTGAAGGAAGTCCTCCTTCAACACAGCTGTTCCTTCATTTTGAAGGAACACCTCCTTCAAATTGAAGGAAGAGCTCCTTCGAATTTGAAGGAACAACTTCATATTTTTGAAGGAACACATCCTTCATTTTGAAGGAGCACATCCTTCATTTTGAAGGAACACATCCTTCAACTAATTGTTCCTTCATTTTGAGGAACACATCCTTCATTTTGAAGGAATACATCCTTCATTTTGAAGGATGTGTGAAGGAACACATCCTTCATTTTGAAGGAACACATCCTTCATTTTGAAGGAACACATCCTTCAATTTGAAGGAACACATCCTTCAAAATTGGTGGAACACATCCTTCATTTTGAAGGAACACATCCTTCAGAGTTGAAGGCACACATTCTTCAGAGTTGGTGGAACACATCCTTCAGATTGAAGGAACACATCCTTCAGATCTGTAGGTGTTCCTTCAAATTATTTTTCTTTTAAAATAATATTTTTTAATTCAAGTTAGTGGAGTGCGTGAGCCCCACGCACATGGGATGTGAGTGGGCTTCTTGGTTTGATTTAATATTAAATTATAACAATAGTAGTAAATTGTAAGAAAAAAAAAATGAGGTAGTGTTTTTGGTAATACTAAGATCTATATAGTAGTTTTTAGTAAGAGCCCCTTTTCTTTTTGTCACACATCAATAAGTATGTTAAAATGTCTATTAAAGAAATTACTCTAGAGAATTTTAAAAAATAGATATTACTCTATATAAGAAAAATAATGTTGTATTTATAATTTCATTTCTTATTTCTTATTATTAAGTTTAGAAGCATACAAAATGCCTTTTCTTTTAATAGCTTTTAGAGTATACAAGAGGTTGATGTATACCTTACTTGTAAAATATAAGAATTGGTGTTTCTCATCTTTTAGGAAGGAGTGTTTCTATAAAATTCTTTTTTTATCATGTATTAACTCTTTGAATTTACATATGAAGTTCATCTATGAGTAAACAATTTTACATACCGTACATATGAAATAGCCTATTTTAGAGCTTATAGAAAGTAGAAATATTAATTTATAGGTTTTCTAACATGTTTTTCGTCTTTTCTTTTTCAAACCGAAATTTACCGAAATTTCTACCGAAATCGAAACTTTTTCCGAAATTTTCATAAATTTTGACTACCGAAATTTTTTTCCTTGGTCGGAAAGCACCAACACCAAGTCTTATGCTAAATCTCATATCCATAGCCAGGGTTAGCTGTGAGCAAGGATGGACGAGACGGCCGTCATGGGTCCCCGATCTAGAGGGGCCCGTATATATAAAGTATATAACTGCCTGCAAGTCTATTATTACAAAACTACTCTCCAGTGCAATGGACAATGTGCATGGACTTTTCAGGCCCACCCGGGTTCTACTCTTGTCGTTGTTCTTCTTTTTTGTATATTGTAGGGCAAATTACAATTAAGTATCTTGTGGTTTGGGTCATGTTTTGAAATGATACATGCACTTTTTTTCTTGCAAACTTATTATGCCGTTATTTGACCGTTAATTTTTCAGTAAAATGATGATGTGGACAAAGAGATGTCTTAAATAATAAATAAACTCTAATCCTACTCTAGAAAAGCTAAGGAAAACTTATTCAAATCAAAGGGGATTTTAGGTAACACATCTGCCAGCTTTCGTGGATGATTTGGGGTCTTTCAACCTTCTAAAAAATTCTCTACAAATATGAAAAATTGAAGCTTAATGTCTCAGCTTTCCAAAAATAGGTCACATGTCTCCGAAAAAATTATGAAAGGCTTTCTACGAGCTATTCTTCATCAGCTGCACAAATCTACTAGGATTTGTACTTCATATGCCTTCACTTGTAAAACTGCTTTGATTGCCTGATGGGAAAATTCTTGAAGTCTAATACAACGAATTTCAATATCTTGGCTTCCTTCTCTAACAGGCCTTGCACAAAAAACTCTACTAAAAAGTCCACTTTCGAATGAAAACTCTTGTAAATTAGTTATTTTAAAATCAAATTCATTTATAAAAACAAAGCATAAAAGGGCATAATGCTATAACAAATATGCACTTATGGTTACTTTATTAATGGAGATATTTATGCAAATTCAAAAATATAAAGGAACATGGCTTAAGAACGAAAAGATGTAGGGCTGGCATTTTAATCCCGAAATCCCGATCCCGCCCGGTCCCGTCCCGGTCCCGTCCCGGAAATCCCGTCCCGAAACCATCCCGTCCCGGAAAACCGGGATTGTTGTCCCGTCCCGGAAATCCGGGATCGGGATCGGGATCCATTTTGAAAAAATCCGGGATCCCGGAATCCCGGGAGTAGAAATCTTCAAGCCCAATACCCACTTCTATATGCCCAATACCTATACTAAACTAAACCCATCTGCTTCAAATAAATACCCATATTAAAAGCCCAAATACCCATACTAAAAGCCCAAATAAATACCCATACTAAATGCCCAAATACCCATCTGCTTTACCCCTCTCTCTCTCTCTCTCTCTCATTGCCGTGAATAAAGACCCACCAGATCTTGCCGCCGCCGACTCCCCACCAGATCTTGGATATGTAAAAGAGCTCATTTGTGAAAGATTGGATATGTAAGAGTTCTCCATGATATTTTGATTTTGGATTGTATTTTTGTTCTTTGATGTTCAAGAGTTTGGATATTAAAAAGTTTGTCATTTGATATGTAAAAGTTTGGATTTGAAGTTTGTTTTATTTGGTGTTATTTTGTGTTATTTGATATGTAATAAAAGTATGGATATGAAGTTTGTGTTATTGTTTATGAAAATATTGAATTAATGTATAAATATTGATATTGTTTGCATGTTACAAAATTCGGGATAAATTCGGGATCCCGATCCCGATCCCGGGAAAATCGGGATCCCGGACCTCCGGGATCCCGGTTTTCCGGGATCGGGATCGGGATCAAAAATACTCAAAATCCGGGATCGGGACGGACCGGGACGGGATCGGGATTGGCCGGGATCATCCCGAACCCAGCCCTAAAAAGATGCATATGCCCTCATTGTCATATATTATGTGATAAACAAACTCTTTTTATATAAATTACAGATTATAAAAAATTAGTTCCGCAATGACGACCAACATCGGGCACAAACGAGTCTAAAGAAGAGGGACCAACACTACCGAGAACCCCCAACCGACCCATTTATTAAAAGAAACTTAATTAATAGGGACAGTCATGTGAATTCAAAAATAAAAAAGAAACAACAGGCATCTTAAATCCCGCATTTACCATTGTCTTCCTTCTTCCTTTTGAGTCCTTGGGTACAGAAAGTTTTGTTTCACACTTTTGGTTTTTATTTACACAATCGTTGTCAGGAACAACATTTTTATCGATCAAAATTTATACGCTAAATTCACACTTACATTGCATATGTGCCCCGTTCCAAGTAGTATAAAGCAACGTTCGGAATTGGAAGCTTTGGGGGTGTAAAAGAGTAGTAGCTTTTTATTAGAGTTCAAAGTTTATGATGAAATATAAGATTACCTAAGTGGCCCTCTTTTTGGCGTGGAACATTACCAATTTACATGCATGTATGCACGCGCGCGGACATTTATTCAGTTGATCGCCAGCGGCTACATATAAATAAAATATGGATGATTTTTTTTTTTATATAAGAATATTGATGAATTTAATCTAGATATTTTATCTATCTAGATGTCATTCATTAAAAATGGGACTAGACATGGGACAAGGAACAAGAAAATTGGAAATGATATGATCCGATCCCGGGCATGTAGTAAATGTATACATCGGATTACTCACCTAGAAAATCAGGCTTTCAATGAATAGTACATTAGTTCGGTTGGGACAGGCCATCGTGGGGTCAAGCCACTGACCCTAAGTTAATTTCTACAAGTGGTAGGTTTAAAAGAAGTGGTTGGATCCATCCACTCCACCCCCTCTTTCCTTGCAATCATCGGACGTACTGGCCATGACGTACGTTCTCAGCGCGTACGACTATCATTTCGATAAATCAGAGAAAAGTCGGTGTTAGACATTGTTTCTTTTTACATTTTAGCTTTTAATTATGTATAAAAATATAATTTCAGTTTGAATAATTTGGGATCAAAAAATTGAAAAACTTAGTATGTAAAATTAAATTGTAATCTTTCCATTAGAGGAATACGCATCATTCAATAAGTTATATTTCTCCTAGCGAATCATATACAATATTAATTTCACATGTTGATCCGTAAAACATAAATTCTAGCTCCGAAAGTTGTACTAGCGTGTCACCCCTGCCCCATGAAATTAATACAAAGATCTGCTTGACATATATTTATTATAATTAATTTTAGAATTGAGTTTTTCCCATCGCCTGTCAAGATATTGATATACAGTCTTGAGAGCAATTCCAATATAAAGATATAAAATTAAGAATGTAAATGTAGGTTTTACAAATTCGGTGGCATCTTAATAGAGCATTCTAAAATGTAAAATTAATTTACTTCAGCAGGAAAGTTGTAAAATATTGAAATTAGAAGTTTCTATTTTCATTTTGAAATTTACATTCCCTCACTGAAGAATGAAGTCTCAAATATACATTCATTTTTCATACTTATAATTTACATTTTCTCGCCAGAATCAATGTTAGTATCTCCAACATTTTTTTTTATCATTAATCTACATTGATTGAATAAAAAATGTATTAAATAAAGTATGCTTTAACAATAACGAGACCTATTTTGGAGATGTAAAAAAAAATTCCATATTTCCATTTTTAAAATTTTTTTTTTTTACATTTTCCGGTTAGATGGACAATTTAAATTTCACTTTTCATGCCCATTGGAGTAGAAATTTAGTTTTAAATATGCAAATTTGACATTCCGGCAAGTTTGCATTCTCCCATTGAATTTGCTCTGACAAAGGTCCGTATCCAATTAATGGCTGAGCTAAGAAAACTTTCACGTGTAGGCTAGCTAATACTATCAACTTAAGCTAACATTTAGTAACATTTGGTAAACACAAATGATCAACCTCTTTTTCCTATGTACCAACATTTAGTAAATGTTTCTTAACATGAATTCTTATTATAACTTTGTAAACAAAACTAATTCTTGAGTATCCACTAATAATTTTGTTTGCATATATTTCGAGAAGGAAACACAATTTCTGATAAACTAGGCTTGCTATCCGCTTCCCTTGTTTGGCATGATACTCCTCTATCAGAGATTCTTGCGTCTTTGCACTCATATTTCATGGGCATCCTCGCTTACAGGTTTGTTTCACCTTTTTGATGATGTTTGTTTTTATCGTTAAACTTGTGTTTCTTATTTTGCAGCTTGTTTGCAAGTTTCACCTCTTTATAAGTTTTACTTCAAAGGGGTCAGGTGTCATGTCCCTCCTATTTTGCTCAAAAGAGGTACGGTTTATGTCACTCCTAATTAGGTATAACTTAGTTTCACCTTTCTATAGGTTTTACTTCAGGGATATTTTTACGCTGCTCACCCTTGAGCAGCCGCTCAACTCCCCATTTTCATACTTTCTCGCAAATTGTTTTCATGATCGGAACCGTTCACTTTATTCATTAACATGTCAAGATCATTTCTACAAATTTTCAATCAAAACGGAGATCGTTTGTTTATCTAACTTTGTAAAACATATCGACGGTTCGTTTAATGCCTAATTATACCGTTCATATAGTTCATACATTTAGATAACCAAACGATCTCCGTTTTGATTGAAATTTTGTAGGAATGATCTTGACATGTTAATAAATAAAGTGAACGGTTTCGATCATGAAAACAATTTGCGAGAAAGTGTGAAAATGTGGAGTTGAGCAGCCAAGGCTGCTCACCCTTGAGCAGCGTAAAAATATCCTTACTTCAGAGGGGTCAAGTGTCATGTCTCTCCTCTTTTACGTGTGTATTTTCTTTTGCTCAAAATAGGTACGGTTTATGTCACTCGTGATTAGGTATAACTTTTTTATTTTCATTCAATCAAATTTTCGTCACACTGTCGACTTTCTTAATAAAGTTATTAAAAAAACTAAAAATTTCCAACAAGTTTCGACATTAAAAAAATGTATATATAATAAAATCCTGCAAAAGAATACTCATTTTATTAAAAGTGCATCTACCATTTGGCCCTGCCTACAAATCTTTTAAAGGTTTATTATGGGCTTTTGGAATTTTATTGGGTTGAGCTATGTGAATAAAGAGTAAAATACATAGGTTATATTTGTGGGTTTTCTTCCTAATAATCCCTGGGCTACATGCAGGGACGGAGCCAGCCCAGAGCGGAGGTCAGCAGCCGCTCCCTTGCTCGCAGGAAAAACTAGGGACTGGGAGCTGGTTGCTGACTTTCTGCTCCCCTGGTCCGCTGTGCAAACTGGAGCAGCGGCGCGGAAGTGCTGACCTGCGCAAACCAGAAGAAGAAGAAGGCTGGGACAAAACGCGCGTTTCATTTAAATGGGCTTTGTTGACACGTCGTTTGGGCTTATTGATGCGTCGTTTTCGGAGCTTGGAGCTGAGCGCGTCGTTTTCGTTCTTTCATTCCATTCACTGCCGTTTCATTATTCCATTAGATCCAGTCCAGTGACCTTTTTTCCCTTCATTTCATTCCATTACATTGAAGCCCCAACCCGCAAAAGTTTTTTGATTAGT
Source organism: Spiraea crenata (assembly GCA_033992175.1). Taxonomy (NCBI): domain Eukaryota; kingdom Viridiplantae; phylum Streptophyta; class Magnoliopsida; order Rosales; family Rosaceae; genus Spiraea; species Spiraea crenata. The sequence continues at coordinate 1,186,122 of JAVBHV010000010.1, read as the reverse complement.
TTTCTAAATTGGGGTTTCTGCGATCTGAGTACTTCCGTTTGCTATGAGCTCTTTGGACTTTTGTTGATGGTGGTTCTGTGGAGAGGGGACAATTTGGAGAATAAAGTTCATTACTTTATGTTCTGCCTCATTAGTTTAGTGGTAAAAGCAAAAGGATTTACTTGGCTTATGTAAAGTGCTTTCTAATTGCCTCGTATGATTGCAAAGTTGATTTTACTTCTTGGAAGGTTTATTCAGTTGAGCTATATGACTGTAAAGTTATGCTTGATGGAGTATAATGCATAGAATTTGATTTCCTGTCACGCCTCTGATTAGATTCCCTTAACTAGTATTTGTTCCTGAGCGTTTCTAGTTACCTGATAATGCTAAAATCAATTCTCATGGATTGATGGACATTGAGTGTAGAGGCTGATATATGGTGGTTGGGAAAATTGAGGGCAATAGAAGACGAAGGAGAAGAGCTCTGTTTCCTCGCTGCATTAGGAGATGTCGTATTTATTCCGAAGGGTTTGGGCTTGCTTCTTGTTGGTAAACATCGGGCTAAAATTGGTTTCCTCCGGCGCTACCACTTCCGAGAGCCTCCTCCAAGTTTCAACAATTTCCAAAGAAAAAATTCATAAATCCCTATATTTCCTAAGTCAAATTGATGATGAATTGATTGGAATTGTGGTTGGATTTGTGGATGTTTATATGCTTTAAATTGATGGATGCTTATTTCGTTAAATTGAGTTATTATGTTTAGATTGGTGTTTACCTTGTTTATTTGGTATAGATTATATTTAGATCGATGAACTTGTTGATGTTGATTTGGTATAGATTGTTGATTTTGTATAGATTATTGCGTTGTGGCCAATTTGTTAGGTATAGATTTATGTTTACTGTGTTTATTTAAATTCTATTGTATTTAGATTTTTTAAATTTTTTTTGGAACGGTTGAGCTTTTAAGTTTCGCTCCCCCGGTCCCAAAATCCTGGCTCCGTCCCTGGCTACATGCAATAACTATTTTTACAATTTCCCGGAATCCTCAGTGTGCTACAGCTCAGTTCAGCCTGGTAGTGGCTCCGTCCTTGTAGGTGTCACTTTCGAGGTTTCAATTTCTACATTAATTGCAAGGCAGCAACTTAGTATGTGTGTGTATATATATATATATATACTCTAACCAATGACCAAATGGCCTAACTTGGTGCAACCTCAGTTCATATTTCTATACATTATATCATTTGTATCTCATCATCATGAGGTTCTCATTGGGCAGATTCTTCAGAAAGCCGCGTGCAGAGCTTTGGGGGAGGAAATGGAACGTAGAGGACGCCGTTGTAATGGGAGTGTTTCTGTCCGTACATTTCCTTTCTTTATTTGCACCCTTTTATTTCACCTGGGGAGCATTTTGGGTGGCTTTGGCTCTTGCTTATCTGACCATTTTAGGAATAACTCTGTCCTACCATAGAAACCTTGCACACAAGAGTTTCAAGCTCCCGAAATGGCTCGAGTACTCTTTTGCCTATTGCGGGGTTCTATCACTGCAGGTGTGCATGAAATACTCTCAACATTTTGTAACATACACTTCCAAGAGTAGATAATCTGATATTCATATATAAGTAACGACTACTTTGATTTGCAGGGTAGTCCGATTGAATGGGTGAGTACACACCGGTATCACCATCAGTTTACTGAAACAACGAAGGACCCTCACAGTCCGATCAACGGATTTTGGCATAGCCACATCGGTTGGATCCTCGACACCAACCAACGGTTTGGACAGGTAATTAATTAAGAAATTCTCAATGTCTATAGATTATATACTTGCATTAAATAATTGGGAGCACGCCCGCTTTCTTCCACTTTGAGTACCCACATTTATCAATCAATGGACGGTTTATCACTATTAGGGGTGGGCATACGAGTCAAACGACTCACTAAATAGGATCGTATTATTCGACTCGCTGCAAAACGGCCTAGTCCTAATATTTCTTTTTTCAAAATGGTTCGAGTTTGAACTCGACTAGTTTATAAACGAGTCCAAATTGAGTTCAAAATTCCCAAACAAGAGTTCTCAGTTTGACTCTTTTAAAGATGCATGGTACACGTGGCTTTTTATGATTGACTTAAAAGATACATAATACCTATAACTTGTAATACAATAGCAACTTTAAATCCCCTAAAAACTCTAGAGTGATCGTATATTCTTTCATACTTAAAAAAAACACACAAAAAATCATTAAAGAAATAGACCAGATGACCATCTCCCATAGCCAATGCTTCTCCTTTTCATTGACCATCTTCATAGCTGACAATTTGTATATTTAATATATATTTTTTTATGTATACTTGCAAGTTTCAAATAATTTAAGTGGCAGAGTCATATGAAATCATTTCTACCATGTTAAATTTTTAGTTTGTGTAGATACCTAAATAATTTTGGGATGGACTTGTATAACTCGTGAATTCAACTCATTTTTTTAATGATTCCAAATAAGACAAGTTCACTTTTGAAAATACAAAACTCGGATTGAATCGAACTCGTTTCAAAATCAAACGAGTCGAGTTAGAGTTCACTAAAAATATGCACGACCCAACTCGAGCCCAGGCCTAATCATTACATTGTTACTATAGTCGTTGTCTTATTTTTTCGTATATTTAGATGAGTAAATGATGTTCTTCATATGGATTGACTTTTTTTAGACATAATTTTTAAGGAGTAATTTAAAATATGAACAGTTCAAATAAAAAAAATTCGTGTTAATAATTGATACTAATAAATTGAAGATAAGCTTGTGCTCCAGCGAGTGAGATACATAGTCAGTTTGTCTTTTGTTTTTTTTTTTTTTTTTTTTTTTTTTGGTAAGGGACAAAGTGGAATTTACAATCTAGCTGTTTTCATATATATTTGACTTTTGTATATTAATTTTCTAATTGAAAAATTGGCAGTATGGCGGAATAAGGAACGCTGAAGATTTGATGAAGCAACCCTTCTATAGGTTTCTTCTTCACACTTACGTACTACATGCAGTTGGTCTTGGAGGGTTACTCTATGCTTTCGGTGGGCTTCCCTTCTTTATTTGGGGAATGGTGAGATTGCTTTCTGCTTTATTTCCCTTTCATTTTCCTGTACCAAAATTCCATTTTGGAATTTACATTTTTGGATGTATTTAGTTAGGGTACCCATTAAGTTATGCCGTTAATGTAGCTGTTTAATATCTTGGTCGAACTCGTCACAAATGAAGTAATGAAAATTTCTTGTCATCTCAGGGTGTGAGGATGGTATTTGTTTTCCACAGCGTTTTTCTAGTCAACTCGGCGGGCCACATGTGGGGAAATCAACCATGGAATACAGGCGATTTGTCTAGGAACAATTGGTATATACGATAATCATATTGTAGCTTATAATATTCATATCATTGATAGCTGAGACAATTTATGATATGAGATATGTGTTGTATAGACTTATATGTTTTCAACTCATATTTAGGTGGTTGGCATTGCTTGTTCTGGGAGAAGGTTGGCATAACAACCACCATGCTTTTGATTACTCAGCTCGAAATGGCCTCGAGTGGTGGCAAATTGATGTTACTTGGTACGTAATATTATTTCTTCAAGCTGTGGGATTGGCGACGGATGTGAAGGTCCCAACTAAAATTCAAAAGCAACGAAAATCTTCTAATGCTCCTGGAGTCATGGCGCCTCACAATTAACACGGGTTATATATATATATAGTGGATTCATGTATGCTCATGTGAATCTCTATAGATATTCAATTCATAATGCAGGCAATTTTTAGTATTGTTCATGTGATATGCTTGTATACATAATCCTGAACCTTGAATGAGGAATGATGTTTACTTGTCGCTCACTATTTGTTATGGTATACTTCATGGAACAGTTGGATTCAGTTTTTAAGAAATCGACCAAACCAGAACAACACTGTTAAATGGGGTTTGGTCCAATTAAATTGGGTACTTTGGGCATAGGCCCAATCATTTTTCTTTTGCATTTCTTCATCTTTGTTAGCCCAATTGAAACAAAACGAGTTCGTATCCTACTACTGATATTGACGTGACCAGTTCCATAACTAAACGAAACCCGGCCACTGGCCACTATAGTTCGAGAATGGCCAGTTTGCTCAGTTCGGCTGGCTCGGTTCCCACTCCTAGCTAGAGCTCTTCATGTCTAGTGCAATTTTTTGGTGTGTGCAGATTTGAACTTTGTATTGAAACAATGGAGCCAATAGACTTCAAATACACTAAGAAAGAAAAAAGGGCGAACCTCCGCCAAATATGAATGTTAGGATGCAAAAGCGCATTCAACTTGTTTGAATAAACAAAAGGATGCACTGCATGAAAACATTAACGTAGATCATTATGGCAAAACGAAACTAAATCTATAGAAAGAAAACTTCATCTCCAATACGTATGTCCAAAAGGGTCTATTCAGGGATATGCTAACACCAAAACCTTGCTAAGGAAAATCCAGTGGGAAAAAGCCAAAGCGAATGGAAAAAGTGAGCATGCATATGTCGATACTTAAGCATTCAGAGGTATGACAAACCCAACACGGGTGCCTCGTTAAAAACCTTGCCATGCAACAAAACCCAATAGGAAAAAGTTAGCATGTGCTAAGGAAAAAAGTGTACATTAAGGTCAAGTGAGTACACTTTCGGATACTCCCCCTGAATTTGACAATGCTCCCCCTGAAGACTACATACGTTTCAAATCTAACAATCGACGTAGTCCGATTCCACGAACAAGCTTCTAGAAAGTAGCCTTCGGCAGAGACTTGGTGAACAAATCTGCGAGGTTGTCTTGGGATTGAATCTGTTTGACTTCAATCTTCTGATGCTCTTGTTGCTGATGTGAGAAGAAAAACTCTAGCGCGATGTGCTTGGTTTTGTCTCCTTTGATGTATCCTTTCTTAATATGGTCGATACATGCGGCATTATCTTCATAGATGGTTGTCTGGTCATCACTAACGAAAGACAATCTGCTAGTCTGCCGAATATGCTCAATAACAGCTTGCAGCCAAACACACTCACGTGTGGCTTCTTGAAGGGCGAGGAGTTCGGCAAGATTCGAAGAAGTTGCAACTAAAGTCTGCTTCGTAGACCTCCAAGATATCACGGTATTCCCCATGGTAAAGACATAACCAGTTTGGGAATGTGCCTTGTGCAGGTTTGATAAGTAACCTGCGTCAGTGTATCCAACAAAGTAAGCATCATTCCGAGGATCAAGGGGGGAAGATCCATCCTAAGATGCATAGGGATAGAATAAGCCCATATCCATCGTACCCTTAAGGTAGCGGAAAATCTCTTTGACACCATTCTAGTGGCGGCGTGCTGGCGCGCTGCTATACCGAGCTAGCAAATTCACAGAAAATGAGATGTCCGGCCCAGTGCATTGAGCTAAGTACAACAAAGCGCCGATTGCACTTAGATATGGAACTTCTAGTTCCAATAACACTTCATCATCCTCTTTAGGACGGAATGAGTCTCGTTTAGTATCTAGCGTTCAGACGACCATGGGTGTACTCGAAGGCTTTGCTTTATCCTCATTAAAGCGTTGCAACACCTTGTGGGTGTATTTTGACTGATAAACCAGAATACCATCAGCCCAGTGCTTAAGCTCAAGGCCGAGACAAAATTGAGTTTTTCCTAGGTCCTTTATCTCAAATTCCGACTTCAAGTGCGAGGCAGTGTTCTCAAGCTCTTCTAGAGTACCAATGAGATTCATGTCAGTGACATAGACTGCAACTATCGCAAATCCGGAATCTAACTTCTTGATAAACACGCAGGGGCATAATTCGTTATTCACATATCCCTTACTAATCAAAGATTCACGTTGACGGTTATACCACATCCGCCCAGATTGTTCCAATCTGTAAAGTGAACGCCTCAATCAAATCGAGAGGGTGTTCCGTGGTTCAAATGTATTTGACTCAGTCAACTTAAGTCCTTCTAGGACTCTCATCTATATCTCTGTATCAATATCCCCATATTGATAAACTATAACCACATCCATAAGCTGCATATTCGGTTCTTGGGAAACTACCAAACTGATAAGGTAGTGGAACGTCATTGCGTCCATTACAGGAGAATACTTCTCCTCGTAATCAATGCCAGGGCTAATGAGAGAAGCCTTGCGCCACGAGGCGTGCCTTATATCGCACTATGTCATTCTTCTCATTACGCTTCCTTACGAATACCCACATGTAACCTACAGGTTTCACATTGGGAGGTGTGGAAACTTCCAGTCCAAACACCTTTCGCTTTACTAAGGAATTTACTTCGACCTGCATTGATTATTTCCCTTTTGACCAATCTGTTATACATCGGCATTCATCAATGGAACGCGGTTCGATATTGTCGCATTTTGTAAATTTAATGGGCACTGTATATGCAAATATATCATCGATGATTATCTCAGTCTGATTTTGTAACTCATCCAAAACTACTATAATTAATGGACCGAGATCTCCTGATTCTCGGGAGTAGGATATGCGGTCTCCCTTAGGACGTCTCCCAGGACACTTCCATAATCCTTATCAATTTCATGAGTTGGATTGATTGAGATAGCAATAGGATTTGGTTGTGCCATAGTTCTCCTCTTCTAGGAGTGAATCCTTCAAACTGAGTGATCTGCCTCGCCTCTGGCCGACGACAGATGATTGGCTAGCCGCCGGTGTATGCTATCTTTCTAGGACGGCACGTCCCTCATGGACGTTTATTCTTACAGGCATGCTTGCAGCTGGTATATATGGTCTCATCACTTTAGCTAGATCTGAGAAGGCTTATGGCATGCATGTGCAACACTCTGAAGATCTAGAATACATCTCACTTGCTTATCACATTGTGCGGTATGGGGATAAGGATGAGACAGAGTGGGTACAATTCGCGTCGTTCATCAGAAACATTGACATTCTTATCTCCCCTAAACGGCCGGAAGACTGTCTCATCAAAGTGACTATCCGCAAGTTTGTGAGAAAGAGATCGCCTGTAAATGGCTTCTAAAAGCACATAATGGAGGGGGATTCATAACCAACAGAGATTCCCATCCTCTATTGAGGGCCCAATTTGGTACATTGCGGCGGCGCAATTGGCACATAAACTACACACCCAAAAATGCGTAAGTACGAAATTTCAAATTCGTACCTAGGAACCAATCGTAACGCTATAAAGGATTGGGTGGAGGTGGGACGCAAGCGGACCAACATAGCTACATGCAAAATTGTATAGCCCCACGCATAAACAGGAAGCTTGGTGGGCATCACTAAGGTCCTTATGATCAATTAAAACGCGCTTTATGAACGCTTCTGCGAGAATGTGGGAACATGGGGAAACATATGTTCAACCACAATCGCAAGGGACATGCAACAATTATCGAAAACCTTCGATATAAACTCTTCGGTGTTATCCAGTCTTCTAGATAACATGGTGCGCTTCAATCAAGCAAATGGTTGTGCGATACAACTCATTTGGGAGGCTTTCCAACTTCTCCAATATACGCTTATGGTTGTAGAAGTAGGAGCCAATGCAAGGATATTCCTTACCATTTTCTTCAGCGGTGTCATCACGGTGATTGTTCAATCGAATATCCTTATAACTCAAGAATGTTCTTCCAGATTGGGGTGAGTGTAAGGCTTTTGTAGGTCTACATGCAGGGAGAATATCATACGCATCCGCGCTATCAGCCAGACAACTAACTTCCCACTAGACATACCTCAACATGAATTAATTGAATCGATCACATGATCAAGGGAACATCTGGTTCCAATTGATTCAATTAATTGATATTCGAGAACAATGTGCAAGTACTAAAACAAACACTAACAACTGAAACTTAAATCTGAATAAGCAAGTAAAATCTCAAATTGCAGCATAATATCGGCCAAAAAGGCCGTTCCATGTCTCTCTTGGCTGCCTATCGGAGTTGTACTCATCATCAACATTGTTAGGAGCATGATAAGTGCGCAACCAATGGATGTACCACTACCAGGATAGCATATAATTGGCTGATTTGCGATTGGGAAGGTTGAGCCTTTCCCTAATTCTTGAAGTTTGGTGCCAAAGAATCGCGGTTTGAACTCCAGAAAACGTATGCATTTGCTCTAGGCAAAGGGAGCGATTCAAGCTAATAGGATGTGAGCTGTTGTGTTGAAAATTTGGTATTATATTTTATATCAAATTTATTATATTGAATGGAAATTAAGTTGGTCCATTAGGTTGGTTAATTGCGTAGACCCGGCCCACTCTAATTTGGTTATTAGATGGGAGGTTGCAAACCAATCACACCCTTTCAACCTTTCATGAACCCGCGCGGACGTGTTCTTTCGAATAGAGATACACTTATTTGGAAAAGGCTCATATGCATCTATAAATTAGGCAATTTTTGCATGTTATTCATCGGTAGTTTTCTGCATTCATATATTCAATGAGAGAGAGAGAGAGAGAGAGAGAGAGAGAGAGAGAGAGAGAGAGAGAGAGAGAGAGAGAGAGAGAGAGAGAGAGAGAGTTAAGTCTTTGTGAGTGAGTTCTAGCATAATCTGGTTCAAAGGAGCCTTGTGAATTAGAGTGCTTCATTCATAAGGAGGGAGTCGTTGTATCCTGGGAGACGAACGCTAGCAAACCATAAGCACCGTAGTGGGGCGTAATTCGTCTTAAGGTCAGAGTGTCTAACACTTGCCTCGACTCAATTTAAGGTTCTTCTAAGCCTATCTCATTGTATGTGCATGATTAAAATTACTTTCTGATTATTATAGTTTAATGTAGTAATTTAGCATCTTATTTTCCAACATGTTGTGCTTTTCAGCAAACAACAAAGCACTAATCAGATCCCGGGACTTAATGAACTTTCGCACTCTCTCTATATTGCTGCTTCAGGAGCACATTAGGAGCATGGAAAGTCGAGAAGATCTTCTACACGAGATCATTCTACGTCAAGTCTGACTTGCAAAGCCCAAGGAGGGATCAGATTCTACAAACTTCGGACTTATGCTTATTCACAGACCTCTAGTCTTGAAACATATCTTGCTTTAGGCAAGTAGATCATCTTCTCTGATGAAAAATTGTACTTCTTGTGATTGCCGAACAAGAGACAGGCGTCACTTTTGTTCAAAGACAAACAACTGACAATAATGGCATCGACGACGCCATCAGGGGAAACCATTCTGTGGGCGCGTTCGTGAAGGTCCGAGCTGAGAGCTCAAGGTCCTTGTTGCCATGAATCCGGCGAGATTTTGTGGAGTCCGTGTGACTGCTGGTCACAAAATCTAGTGAGATTGCAATCTCAGAGGCGGTAGCCATGGGCTCTATTTCGACGAGAAGCACTTCGGAGAGAAAGTTGATTCTCTACGACGGAAGCTCTATTCCAGCGAGAATTTCATTTCTCTGTGACAGAAGGTCTATTTCGGAGAGATTTCTCTCTAATTGCTGCAATTCCAGGCGAGAAACTTGGAGTTTCTCAGCGATGGGAAGGTAAGACATGGTTCGGATTTAAGCATGGAAACTTCAGGTTTCAACATGCGTGGCTTCATGTTTCTATGCTCGAAACTTCAGGTCGAGACTTGATATGAACTTTCAGTTCAATAATATTTGCGTGCTCAAACACATTGGTAAAGTGCGAGAGTCTAACGCAAAAGTCATGCAATTTGGTCTTTTAGACCTGCATGGTTTGTGTGGAGCCACTCGGGCTTAAATTGGAATGAAGTCCAATTGAAAGAAAGGGGAGCTATAAAAACCTCAATGCCTAATTAAAACCAAGCCCAGGCCCAATTGCCACCAGCCCATTGCGTTAGGGTTCCCGAATAGGGGTCGGAGCCCAGGTGCGTTTGTTCAGATGAACAGTATCCTGGGACTTATACGGCCCATGCAAGGGGCCCAATGCGCATTCAATCAGGGTTCACGAACAAAAGTCGAAGCTCAGGTGCGTTTGTTCAGATGAACAGTATCCTGAGACTTATACGGCCTAATTCAAGGAGGCCAATGCGGGTTCGGTCAGGGCTCCTGAACAAAGGTTGAAGCTCAGGTGTGTTTGTTCATTAACAGTATCCTGGGACTTATACGGCCCAATTTACAGGGAGCCAAAACGACCCATTTTGACTAGCCCAAGCACTATTGGGTGTTCGGTATGTGCCCCCAAACAATCAAAAGGATCTGCCCTAGCCCAATGCAGGTTCAGTCTGATTCCACCGAACGAACCTTCTACCATCTTGAAATCGCGCACCGGCGATTGATGGTGCTGCGGTGGGCACATCGGCTGTGCGGCAATGGGCTGCAGGGGCGTGGCAGCAATGTAATAGGTGCAGCTGTGTTGTGGTAGCCACTGCGGGGCCTAGATCGGCGTGAAATCTCTCGGATTTCCGCGAGGGCTTCTCGTGTTTGTCCGTTCTTCGATGCCGGCGACGGGTTCATGGTGGTTCATGATTCGTCAGCGACGGCATTGGGAGAAGACGACCCGCAATTTCTCCAATCCGGCAACGAGTTCTCGGAAAGATCGAGATTTGTCGGCGACGGGCTTTGGAGAAGACGACCTGAAACGGCATCGTCTTGAAGCTGTGAATTCTTGGTTAAGCCGCAGCTGGCGCACCTTGCTCAGCTTGCTGGCTCAGCTCGGCTCAGTGACGCAGAAATAGTTCTATTTCTTGTTTTTCTTTATTTCACACATAACTCAACCAAAGTTTCGATCATCAAAAAACAAATAAAATGAAAATCAAATTGAGAGATTGAGTTTTAAATTACTTGGTGAATATGAGCAAACGTTGGGTTTGGAAAATTTGTCTAGAATTCTGAGAACCAAATCCTTCAAACCTTCATTTAAGAATTTGATACAGAAAACCTTCAAACTCCGTAAGCGTAGCGTCAAAGCGTGCTGATAACGTATTGTAGAATAATATGGCCAAGGAGAGAGAGAGAGAGAGAGAGAGAGAGAGAGAGAGAGAGAGAGAGAGAGAGAGAGAGAGAGAGAGAGAGAGAGGGGTGATTGATCTCTGAATGTGTGATCATCCCCTTGTAAAGTGCCATGTTGGATTTCTATTACTGAACACATTGAATCTAGACAGTATTCCTACTTCTAGTTTACACAGTCATACTGGAATACAGTTTACAACATAATTGACTTTCCTTGTACAAAAACATTATATATCCATTATAAGTGTTAGATTGTAGCATTAGGATTGAAGAACAAATTGAAGATTGAAGATCAACATTGCCCATAGTATGAATATATTGCACTTGCATGCATACATTATCATGTTGAGTTTTTCACATGTGTCTATAACTTTCAAAATCTTCATATTAAGATTGCATTTCATTAGTTTTTGCAGGTTGGCAATGAGAGGGGTATTTTAAAATAATTCTCTCTTCTTTAACAAACAGCACAAACAATAATCACAAAGATGACCAGTTACATTGTGATGAACTTTGACAGTTTACTTTCAAATACGTTTCTCTTTACCAAAGTTAAAAGATCAATCACTTAACAAATATAACTTGTGGATGCTTATGATTTGTTCAACAACACTCAAATGCTATGTCAACTTAGGTCCTCAACGAAATCTGTGAGTTAGATATTCGCGAGCTATCCACAACTACAACTTATTGAATCTAGCATTTTCTAATGCAGCAGTTAAGATGACCAGTCAGGTAGTTTTGTCCAAATTGCATGTTAAGAGAGTTGGTGCTAAATTAAATCCAATTTTAATTAGGCCAAGTATTTAACGATACACAAAGATGGACACAGAGTTTTAGTACCCGGAAAAATCCACCAAGGGATAAAAAATCGGAGGTCTATCAGAAAACTAGTCTTCTACTATGAAATGGCACAAGATGCCCAATACAATATTTCAACTAAGCTCAATATCTAAAGTACCTAACTTAGATGCAAAGGTCTCTCGTGCGGCTTCTTCTCAATCACTTCACTTCCAGCGGATCCTCGTTTGGTCAATCACGTTATACGGACATACACAAGTATTCATATACCATGGCACCTTTATATGAATGTTGTGGTGATTTATGACCAGTCACAGATGAATTTCCAGAAAGCAATAAACTCCCAGGAAAATGTAAGAGTGACTGTGTTTACTGCTAAAGTTATAAACTGGCAGCAAACCAACATAGGTCAATGACCTCTATAACTCAACTAAGTCTACAAACATGCTTGAACATGGGAGACTATAGTTGCACACTCCAAACTCGACTTAAAGTATAAACTTTTAAAACAAGCCGACTAGGAAAGATGAACCTTCTTCCAAAGTTAGCTTAAGATAATTTCCTAGAAAAAACAACTTTGAAACAAGATTCAAATGCTAGCAATCCTCACAATCTTATGATGACTCTATATGCTTAAATAGAGGGGAACGGATAAGAGATCAATGGACCAGATTTGAACAACAAAACTTGCTTTTTCCTTAATTTAAGCAAAACCGAGTTAGTGGGGTTAAGTTAACTGTCCACTGGGTAAAAGGATGTTCGGTTACGACCGTGCATCAATCCATCGCTGTCAGTTGGGCAGTCAATATCCCACATGCAGAAACAAACGACTAGTCACGGAAAAACCTTAAAAATTTATTCAATTAGAAGTGCACATAAAACCTTTAAGTGTTTGAAAAGGTTTTGACTCAATAAAATAAGGAACTAGGTTTTGACACAACAAAAATATGCAAGTGATCAATAATTATGAATACATCATCAATCATCATCTACCTTTAATCTTCCAAGTTTCTTCCATTATTCTAAAGATCCAGATTTAAGACTAATTGAGCTTGTTACACATTTTTACAACATTTTTGTTCAAGGACAGCCAATCAAAATAACCTACAGTTTTTCACATGCGACGGTGATGATATCATGACTGGTTGCGGTGATGTCAGCACTGGTAGTGGTTACGTTAGCACCGGCTTCTGACGTCAATGACACATCAACACCACATGGACACCACGTCAGCACCGTAATGCTGACGTCAGCAGACGTTGACGCCAGTCAATGGCCGTTGACTTACCACTTTTCCGAGTGGAAACAACGTTTCGAATCCAATGGAAAGCTCTGTTTCGCCATCTGAGATACGGGTAAACCCATATTGAGCAAAACAAGGAGAATTAGGGTTTTAACGGTTATCGTTTCGTTTTTGTTTGTTAACCGTTATTTGATGGAACCTCTAGGTGATCAGATTCCGCGGAATCAGCGTAACCAAACCGCTCAGACAGAGGAGAACGACGATGATCGTCCGGTGTTACTGTGAGTGGACGGATTTTGGTTTTAAAGTGTTGTTGAGCATGTTATATTTATACATATCCCTTAATTCTTCAAATGCCCCCTCAAATTCGCCCCCCAAACTCCAAAATGCCATAATTCGCCCCTTCAAACTCACTTCTGTTACACCGTTGCCCCCTTTTGTGCTTTTCTGTCTATTTTGTTGATGTGGCACCCAATATGGATCCCACACATCGCCACGTGTCAAAAAAGTGGGACCCATTAAACTCGAAACTCCCTTCTCTTACAAGTCGTTGTGCTACGCCGGCGGAGACACCCTAATCGTCGTCGCCGACCGCCAGACCTCCCTCTCCGACCTCTCCAACCGCCTCTCAAAGACGCTCCTCAATGGCCGACTGTTCAATCTCAAATACCAGCTCCCGAGCTAGGACCTCGACTCCTTAATCTCTGTCACCACCGACGAGGACCTAGACAACATGATTGAAGTTACCGGCATTGACGCCGGTGTTACGACCCGTCCCGAGATTTTTTGTGAAATGACCAAAAAGCCCTTGAGGGTCAAACCATTGACTTTTGAACCGTTCAGAATTACGTATCCAGTATTGTACTCATGCGAAGAGATCGTCGACACGAATGCGTCCGCAAAGACAGAATCAAATTCCGATATGTGTCGGGGCTATAACGGATTAAAAACTATATGCTGGGGTGAGTGGGCTGCCACGTGGCAACATTTGTGTGGTTGTTTGGAGGATATTTTTGGGTTTGGTGTTGGGGTTTTAAAAAACCCAGAAGCCTCCCCATCGCCGTTCACTGTACGCCGGAGACGAATCGGGCGCGCCACCACCAGGCTTCTGCTCACTTCAATGCTGCAAACTCAAACAGCCCACGATAGGCCTCCAAGAAGGAATCTCCGATATCTTGGGTCCTCGCTGCCGATTTCCTCCGTCTGGCCACCATCGGACCTGCCACCACTTGCAGAAGCTTTCTCTCGTCACCACGTGCATAACCCACCAAGTCGCAGCTCCGGAAACATGACGGTGAAGCCCTGACGAGAGCTTAACGGAATCCGGAGGTTCACTGTGAATTTATGGCCGTTACGACGTTGGTGAGTCACCAAACCTATCTAGAATGGTTTATAGGGTTGACTAGATGAATTTTGATATAAAATTTGCTAGAATTGGTGAAGAAATGATGGAACAAATTTGCAGTTTCTGGCGATGGTTCAGCGATGCTGACACCAGCACCGACTTGCTGATATCAGTGCCACACGGGTGCTAAGTCGGTGACACGTCAGGGCACAGTCAGTGCCACGTCAACGCACAGTCATCGCGGGAGTGCTGACGTCAGCTGGCCACCATTCCGAGTGGAAATGATGTTCTGGATCCAACGGCGAACTCTGTTTCGCTATCCGAGATACGGTTGATCCCCAATTGAGCAAATTAAGAGGAATTAGGGTTTTTTGATTAAACGTTCAGTTTTCTAACGATTGTTACCGAAACTATTGGTGAACAGACTTTCAGGGATCGACGACACCAAGCCTAACTGATTGATGACGATGACGAGGATTTCCAGTATCACGTGAAGGTGGGTACAGGGGGTTATATTCATTCAGTTGTACCAACGACCCCTGGGCAGGGCAGCGATTTGACGACCCCTGTGCAGTTCCAGGGCAGCGTGTGTGATATGCTACGTGCATTCGACCTATGCAGACCAGAGTATATTACAGTATTTCCAGTACTTCAGTACAGTTATATATTTTTACAACAGGGGGTTATGTATTATGTTTTCATAAATGTTTTTGAAAGATTATTTATTTTTCCATCCACTCACCCTTTTGGTTTTGCGCCCCCTCAGGGATTAGTAACTGAGTTGACCAGAGATGCGAGGAGAGGCAGTTCAAGTAGAAAATAACAATAATATGGAACAATATGATTCTTTATTATATGAAACTCTAATATGAAACTCTATGTTTCTGATACAATCTTAATAATCCTCTCACAATCCATCCTATTTATAGGGAAGGATGTGGTTACAATCCTTAGGATAACAGAATTCCTAAACCTGATGGAAAAGGTAAAAGACTCAACTTTCCTAATTCTAGGACAAGTCATAAATTCAAATCCTATTAGACTAAGGAACATAATAATACATCCAAATCTAATCATACTTTCCAACACCCCCCATCAAACTCATGATTATGAGTTTGCCAAGAACAAACTGGAACTATACGACTTCAATTCGAACCTTTGTTTCTGAAACTTCGGAACTTTGCTACTTTTCGACTTCAATCTGGAACTTTGAAACTTTGAGACTTTTGCGACTTTTGGAACTATGGAACTTTTGAAACTTTGTAACTTTTGAAACTTTGGAACTTTTGAAACTTTTGGAACTTTGGAACTTTGAAACTTTTGGAACTTTTGAAACTTTTGGAACTTTTGGAACTTTGATTCTTTTCATGGATAGCATCAGCTTTCTGATTTTTCGGCATACCACTTTTCAAATCAAATTTGGAACTTTGGGTGGAGACATTAATTCAATAGCGTTGCTCCTATGGAACTTCGGGTGGAGGCACTAATTCAATAGTGTTACTCCTATGGAACTTTGCGGTTTTGTTTTGCAACTTGCGACTTTGCTACTTCAGGAATGGTTCCAGCAGTGGATTTGAAACCTTTGGAACTTCAACGCTTTGAGACTGCATGACTTCATAGGTTCGATATGTTTGCGACTTCTGGTGGAACAACACTACTTCGACGGTGTGGATCCTTTGGCACTTTGCGACTGGAAACTTTGTGATTGTGATTTGGAACTTCACGGATGCATGACTCTGAGACTTCTATATGTTTGTGCGATTTGTCCCTCGTGGGTGCACAGAGAATCAATTCATCTCTGCACACCCACAGAGAGCTTGAACCCTCACAGGCACCAAGGATCAGAACCTGAGCTCTGATACCAAGTAGAAAATAACAATAATATGGAAAATATGATTCTTTATTATATGAAACTCTAATATGAAACTCTATGCTTCTGATACAATCTTAATAATCCTCTCACAATCCATCCTATTTGTAGGGAAGGATGTGGTTACAATCCTTAGGATAACAGAATTCCTAAACCTGATGGAAAAGGTAAAAGACTCAACTTTCCTAATTCTAGGACAAGTCATAAATTCAAATCCTATTAGACTAAGGAACATAATAATACATCCAAATCTAATCATACTTTCCAACAGTTCAAAGGCTCTGCATCCGTCCCGAGAGTGTGGGGACATCTTTTATTCAGTTTAGTTGTCAGTTGCTTTCGTTATTGTAAGCTCAGTTGTAGTTGCTCTGTACAGTTGTATGATTGTTATGGGCCCAGTCAAGTCTTTTCTGATTTTATTTCCTTGGTTTTGTGTCTGTGTATGAGTTTAGGCTTCGTCATCCTCCGAGTGATGGTCGTACATCCCGGGCCCACTTTCTAGGGACGGGGTGTAACAGTCGGTCTTAGCTCCGCCTTTGCGCCAATTGATGAGGAGTAGGGCATCCTCGGAGTCACGGGCCATGCGGAGGGAGTCGATGAGACACGTGGCTAGCACGGACTGCTTGAGGCCATAGCTGCCTCGCTCATGGCCGAGGCTGGGGAGGATGAGACGAATCGAGTCGAAGTAGTCGGAGGGTTTGCAGAACGTGTCGAGAAATTTTCGGAATTTGGATCGCTTTGGGGTTGAATTTGTGATGTTTTGCTCTTTTGAATCCACTTGAAGCATTGAAATCATTCTGGGACCAATTGAAGTACTTAAGTATTAGCAGCGGGTGGGCGTCGGCGTCGAGCAACTGGTGGACAACCGCGTTGAAGTTTGAATCTTTGATGTGGGTTTTGAGGTCTGACCATCGCTGCTTCTCTATGAGCTCTAAGATGATCGGAAGGTTGAAGGAGGGCGGTGAGGTTGCAGTTCCGGCGATGGAAATGCAGGAATAGAGCGTGGTGCGGGTTCGGTGAAGGTTCTAGAGTTTTATTGGAAGAGGAGAGAGTTTTGAATATTTTTTTTTTTGAGTTTTTTTTTTCTTTGTTGGATTTTAATGGGTCCCAATTTTTTGACACATGGCGATGTATGGGATCCATATTGGGTGCCACATCAGCAAATAGGCGGAAAAACACAAAAGGGGGCAACGATGTAACATAAGTGAGTTTGGAGGGGCGAATTATGGCATTTTGGAGTTTGGAGGGGCGAATTACGACGAAAACTGAGTTTAAGGGTTATACATATATACAATATTGTTTCGCTAGTAATGTGATGATTGATTTGTGGAGATTGTCTGGTACATTTAGCATCACACTTGAGAACCCTGCGGTTCGTCCAAAGGGAGTTATTTTGCATGGTATGCCTAGCAGGGGTTAAGTCCCTTGCCATACATACTGGTCTGGGTACGTCCCTTACCATACATCCGGGCACATGGGTACGTCCCTTGCCAAGTGTACCGGCATCGTGGGTACGTCCCCTGCCGTAGATTTATATGATTGAAATACACAAGTTTGCCTATTGTGATTCCCTAATGTACTTCTGCTGCATGATCATTGGAGTATAGGCTTATACTACTGGTTTTAAACTGTGGGGGTTATTATGTTATCAATAAATGTTTTAAACTGTGTTTTAAACTGACATTTATTTTCCCTGTCCACTCACCTTTGTTTTTGTGCCCCCTCAGGACTTGATATTGTAGAGCACCACTGTGACGAGGGCATCTTTCAGGATAGCTCTGTTCTGTATACAAAGACTAGGAATCTCTTTGTCGTCCGCGGTTTGTCAGACTTATGTACGTCTTGTGTTGTACTATTTCGCCTTTGGGCTATTGTTATGTAACTTTGTACTTCTGCTCTTAGACGCTCTGATATTGTGTTGTCTTTGGTTTTTTTTTTGGGCTTCGACCCGACTCTTGTCTTTTCTTTGTTCGATTTGTCGTTACGTGTGGTTAAGGCTTTGTCACCTCGTCTCCCAGGCCCTACTTTTTGGGGCGGGGTGTGTCAGAGTTTTGTTTTTAATATTGAGGGCTTTAGACATGTCGCGATTCCGAGTAGAATGGTTCTCTTCATTCTGTGATTGACTAACAAGGGTGGCTCCAGGTTGATCAGAATGATGAAGGTAGGGAGGACTGATGGGATCGCCATACTTAATTTGCTCATGGCTTGGCTGAGGCTAACTTTTTGGAATCTTCTGTCGCCATGGATGTTAGTGAGAAGATAGGTTATGTTCTTGGCTTGTTTAAATGAAAAATTTGTGTTTGGGGTTATCAAGAGTCCTAATGCTCTGATACCATGTAAAAAATTAATATGTTTTTTATATTAGTTTCATAACTAAATGAGATACATCTATACAGCTACAATATGATCAATATGATTCTGGAAACTAGGTCTATATAAGGTATTTTCTAATATACACACCTATATATAGAAGAAGGAATGAAATAAACTAAATAATTGTACATAGTCAATGATATGTCTTTCAAACCAATCCCTTATATGATCCTGCTATGATTTTGCTTTTCTCAACACTAAGTGATCTTGATTTTCTCTTCCCGTATATTTTTTTCTCTGCACTGTACAACCTGAATCCAATAAGCAACTAGAACCAAAAAGGGGTTCAAAAGGCCAAAATGTGCAAGTAGCTCAACAATGGAATCGAACCCAAAAAAAATCTGGCAGTCCTGGTACCAAATCAAATCCAAATCGATCTGACTTCCTATCCGTCCATAGCGGGGACGCACTTGGCAGCAAGGGAAATGTATCGACAATCCCAGAGTCCCATGTTAGATTCAAACCAGCAGCAACAGAGCCCAATACAGCAAGGCCAAGCCAAACGGGCTTGAAAGGCATGACCTGATTTGGGTCGGCACAAGACAACTCAACTCAGAAGTTCAAGTCTCAATCAAAACAGCCCACAAAACGACACCACAATCCCAGGTAATAGGCAACAGCGACAGAATAGGCCAATCAATGATACTGGGATCTTAAATCATATTCCAATAGGCTGCAATAGGACCAAAGACAAGCGAGATTAGAATCGGGGAAGGAGACCTTGAGGCCAATGCCAACATAGCGGAGGAGAGGACGAATAGGTTGACCCTTATCTCTTTCAAATGTTTTTCGCGAAAAAAAAAACGCTTTTGGAGATAGAATAGGGGTGAAGAGTTCCAAGAGGAACATTAAAAATGAATAAGGATAAAATGGGAACTCTGTAAGGCAAAATGAGTTTTAAGAAATAAAAAATGAAGATGGAGTGTAGGATGACAATTTAGGACTGTAAATATCCCTAATGCGTCAAATGACATCAACAACTTAATTTTATTCCCATTTAACACGCCTAAATCCAGAATGCTATATTTCGACACCTTTAACTCAGTTTTCTCCCCTTTTCTGTTTCCATCAATTTGCAACAACCACAACTCAATTTTAGTCACATTTAACACCTGTAACTCAATTTAAGTTATATTCAACACCCCTAGGTCCAAAATGCCATATTTGGACAAGTTCAACTTGATTTTGTTATATCTTTGCCCCCTTTTATGTTTTTCGTCAATTTTGCTAACCCTAATACCTCATATGCGACCATGTGTTCCACTCAGAGTGTATCGACAAGTGGCTCTCTTCTCACACCATGTGTCTCATGTGCCGTGCAGATGTCATCTCCCAATCCGGCAACAATCTTATTCCCCAACTCGCCACTTTTTTTTTGCCGCCACCAATCTCGCCACTCTTCCATGCTTCAATCGGTGCCGCCACAATTCCCCAACTCGCCACCCAAGAAAACCCAATTCCAAGCTTTTTAAATTTTCTAGTTCTTCAAGTCCCACAAGTCTTTATCTTTTGTCCCTATTTTTTAGAGCAAAAACAATGTTGAGGGAAAACTGTAGGGGAAAAAGATAGGGGGGAAAATGAGAGGGGAAAAAAAAATATAATTTTCTAATGACGAAGGGGAAACTAAGGGTGAAAATTTGGCTATTTTCCACTACTTTTGGAATTCTCCTCCATTTTTTGGTTTTGGATGACAAAAAAAAACATAAATTATAATGAATAGAGAGAAACAAGATTATTGGTTATAGGTCATGGTAATTATAGAATTGTTTAAAAAAATATTTAAAATATTTATTTTTTAAAAAAAAAATTTACCGCGTTGGATGCATGACAATCAAATATTTTTAAACAGTGAAGGTAGCATACCAAATGTCAGTAAAAGAGAAGAAAGAACAAAAAAATGGTGGAGCATGCAGGCACCACCTCAGGGTGAAAACGATAGTGGATGATGTATATTTGTCTCCCAAAATTACATTTTCCACCCCCATTTTGGGTTTATACAACCCAATTTTACAATATTATTTAGACGGATTTGGGTGAAAAATATGGGTTTATAGGATAGGTTTTTGGGTTTTTAGGGCAACATTCTGCAAAATTGATAGAAAACATAAAAGGGGTAACGTTGTAACGGAATCGAGTGAAAAAAAATCAAGATATGACATTTTGGACTTATAAATATTAAATATGACTAAAATTGAGTTACATATGTAAAGTGAGGTATTAAGTGGTGTAAATAACACCTCCCATAAAAAATGGTATAAAACGAGAGCTGCTATGTATACCTAGATTTTGTCTTTAGACACCCTATTTCTTTGTACACGACTATTAAGTTTTTGAAAGATCTCTGGATTCCCATATTATTTCCTCTATTATCTATATTACCCTCTGAATAATTAACTTTAAAAAAATATTATAAAAGGAAAAAGAAGTCCAATCAACTACAACTTTTACTGCCTCTGCCTACATCCATTAGTGGTGGGAAACCCGACTCGAAACTCGGAAACAAGCCCGAGCCCGACCTCAAAAACTATAATGGGCCGTTGTAATTTTAAAGCCCGAGCCCGAATAGAAAAAGCCCAGCCCTGTAAAACCCAAGTACACGTGTCAGTATATAATTAGTTAGACAAATGGTTGCATTTGTGTTAAAATAGAAATTACACACTCAATACTTTCTCAAACCATCAATTTTCAGTCGTTGGATTTGATCCAACGGTTGTAAGACAAGGAAACAAACCTCGTTGTCGTCATTGTCTCGCACCCCGCCTCCGTTCGTCGTTGTCGTCGTCCAGAACGTCGCCGACGTCGTCCATCCGCAGCTTTCGTCGTCCAAGCGCCGTCGTCGTCCTGCTCGTCGGCTTCGTCTCTGTCCAACAGCTCGTCGTCGTCCACGAGTCAGATTGGGCGACGTCGACGGGTTCTCTGAGCCACGGGCTGAAAGCGTCGCCGCGTGCTGAAGCCATAAGCGCAACCAAGGGCCGTCGATCTGAAGCGGAAAGCAAGCGGTGCGGCGATTTGACAGGGTTTTAATTGAACCCAGCCCGGACCGGACCCTAACCCAACCTTCCAAAACCGACTCGGCCCGATTTAATCGGGCCCTCAAACAGGCCTAAAATCTTAAAGCCCGACCTCCAACGAGCTTTTTTCGGGTTCACCCAAAACCCAACCCAACCCGTCCCTATCCCAGCCCTAACATCCATGGCTTCATTGCCGGAAGCCTTACTATTATACTCCATCATTCTTTGTTTTGATGCAGCCGATAACCTTGCCGCTATATTCTTCTTCATTATTAATTATCTTTTATTTTACAAAGAACTTACAAGGTTTTAAAATCATCAAATTAAGGTGCTCAATATTGATGTCAAATGTAGCTTTAAACGAAAAACGGTAAATAGATCAACAATGGTTATCATTGTTGTAGAATACCCTAAGTATGGATGTAGAATACCCTAAGTATGGATGCTTACTTCATGGATGATCACATCACTCCCAAGCCATTGCCTATATAAAGATGAAGCCCCCTCACAACTCACACACCTCTCACAACCATCATACAACCAAGTATGAAGTGAGAAGCTCTTCTCCGGAAGAGAAGAGCTTAGGTCAGGGGGAGAGAATAGTGAGGATACTTTGTACTCTTTACGTTTCCAGTATTTCCATATAATGAGAGAAACCAGTACTACCGCCCCGAGGACTAGGCACATTTGCCGAACCTCGTTATATCTGTGTCTCATTTACTTTCCGCCACTGCGCTACGTTTATACCGAAACTGCAACACGTTATCAGCACGACTTGCTCTCGTGTAAGTGTTAGTGGTGGATGCGGAAAATATGAGAACCTGAAGATTCTCAACTGTGTGCTCTGAGAAAGCAATACAAACAATCATACCAAAATACGAACGAGAACCTGAAGTTTCTCGGCCGTATGTTTCAATAAAGAACCTGCAGTTCTTTACACTTGGTGTTTTCGTCAGATTGTTTTCTAAATGTACCAACCTATGCTATTCTAATGTGGTTGTGTTGGCTTCATACCCATTTCTTCCTCTATACCTAACCTACCGAAAAAAAATCAAACCAAAATCATGGAAGGCAACAAATAAGGTGGCCTACACGTGTTGGCAATCCCTTATTCTGCCCAAGGCCACATTAATCCACTTTCTCCACAAAAGATCTAGACCTCTTCATCTATCTTCTCGTCTTTCCCAAATTTCAATTTCTCAATCTCAACCTTGTATTGGTTGAAATTGCTTCGCCGGTGCCAACAACTGAGTCGATGAGCTTCCCGATCGCCGAGGACGATCGCTGCGGATGAGCTTCCCGATCGCCGCCGAGAAGTTGCTGCTTCTCTCGCGGATGAGCTTCCCGATCGCCGAGGACGATCGCCGCGGATAAGCTTCCCGATCGCCGCCGAGAAGTTGCTGCTTCTCCGAATTTCGCGCCTCCGACTGCCTCCTCCTCGACGACGTCCTCGCCAAAACCACCACCGCCGTCTCCGCCCTACCCTTGATGGGCTCTTCTTCCCCAGACCCGATTGCGCCTCCCCGAACCAATTCGGGCCGCTCAGGCTCAGAGCGAAGGCCGCAATCAATGATGCGGTGACGGCGGAGCACAAGGAGCTCAGCTTCTTTCCGACAGCTTCTACGAACTTCTGGGCAAACCCGAATCCGGATCCATGACCCAAATCAAGCAGGCCTACAAGCAGCTGGCCCGGAAGTACCACCCGGACATGTCGCCGCCGGACCGGGATGAATTGCCTAAGAGGCATATAGTCATTTGGAACTCAATGATATCTTCTTATATCGGCCATAAGAAGAGCAAGGAGGCTATTGGGTTGTATGGGAGAATGGGCGGAGAGCTCATGGATTGTCTGTGGTTTTGGGTCTGGAGGTGTCCAATGTGTTTGTTGGCAGTGCACATATTGATATGTATGCAAAGTTCGGTAGGATGAAGGATGCTCGGTTGTTGTCCAACCGAGTTGTGGACAAAGATGTTGTCTTGTTTACAGCATTGATTGTTGGTTACTCTCAGCATGGTGATGATGGTGAAGCTCTAGAGGTTTTTGTGGAAATGATCAACCAAGGAATATACCGAGAAGAAGTCTGACACGGCGGCGAGGATGCCGTCGGTGGCCCCGGCGGCGTCGATGGGGTGTGGCGTCCCCCCCCCTTGTTGGCGCGCCTCCCCTACCGGGCGTGTGGTTTTTTTTGGTGGTGGGGGGGGTGGCTGTTTTTTTTTTTTTTCTCGCGCCGCGGGCCCCCCCTCCCCCTCCCTCTCTTTTTGTTTTCCTTTTTTTTCTAGGCCCACGCAGGCCCCCCAATTTTTTAAAGAGCCCAGCAGACTCGAGACATTTTATTTAGTCCATTTTCGGCCATATACTCGTATATGTTGGACTATGCAATTTCGATTGAACCGGAAGTTCATCACATATATTGAACCCGAAGTTTCAAGCTTAATTAAACTTAGAAACCCGAAGTTTCTAACTTTGAATTTTATTTCAATTAAATACAAAGTGAACCCGAAGTTCACAATTGACCTGGATCCCGAAGATTGGAATCGAACCTGAAGATTCGAATGAAACCCGAAGTTTCAAAACTATAAGTTACTAATATTGAACCCGAAGTTCACAATAAATCTCGAACCTGAAGTTTCGAATGAAACCCGAAGTTTCGAATGAAACCCGAAGTTTCAAAAGAAGTTACTAATATAGATCTAACATCTAACTTCTAACTATTTACTTTCTGCGATTTAAATTCCGCAATTTACTTTCTGCGATTTAAATTCCGCAATTTACTTTCTGCAATAAATTTAATTTCTGCAATTTAAATTCCGCACTTTACTTTCTGCAATTTAAATTCTGCAACTGTGGGATGTTGGACGGTTGTACCGCCTCCCCATATTTACTTTATGCAATTTAAATTCTGCAACTGTGGGATGTTGGACGGTTGTACCGCCTCTCCACATTTACTTTCTGCAATTTAAATTCTGCACATGTGGGATGTTGGACGGTTGTACCGCCTCTCCACATTTACTTTCTGCAATTTAAATTCTGCACATGTGGGATGTTGGACGGTTGTACCGCCTCTCCACATTTACTTTCAGCAATTTAAATTCTGCAATTTACTTTCAGCAATTTAAATTCTGCTATTTACTTTCAGCAATTTAAATTCTGTCATTTACTTTCAGCAAGTTGAATTCTGCAATTTACTTTCAATTTCAATTCTGTTATTTAAATTCTGGTTCTGGGATGGTTTTACCGCTAAAAGAAAATGGTAAGGAAAATCTTTGCTTTACCTCCTACTTATACGGCTGAAAGCGTATATTGGAGAAGTTGGAATGCCTCCCAAATGAGTTGCATCGCACAACCGATCGCACAACCATTTGATTGATTGAGGCCATGTAGCCTGAAGCTAGCCAACTCGAGCACTTATTTGCTTTGGCATGACAGGTTGGGATCCAGGTCAAGATGAGATGCACTGTTGCCAAGCATGCTCGTTGGGAATATTGTATAGCTCTACGTTCCCCTGCAAAGATACTAAATGAACTCCTCCTTTTCTACAGCGGATTGAAGGGAAATTTGAGACCCATCTCCACCCACTCATGTTGAGCGTTACAGTTGGTTACTGGGTACGGACATAGTTCACCGTACTTACGCCTCATGTTAAGCGTTACAGTTGGGTACTGGGTACGGACATGATTCACCGTACTTACGCGATGTTGGGTGTGCAGTTTATGTGCCAGTTGCGTCGCCGCAACGTACCAATATGGGTCCTCAATTTCGGAATCTTTATCGAATATGATTTCCCTCCATTGACAGGCCTTCATTACAAATAGTCACTTGATGAGACGGTCTTCCCGCCGTTAGGGGGAGGAAAGAACGTCAACGTTCCTGAAGAACAGCACGTTCCTGAAGAACGGCACGTTCCTGAAGAACGAACGACGTGAATCTATGCCTCATCTTGAGAACGTGAACGGCACGTTCCTGAAGAACGAACGACGTGAATCTATGCCTCATCTTGAGAACGTGAACGGCACGTTCCTGAAGAACGAACGACGTGAATCTATGCCTCATCTTGAGAACGTCAACGTTCCTGAAGAACGTCGTGAATTGACACGTTCCTGAAGAACGACGTGAATTGACAGGGATGCATCAGGGATGCATCCACTATGTCTCATCTTGATCCCCGCATCACACAGTATTGCTTAGATATGGTTGATGCCCCTTATGATCAAATAAAAGTGACGAAGATCATAAATACTGTAATGAAGGTGTCCCTGTAGGACGCAAAATCATTCCCGGAAGATACAACGTCTCTGTATGACGTTTCGTTCCTGACGAACGAGGTACATCGGCGGCTAGCCAATACTCTGTCCTCGGCCAGAAGCGAGACAGACTCGGTTCGAAGGATTCACTTCCCAGAAGAGGAGAACTATGGCACAATTGAATCCGGTCGCTATCTCAACCGATCCAACTCATAAATTGCGCAGGATTATGGAAGTGTCCTGGGAGACGTCCCAGGGTGATACCCAGATCCAAATTTCCGAGGATCCAGAAGATCTCGGTCCGGATGAGTTTATGGAATCGAGATGAGATAATCATCGATGATATCTTTGCTTATGCAGTGGCCACTGAATCACAAAGTGCGACAATATCGAACCGCGTTCCGTTGATTAAGCACAACGTTGAACTAATTGGTGAACATGGAAAGAAACAATGCAGGTCGATTTAGTTTCCTTAGCGAAAAGTGTTTGGGCCTGAAGTTCCCACACTACCCAATGTGAATCCTGTAGATTGCATGTGACCTGAAGTCCCCACACTACCCAATGTGAACCCTGTAGGTTACATGTGGGATTTCGTAAGGAAGCGTAATGGTGAGAATGAAATAGTGCGAAGGCACGCCTTATGGTAAAAGGCTTCTCCCATTAGCCCTGACATTGATTACGATGAGATTCTCTCGTAATGGACGTTGTTACGTTCCACTACCTAATCAGTTTGGTAGTTTTCCGAAAAACTGATATACGGCTTATGGATATGATTGCAAGATATCTCTATGAGATCTACATACAGAGATATGATATGCAATTCAGGCAAACTTGAATTTCTTGTAGTACATTCGGACCAGTCTGTCAAACCCCGCCCAATGTGAACCCTGAAGGTTACAAGTGGGTCTTTTACAAGAAAGTGTGAAAAACAAGATTACAAGGCATACGGCAAAGCTTGTAATATAAAGTTTTTCAAAGTCCTGGAATTGATATTATCCCAGAATGGATGCAATCAAGAATCCGTATGCGGTAGAACAGAGGATCTGGACTCCAGCCAGTCAAGCTTGTCCTTCATCTCTGTTGAGTACTGAGTGCATATGGCATGCAGACGTCGGTTCTCTTCTCTCAATGATTGGTTATCCTTCTTGAGCACTTCTAGCTCATAGTTTCGGGCCGCCAGTCGCTTGGCCAGATTTGACACTAGTGCTGCACTCTGGACACATGAAGCCATAGCATGTGTCATGGCTTCTTTGTCAGAACGCCCCGCTAACAACATCTCATCCTCCGGAGTCAAGATGTTCCAGGCCACTATTGATGCAGTATCATCATTACGCATTACTGAGTCCTTAACAGTAAGCGGGCCTGTGCTGGAATTAAAAGTGGGACGCCAAATCTTAACACTTGGCGTTGAAACCCCAGGGGGAGCAAGAGTCAAATCGGGAGAAACATTGGAGGAGGAAGCCATTACTGGAAAGAAAGAAAGGTATGAAATGCTAGGAAAATTGGAGGGCTAAAGCTGAGATAGTTTGCAAGAGAAAGTCTTCAAAGATGTGACTTCCACAGATGAATTGCACCGAGGATATGTAGAGAAAAATGGGTCTCCTTCTTTCGAGACCTGACAGGCAAATCTACTTTATTGCAAATCAGATCCCGTTAACTTCGGATCAGATTTCAGATGATTGGCCGCACGTGTTCCAAGGGAGACTAATTTCAACAGACGTTGAATCACTCACGAGATGTTTTCAAAACATTCTCGGATCCCAAGGAGTGCGCCTTACCTGTCTTGAGATGATTAGAAAACGCATCTCAGCCATTTATTCTCCTGCTGCTCTATGTATATATCCTCAGCATTCTGCAGAAGAAGTCTCTCAGCATTCCCAATTTCCTTTAGATGATCACTCATCCAGCCTTTCATGCGAAAGTTGCCTTTCATATGTTTAAAGGAGCAAATGTACCTCATATCATACTCCGAAGATTAGTTGACTTGGGGATTCCCTAAACTCCACCGCAGCATCTGTCTGACCTTGCAAGATTACCTCAATATTATTGTTGATTCCATAAAGCCCCTCCAGTCTTTAATCTTGCAAGATTTCTACAGAGACGGAGGACGAATTCCTGTCAAACCGCGATGTTTTGGAGGTCGATGGTCCGGACGACCAACTCCAGACATTCCTTCCAGAAGCAAAGGTATCTCATATCAAGGAGATTGGAAGCAAATGTATCTCATATCATGCTTCCAATCTTGGCGGTTCTCATAAGCCTGCGCTGGACCTTCTGGAATCCACCAGGTTTCTTCTACTCCTTGTCCTTGTCCTTCTGACAAAAGAGAGAGAGACAAGTATCCAGCCAGGATCAACCAGATCAATTGAAGAGCTACGGTGATGTTCATCAGGTGATGCATTCAAAGGCATTCATGTGCATTCGTGTGCATCCAAGGGGGAGTGTTGTAGAATACCCTAAGTATGGATGTAGAATACCCTAAGTATGGATGCTTA
Source organism: Spiraea crenata (assembly GCA_033992175.1). NCBI lineage: Eukaryota > Viridiplantae > Streptophyta > Magnoliopsida > Rosales > Rosaceae > Spiraea > Spiraea crenata. Next base: position 1,157,848 of record JAVBHV010000010.1, on the reverse strand, counting down.
CTTCATGGATGATCACATCACTCCCAAGCCATTGCCTATATAAAGATGAAGCCCCCTCACAACTCACACACCTCTCACAACCATCATACAACCAAGTATGAAGTGAGAAGCTCTTCTCCGGAAGAGAAGAGCTTAGGTCAGGGGAGAGAATAGTGAGGATACTTTGTACTCTTTACGTTTCCAGTATTTCCATATAATGAGAGAAACCAGTACTACCGCCCCGAGGACTAGGCACATTTGCCGAACCTCGTTATATCTGTGTCTCATTTACTTTCCGCCACTGCGCTACGTTTATACCGAAACTGCAACAATCATATCAATGTCAAAGCTCCTAATTTTATCAACATCAGAACCCCTAATTTGGGTGGAGATAGAAGTGACAGAGGCGGTTGGCGTGGAGGGGGGGGAGGTGGGTGATAGGGCTCTTATGCCATCTTTTGATTTGTATTTTATTTTTCAGTTTAACAAATTTTGATTTTTAAAGATAATAGAGAATTTTTCGGTTATTTTGTAAAGATGATATAAATGTTATTACAAATTCAATTACGCTTACGGTGTTCGAGATAAATTTTGAGATTTCTATAAAACTAACCGGAAAGACACTTGGCAAACTTCCATTGGTCCCTCCTCCCAGAACATCAAGTTCTTCTGTCAACCCCTTCACTTGTACTCCTCCTTCCCCCAACAGTCCAGGCCACCAGAGGAGACTGATCAGAGTTTCCACAGAGAGAAAATATAGAGAAGGGAGAGACCGAGAAAGAGCGCCATGAACAAAAGGAACTTGTTGCTCCTCAAGATCCTTTTGTTTCTCTTCGCCCTCAACTCCCTCTCTCTCTTCCTCTACTTCACTTCTCACTCCAGAACCTTAACCCCAGCCCAACCCAAAAACCACCACCGCCCTTCTCTTTCCCTCAACCGCCTCCCCTTAACCGATCAGAACCGCCACCCGTACCGATACTCAAAGCCCTGGCCGATTCTGCCCTCTTATCTCCCCTGGTCGCCGCCGACTACCCAGGTCCCGTTTCGGTCCTGCGAGGCCTATTTCGGAAATGGGTTCACCACCCGGGTCGATCTGTTGAAACCCGACAAGGATTTGGGCCCGAATCGGATGGGCTGGTTCCGGTGCTGGTTCAGCGAGACCTTGCGGAGCTCGGTTTGCGAAGGCGGTGGGCTGCGGATGGACCCGCAGAAGATTAGAATGTCGAGAGGCGGCGAGGTTTTGGAGGAGGTGATTGGCCGGGCGGAGGAGGAGGAGTTGCCGGAGTTCGAAGACGGTGCGTTCTTGATCGACGGTGGAGATGCGGCGGATCGGAGGCTTGCCACGAAAGAATTTCTTGATGAGTACGTGCCCCGCGGTGAGATTGAGAAGCATACTATGAGGGAATTGATCGGGTCGGTTCGGATCGTGCCCACCAGAGAGCTTCAGTGCACTGAGGTTAGTAGGGATTTTGCCAGTTTCTAATTTTGGATTTGGGGGTTGATTGTGTAGTTTGATGTGTAATATGATTGATCTGGGGTCAGGGTTTTGTTTAATTTTTGGTTCATGGGGTTTTAAAGGTTTGAGCTTTGTTGATCTTTGTGTTTGAGTTTAGTGGTAATATTTGGCCCGTTCTGGTTTTGATTCAGCATTTTTAATGATGGTTGCTGCGATGATCTGCTGTCAGAAATCTGGCAAATTGAATGCTAGTGGTGGTGGAAAATGGAAATTCAGTAATTTTGTTGCAGATTTTTATGACAAGTGGATGCAGAATAGTTATCTGATGCAGTTTATAAGATAGCTCTGCTTCTTCTGTGTATTATAGATGTAGTCAATGCTGTACTGTGATTTTAGTACTGTTTTCTCGTTTCTAAATCTGGGATGAAAGTCTGTACTTGCAGTGGATTGAGGAGCCAACACTTCTGGTGACACGTTTTGAGTATGCAAATCTTTTCCACACATTCACAGATTGGTATAGCGGTTATGTAGCTTCAAGAGTCACCGGCATACCCAACCGGCCTCATTTGGTCTTTGTAGATGGCCATTGCAAGGTACTGTTCCTAATTTCTCTAATTTGCATAAGCTGTTCCTTTTTATAATGTTCACCATCAAGTCTCCCTTTTTCTTCTGCCTGAACATGTATGTGGCCTCAATGCTACTGGCGTAGATTATACGTTTACCCTGTTTTCATACTGTGGCATACAATAGGTATTGTTTTTCTTTTATTAATTTGGCCCCGAGTATAGTATTGTTCCTACTCACATTTCTTCAGAGGCTGGTTCTTAACTAGGATGAAGGTAGTCGGGATGTCCTCTTTCTTTACTCGATTCTTCTTCTTTTTCCTCCTAAGTTTTCATTTTTTATATTTATAAGGGGTAAATTGCTACAGCTGTTAACAAGTTTCATCCTTTGTAATAAAAAGGACCTTGAGTTTGTTCTGGTTGAATGTTGTTAAGTTGGTTCCTTTCAGATCTCAACTCTTACTTTGGTACTTATTTTCAGGCATCTTTGGAAGAAACATGGAGAGCATTATTTTCTAGCCTTAGATATGCTAAAAACTTTAGTGGTCCAGTTTGTTTTCGTCATGCTATTCTATCACCTTTGGGATATGAAACTCCGCTGTTTAAGGGTCTGAGTGAAGAGATAAATTGTGGGGGTGCATCTGCACCTGATCTTTGGCAACACCCTGATGACCACAAAACTGCACGAATATCAGAATTTGGAGAAATGATTAGAGCTGCCTTTGGATTTCCAGTGCATAGACATCATATTGAGAGGCCAGCCTCAGGCCATAATGTCCTTTTTGTTCGACGTGAAGATTATCTAGCCCATCCACGTCACCATGGTAAGGTTGAGTCAAGGCTAAGCAATGAACAAGAAGTGTTTGATGCCTTGAAGACCTGGCTGTCTACTCACAAGGAATGCAAAATCAACTTTGTGAATGGATTGTTTGCACACATGTCCATGAAAGAGCAAGTTCGAGCCATTCAAGATGCTTCTGTAATTATAGGTGCTCACGGTGCAGGTCTGACACACATAGTATCTGCAATGCCAAAAACGGTGATTCTGGAGATTATTAGCAGTCAATATAGACGGCCGCATTTTGCTTTGATTTCCCGATGGAAAGGGTTGGAGTATCATGCCATTTATCTAGAAGGGTCATATGCCCAACCGCCGGTCGTTATTGACAGGCTTAACAGCATATTGAGAAGCCTTGGATGCTGACAATGATTTGGTTTTGGCTGAAATCAGTCTTCGGGGATGCTGGGAAAAGGAAGTGATCCACAATCCTCTCTGTATTCATGAACCATCATTTCTGTTTCCCCAAGGATGATGCTATTTGGCCGAACTACGGTAGAAGCTTATTTTAGTTAGAGTAGATAGACAAACTTTTGGCACTCTTTGATTGACTCCAATATTCGGATCAACCTTTATGAGACTTATTTGAAGCTAGCTGAGCAATGGCATGGGAAAATTAGAGGTGTGGCTTGGCCTTGCTTTGCAAAAGGTTATGGGCATTTGCAAGATTGGCCAACAATCAGCAGATGGAGGTATAACACTTTGTAACTGCGTCTGTGGGTATGGTTTGTTCAAACTGGAAATGCAAAATCATTGGTCGTTTTCAGTTCAATTCTTCAGGTAAATGCCCTGACACCTTGAGGAATTGTTTTTCTTGTATACTGATTATTTTACACTTACACTGTACCTTCTTGTACAATAGATTAAGAGATTGTATGATTGTATCCAACTATAGTCTGAATTTTTCGATACATACTAATAACTTGGTTTCTGTAATTTCCATTGATGAGTTGAGAATCCTTTTCACAATTCGTTTATCCTTGCAACAGCAATGACACATATAATGTTCAGATATTATAACAGATATGGTAGTTTTGGGAAGTATTTGAATATTCTGCTTTCTGCGCAACCCTATAAGCAAATCAATTCTTCTGTTTGATCCTGCGTCGAGTGAGGCCACTTTGTTTAGAGGACCCACATTAGGAATGGATGTCTAGTCTATAGTGTTTAAATATAGATGGGTTTCTCCTCCCATTGCTAATTGGTTTTTTCTGATGGACATTCACTATGGTAACACTAGGGGTGCAAGTTGGATTGGAATTCCGAATGGAAAAATTCTGATTCGATGCTCGAATATCCAGAATTTGAAAAACTCCGAAAAAAGATGGACTTCAATCCGAAAGTTTCAATTTTTCGGTCCGATTTATTTTCGAAGATTTTTGAACTTATTATTCTGATAAAAAAATGGAATACATTTCATATGTTTTAGAAACTATTACCATTTAGTCTCATTTTAATAGCTTAATACCCAAAAAACTCATTACAATCTAGTCTTAACCATTTAGTCCTAAATGCCACATGGCATTTTTTAATAGGCTGAATTGTTTTTTACTTCTAATGCACTCCCTTAATTCTAGGGGTGGAATCGGGTTGGGACCCGACCGGAGAAGCCTCAACCCGAGTCCCGACCTGACAAGGATCGGGTTCATCATTTCCTGCCCGAGCCCGAGCCCGACACTGTTAGCATTTGAACCATTTTGAACCCAAATGCAACTGCAAGCCCCCAGCATGAAATCCAACTTCCGAAATTCAATCCAACATTTAATTACCAAGAAAACAGATAATTACCCCAAATCAATCAAAACCTCGTCAAGATTCAATCCAAATATATCAAGATGAATTGAACACCGCACCACAAATTCACATCACAATCGAATACATACTAAATCCGAATTATTAAAACCCTAATCTAATTGATTAAACCATCAGCTCAAAAATCCAATCAGTAAAAACCCCAAAACCCATGACCAAACTTCGTAGATCTAACAAAAAGCAAAAATTGAACAAACCCAGAAGCCAAGATCCACTATAGTCGACGATGAGCTTCGCCGCTCTTCCTGCCAAGGACGAGCGGAGGCTGTGAGTCGGGGCGTCTCAATGCGCCGACGTGCTAGCGGGAGGAACGGTTGCAGCAGGGCGTCAATGATGAGCTTCGCGGCGCTTCTTGCTAATTATGAACGGAGGCAGTGAGTCGGAGACGGAGTCTGGGACGAACTGAGGCGGAGGCGGAGTCGAGGCTGGGTTGGTTGAGGACGAACGGAGATCAGGTTTGTCGAGGACGAACGAAGATCGGGTTTGTCGAGGACGAACGGAGATTGATGGACTGGAGGCGGACTCAGACGAATAAAGATCGGGTTGTCGAGGACGGTAGAAGTGGAAATTGAGGGGTTTGGTGGCCGGCGGAGAGAAGAAGCATTTGGAGACGGAGGAGGAGGATTGGGGGCGAGTCGGCAGAGTGAATGAGAGAGTCCAGAAATGGAGAAAGAGAGAAAGAGAAGAGAAATGAGGAAAAAAAATAAAAAGGAGTATTTATATATAAAAAATTAAATAAAAATAGGGTCGGGTCGGGTCGAGTCGGGTACCCGGTACCCGACGGGTTTTGAGTTTTATGCCCGTGCCCAAGCCTAATTATTATCGGGTCGAGCAAAATACTCAACTTTTCGAGTCGAGACTAAATCGGGTTGGGTAAAATCGGGTACGGGCACGGATTGAGCGTCGGATCGGGTCGGGTCGGGTTGGTTGGGTTTTTTTGCCAGCCCTACTTAATTCTCTAATAAAAAAATAATAATTCTCAATTTAATGGTCAAAATATTCATCTATGGCCGACGCCTTGCAGAGCCCTCACCCTACTCGTAGGACAACGCCCAAAACGACACCTTCGTCACCAAACTCGACTCGCTCACTCTTTCCTCCCCACCGCCGCAATCCTTATCCATGGCCGACGCCTTGCAAAGCCCTAACCCTAACATCTCCGCCTACTACCAGACCCGCGCAGCGCACCACAGTGTCGTCACCAGCGACTACGCCCAGGCCACCGTGGGCCGCAACCCCGACGACCAAGGCCCAATCGGCGCCGAGGTTGAACCCAAGATAGGGTCCGAGTGATCGTCGCGTAGAAATCGATCCCTTCGTATGACTAATCGTTTCGAGTGTGGTTTGACAAGTTGAAGACAGAGTCCTCTTGGCCCAACTTCTTCAACTCCTTCCAGGACGACTTCGACAGGGGCGGCGATTCGGAGATCTGGCAGGCGAGGGCGTCATTGGAAATCTGGGAGGCGAGGTCGGCGACGATTGCCTCATCTACCAGCGCATCCACACCGACCGCATCCCCAAATCCCTCTCCGACTTCCTCGCAGACCAGATCTAAAAGTTCGTCGACGTCGGAATCAAGAGCAACATCGAGAAGTTGCTGGTCGACTACGACCTCGACGTCGCAAATTGGGCCGATCTCGGGGCTTTGGCGGCGGAGAAATTTGGGGGTTTGGAAGCTGAGGATATGGGACTTGTTGGGATCGGCGCAGATTGCCTCATTGAGCAGCAGTTTGCTCAGATGACTGTTTAAATTCGTTCTTGTTATTTGTTGTTGCTGGCGACTTGATAGTGAAGCAAAATACGTATTGGCTATTTTTTACCCAAAAAAAAATAATAATAAACAAAGAATGTGATGTTGTTCCTACAAATTCGATAAGTGTCTCTGCAAAATTATAAAGTGTTCCTACTTTCCTGCAAAAGCAGAAAAACATGAAATGTCTCTGTAATATGCAGGAAGTGTCCCTGCAAATTACAGGAAGTGTTCCTGCAAATTGGTCAACTGTCCCTGTAATTGATCAACTGTTCTTGCAAAATTTTTTTAAAAAAGTGAAATTTTCAGATATAGAATAAATATGTAAAGTTGACTAATATGTTAATTGCGTGAGTTGGTTGGTCTTCTAAGAACTTCTAATTAGAGGTGAAGTTTCAAACCCTTGCAAGTGCGTGAATTAAATGACCTTTTATCCATTTAATAGGAATGGGTCCCACATGTCTGTACTGAATTTGGGGTCCATGCAAGACTAATGATCCCCCTCTTCCACGTAAAATTTCTGAATGGTTTACGTTTTCCAATTTCCATGTTCCTTTACACATAGAATTTGCAATTTACATACTAATGGACCCAAAACATGTTTTAGGAGGAGTTGACTTTATACAAAATCCAAATGGGTGATTTTATCCACACTCATCAATTTGATTTTTACACCCAATTTTATTTTAAAATCCATCATCAATTTCTGCTAATTTGAATTTTATCACTACACCTATTTTGTGTTCCAAAAATACCCATTCTTCAAAATTGAATTTGACCTTTATACCCATCATTAATCTATATAACCTCTTACCAAAAAAAGTTCTTTACCAAATATTGACACTTGAAAAAAGTCTAGTGAGGCACCCAAAAACAATCTCCCTATACTCAGACACTTGAAAATCAACACCCCTATTCATCAGAAAAAAGAAAAAAAAGAAAAAAAAAAAAGAAAAAAAAGTAGTAAGTTCTCCATTTTTATATATAAATATTTGATCATCATCATTGTTTTGATTCTGTCCATCTTTGTCTCTCTCCAAATCTTGTTTATGGTTTATTTTTATATTCCCCAACGTACTTAGACACTCTCTTGCTATTCTTATCTTTTTCTCTCATTGAAGAATCACTTGTATTGTTCATAAAGTTACAATCTTTGGCATAAAGTTCCAATCTTTTTCCGAATGAAACCAAGATCAGCAGCTGTATCCTTTAAGCCTCAGAAGAGTAACATTCTTGTTGCCGTAGAGAATTTTTTTAATTTGTTACTTATTAGGTATTCTTCGCCACCTTTCCGGTTGAAGACATCAAATGCTATTCAGGTAAGAGGCCTTGTATACGCACTTATGTTCTGATATAAACGTAGAAAGTTTTTTTTCAGAATTGATGATGTTGGGTGTAGTGATCAATTTGGTATTTTATTTTAAGTTTTAAGTGTAATTTGGTTGTTTTTTTGGTTTTATTTGTTTTTTTATTTATTGGTTTAGGTAGTAGTATTTAGTTCTGTTTGCTGTGAGTTCACCCAATCCAAATCTAATCTTGGTCCAAAGCACAGGGATAGAGACTTTTGATGCATAAGCTAGTGGGCAATTACTTCATTGCTCTGTTCGCAACGGCAAGAAAAAACACGAGCGTTTTCCACTTTGTATCCCTTACAATCGCAGCTCTCTCAGGTACAAATTCTGTTCCCCTCCACCCAACCTCCGCACACAAAGTACGGTAGACCGGTGTTTTAAGTACAGTGTAACAAACTCTTAATTGATATTGGGTATCTACTAAATGTGCTCATCAAACCCAAGCGGGCTCAAGCAGTCAGTATTAGGTGCTAGGTAATGCCCTCTAAGTGTTTGATGAAATGCCACAAAGAGATGCTTATTCTTTTTTATTTATATAAGCTCTATTGGGATTTAGAGAATTTATACTTCGTGATAAATGCTCTTAAACAACTAAAGTATAAACTTCTAGCTAAACTCATCGAGTATGTCTTTATTTGTTGTTAAAGCGTAGACTCCCATTTTGTTTATCTGCATACAATTGCACTTGGAACTGCTTGGTTTTAATTTTGGTTTGCGCTTCTTCATTGTTTTCGCATATAGCAATTTTCAAAGGTAAAACGAAATGGTGGCTTGCTATCCCTCCACGCCCAAGAGGTGGGCGTTGACAGTTGGATGTTTCGTCTCTGCTGCTGCTCTGTTTGCCTTTGGCGTGCATCTCTCCTATGTTAACGTTGCCCCTCAACAAGCTCGAACCAGAGCTCGAAATGAATTTGTCAGAGAACGACTGAAACAGAAGTATGGGTATGGAAAATGATACCATAGACATCAGCAGAGCAATGTCCACATTGTTTATTTGTATCCCGCTGAACAAACATGAAAGTTGAATTTTATGATCCATCTATACACTGTGGTCACCCTTTTCTTGATGGAAGAATACTATGCTAGTTTGTGCTCTTCCCATATTTTGTACTTTTGGGCACTAAACCAAACCATTGTGTCTATATCCGAGAGCAGCAGCCTGCCAGCAACTGCCTCCACAGCTGAAGGTTGAATCTCAGTGATGATTCGATACAATTGCACAGTAGAGTACTTCCATGCTTTATATAAAATTTAGCGGCACCTTGGTGTATTAAATTGTACCCAAATGAGCACGAAGGCGTAAATGAATGTCAATCGAATAAACAAACGCGCACACACGAAAGTGATTGGGATACGCTTGACTGGATGAAAGAACCAGAAAAAAAGACCCAAACAATTTTTTAAAACTCATAGACGAATGAACCGAAAGTGATTGGATATAGTGACAGAATGAAGGCTGAGTTTTGATGCAATTTGAGAGAGAAAGACGTCGAGAAAAATAACCGAAAGGCTTAGGAAGAAGCAGCAGGTGAAGCCTTGGACACCATTGTCGAAGATGAAGCTCGAAAAGGTTTATTCCGGACCCAAAAATTATGCTCAAACTCCGCTTGTTTTATTCGCAGAGTTCCCACAATCCCACATCGGAGAACATCAAGTAAGATATGCAGTTTATTAACCGCTACCTGGAAAGAAGGAGCGTCCCCCGCGGGACATGACCACCAACGTACGGGCGCTCTTCACCATTGCGACGATTTCTAACTGATGCACCGAGGACGTAAAAACTTGCTCATGGGCCGGACCCTGCGCGCGCGACTTGGAAATTGACATGGACTTAACGTGGACATTGGACCCTTACGCTGGACATGGACTGAACCTAACGTTGGACCCCGCCCGAACATAGATTGAACTGGACCCATTACGATAATGAACTCGAACTTGGACATTGACATAACACGGAACCGACAACCCAAACTATGGACTTGAACTTGGACATTGACATGAACTCTGGACTTGGACATTGACACATGGACCCTTTACAATAATGCAACCAAGTTAATAATGAAGAACCAAATAAATAAAAAATAAAAAAACCAAATTTTTGTCCATAAATAAAGGTTAAAACACTTATTTATCACTTCAGAAAAAAAAACGAGTATAATCGTTTACCCCAATCCCCGTAAATTCTAAAATTATAATTCAAACTAGACAAGTGGAGCTAATGCATTTACAAACAGTCTATAGTAAATATTTAATTATAAAATATTGTAAACAAGACATTGTCGTTAACCAAAATTCTGTGCATCAATGAGTAGTTAGTTAGGGTCTATTTTATGGTATTAAAAAGATAGATAAATTGAAATACAATATGGTTCTTTGTGCCTAGATTTATTTTTTAATTTTTTAATTTTTTGGATTATCCCTCCACATCCCGTATAGTTAGAGAACTAGAGAAAGAATTAACATTTGGTTAGCTTTGCCACATTGGCAAACTACCCATAGGAAGCCACAAAGGTATAAATGTAATGTAAGAATAATTGAAGTTCAATTGAAACATTACTTTAAAGTATAAATTTATAGGATTTATAAGGGAGATGGAGACGCATTGTTTATATCGCTCTCTAAACTTTCCATTGCACTCAAATTCAACAACAAAACAAGGTGCCCACCGTATGTCCACAGTAGATGCTCATACCCTTACGCCCTCCCAATCATCACTAATGATAGAGAAACTATCAGTTATGTAGCCCAAGAATTCATAGACAAATACAAATTGCAGGAATAAAGCCTTCTATAATAGTGCCACTCGATCAACCACTTGAATTTATCAAACAATGACAATGAGGATAGCATAGATATGAATAAGCATTCAAATTTGTCAAAAACACGACACAAGCTACCAATAGTGATAGCACATTCAACCATAGAAACAGTGCTTGGAGTAAACCATGTTCATCTTTTAAACTCACATAAAGTACAATCCTTAAAGAGTAGGCCAACACGAAGTAAATAACATATGTTGCTGACTAAGTTCAGGTAACACAATTTTAAGCAGCAGCTCCCTTCCCCTTCTTCCTCTGGAGCTTCTTCATGTAGAACTCTAGTTCTTTACCCTCCAAGATGTATCTGCAAAAGTCCATATGACCATTATAGACAACATACCAGTACTTAGCAAAGACGTACAAAAGTCAACAAAAACACAAACAATGCGCCTCCGACAGATCTTCCAACAAGAGATGAAGACAGGCACTTGACTTACCCATCAGCACGGCCGCATTGACCAGGGCGTGACGAGATGCAAGCCAATAGCCGACCACCACCAAATTGGTCTTCAATATGCTGGTCAAGGGTGCGAGTTTGCTGGCGCTTCTCTAGCTTTCTTACCACTTGGTTGCTCTTCTTCACCTCCTCGGCAGCAGGAGCTTCACCCTCCTATCAAACAAACAGCACAGAACATGTAATTACATACCATAAAGCCAACTACTATTAAGCGTGCTTTAATCATCCACGATGAGTAACTAATTATATTCTACTAATTTTATAACAGGCGAGTAAAACATTTCCAAGAAATGTTTCACTCAAGTGAGCACATTAACACAATGCCATGAACCATTATCTTACTTCAGGATTCCAAGATAAGAGACTTTCAAAATATGAGGAAAGCACAAAAAACAAGTTCAACTCTAAATCTAGATAGAAAAAGAGGCACAACTAAGCGATTTACAAATCTGAAGGAGAGAAGAGCACTACCTCTGCTTCTTTCTTCGCAGAAGCTGCAGTTTTCTTCTTGCGGCCAATTTCAACTCCATAGTGCTGGAGATACCATTGCTTGAATGGTGCTGCATCAACCTGGACAATGGCACCCTTCACCAATGTTTGGGTACGCACCAACTCATTGTTAGATGCATTGTACACGACATCAAGAAGACGGGTCTTGCGAGTCACAGCCTCACTACCCCATGCGAAATTTCCAGTGTCGAGCCTGAGAGCACGCCACTTCACATTGCCACCTCTAACCCTAATCCTTCTCACTGTCTTGTTGCTTGACAGCTTTGTGTTTGCTGGTTGCCTTCCGAGCTCGTACCTTCAAACAAGTTGAAACCAAACCAGTTCAGATATCACTGAGCCTTCACCGATTGCTATGATTCACGGCAATTAATTACTATGATGAACAATATTAAATAAATTGAATTGATGGGGAACAAAACAAATCGCAGAAAAAAAGAACCAAAACGGTATAACAATTAATCACCACCAAAAAAACCATGCAAATCAAAAAAAAAAACATGAATGGAAATCTTTACTTTCTCTTCTTCCTCCAAGCCTTCTTCTTGCCTCCAGTGGCACGTCTCTTGTGCATGGAATCTCGAGAGATACCTAAAATTTCACACAAAATTTCAACATCAGCATCAAAAACATGAACTCAAAGCTTCAAAAAACCCATCATCGAAACCAAGTCAAAAAAAACGAAACGAGAATGACGAGAAAGAGGTACCCATGTTGGCAGCTAGGATGGTTCTTCTAGCGCTTCTCTGCTCCGGGAGTTTGCGATTGCGGCGGCTATGGGAGTATACACTACAGAGACTTTTAGGTGTTGCAAATTTCTACAGGCCGCGTATAGCCCATTAAACATTTTATATGGACTGGGCCTTCCCCAAAAATGTGGATTCCCTTGATTTTTTTATAGGCCCAAACTAACTATTTACGTATGTATTGGGCTTTAACTCTTTGCTTTGACTTGCAATTTACGTAAGTATTTTTGAAAATGTTGCCAGTAATATATATAACAAAATGAAATTATGAAACAAAAGTATACATGTGTATGTAATTGGTATGTATTGTCTACAAAAGTTATCCAAAAACACCTTAAATGGTATTTATATTCACAAACATCTACTTTTACCAAGTTTAGCATTCTAAACTTTCTTCAATTAGTTCATCTTCGTTGCTCGAAAACCTCACTATACCCAAGTTTGTAGAGATCGGTGTGGACATAATTGTTATCGTCTTTTCTCGCATCCTCATACCTTGCTGAAGTGGATGCTGGTTTAACACTGGTGTTCATACCAGCAAGCTGTATTATGTTCTCAATCTCTTTCACCACTTCCCCCATTCCAGGCCTTTTAGCCTGTAATTCTTCTACACACGACATTGCCAAATCAACAAACTTTCCCAGACCTTTCAGTTCTGTATCCAAACCAATGGCCGGGTCAAGAACTTCATGGAGGTTGTACAGCTCTTTTGTCTTGTCCATTGCCACCTGAACCACTCTCACTATATGCTTCCCTCGCTGTATTGGCCTCCTAGCAGTTATCAGCTCCAACATTACCACGCCGAAGCTATAAACGTCACTCTTCTCGGTCAACTGTTGAGTCATGAAATACTCAGGATCTAAGTAGCCCTACACCAGTAAATAAAAATACATTCTCAGTTATAATGTTAGATGATATGATGGTTTCTAAAATTCTCGTTGCTTAAGTATAAGATTTTAAGTACCAGTGTTCCTTTAACTTGAGTAGAAATATGATCACGAATATCAGCCATAGATTTGGAGAGTCCAAAGTCAGCAACTTTTGCAGTTAAATCTTTGTCAAGCAGTATGTTGTTCGATTTTATGTCCCTGTGTATAATGGGAGGGTTTGCGTGCTCATGAAGGTAGGCCAGACCTCTCGCCGCACCAAGAATTATCTTGAGCCTCCTCTTCCAGTCCAACCTGATTCCTGACTTCCCTGTTGATCATTTGCACAAAACAGAAATGAGAATGAACCATATGTTGCAGCTTAAAATATAGCTTATAACATTAGAACACTTCGGTATTCGTCACATAGACGCTTCTTGCGACCACATTGCTAAAAATATGGCTTATAACATAAACTAAGAACTGAAATGAATGTAATACCTGAAAGGCCACCCAACAAATCACCATTTGGAACGTACTCGTAAACCAAGATTTGTTCACCTTGCTCCAAACAGAAACCAATAAGGCTGACAAGATTCTTATGATGTACTCTTGATAGAAGCTCAACCTCAGCTGTGAACTCAGGCCCTCCCTGCATTGATGCCCTGCTAGCTCTTTTAATGGCTACCATTTCGCCGGTTGGAAGAATTCCTCGATACACCTGTAAAATTTCCACATTATATCATTCACAACGGTCTAGCAGCTATTCCTGCAAAATGAAAGATAATCAAAGCTAACCTTTCCATAACCGCCAGCTCCGACATCGTTGGCTTCTGAAAAACCGTTGGTGTACTTCTTAAGCTCTTCGAAAGTGAACAACCTTGCTCCTTTTAACTGAGGACCGGAACTGCTATTTGACATTCCAGTCTGCAGCATTTGTACGACAAGAAAACAATAAGTATTGCCCACTGCTTTATCATGAAGCATAACGTGGATGAACATCTTACCAAAGGGATTAATCTTCTCTCTTCTTCATTAGCTCTCTTCTTCTGGCTGATAGCATAAACCCCTACAAGGCCTAATAATAACACAAGCACGGAACAACCAACTGCTGCACCAATTATCAAGGCCTTGTTTGATCCTGCAAATGATGAAGAAATGGAAAGAGCATCGTGTGTCATCAACTATAGAGCGAGTTGACAGTATCTTTTTCCAAAAACACTTAATGTACTTCCAAGTTCAGTAAGATTTTCAGGCTTACCTTTTCGCGGTTGGTTATAAGGAAAAACGACAGAGAAGGGTCCAAAGAAAGGTGGACGTGAGAGAGTCTGGGTGCTAATAAGAAGCGATCGCTGAAGCTCCTGTTTGGTTGAACCGATCTAGACCAGACGGAAAGACTTGTATGAACAGTTCAAGGTGATAAGCTGAACCCCAGTTAGGAAGACCTAGAGAAACTGAATCCACAGGAAGGCTATTGTTCCGGAAGGTAGCTAGGAGTGACTGCTCAAGACTTTGGAAATAAATTAAGTTTCCCAAATTTGAGAATGACACAAATATGAACTCTAAATTTCCAGTGTAGGGATATGCGCATTTACAATTGGGGGAAAAAACCTGGCCAAGACTACAGGGTGCACAGTTACTTGGAGGAATCACATTTGAGGAATTTGATGGAGATACAGTGCAGTATCTATTGTTTGTTCCTTCACAAATTGGATTACCAACGAGTCTGCAAAGCATAATGGAGAATTAATCTTAACCAATATGCATATAGCTTCAACACCAAAAAGAACGATTATGAGATTTGATTGGGGTACATAGTAAGTGCTTACATCAAGGTATAGTTGGATGCTCCAGCAGTTGGTTGAAGGTCGGTAATCAAGTTCTTCTCAAGATCAATCATTTGCAAATTGTGGCTAGAATTCGTTCCAATATCCAATAGGCCATTGATCTTGTTGTTCCTCAGCACCCTGTCACAGGTTATAATAATCACTTTAGGAACGAAATCCATTTTGATTGATTATCTAGCGCGGTGCTATAAGAGATCGCCGTATGATACTAACACTGTCTCCATACTGCCGATGTTGAATAGGGCTTGAGGAACTTCTCCCTGAAGTCCCGTGTTTTCCATCATTCTGCCATACCGAATTGGTAAGTACACTTGGAGCACTTAAAGTTTTCTCTTTAGATAGCTTAATGATATTTCAAACCGTATGCATATAAAACATAGCAAGAAGTATATGAAGGAGTAACGAAATGTACAATGTTGTCAGCTGCTGCAATGTCGAAAACCAGCTAGGAACATCTGATGCATCAAAAGTATTATTGCTCATGTCCCTGAAGGTCAAGTTCAGTCAAGGTTACAAAGAGTGGTTTTCAAGAGGTGATATAATCCATAACGCTTACAATCTTTTAGTGTACAGCACAGTTCTAAACAACATGTAGAGATCTTAAAACCAATACTGCAGTTCATACTTACACATAGTTGAGACTATTCATGCCGGTAAGGTTGGGCAGAGGGCCAGTCAGTTGATTGTTGGACAAAAACCTGCTTACATATTATCATTAGCTTCTCCCAAATAATATTCGAAACTCTCCCAAAAAAAGGATAATTCTGTATTTGGAATTCCTGTGCTTACAGTTCATTCAGATTAGTTAAGTTGTAGAGGCCTGGAGGCACGGAACCACTTAACGAATTCCAATCAAGGCGTCTGTATCAGAACAAGGTATTCAGTACAACTAATTTTACATAGGCCCCAGGTAATAATCTCTGTACAGGTCTACTCAAGCAGAACAAGTTGTAGATATATAAAATAGATACTCACAACGCCACCAGATTTGTCACAAGTCCGAGTGTAGAAGGAATGGTCCCAGTTAATTTATTTCTGTCCAAAATTCTGCATAGTAACATTTTCTCAGATCCAAAGAAGCTTCAGTCCTCAGTCCTCATATCAAAAAATTTTATCAAGTATTCGATTATCTAAAGATACTGAGGATGCAATACCCTTTAAACATGAAATGTGCTCTATGGGAGAGACTATTACATGTGCATTTCTTCTTATACACAGCAGTTCATTCGTTTCCTATCCTAATGTGTCATGTAGTAAGCCAAACAGCACAGGATTTCTAGCACATGGACGGTTTAAAGAAACTTACACATGTATCAGTTTCATGTTTGAGTTGAAAAGTTGCGGTGGAATTGTGCCAGAAAGCTGATTATTTTGAAGATGACTGTATTTGAAGTAAATAAACAAGATCAGATGAGCAAAAAGCCAAGGTCGAAGAGGCAAAGTATTAAGCAGGCAATATTTAATTAGAGTTCACATACAAGTGCTGCGCACTATACAGCATATCAAGACCAGGTTGACTGCCGTTAGAGACTGGGATGGATTCTCCAAGTTTGTTGTCCGAAAGGTCCAGAAAAAAAAGACTGGACAGATTACCAATGGAAGGCGGAATTGGTCCTGTGAAGCTGTTATTTTTCATTGATCTGCAGTGGGGCATAAATAAAGAGTTCCACAATTCTGGCATATGACCTGGTGCAAATCCTTGATTGGAATGATCAAAGGGAAGAAGGCTTAGGGGAAGAAGGCTTACAGATAAGACAGCTGCTTTAAGGAGCCTATGGTGTCTGGAATACGACCAAAGAAGCTGCAACCAGCCAGGTTTCTGGCATGCAAAGAAGAAAGCAACAAGGTAATTAGGAGGAAAACAAAGACAAGATCAATAATCACTAGTCGAGAAACCGATAGTTTTTGCTCTTACAAGTATACTAGCTTCGTAAGTTTTCCAATTGATGCCGGAAGTACTCCTGTCAGACCCTTGTTGAAAGACAGATTCCTATGAAGGTGAAATGAATTAGAAAAGACTACGTGAGAATCTATTCTGAGTAAATGAGTCAAACAATGAGGAAGTGATTAATGTAGTTCAACTCTTAATGTTAGTATTAGTTAGAATTAGTTAGAATTGTTTGAAACAGTCAGTGCCTATTGAGCACTGATCTCCCAATAATTGGCACTACAGTGTCGAAAGAAGGATAGTTTCTAGATTGCAGTTCAGGCAAGTTGTATACTATGCAAGTAACAAATTTCCATCGAAACATTGAAATCTCCATCGAAATTTTCATAATTTTAGAGGTCCGAAACTATCGAAATATACCGAAATATACCGAAATTTCCATCGAAATTTCCATCGAAACCAAAATTTTATTTCTTGATACTATGTAACAAAATCTCCTGCAGGATGCAAATTGCAGAGAGAGGACGTACAGAGTATCAAGCTCTGATAACAAATCGATATCACTAGGTAGCCGGCCTTCCAAATCCATAGCTGCCAATTTTCTGCAATATATACACTGTATAATTGTCAAACGACGGTATCAAGAACAAATAACTTCCCAATTCCAGGAGCTATCGAAAAGATAGACAGAGGCCAAAAACTTACAAGGAGGTTACACGTGAATTCGTGCACTGAATGCCTTCCCAGCCAACACAAGGATCTGAACCCACCCAACTGGAAGGTTTTATTCCCCATTCATCCATGAGAATCTTCATAGGAGCATCTGCATCACAAATTCAAATCACTTTAAGGTTTAAATCGCCTTTGGTTAAATAACCAGGCTGATATAGCGGGCTACCAAAGTAGTTTACAAATTACATGGCTGACATAGAATTTTTCTCTGTTATCATCTGCCAAATTACCAGAAACTGACGAATTGATGAAATCAAAACCACTCTGGAGTCTAGACCAACGTCCATGAACAAGAAACTGATACAGTACTAATAAAGAAGAAACGAAGGCAGAAGTTGAACAAAAGTACTTACATTCCTCAATGCTTGCCTCTGCTGCAACAAAAAAGAAGGGGAGTAACACAAGCAGGGGAAGCACTTGACCGGTTCGCGTTCGATCCATTGCTTTCACTTTGCGTTGTTGTGCATAAAAGCAATGGAGAAAACTAACCTGGATGGAACACATTTAAAACCATTGATCTACCTCCTTTTACAAAGTCCATGGAAGAACTGTTCTGAAACTTGCATCAAAAGTAAACGGTCGTCCATCCACATTTTAACCAATTGTTCGATAACATATTGGAAGTGAAGTCAATATCCATATTTTCAAATGAAATTAAGATCACAGCCAAAAAAAAAAAAAAAAAAGAGAAATTAAGATAAAAATGGAATATTCCACAAAGATAACTGTATATAATTGGGTCGTTGGAACCTGGAAAGATAATCTTGAACAATGCTTTGTTTTACATGATTTTGTGCCCGTTTGGCATGTGTTTTTTCAATGTCAAAAGCGCTTTTGATTTTTTAGAAAGCACATCATATGTGCTTTTGCCAAAAGCGCATTTCAATTAACCAGAACCAGTTATCCACACAAAACCATTCTTATCTATTTTAAACTATTTTTGCTCAAGTGAAATGCACCTAGGATGTGTTCTAAAATTTTCAAAAGTGTTTTTGACACTGAAAAAGCATATGCCAAACGTTTCAAAATTGTCATCAAGAAAAGTTCAAATCAAGAAAAGTGGTTATCTTGTAAGTATTATATTAGACAGAATCAACAAGGAGGACAACGACAATTGAGCCACCACATAAATAAGGGTAAATTTCACTTAAAGCCCTTGAGGTTTGGTCTAAATACAATTAGTCTCCACAGATTTGATTTGTTCCAATCATACCCTCTCTGTCAGTTAAACATTCATCTGTATCTCTCTTTTTCCAGTAATATCTAACAAAATGAAATTATAAAACAAAAATATACATGTGTATTTAATTGGTATGTATTGACTACCAAAGATATCCAAAAACACCCTAAAAGGAACGCATATTAACAAACATCTACTTTTACCAAGTTTAGCATTCTAAACTTTTTTCAATTAGTTCATCTTCGTTGCTCGAAAACCTCACTATACTCAACTTTGTAGAGATCAGTGTGGACATCATTGTTATCGTCTTTACTCTCATCCTCATACCTTGCTGAAGTGGATGCTGGTTTAACACTGGTGTTCATACCAGCAAGCTGCATTATGTTCTCAATCTCTTTCACTACTTCCCCCATTCTAGGCCTTTTAGCCTGTAATTCTTCTACACACGACATTGCCAAATCAACAAACTTTCCCAGACCTTTCAGTTCTGTATCCAAACCAATGACCGGGTCAAGAACTTCATGGAGGTTGTACAGCTCTTTTGTCTTGTCCATTGCCACCTGAACCACTCTCACTATATACTTGTTTTGCTGTATTGGCCTCCTAGCAGTTATCAGCTCCAACATTACCACACCGAAGCTATAAACGTCACTCTTCTCGGTCAACTGTTGAGTCATGTAATACTCAGGATCTAAGTAGCCCTACACCAGTAAATAAAAATACATTCTCAGTTATAATGTAAGATGATATGATGGTTTCTAAAATTCTCGTTGCTTAAGTATAAGATTTTAAGTACCAGTGTTCCTTTAACTTGAGTAGAAATATGATCACGAATATCAGCCATAGATTTGGAGAGTCCAAAGTCAGCAACTTTTGCAGTTAAATCTTTGTCAAGCAGTATGTTGTTCGATTTTATGTCCCTGTGTATAATGGGAGGGTTTGCGTGCTCATGAAGGTAGGCCAGACCTCTCGCCGCACCAAGAATTATCTTGAGTCTCCTCTTCCAGTCCAACCTGATTCCTGACTTCCCTGTTGATCATTAGCACAAAACAGAAATGAGAATGAACCACATGTTTCAGCTTAAAGAACATTATGTTCCCTCAGGATCAGATATTCGGTTCAAGTTCCCAAAAGGGTGGCGTAAACGAAATATGTAACATTAGAACACTTCGGTATTCGTCACATAGACGCTTCTTGCAGCCACATTGCTAAAAATATAGCTTATAACATAAACTAAGAACTGAAATGAATGAAATTACCTGAAAGGCCACCCAACAAATCGCCATTTGGAATGTACTCGTAAACCAAGATTTGCTCCCCTTGCTCCAAACAGAAACCAATAAGGTTGACAAGATTCTTATGATGTACTCTTGATAGAAGCTCAACCTCAGCTGTGAACTCAGGCCCTCCCTGCATTGATTCCCTGCTAGCTCTTTTAATGGCTACCATTTGGCCGGTTGGAAGAATTCCTCGATACACCTGTAAAATTTCCGGATTATATCATTCACCAACGGTCTAGCAGCTTTACCTACAAAATGAAAGATAATCAAAGCTAACCTTTCCATAACCGCCACCTCCAACATCATTGGCTTCTGAAAAACTGTTGGTGTACTTCTTAAGCTCTTCAAAAGTGAACAATCTTGCTCCTTTTAACTGAGGACCAGAACTGCTATTTGACATTCCAGTCTGCAGCATTTGTACGACAAGAAAACAATAAGTATTGCCCACTGCTTGATCATGAAGCATAATGTGGATGAACATTTTACCAAAGGGATTCTTCTCTCTTCTTCCTTAGCTCTCCTCTTCTGGTGGATAGCATAAACCCCTACCAGGCCTAATATTAACACAAGCACGGAACAACCAACTGCTGCACCAATTATCAAGGTCTTGTTTGATCCTGCAAATGATGAAGAAATGGAAAGAGCATCGTGTGTCATGATTATAGAGTGAGTTGGCATTATCTCTTTCGGAAACCACTTAATGTACTTCCAAGTTCAGTAAGATTTTCAGGATTACCTTTTCGCGGTTGGTTATAAGGAAAAGTGACAGAGAACGGTCCAAAGTAACTTGGACGTGAGAGAGTCTGGGTACTAATCAGAGAAGCGATCGCTGAAGCTCCTGTTTGGTTGAACCGATCTAGACCAGATGGAAAGACTTGTATGAACAGTTCAAGGTGATAAGCTGAACCCCAGTTAGGAAGGCCTAGAGAAACTGAATCCACAGGAAGGCTATTGTTCCGGAAGGCACCTAAGAGAGACTGCTCAAGACTTTGGAAATAACTTAAGTTTCCCAAATTTGAGAATGACACAAATATGAACACTAAAATTCCTGTGTAGGGATATGCGCATTTGCAATTGGGGGAAGAAACCTGGCCAAGACTACAGGATGCACAGTTACTTGGGGGAATCACATTTGAGGAATTTGATGGAGAGACAGTGCAGTAGCTATTGTTTGTTCCTTCACAAATTGGATTACCAACGAGTCTGCAAAGCATAATGGAGAATTACTCTTAACCAATATGCATATAGCTTCAACACCAAAAAGAACGATTATGAGATTTGATTGGGGTACATAGTAAGTGCTTACATCAATGTATAGTTGGATGCTCCAGCAGTTGGTTGAAGGTCGGTAATCAAGTTCTTCTCAAGATCAATCATTTGCAAATTGCGGCTAGAATTAGTTCCAATATCCAATAGGCCATTGATCTTGTTGTTCCTCAGCACCCTGTCACAGGTTATAATAATCACTTCAGGAACGAAATCCATGTAGATTTTTGCAACATTGATTATCGAGCGTGGTGCTATTAGAGATCGCCGTATGATACTAACACTGTCTCCAGACTGCTGATGTTGAATAAGGCTTGAGGAACTTCTCCCTGAAGTCCCGTGTTTTCCATCATTCTGCCATACAGATGTGGTAAGTACACTTGGAGCACTTAAAATTTTCTCTTTAGATAGTTATGCTCATAAAACATAGCAATAAGTATATGAAGGAGTAACGAAATGTACAATGTTGTCAGCTGCTGCAATGTCGAAAACCAGCTAGGAACATCTGATGCATCAAAAGTATTATTGCTCATGTCCCTGCAGATCAAGTTCAGTCAAGGTTATGAAGAGTGGTTTTCAAGGGAAAAAAGGTGATATAATCCATGAAGCTTACAATCTTTTAGTGTACAGGTAGATTTCTTAAAACCAATAGTGCAGTTCATACTTACACATAGTTTAGACGATTCATGCTGGTAAGGTTGGGCAGAGGGCCAGTCAGTTGATTGTTGGACAAAAACCTGCTTACATATTATCATTAGCTTCTCCCAAATAATATTCGAAACTCTCCCAGAAAAAGGATAATTCTGTATTTGGAATTCCTGTGCTTACAGTTCATTCAGGTTAGTTAAGTTGTAGAGGTCCGGAGGCATGGAACCACTTAACGAATTCGAATCAAGGCGTCTGTATCAGAATAAGGTATTCAGTACAACTAATTTTACATAGGCCCCAGGTAATAATCTCTGTACAGGTCTACTCAAGCAGAACAAGTTGTAGATATATAAAATAGATACTCACAGCGCCATCAGACTTGTCACAAGTCCGAGTGTAGAAGGAATGCTCCCAGTTAATTTATTTCTGTCCAACATTCTGCATAGTAATGTTTTCTCAGATCCAAAGAAGCTTCAGTCCTCAGTTCTCATATCAAAAAATTTCGTCAAGTATTCGATTAACTAAAGATACTGATGAGGCAATACCCTTTAAACATGAAATGTGCATATCTTCATATACACAGCAGTTCATTCGTTTCCTATCCTAGTGTCTCATGCAGTAAGCCAAACAGCACAGGTTTTCTAGCACATGGACGGTTTAAAGAAACTTACACATGTATCAGTTTCATGTTTGTGTTGAAAAGTTGCAGTGGAATTGTGCCGGAAAGCTGATTATTTTGAAGATGACTGTATTTGAAGTAAATAAACAAAATCAGATGAGCAAAAAGCCAAGGTCGAAGAGGCAAAGTATTAAGCAGGTAATATTTAATTAGAGTTCACATACAAGTGCCTCGCCAGATACAGCAAATCAAGACCAAGTTGACTGCCGTTAGAGACTGGGATGGATTCTCCAAGTTTGTTGTCCGAAAGGTCCAGAAAAAAAAGACTGGACAGATTACCAATGGAAGGCGGAATTGGTCCTGTGAAGCTGTTATTTTTCATTGATCTGCAGTGGGACATAAATGAAGAGTTCCACAATTATGGCATATGACCTGGTGCAAAGCCTTGGTTGGAATAATCAAAGGGGAAGAAGGCTTACAGATAAGACAGCTGCTTTAGGGAGCCTATGGTGTCTGGAATACGACCAAAGAAGCTACAACCAACCAGGTTTCTGGCATGCAAAGAAGAAAGCAACAAGGTAATTAGGAGGAAAACAAAGACCAGATCAATAATCACTAGTCGAGAAACCGATAGTTTTTGTTCTTACAAGTATACTAGCTTCGTAAGTTTTCCAATTGATGCCGGAAGTACTCCTGTCAAACCCTTATTGAAAGACAGATTCCTATGAAGGTGAGATGAATTAGAAAAGTCTACCTGAGAATCTATTCTGAGTAAATGAGTCAAACAATGAGGAAGTGATTAATGTAGTTCAACTCTTAATGTTAGTATTAGCTAGAATTGTTTGAAACAGTCAGTGCCTATTCAGCACTGATCTCCCAATAATTGGCACTACAGTGTCGAAAGAAGGATAGTTTCTAGATTTCAGTTCAGGCAAGTTGTATACTATGTAACAAAATCTCCTGCAGGATGCAAATTGGAGAGAGAGAGAGAGAGAGAGAGGACGTACAGAGTATCAAGCTCTGATAGCAAATCGATATCACTAGGTAGCCGACCTTCCAAATCCATAGCTGCCAATTTTCTGCAATATAGACACCGTATAATTGTCAAACGACGGTATCAAGAACAAATAACTTCCCAATTCCAGGAGCTATCGAAAAGATACAGGTTAAAAACTTACAAGGAGGTTACACGTGAATTCGTGCACTGAATGCCTTCCCAGCCAACACAAGGATCTGAACCCACCCAACTGGAAGGTTTTATTCCCCATTCATCCATGAGAATCTTCATAGGAGCATCTGCATCATAAGTTCAAATCACTTTAAGGTTTAAATGGCCTTTGGTTGAATTACCAAGCTGATATAGCAGGCTTTACAAATTACGTGGTTGACATTGAATTTTACTCGGTTATCATCTGCCAAATTACCAGAAACTGACGAATTGATGAATTCAAAACCATCTTTCAAACTCTAGACCAACGTCCATGAACAAACAACTGATACAGTACTAACAAAGAAGAAACGGAGACCGAAGTTGAACAAAGCTACTTACACTCCTCAATGCTTGCCTCTGCTGCAACAACAAAGAATGCTATTAACACAAGCAGGGGAAACACTTGACCGGTTCGCGTTCGATCCATTGCTTTCACTTTGCGTTGCTGTGCATAAAACCAATGGAGAAAACTAACAAGGATGGAGCACACTTTAAAACCACTGATCTACCTACTTCTACAAAGTCCATGAAAGAACTGTTCTGAAACTTGCATCAAAAGTAAACGGTCGTCCATCCACTTTTTAACCAATAATTCGATAACATATTGGAAGAGAAGTCGATATCCATATTTTCAAATGAAATTAAGATAAAAATGGATTATTTTCCACAAAGATAACGGTATATAATTGGGTCGTTGGAACCTGGAAACGCAATGCTGAACAATTCGTTGTTTTACGTGATTTTGGCTTTAGTCTCAAAATTGTCATCAAGAAACGTTCAAATCAAGAAAGTGTAAACTACAAAAGTATAAATTATATCTTGTACGTATTGTAGTAGACAGAATCAACAAGGAGAACGACGACAGTTGAGCCACCACATAAAATAAGGTTTGGTACAATTATTCTCCACAGATTTGATTTGTTCCAATCACATCTTCTCTGTCAGTTACTTTTAATTGAGAGAATATTTTATCTGATTTTAATCATGTGCTATCTATTTTGTGGATCCGGCTCATTTGCAGAGCTTCTCTCTTCAGAGCCGGTGCAGATTCGGCCAAATGACACTGTTCTGATCACTTAATCAATGATCGGAACCGTTGAGTTTATAACTAATATGCTAAAGATTATCTCCACAAAAAATGAATCAATTCCGACATCATTTGATCACCTAATTGTATGAAATATATACTAAATATATAGACAGCTAGTATAGTCACGCAATTGGACCGTTCATATATTTGATATATGTTTCACACAATTAGGTAATCAAACAATGTCGAAATTGATTCAGTTTTTGTGGAGATGATCTTTAGTATATTAGTTATAAACTCAATGGTTCCGATCATTGATTAAGTGATCGGAACAGTGTCATTTTGCCGGATCTGCAGCGGCTCTGCAGAGAGAAGCTCTGCAGAGGATCCGAA
The DNA here is from genome assembly GCA_033992175.1 of Spiraea crenata. Classification (NCBI taxonomy): domain Eukaryota; kingdom Viridiplantae; phylum Streptophyta; class Magnoliopsida; order Rosales; family Rosaceae; genus Spiraea; species Spiraea crenata. Next base: position 1,132,610 of record JAVBHV010000010.1, on the reverse strand, counting down.
CCCCTATTTTGCCTCTACATAACATTTTTCTTTTTCCTTGATCCTAGCCTCATTCAAACCCAAAATAGAACCAAATAAAAATTGACCAAAAAAACCATTTGAGCAACATAAAATCCACAACGGCCAGAGCATGATGCAACAAACGAAGTCGTCGCTTGCTCCAATTACTCCGCCTTTAATACCGTCGTTGTGAGAGAGCGAGAGATTCGCTGTTAATTCGCTGCCTGAGGTTTCAAGATTTCGTGGTGGGGCGAGAGATTCGATGGACATGCAGGAGGAGAAAAGGATTGACGACGGCGGTAAAGAAATTTTCCCAAACAATGGGGGAGAGAGGAAGGAATGTGCTAGGAAAGATTTAGGTGGGAAAAAGACGGTTTTGCCCTTGAGTCGTTTGAGAACATGAACGGGTGTTAGAATTTTGGGATTGTGATTGGAATAAATCAAAGTTATTATGAGGGCTGATTATAATTATGCCAAATCTCAAGTGTTGAAATGTTTTTTTCAAATAAAATAAAGCCACAAAAGTACAGCTGACCATCGTCCATATGATATGATGTTACATATGCCTTTTATTTTGCTTTTAGTTCTTGTCGAAATGGTCACTAACAGGAGTTTAGAACTTTGGGATGTGATTGGAATAAATCAAAGTTATGATGGCTGCCTGTAATTATGCCAAATCTCAAGTGTTTAAGTGAAATTTTTCCAAAAATAAAGCCACAAAAGTACTGCTGACTTTGGTCTCATGTCATATGATGTTACATATGCCTTTTTTTTGCTTTTAGTTCTTGTCGAAATGGTAGGGCCTACCGATTAAGGCAGTAATCCTAACCTAATTATCTTCGTCAATCTAAATAAAAAAAACAAAGTATGTAAAATTAATTCTAATGAATCCGTACGCTTATTGCATGTTGTTATAGGTTGTGTGATGTGAGAGCATTTTTAAAGGATTTTACAAACATATAAAATAAGTATGTGCTTTGATGACCGATGTAATACTATATCGATTCATTTTTTTGGCTGTTAAAGTTGATCATTCTAAGTGAATAAGCAAATAAGTTGAGGTAACTAGTATTATAATGTTTATGATACAATTTTAATTCATGTAACTCTCAATTTGTATAATTTACAAAATTATTTGCAGCATTCATTTGAGGCCTATTTTCTGACCTGAAGCTGCAAACTTGCAAAATTATTTGTAGAATGAGATGCTCTGAGTATTGCACTATTATTTCCACTTGGTTTTTACTTCAGTCTTCTATGCTCTTCATCACCTTAAACAAAAACGCAATATGAGCTCAGTAGTCTACTGGTAGAGGATTTAAGCATCAAGTTTTGAGTTTGTGTAATTTTGTTGAGTTCTGTTATTCCACAACTTGCTAACCATACTCACTTTTACGTTTAATTTATTAAACTTATTTTTATCGTCCGAGTTTCTAAATCTACCCTTGTTCAGCTTCTCCTTTCTGCAAATCGCGATTGTTTTGTTTCTCAAACATATAAAATTCTCTCATATTCATGATCAGTAACCTTCTGTCAAAGAGTACGAACTATCAATTAAGATATCTGATGCGGAGCAGATTCGGAAGTTTCCTAGATTTAGATTTAGTTTACTTATTTCACTAGGTTTTAATTACTGGTTGGCATAGGATTTAAGGTTTTAGTTTACTTTCCTGAATTTAGATAAGTTAGCTTTATTGATATTAGAAAGTTAAAAGATTTTCCTTGGTTCTCTAGGAAAAAGCCTATATAAATACTACCTCTATGTAATCTGTAAAAGTGGAGTTTATGCATGAGTTTATGAAAATTGAGTTTATCTCAGAAATCGGTTTTCTTTGTGAGCCAACCCCTAGGTATTCTTAGTGAGCCTACCTTTTGGTATTTCTTTGTAGCCAAAACCCTTTATCTACCCTTTTCCTATCGTTTGTTCTTTGTTACGCTTCCGCAAAGCCACCAAATCCTCCCATAAACCCCTTCATGGTGTTGTCCTACATCAATTTTGGTATCAGCAGCCGGTGTTCAAATTTCTGGAGTTCGAAGATTTGCAAGTATGGCTCCCGACGGTGAAAAAAAGTGGACGGTGGCAAGGAGTTTATAGCTCATCGCACAGAAGCAATAGCTCAACGCGAGGCAGAAGCCCAGCGTGATATAGCAGCAGCCCAGCGTAATACAGCAGCAGCCATCCGACTGGACCAATTGACCATACAGCTTGCACAATTGACCACACAACTTGAGCAAATTAACACTAGACATGGCATCCTTGAAGGAGCTAAACCCCAAAAAGAATTACAAGATCGTACCATGGACAGTCAAGAAGAAGAAGCATCACATCAGGAAGAAGAACATGTACTTCAAGAAAATATTGATTTGATCGACTACCATGACGAATTGACACCTACAGTTCAATGGGAAGATCCTACCATAAAGCAATCTGATGTACCAATGTCAGAAGTTCCTTTTGACGTTCAGCAAATTTTTGAAGACATTGAGGTTGAAGCAGATACATCAAGTTTTATGGAAATTGAAGTTCAAACAGATCCACTGTTAGCCTTTTATTTTCCTCCATTGAAGGACACTTACTTCGGTCATACTACGTGCCAACTTACAGCTTGGAGTGTTCTATGGGAATTGCCAAGAGTTCTTGCGACCATTGAACTGCCACAAGACAATGATCGTAGGGAAGTGCTTGGAGTCCTGAACAGCCATCGTCAACATGATATGAAGAACTATCCGTTTGACAATGGTTAGCCGACATGGTACTCAAGCCCGAGTTTCTAAACTCGACGGAGTCGAGTTCTTCTCACGGGAGGAGAATGATGCGGAGCAGATTCGGAAGTTTCCTAGATTTAGATTTAGTTTACTTATTTCACTAGGTTTTAATTACTGGTTGGCATAGGATTTAAGGTTTTAGTTTACTTTCCTGAATTTAGATAAGTTAGCTTTATTGATATTAGAAAGTTAAAAGATTTTCCTTGGTTCTCTAGGAAAAAGCCTATATAAATACTACCTCTATGTAATCTGTAAAAGAGGAGTTTATGCATGAGTTTATGAAAATTGAGTTTATCACAGAAATCGGTTTTCTTTGTGAGCCAACCCCTAGTATTCTTTGTGAGCCAACCCCTAGGTATTCTTAGTGAGCCTACCCTTGGGGCCAATCATGTGTTCCTATCGTTTGTTCTTTGTTACGCTTCCGCAAAGCCACCAAATCCTCCCATAAACCCCTTCACGGTGTTGTCCTACATCATAGAAATGAGTGTTTAAGAAAAAAAAAAAATTTCCTCGGGGGGGGGAAGGAGGGGGGGGGGGGGGGGGGGGGGGGGGGGGGGGGGGGAAGCGCCATAGAAGAAGGGGTAATTATGGAAATTAACCTGGTAAAATCATTTATGAAACTTTGAAATAAAAACTGGAATTTGGTTAGTAAGTTGTGGAGTGCCACTAACAGCACTCATTGGGATATGATTCTAAAATTTGTAATGGAGTGGCTCGATATTACGTCTTATTAGAAAGTGCGACCATGATCCATCACGTTGGCCTTTTCGGATGTAATCAAGAAAGATGTTAATGTCACTATTTAGCTTTTGATACCTAATTTAAACCCTTCACCTTGTTGTATCAAAAACAATTTGCTATCTTTAGAAAAAGAACGTATCAAATCAATGACCTTTAGGAACAATTGATACCCCTAACTTGGCAATGGTAAAGTGGCAGAATCCGGAATCTAGAGTTTTTAAGGTCAATTGTGACAGCTCTTGGCATGGTTCAACTCATCTTACGGGTGGATTATATGAAAATTTGATGGATGGATAACTTACGCTGGTGGGAAAGGAAGCTTTCCATGTGTTTTTAGCTTATCAATCGGCAGAAGTTGAAGCAGTGCGGGCAATAGTGATACATTTTCATGATTTTGGCTATCAAAGGGTAGAGGTTGAGAGCACCTCAAAGACCCTTAATAGGCGTTTCCCGGGGAGCTGCTGAAATTGATGGGCTTTTGTTTGATATTTTGAGTTTGCGTAGCGACTTTATTGAGCTACTTTCGTTTTATCCCCAGGACATATAATAACACAGCTCATAGTGTTGCGTTCAGTTATAAGCATGGCAGTGACCATGAATGGAATGATTGCCCTTTTTGGCTTCTTCATGTACTAGTTGCGGATGGGAATATTTCCTTCATCGATTCGCAAAAGAAAAAATGATGCATTCTGTAGGAGAGCTTTTTCGGTCGAAATAGTCAAGTACATTAATCAAGTTAATTAACCCTTTTTTTTTTTGATCAACTAAGTTAATTAACCTACTACGTGTGTACGTTGTGAGTACATACATATAGGACGTCAAGACGTACGACCGCCTGTACTTTTCCTAACTCAGTTGGGTCTTCGCCTTGTACCTTTGACTTGCGTAAGATCGCCTTCTCATTTTATTTCTTCATTAGAAAGAAACTCTGATATTCCACGTGGACCACACAATTTCCATTCCCACACAAAATTCAAAGCGGCTGGCGGCGGGCGGTAAAAGCACATATCACCAGAAAGATCAAGACCACATCGCACACACATTTAAGTTATTATTACCACGAAAAGACAACGCTTTTTTTTATTTTTTTAAAAATTTTTAAAAAAACTACTGTAATCCAATGGAAATTTTTGTTAAAATCATTTTTTCCCATTATTTTCGCCCGTTTTATGAGAATCCATTTGTCCAAAGGTAATCCAATTCCTGTTGGTAAAAGGAGGTCCCCACATTTCACTATATAATTGAACCTACAGTAGCTCAAGCCCTAATCAAAACTAATAATTGCCTTTTAAATTGAAATCCTCCAAGAAAAACCGCTACTTCTTGCTTTCGATTCTTCCAAGAATTCGCAAGAAATATTCCAGCAGTTAATAGGATGGCACCTTTTGACGATTCTCTTGGTTATCTGCCCATGGGTTACAAGTTTCGCCCTACAGACGATGAGTTGTTGGGGTACTATCTGCTGAACAAGGTTCGAAGCACATCGTTTATGTACGACAACGTTGTCCCGGAAGTCGATCTTTACAGCATCATAGAGCCGTGGGATATATGGAACGCTTTTGGTGGCCAGCAACTCGACAAGGGTGAAAAAGACCTCTATTTCTTCACCAAGTTGAAGAGAGTGAGTGGGACAGATTCCCGCATCGCTCGTGGGATAGGGACCGGGACTTGGCAGGGTGAGAACGCAGGGACACCTGTCCGTGATCCTCGTAATAACCAACTCTTAGGTGCTTGGAAGAGGTTTCACTACAAGAACACCAAACTTAATCACCAAGACGGTTGCTGGATTATGCACGAGTACAGCCTCGCCCCCTCTGTGGTCAACAAAATCAAATCAAGTATTTGTTCAAGCGCAAGTACTAGTACTAGTACTAGTGTCAATGATTTTGATGATTCTCAAGTCTTGTGCCGACTGCGAATCAATATTGATAAAAAGAGAAAGCAAGAATCTCATGGCCACCACAACAACAACATGATTCAACAGATTCAACCGGTATCCGAGTCTGGCAATCATAGCGATCCTCATCATGATCAGCCAATGCCGCTGCAATACTGTACTAATTACAGTACTGAACAATCTGACAATGTTGTTGTTGGAGTTGGGACGACGACAGAGGTAGAAACCGGAGGTGCTGGGCTAGGCGTCGAGCAGTCTCAACTGGATATGTCTGATTTTCTCTATAATTATGAACCTATCGATCGTAATCTGCTCAACTGGATTGGGCAGATTGATGAGGGCGAGGCAGAAGCTTATCATTATTTCCATAATTCAACGTCCAATAATGGTAGCGGAAGCTAAAGGATCTACAACATCTTGTAATATTTGTGTTCATTGTTGTTGAAAGGTAAGCTTGATCACAGGATTACTTGGGGATGAAGCTAATAGGCTTCAGTGATGTTTCTGGACATTTCCCAGAAATGAAGAAACGGTGAGTTTCAACTAAGTGAAGCTGTGCGTTTAGCAGTGTAAGTGAAGCTGTGCGTTTAGCAGCTTAAGTGAAGCTGTGCGTTTAGCAACTTGGTTGAAGTGTGCGTTTTGAATGTTGTTGAGAGGAGATTCTGCAATTGAAGAACAGTTTCTATTGGCTGTGAGGTTAGGTGACATCCAACGTCTACAGTAGTTAGAGTTTTGATCCAATGGTGTTAGCTTGTTCTAATTACAGGCTGTATTTCCTTTACTGTATTGTGAGCTGAACTTTGATATATGAAGAGCAGCAAAATGTACGTGATTAAGTATCAATGAAATGAAATAGAAAATTCTCTCTGCATATTCTCTTTGTATTCTTTCATCTTAAGTTCATATACAAAATCTTGAATACTCACAAGTATCCTTGCTTACAGCAACGGAATATAGCCAAATATATTACTAGAATAGGAACTTTAACAATTGTTGTATATTATCTGATTCAACATTTTGTTGAAAAACATGTCGATTTGTTTAAAGAATATTTTCCACATTCAAATCACGTCTCTTAATTTTACCAGGAATTTTTGTACTCATTAATGCAGATTCTCTGCAATAATATGAAGATCTATAATTATTTGTATCTCTCTGTCAAGGTGTATGCTTGGCTAGTAAATTCTTTATGGGTAAGAACTACATTACTTTAGTTGACAAGTAATCTAAGGATTACAAATCCATTCATAGTGGTTTCATAACAGCATGAAACACATTCATAATATACTATAAACACCAATGAACACACGCTTAAGATCATATCAGAAGACATGATTGATTGAAGAAGAAGTCGGAGATATTCTATTCACTGCTGAACAAAATATCTCATTTAGCACTCAATAAGGCATGTGTTATTTGTAAATGAGAGAAGTGATTTCTAAATGAGCTGGGGGGCAGACTTAAATAGCTTAAGAGTTTTTGTTGTTAATCTATTATTGTGCAACTAAACTTCATCTTCATAACATGATATCAAGATTCATATAAAAGTGTTACCATTAATCCTTATCAGTAAATACTCAACGTTTCACTGTATCCTTGTGCAGGAAGTGAAGGTTAAAGTGTAGGAGCGCAACTCCAAAGAAAGAGCTAGCTGCTCTTTATTGTAGGGTATGAATGCCCAAAAGTGGAGGGTGAGATCAGCCAATGCCACAAGTAATTGTTGTTTTTGGTGCTGTTTATACATACGGTGCTATATATATCATTTGCTTGCCATCAGTGGGTATGAAAAGGTTAGATACGTCCAAGAGTTGCATTGTACTCATCTTTGATCTCTTTCACCACTCCAAAGCCCACCCATTATACGTACGTCTTTTTGCTTGTCTGTGCCACAATCAGCATGGAGTGGAGTCCACCCGTGGGTGTAGATTGGGTTACCGGGTCGGGCCAAAATTGCCTGCTCTAGATCTAGTTATTGTTAATGAGTTGGTAGGATTCTGAAAAAAAGTGGGAGCTCACACTTATTCAAGCAAATTACGAAGAAAACAAGAAAAGCAACGTGACGGGTTAGGCTTTAACATAACGGGTGTTAACGAAATGGGCCCCAGCGTTGTAGGGTTGTTACCAAGAGGCTAATTTGATTGCCTCTTATGTAGCAAGAAAGGGTTTATCGTAATTGTGAGGGGACGATGATCCACCACATCGACTTTCAATAAACTAGCGAAAGATGTTAACGTCTCTGTTTGAATTTAGAGTTTTCTATTATTTGCAAAATGAAGTGTAGAACGATTTTTTTTTTTTTTCCAAAAGTACAAGATTTATTTTGGAATGAAAAGAAAGTAAAATACAAAATATCTTATTCTTCAGCCCAAATAGCTATAACTTCCAAACTAAAATCACTTTCCTCCTCGTAGAGATCTAGGTACACTTATCAAAATGTGTGCACCTAAACTCATACACAGTACCCAAACGACAAAAACATCATGAATACAACGTGAGGAAGACGGATTTTCATCTTAACAATTGAAAATCGAAACCGTCCCAAAAAAATTGAACGGCTTAGATTGATCGTTCGATCCTAATCAATAAAAGTTATATGCGTACGGCGCCTGGTTATAGTACCCTTGGTGGGCACCATAGGGGCGATAGTATCCAGCTTGCCCATAATTGTAGTAAGGGGCTGTTGCTCCAATATAGCTGGGATCATATCCTTGGGTGCCGTCGTAGTAGCCGTTTCCGTTGCCGTACGCGTATTGGTCCGATCCCGTCCTCACCCACGAGAGCTCGGCTTCTTTACCGGCCTTCACTATCCTTCTTATTAGCTTTCTCGGGTTTACTTTCCCTGAAACATATGCCATGCCTCCGTCCGCATCTACAGTGTAGGATGCTCCTACAATAATACACAATTCATTCATTGTCCATACCAAAAGTTTAGAAAGGAACATAGGATATCAATTTTGACACTCCAGATTCCGGATAAAAATTAGTATGACATCGTGCAAATGACAAAGCGAAAAGGCAGTTTAATTGATTACCTTGGATTTTTTTGAGCATTTTGGTGAGGCACTTGTGCCATCCCTCAGATGTGGTGTCGATCTTCAATCCACAGGTCTGAAAAGACACATGATGTAAAATAAAATCAGTTGACACAAAACAAAGAAAATACTAGTAGCAAAAACAAGGAAAGTGAAGATTGTGTATAGAGGCTGACCATGTAAGTACGAGACTCCATTGTTAGGTTTCTGTGGCGATGTCGAAAACTAGGGTTTTGTGAAAGAGAAAATGAGATAGCTTAGGCCATATGGTCCCTTAAAGTGTGGTATTTATAGATCCATTTTTGTGATCGGTTGGTTTTTCATCCGGAATATTTACGCGTTGTATGAAGTTGCAATTTTAAGAAAGAAAATCTCCACAAAGAAGAGTAATGTTATCGTTTTGATTTCCCCACATAAATAGTGCGACAATCTTTGGATATTTTCCGTTTTAAGCCGTCAATCACACTCAGATACATATAAGGTAACAAAAGCTTTAGAAAATCCCATTGAATTTTTTCAGCATTCAACTTTTCTCGGTCTCCTTGGTCGGCGGATATTCTGTCCAGAGTCTGCGTAATGACCGTACAAAAATGTCGCACTGAACTTTCCTGATAATTTAATCCTTTCCTCGCTAGCCAAAAAAGTAATCTTATATATGATCCATTTTGGAACGTGAAAGATTTTTTTTTTTACGAAATACATTAATTTCAATGACTTGCCGATCTAATATTTTCAAATACTATGTAATCTATCATCCAGATCCACGGCTTTTCTTGTGCAGATTTGCTTCTTCTTTTTTCTGAAAATAAGAAGATTTGCATTTAAATGCATAATTGACCCATGCTTTCACGGATCCAACTTTATTGTTACTTGCGAACGCTAAAAATTCTCGGCAAGTGTTAATACTTGCTGCATAAACACTCTATCCAGTATCTCACATATTATACATAACTTTTATGTGTTATAGTGAAACAATAGATATTTATTGACATTATTTCTTATGGAATCATAAGTGTCAATTAGTAGTACATGGCAGGCTAGGGTGTAATTTCCCCATAAATATTTGGCAAAAAAAAAAAAAAAATTCCCCATAAATGAGGTAGATTGTTTTGTATCCCCTAGTTGGACTAGAGGCTGATCATTTGTGTTGGATAGCTTTGTGGGTCAGTTTGTCGAATAGGCTAATGCCCAGTCAAATGAACATGAAAGTGAGGCTTACTTACTCCCTTATTGTACTCGATATTTATCTATGAATTATGTCGCTTAATCATTAAATAAAATTTTATTGTCTATTCACATCATAACATCTAGACTAGATATATTATGTAGCCATAAGACAGTATTATTAGCAAATAGTGTCTCCAGAATCTCATATCTGTTGTTCTCTTATAGTACAAGTGATTGCAATAAATCATAGTGGTCCTCTGATGACGACCAAAAAATAGGGTTGTGTTTTTCATACTCCGGCTTTTGTTCTTGATCTCCACTCTTGTCTTTGTTATTCTCCTTTGATTTATGCAATCACAAACAACACAAGGCTAGGAGAAAAAGAGTGCATGGAGAGGGCAAAGGAGTGCGCAAAATCATCATTTGAGTCCATACACAAATCAATGAGTACTATTCACCACCTAGGCCTAGGACCCAAAGAATTGATTCTCTCTTCTCATAAAAGCTGAAAGCGCATAATATCTGACAAGTAGTTCTTGGTTAAACACTTATGAACAAAACCGCAGACCTACTATGTTATGCAAAAGCACTAGAAAAGCACTTAAAAATTACTTTCATTGATTCTAGGAAGAATAGCATGGGAGGTGATGAGAAGCAATAGTAGAACTGCTTTCTTTCGGGCATTTAAAGCTGTCTAAATGTGTAGGCCTTCCAATCCCCATTCTCTTCCAAATTTCCATGAGGTTTTATAGCTGAGTGATTTTTCCTGAGGTTGTTGTGCTTAGTTGTCCGTTTGCAAGGATCTATAACAACTACGGCAAAGTTTTACTTCTGTTTGGCTTACCACTAACTAGAATGAAAGAGCTCCAACACATATAGCATATGCCCTACTCTATGAAATCAGATTTCACTGTAAATATGCCATGTGTTGGTAAATCGGACAGTTTGAGATAGAAGCATATGCTCTTTTTACCGCAGATTTTTTCTCCTTCACTTGAAGTGAATAAAAGGTGTGGCTTGCAGCCGTGACACGGTAACTCAGGATATGGACTATCATACAAAACGTGTAACTTCGACGGTTCCGCAATCAGGAAAAAAAAATCAGCAAATTTGTGTATCATCAATCCAACAGATCCCACAATCACGAGGCGAAATCATGACTGGCAACTGGAATTTCAACTAAGAATTTACATAGAGCATAATATCCCGTCTACCCCCGGAAAACAGAAAATACAGAAACAGGAGCACTAGAATTGAAGACTGAAAAGCATAAAAGCGTACGTGATGAGACAAAATTTCTTAGGCTGCGTGAGAAGTGCCCTTCTTGTGATTCCTCAGGGAATGGCAAAAATGTGCGAACCCTGCTTTTAGTTCACCTGGAAGTGACAGTTGAAGAGGGAGTACCATGGGAGGAACTTGCTCAGTAATCTTCCTCCCAGAAAATGGGTGTGCCAAAGCTGGCTGCTGTTTATTTAGGCCCTCAATTACAAATGAGAATGCCCCAAAAGTGAGGCAGCTTTGAAGAAGAGCCTGGGGTGCACCTGCAAAATTAGAAATAACGCACTGTAAGTATGTGCGCCCAGACCTAAGAACATCCCAGCCAAAATAAGCATCCAAGAAAATACATAAAATATGCAGAAACTTCTTTGATTGATTAGCGTATACCCATTGGTAACCCAGAATGAATAAGAGTAAAATCAAGTGTAAACACAAAGAATTTTTGGTTTAGTACCAAAAGTTAATGTTTGTCATTTACTCAGTTATGTACTATTGGATAACGTAATTTGATGGACACCTGGAAAACTAAGAGCGACACCAGTACAGCATCCAGCTAGTCCTGCATTAATAACTGCACAGAAAGAAAGCGTGATCATGATATACAGAATAAATAATGTGAAAGCATGAATTCCACATTCAAGTTCCCATACCATCATCCTTTCCTCGCAGCCTCTTCAATATGCAGACAACCAAACTGTGCACTCCAGACAAAACTGCAAATGTCTGAAAGAGGGAAATGCAAAAAGGAACCTTAAGAACTGAATTCAAAGCATCGACATACTGTCTAAAAAACAAGAAAAAACCGATCTGTCAAAGTATCATTGGAAAATAGCAACCCTGCCTTAGCATAAGATCCCGCCTCTGCAAAGGATCCCTTAAAGCCTTTCTTCTTAACCAATCCCGCACCTGAAACATATTTGTACAAGGTGAGATAAAAACTCGCAGTCTGGCAGACACGCGGAAGTAAATACAAAAAGATGGGTTGGGCTAAGTTGCTTAAGCAGAGTTCGTTCATCAAATGATTCATTGCAAAACCTGTTATCTAGCCAATCTCCAATTTCTTTCCTTTTTCTAGGTATATAATTTCAAACAATACTGAGTGACCCAATACCAAACAGAACTCAAGCCAAGATTCAGAAGCATAGTTTGTTCTCTAACCCCTCAGTAAGTCAGCATTGTCGGTCAGAAATGGATGACACAATACGAATACCAATATGGTTGATAGATTAATGAACGACCCTTAACAAACCACAGTACAACTGGAATTGTCTCTCAAACATCATCAGAATGATACTACATAGCCGCCGTAAAGCCTCAACTTTCAATACCACACAATAAATTAACCCGCACGACCCTACTCCAATCCATCAATAAGATTAAGCTGCATCACACAACTTCCGACCCATGACATATCAAATTAACCACACTTTATTGCACTGCAATCTTCCAGCAAAAAATTACACTCTCTAATTACAATAATAACTTAGCAATTTTAACCCAGTTCTACCCTGAAAACCACAACTTTCACATATCAAACATTAAAATTCATCAACCCTGAACAATACCGAACAAAACCCACCCAAAAATCCAACCGCGCACTAGTCATAAACACAAAATTGGCAAATTTTCCCCAAAATACTTGGTTAAAATTTCCACTTACAAACACCACAATCAAGCAACTAAAAGCATCAAACGCACATGTTTATTATTGAAAGCATAGAAATGGAAAGGGAAAGAGAGAGGACCGTAGCCGAACACGGAGCCCATGAAGGCGCCGCCAGCGGAGTCTCCGGCGAACCTGAGCAGGCAGACAGCAGAGCCATTGGGGGAGGCGGGGACTACCGCGTCCGGAGAATTAGGGTTAGGGTTAGGGTTAGGGCTCGGATTGGAATCGAGCTCAGTGTAAGTGTCGCTGTCAGGCTTTGGAGAATCGGCCGACGTCGTCGCCATGGCTGCTTGCTAGCTCTTTCTATCTATCTCTACTAAAATCTCTCAAAACTCAACATCCAATACTGAGCGACTACCGTACAAAGCTCCTTGTGTTTTCCGTATTTTATATGTTCTTTGGGGATATTCCAAACGACGTCGTGGAGACTTAGCCCCATTACTTAGACCATCTCTAGCAATGGTAGCCACACCCTAAATGCTGTTAGCCTCCATTGCTTGAAACGAATCGTCTTAAGTAATGAGCGGGCTTAAGTGTTAAAGGGTCAACAACGGTGTGAAAGGGTTTGAGGGGTGGCTACTTCTAGCCATGTAGTTGGCCTTTTAGCCTCTACCAAAGTAAGTTCACTCTCAATATTAATGCATTTTGCCTAACCCTCAAGTTAGCTCTTTTAATTCACTAAGAGCAAAAACAATATAGGAGGAAAAAAGATAGGGGGAAAATATGTGGGGAAAAAAAATATACTGTATCGGGAAAAAAACTACATGATTATCTAATAATCAAGGGGAAAATTTTGGTCATGTTCTACAACTTTTGGAATTCTGCACCATTTTTTGGTTTGGATGACAAAAAAACATAAATTACAATGAATAAAGAGAGAAATAAGATTATTGATTTATAGTCAATAAAAAATTGTAGATTTTTTTTAATAAAAAACAAGTTTCAAATTTTTATTTATTTTTCTGAATCTTTTTTATCTCGTTAGATTCATGACGGCCATATATTTTTAAATGGTGAAGGCAACGTATCAATTTTCAACAAAAGAGAGAAGAAAGCCAAAGGCAACCATCTCAAGGTGAAAACAATAACGAAGGGTGTATATTTTCCCCAAAGTTACATTTTCTACCTCCATTTGAATTCATACAACCCAATTTCACAATATTATTTTTACTTTAAATTAATAACATTTTAAAATACCCTAATTTTTTTTTAAAAAATAAAATAAAATCTATCTCTCTTTAGGCCTTACCATCTCAGCCCTTGAAGCCCACCACTGAAAGTGTAAACCCCAGCCGTAAAGCCCAGACCTTCATTTCTCTCTTCGGTCTCTCCACCGACTCCGACAGTCGACAGTTGCTACCCAGTTCGGCTTCGGCAGTTCCCACCCAATTGTTGTTGCTCTGAAAACGCCCAAAAGGTACTTTTGTTGTCCTCAGTTCTCACCTCTCGTTTGTTGTAATTTCTCGGATTTTGTCGCGGTTTTTCATTCTGTGTTTGTTTGCTTCACTGTTGAACTTTCTGGTTCGTGCGTTTTCCCCAACTATACATATATGTAACTCTGTACCGATCTGGTGATGTCTCTTGTGTTTAAGTTTTCATTGTATCAGCTAATTGATAGAATTGAAATGCGCAATGCAGCATTTTTTGTAGAAAATATGTGTGATTTATTTGGTGTGTGGGGGTGTTAGATTGGTTGTCCAAAAAGATCAATTTCTGTTATTGGACTCTCTGAAATTGTCAATTCTCGTCGCTGTTCTCATGGTTTGTTGGATATCAACTAGTTAGTTCGAAGTCGGACCCAATAAAGTTCAATTACACTCTATTATAAAACCAGTGACTATTAATTTAGGCATATAACTTCACAACTAAGCCTAGACATTAGAAATTAGTGAGGTGTAGAGTTTAAAGTAGCCATTTAGGTTAACGTTTTAAAATAGGATTGGCCAAACAATGTTTTTTTACTTTGTGCATTTGAGTCTTTTTTATGATAGTTTGCAAACTGCTGTACGAGCATTACATTGAATGAAATCGATAGAATATGTGCTTTTTTTAAATTTGAGATGTAGCATGTTGGCGTATTTCTCCAAATTGCAAGTACTCTTTTTTCCCCAGCAGTCAAAGACATAGGTGATGGGGCGTTACACTCCTTGTTGTTTGCAAGATTATATCATATCAAATTTTGGATCTCTTAATGGCTTTTCAACTCTTCTTTTTCGCTTTAAGATTTTCTTGGGTGGACAGTGTTTTGTGAGGGCCATGGTGGAGCAGCTGAAAATGAAACCGTTGTATTTATTTTTTTTTTTTTGTTCTATTGGAGATAGTTACTGCAACTATTACTTTCAAAATGAAGCTAGTTGTTATCTTCTGTACAGATTTTATGTAATTATACTGTTTTTGTGTGACTTATGCTATGATAAACTTAAGACATTGCTTTAGTTAAATAACCAAGCTGGACGTGTAGAAATATTTAGTATTATTTTAGTTTTGGACGTGATATAACGTACAAGAGATTGATAAGTATGCTAATGTTATTATTTAAAGTATTGCTTAATGAATGTTACTGTCTGTTTAAGAGTGTTGCTATATGATTTTAGAGTTCTATAATGAACAAGCATACTCATTTTTTGAAGGTCGATTCCCTCTTTATTAGAGTGTTGCTAAATGAATGTAACAGTCTATATATAAAAGAGAGAACATCCATTTATTGATTAATGGTCCAAACACTTCGAGATTAAGTAGGAATTATGATGTTCTTTTTTATGCTCATAGAATCCGTAGATAACTTTACCTTATCTCTATATGCTTTACTTCACAGCTTATTGCACCAACACACCTCTAAAGACTCTTGTAACATCACAAAAATATTGCATTGAACAGGCCTCCTTTGGGTTTGTGGGATTTGAGAGTTGGATTTTGCAGTGAGAAAATGGGGAGAATGATTCTGAACAATGCATTGAGAACAATAGTGAATGCAGAGAGAAGAGGGAAAGCTACGGTGGAGTTGAAGCCTATCTCCACTGTCATCTCATCTTTCCTGAAAATCATGAAAGATCGAGGTAAACACTATGCTTTTCTCTTTGATAGATAATAACATGGCATTACCTTACGTTTCTGCATGAATATTTATTTTCTTAATCAGGGTTGCAATAAATTTTATTTTGTTGAGAACTTAGTGATTAAGGGTATATATAACTTAGTTGGGTTCTAGGAATTTTGCCTTAGAGCATGTAAGTTTTATATGTTGTATTTCCTGTTAGTTTACATACAGAAGATGGTGGCCTGAATAGGTTGACTAGCTTTAGTGACCCATTCTGTTATTTTGTTTTCACTTGAACGTGCCTGCGATGCCAACTGCTGTGATTTACATCAGTCTGATCATTTCATGGATTTGAATGTCCGTTTGTGGTCAGTTTATGAATTTCGGACACTACAGTCTTCATTCCAAAGCTAGGCATAACCGGGCATGCTTCAATGAGATGACTCAAGGCTTAGTGCTTTGAATAAAGTTGTGATGGTTATGAAATTTTCTTTTGGAAGACTTGCATAATAGGCAACTTGGAAAGATAACGGGATTATGTTTGTCTAAATGCATGGTGCATACAATACCTTGTATCAGTATGCAGAACTGCATTATCTTTTTCCTGTAGTTATTTGAATGCAAGCCTGTGTTTTTAATCAAATATAGAATAAATTTTTACTGTATGTACTAAATTCTGTGCATCATGTGCCATTGGACTTCTTGTTTGGTCAATCTGGGGCAATAACAATACATATTATTTCAAAATGCTATTTGTTATTCATTGTATGTCGTATTGTTCTTGAGCTTGGTGTATTTTGGTTAGGTTATATCAAGGATTTTCAAGTTTTTGATCCACATAGAGTGGGGAGGATAACTGTTCAACTACAAGGCAGGGTTAATGACTGTAGAGCTCTTACGTATAGGCAGGATGTAAAGGCAAGGGATATTGAAGAATACAAAATGCGAAAGCTTCCAACCCACCAGGTTTGTTAACCTTCTGATGTTGGAGATGTTTCAAAATTCTTGATTCTCAAAGACCCCTTTTATACTCTAAAAAGGGAGCCTGTCTGGTAGTTCTGTGTGTGCAATTCTGTTTTTAATGAGTCTCTCTCTTTCTTTCTCTTTTCATGCAGTGGGGTTATGTTGTGATTACTACTCCCGAAGGTGTCTTGGATCACGAAGAGGCTGCTAAGCGTAATGTGGGGGGTCAGGTTCTTGGTTATTTTCATTAAGATGTTGTGGATGGATGGAAAGAGGGAAGGTTATCCAAGATGCATCCAACTTCACCGACGAGTATTTGCTGTTCTGTTTACCTCAAAATCAACTTACATGAATCTTGTGTCAAGTGATGATTTAGATAAATGGTAGAACAGGATAACTCTTGAAAATAGATAGTTTATCAGCTTGTCTTGTGTTGCACAATCAAAATCTTTGTTTGCCGTTAATTACGCTTTGAAGAAATTATGTGGGCTAATTTCTCACACCAAAAAAACTGACTTTGAGAACTTGACCAGTAACTTTAATTGGAGCGCTTTTTGGAGCAAAAAACTTAATCAAGTAGAACATATGAGTTACATGATCAAATTACAAAAAATTATCAACTACAAAAGGGAATTTTTGATTGAATTCAGCTGTCTGGATTATTAGCTATATTTTGTCCATTTAAGAGCTTAGGCGTTCTCTATGACAAAATAGGATTCTTTACATTTTCACTCCTACTTTGTTTTGGTTAATAACAATTTCGAACAATGTGGTAACAAAATCCAAACTATTTCCAAGCACTCTTTTGAATCTGGAATCTGGAATATCAGTTATTATTGTCACTCCATCCTCAGAAATATGAACTTTTCTTCACAAGAAATTGATGAATGGCCATCACATTTGACATGCTAATGAGATGAAAACCAATGTTGTCTTTATAACACTGCAGAAGATTACAGTCGATGAAAACACTTGCATGATCTACAAAATAGACTGTTCACTTAACACAAACAGGCAACGAAATTTAGTGTCTTCTTTGTGCAACTATTAATGATTCATACGAGTACAAATTAAGAAAATGAATTCACAGTAATCTTGTATAAAGCATACTACCAACTGTAACGAAATCGAATCATATTACTGTTGTCGGTCTATGTTTGAACCCAAGATGGGTTTCATTGGCATAAGCTGATAACCAATTCAAAATTAAGGGTGCAGTGCTTGTTAAGAAAAAACCAAACCGTTCAGTAATGCTCTTGATATATGGCTCCAAATTCTGCTCTCCATGCCTGATCATCATCAACGACTGTGTTGTTCGGAATACCAGAATCTTCCCGATATAGTGATTGCAAAGCAGACTCTGGCAGTTTACTCTCTGCCATGTACTGCTTCATGGTGATCATCTCCATCTTGTGCTTTCTTTTAAGCTTTTCCATTTGCTTCTTCAACTTTTCATTTTCTTCATGAACATTCGTAGAGTTCTCCTGTGTTCACGGGAAGAGGGGGAAAAATCAATTAGACAGATAGTTGTGTTGTTCTCAAGCACATCTTCCTCCTAAAAGCTTAAACAACCATTAACTTAAGGGGTCGCTTTGTGGTTTACAACTAGGAGTCCAGCATGGTTAATTTAATTTCGACTAGTGACCTTTGGACCAAATGTCTAGACGAACCTCATTGTAAAATGTAACTGTGAAAAACGCAAACACAATAGGATTACTCGCTGCCGAAAAAATGGTGAAGATAATTTTTTAGCCTTCCCCTAAAGATTTTAGGTCATGACTGTAGAAAAATTCCCTAAGTGTCCTGTGAATTACTCCTGATTGTGAGTGTAAACTAGGCAAAATATGCTAACTTTAGCTGTTGCATTTATGAGTCATATCCAGAGTACCAAAATAAATTTGTGAGCGTAAATTAGGAGTTACCTCTGCAACTGAAGCTGAATGTTCAGCTTCTCTAAGCCTAACAAGGAGTTCACCAGCAGCATGTACAGCTTCTGCAGTATCCCTAAGTTGAATTTTGAGGCTCTTATTCTCCTTCTTCAGAAGTTCCCTCTCCCTCTGTCTTTCCACTCTCAAAACAGATAGCTCTGCTGCTAAGGATTTGGAAAAACGAGACCCACGACCTTTAGCTCCTGCCTTAGCCGCTGCCCTCTGCACTTCTGCTATTCCTTCCATGATTGCACGATGCTTGCCAACCAAGTCATTATACTTGTCTTGTAGTTCAGCATAGTGTTCAACCATCCGAGCATGCCCAAGCACAGATCTATGAAGTGCATCATTCAACTCTTCAGTACACTCCTTCTCTGATCTTAATTCCATCTCAGCCTTCTCTGCTCGCCGGCGAATGGATTCAAGATCTATCCTCAAGTCATCAGTTAAGGAAATCCAATCGCTCTCCATTTCTGTCCATCTCTGTCTCTCGATCTCTAGTTCTTTCTCATTGTCATCTCCATCTGCACCACTTTTTTGCAATTGGATGGATCGTGACAACAAAGAGGATCTCAGTCTCTCAGTAGATTTGTTCAGTGATGCTTCACTGCGCAACTGCAATTTGCTCCTTAACATCTGAACTTCCTTAAGAAGTGCTTCCTTCTCATTCAGATCAAAATCTGCACTTCCATAACCGAGGTCCAACTCATCCTGAACTTCTTTTATTTCACATTTCTCCTTTATAATCTCTGTATCAACAGAACTGCACCTCAAAAGCTGCAAAAACCACCAGCAAAGTGTAAGAGAACCTTAAAACATCCAAACTGATGAGGCCATTAGAACCTTAAAACCCTAAACCCTAAAGCCATTGTGGCCTACCTGTCCGTCTGTACACTCGTCATATGGTATCATTGCTTGGCCATTTTCAGCAGGTGAATCAGACTTCCCACTTTTGTACTGCTCTACCTGAAATAATCAGATTCTAACAAATGTAAAATCCATGTCACCGAGAACACAAAATTCCTGGAGGTCCAACCCAAAGGAAAAAATATTACCAGTCGATTTAGTTGCTCAATTTTAGCAGCTTGTTCAATGCAGCGCTTCTCAAGCTCCTCTCGGTTTGCAGCTGCATCCACTGCATCCTGATTTTTATAAAAAAAGGAAACTGATCAGGCGATTACACATAAAAAGTTCATGAAAAAAAAAAAAGAAAATGATCAGGTGATTACACATATAAAGCTCATTCCTAAATTTGTATGTCTTATGGAAGCTTAGCATACCTTGACCTTGGTATCATCTTCATACACTCTTGTTTTGCAAGATGCACAAAGAATAGAAGCAGATGGCCTTGTTTCTGAAGAATTAGCTTGGACAACTTCAGGACTAGCTTTCAGTGTCAAGTGCTCAAAGGAGAAAGAGACGGAGGACTTTCTTAATTCAGAGTTCTGCTGGTGATAGTCAATGATCTGTAGGCCCCTCTGAAGACTGGCAGCCAGTGACTCAGTTGGTTGAAATATCTTGCTTGACCGCAAAGAGGATTGGGCATCTTCACTGCGATTGACTGACTGTCTGATTACATCCGACTTGAACTTGGAATTTTCGGGTACATTGTTCTCACTTACTGAACAACTTGAAAAAGTGACACTTTTTCTGTGTTTATTTCCAAACTTTTGGTGACTCCGACAGTATTGGGTCTTGGAGGACTGGAGACCTACGGCATAAACTGATTGAAACGTCACCTCTGGTTTCAGGACTGATAGCCTTCGAAGTAGTAGGAGAAATTCTATCTACCAGTTTGAAGTTATCGTTAGGAGGAAGTTCATCCTGAGCATTTGCCACACCAGTATCTTCAATTTCCTCAATTTCTTTTTCTTCTGAACTATGAAAGTCATCGTCACTCATCAAGTCTGTATCACAACTTCCACCCAACTGAACAGAATCTCCACTGGAAGAATAGCCTCTGAGATTATCTTCCAAAGAATCACGCAGCTTGTCTAGCTGCTGGCGTAGTGCACTTAGATCTTCTTCATCCACAGTTACCTCTCCATCAGAATCATTATCTATCCGAGGTAAAATCAAAGAGCGATTCAGGCTCACACGTAATTGATTCAAGCTTTCACGTACATTTCGCCCTCGGAAATATCCATCGTTACTCCCAGGTGAGCCTGTAGACTTTGCTCTTATAAGTTCTTCCTGCAAGACACATTTCACAAACTTCAGATTACTATAACCATCATCCTGCATGATATAATTCCAGATAGAACTCTGAAGTACATTTTGTACCTTCAGCTGACGAATTTGATCACTCAGATCATTAACATCATCCTCTGTTATTTCATTTATAACAGGTTCATTCTTAATAGATTTCACTCGTTCTCCAAACCTTAGTGTTCTCAGTATCTCACCATCATTTCTGCATTTAACAAGCACAATCAATCTTTCAGAATACTGTAAAGAATTTCAAATACAGGTTCAAAAGAATGACACAGGAACAACGTAATGTATGGATTATATACATAAATGTATCAGCACATAGTAAATAAAAATGTTCGATTATCAAAAGAAATTAGCAGAATCGAGTTAATTACTTGTTATCAGGTGAGACAGCACAGATGACTGTTAATTTTGAATTGCCACCAATAGATTCCCGTAGTAAATGTGTTAAGCAACACTCCTTGTATGGAAAATCTTCAGGTTTTGCACACTGAGGGGCCTTTGCAAGAGTATTTACCAAAAGCCTGCACCAATTAAGATATTAATCATTAGAAATTTACAATAAGGCAATTCATGTAATGGTTATAAGATTTAAGGGTGTTGAGATCATACCCAAGCCTAGACAAGGACTTCTTTACATGTTTTTCTTCCCTTGCGCATTGTCTACCTGAATCATCAACTTTATTTCTATCCAGACCAGCAAGATCAACAAAGCTCATTCTGCTTGTTTTGGAACTACCAAAACACTTGGATGAGGTTTCCTGTAGAATCAAGTAATTAACCACTGTGCTAAGTGAAAGAAGAACAATAATTACTACACCACCACCTTCTATCCTAGAAACATAATGTCTTATCAGTCGATAAATGACTCAGCATGATCATTCAAAACAGAAGTAATAAAATTTAAATATGATGATACCTTACACCATGACTCGATGATGAAAGTACAAACAATATGGGACCTAGAGCTCTTAGAGTTCACGCTAGTCGCTCCAACTTTTCTACTTGAAAGCCCCTGCTTCATGAAACGAGAACTTGATGAGTATAAACTCAGAAACAAAAACAAAACAGACAGTTGGACTTCAATAGTCAATCGAAAGAATGTACATCTGTTGCTCACCTTAATCAGAATTTGTGCCACATCCTCATAGCTAGTCACATACTCCTCGGTCAGGTTGTCAACGTGCAATCCATTTTTGGGATCATCCTTGATCTAGAAAAGTTTAAACCAAAATCCATTTGTATCTTGAGCATATACTAATGAACCAAAAAAATTAAAAAGTCATAACATTAGTGAATTGGGTACACAATAAAGAAAATATCACCTCAAGGTTACGCATGGTTGGATCCAGTAAATCTCCTATTTGATCGTTATAAATCTGTGACAAAGAAAAATTTAACAAAAAAAACACATTTGCATCAAAAAAGCCCATTTTCAAAAAGAATTAAGCACTAAAAAGCGGATATACCTCAAGGAAAGAGCAGCGAAACTGGTAATTAAACTGTTTCCCTTCAGAATTCTCTTGTTCCTACATGTAAACAACACAAAAAAACGTTCACAAACACATGTCGACGAGCCTAATTTCATTATTCTCCCATCACAGAAGCCAAAGAGCACACCTTCTGAATCTCAGAAAACAACATTTGAAAGATACGAGGAACAATTCCCTGGCAACTACCAGGAGAGGAATCATCAACCATGGCACTTGGAGGACCCCATAGCGTGTATGTCTTACCACTTCCGCTCTGCAGAGAATTCGATAAAAGACGTTCAAACATAAAACACAGAAGTGGACTACTTTAAACGAATGTAACTTCAGATTACAGGTATGAGCTAATACCTGTCCATATGACAAGATTGAAGTATTGTAACCGGCTAAGGCATTTCTAACCAGCGGCACGCCAACCGTCTGAAAAACATCCTCCTGATAGACACCAAACATTAACCATATGAATCAAAATCCACATCACCTTAGTTTTCAAGACTAAGAAGATTATTAACAAATTTCCAATTCCTCACTGTTGATATTCTTGAAATTTCACCTAGGACTTTACTTTCTTTGTATGAAAAAGACCTAGTTGTAATCACAAATCAAATTCCATACAGATTTAGATTAGTTCGTGTCATCATACCTGACCGGATTTCGAATCGAAAACCGAGTCAAATGTAAATGTACGGTCTCCAACGGACAAAGTACTTGAAGAAACCTTGTGAACTGTCCGATCTCCACCTCTTTCACCATCATTAGTAGGTCTAATTCTCACCACGACCTATACAAATTCACACAAAAATAAAAACAAAATCAGAAACAAATTGAATTAAAAAAGAACATAGCAAAAATTGAAGCTCAAAAGTGTGAATTACCTTCACTGATGGGTCCGAAGTTGGACCAATCCCACCCTGGCCGTCGGATCGATCAGTCTCACTCTGAAAAGTAAGTAATTCGAAACATCAATCTCTGAGATTCAAATTTCCAATAATAGACAAGTAATGTTAACGAAATTTCACAAATACCTTCACTGGCAAGTCGAGAGGAGCCGCGACCTCTGTGATCTGAGATTTGGCCGAATCGGACGGCGCTGGCTTGGTTACAAACGCCGGGTCGTCGGCGGGGGCGGTTTGGATGTTCAGATCTATTGGAGGGGTATTTTCGGCATCGGGGTGAGAGTTTCGCTTGTTGCTGGGCTTGGAGGAAATAGATCTGGGGAGGAGATTTCGAAACGACGAGGCGGAAATGTTTCCTAAGAACCGAGATTCGCCTGCGCTGTCGGCGGTGGTGTTCTTGGTCTTCCTCATTGTTTCGGGATCGAAATCGAAATCGAAAGATTCAAAGGAGCGGTGGAGAGAGAAAGAATGGTGGATTTACAGAATTTGAAATTTGAAATTTTTGAGAGAGAGGGAATGGAGCGTTTTGTGGGGAGGAGGAGGAGGAAGATTATGACCGTTGAGAGTGAGAGAGAGAGAGAGGTGATTTATACGTGGTCGGGAATTTTTAAACTTTAATTCAATATGGACTGTCCAAGTGATTCAAATTGGATTCGACATGAAATGGCTATCGAGCCCTTTGTTTTTTAGACAAAGTATATTCTGCTCAGTAGTTTATAGCTAGGACAACATAGTCAATATGACACATAGTTCCAATAACTAGCCGTTGTGGCCGGTGGAGCAAAAGTTGGGGCTTAAAAATTGATAATTTCACCCAGACAGATAGCTAAAACAATGTATAATCAATCATAGTCATTCCATTAACGGTATCTAATCACTTAACTCTGTTGTATTTAAATTAATATGTTGAGGTAAGAATTCCATAACTATATTTATAGGCAACCAATAGTACAGGAAAATTTGTGCACAACTTTTACTTCTACACTGAATTAACTGCTGGCATCCCAATCTAAATTTTACAAATTTTTCGATATTAAAAATTAATGAGCTAGCTCACATACACAAAATTCACGAAAAATCAAACTAACATGCATAATTTTATGTTTATTAATGTTACAGATCTATTTTGTTTGTTGAAAATAAATTTACAGAAGTTGTGGCTGGGAATTGAGCTGTATGTAGGTTGGTGACAACAAGGACGAAATTGCAGCAGCCATTTTCTTTTGGGGTCTGTATCGAACACATTGGTCAATTTCGCTAGAGTTTCATGTTTGCCGGTTTCGATTATGGAAGAGATGGTTAACATCAATGAAATTGATGGTGATCGGAAAAATATCACTTAAGTCTTCAGATATTGGTGGATATTGATGAACAACTAGAATTTGGGTCAGCAGAAAAAAAGACTAAATTTGCATATTCCACGGTTGCTGGAATCGTGAAGAAGAAGATTATGAGTGAATGGGGACCAGCTCATTCCATCGACTGAAAAATCCAGCACGGCCCGTACGGGCCATAGGTTGGTTGGCCCAATATTTGAAGAGTTGGGCTTGGGCTCACATATTTGAAATTTGGCCCAGTCCATAAAGGCCCACCAACCAGCCTAGTAAGGCCAACTAGACCCGACCCTCAAGTCCGTGAATCAATTTCAGCCCATAAGAAATTTAATTTTGTTCTTATTTATGTCCACATGATTTTTACAAATTTACTTACAACTGTTGATATAATTCACTTCACTTAAAAGTCTATTCAACCAATTTTTTTTTTACGAAGTTTTATCTTTTGTAGTAGCTTACGGAATAGTGATAAATGTTTTTATTTATTTTTAAATTTTTTAGTTGATGAAGCTATTTACATTTTGAACTTTCAGTTGATAATTTAAAAGCCTTTTTTGAAATAGATTTAAGTAAATATTTCTCATATGTGTATGCCCATTTAGACCCGACACTTATAGCGAGGCGTGGACTAGCCTAGCCTAGCCCGTTAAAGCCCAACTCAATATGCGGGCCTAGGTCATGATTTTTCAAAAAATGCCCAACCAAGCCCAGTCCATTAATCTTATGATTTTAATGGTCTATGAAATTGAATTTTAGAATAAAAAAACTAATAAAAATGCCCTCACTTAAAAATGGCAACACTTCGCGTTTGGTTGCTGGGTAGCTATCAATCTAGTTATACCTTCGTGAATAATGATCTCTCTACATGGTCAGGAACCCTTCTTTGCAAACGATCTGTTTGAATATGGTAATCCTTTCTCCTTCCACTAACTGAGTAAGATCCTGAAGAAATATCTTCTCTCCTACGGATGGCCACTTATGGGTCTGACGATGAAGCGCCATAATAGTAATGATAAAATGGATCCCTTGCATACACATCTATGCAGTCGCAGACGTTGCAGGTGGTAACTCATGCCTAGCACCAATACTATAGCCCGGAATCTCTAGCGAGGACCAGATGCAGGGCCGCCTCCTTATCGTTCAAGTAGTGAGGACCAGGTGCAGGGAAAACCTCCCTACGAATATGTTTGGTTGCCTTAGAAGATGCTCTCTTTCATACTCCTTATTTCGAGTTGGAGAGACGAGATGGGAAGTCTCATTTCTTCGCACTCCCCGAAGACCATAAGTTTGATATTCCTTTTCAGTAAGATACAAATGTTGAGAATATCCCACATTGGAGAGGAAAGCCTAGTCTGTAGTATTTAAATATAGTTGGGTTTTTCCTCCCATTGCCAATTGGTTTTGGGTGATGGAGGCTCACTATGTTAAGATGGTATCAGAGCTATGGTTATCCACGTAGGATGCATCACGGTCCCACGTGCTCCACGTTACCCAATTAAACTGATCACGCGTAGGACGCAATGACTCCACGAGTGAGGGGGCGTGTTGAGAATATCCCACATTGGAGATGGAAGCCTATCATGTAGTGTTTAAATATAATTGAGCTTCTCCTCCCATTGACAATTGGTTTTGGGTGATGGAGACTCACTATGTTAAGAACAAAGTCACGAGAAGGTTCCTCTCTCCTTGCAGATAACGCATCTCGGGCATTAGTCCATAGATGTAAGAGAACTTCCCGGGTTTAATTAAAGAATACGAATCTTTAATTATTTTTTTAAAAAACTTGTTGGATTTAATTTTCTTCCAGACGCTGAAATGTGATTGAGAGGGAAAAGAAAGTATCGTTCCTAATTTTAGCTCTCCATGGTTTATGATATCATGCAGATTTGCTTCAACTGCATTTCTTCTGATTATTGTTTGATTTGTCATCTGAGTGTGATGTGTATGACTGACTTGGTATTTGCATCAATCTTTCTGAGATCACACAAATGTGAAGTTTCTACAGATAAATGCGTAAGCATTGATTTAAGTGGTGGAAATTTTGTCATGCTTAAAACTCGTACGCTGAGGGATTGCTTCACCTTGCATTCTATCCACCCTGAAAATATTATGAGGTATCGATGTTCTATTGTATAAAATTTATCTTGATTTTTCCTTTGGTTGGAATTTTATTGTTAAACATAAATTTCTTCAGAATCTTATTTTGATGTACTTATAGCAATTGTCTTTGGATTATATAACTCGAGTTGCAAATTCGTCGTTAAATTCCAATCCTAGTTTAATTTCTCCTTCCAATCTTATTCTCAGCTTCTCTGTTTGATCGAAAGTGACTTTCTCCATCTTTGGAGAAAGAAAAGATGAGCCTCATGCGCAATCGTGCATTGCGTTTGGCGATTGACATTGACTGTAGGTTGTCTCATTCATGTTTTGCATCTACTTGAGATAGTGGACTAGGTTATGACTAATATAACTTTAATTTCATTCTCTCTTCCAAAAGGTCTTTGCTTTAGATTCCCTAGATTTCCAAGTAATTAATGTATAACAGCCAAACTTTGAGTATTCTGATTCTGATAAAACGGTAAATCTCGCATGGTTGATGAAATTCAGTGTTCAAGAAATATAGCAAGTCACAGAAAAGAGTTGATTGCACATTACTTTTCGCAGTAGCTAAGTGGATTTTTCAGGTCAGAAGTTTCAGTGGCTATTAACAATGATTTTTGATTTCCTTTTTGCAACATGCACATTATTAGAAATTAGAGAACGCTGTAAAAGAAGGTTATTACCATGGAGCTCAGGAAATGTACAAAGCTATTAGTTGCAAGCTACTGAATTGTCTGCTTGTTTATCGAGGAACAAACTTGAAGATCATTGGTGAAATATGCTCTCTCTTTTGCAGATACATGTAGCTGCTCAAAAAGGTATTCCGAGGCTTCGAATATCCTTTAGTCAGGTGCATGCATTCAATTGAAACATGAGCAGGTCATAATCTCTTTGTTCTATAGTTATTGACATCATTACCCATCATCTTACCCAGTGGGAAAAGTGTTTTCAGAACAAAATTCCTGAATGTATTGATGGTTCTAGCACTGCTTGAGCAGATGTAGATAGTGGACTAGGTTATGACTGGTATAACCTAAAATTTATTCTCATTTAGTAATGATCTTTGCTTTTGATTCCCTACATTTCCAAGTTATCACCATGGTTAGACAATCCACCATAGCAGTGCTTGAGCAGATGTAGATAGTGGACTAGATTATACAAACTGATGTCTTATTTTTCCCAAGGGATCTAAAATAGTCCTATGAACTTGGGGTTTCAAAGTTCATCGAACAAAGTTTTGGAAGTTTGCTTTTGCTTTACTTAATTATTGTTCAAGATATCATGATGTACTTGGATACTGATGGATTTGCTCGCAGAGATTAACCAACGGAGGGAAGGGAATGGGAAACAAACGAGTACTGTGTAACAATAAAATGAAATCACCATTTGTCAAAAACTTGTTAAAAAATAAATGTTCAATAGGCAGGCAGTGAAAATTAGCCAGCCTCTTGCTTTTGGCTTTTCAGTTCGGAAGGAATTTGCTGGAATTGACACTTGAAAGAAATGGACCGAAAAGGTTTGGGTTTCGTGAAAGTGAAAGCGCATATGAGTTTGAGCCCATGCATATACCTGAGCCCAATATGATATCCGTAATTTGTTTCGCCTAAAGTTACTTGTACTAAATTTGACTCTTTAGGTTGGAAGTCTTTTTTCTTGAGGGCTGCTATGTACACCTTGTTTTCTTCTTTGGACACCTAGTTTCTTTGAACACCCATCTTATTTTTTTGAAACTACTTTGAACACACAAATATGATTAAAATTTTCCACTTATACCCTTCATTTTGTTTATTGAACAAATTTTCTTGAGCACTCTTAAACTTTTCTTTGGACACCCAAAAATAGAATTTGTTAAACTCATCTCTCCCCTACCTCATCAGATGTCTAAGATTTACCAAAAACTCAAATCTATATTCAAAAAAGTTCACCAGATTTGTTTTGAAGCATAGGAGGCATAACTGTGAAAATTCCGCAACAAAACTTTAATACAATCAATGAAAATTCTTATTTTTTCTTCTTCTGATTCATAATTTTTTATTGTGTATTTCATCAAAAATAGGAGATTGTATAAGATATAGGGTTTAGAAACATAGAGTAGGATGCAAGATGGAATGTTAGATATTATATTTTTTTAAAAAACCTAGATGAGTGTATAAGAAACTAAATCCTTAAATGTAATTTCATATAAGGGTATAAATGTAATTATATGTTATTAAAAAATTCAGAGTGTCCAAAGAAGAAAATCGGGTGTACATAGCAGCCCTCTTTTTCTTTTGCGACAATAAGGTCCATTGTCTAAAGTTTGAAGATGTTTAGAATTGGAATACGTCGGTATAATTCCTACTTGATAAGATTACACTATTTAGTGGAAAGCTAGATTCTTAACCCAATTTAGGCTATGGTAATATGAGAATTGGAAAACTTTATGGATTTCTGTCCACTACACCTACTTTCTTTTATTGATTCAAATCTTATGAATAATAGTTATTTATTAGAACAAGACAGTTTATAATAAATGAGTCATTTCTTCTGCATACATACGGAAATTCTATATTCGTAGGCGGTGATACATCACCTCATTAACATGTAGAGATTGACACATTGTAGTTTTGTAGTAATGTATATACCTTCGTTTGGAAAGAAAAAAAAAGTGAATGTAATATACCTTAATTTTTAGGCCTGTAATTTACAATACGTAGGAACAACCTAGATGCATAGAGGCCAACACAACATTGGATATAAAGTGAGACTTTTCTAGTCTTCCTCACGTACTTCATCTTCTTTATCAGTACATTTCTTGTGCGCGAGCCCCACCCCATTAATTTCCAACGGCCAGATTACTTCATCTTCTTTGTCAGGAAGATTTGAAATTGAAAAATCTGTTTTCTTTAAGTAGATTAATTGCGCAAGGTCGGCTTTAGACGCCCCTAAACAATAACTTAAGACATCAGTGCAGCACTAGTAAATTTAGAACTGTTGCTTTATCTGAGTGCTCGTTAACAAACTGAACTATCTACACGATAGTATAGATGAGAATATTTCTGATAATTGCAGGCTTACTAAACGGAATGTTCAGCAAATTAATTTTAATGGCCAAAAAAGGAACACAAAGTAAAGTACTATACTCTATTAGGAATGTGGGATTAGGTGAGTGTGTAAGCTGCAGCACGTGAAGTCTAAAGTCAAAGAGCACCATTAAAATACGAACCTAACTATGACACAAAGAACACCAGTATTTCACAAATTTGAACAGGCTCCAAATCATGTGTTTGATTTGATTAGCTTATCTAGATTTGCATATTTTATTCGATTTTGTTTCCAGAGGAGTCAAGATTGGCTGACATTTGTTTGAACACGATGTGGATCAGAAGAAGCACCTAGCTTGTCAAGTGTCAAGTCCATTTTTGTGTCAAATAACTCAACTTGTACGAAATCCCTAACATTGCACTTTCAAGAAAAATGCCTTTGTTGTTGATGATGTACTACAATATGAAAACTACAGCTTGGTTGGTGCTTAGTGGAGGCCAAGGCTTAAGGCCAAATGAAAGAGTTCAAATCGAATCCACCCATTGGCGTGAATCATGTGTTTTACCTTCTTTTTTTTCATTTTCTATTTATTTTATAATCATTCCTAATTTAGGATTACAAGAAAATGAGACTGAAGTGTATTACGTTTACATCTCCAATAACGGTCATTATAGAAAAAATCACATTGCAACAATCTTACAGTAACACCGCACATCTATATATTAATGAAGGAAAGTAAAACCGCACCCAACAAAAATCAAATTTGAACTCTACAGTAGGTGTGGCTTGGTTGACTGAACTAAAGCTTAGTCTAAATTGTGGGACATAGTTGAGCAATTATGAATTAGTACCCATTCGCTTTGGAATCTTGGTATGAACACTCTTCAAAAGCCTCATACGTCAATTGCGGCATTGTAAACTCCCAAAAGCTAAATACTCTTATTGAGCATATGAGTATGACAAACCAATAGAACTTTAATTCGATCGAAACTATATCCAATCCAATCTCTGCATCATTCTAGAACTAAAATAAACAGGCAAGAAAAAGGACAAGTGACTCAATGAGGGAGGGAGGTGAGATGGTTTGTCCACCTTAGTCAAGGGGAGACTATTTTCAGAAATGAGAAAAAGGGAAAAGGACGCTTGGCAATTGAGGTCTTGTAGGCAAGCTTTTCATCAAAAAAGTCTATTTTGGATGGGGTAATTAAAGATATTTGAATGGTACTGATTTGATGATCCCTCAAGAGTTTGAAATAATGTAATGCACGACCTTGGAAATCGAAAAGAAGGACTTGTACAGAACGGAGTACATGAGTACATGAAATATGTATCAGTATTACATAATTGTTATATTCGACTCACATAAAGTTTCATGCATATTTTAAGGGAGACTATCCATTAAACATTTAAGCATGCCCATAAGAGAAATAAAAATTCACAAAACAGGATATAAGAATAAGTATTGTGAGGAATGATAAATTTAATTTTCTAAAATTAATTGTTGAGTTTTGTAAGAGTGATCGGTGGATGAACATCATGTCTTACATACATAAGATTTATTGATAAAGTGACTTGTATATTATTCATCCCTTAAACTTCTTTTAACCTATGAATTAAGGATTTGGAAAAATAGATTTTCGTGGTTATTGATTCTTGAGAAATTAGTTTGTGAGAGGCTAATATTATAGGATTTCACGGATAAATTTTTTAAAGTTGACCATCGTATTCAAGCAACTGTGGCAGGAGATTCTGAGGCTTGGTATGATATGTTGCAGCATGAGAAAAATATCTTCAAACAAACTGACGACATAAAGCAGGTAACACAAACAACAAGAAATCATATCAGTATTTGAAAATCATATAATATGGGAAAAGAGTTTCCTAAGTGTTATGTTAGAGGGAACCTGAATGTCAAATTTGCATCTTTAAACTAAATTTCTACACTTGAATAAGAAAAGTGAAATGTAAATTGTCCATTTGGTCAGAAAATGTAAAAAAACAAAAAAACTCAAATATCGACTTTTTTTTACATCTCCAAAATAGGCTTCATTATTGTAAAAATATATTTTATTTAATACATTTTTTTATTTAATCAATGTAGATTAATGATAAAAAACATTGGAGACACCAATATTGATTCCAGTGAGAGTTCATTCTCCAGTGAGAGAATGTAAATTTCAAGATGAAAAGGCAAACTTCTAATTCTAATATTTTACAACTTTCCCACTGCAGCAGATTAATTTTAGGGTTAACTACATATAAGCACACAAATTATGGGGTCAATTTCAAGTTGGTACCCAAACTTGTAAAACTCTACAAACACATATTTAAACTTTACAAAACCTTACAAATTAAGTCATCCGTTAGTAAATCCGTCAAAACTGTCGTTAATTGGTGATTGCCTATGCTCAATTGGCAATTTCTTGCTGACGTGGACTTTTAACTGACCCCAAAGCTTGATTTTCCCGCCCTTTATGATTTAGCCCCACAATGAAATATAGCTCATTTATGTTTGTTAAGCCTTGTTTCTAAAATTAAATACCACAATATACACAGCAGATATGCATCTTAAAGACCAATTTTGATCATTAGTGCAGCCAACACAACTTGATTTCATTACTACACAAAGAGAGTTCCATACATAACTCAAAATGGCTCCATCAAAAGCCACTTAATAAGTTTCATACACAACTCAAAAAGATAATCACATAAAATATTTCATCACATATCATATAACCAAAATAGACATGTTCAGAATACCATTGTACCACAAATACCAATCTTTCCCCAAAAAGTTGTGGCCTAGAACATTGCTCACACTAATCACTTCGTACCATCTCCAGTGGTTGCCTTTGGAGCAGGGAAATGAAGCTTTGGGGTCAGTCAAAAGCTCACGTCAGCAAGAAATTGCCAACTGGGCATAGCCAATCAACAATTAACGGCAATTTTGACGGATTTACTAATAGATGACTTAATTTGTAAGGTTTTGTAAAGTTTGGATATGTGTTTGTAGAGTTTTACAAGTTTGGGTACCAACTTGAAATTGACCCCATAGTTTGTGTGCTTATATGTAGTTAACCCTTAATTTTATATCTTAGAATATTCTATTAAAATGACACCGGATTTGTAAAACCTATATTTACATTCTTAATTTTATCTCTTCCCATTGGAGTTGTTCTTATAACTGGATCCCAAAGTTACCGATTTGTAGTTCCTACATTTGCTTGGTGATAATGATAGTAACAGGGATAGGAATAAATGTTGGTCATATTAATTTCTTCTAAACTAATACTATCAAATTGATAGCACATGAATCTGAAAATCTATGAACATTTAGGCTGAGATATCATGATTATCCTATACATGTACATGTATATGCATTCCCTTCTAATATAAATAAGAAATAATTACATTTTGATACTACATGAAGAGCAAAGTACCCAAAAACTCTACTACACTTTAAACATTATAATATAGTATTACTTTGACACATGTTGATTTTTAATTGGCTTGTATACTTTTAATAACAATTTTACAAACATGCGTTGAAACAATTTCATAAATTTGAAGGAACACTGCTGATTTTGAAGGAACACAATTGTTCAAGAATTTGAAAGAGCAGTTCCATAAGTTTGAAGGAGCACAACCTTTCAAAATCTGGATTATGTTTGAATTTTGAAGGAACTAATCCTTCAAAATGAAGGAACAGCTTCCAATTTGAAGGAACAACTTCGTATTTGAATTCTGGATTCTGTTTGAATTTTGAAGGAACTATTCCTTCTTCAAAATGAAGGAACAACTTCCAATTTGAAGAAACAACTTTATATTTGAAAGAACAGCTTCAAAAATTCTCAACACTTTCCCATATTTGAAGGAACAGTTCCTTCAAATTGGAAGGAACGACTCCTTCAAATTGAAGGATATGTTCCTTCAAATCTGAAGGATACGTTCCTTCAAATATGAAGAATACGTTCCTTCAAATATGAAGGAACTGTTCCCTACCCCTCCAGTTGGCAACCAAACGTCACTTTCCCCAATTGCCAAAAACTGTTCCTTCAAATTGAAGGATCCTTCAGATTGAAGGATCATTCGGATTTGGAGGATCCTTCAAATTGAAGGATCCTTCGGATTTGAAGGAACAAATCCTTTAAATTGCAGGTATTCCTTCAAATTAGTTCTTCTTTCAAATCAATTTTTTTTTCTTTTTCAATTCAAGTATATGGGGTGCGTGAACCCCACACACGTGGGCTGTGTTGGGCTTCTTGGTTTTGGTTTGGTATTAAATTGTAACAATAGTAGTAAATTGTAAGAAAAAAAGTGAAGTAATATTTTTGGTAATTCTAAGACCTTAGACCCACATAATAGTTTTTGGTAAGAGCCCCTATAAATAATCATTTCAACAACAAAATATAAAATCATAGCCTTCATATTATTTTCATTTTCACATAGAATGTACACCAAAGTAATTTAATAAACAGAACCCAACATTCCTCATAGGTTCGGTGAGAACATAGGTCGACAAGGTGGCCACTTACGCCTCTAGTCCAGAAGGGATCACTTTTTTTTTTCTTTTTTCTTTTTTTTTTCTTTTAGTGTATAACAGATATAATTATACAAGAAGATTATCATAAGATTATGAAGTTGTAACTATCTATATTTAGGGCATGGTTACATATAAAAGGGAATCAGAAAGAGGACTTGATAAAAGGGAATTATATACCCACCCTCTCTAGGGATCAAGTTCCTTTTCCTCTGAGGGATTTGTCCCTATAGTGTGGTAATGTCCATTAAATTTTCATTCTTAATTGGATTAGTAAACATAAGAGAATAAAAGAAATAGAATGATTCCTACCTAAGGCCATCTTTAGCAATAAAGAGGCTAAATGGCTATTTGGCTAAATTTTAGCCATGTAAAATAATTTTAAGATTTACACTGCCCATAAATTTTATGGACAATGACCTATAAGAACAAAATTAACCTCGTAATTTTATGATAGGACACTAATTTTGAATGTTCACCTTTAAGGACAAAATAATAGAGACAATCCATGACAGCCAAACAAAACCAAGCGCAGTACCTCCTTTCTAAAAATCACGATTACAGAAATAGTTTGTGCCACACCAGAAACAGTTTGCGACAACACATAAACAGTTTGTACTATATAGAAACAATTTGTGCCAACACATAAACAGTTCGTGCCAACATACAGAAGAAACAGTTGTGGCGGCACCATTAAGGTTCAATGGTGGTTCAAATGAGTTTTTTTTTTATAAAAAAACTCAATCCAAACTGAAAACAAGTTGTGGGTGTTGTAAATCTTGAAGAAACAAGAAGATTGACACCTCACTTGACCTAGGAGGTGGCCGGATTTGACCGAAGTTGATCGATTTTACTGATTCAGATTGCTATCTTAGTACCAATAGAAAATTATCTCAATACAAGTCTAATGCCAGTGAGCTCGCATCAATTGAACTCCGAATGAAAGAGTTATGATTAAAATAATCTTGTTTAAGTTTTGAGAAGAAAATTGAAGAGAAATGGGTGGGAAGAAGAAGGAGGTTGCATGCGTGAAAAAAAGAAGGTTTATGACCAGTGTAATTGTGTCACATGTCTTTTGTCTTTGCATACGATTATTTAAATTTCATGTCATATAAAGAAGGGTTATTCTATGAACTATATGGTCATTGATTATCATCTTTGGTGGTTGAAGGAGACTTGTTTGTGAGTTTGACGAATTTGGTGTGGGTACTACTAAAAATAATAAAAGCTAAGGATAGTCTAAATCTTAAATGGTATATTTTAGATTGCTAAAATTTAGCCAAACAGCCATGTAGCCCATAAAGATGGCCTACTAATTCCATTTAATCATGTTCACTTACCTTGTAAATAAACATGCCCTTACTTCTTAGTTTGGAGTAATTAAATTGCAAAGATTCTAAGAGCAACTCCAGTGGAAGGATGTAAACTCACCGGAATGTTAGTTTTGGAACCTCACAATTAATTTTTCACTCTAGTGGGTTAGAAATGTAAGATGTAAAATGGCCAACTCACTGGAAAATGTAAATAAAAACGTAAATTTACATCTAATTTTACATCTTATTGAATGGGCCCCACTATCCTAAAGTCATAGTGCATTAAAGACAAATTGTTGAAGGGAAGAGACCAATATTAAATTCAAATGGCTACATATTTTTAAGTGTCCAAATTTAATTCATTTAAATTAAAGGTTATGATTGAATTAAAAATCGGATTAACCGATGTACATAGTTTCCTTTATATATCTAACACTTTTGTTCATGTAACATCAATTTTTTCATGCTTATTAAGAAAAGGGTTCAAGATTTTCACAATTGTACAAGACAAAGAAATATTTTATGCTTGCGCTAGTAGTGTTGGTATTGGTTGACATATCACAAACAATACATTGACATTGGAGTTACATACATAAAGCATATAGGAAATTAATGAACTTCCATCCATAAATCAAAATAAAATCGGATGTTTTGTTGAGAGTTCACTTCTCCAATGACAAAATTCAAGTTTTAGGGTGAAAATGCAAATTTTACATTCCAAAATATGCAATTTAATATTGGAGAAAAATAGTTTTATATTGTAGAATATTCTCATTAGATGCCACCGGAATTGTAAAATATTCATTAACGTTTTCAATTTTACATCTTTGCACTGAAGTTGCTCTAACTAGGTTAATAACCTGTTAAATTTTAAGAATTCATTTGTACCATGAGTGATCCAGCACCTGGAAACAAAACCTGGCATGCAGGTTAACATGAAACCGTATCATAGTTTTGATGTTGCTTCCCTCTTTTTACTGTAATTTTGTTTCTATGCAGGTTTCTGCTAATTAAGAATTAAAATCTCTTGTGTTTTTTGTGAAATTACAAAATAATACAAACAGCCCAAACAATGCAAACACCGGATTGCGACGAGATGTAAAATCGAATGTTTTTTATTTGGTGTTTTTCTTTGTTCGGGCTGTTCAATCCAGTGTTTGCGTTGTTTCTACTTAATGTCTACTTGGTTGGAATTGATAAATAGATTGTTTCTAGCTCTTTACTTTGGAGTTTGTTTTAGTGTCTGATGGTTGAACTAGTGGCCAAAGGAACTCCACAAACAACCGACCCAATGAGCAATGAGATCTTCATCGCCCTTCCTGGCGGTCCAATAATTCATATGAACGATATGTGTTGCCTGAACCACAATTAGAGCTTCATCGATCATACCCATTTATATAGGGATGCACCCCATCGTTTCCTAGGTTCTTTATCCTAGAGAACCCGTTTATTAAATTTCCATTATAGCTTATATTTCATTAACTTATGCATCAAATGTCCTTTGCCGGAACCACACTGATGCATATTGTTATTGCCTGTCACCTTAATTAGTATGAAACACCTTTTATGAGTAGTTCATTCTTGATCATTCATTGCACCAAAAGTAGCGGTTTTTGTGAACAAGCACCAAATCAATCAAGTGATGCATTGCATTCGAATTGCTTTTGCATGCTCACTTGGATCTCATCAAATACCTTGTAGCCCTAGTTTAAATGAATGCAATAATGTACTTTAGGTACAAGTAACAATTTTAACTTTATTCGTACATGTTTGATTGATCGTATATCATTAAGGGTCGAATAGATAGTTCTTTCCACTTTCACCTATATAAGTATCTAAATGTCATTGGAACTAACACCGATTATGGTTCAAATAAAAATTGAAACTGGGGATTTTTATTCAGAATACAAATGTAAATTGTGTGCTAAAACTACAGAATAACACTGTGGGGCATTACAAATGTATCTAGAATTATTCGATGAAATTTATAAATTAAATGGAATTCATTGATGATTAAATCGACATTTCACAGTGGGTCGAAAAATTCGAATGTATGACTTAAAATTTATACGCCATACTAAAAAATGTAAAATTAAATTCGTTTGTGTATCAAAAGTATTCTTCACTATGATTGTGTTGTGATACATCATTTTTAAATATCAAGCATATTCAATTAAACCACTCACAACAACGTTCATTTTGAGTTTAAAAGAGGAAATGAAAACACGAGACAAGACCTCTGGGTTGTAACGGGAAGCGTTGGCAGAGTACTATAAAAGGAAAGCACACAGTAGAAAATTAGAAATGGCATGACAAGACAAGTCATTTTGGTTTATGTCCCACCAACAAGCGCACTCAAACCTTCGGTGATTGGTCTGTCTTCGACCAACGCGTGGGGCGGTGTCCCTGCAAACCCCATCCCCTCTGGATCATAAAAACCAATAATTTTTCCCAAATACTCCAAAGATATTTATTATATACTTTGTCCAATACCCAACGACTCAGCCTTTCCGACCAGCTTCAATCCACACTTGAAAATTTTCCATTAGATTAATTATTGTATTGTATCAGTGTTTAATCCTCGTTTGTCCTCTTGCGTAGTTCCAGCCCCTTCAGTCAGAGCTTCGCTTCTCTTCTCATTTTTAGCAGCAGCTGCAGCAGCAACAGTATCGTCTCGATTGACGAACTGAGGGGAGCCTTTTGGACGGATCTTTCAATTTGGAGCCTCGAGATTTCAAGCAAATCGTTTGACTTTGGAGCTGAAAAGAGCCAAAGGTGAGCGGAAATTCCAAAAAAGAAGCGAAACCCATTTCATCTTTTGCTTTATTATATTGCCCCTCGTATGCTCTTTTGGTCTCGAATTGCTTCATTTCGTGCGGCTTTTTGACGGTTTCAAAGGTTGAATTGAAGTGGGTTTTGTTTTTTTTGAGTTGATCTGGGTCGCTAGTGCTTCCTTTCCCTGTTTCGCTGCCTCGGATTTCGGTGTGGGTGTGTTTTCTGTGCAAGAAAGCAGGTGCCTTTATTGGTCAATGTAAATTTCTTTGCATTATTGACAAAGGGTTCTGCTTGTTTTTAAGTTTGGGGTTCTGGGTTTTGGCGTAGCTTGGTGGTCTTGCGTAAATTTGGGGATTTGGATTCTGGGTCTTCTAGAAATTTGGGGGTTTTGCCTGTTTCTGGTTGATTTCTTGGTTTCCTAAGGGTTTTGGAGTGTTGAGGATTGTGTGTTAGTTCCAGTTCTGGTTTAGCTTTGCTGAGTTTCAAGCTGAGGAGTTTGGAACTAGTTCAGGTGGGGTTTCGTTCCCTCAATGACAATTTCTGGGTTTTGCTTATTTTTTGGTTTTCTGGTTTTGGAGTGGTTCTTCTGGTTCTGAAGTGCTTTATTTTTATTTAATGTTTGGTTGCTAAATATGATACAAAGTCGAAATTTTGATTGAGCTTAAGGTTTAAGTATGTTTCCGTTTATGCTTTAGGGGTTTCCTGTTGTGGAACTAGTAATATAAATTTGTCTTCAATTTTACTCAGTCTGTGGATTAACTAGCTGGAAACCAAACGTTCCACTTTAGACTTCTAATTTAATGAGGCTTTGATGGTGCTTTCTCAGGTAGCCTTCCTGGGTGTGATCATGGATTCCCCTCAATCTGTTGTGTCTCCCTTCAAAAGCTCTGTTGTTGCTGAATCTGAGAAGCAGAAATCAGACTTTTTAACTTGTGTGACTGGGCCCTTATCTAATGAAACTGATGCCAATAAAAAGGAAACCGCAGTTTGTAACTCAGACAACTACATTGGTCTTCTTGATGTTTACGTTCATCAGGCTAGGGACATCCATAACATATGCATCTACCACAAGCAAGATGTCTATGCTAAGTTATGGTTGACCAGTGATCCGGAAAACACAGTCGCCACCAAGACTATCAATGGTGGTGGTCAAAATCCAGTCTTTGATGATAATGTCCAGCTCAATGTTCGCACTGTTGATTCCTCCCTCAAATGCGAGATATGGATGCTGAGTAGGGTGAGGAATTATCTAGAGGATCAGTTGCTGGGATTTGCTTTGGTGCCTTTGTGTGAGGTCCTCCTCAAGGACGGGAAGTTGGAGAAAGAGTTTTCCCTTTCTTCAAGTGATCTCTTTCATTCCCCAGCAGGGTTTGTTCGATTGTCTCTCTCATATGCAGGAGATTCACCGGAGGTAATGTCCCTGGCTTCAAATCCTATTGTGCAGGACGCAAAGGTAGCTGAGTCTGTACCTTGTGAATTAGATATGCTAGAGTTCCCAGACCCAAAGATTGACAATGAGGACCAGATAATGGTTTCGGAGTATATTAAGATTCCATCTTCGGAATTTGAGTCCCACACCTCGGAGAGCTTGGTCACTGCTGATGCTGAAAATCAGTGTAGTCCAGAAGCTAGTGTCCATGCTGTGGAAAGCATCCCGGCCGCTATTAGTGAGTCCATTCAGGCTGGAAAGCTTGATTCCCCACCTAGCAGTGTGTCAACTAATGGTTTTTCATCTCCTTCGGTCCCTGCAAGCTCAGAGTCCTATGATGCTCCACCAGCTTCGAAATCTCCAGATGAGGAACAAATTTCAGACCCAGAAGAGAAAAAGGCGGATAAAGATGGTGAAGTTTATTCGTCTAATGATGTGGCAAGTGATACATTTGCCAAGTCCACAATTAATGTCAATGTTCCGGAGCAGAACGTGGTGCAACAGGATTTTGTAGACATGTACATGAAAAGCATGCAGCAATTCACCGAGTCTTTGGCAAAAATGAAGCTTCCTCCTTTGGACATTGAGTCCCCAACCAGTTCAGGAAATTCGAGCTCTGATCAGAAAATGCAGACACCGAAGAGCAGTGGTTCCCGTGTGTTTTACGGGAGTAGGGCCTTCTTCTGATCTTTTGTTTCAGTGGTTCTGATGAAGACAGACAGGTGACTCTAGATGTTAGATTATTAGTAATGCTATGTAATAATGTCTTATGTATTGTGGTGTTTCCCTTTGTATGTTGAGGTGCTTTAGATGGCAGGAACCTTGACTTGTATCTGTACCCTGTTTTGTTCTCTCATTAACCTGCTACTTAGTATATATGAACTACTGTTGCTTCTTTCCCTTTTGAACTTGAACTTTTTAATTATTGTGATATTGATTGAACCTTTAATTATTCAGATATCAAATTATATGCAAGTGTAGGCTAATAATGTCGATAATCATTGAGTTGTATTATGATTCCACGTTCACATCGGTGATTAATCCAAAAGTTTTAAGGCTACACCATTCATGGTTGCGCTTTCGGCATTTTCACATGATTAGGTGAGAATCCACCAGATCTACTCATGTAAAGGTAAAGAGAATCAACCAGATCTTATCCATCCCCATCCATCGATTTAGATAAGCTCAGTTATTCTTCAATAAAATGGTACATCTCCTTTACAAGATGCTAGTTTTGTGCATATAGGTGAAAGTTTAAGCTATTGAGTGTACCAACATAGGTAAAGAATGATCAGATCTCGCACTAACTAGATTTTGAGACGTGTCGATTTCCAGGGGACTTCTTCTATGATCCCATGTGCAGAGTCACTCTTATGTCTGGTTAACAACACTACCTTATTTCAAATTTCTGGAATATAAACTAAAACTTAGTACCGAAAGACAATGCTGCAAGAAAGACTCAAAAAGCCTGAACATTAATGTGGATCTCTGCAATAAATTGAAGAACAGCATTCCCTTGTACCTCACAATAAGAAAAACATATGTAGGTTAATAATCAAAGTGGCACTTCAATTATTTCATGTGCTCTGAGGTTAATATGCCTCCTGCAGATCCATGCAATCTGACCATCGTCTATGTACCTCACTCTCCATAAACCGAATTTCTCCGCGATGTCTTTTCCAGTCGAGCACCTACGGTCCCTTAAGAAATCCAGAACCCATTGTTGTGCTGTTCTTAGATCTTGCTGGATATCTCTTGAGCTTTCTGCAGCCTTGCCCCTGTTCCTTCCTTGCCCAATTGCTGCAGCCCCCACAGCACCAGCAGCAACTGCCCCCCCTGCTGCATATAGGAGGGAAGAATCAGCCAGGTGGGCGACTTCCTTGCTCAAGTCGGGTATCATTTCACCCATCCCAGTGGCTAGATGAGCTCCTATCTTGAGAGCAAACGTTAACAGTTTCATGAACTTTGTGGTGTATGGTGCCAAAGACTTGACAGTCCTGTTATCAACCTGCATCAGTTCACACCCCATCTGATCTTCAACAACATGCATCTCTCGTCGAAATTCACACAACATGTGCAGTCGAAGCGCATTCATGCCAGGAACCATGGTGGTGACTAACCTCCTCGAGTAATTTTCTGTTCTAACAAAGTACATCATGTTGGGTACTTTCCTCTCTTCAATTTGGACATTGTAGGTCACGAGGTAATTCACTTTGCGATGAAGCTCAGAGAGTAGTCTATGCTCATAATATCTTAGCCCTTGGATCTCCTGTTTCAAGTCCCTAATTTCTTGTTCAATAATCTTTAGCCTCTGCAAAACTGCTTCAACCCCTTTGGCTATTCCACCAAAAGTTGCTTCAACTTTGTCATGCTCATCGCTTGTGGATAATGTGGTCTCCGGTCCATCTGTGTCGCTCTCAGGTGGGATTTGCAGTTCCTGAGCAAGGTTGTACAGGTCGTGATATCTTCGATGCAGTACTTCGCGGAAGTCATCCTCTGATAGGAGGTCACGGGCCAAATCAAAACCAGCTCTTAGGATTGGTCGTCCAGAGTCTGAGATTGGATCCCAGGTGTGCTGGTAATCATACATGTTGTCTGCAGGAACCGAAAGCAATGCCTGTTTTAATTGCTGCAATGAAACAAATTGTGTTTTCCTGTACCTTGGAGGAGTGAGATTTTGCACGCATTCTGGTCGTATCACGTTTTCAGTCAAGGTGATACCATGGCAGAGGTTATGAATTGCCGGTACTATAATCTGGTGGATGAGCCTAAGGGTTTCTGTCAGGTTCTTGGTGGAACATGCGAGGACGTCGATGTAGTAACCTAATTGTCCTCCCAGTTCTACTCTGATGTAGATTCCATTGATATTTATGGAGATTAGGTATTTCTCAAGACTGTAAGTAGCTCCATGTTGATTCTTCAAGGCCATGATCCTGTTATGCAGATGCACCTGGTTTTCCAAACATATGCAGTGAGATAAGAACATCGACAGGACAAAGAGTAACTGTGCAGACTATCTGAGATTGATGCCTACTTGGGAATTTATGTCACTTACAAAATGTAATATGGTTAAAAGGAAAAAATAGACAAAAGTTGAGGAGGAAATTAACATGAAGGATTGGGGGGACACTTGCCTGTAATCGAGGAAAGAAGCCTGGTGTGAGGAACATATGGCTTGAATCATCACATTCAAGATGTCTCCCAGCATAAAGGCACTCAGGTCTGCTTAATTGCCATCTTTGTGGCTTTCCTCGGCCTTCTTCAAGAATGGAGGGGATCAAGAGCAAAGAATTAGGATCTGATGAGTCTTGTTCATAGCATAATTCCAATTTAAGCATCATTCTCACAAGGTCACTAGCCTCTAAGTTCTCAAATATCTTCGAACCCATCCCAGGAATCGGACTCTGTAAGCTTCCCCGTAGAATCTTTTCCAAATTTTTCTTGCTTATGAATCCATTGTTCTCGATGGAGCTTTGACTTCGTACATCTAGTTTTACAAGTTGTCCAAGCACCTCACCACAGAACCACTCACAATCTAAGATTAGAAACCCCAGTTCATCAAAATATATTACCTCCCCTATGTTATGAAGACAAGTAGCAACAACGCGGCGCCTCATTTCCACCTTCTCTTTGTTATCATGCCTTGACCGAATTCTTAAGGATGGGACCTTGACTTGGCATAGCTCATTAAACTCCTTCCACTGCATTGCTGGCTTGTTGTAGTTCTCTGATCTCCAATCTGATATTATCTGTATCAGATCATTGCAAAGCTGATAGATTCTTGGGACTCTTTGGAGAATGGTCTTGCTTGTCTTTAGAAGGTGATGACTGAATTTACTTACTGATGCTGATGATCTTGCATCAACTGTGAACACTGTCGGGTAGAAGTCAACAAATCCCTGGAACTTGTCTCGCAAGCGTTGAATTGAGTTTACTGCAGCAGGTAAGTTCTGAGATGGTTGATTGATTTTGTCATAGTGCGTGAGTACGACTGTCACATTTGGAAGCATGCATTGCTGAACTGCTCTTCTTGAGTTTGAGACTATGAACCTGAGCCAATACTGGAGGTCCTCTTCTATCTCCACTGGGTTCTTTGGTTCTCTGTTGTTCGTTTTCCTGAATAAACTGCATATGATGACAAAGAATGACGCACTACCATTTCCGGGGAACATAAGATCATGGAGAGAATAGAATTCATGCTGACCAGCAAGATTCCATATTGAAATCCTAGTGTTATCGTCATCTTTGAAAGTTTTGATCTTCATTCCAACTGTTCTAACTGCTTGCTCAACTGGGTTCACTAGAGATCTTACTTGGTTTACATAAGGAAGCTTCGAAGAAGAGTTCTGCAATATTGAATTGCATAATGTAGTCTTACCTGCAAATTGACATCAGAAGAGGTTTTAGAGATAATGTTATGTACTTGAGCCAATTCAAGTTTACATGCACAGTTGGGTGCTCGAACTTTAAACTTTGAAATTACCTGCATGCTCTTGACCACAGAAAAACACTCTACAACTCTTGGGCACTGTAAGTGGTATGTCCTTGAGCAAATCCATTTCCGGTTCAGGCTTCCCATTCTGCCCCAATCTTTGGTAGACCCCATCAGTCTTTCCTGAAGTTTGCAGTGGTGTTCGTGCGAGATCAATGCTTTCGATCCAAGGATTTACCTGCAATGTCTCCATGATCGCCTGCAGGACCAACTCTCCTTGAACACCCTTGCAGCCTTGTAAAGATAAGTGTCTCAAGCTTGCATTCTTCTCCAAGCTTTTGAAGAGTTTAACAAAATCATCTGATCTTAAACTCTCATCATCGTATATCCCTAACCGAGTCAAACTTTCATTCGTTGTCAGCATCACTAAAATGGCTGCAAGCCCCTCCCTACCAATCTTGGTTCTTCCACCTCCAAATGTGACAGCTTTTAAAGTAATGTTCGCT
This sequence comes from Spiraea crenata, assembly GCA_033992175.1. Taxonomy (NCBI): domain Eukaryota; kingdom Viridiplantae; phylum Streptophyta; class Magnoliopsida; order Rosales; family Rosaceae; genus Spiraea; species Spiraea crenata. The sequence goes on along the minus strand of JAVBHV010000010.1, from coordinate 1,088,082 downwards.
TGATACTGCAGAGCAGAGAACCTGCTCAGAGGACAGAGTAAATGTTCAACTCCTACACCTCCAAACGCGTTACCGTCTAAATGCAAGCTTTCCAAACTCTGGTTCTTGAAGAGGCCAGCTGCTACATACACAACTCCCTTATCTTTCAGGCAAGTTTTCGACAAGTTTACCTCTTTCAGGCACTGATTTTGTTCCAAGACCCATCGAAACTCTTTAGCCCATCTTGACTTCAACCGGACTCCAGTCATATCCAGTGACTTGACAGTTGAGTTCCACCCTAAAGCACAGGCAACCCTGCAAGTACCTGAAACATCGAGCTTGTAAATTCGGACTGTGCTGCTCTCAGGTAGAAACTCAACCACCTTTGAACTTCTTTCGCCATTTTCTCCGCTCCAAACATGAACTTCCATAGTCCTATTCCTTGCCAAAACTGCAGAAATAAGTGGAGTTGCAGTGATAGAATTTGAATCAAGTATTGTCAACAACTTTAGTGTTGAGTTCACTTCAATCATCTTCGAAAGCTCCTCTGCGCCCTTCGACCCAATGGAATCTTCCCATATTTGCAGCTCTTCCAAGCTCTCATTCACCTTAAGAGCAGAAGCCAGAAATCCAGCTCCAGCAAAACCAATAGCTGATTCAGAAAACATTGCCTCTTTGATCACTGTATTCCTCTTTAAAATCGCAGACAACTCTGACAAACATTGTTTGTCAAACTTGTTTCTTCGAAACACGACTTGGCTGATGCTTGAATTATTGTCAAGCAAAGCTCCAAGATGGTGCAGTTGCTGTACTTCCCATTCAATCTGGTGGAACTCCAAGTTTCTCAGAAGCAGTTGGTTGGTTTTGGATGCTCCCAAAACTGTGAGGAACTCGGAAAAGTAAGAGAGGCTGTCTTTGGAAATGTTTATGCTGATAGAGTTTTCAGTTTCCTGGTAGCAGCCGGAAGTGGGTTGAGAAAGGTAGAAGGAGATGCTGTGCAGGCTGAGGCGTTCTGATTTGATAGCTTCCAGAACCCAGTGAAGATCATTGAGGTTCTGGTTTGCTGCCATTGCTAGAGCGTGAAGGATTTTGAGCTTCAAAAAATAGCCAAATCTAGTGTTGTGAATATATTCGGATCAACACTCTCAGCAACATAATAGGCTTGGGAGTAGAATAATGGCTAAACCGCGTATTCTTTTTTCGGTGTAATGTCCATCTTGTGCCTTTTCAGGTGTGATTGGCAATGTTCTGCATGACAGAAAGAATTGAGTAAGGACTTTGTGCTGATGACCTTTTGTGATTGATGTGCTCAACTTCCTTCTGAAGTTATATATGCCTTTAAGTGACCTTGCTTCAAAGGTGTAATATGAGCATTATTCTCCTTGTTTTGCATCAATAATCTCGGAGCTAGCCATCTGAGTCTTCCAAATGGCATGAACATGGTTACATGGCCGGTTCCATAAGTTCCACTATGTCTCTACTTTATTGACATTTTGGGCTGTAAGCAACACCCTTTTCTCTTCTTTTCCCATTGAAAACAAAGAAAAGAATAAGGGAATCCTATAAAGCAGAAGGCAAAGGGGACTGTGTTGGGGACAAATTAAGCTCTGTTCATGGGATCAATCATTGGAACTCTACTATTTAGCTTGAATTATGGCCACCGGGAAAAAGTACATTTGCATGCCACCTGCAATTGCAAATGTAAAGATTTAATCCAAGAAACTCCACTTCCGTCTAGGTGTCTAAAAAAGCCATTATATGGCATCAATGTTATAATAGAACTAATTTAATTTGCACAGCAATCAAAAGCCCACCCAAGGAAATATAAATATAAGTAAATAAATTGCAGGAGCTTGTAGCTTTATTGGTTAAGAATATTTTGACATTCCAAGTCCAAGTTTAATTCTCGCTGCCACTCAATGTCGTTACTATAAACACTCACAAAAAACCTAAAGCCACTAGTGAGGGAGCATTAACCTCCTCTATGATGGGTAGAGAAACGCAATCTAGCTCGATATCGTTTGTTCACCTCTACTGGTAACACTACATATACGAATTTCAAGAATTTCAAATATATGCAAAGCATGACATATGCCAATTCTATCACCCTAGAGGTTTTCATCAAAAAACAAAACACCCTAGAGTTTTTCTTTCCAGAACAAAATACCCTAGACTTCACGAACTTGCATGAAACGAATCCACTCGAGCTCACAAATGACCACTACTCACGGCTAGCATCTCAAGTAATCAGAAAACAATCAAAAACAGGAGAGGTTTAAATATAAGGCACCACCTTGTGCCTAAAAGCCAATGAATGAAAATGTTTCGTAACTTATTGATGGGGATCCCAGTTGGGCATCCCTCTATTGTTCCACGCTAGTAAATCGAAACATCACATACAATCTGAGAGAAAAGCAGATCCCAGAAGACAAATAAAGACTAGCAACTTTGCCAGCCTTACAGAAAGAAAATGGAAAATGACTTTAAAAAAAAAATAATGTTCTATCTGTTTCAACAGACTAATGCTGGTTCGTCCCATGGAGATGCAAGGTACATTAACTGAAACCGTCTTCCTGAGTATATATCCGCCATCCGATTTTACACCTCAACCCAATTTGAAGAAAGGAACCTAAGCTTTCAAGGTAAAAAAGCAAATCCCAAATCCCAAACCTTAACACAAAAATCCAATGTACTTGTCTTCTCTCTGATGTGTATACTCCAAATAAAGGACCCCGTTAGACCTACGTGAGCAGTTTCCTTATAAGCAGAAAATCTTAATAAGGTAGACGTATAATATTCACAATCCTTCCGTGTTTGACTGGTTTCGCTTGACCTACCATGACCTCTTGATACCCAACAAATGACCTAAGCAGCAATTCCTGGAGTAAGAAACAGCAAATAGAGTAAATTCCATGAAATAACATTTAACTATCAACATATAACCAATTTGTTAAGCAAAAGGAAACGTTCCAAATTGTAGGTTCAGGTGTTGGAAGGGTGAGTCTCTACCAGCATCACATTTACAGCATTAAATAAGTGACTCAAAATATAGGCTTCAGAATATTTAAAAATGATGACTCTGGAGGAACTGGTCTCTCTTTTATATATAAATAACTACACAGAGAATACTATGGAATCAATATCATTTGCATCATTGTAGCAAAGGGTACAATATTTCTATCTTGGGGGCTAAGTGTTCACAACTTTCATATGAAATCATTCACAGACCAGAAAGAAATATATCCTTAAAACAAGAATGAAAATAACTACACAACAACATATAATCAAATCTTTGTTATTCCAGAAAGAGAGTTGCTCACTCGGAATTAACCAGTTCTCATAAAAATTCAGTTGGAAGGGCATAGTTACCTCTATTTGGTTGTCTACTGGTAACATTGTAATTTCCAATGTAACCCCCAGAACTTTTGGCAGTGATGTCTGTAGGTATATCACCAAGCCCATAACCAAATGAGCTAGAGCCATCTATCTCAGGACTGGTAGAGCGCCAAGTTGAGTCACCATAAACTGAACCATTGTGGTACAAGTCACCATAGGACCCCTCATAACCAACAGTTGATGAGGGAAATGATGATGTTGGGGCTGCACCAGTGCTACTGTTACTTCCATTCCCTCCTCCTCCTCCTCCTCCTCCTCCTCCTCCTCCTAGGCCAAAGCTGCTACCTCCACCACCATAACTATTGGGACTAGTGTAGCCAGAAGCATTGCCTCTCCCTTGAGTTGAAAAAGAATTAGGGCCCCAATTTGAACCACTATTTCCAATGGTAACACCAAACTCCCCATTTGTAGAGCTGAAGTAACCACCATGATTGGCAGGATTCGTGTTATTATTGATGATACTGTTTCCCCAGACATTCCGAGTAGTTGAGTTTGCTACAGAACTGCTCCTTCCATTACCGGCATTATATCCAATTGGGGTACTATATCTGTTTGAATTGGCACTATAAAAGGGGCTCAACATCCGTGCATATCCTACACTACTGCCAAAGTTGGAATTGCCTCCATAGGTTGGGCTCAACCCTGGCTCCAAATTCATGCCCATTCCATACGCAGTAGTGCCAAACGGAGACAAACCGCTACGACCAGTAGAAATCGGATTGAACCTGGTATCCATATTGATGCCAAAACCTCCAATTGGGCTCACATTATAACCCTGAGCATAACTGTTAAGCAAACTACTGGCCCTACCTGGACTATAGTTGTATCCTATCACAGGGCTCCTAGTGGGTCCTGGGGATAGCTCTTTAGGAACTGCCCTCTTGACCTCAACCATCTTACCATTGAGTTCATGAAATGTTTTATGCAGAACTCTGTCAACAGCCTCCTCCGAGTCATAAGTGATAAATCCAAAGCCCCTTGGCCTTTGAGTGTTGTGATCATACATTACTACAACATCAGTGACCGTCCCAAATTGATCAAAGTAGTTCTTAAAGTCACTCTCGGTGACTGTGGATGCTAAACCTCCTACAAAAATCTTTCTTGTGCGTCCTGGACCAGGGGAACCGCTAACAACCGCAGCTCTGTTTAAAATTTGCTGATCCTCCTTAGGAACAGCCTTCTTTGCTTCCACCTATAATTGAAAACAGCAAACTGAGCAAAACAGAATACCGATTCCAAATAATTAATTGCAGTGTGAATTGATAGGTTCAAATGTAGAGTACAGAAAACAGGGAACTAAAATGCTTTCATTAGGTACTAATAAGCACCAATTACAACCGGTGACTAAGTGCATTTTGAATTGATTGATTCAACTGTAGAGTAAGTACGGAAACCAGGACCCAAAATGTGTTCTTTGATCATAAATGTGAAACAAAAGTTGTGTTCATCAGAATATGAGCCTTTCTAATAATAGAAGTTTTGAGTACCGCAGCTAAATTCATATGACAGAAGGGAACATAATATCAACTAAGTCATGTTTATGAGAATATGATCCTTTCTGAAAGATAGATGTGATACTCACTGTGCGGGAATCGATCATGTGCTTATCCAGAACGACTCTTTCTGCAACTGCAGGATCTGCAAAGACAACAAATCCAAAGCCACGAGCACGACCCGTTGCACGATCTCTCATGATCACAGCCTCCACTACCTCTCCATACTTCCTGAAATATTCTTTAAGTCGTTCCTCATCTGTGTCCCAGGAAATCCCACCAATGAAGAGCTTTCCAAGATCTGGTTCCATCTTTTTTCTGTAACAGAAAAACCACCACAATCCAATAACTCAAATGGATTCAAATGAGGAAGAAACACTACGAAAGATGTACAATCCGATAGTGATTGAAAACCCACCACATAAATTTCACAATTCAACAGGAAAGCTCAAACTTTATCATCAGAAGCAATCTAAAATGCTAGATGACACAATCATGTACTTTCACAAACTCTAAAAGCCTCGATATTGAATCCAAAAAAGCGAAGCAAAGAGATCAAAATGTGGATAACAGCAAGAAAAAATAAGGAAGCCATTACCTTGTCTAAAATTCAGACAGAACCCAGATGGTGTTCTGATTAAACAACAATTGGGAGATTGTCAAAATTCAATCTTGGAACATCAGATCCTTCATGAACCAATCAGAACGGCAAAACGGATTTCCTGACAAACCCAACAACCAATGAAAATTGAGCACAGAATAGTATTATGGTGGATCAGAATGAACCCATGTAACAGAAGAACAATTCAAAACAAGATCAACAACAAGAGCAACATCAAAGATCAAAATAAAAAGATGGATGGTTTACCATTAGAGGAGGACCCAGATGAGAAAAAAAAAAGATGGAAACTAAGATCTAAGCAGTGGAATTATATGTAATGAAAACATGGGAGGATGCGGTGGTCATCCTCTCTATACAGAGCCTTTTGGTTATTTCTCTCTTTTCTATTCTATATATCTTTCGTGGCTATTCCACTTCCTGCCTTTTATTCTTAAAATTTAAAAATAAACAAAAGAAAGAAAGAAAGAAATGGAGAATTTAGAGAAGCCACTGGTCCAAGAATATTTGGAGGAGCCACAGAGAGAGAGAGAGAGAGAGAGAGAGATGACAGCGGATGTTTCTTTTGCTGGAAGAAAGAAACAAAAGTTTTCCCAGCTTTCCTTCCTTTTCAGTGTTAGTTACCAACCCAGGCCTTAATGCAAACCCATTCAAGCACACCAGCTGCTTGACTCCGAAGTTTGGATTGCATGTTACTGTTACCATGAATTTAGCAATATCAAATCTATACCATTTGGGCGAGGAACTCACTTGAATTGCCTCCTCGACCACGTTGGGTTTGATAGCATTGTTGTGTAACGGAGCAATGTGGGCCCACTACCAAGTCCAACATGCCGTTGAGCGCACTTCTACATGTGCGGAGTTGTTGAATCACTAATGTTTTGTTATGCTAGGTTTTTAGTGTATGATTACGTTTAAGCATCAGTGAACTCAACATGATGAGTTTTTGATAAAATTACTCATATGGTTAAGAAACGAAGCATAAACCCAACCATAGCACAACTCCGTTCAAAATTCTTCAAATCATCAAGTCCTTTTGTTGTTATGCAACTACAAGTATGGTTACACCATCCAATCTTGTGATTGATGTTATCAAAATTCTAGATTTGAAGCGATCTCCATACAACCAAGTGGAGTTATCTCCCACCCACTTGAGTCATTTAACGCGACCTACGTCGGGCAAATTAGTCCCGTGACAAATTGTGGCAACTTTGCTTCCACACAATTGCCATGCATTTGGTTTTTTTTTAAAAAAAAAAAAAAGCAAAAAAAGAAGTTGAAACCCAAAAGTTTCCTCCTTTGCATTACGATTAGGAACCGACCCATTTTACCCGAGACTAGCCGGTTCGGACCCGTTCCTAGGAGTCGTATGGCCGTACCCACAAAGAGTTGCTCCCAATCCGACAACTGCAAAGTCAAGCTCTGGATTTTTGAAGGTACAAAACTTTGGGTAATCCTGAAAAGCTGCTTGATCGATTGGCCTTAAAAAGTGTGTTCCCAAAGTTGCAGGAAAGCAGCGTTGTAGAGAGCAAAAGGAAAGATGATTCTTCATCATATATATATAAAATGTCATTTTTCAAGTTGCATTTTGTAAGTGAAGTTCTGGCACATTTGATCGTAAATGAATTGATGTGGAGCAATATACATGTGTATATAGGACCACATGCATGGCCATTTAGATGTGCCTTGTGATTCTGAAAAGAAAAATCTATATGAATTCCTTTACATTTATGTATGCATGGAAGAAGCTCAATTTGGATAATATCATTGGCTTTGACCACACAGAAGATAAGCCCCACAAATATCAAAAACAGGAAATCCATGTATTATCCCCATGAAAAAACAAACAGAAAGGTCGCATTTGCATATAGAGACTGGACATGTTGACCAAGTGTTATCTCCTTGTATGTTTATGGCAAATTATCATTGGATATCCCTGTGGTGGGCGACTACTATCAATTTCACCCCTATAGTGAGAAAACTATCAATTGTAACCATGTAGTGACCATATGCTATCAATTCACACCCAATCATTAACTCCGTTTAAAAATCCATCAATTTTAAGGGTAAAATAGTAATTTATGAAAACAAATCAACAGAAAAAAGGAAAAACTCATAATTTTGTACTTGAAAGCAAAACCGGCTCGAAACCAGAGCCGACGTTGCCGCAATCGCCCTCACCACCTCCATAACCACCTTCACGATGGCCACCGCCTACGTCGTTCGCAACAAATGCACCCCAACACCTAAATCATTCAAATGATAAAAACGACAATGCAAAACATTCGTGCCAAAGTAACAACATCCATAACGGTGATGATGAGAAACCTAACTACGATTGAACAAATGCACCATCTGAAACCCCCCGAGGAACACTAAGAATGAACTGCTAAGCCCACCCCAGAAGAATTTTCTGACTCAAGAGGTAACCAATTTCCAAAACAAACATTCCATTCACTCAAATATAAGAGTAATGACTGAAAATCAAAAGGGCCAACACGGAACATAGAACTCATTCACTCACATCACGAAGTAAAGACTCAAACTTTCAGTTCATCAATTCAAACTATGTCAGTAAGCAACTAATTTTTCACCAGGACCTACCACATAGAGTTCCAAATTACAATCCTCAACCCAATAAATTAATATTTTCATTTCTTTCATACAGTTAATCAGTCAACCAAAACTGTTGCAGAAAAAGAAAACAACAACCCAGCTCACCGACAACCCGAACAGCTATCGATTCAACAAATTAGAAAAATCCCACAAAACCCACTTCAGCTAGAACGCCAACATGATCATAACAAAAACCAAATATGCCAAACAACCCATAATTTAATGGGCGATGTGCTCCACCTTCGAGGTGGCCGTCATGAAGGTGGTTATGGAGGTGGTGAGGATGATTGCGGCGACGTCGGCTCTGGTTTCGAGCCGGTTCTGCTTTCAAGTACAAAATGAGTTTTTCTTTTTTTTAGTTAATTTGTTTTCATAAATTACTGTTTTACCCCTGAAATTGACGAATTTTTAAACGGAGTTAATGATTGGGTGTGAATTGATAGCAAATGGTCACCACATGGTTACAATTGATAGTTTTCTCACCACAAGGGTGGAATTGATAGTGATCGCCCACCACAGGGATATCCAATGATAATTAGCCTATGTTTATTTATCAAGAATAGGAATGAATAGATATTTAAAATTTAAAAACTTAATTTTACTCTTATAACTAACTATTCATGTGAATTAATCATATATCCATATACACAACTAGTTGATCAAACGACATTTCCTCTACTTTATCGGATGAGGTCTATGCTCTCTCACTACTATACAGAGGCGTAGTGATAATTATGACACGATGAGGAAAAGATAAACCGGCAGTTGAGCTGGTTAGAGCATTTCCACCGCTCGGCTCGATTCGGGCTATCTGGCCCAGTTTCGCCCCCACCTGCATCTTCTTGCTTCCACAACGCCGAAACACAAGGGCTATTTGCCCAATCAAACAAGACATGCAAAGGCGGAAATTGCTCTTGGACTTGCCAGCGTCCGATTTCGTTTCCGCTAACATCAGCATGACGTCACCCACATACCACCGCACCTTTTTTTTTAAAAAAAAAAAATATGAGTGCACTGACATCATGCATGATGTCGGCACACACTAACTTGTCTAACTGTCAAATGATCTAGATTTGATTTCAAACGGTCAACATATCTTGGCTGTCCAATTTTTTAAAATCCTGAAGAGAACCATAATTTTTTTTTTTTATATAAATACCCACAAAATTTCTCATAAATTCACCAAACTTATTTCCTACTCCCACAATTTATATATAGTATTTACCAATTCATCCATACACCAATTATTGTTGAAATTTTCTGATAGATATTGACATGTGTCAATTTCGGATTTGTTTGTGAAATTTTCCAATGGATTAATCTCAATCGTAAAATAATTATTTTATTATGTTTTTAAAAATACGTAATAAATATATTATTTAAAATAAATTGCTCACCCTCCATTGGTGGAAACAGTTTGCCTTCGCCTTCGCCCTTGCAATTTGTTCCACATTATAGGAACGCATAGCACTATAAACCGGGCGATTAAATCGAGCCGAACTGCAAAGATCCGGCTCTAATATTTAACACATGGCAGCTTCTGATTTTATGCTGCGTGGAAGCTCTACTCTACTCTAGGGGTGGGCACGGGTTGCCCGCATAACCCGAAACCCGTAAATTTTGGACCGAACCGTCCCGCAATTTAACGAATCGGGACGGGTCAATAAAATTTTTACATAAACCGTCCTAGACCGTCCCGCAAGAGAAATTGTGGTCTGGGCCACGGATCCTATTAATTCAAACCCATATTGACACGCATGACCCACAATCTTTATTCATGTGTTTCTACACAATTTTAGGCAATGCATTTTGCTACATTCTGCACAGTTTTAATATGATTGTCAACTGTTTTAGATTCTTGTGTTTAATATAATTATGCTTGTTTGTGAGTAGAAATTGAATCTCTACTTGCCCAATACCTTGCTCGTCTAATGTTGTTCAAGATTTGCCTACGGCAAGTTCGAAATTTAATGAAAAACCCTCAACTCAAAGTAGCACTAGCACTAATACTCTAGGTTCTAAGGCAAAGGGAAATACATATTGAGCTCTTTTTATAGTTGTGTAACTATTTTTGTCGGTCGTTTGTTATTATGAATTTTAATATGTAAGATGAATTGTCCAAGTTGTTTTTATTTGTGTGTAATGTTGGTAGCAATTACATTCAGGGCACGTTTACTAACTCGGAATCGGAATGAGCAGGAATCGGAATGGGCAGGAATCGGAATGGGTCGGAATCGGAATGAGTCGGAATCGGAATCAGTCATTCCATTCCAGTGTTTATTAACTGTCCGGAATCAGAATCAGAGTAATTTGATTACCAAAATACCCTTTTGTAAAGATGAAATATTATTAAGATAAATTCAATTTTGATATATAATAAAACACTATTAAGCTTTGTTCTACATTATTATTTTTAACTATGTCTATAATTCTACTTACATAAGCAAATTAAATCAAATTAATAATAAGAAAACAAACAACAAAATTTTCCTTGACGAAATTAAACCTCTAATTTTCAAGAAGAAAGACAACAAGAAATGAATTTACATCTAATTTGCAAGAAAAAACATAGAAGATTTTTGAAGAAGAAGAGATTGAAGAACAAAAGGTGCAGCTGGAGCTTCAAGAAGAGAAAGGTACGGCTGGAAGATGGAGAAAGGGTTTTGTAATTTTGTGTGGTTTTTTGGTTATTTCATAAAAAATGGGAGGGTAAGTATGTAAATGCTAAACCCATTCCCATTCCTTTTTTAGCAATACCATCTCCCCCATCCGATTTCAAATTTGACCAAAAGGGGGGAATGAGAATGGTTTTTTCTGGTGGGACCCACAATAATTTCCATTCCTTGTGTAAGTAAACACCAGAATTGGAATCGTTTCAATTCCATTCCGATTCCTCCATTCCCATTCCGGTGAAGTAAACACACCCTCATTTATACATGTTTGTATATGAAATAATTGTCTATTTTCGATATATTAAATTGTAATGTCATAATTTTATTTATTATTAGTTTTTTTAATGTAATTGAGTATCATCACGAAGTGTCCCGCATTTAGGACCGAACTATCCTACAATAAAATGGGTTAGATTCGGTCCAATTTAAATAATTTATGTACAAAATCCAAACCGAACCAAACCCTATAAAAATTATGAAATGAGCCGTGAATCTATAATTTTTTAGACCGAACCGGACCGTGCCCACCCCTAAACACTCTCCCGCAGGGAATCAAGCCAACACACTCGATCTAATTAGGGTCGTCGCGAAGACGAAGAATTGCCCTCGCGGCTTTTCTGCTCTGCTCCTTTACTGCTCCATCGCCGGCTTCCTCCGCAGTTCTCCTCGTCACCGCCGCCGCTCGACGGTTCATCGGAAAGGTAGGTTTCGACAATCTCAATGTTGTTTTTCTCCTCTTCGTTGAGCTGAATTTCATTCAATTGAATTGTGCAAGTACTGAACCCTAAATCCCAAATTAGAAAAACCTAATTCTTAATTGGTTGAAATTGGTGTCTGTTCCTGATTTTTCGCTAGAAATAAAGCTTCTGTTGCCATGTTTACCTATGTCTGATTATTTGAATTGATTAATGGTGGATTGGATGTATTTACGAGGAGTTTTATATTTTGTATTTGGAGATAGAACTCCTCTAATGTTGAGCTTGAGGATGAGGTTTATGAAAATTTGATGTATTTTGCCTTATGATTTTAACTTTTCCAGAGAAAAAAAAAAGAAAAGAATATTGTATCATCTACTTTCTGGCCAAGTGAAAATCATCCGGTAGTTTACATCAATTTTAAGAGGCATCATCCCCGCCCGCATGTCAAAGGATGCATTTTTGAAGAAACGTGTAACTGTTTGTCCACTCTTTAGGATAAGTGAATGGTTACTGTTTTTGTTCAGATTTGTTCAAGGAGTTAACGATAGTTACTGCTTCTGATTTTGTTCATGAAGAGTTGATAGGATAGGCACTGCTTTTGCTTGTGAATTTTTGAGAAAAAATAGTACACGATGACAATGAATATTATGAATATTCAAACCAAAGCAATACCAAATTGGAACTTCGGTGATCATTTCGGGTACTTTTTTGGTTGTGAGTAGTGTTCGAGAAAAGGGCACAAGAAAAGAGAAATGATAAAACATTAGGAGCCGACTTACGGTAAGAGCTAATGTAGGGCGCAAATATTTTTCTTTAGTAATTATTGTACAACTGTTGAGCCATAAATTTTGCGGCATTTTGTCACTATTAGACTTGTAAACACTGTTAAAGAGTCAGCAAGTTTTGCTTAAATGTTTGGTGTGTATACATACACAGAGAAAAAGATAAGAAGTTTGACAAGAAAGCAAATCAGAGATGGGTAGCACATCAGAGGACTTCTCAGTAGTGGTACTCGCATCGGATCTTGGCATAGACGCTAGGCCATTCTTGACAAACCAAGAGAGAGAAGTTGAAGAACAGGAAAATTGGTATGACTGCCCTCAGAACCTTATTGCTGATGAGGACTTTTCCGACCTCGAGTTCTTGCAGTTTTTTCGTGTCCAAGGCTATGACAAGTCTGGTAACCGTATTTTTCGCATAGTGGGAAAGTACTTTCCTGCTCCAGTTGTGAGTGCAGAAAGGCTGAAGAGGTATATATTTCACAAACTATGCAGTGAGGTTCCAGAAGGGCCATACTGCATTGTTTATATGCACAGTACTGTGCAAAAGGAGGATAACTCCCCTGGAATGACTATCTTGAGGTGGATTTATGAAGACCTTCCTTCATATTTGAAGGATAGACTTCAAGTTCTGTACTTTGTTCACCCTGGGCTCCGATCCAGATTAGTCTTGGCCACTCTAGGCCGTTTTTTCTTAACCGGAGGCCTGTATTGGAAAATCAAGTATGTAAGTCGCCTGCAGTACCTTTGGGATGATATAAAGAAGGGAGAGGTTGAGATTCCTGAGTTTGTGAAAGAGCACGATGATGTTCTTGAGCGTAGGCCACTAACAGATTATGGCATCGAACCGGATCCTCTTCACATGATTGAGGTTCCGTCCACGGCTTACTCATTTGGAAGGTATGAGGAGAGATGGGCATCACGAGAATATACGTCCTAGTTTTTTTTCTACTATGTAAACAGCCCGTCTATCAGTAAATGGGTTGAGATGTAATCTGAATATGCATCTTTGTATAGAATAATATTGCTGTTGTATTGAGTACCTTGTGCTTTAAAAGATTATGGAATACTATAATGGTGTTGAGACATTGAATTTGAGTAATGTTGTGTGTATACTTGATTTTAAAGGTTCAAGTGTTACTGTTCATAAATATTTTTCTTTCCCTGCGCATTGATAATACGTGTTCTAGAGGAATAGAAGAAAATTATACATGAAGTTTTTTAGCAGACAGAAAAGAATAATCCCTACAAGGATTGCGTTCGGGTGGTAAGCAGTAAAACTTTCCCAGGTTCGGTTGCTGCTCAAGTGAGAATAGTTCTGTTCAGGTTCCGGATGTATTAGATTATCTGTTTGTCAATGTACTTTTAACCAACACAGCTGGTTTGAAGTTTATTTAATAGAAAAATTCGTCCAGGTCTGCATTGGCGCATTTGCTGTATTTGACTCTTAAGCTTAGGTTTGGGGCGCGGCTTGATATTTGACTCTCATATTGAAAATTAAGAGTGATACCAAGACAAGCAGATGTACAGAAGGTTCATGAAATACAGCTTGACATGTACCAGAAGTTTATCCTCTACCTAATAAGTACATTCGCTGCTGCCTAATTTATCTAGCAAGACAAAATAGACAGATCATTTATACTCAACTGGGCTAGTTCTATGTAGGGAAAATGCTTGTACGATCGACAATCCCGATACAAAAGTAGTCGAAAATATACTGAAACCTTTTAACTAGTAATTTGATCCAGGAGTATCCCAGGTCTCAGGTATGATGGAGTGAAGCATACAGCAGTTGTCTTCGTCGATGCCGCACTCAGCAGTAGTACAATCCGATGAATTTGAAGTGTCATGCATAATCTCTTCAATCTTGTCAAACACTTCTGCAACAGTTGGCCTGTTGGTGGGAGAAGCAGATACGCACTTGAGGGCAATGTTTAGCAGAGGAAAAGCCCACTCTTTTGCAGCTTTCGCAACCTCCTTGTCAAACACCTCCCCTGTCCACTCCTCCTTTACCATGGCAGTCACCCACTTAGGAAGGTCTATACCGGTTCCTTCTACAGTTTTTCCGGTTAGTAGCTCCAGAAGAATGACACCGAAGCTGTAAACATCACCCTTTTCTGATAACACTTTCTCTGGGGCTGTATAGCCATTGGAGGAAATGACACATCCTTTCGTGGGATCGTAGAATCTTGAGAACCCATACTCGCTAATGAGTGGTTCGTCATTGTCATCCAAGAGGATATTTGAAAGCTTGAGATTCCCATGAGGAAGGCAATCATCAGGCCTCTGGTATATGAACGCGAGGCCCCTCGATATGCCGCGGGCTATGGACAGCCGAACCCTCCATGGAAAATCCCTCTTACCCTCTGCGTAGCCTGCGGATATTGAAAGAAATACTGTTAATATATAACTTTCGTCATCTATATGTTGAAAATTGCATAAAACGACATGTTATCTGTCCTTTGAGTTGTGAAACAAACCCAAATGGATGGAAGATATGTTTGTGTATAGAGAGATATATTGATTGGTTAATTGATGCATTGCAATTTTTAGAAAAGTTTGATCTGAACTTACTCTGTAGATAGTTTAGCAAACTTCCATTGTTTTGAAATTTGTATATCAGAAGTTTTTCTTCATTACTGGAGTTGTAACCGACAAGAGGTAGAATGTTTGGATGCTTTATGTTCCCAACCTGTTTCATTGTCTGGCTAAACTCGTCGAAGGGCACCTGCAATTTCTTCAACCTTTTGACTGCATATAGGGCATTGTTTTTCAGTATTACCTTGTAGAGGCTGCTGCAAAAGGTCTGGTTTCTCAAGTCAGCTGTGGCTTCAAGGAGGTCCTCCAATTTAAAGCTCTCGTGTTCTTCAACAAAGAACACAAGCTCAGAGCGGTTTTCTACTGGCTTCTGTTCCTCTTGAACTTTAGGAGGAGGTGTTTTCTGAGGAGAGTCTCGAAGCGACTTCAGAATCTCCCTCTCTGTAGCTAACTCAGCAGCCTTCCTCCCCACAAAGTATGTGAACAAGAGAAAGAAGCAAAGGCCAAGGACTAATGGTATCATGCATTCATATTTCTTGTACCATGGTTTACGGGAACCTTTATGTGGAGGACGAATTGTACTATCCGGGCTCTCTGAGGCTGTCGTTATGGTAATTGAATCTGCCTTTTCCTGGTTTCTCATGACTCCATTTCTCTGCAATCTCCTTGCTATGTTAGCATATTTATGAAATGGCTGGACTTCCTTATCGAAACGCAGGACAGTGCTAGTGAAATCATTGTTGGAGATGTCCAATCTCAGATATTTCAGTTTGGTCAGACCCTCAGGTAAGCTCCCCCTCAGAACATTGCTGCTTAGATTCAAAAATGTTAGCTTTGTGCAGTGCAGTATGGAGTTAGAAATAGTTCCCCCAATTTGGTTTCGTGCTAAGCTAACAACTCGAAGATCTGGGAGCTTACAAAGTGAATCCAAATCAAGTATGCCACCAAGGTTCAGATTCTCAAGCTTGATTTCTGTTATCGAACTAGCCCGCTGGTTGCACTTCACACCCTTCCACTTATGCAGGCAGGGGTTTTGCTTTTGAGGTGCATTCTGGCCATATTTTAGTGCATCTTGAGGATCAACAGCTCTAATGAATTGCAGCAAAGCTTCGTATTCTGATAACTCCTCTCCCAAGCATACCGAGATCGATACAGAAAACATTCCGATGCATATCAGCCATTTCAGAAACAGACTGAAACTTCTGCTCTGCATCTTTGTTGACTCTATGTTGGACTCATCAGAAGCTGAGCGAACTCTGATATACTAGGTTCCGTTTCATTCTCTGTATCCTATTTTTTTCCTCCTGGAAGTCCTAAATGTGTCTCAAAACAGGAATATATGAGCTTACAATATCAAGGTCTCTCACTTGCTCTATTTCTTTTGGAGCATCAGATGAAGACATGCTTCGTGTACTACAAAGTTTCATAAGTATTTTCTTCAATCTGTGAGGTAACCGATGCGCGGGACAGTGTCAATGCGTTATATTCAACAAGAGTGCCGAAAGTCGACAATTTGTGTGATTACAAAGCTGTATACAGTTAGTGAAGCAGTCTGCATTATGTTCAGTTCTGGTTGGTGTCGTCATTTCAGTTGGGATTATTCATTTTGACGGGTATATCTATAACTTATCTTTGAGGAAATTGTTAATTAATTTATGGCAATAATGACTAATCTGTATCTTTGGTTTTTGGATTTAGGAAGTCAAATGGCTAGACACAAACAACATCGGGTAGCCAAACAAAGATCTGGTGTGGGTAAAAATCAATGCATGTGCTTCGGAATTTCTGAACACAAATATTGGCAATTCCGGAGCTGCCAATAATAGGGTTGATTGTGTGAAAAATAGGCCACGACTGTAAACCAATATAGAAAGTTTGACCTCTCGGTGGGTGATGAAAAGTGAAAACAATGTGTCCACGACTCCACGACAGCCTCTATATAAGTACAATGTTGGTCAGTCCCTTCCCATATACTTCATTGGTGAAGCAATATCAAGTGCTTCTTTGCGGACTTGAACACGTAAGAGCAACTTCAAGAGATTAGCTAAACATCCACTTTTAGCTATTTTAATAAAAAAGTCACCATTTTGTTTCTTTGAAAACAGTTTTTGCTCCAGTTCCTATCTAAATTTAGCTAGGAGGAAAGAGAAAATGACTGCTAGCTAAACATAAAATAGTATTGTTGCAAATGATATAATATTTAGGAAGAAAGAAGGTTGGAAGAGAGAAGGTGAGTAGCTAGTATTGTTGGAGTTAGAGTGATAGTGACTAGCTAAAATAACTTTGAAGTAATTTTTCATGTTAAAATAGTAAAAAAATGACTAGCCTTGTTGGAGATGCTTTAAGAACCCAAATCCAAAGTTGTGGATTCCATGACCGTGACCATAAATTAGAAATTATTGACAAGGAGGACGAAGTTTTGTTCATTGGTGCGTATCTGAAAATTTGTGCACCACATTCTAAGCCAGCACGACCTTTGAAACCTAAAGTGACTCACGGAACCTAGAGGTAGACTTATGTAAGTGATCATCATAGTTTTCTAATAGCATTCCCGCATATTGAGGGCAAAGGGCAATTGTAATGTTTTTGTCTACTTGTTTGGTTCTACCCATGAGGCCATGATTAGGGTGTTGTTATTGCCAGTTCAAAAATTTCTTCTCACACTCCATTTTTTTTAGCACATAAATGGAGTGGAAGAAATTTTTGAAGTGCCAATAACATTTCCCAACAATTATTATACTTCGTTGACATATAACTTCATGCGTCAAAACTGATCAACCACACAATGATTCAGCTATGGGACCTGGCCGCTCTTTTTAGTAGGAGGTGCATCAATCCCTAACTGGATGACAGGATAACCAAACTACCAGCCTAGCCATAGGAATCCACTGAAGCTACGACTCCAGATCAGGAGGACTGCATTTCTAGATTGTGACAACCAATGTAGAAACAATATACATTTGTCTTTCCAGCCTCCACCACAGAACTGAGAATCTCAAATATAGTAGAGCCTTCTATGTTACTGCCAGTCCTATCCATGACAGCTTGAAGGAGAGGAGGCCATTCAGGTGGTGGTTAGTCATTCTGGAGATAGAAATAGAATCAGTACCATAATGTCATTGACTAAGTTATAAGGGATCACCGAAAGGGTTTATTAATAATTGCCTACATCAAGAAGCCCTACAATTAATGCCGCAGCAGCAGAAACTCGCACATGATAACAAAAGATATCATCGTTATAATATCACACATTGCCAAAGCCTTCATCTCAGCAAATGGCCATTTCTAATTAAGTACGAGCACGACGGAATGGTAAGAAATAGACAACTTCAGGTATACAGGATAAAAGCTCTCCAGGCAGCCAGTTTGCAGTAGCAACTAGTACAGGAAGCACACTGCTGATTTATACACTTGCCATACCCGAGTTTGAATAAGAATTGTTTTGTATGCAGGTTGCCGCTCTATTAGAAACTCTAATACAATTAAACAATTTCAACCTTGACTGGAAGCTCTTAATAGACCACAATTACCAATTAAAGAAGTAACATAAGAGAAAGTACTTACATTTAACAAGCCTCCATATGTCATCAAAACACCAAAATAACTGCCTAGTTTATAAAATGCAAAAGGTTGACAGCCAGTAAAAATTACACCATCAAGACACTATTGTGTACACAGAATCCCCAATAAAGTATCTAGAAAGTGGATAAATTGCATGCACAAAGGTTTACCTTCAAGAAGTTGTTTCTAAATTGGCAGTTAGCTTAATCTGAATTTGTATGTTAACTAAGAGTGCTTCTGTTTCAGTCTGAAAATAATTCACGAGGTGCTAGTTATTCCTATCCACATAATTGATTTTTCTCTTTCGTTAACCAGATTTGTTTGAATCTCACAGAGTAGGACTTTACCTTAACTTTTCAACTCCTGACCAAAAGTCCACTGGTCCTTCAACGCAAGTATGCACTGTGTCAAGAATTCACCGTCTACTGGATGGATTCTTTTTGTGTATAAAGAGGAGCTGAACTCTTCTGAAATTCAAGCTCTCTCGCAAGAGTTTAGTTTTAGATGTATACACAGATGGAGCCAATTATTTAAAAACAATGTAAATTGAATTGTACTACATGTTATCTTAAATCTCAAGTTAGCAATAGTTTTTCCTGAAAAAAAAAAGAGTAAGGGCGCATGAGAAGTACACAAATCAAAATGAGAGAAGCATGCACACAAGAAAATTGAAATCAATGATGAGCAGAAGGAAAAACACAACAATTCAAAAAGATGAATAAGAGAAATGTATGAGAAAAAGAAAGAACTAACAGAACATCTTATAAAACTAAAACTTTAAGCTACACAAGAAAAACCATTTTAATATAAATGAAGAAGCGTATTTGTACTTACTTGTTCTGAATTCAGTTTAAGATGAATCAGAGTGAGAAGGAATGAAAAACTATAGAAATGGAAGCACCAAAAGTTCAGCTTTGATTATATATTTCGCTTCTTCTTTCATCGTTTTTCATGTTTTGATGAAGCTGATGAGCCATTGTTAGAAGTATAAGTCCACATCACTGGTCCCTGCAAGCGTAAAAACACAAGCTAAACTATGCTTTTTTCAGAAACATACATAATTTTTTTTTCAAAGGACCACAAAGATGTAACCTTTCACACTGAAATAACACAAGTCAAATTAATAGCACTTTTCCTGGCTGTAGATAGATCGTCCCTCGTGCTAGAAGTATCTTCCTGTATAGAGACAAGAGTTGTTGTGAAAGGTAAAGAAAAGGTGAATGAATCACATATGATCACTTTAAGCTTCCCTTGCAAAGTCAGATGGAAGATTCTTTCGTATGTATTCATCTGTATCTTCTACCAACTCTGAGATATACTAAATTAAAGATATGTATACCCTACTACAGTGGCGGAGGCAGCTAAGGCCCAGCTGGGGCACGTGACCCACCTGAGATTTTACAAACCTTTAACTGTGTAGTGATTCGGGGTATTTTTTGTAAATAATAGATAGATAAGGACCCCTCTGAAATTTAAGTTTGATCCCTTTTTATACTTTTCCTTCATTTTTTCTTCTTGTCTCTTTCTTCTTTCCCTATGCTTCCGTTTACTTTTTGTCCTTGTACTTTAATCTCTTCTTTCTTCTTCTTCCTTTCACTTTTTCCTTTTACTTTTATCTTTCATTTCTTTATTCTTCTTCTTTCTTCTTTCGCCTTTCTTCTCCTGTGTTCTTATTTTCCTGTGTTCTTCTTCTCTCTTTCATATTTTCTTATACAGTCCCCTCATTCATTTCCTCCTCTCTACAGCACCTAACTCGCACGCCGTCATCCAACCAAAATCCCAAACACCCAATCCTCCCTCCCAAAATCCCAAAAACCCAATCCCCATCCGCTGCTTCTTTGCTTAATTCTCGACGGGGACCCTGTGCTCGTCGGCGACGACTTGAGGCCGATCTCCACCGGCTTTTGATGAGTTGAATTTTAAAATTGTTGGAAATTTGTGGAATTTGAAATTGTTGGCCTTGTTGGAATTTGTTGTTATTTTTGATTTGTTGTTGCTTTGGGTTGGAATTTCTGTCAAAAACCCATTTGGAATTGATCCGAGCTCCTCCACTCCCTCTGTATAGAAAGTTGAAGGAAGAGATTTGATGTTGGGATTTGGAGGTTTGGTTGATGAGCCCCGAAGTCGGTTTGGGGATTTGATGGTTTCGGTACAAACCCTGAATCGGACCGTCCCGACCTGAACAAAATGTATATTAGAAGTGCCCCCGCTGGAGAAATTTCCTGCCTCCGCCACTGCCCTACTATATCATGCTCAAAATTTACCTTATTGTTCAGCACCAGTGTGTGAAAGATTGCAGAGTCCAACAAAGATTAAAAATGTGGAGAAACCAATCTCCACGGCTGAATCACAAATTAAAAGGATCATATGAAACAAAGAACAAAGTCTGCTCGATGGGCATCCAAATGCTACACTGTTTCATGGCAAACCGAAGCATCTAGGATAGTATTCCAAAGTAAAATACCGGCCCTGTCTCAAGAATCTTTGATCAACCCCGACATACAATCAAGCATCTGCATCCATAATTTTACCTTTTAGTTTTAGGGATACTAAACTTGAGTAAGGAAGAAATTCTTGGGTTTAGAATCACATAATTAAATTGAATATCAACATTTACAACAATAAAATAACAAACTATAAATGTTTGGAACTAGGAACAAGAAGCTCCGGTGTTTAATAAGACTAGTAAAGTCAAAATTTGAAAAACAAATGCAGATATAGCAGTCAGAGGACACCAGAGCAGTCAAAGAACACCACTCAGCATGCTGACTGTAAGGCAAACAATCAACAAACTTAAACACAGAACTAACTCCAACGTTTTTGCTATACTTGAGTATATTCAGAGCACACTTTATCGTACCCAGCATAAACCTGAAATGACAAGGAAAAATGAAAAGGAGCTCAAAACATGAAGAGTAAACACAAGAAGTTAATCTTATAAACTTTCATACACCATTTCTTCGTTACTTGTCAGAATGCTTTCGGTATAGAGTAATGAGAGTACAACAAAAAGAGCAAACTTAGTCTTCAGCTTTATCAGGTATTTCTTTTCTGGAGTAACAGCGGAATCAATTCTCAAAGAACCAAGAGTGGCAATTAGATCGTGACAAAATGAAGGTAAAACATGGAGTAAAGCAGATGGCATATGTAACCTCACATATGAAAGTAGCAATGATTCAAAACAATTGAAAATCAGGCGGAAGATGAAAGGTGTTGAATTTCAGAGTAGCGCAGTAGCGGGCAGAGCATCACCGATATTGTCTCAACTTAACCACCTGTCAACCTGAGGTGTGAGGTTTTATTAAAAGGCCTCGGTGATATGAAGAGATAATTAGTTTATTATTAACTGTATGATGTTTGTTGAAACTCCCGATGTGGGACAAGATATCATTTCAACACTCCCCCTCACGTGTGACCCAATGCTATTGGGGTACACGTGGAAGGTAATGTTGGGCTGAGGACCCGAATTTGAAATGGACCAACATTGGGCCTGAATAATCGAAATGGACCACATTGGGCCTAAATAATTGAAATGGACCACATTGGGCCTGAAATATCAACCCGCTCTGATACCATGTTGAATTTCAGAGTAGCGCAGTAGCGGGCCGAGCATCACCGATATTGTCCCCAACTTAACCACCTGTCAACCTGAGGTGTGAGGTTTTATTAAAAGGCCTCGGTGATATGAAGAGATAATTAGTTTATTATTAACTGTATGATGTTTGTTGAAACTCCCGATGTGGGACAAGATATCATTTCAACAAAAGGAGAGGGAGGGGGAATTGCCGGGTTATCCCTCTTGTCTGTGTTGTGTGTCGTTTGCTGTCTTTTTGTCTCTGTTCCAATAAATATCGAATACGATTTTTTATGTGATTTGTTGTACTATTCCAATTATCTATTTTTTTTTTATTTTTGTTAAAATTCGTGCGGAGAGAGGGGAATTAGTCAGTTTTTGGTAAATTGTTACATACTATTTTGTTTTTTTCTTCTCCTCCCCCCCCCCCCGCTGTAGGCCCCCCCGCGGGGGCCCACCCCCGTTTCGGGGAAGCGAAACATCACCATCCAATAGCCTCAAGAAACCCACTTTCCCAATTCAAACTCGCAAAAACCCAGACAAAATTGACCATTACAAGTGTTTGAATAGAATCGGCTTTCTCTGCCCCTCGCTTGAATTGTTGAATTTACTATTGCTATTGTTATTCTCTGATTCCTAATCGGAATTTCACCTTCCGAACCACCCTCCATTGGAATCGAGACCGAGATCTGGGCACCAAAGCTTCAAAGCTTGAAGCTTTCTGCTTCAAATTTTCAATCGAAAACTCGGAACCCAAGTCTTCAGCCGCGTCCTCGAGCTCGAGTTCCGCTCCGATGCCGACTGCTTCCGCTCCGACGCCGACTGCTTTCGAGTTCCCCTCCGACGTCGAAATCCATCCAGGAGTGACCAAAGTCGGGTGTGGACCTCCATGGCCGGAGCTTGTTCGACTTTTTCTGTGTTTTTTATTTTCTGGGTTTTGAAATTGATGCGAGTTTGAATTGGGAAAGTGGGTTTCTTGAGGCGATTGGATGGTGTTGTTTCGCTTCCTCGGAATCGGGTGTGGACCTCCATGGCCGGAGCTTCAATGGCGGCAGAGGCCGAGGAGTTGAAACCAACGGGACTGTAGAATTTTTTTGCAATCATGTGCCAAATTACTGTTTTACCCCTCTATTTGGACGGATTTTTAACAGAATTGGTGATCTGGGGGTGGATTGATAACAGACATCTACCACAGGGGCGTATTTGATAGTTTTTTGACCACAGGGGTGGAATTGATAGTCCATGTCCACCACAGGGATATCAGATGATAATTGGCCAGATAAATTTGTATGGATGTTCCACAATCATAACAAAAGCTTTACTCACAGTAAAACTTATGTTTGTCCAAAAACAGTAAAATATATTGATTTGCAGACAATCAGAAGGATATTCTCTGTTGAGTAGAATCATCAGAGACTAGAATGCCTAATCATAACTAAAATAAACAAGGGCATAAGAATGTCCTCTGTAATTAGCCCTAGCTGTGGCATAAAAATGTCCTTTGTAATCAGGTACAACCTCTGGCCACAAATTCTACTTCACAAACAAGGCAACAACAATACTGCGGAACTGCCAGCCAATACATAAAAAAAAAAGAAGCTTGCACATCAGATTCAAAACCATTCAAATTACCCACTTACCAGTTACTACTAAAACTCGAGCTATTTATATTTTGAAAAGAGGTAAAGTAGGATCCTAAGTAACCGCATGACCACAATACATCTTTCCATATACGCAGAATGGCATGTATTGCTATTTTTAGATTCATAAGTCACTGGGCAGAAAACGCAATGAAAAACAAATAAACTGACAGACCAAACCCAGAGCATTGCCATGCGAATGAATTTTTTGCCAAACATAATATAAAGATAATATGCAACTATGGAAATATGAAGTTTATCAAACCTATTACATGAAGTTTTGTCATCCACGAGCATGATGCTCTCAACAAAGGCAAATGATACAATGGGTCCCATATGTGATCTGCAGCACATGCAAAGATCTTCCATGGTTCCCCTAATATTTATTTACAGCATGTTGAACTCATAAGAAGAGAATAAATTAGCATAAGAAACCATACTAGAATGTAGACTCCTTTATGTCATTAACTCGAATTGTGTCTGCTGCATAAAACCTGGTTCAAATAAGGATTCTATATCTCATGCCCACCATGAAATATGAAATTAAATCATAACCAACAGTATATCATAACCACTAAAAAGCACCTGCTAACCGTTCATAGGCCTCTCATAAAAGCAGCCCTCCTTGAACGAAACGAGGCTACTACACGAACTCGACTTACTATGTTTCTGCATAGAATAACACTACTAATATGGTCTGCCAAATCTCACTCAAACTATATATTTGAAATAAGAATCATAACCCAAGGTAACCACCTCTTAGAAGTTGTCTGTTCTCCTTCAGCAAGGTAGCAACAAGCCTTTCGTCCAAATCACAAACTAGTAGAACCAGTAGCTACATCAATGCAATCCAGTGAAAGATGCTGAAAAATAACAAAGCAGGAAGTCAAAGTTCTGTTCTAAAATCTTGTCTTGAGGAGACAACGGGCCAAAAAGTTGTATTAAGGGAGCTAAAATATGCATATCCTAACAAGCAAAACTACGAACAAAATAAACTGGTAGATCAGCATCATTAGACCGAAATGCAAAAGGATGAACTTTAGTAACTTAAACACATTAGCCCACTTTACAATGACTTCTCAGGACCATTTCAAACTGCATACCCAAAAGGCACATGGGTCAAAACTACCAATAATATCAACAGAAGGACAATAAACTCAAAATTTACCACTTTTGAACCCTTTACACTTTCACATTCCAAACCACTCAAGTCTCTCACCTAGCAGGAAACATCCTAGAAACCTGATATAGGCTGTACTGGAAATGGTGTTATCTCTCCAGAAGTGACGCTTGTATTGAGGTATACTGCTTGAAAATATTGCCAGAAAAAAAAAAGACGTTAAGGAATTAGTTAGTATAAGTTTCCCTCTTATATTTCAAACTGCTCAAGGCCCTCACCTAGATGCTGGAAGAATGACAAACTGCTCAAGTCCCTCACCTAGATGCTCGAAGAACGGCCTACATTGCAGGAAACATCCTAGAAACCTGATATAGGCTGTAGTGGAAATGGTGTTATCTCCAGAAGTGACCCTTGTATTAAGGTATCCTGCTTGAAAATATTGCCAGAAAAATAAAGAGGTTATGGATTAAGTCCGTATAAGTTTGCCTCTTACATCCCGCCGAAAATTTACCTCCTGAGAGAATGCAGTATTTATCAATTTCAATGCGTGAAAGAATACATGTAATAGAAAATGGATCTGAAGAGGTTAAGCAATTTCATGTTTCATCAATCCATCGAGCTATCATGCATAAGGCCCGGCTATAAAGAAGTATCATGATACAAAGAAAAGGAAAGGATGTAATCATTTACAGTTAATATACAGCTCTCACCTAACTTTACAAACTAAACTTCCCAAAGTAAGAAACTAAAGCATATAGTCCCAAAGGTATTTGGGAAGGTCATCTTTTATATTCAGCAATCACCAACACGAAAACTAGTTATAAAGTGCTAATATAGAAAAGCTTGTTTGTACCAACATTCATACAAACATAAATATAATGGGCATCAGGATTGTTTCCTAGAAGCTATTGTTTTCTAGCAGCTGAGCTTTTATGATCATTCATGGAACAAGATTTGTCAACTCTTATATTGGAGGTTATCATTTGTCCCACAAGTTTTCTCTATGTCATGGGAGAAAAACAAACAATCAGGACCTAAAACAAATTCTAAGATCCTCAATGATTGATAAACAGTAATACATATTCCATTTGCACACGAGCCAAAAGCAGGAAATCAGTTACCTCCAATTGGAGTGTGCATAGGAATAGGAACTTGGGTGAAATTTTTGAGTTCTAACCTTTGCAGCCGACATTTTTCCTGGTCAAATTGTAGAGGTACTCAGCCGCATCAATATTATGACCTTGATCTTGACCTCCTAGCATTGAAGAAAAACACACAAATTGACATCGATATTGAAAGCAGTTTGCTCACATCTTATTTTATCCAAAATCAACAAATTGGATGGAGTTAAGAAACCATAATTCACATAAACTTGCATATGCAGGTTGCTTCACTAAGCAGCTTTGATAATTTTGCTTCTTCTTTTCTCCTTTTAACGTTTTGATGGAGTGGATGAGCCATTGCTAGAAGTGGAAGTCCACATCATTGGTCCTTGCAAGCATTAAAACACAATCTAAAACTATGCCTTTTAAACACATACCTACACATATTTCAGAGGACCAAAAGAAGAAACCTTTTACACTAAAATAACATAAATTGATTGAGAGCACTTATCCTTGCTGCAGATAGATCGTTCCTCCAACCAGAAATTTCTTCCTGTTTAAAAAAAGAGTTGGGTAAGGAAAAGGTGAATGAACCACATATAATCACTTTCAACTTCCCTTACAATATCACAAAAGAAGAGAGAAAGGAATTGGCATGTCCCACTTATGACTTAAATCCCCATTTAAAATATATTCAAATTCCCTATATCACGCTGACAATTTACTTTTCGTTCAATAACAATGCTTTAAAAATTGTAGAGTCTAACAGAGATAACAAATGTGGAGAAACCAATCACTATTCCCGAGTTACATTTGCTCCATAAGCATCCAAAAGCCAATCTCCTAACCAACAAATGCCAATGTGCTTTATTCATTACAATATTTCACGGGAAAGGAAAAAGCATTGTCATCCACTTGCAGAAATTTTAAATGGAATTATCAAAATAAAGAGGAAACCAACGCTCCATGAAAGGTCTCTTGTGTAAGGTAAAGCAGTGAACTTTTTTTTTTTTCCAAATCAGTGGTAGTCATTCTGATGAAATGGTTGGGGACTGCAATCATCACATGATGATCCTGTCACATCAAATACAAGTTTATTTGATTTGCATATCTATAATCCAAAGAATTAAAATATAACAGAAGAAGCATAATAATCTCCACACAACAAAAATAGAGCAACAGAAACCAACAATAATACATCAATAACAAGTGATTTAGACCGTGCAGCAAAAACACCCTCCAGTAATAAAGGGGCAACCTCACTAGGTAGTAGTTGATGACTTAACCAGAGTTGTTGTGTATGCAGGTATCTGTCCTCGTTGAAACTGAGCCGCTTTGATTATCTTGCTTGTTCTTTTCTTCTTTTTAATTCTTTGATGAAGTTGATCTGCCATTTTAATAGTATAAGTCCCCATCATTGGTCCCTGCAAGCATTAGAACACAAGCTAAACTATGCTCTTTAAAAGACATATCTTCTAAATGCGGGAGTGTTTTTGTACTTACTCTTTCTGAATTCTACTTTCAGATGAATTTGCAGCAGAAGCAAATAGAAACTTTGATGGATTTGGAAGCTCCAGTAGTTCGCCAATCAAACAACTTTAACTGGTTTGCTTGTTCTTTTCTCCTTTTACACGTTTGATGAAGTTGATGAGCCATTCTTAGAAGTAGAAGTCCGCATCATTGGTCCCTGTGAGAATTAAAACACAAGAGAGGACTATGCTCTATAAAAACCAGACCTACACATATTTCAAAGAACCACAAAGAAGCAACCTTTGATTCTGAACACCGTACTAACTAAAGAGCACTACCCTTCAGACCAAGAAGCAACAGTTCAACAGCCAAAACAAGTTACAAAAACTTTGATAAAAGACAACTCAGAAATTAATTTGGTACCACAATGTAATCTTGCTTGACCAAATCTAGGCTACACTTATATTTGATAGCATCCTTCAATTTAACAATACGGAATCAACTTTGTAAATCATTGTATGAAATTCTTATACTCATGATTAATTTTCCTAAATGGAAACTCACCTCAACACACATGACTACC
The DNA here is from genome assembly GCA_033992175.1 of Spiraea crenata. Classification (NCBI taxonomy): domain Eukaryota; kingdom Viridiplantae; phylum Streptophyta; class Magnoliopsida; order Rosales; family Rosaceae; genus Spiraea; species Spiraea crenata. The sequence goes on along the minus strand of JAVBHV010000010.1, from coordinate 1,060,241 downwards.
TACAAAGAGAAGGCATACAATTGCATACGTCAAAGTTAGTTTTAATGATATAGAATAGGAAGTGCTTGCAAAGTGCAGAAAATAATTTTATTTGTTGGGATGTAATTTTATTTGTGGATTTGAGAGGTTTGTGTAAAAAAAAAAGAAGTTGTGGTGTTGTCTCTCTTTTTTTTATATGGGTAAACTTTGTTGTATTTTTATTTAAAAAAGAATAAAAATACGAACGCAAGAAATATGTGCATATTATCTCAGAATAAATTCGCCAAACAAATGGAAATGAAAGCATTGGACAGTCAATAATTTTACCTGAGGGCAACCACCATGACTTAGTCAATTCCCGAAGATTCAGCAGAAGAATGTATTGATCACCCTCCTTGGGGCTTTCAACATCCGTTTATCCATCCTCTCCTCACTTTCGCCATCTGCACTGCATAAACATAACTAAAAAAACCCGTCAAAACGCATAAAACTCAAACCCTCAATAAACCAAAAAACCCAACATGCAGGAAACCTTCTTACCTAAGAAACAAACACTTCATATAAAGTACATGAAAAATTCCTCAATGCTTGCTCATCTGCTTCAACAAAAAAACAACAATTCTTAACAAAGTTTTTACCTTTTTCAACGAAATTAAAGACCCAACAATTTGTTTGTACAGAAAGTTATCTTTGAATCAAACAGCAATCTACAACAGCAAAACAATGCACACAAACTGAAAAACGAACTGAAGAAGTTCACCTTCTCTCCAAAGCACCGGCTTTGATCAACTCCTCGATTTCAACCATGGTTGGCGGCTCGACCACTGTAGAAACTGGCTTCGAAACTCATTTGGGAACCCAAGAAATTGATTACAATCTTAATTATAAAAACTCATTAGGCATATTAAACTCATAGGAAGAGAAAAATTTAGCATAAGAAACTATACCAGAATGTAGACTCCTTTGTGTCATTAACTCGAGTTGTGTCTGCTGCACAAAACCTGGTTCAAATAAGGATTCCATATCTCATTCCCACCATGAAATAAGAAATTAAATCATAACCAACAATATATTATAACCACTCAAAAGCCCCTGCTAACTCTTCATAGGCCTCTCATAAAAGCAACCCTCCTTGAACAAAATAAGACCTTGTACACGAACTAGACTTATGATGTTTCTGCATACAATAACACTACTAAGATGGTCTGCCAAATCTCATTCAAACTATATATTTGAAAAAAGAATCATAACCCAAGGTAACCACCTCTTAGAAGTAGTCTATTCTCGTTCAGCAAGGTAGCAACAATCCATTCTTCCAAATCACAAGACTAGTAGAACGAGTAGCTCCATCAATGCAATCCAGTGAAAGATGCTGGAAAATAACAAAGTAGAAAGTCAAAGTTTTGTTCTAAAATCTTGTCTTGAGGAGACAACGGGCCAAAAAGTTGTATTAAGGGAAAATTGCCAACGAGCTAAAATATGAATATCCCAACAAGCAAAACTACCAACAAAATAAATAGGTAGATTAGCATCATTAGACCGAAATACAAAAGGATGAAGTTTAGTTACCTTAAACACATTAGCGCACTTTACAATGACTTCTCAGGACCATTTCAAACTGCAGATCCAAAAGGCATAAAGATCAAAACTACCAATCATATCTACAGAAGGCAAATCAACTTAAAATTTACCACTTCTGAGCCCTTTACACTTTAACATTTCAAACTGCTCAAGTCTCACACCTAGATGCTAGAAGAACAACCTACATTGCAGGAAACATCCTGGAAACCTGATATGGGCTGTAGTGGAAATGGTGTTATCTCTCCAGAAGTGACCCTTGTATTAAGGTATCCTACTTGAAAATATTGCCAGAAAAATAAAGAGGTTATGGATTAAGTCCGTATAAGTTTCCCTCTTACATCCCGCCGAAAATTTACCTCCTGAGAGAATGCATTATTTATCAGTTTCAATGTGTGAAAGAATACATGTAATAGAAAATGGATCTGAAGAGGTTAAGCAATTTCATGTTTCATCAATCCATCGAGCTATCATGCATAAGGCCCGGCTATAAAGAAGTATCATGATCAAAGAAAAGGAAAGGATGTAATTATTTACAGTAAATATACAGCTCTCACCTAACTTGACAAACTAAACTTCCCAAAGTAAGAAACTAAAGCATATAGTCCCAAAGGTATTTGGGAACGTCATCTTTTATATTCAGCAATCACCAACAGGAAAACTAGCTATAAAGTGCTAACATTGAAAAACTTGCTTGTACCGACCTTTGTACAAACATAAATATAATGGGCATCAAGGTTGTTTCCTAGCAGCTGAGCTTTTATGATCATTCAGTGGAACAAGATTTGTCAGTCTCATATTGGAGGTTCTCATTTGTCTTTGCGCACAAGTTTTCTCTATGTCATGGGAGACAGACAAACAATCAGGGCCTAAAACAAATTCTAAGGTCCTCAATGATTGCCAAACAGTAATATGTATTCCATTTGTGGACGAGCCAAAAGCAGGAAATCATTTACCTCCAATTGGAGTGTGCATAGGAATAGGAACTTGAGTGAAATTTTTGAGTTCTGACCTTTGCAGCCGACATTTTGCCTGGCCAAGTTGTTGAGGTACTCAGCCGCAGAAATATTATGACCTTGATCTTGACCTCCTGGTATTGAAGAAAAACACACAAATTGACATTGATATCGAAAGCAGTTCACTAACATCTTATTTTATACAAAATCAACAAATTGGATGGAGTAAAGAAACCAAAATTCACTTAAACTTGCATATGAAACTATAATTCACATAAACTTGCATATGCAAGTTGCTGCACTGAGCAGCTTTGTTAATTTTGCTTCTTTTCTCCTTTTTTACGTTACGATGAAGTGGATGAGCCATTGCTAGAAGTAGAAGTCCACATCATTGGTCCCTGCAAGCATTAAAACACAAGCTAAAGCTATGCTGTTTAAAACACATACCTAAACATATTTCGAAGGACCACAATGAAGAAACCTTTTACACTGAAATAACATAAATTAAATTGAGAGCACTTATCCTTGCTGTATATAGATTGTCCCTCCAGCCATAAACTTCTTCCTGTTCAAAAAAAGAGTTGTCGTGAGGGGTAAGGAAAAGGTGAATGAACTACGTATAATCACTTTCAACTTCCCTTACAATATCACAAAAGAAGAGGGAAAGGAATTGACAAGTCCAACTTATGACTTAAACCTCCTTTATCACAAAATATATTCAAATTTCCCTATATCATCATGATGATAATTTACTTTTCATTCAATACCAATGCTTCAAAAATCGCAGAGTCTAACAGAGATAACAAATGTGGAGTAACCAATCACTATCCCTGAGTTACATCTGCTCCATAAGCATCCAAACGCCAATCTCCTAACCAAGAAATGCCAATGTGCTTTATTCATTACAATATTCCAAATAAAAACTTAGCGGCCTAGTTTTAAGAACATTTGAAATTAGATCAAAGGCCAATGAAAGAACCCTCCTCTGACAAGAATCGTAAGGGCATCAATGGTGCTTCATAGGGAGTTCGCATGCTGTTAGAAGGTAACTATTTTTAATAGCAACCCGCAGATTAGGTACAAATTCGGGCCACAAATTTTGCTTAAGAAACTCAGACTCAACAACAATAGCAAGGAACTCCCAACCAATACATCAAAAAGAAAAAATTTGCACATCAGATTCAAAACCTTTCAAATTATTAGCTTACTAGTTACTACTCAAACTTGAGCTATTACTCTAACAAAATGCCCACCACTTCAACCAACAGTTTGACAGCTTATTGTTCTGATTGGAGCAAAAGCTCTCAAGAGCTGATCTTTACATTCCTTACCGACGCTCGATTTTCTGACCTTGATCTTGACCTCCTGGCATTGAACAAATGCACACATATTGACATCATCACGTGTTGATCACAGATCATGTCACATCAAATACAAGTTTATTTGATTTGTATATCTACAATCTAGACAATGTAAATATAACAAAAGAAGCATAATAATCTCCACACAACAAAAATAAAGCAACAAAAACCAACAATAATACATCGATAACAAGTGATTTAAAACGTGCAGCAAAAATACCCTCCAGTAATAAAGGGGCAACCTCACTAGGTATTAGTTGCTGATTTAACCAGAGTTGTTGCATATGCAGGTTGCTGTCCTCGTTGAAGCTGAGCCGCTTTGATTATTTCGCTTGTTTTTTTCTTCATTTTAATGTTTTGATGGAGTTGATCAGCCATTTTAATAGTAGAAGTCCCCATCATTGGTCCCTGCAAGCATTAAAACACAAGCTAAACTTTTCTCTTTAAAAGACATAACTAAATGAGGAAGTGGCTTTGTACGTACTCTTTCTGAATTCTACTTTCAAATGAATTAGTAGCAGAAGGAAATGGAAACTTCGATAGATTTGGAAGCTCCAGTAGATCTCCAATCGAACAACTTTGATTGGTTTACTTGTTCTTTTCTCCTTTTACACGTTCTGGTGAAGTTGATGAGCCATTCGTAGAAGTAGAACTCCGCATCATTGGTCCCTGTGAGCATTAAAACACAAGATAGGACTATGGTCTATAAAAACCACACCTAACATATTTCAAAGAACCAAAAAGAAGCAACCTTTGACTCTGAACACCGTACTAACTAAAGAGCACTACCCTTCAGACCAAGAAGCAACAATTCAACAGCCAAAGCAAGATGCAAAAACTCTGATAACTCAGAAATTAACTTGGTACCAAATCTTGCTTGACTAAATCTAGGATACAATTATATTTGCTAGCATCCTCCAATTTAACAATAGGGAATCAACTTGGTGCATCATTGTCTGAAATTCTGATACTCATGATTAATTTGCCCAAATGCAAACTCACCTCAACACACATGACTACCTACAAAGAGAAGGGATACAATGGCATACGTCAAAGTTAGTTTCAATGATATAGAATAGGAAGTGCTTGCAAAGGGCAAAAAATAATTTGATTTTTGTTGCAACCAGATGTAACTCATCCCTGCATTTATGATCTTCGGTTGCAAGGATTTTGAAATCAAATGTACAAAATTCCAAGAACGAGGCATAATAAAGGTCCATTCTGTGATGCCAACACAGTCGATTAAAGCAAAGAATGGCCCATTAAAGGGAAGTTCAGTCCAGTGCTTGTCCTCTTGCTTTCTGAATCATTAAATTGGACAATTGGTCCATAAGCCCTCCTCACTAGTCCTCCAGTACCCAATTTAATACCGCCAATATACCTATGATAAAAAAGAACAAAAAATAACCCAGGCAACCCGCAAGCAATATGTGCAAATTCTTTCGGAATAAATTTGCCAAACAAATGGAAATTAAAGCATTGTACAGTAAATAAATTTACCTGATGGCAACCACCATGACTCTGTCAATTCCCCGAAGATTCAACAGCAGAATATATTGATCACCCTCCTTGTGGCATCCGTTTCTTCATCCTCTCCATGCTTTCGCCATCTCCACTGTAAAAATAAAACAACAAAACCCATCAAAACCCATATAACTCAAACACTCGATAAGCCAAAAAAACCCAACAAGTCTTACCAAAGAAACAAACACTCGATAAATGTACATGAAAAATTCCTCAATGCTTGCTCATCTGCTTCCACAAAAACACAACAATTCTTAACAAAGTTTTTACCTTTTTCAACGAAATTAAAGACCCAACAATTTGTTTGCACAGAAAGTTAACATCTTTGAATCAAATAGCAACCTACAACAGCAAAAAAATTCACACAAACTGAAAACCAAAACTGAAGAAGCTCTCCAAAGCACCGACTTTGATCAACTCCTCGATTTCCTCCATGGTTGGCGGCTCAGCGACTGAAGGAACCGGCTTCGAAACTCCTTTGGGCACCCAAGAAATTGATTACAATCTTGATTACAAAAATCATCCTACCCTTCAAATTTCAAAGCTTCAAGAATTTTGAAAACCCAAAACCTAATACAACCAGTCGTCATTTTCCTCTCAATTCTGAAAACGAAGAAATCAAAGACGAGCAGCGTGCTTTATATCGAGAAGGCCAGCGGGTGAGATCAAGCGGTGCTGCAAAAATGAACGGTAGAGATCTCTTTAGCTGTAACGGCTCATTGTCAAGCGTCTTTGACCAAGATTTCAAAATATGTTAACAGCTGGCAGAGATAGGAAGGTCAGGGGTTCGATCCAACTTGACCGCATTTAAACCTTTTGTTTCGCTTTTTTTTTTCCTTGATTATATATCTCCGAATTTTGTTGTGGTCATAAAAGATGACATCCCTTTTCTTTGGACATAAATCCTCTATTCCACTTTTTGTGTTCCACTTTTGTTCTACTCTTCATTTTTCAGCGTCTTCGATAATCCGTGTTATGATCCAAATCGTTCACTTTTTTTATTATCTAGTGAAGATCATCCTCGCAAAAAATCATTCAAATTCATGATCGTTTGGTTATCAAATAATGAAACATAGCCGAATCGACTTTGTAAAACATAGCCGGGTCTTTATATAACCTTAAAAATCACGAATTTAAATGATTTTTTGTAAGGATGATCTTTACTAGATAATAAAAAAGTGAACGGTTTGAATCATAATACGGATTCCGGAGACGCTGAAAAATGAAGAGTGGAACAAAAGTGGAACACAAAAAGTGGAATAGAGGATCCTTGTCCCTTTTCTTTTTGGTCGAAACATAAAAGATGATGTTGTGATTTATGGATATGGGCCGTATGGATATTATACCAGTCCTCGTTTAACCAGACTCGTTTAAAGATTTCAAAAAAGAAGAGCCATACATATTTATTTTAGAAAATTACCATGAATTTATATATAAGTGGTTTTTCAAGAAAATACTTAAGTGACTGATAATTCTCTTGAAATTTTTTTCATATGGAGTTTACACGAGCCCTTCCAAACAGCTTTGAAGAATGGAATTCTCTATGCTCTATACGTATTAATTCTAAACTCAAACAAATGCTGGTCAAAAGGCTGGTTAAAGGTCTAATAAGAGCAAATGCGGTAGATAAGACAAATTTGTTGTTTAATGGCTGATGTGGCATGTTTATCTTGAGAATTTGACTTACTGAAAATCTGTCTCATAGCGGATAAGGCAAACCTATTAAGGCATATTATTATTTTATTACTGTGATACATTAAAATATTCACATATATTTTTTTAATTAAATAATTAACTCAATAATATTAATGTTAATTCAAGCAAACTATTTTTAATAGCCTACTTTCTAGTTTTGTTAAATTAAATAAAGATTAGTAGAAGCTATTGTAAACGGTAGAAATTTTTTAAACAATGATATTAATTTTGTTGTTTTTGTGCAACTAATTAGAAATTTTGTATATTTAATTTTGCTTGTTAAGATATAATCTCAAATTAGTTAAAAAATAGTGAGAAAGAAATTATGTGTATAATGTAAATCATTAAACAATAGTTGAGATACATTTTTAAACCCTAAAAGACATTTGCCTTATGGATAGAGATAAGGCAAAGCTGACTCAGCATTTGCCTTATCTGACTCAGCATTTGTATTATCTGCTGCATGCATGTTTTGCTGATGCGGCGCAGCAAACAGGATTTGTTGCATCAGTTGCCTTATCTTCTGTGAGTGCTCTAAGTTCGCTTTCAAAAGCAGTCATCAGCAATCAGTGGCATACTTAGAAAATCTAATGGGGGGCATTCCACACCTAATAATGTATAAACAAAACAAATTGATCTAATAACATGATGAATTAACTAATGAAGGGGTACTTTCTCGTACATTCCCTACAATTTTAGAAAATATTTCATAAAAATACGTATTAAAAAACAGCACACACATATACACACATTTCCCATTGGCTCCCGCAGTTTAAAACCGAACATGAACTTCACCGCAGTAATGCAGCAGCGGTCTAGAAATAAATAAGTAGCTGAGAGGGAAGCCTCAAGCAGCCAGCGAGGCCACCACCAATACCATATAACTTTCCCGACAAGATAGATAGTTGTGTGTGAAATCAAACCCCCAACTAGATCAAAAAGGGCAATTGGCGACCCCCACTCAACAAATAACATCTCTTTTTCATAATTATATGTTTTGCTTCACGCCAACACACTCTTTAAACAGACACATTTTATAATTTAAAATCAACCCTAATGCTTGCGAAGGTCATCTCCAGGTTGGCTCATCACTAAAATAAACATATCGGTCAGTTCCCTAATTCAAGTATTTGACTTTACTTGTTTAATAATTGATTACGTAGTAGTAGTACTCTTCAATATTCATTTCTTTCCTTTGACTTCTACTTGAATTATCTAACTTACAATCTAAACCATGTTAATTAGTTTGATTCAAAACTACAAGCAAACATTTTATAAGTTCGAAAATGTTTTAGTACTTCAAACTATTTTCTCAATTTGTGACGAGTTAAAGTAAAGAAAATAGTAATTAGTTTTTTAGTTAACCCCGTGGCAAAGGGGTAGTGAATTGAGTCAGAATTCGTATAGCTTAAGGAGTTGACTCCTTATGATATGACAAAACCCCTTCAAAACTCCATTTATGTGAAAGAGTTGGAAATTAGGGACCACATATAACAAAAAATAATGGTTATCTGATCCTCCAAAACCTAAATTATGTGAAAGAGTTAGAAATTAATTGGGATGTCGCTTAACAAAAACGAATAGTTATCTGACCCTTCAAACAAAACTCAACTTGAAGGAGTTGAAAATTGATGTGCCAACAAACATATGTGAAAGCGAATTTCTCTATGTAGCTTGAACTTTTCAACCCTCACACAGAGAAGAGCCTCGAGACCGTCTCACTACCACAAAAATATGTTAATTTATATTGCGATCACCCTATGTACAAAATCAACAGCACCTCTCCAGTCAAAAGCCCCACCAAATTCAATCCATATCCAATTTTCCCTACTAAAAGCCAAGGAATTCTAATCAAAGTAATTAAACCCTACCAAATTCAACCCTTCCACCCCCTCTCCCGTATCCCTCCAAATCAGTGTACAAGTTGAAACAAACAAACAATATATTCAATTAAAAACTATCTAATGAAAACACAAAACCCAATCAAACAATAGGTAGTCACGAACTATCGTCATAACTCAACATTATCATCATCATCCTCGTGATCGTCACCTTCAATCTCATCAAAGAAGGGGTCCTTGAGAAGTTGGGTGGCAGAAGGCCTATCTTCAGGCTGATGGGCGAGGCACTTCTCCACGAACTCCCTCACCTCCGGGTTCTTCACCTTATTCAGCCCCTGTGGCCGCACTCCTGACGTCACCTTCTTATATATCTTAGCCACATTGTCACATTCACTATAGGGAATCTCCAACGTCACCATCTCTAGCACGCACATCCCGAACGAGTAAATATCCACCATCTCGGTGTAGTTCTCGTCGTAGAGCTCCGGCGCCATGAATTCGGGCGTCCCCAACACCGTATGGGCCGAGTGATTCTTCCCTACAATCGCCGCCATGCCCAAATCCCCAATCTTCACATTGCCGATGTTCCCATTGACAAAGACGTTGCTACAATTGAGATCCCTGTGAATCACGCACGGCTCGTGCGTATGCAGATACTCCAACCCTTTCAAGATCTGCTTCGACCACTTCTTTAGGGCCTTCATCGACACGTGCTTGTGCTTCTTCCGGTACTCTCTTAGATTCCCACTAGTGCACACCTCGGTCATGAAGTTCAAAGTGTTGTGCTCTTGGTCCCTCCACACGTGATACAGACTTATGATGTTTTTGTTTTTTAAGGACCGGAGGAGGCGGACCTCGGAGTAGAGGCGCTCGATCATGGCCGGGTCGTTGTGGAAATTTCGCAGCTTGACTTGGTTCCAAGCCACCTCGATGCCTTCCTCTTGGTCAAAGGCCCGGTAGACTCTTTTCACTGCCCCGCAACCCAACAGCTCGTCGTAACGGCCGTACCGCCCGGTCGGATCCACTTCCACGAACGGTTCTTTGTCGGACTCATCCTGATTTTCGCTCCCCATCTGCAAGATATATATTTGTATTTATTAGCTTCGATCATTCAACCAGAAATAAGTAATGAACAAATTGATAAACACAAATCAAAGATTAGAAGTTTGAATCATATAGTGAAGATGGAAAGAGTAAAGAAAATTAGAGAGATAATTACCTTCAGGTTTGTTGAAGGTAATTTACTCTCGAGGAAAAAAGAGGCAGGCAGCTGGAAAATCGAACGCAGGGAATGAAAAGAAATAGGAATGAAGAGATGGGTGGGTTTTTATAGGGGAGAGGTACGTGGGGGTAAGTCCAGGTTAAATTAGGGTTAGGAAAAGTTAATTAGGATTTGGATTGGGATAAGAAGATTAAAACCCATTTTGAAGTCAAGTAGATATTTGTTGATATTATTGGATTCTGGTAGATATTCGTATCTTATTGTTGAAGGAAAAGGATTGCATTATTCAATTGGGATTTGGTTTCCATGATTGGTCAGTATTCCAAAGTCAAATTTGACCCAGCATCTCCAAATCACGTCGGTAGGCCGGTTTGGACGGTCTGGATGTGATGAGGGCGCTCCGAGAGAAATGGAGAATGCTTCTAGCAGTCAGTCAAATCAAACCACATGCGGCAAATTGCCAGGAGACGAAAAGCAGAAAAAAAAAAATCAACTAAAATTAATTTTAGTTAACGATCTTATTTTCATAAATTCACATGAGGATACTATTTTACACATATTTGAGCATACGCATGTTATGAATATGATGTATAGGGAAACATTTACCCGACCGAAATAAGCATAAAAATGACTGCAAATAATGAAATGGTCCGTAACATATAGGTTTTGGATATTGTAATTTTTGATATTTTAGTCTTTATTATATGAAAAAACAATTGAAGTTGAACTAAGATATTTTTGTGTGTACAAGATCACATGATTTCAAGCCAGCATGCAAATAAACCCTAGCCGCACGCTCTCTCTCTCAAACAAACACCCAAACCAAAAAACCCCCGCCGCCGACCCCTTGGTTTTCCTTGGGGTCGGCCGGCCACTCCTGCCCTCCACTCCGGCTCCGGCGCCCCTCTCTCCTTTGTAAGTCTCTTCTCTTCCCATGTGGGATTCTAGCCTTCTTCTATGTGAGAGTTGTCGCCGCTGCCTACAGTCCGGGGAGATTTTCTTTGTTTTTTCTTGCTTTCCTGTTTTTTTTGCTTCCGTTTTTGCAGGATTCCCACTCCCAGCCATCACCTCAGGCCTCGCCGTGCTGCTCCCCCATGGATTGTGGATTCAATCGATGTCATCGGGGTCCCCTAGTGGTGCTTTGCCGCTGGTTCCGTCCCTTGCTGCCGTCGGTCTCCTCGTTGGGTGGGTTTGCTTACGGCGCCGCTTGACTTGGTTGCCTCTCTTGGATCGATTCGACGTTCTCTGGCCAGATCCGGTGTCTTCGCTTTGGTGTTGGATTCGGTTTGGTGTCGGTTGATGTCGGTTTTGCCTCGTTCTGACTGGATCCGGTTCATGTGGATTTGGTTTTGGACCCGATCCCGGTTTGGTGCTTGGTGGTGCTGGATTGGTGTTGTTGTCGGCTGCTTTTTAGTTGTAGCTTTGTTTAAAGGTGTATTGTTGAAAGGTGGTTTGCTAATAGGTGTTTTGATAAAGGTGTCCACTTCCGGTTTTCTTCCGGAAGGAAAGGTGTTTGGTGCCGGGAAATCGGTACTATTGTCGTCTAGCACTAGTTTTTTCTAGTAATCTAGTCGTCTTGGCCGAAAAGTCGTACGGGTGCTAGTTACTTGTTGTCTCTGGTTGAAATGTTGCTTTGTTTCCGTTGTGGAGTATTGAGTGTGTTTTGTTAACGACACTCAGGTTTTATTTGTACTCTATTTGGTTGGTGGAATTCCAACTCCAATATATTTTCCTTGGATAAAAAAAAAAAAAAAAGAAGATATTTTTGTGTACAAGTGAAGCCCACATCACATTTGATGAAATAAACGTGGGTACTTTGTCAATATACGTGCTTGTTTGGCAACTCTTTGTCGAGGGATTCTATTGGCATCCCCTCAATTTTATGTGGTTCAAATCTTTGTGGTCTTGATATTGCCATCCAATGTACTCACTGGTGGATCCAAGGGTGGTTCTTGGTGGCACTAGGACTATCCAAACTGGCCATAGATGTCTGTGGCTTAATGGCCACGGATGCCCATTTATGTGTCTATTGTTGCTTTTTATAACACTAAGACCACCCAAAGAGCCACGGTTATCTATGGCTACCGTTAAATATGCCTTTTTTCCTGTGTCCATTCCTCTTTTTTAAACACTAGAAGAACTACCTAAATAGCCATATTTTCTGTGGCTAATGGCCACAGATGCTTGTTTTCGTGTCCATTCTTGCTTTTTTAACACTTCAGGTACTAAAATACCAATTTTAATGTAATTCTTCACTTCAATTATCAAATATTATAGTGTGGATTAACATTTTAAAGAACCTTTACCAAAAAATTTATTTATCTCTTTACAATGGGACCACCAAGACTTAATCTCCTAGATCCATCACTGAATGTACTTGGTGACTCTAACCGTATTATACATGGTTGGGTAGTTTTTGTGTCATATTAGTTCAATATATGAATAAGTTAAGGAAATCTTATATACAATCCATTAAATTATGAAACCACCGCACATTTTTTTAATCCTAAAATGTCGCTTTTACCCATTTATTCGAATGAGGGTTTTTAGGTTTTCACAAAGCTTCATTTCCTTCCACATTCGATCCGTCACTGTTGTTAAAGATTGAAAGCTTCAATTCCAGTGTACTACCTCATTTCGACCATATATTGGTCTTTTTCAGTTAATGATTTACTTAGATCTTAATTTGTAAATGTGCCCGGTAAGGAGGTTGGAGATGGAGAAGAAATAGAGAAAGAATTCTACTCCATCAAAATAAATGAAAGAGGTATGAAGTATACATATTGTGAGTGTGGCACTATTGGGGTTGGGGAAAATAGGTTTGGTTATGAGGGTGAGGTGGGAGAGAAAAAGTAAATAGTTTGTGGGTCCGCAGTCGGACATAATGAGAGTGACAGCTACTGGAGGTTGGGGTAGATGCTCTTAATTATTTTGCATTTTTAATTTCTTTTTTAATTAAAATTATGAGGGCAAAAATGACACTTTAGGTATCAAAATTTGGATGTGGGGTATCATTTTGTGGGGTAAATAAAATTTTCCACTAACAACTAAGTTCCAGTATGTTGATTTCCATTACTTCCGATCGCAACATAATACTATTTACGATTTTAGCATACTGGGAGATATTGAAGTAACCTCTACATAAAGGAAATGTCCAGCCTTTGTAGGCTTGTGTTTTCTTGTGATATAAAAGTTTTGAATGTACTCAATTGTTTGTGACACACATGAAGGTCTGAAGAAACATGTGATCATCGATCCTGCAAGTTGGCTGGAGCCCAGATAGGTAGGCATGTGAAATCACAACTGGTGTCTTACATTTTCGTGACTTGCAAGCATATTTATAAATGCAGCCCCATGAGGGTTTCTTGATATATCTAACTGTTCCTTACCAATGTCTATATGACAACCAAGATTTCTAGGACCAAAATCGATAAATCACAATCTCAAACTATTTTCATCCAAGTGTGATAAAGATTTTGGTACAAACAATTGGAGCTAAAGCTACACCCCAAAGGAGATCCATTTGGATGCTTGTTGTACATTACTTTCCTAGGAAGTTCAGGTAATAAAAGTGTAGACGTTACTTAACAAAAAAAAAGGAATATAGACGTTACTTATCCCAAAAACAAAACAAAAAAATTATATTCCTTGCCCAAAAGGAAGAAGGGAAGAAAAGTGTATAGCTCTAGTACCAACTGAGGCACTTTCTTTTGATATACACCAGGGTCTCAAGGTTGAAAAGAGATTAAGTGATTACAAATTTATATGCTAGTGAGGAAATTATTTATCATGAATATTTAAGGATATATCAAGGAAAATATTATTAGTACTCCAACAAAGTTACTGTGCATTTTATTCTAATTAAGAAAAAAAAAAGGATTTTATCTAAAATAGGCCAACCGGCCTAATTCTATTCCAAAATAGGCACGGGGCAGCGGGCTATTCTTCAGTAGGCAAATTTGCATAGTGAATTTGCACATAACCCCCCGTGCATTTAGGTCCATTGTAGAGTACCCGTAGTGTGTTTATAGTATAATATAGTGTACCAGTAGTCCAGTGAAGGGAAAAGAAAAAAAATTTTCAAAATTTGCAATTGAACCCCTGGTATTTAAACAAAGTAGTAGGACCGCAGTGTGAACGTAGTCCACTTCCGAAAGAACGAACACAGTTCCTTTGGTTAGCTTCTCTGTCGATCGAAAAACTGAGGCGAATCTCGACATCGGCGGCTGTAACTTGGAAGATTGGTTGTAGAGAAGGATATACCATTGAAGATTGGCGACTTGGGGTTGCGGATAGAGGCTATAACGAAGCGTACTGAAGGTAAGAAACTGGAACCCTAGAATTTGAATGTGTCTATGAAATCGGTGAAGTTGATACAATTAGCATAAATTGCATGTGTTTGTGTGATGGGTATAAGTTCTGATAGATGAATTTGGGGGCTGGGATTGTGGATTTGATGTCGACCTCATTGGTGGGGTTGCAATTTGGTATATTATGATGTATCCTGCAGAATTGTTTATACTTGATTTGAGTTTGACAAAGTTGGTTATATATGGCTTCATTAGGATGGTTTCTGAGTATGCAAATACAATTTACATTGATAATTAACTCATGCATTGTTAATACTGCTGCTTTGAATCAAATTGAGGTTGGGATTACGGTTTCAATAGTTTGAATTGTTTGTTTGGCGGCCTATCCAGTAATCTGGTGCAATTAGCATATTATAATTCATGGAATTTCGTTTGCAGTGATGGATAAGGGTTACAGTTTACTTGTAGCAGAAGGTGCAGGTGTGCCTACTTGTGTACAACGGTATTGTGCACCAAACAAGTGCTTACCTCTGCTCAGAGAGAATGAGGAGGTGTTTAGGAAGTTCAAGAGCAGTGTATTCGGCAAGTTCGATGAATTGGATAAGATGCCTTGGCAGCAAACTCTCATACATGCACTGATGGCTCGAAAGGTGGTTGGTTCGAGGTTGAATCCAATTGAAGGCCCTAGTTTTCTAATCAGCAATTGAATTCTCCAATTTACAATTAAGGAGTTTGGTTCAATCACGGGCCTAAATTGTGGGGAGTCTCCTATCAGTGGAAATGAATTGAAGCAGAGTAGTTTGAAGGAAACGTACTTTAAGGACAGGGAAAAAGTACGAATACATGAGCTAGAAGAAGCCGTTAAAGGTTGTTCGGTAGAAGAAGACAAATACAAGTTAGGGCTTGTGTTTTTTGCCGAAGTTGTGCTATTGGGAAGGGAACCAACCGGATTCATTAACTTAGAGTATTTGAGCCTGGTAGAGAACATGGATGCGTGGAACGAGTATCCGTGGGGTACTATTTCGTGGGCGTATACGAAGGATTCGCTTTTACGGGCACTTGATAAGGGGTATTTGAAGTCGAAAGAGAGGATGCAGGTTGAGAAGAAGAAGAATAAAAATGTGGATAAAGGTGAAACAAGCAAGGCAGCGCGGACTGGGAGGAAAAGAAGCAAGGGAAAGGGGAAAGCTGATGATGTAGAAGGGAGTAATGATCAAGGAGAGGGACGAAGTGCTGCAGTTGTTGGTAGCTTGCAAAATAGGTACAAGATGCGGGGATTTGCCTTCGCTTTTCAGGTAATTGAATATATCGTATAAATATTTGGCGTTGTAGGTAGCATATATACCTTGTATGTGAGTACATGTGCAATGACAATGAACATAACATTTTCTATATGTATTATTCTGTACTAGGAATGAAGTGGCAGTAGGGGTTGTACGCATAATGTGCATGTCAATGTAGGGAAATATGTAGAATCTTTGTGATGATACTGATGAACTATTGTTGTGGGGTTGCAGGCATGGGCTTTTGAGATATTCCCAGCTCTTAGAACAAAGTTTGGAATTGTTCACAAAGCAAGAAGAGTTGGGCAGCCACGACTGTTCAATTGGTTACCCACTAAGTGTGCGGATAATTTTCATAGTCTGTACAAAAACTTGTTTTGTACAAATCAGGTATGTGTAGTTGTGTCCATGTGCTGTTTACTAAGTGCTGATTAGTCACATTGTAATAAAACGGTTCAGGGTTCCCATAGTCCACCATAGTGTGTTCATAGTGTTCTCATAGTTGCTCATAGTGATATGTTCAGAAAAGTTCCAGTGTTCCATAGTCCCTCATAGTGTGTTTATAGTGTCCCATAGTTTGTCATAGTGATGTGTAGTTATTTGTTCATAAAAATTTCCATTATTACATAGTCATCCATAGTGTGTTCATAGTGTGTTCATAGTGTGAATTGCTGCAACAGATATATATATATATATATATATATATATATATATACATAGTGTTAATTGCTACAACAGATATATATATATATATATATATATATATATATATATATATATATATATATATATGGTTGATTTGATAAATGTGCGAATGCAGGTTGAGTTGGAAGTCATTAGGCCAACACCAGAAGAATTAAATGAGGGGTACTGGCCTTGGGGAACCCCTGAAGAAGATGAAACTACTCCGTTTTTTGTTGGAATAGATGCACCGGCATTGGAAATCCCGGAAGGCATCGACCTAGGTCAGTTGCGCCAACAGATAGCAAATGTTCTCAGTAGCTTGCAAATGGTGATGGAAGATAACACCATTTTGAAGTCAACTGTTGCATCCTTGAAGCAAGAAGTGTCAGCTTGTCGGGCAGAATTTGTGGAATTGAAGAGTGTGGTGAATGTAGCGACCGGTGCAGGCATTAACTCTCCGCCAAACTCAGCCCCCGCAGCAGCAGAACCTAGTTCTTCACCATTTAGATCTCCAATGTCCGGTTCTAGTGCATTTGTCGCTCCCTCGAGCATTGAAGCAGAGTTTGTTGGAAGTATGGATCCTAATCTCACCGAGGATGCACCTCTTAATAGCATGGATGTTTTATTGGACACCGCTGATGCCGCCGAGATGATTGAAAATATGGTTGAGGCCGTGGAAAAGCAAGTGCAAGATACACCCAAACCTCAATCTTTATCACTTAGGGTGCCAATTGTGGCTGATGTGCTTGTAAGTGCTAAAGATTATGATTTTCTGTGCAAGCAGCTGGGGAGATTTTTGGAAACACAATGTGCGAAGGTTAAAGGAAAGAAGACTGCAGCAGCTTCCGTGGAAGAAGTGGACAGTCATAATGTCGTCGTTACGAAGGTTGATGTCTTTACCCGTCGACGGTCGGCAAGGACTAGGGGACAGGCAGCTAACAGGGAGCCACATGTACTAGTATGGTCCCTGTGGTCCCTCAAAAAACAAGTGATGCAGATGCGAAGAGAGCGAAGAGGCCGGCAGCGGTTTTGTGCTCGCCATTTACCGATCCTTCTGTGAAAAAGCGGCGTGTAAATGCAGCCAATTTTGATGCGAGTGCATAGGGTGATGCGAGTGCCGCGGGTGATGCGAGTGTAGTGGGTTTCAACCCAAAATCTCCAATACCGCGATCCGACCTTGTGTTCCTTGTGGAGACGCTTCAGATGTTGGCCACTACAAATGGGTGAGTTCACTAACCGGATTATACTTTTACTGATATTGTTATGTACGTTAAAATAGCACCTAACTTGTGCGATGGAATAAAATTACGATGTTGCTATGCAGATCGCTTCCTTGCACAGATTACCTTGGAGGCTTTGAGGTGGACCTGATATTTTTTAAAAAGTTATTGGTTTTGGATGGTTGGTTAAGCTGCACAGTAAGAGTAATGTATATCTACAGCTTCTATTTGTGCAATTATGACTTGATATGCATAATTGGTTGTCAAATGTCAATATTTTGCAGCATATGGACATTGCGCTCTATCTTTATCGAAAACGGCAGGAAGCTCACCTGGACAAGTTCAACTCTGATTGGACCACCACTGATTGGTTGTTTCAGGTATATGGGCACATTTGTTGTAGCCCTCTCAAATTACATATAATATACATTGTGTGGTTGAAATAATGCTTTCGGTTAAGTCATAGAATGCATTAGTTGTCATAAGCGTATAGGATTGGGAATGCCCTGGTTATGTCCTCTATTGTAGCTAGGCTCCGTACAAGTACGTTGCATTCAGTTTGTGTCTGCCTTTTTTATATATATGACATACCAATGCGCTTCCCTGCAGACGTTTCTGAGTAATGCAGCAGATGAGGAGTTCCCTGCCAGTGGAGAGCTTCCACGTAATCTGAGTTACTTGGCCAATTATGTGAATGGAGATCAACCGGCACTTGGCAAACCATGGGCAGTAGGGGTGGGAAAAAAACCCAACCAACTTGACCCGACCCGACGCCCAACCTGTGCCCGTACCCGATTTTGCCCAACCCAAAAATATCCCAACCCAAAAAATCGGGTTTTTGTCCCGACCCGACATTTGTCGGGTTCGGGATCGGGTTCAATTGTTGAAACCCGTCGGGTACCCGACCCGACCCTACCCTATATAATTTATTTATATATATATATATATATATTATATTTTTTAATAAATTGAGTAGGATTTAATTATACCGGTCTGAGTTCAGAACTTCTGAGTCGCCTCAACCTTTCAACTCGACATTACAGCAGCGAAAGGCTCCTCCATCCATTGCCGCCTCAGTTCGAAGTACCGACCTGCAACGACAAACCCGAACCCTCGAGCACGACCACCTGCCAAGGCCTGCGAAGACGAGAGGCCGCGTCGCCGAGGATGGCAAGAGGCCCGCGCTGAAAGACGGTTTGTATATTTGCTCCAGTCTAGTCCCCGATCTCCGTTCATCGATGGTCACCCGTCGTCCGTTCGTCGTCGACCAACCCGCGCCTTGTTCGTCGCCCACCCAATCGATGTCGCCGAATTGACCTCGCCGCCAACTCGCGCCTTCGTTTGTCGCTGCCCACCCAATCGACGTCTCCGAATCGACCTCGCTACCAACCCGCACCTTCGTTCGTCGCCCACCGAATCGACGTCGCAGCCAAGCGACTCAACCTCGCCGCCAAGCGACCTCGCCGAATCAACCTCCGAGCGCGTTGACCTTTTTGTTATGGTTTTTAATTTGATCCCTTCTGGTTCTGATCCGGGTTGTCTTTGATTGTATTGGTGTTTGTTCAGGTTTTGCTTTTCGATAGATCTATGGAGTTTGTCCGGGTTTTGGCTGGGAATTTGCAGTGCAGGCTGGCCAAGAAGAGATCCCAATTTTGAAGCCAATACCATCGAGTTTAGCCCCTCCCAACCCGACCCGACTCAATCAGGTCGGGGTGCCCGACCATCGGGTACCCAACCTCTGTCGGGCTTGGGCTTGGGAAGTAACTAGGGAACCCGATCCTTCTTGGGTCGGGAGTCGAGTTGAATGGTTTCGGGTCGGGTCCCAACCCGATTCCACCCCTAATGGGCAGCGGTTCATAAAGTGTTCATCCCGTTCAATTTGGACAATGACCATTGGGTTGTTGCTGAGTTGGACCGCCCCAAGAAATTGCTAACCATCTATGAATCTTATCACGACAAGTTTTCCGATGCCAAGCTCCACAAGCTTTTATATCCACTGACTACAACTCTCCCTTGGGTCCTTGAGTGCTTTGGGGGTGATTGCATTCCCAAAACTGACAAAGTTTGGGAATATTATAGGCCAGTGGATAATATTCCTCAACAAGCTGACAGGTATGCCTTAATGATTTCCAAATTTGGCCTTAGTACACTCACCGTACCTAATATTGTTGAAAATTTGCGTGCAGGGGTAGCTGTTGTGTGTATGCAGTCCAATTCATTAATTGTCTTACTTCAAATCAGCCAGTGGAAAACTGTTTTGCAGCAGATGAGATGGGGTTCTTTAGGTTGAAGATGGCGGTGGAGGTTGCCAAACATGAAGCATATCATTAGTTGTACTCAGTTGGTTAGAACACTTGATGTAGTATTTTGCTAGTGTTTGTATTATTCCCCTACATGGGCATCCCATTTTTTGCTTCCAAATAGGTTTAGTTCATAGGATTGACCAATACAGTATGGCTGTGCAGTTTGCAGGGGGCCACATCATTCTCTGCATTTTTGGTGGTTAACCCAATTGCACTAATATGCTTGTCACTCTTGTGAACTGTCTTTTGGAATGTATGTAGTGTTACTGTTTTTTGTGCAGCTAAGAATTGGAGTGTTTATGAATTTTCTGTCTAGGTATGCATCCTGTGTTGTGCGTTTCTGGGTTTTCGGTCTGAATTCATGGGTTCTTTTCCGATTGTTTCTGTGATATGACTGTACATGCACTATGTGACACTATAAGCCACTTCATGCACACTATGGATGCCCTATATCATAACCATTGCACTGAATTGGATAACAACATTGTGGCATGACTACACCCGCATTATGTAGCACCTCATGACACATACGTTCACACGAAGAAGGCCCTCCATTACACATAGTGTAACTTAGACAACACCAAAGCAGGGATATGACTATAGAGACACTACAAGACACTACAAGCACTATGAATACACTATGGTATATATTGCATCACAGCGGTACACAAAGCTGCAAAATGACTTTACGACACTATAGTACACTATGGGACACTACATGTACACTATGAAACACCACGGTTAAAAACCTTGGATGTAACTATAAGCACACTATGGTGCACTATGAGACACTACACACACTATAGATACACTATGGCATATTGCACAACAAAGCGGTTAACAAAACTGAATATGACTATAGGGACACTATGGTACACTATGGAACACTACATATACACTATGATATAAGTACGCAACTCAGCTGTTCCCACAGCTGGACTATGACTATAAACACACTACGGTGCACTACGAGACACTACGGAATACTATGAATGCACCATGGAAATATATTGCATTTCAGCGGTTCGCAAAGCTGGGGTTTGACTATGGACACTCTACAAGCACACTACGCATACACGATGGCATATATAGCGCAGCTTAGCGGTTAACAAATCTGGAATATGACTATAGCACACTACAATACACTATGGTCACACTATGAGACACTACGAGGACACTATGGCATATATAGTGCAACTCACCGGTTCACAAAGCTGGAATATGACTATGCACACACAGCGGTACATGCCAACCATGGAACATATATTATATATACAGTTACCGACTACATGCACCATCGGCTATATGTAGTCCACATATCATATAGCAAAAAACTATATACGCATACCATTTCCCTGAACCACACCACCCAAACTAAATATGCAACACACACTTACTACTAATCCACATATCATACAGCACAAAACCATCTCCTTCTTCATTACCGTCTCATACCCTAATTGCACGAGGATGGGGCAGCTTCATCTGACCAAAATGTACTCTTGCCTCCAACAAACTAGTAACATCACGGAAAAGGTCGTACCCTGTTCCATGACATGCAGCAAGTTCATCCTTAAATGATTTGGATTGTTTGAAGCAGTAAATCGCGTCCGCTTTGCTTCTTCCAAACGCATTTCAAGTTCCTTCATCTTGGCGGCTTGACTCTCTGCCAATAAGGTCGCTTCAAGCTCTTCGAAAGTAGCCTTTGCTCCCTTCATCTTTAGTTCGTCCATGTATTCGCCATGGACGAGTGCTTTAGTTCTCCACCATGTGCTTGCTTCATGCAGATATTGCAGGGCCTTCTTGGCATCTTCGATCCTCTCTATTGGATAATGCATATCCCCCTCTTCAGATACTCCCGTATGCTTCATCAACAAGGGGTTGTCAACCAACATAGGTATTGAAGGGAAAAGGCTTTACCATGGAAAAGAACCCTCAAAAGGTGGATCATTATTGGCCGGCTTCAAAAGTCCAATGAGATTGTCAAACTCAGATATAGTGTTTGGATATACAACAGTCTCAGTTGGTGGTTCTTTAGACGATCAGAACAAGAATAAACCTCTGGCGGGTAGCCCCTCCTAAATATTGTTGCCTTCTCATGCCATACACCTTGCCAGTCAGATGTACAAATGTTGTGGTCCCATAATTACTAATCAATATATATATATATATATATATATATATTTTCCAATATTTATTACTAATTGCAGTGTACATGGACACTACTTTATACACAAAGCATAAGATTTTATGTCAGGTGCAAGTTCCTTCATGTACTATGCAAATACTATTAAGTACTATGAATGCACTATGACATTATGCGACTGACTATGCATGCACTGTGAATTTATTGCACAAAACGATCAATACAATATAAGTAGACTATGAAGTACTATGTATGTACTATGAATTGACTGTGATATTATTGCGGATACCAATGCATGCAGTGCGTTTGCACTATTTCGTCAGTAGGATACTTATTTTTATGTTATAGCATATAACATATTTTATGTTATGGCGGGAACTTAGTTTGTATAGTGGGATTGTAGTGCACAATAGTCAATAAATTGGTGGGAAAGTGGCCTAAAAGGCGTGCAGTACAGATAGCCTGTCAAACTCACCATATTTCCCTCATTTAACCCACCATGGAGATGCATTTGTTTCACCCAACAACTCCCACATCTGTTTCAGCGGCTCAGTGAGAAAAAATCCCAACCATCCAACTCCTCGGCAATAAATCTAAGTTAACATTCATGGCACCACAACCACATAAGTCTTTAAATCCCATATCATCCGCCGGTAGTACGGTCCATACTTTTGTGGGAGATGCAAGTGGGGTAGAAGTTAATTCGATTACTAAATCCAACCTCTCTGACCACACACAAAAAGAGTGTTACAGAAACTGCATCAGAGTTGGAATTGCTGATTGCGTGTCAGCTGCTCTAATGTGGAAGACTCTCTGTGAGCGAACTATGGCACATATAGTGGAAGATAAAAAGAGGTTGGAAAGTATTCGGAAACGAACTATCCGTAAACGATATCATGCACGGATGAATCTACAAGGTATTAAATCTGTGACATCCAAGCTTGAAGCGGCCCCCAACAAGCACATTGTGGAGTATCTCCAATCTGCCGGCATGAATAAAGAGAAAAGGGAGTCCCTTTAAAATGATTTGCTTGTGCTAGAGCGTTTTACAAAATCATTTCCCCAGAAGGGCAATGGGATGACCTCACCGTTGCCGGTGCAATGAATATCATGAAGGGTGGGCATCGTTGAAATGTTGATGGATAATATGGTGTGAGGGAAAGGTTTTGCTAGGTTGTGAAATGTTGATGGATAATATGGGTTGGGGGAAGATTTTTGCTAGGTTGTGAAATGTTGATGGATAATATGGTGTGGGAGGAATTTTTTGCTTGGTTGTGATGTTTGGAAGTTATGGGGTTATCTGCATGTTGCCAAATGTTTGTTGGTAGTGTATGTATTCATATGTCTATGCTGTGTCGTCATATTTGTAATTAATGTGGTTATGTGGTTATGTGGATGTTTATAAGTTATCAAGTTTGTAAAGGTTTGCTGTTAATATATGTAATGATGAATGGTTTCGTTCGTTAAGGTTTTGTGTTCCCATAGTCCAACATAGTGTGTTCACAGTGCGACATAGTTTCTCATAGTGTGTTGTAGTGGTATGTTCATAAAAAAGTTCCATTTTTCTCATAGTCCCTCATAGTGTGAGCATCGTGTGTTTGTAGTCTGTTATAGTGCTGTGTAGTGGTATGTCCAAAAAATGTTCAGTGTTCCCATAGTCCCTCATAGTGTATTCACAGTACGATCATAGTTTCGCATAGTGCGTTGTAGTGGTCTGTTCATAAAAGTTCCATTGTTCCCATAGTCACTCATAGTGTGATGATAGTGTGTTCGTAGTGTGTCATAGCGCCGTGTAGTGGTATGTCCAAAAAATGTTCAATGTTCCCATAGTCCCTCATAGTGCTGTGCGTTGTAGTGGTCTGTTATAGTGCTGTGTGCACAGTAGTTCTTTATAGTGCGTTGTAGTGGTTTGTTCATAAAAGTTTCATTGTTCCCATAGTCCCTCATAGTGTGATGATAGTGTGTCATAGCACCATGTAGTGGTATGTCTAAAAAATGTTCAGTGTTCCCATAGTCCCTCATAGTGTGTGCACAGTGCGAGCATAGTTCCTCCTAGTGCGTTGTAGTAGTCTGTTCATAAAAGTTTCATTGTTCCCATAGTCCCTCATAGTGTGCTGATAATGTGTTCGTAGTGTGTCATAGCGTCGTGTAGTGGTATGTCCAAACAATATTCAGCGTTCCCATAGTCCCTCATTGTGTTTTCACAGTGCGATCATAGTTTCGCATAGTGCGTTGTAGTGGTCTGTTCATAAAAGTTTCATTGTTCCCATAGTCCCTCATAGTGTGATGATAGTGTGTCATAGCACCGTGTAGTGGTATGTCCAAAAAATGTTCCGTGTTCCCATTGTCCCTCATAGTGTGTGCACAGTGCGAGCATAGTTCCTCCTAGTGCGTTGTAGTGGTATGTTCATAAAAGTTCCATTGTTCCCATAGTCCCTCATAGTGTGCTGATAATGTGTTCGGAGTGTGTCATAGCGCCGTGTACTGGTATGTCCAAAAAATATTCAGTGTTCCCATAGTCCCTCATAGTGTTTTCACAGTGCGATCATAGTTCCTCATAGTGGGTTGTAGTGGTCTGTTCATTGTGTTCCATAGTTTTTCATAGTTTTGTGCATAGTGTGTGGATAGTGTTCCATAGTCCCTCATGGTGTGTGGATAGTGTTCCATAGTCCCTCATTGTGTGTGATCATAGTGCTTTGTAGTCACATATGGTAATAAAAAGGCTCAGGGTTCCGATTGTGCTCCATAGTGTGTTTACAGTGTGCTTATAGTTCCTCATAGTGGTAGGTTCATAAAGTTCCAGTGTTCCCATAGTCCCTCATGGTGTATTCATAGTGTCCCATAGTCCCTCATGGTATATTCATAGTGCTGTGTAGTGATTTGTTCATAAAAAGTTCAAGTTCAAGTGTTTCATAGTCCCTCATGGTGTGTTCATAGTGTGCTGATAGTGTTAAGTAGTCACATTGTAACAAAACGGTTCAGGGTTCCCATAGTCCACCATAGTGTGCTCATAGTTCCTTCATAGTGTTTATAGTGTGATTATAGTGCAAGGTTGTCATATGTTCATAACAGTTCCAGTGTTCCCATAGTCCTTCACAGAGTGTTCTTAGTGTGATCATAGTCCTCCATAGTGCTTTATAGTCACATATTGCAGGTTGGCAATGAGGGAGGTATTTAAAATTAATTCCCTCTTGTTTAAAAAAACAGCACAAAAAATAATCACAAAGATGACCAGTCACTGTTGTGATGAACTTGACAGATTACTTAGATTAATCACTTGATAGATATAATTTGTGGATGCTTGTGATTTGTTCAACAACACTCAGATGCTATGCCAACTTAGATCCTCAACGAAATCAGTGAGTTAGATATTCGCGAGCTATCCACAACTACAACTTAATCAAACCAGCGTTTCTAATGCAGCAATTAAGATGACCAATTAGGCAAAATTGTCCAGTTTGCATGTTAAGTGAATTGGTGCAAAACTAAATCCAATTTTAATTAAGCCGAACGTTTAACGATACACAAAGATGGACACAGAGTTTTGGTACCCGGAAAAATCCACAAAGGGATAAAAAATTGGGGGTCTATCAGAAAACCGGCCTTCCACTATGAAATGGCAAAAGATGCCCAATACAAGATTTCAACCAAACTCAATATCTAATTTACCTATCTTAAATGCAGCGGTCTCTTGTGCGACTTCTTCTCAATCACTTCACCTTCAATGGATGCTTGCTTGGTTAACATGTCATAGGGTTATACACATGTATTCCTAATCGGTGGCACCGTTGTATGAATGCAGTGGTAATTTATGACCAGTCATAGTTGCATTTTCAGAGAGCTACAAAACTTCAGGAAATGAACAGTAACTGTGTTTACTGCTACAGTTATGAACTGGGCAGCAAACAAATCAAGGTCAATGACCTCTAAAACTCAACTAAGTCTATGAACATGTATGAACATGGAAGACTCTAGTTGCACACTCCTAATACGACTCAAGTATATTAACTTTCAAAAACAAACCGAATCTAGGAAAGATAAACCTTCTTGCAAAGATAGCTAGAATATTTTCAATGAAACTGACTTTGTAAAACAAAGGTTTTATCAACTCATACAATCCTCATAATTCATATGATGCTTCTATGTAAGTGAGCTAAAAGCACTCAAGAAGACAAGATGAAACCAGAGAGGAAGGTATGCTCAAAGGTGAGAGTTTTTCAAAAGATTTTTGTGAATTAATACTTGAAAACCCTAGCTTTGATAGAAGATGAGGTTATGTTTATATAGACACAAGAGGATAAGAAACAAACGGCCAAGATTAATCCTTAAAACTCTCTTTTAACACAACCTAGGCAGATCCGAGTGAGTGGGGTAAAGTTAACTGACCGGAGGATAAAAGCATGAGTTGTTTAATCAATCTGTCACAAAAGCAGTCAACCTTCATATGCATGAAATAGATGACCAGTCACGAAAAACCTAAAATCCTTATTCTTGTGAAAATAAGTATAAAGCCTTAAAGTGTTTAAAAAGTTTTGACTCAATAAAGAAAGGACAAAGGTTTTGACACAGAAAATCTATGCAAATGAATATTATATATGAATGCATCTTCACTCTTCAATCTTCCAAGCTTCTTCAATTATCCTAAAAATCTATAAATATAACCTTAATGACTAATTGAGCTTGTTACATATTTTACAATGTTTTTGTCACAAGGACAGCCAATTACAAAATAACCTACACATATGAATGAAATTGTTGTGTTCCCATAGTCTTCCATAGTGTGTTCACAGTGCACACGTAGTGTCACATAGTGGTTCATAGTGTCTCATTACCGACCCATAGGCGGCAGCACAACTACATTATTCACGTGTGCAGGAGTCTCCCAACTATCTTCTATGTGGACAGGGTAAATAACTTCAGAGTATGCAGCCTCCCAAAAGTCACGACTGTAGAAAGGCGATGCCAATCGATACACCGAAAAATTCATTACCCTACAAACAGCCAAGGCATGCTTGCAAGGAAGTTGTTCCAAGTCAAACTTCCTGCAAGTACAAGTTTTTAGGGATAAGTTTACCTCTCCGTCTGTATCCCCATTGCTAACATAATACACATGTTGATCAAGTCGTACAACTGTCATTCCAGAGGCAGCATGCTTTCTTTTCCTTAATTTCCGCTCTCCTAATTTAGGGCAAAGCTAGGATGTACATTTCTTTGCTTCTGCCAGACGGTCTGCAAACCACCTCTGCAATACACTCCTTATATGTTCAACCAATTGTTGCACGGGAAGAAGTCTTGCATGACTGAGCATTGCATTCACAGACTCTGCAATGTTTGTGGTCATTACATTATACTTTCTAGCGACACAATGTGCTCGAGACCACTTCATAATTCCTATATCAAGAACATACTTCCGCACCTCCGGGTTTGTAATTTGCCGGAAATGGCCTTCAAAATAAAAAATACGATATGACTTACAAGCACGATCAAAACATGATCATACTTCTTCATGCTAAACTTATATTTGATGTTACCTTGCAAGTGATAATAGCACAAACAGTGGTGGGCTCTATCAAACACCTTTGCAAATGCTGTACTAATTTCCTGTTTTCGGTCAGACACAATGATAAGGTTAGGGTCATCGACAATAACTTCCGCCAGCTTTTGGAAAAACCATAACCATGAGTCTTCATTCTCCAAATCAGCAATGCCAAATGCAACAGGATATATTTGTCGATTCCCATCTAAAACGTGGCTACAAACAAAACTCCCTTGAATTTAAACTTTAAAAAGTCTCATTGTTGTATTAAATCCCCTAATGCACTGTCCAAGTGCCATGAAAAAATACTTGAAGTGATTTCCACCTTCGGTATGAATGCAAGTCACTGTCCCAGGATTTCTTCGCTCCAATTCGTAACAATAAGCTGGTAGACGACCGTATGACTCCTCGGGTGAACCTCTAATTACCTGGAAGGCCAGTTCTCTACATCTCCAAGCGGTGGGATAAGATACCTTTAGGTTGAACAATTGCTGGACATCATTCACAATGGCATTGGGTGTGAACTGAGTTCTTGGATCCTACAACTTACATTTCACTGCATCACATACCACCTGCTTCAAGCGTTGACGTTTAGTAGAGGATCTTTCAAGCTTATCACATCCATGGACTCCATGGTAGGCCGTAATTACAAATAACAAACCATCTCCTAATTTACGGCTGTTCAAAAACCATGGGCAATTTACCTCCCAGCAAATAACATCTAATAGGCTTGTATTGCTATTAACCACCTTGTATTGACAATCCCCATGGGTAGCTGCTAGTGATATACATGCTGAAAGAGCCTTCTTTGTCGGAAACACAGATCCTTTTTTGAAATTGGAATTCCAATCTCCGCCTCCTAACCCTTTTGCATATATCGTGTCTTGAGGCCGATGGTTATATGAGGTGGCCCTAACATGGTTCTGGTTTTGGTTTCCCCGTTCAGTACCTTCGCAAGTGCTCCGACCTGCATCATTCACATGGATAGTTGTATATACTGCAGCCGCTTCTTTCTGCCCAATATCTCCTTCATTTCCACGTTCCAGTTGCCTTCCAACTTCCGTATGAACTCCAGCTGCCTCATTACTCAAAGACTCTATATTTGCATTATCAACCGCTTCAACAATAGCATAATTATCATTCACTTCCGAGGTGCCTATACACTGCACAGATGTGATTTGATTGCTTGCAATGATTCGAACCACAGTTAACTGTATCACAGCCCTATTATACTTTAGAAAGTATTGCAAATCCCCATCATCTTCAATTGTTATGTACGTGCTCCCCATTTGTGACATAGGTGCTGGGTAATTCAATTTAACCTGACCTTCCGCTCCTTCTCCCTAGATAAGCACATTTATCTTCTGTTTCAGCTCACTCAAAGTCACATTACGGCTAACTAATAGCCCTTTCTTTTTCCTTCCTTCGTATCTACTATTCCCATCGGCGTTTATCCATGTCCCATTATAAACCACCATTATTCCCTCACTATCATCCATTCATACAGTACCTCTGCATCAATATACATGTGTTTTTCATTTAACCAAATCTAAACATCATTATTACCCTACAATCTTCAATATGAATGAAACAGGTCTATCGTGAACATGCATTATGACTTACAGCCAAAATTGGTGATGTATTCATACAACATAGTCCTACATAGTACATAGTCTGACCATCCCCAGTTTCCTTCCCCATAGTACAACATAGTCCTATATTGTCGCATCTCGGGACCGCTCCGCCATGGGCACGATATTGTCCGCTTTGGGCACCATCCTCTCTGGCCCTCACGATTTTGTTTATGGGAGCTCACGAGCAACTTCCCAGTAGGTCACCCATCATGGGATTGCTCTAGCCTCTACTCGTTTAACTACGGAGTTCCTATGACTCCGAAGCCGGTGAGCTCCTAAAAAGCCTCGTCTAGATAAGAGACTTCCTCCACCCAGCACGATATTGTCCTCCCGTTAGGACTTCACTCCGGGGCGGTTTTGTTCTTGGGAGCTTACAAGCAACTTCCCAGTAGGTCACCCATCCTGGGATTGCTCTAGCCTCAACTCGCTTAAATGCAGAGTTCCCATCACCTCTGCAGCCAATGAGCCCCCAAGAGGCCTCGTGCTAGATGGAGATGGGCATGTACATACAAGGCATATCACCCCCTCTCCGTTGGTCGATGTGGGATGTTACAATCCACCCCCCTTAGTAGCCCGACGTCCTCGTCGACACAATCGCACCACACGGCAGAGTGGCTCTGATACCAAATTGTCGTATCCCGAGACTGCTCCGCCATGGGCACGATATTGTCTGCTTTGGGCACTCTCCTCTCTGGCCCTCACGGTTTTGTTCTTGGGAGCTCACGAGCACCTTCCCAGTAGGGGTCATCATTTGGCCCGGGGGCCCATGGGCCGAAAAAAAGCCCGAAGGCCCACAAGGCCCAAGCCCGGCCCGGCCCATCATGGGCCGTGGGCCGGCCCAGCCCGTATATTATTTGGGCTGGACTTGGACAAGGTGTTGAAAGCCCGGCCCGGTCCATTTAAGTTTATATGGGCCGGCCCGACCCGGCCCATTTAGGCCCGGTCCACAAGCCCACTAATTTCTAATATTTTTCCCCTTTCCTTCAATTTTCCTACTCTTTTCTACCTCTTTTTTTTCTCTTTCTCTCAATCTTTTCTTCTTCTCTCACATACTTGCCCTCTATCTCTCTTTATCGACAACACTCCACCTATAATTTATCTTGAAAAAAGCTATGGCAGTCATATAGCTCTTATGAAGATAATATTTTAGACGTTGAATATTATATTTTGAAGATAACATTAAAATTTTATGCTAATTTATGTACTTTTTTAGGATGATGAATTTTTATTGGTGTTATTATATAAAAAAATTTAAATTATTTTGAAAAATAGTGGGCTTTGGGCCCGGCCCATGTAGGCCAGGCCCATGGAGGCCCATCAAAGCCCGGGCCTGGGCTGGGCTTGGGCTTCAATTTTTCCCTAAAAGCCCGGCCCGGCCCGACCCATGAATTTACATCTTTTGATGGGCTGGGCCCAAGCCCACGAAAGCCCGGGCCGGCCCATTGCCGAGCCCTACTTCCCAGTAGGTCACCCATCCTGGGATTACTCTAGCCTCAACTCGCTTAACTGCGGAGTTCCCATCCCCTTTGAAGCCAGTGAGCCCCCAAGAGGCCTCGTTCTATGTAGAGGTGGGCATGTACATATAAGGCACATCACCCTCCCCGTTGGTCGATGTGGGATGTTACATATATAGTCCTCCATAGTACAACATAGTCCTATATAATCCATCGTATTGCACCATCCCCGTTCTCATTCTCCAGTTACAATCTATGTATTACCAGCATACTTCCAACATCAATTTGGGATTCTTCACTACAATTAAACAAGTATATGAATTAGAATGACAACGCCATTAGACAAAGAATTATACATGTGGGTGACCAGGTGTGTTCTAGAAGAAGCGTAGACGACAAGTTGCAGAGGCCGGAGAGAATTTCCGTGTTTTGATTGAGCCGGAATCGGTCGCCCAGATCTGTAGATTTGGTTTACATTAGGAACGCGTCCGCTCTATCTAACTGAACGAGAAACACTCCGCCGACGATATCTTTGACTTTAGCGGGGGCGGATAGGGAGGGCGACTTCAATGCCACAAATGTTTCCGTGCAGACACAATCAATGTTTTTCGCAGATTTAGCTCACCATTTCAGCTCGCAGGCAGCATTCACTAACTGGCTTCTTGTGAGGGGCTTCTTCACTAATTAGCAGGAGGGGCTTGGCGTGCAAATAGGCAAAACTTTTGCCTATTTTCGGAACACATTTCCCTGCCCGGAGATTTTATAATAGAATTAGGCCGGTTGGCCTATTTTAGATAAAATCCCAAAAAAAAATTAAATGCACAACGACTTTTTTGGAATGCTTGCTTGTTGGTAAATTGTCTAAAATGGCCCAAGGGAGAAACTTGTGTTCTAAAATGTTTGGGTAGGGAAATCCACTCTAAAATGTCCAAATTCTTCACTAATTGCAAACCAAGCCCCTCACAAAATCACGGACGTCTTCCGCCTTCTCCCCTACGAACCAATTTCCCAAATCACCAATTTTGCCGCCGATCGCCGCCGCCCGCCGCCCCATGGCCACCGACGCCTCCCCCAAGTTTCAAAACCCGGACTTCCGACCCGTTCCGCAGCCCCAGGACTTCCGATCCGTTCCGCAGCCCCGGACTTCCCAAAAACGCAGACGCCGCACGACGACCTACATTTCTGGCAACCCCAACAACTCGCGCGGCAGCCCCAACAACTCGGCGGCCCACGCGGTCTCCGGCACCTTCGCGACGCTGGCAAGCGACGCCGTTTTCCAATTTTTGCTGGGCACGAATGCGCACAGCCTGTACAAATCGATTTGGGATTTTTCCAATTTTTTTTTTTTTGGTTTCATTTGGTTGAAGAACAGCGGAAAGGGCAAAAAATCTAGGTCGTTCGTGATGTCATGCTGGTACGATAGATTCTCCTCGCATTTGGTGAACGTTGAGTAAATTGTGCTGAAATTTGGGAATTTAAGTTGATTGTAAATTTAGGTTGATGTTGTTCTAATAAGGTGGGAAGAATGGCGTGAAGTTGTCGAGGAGAATGGCGTGAAGTTGCTGAGTTAGAGTGGCGATTATAAGAGACAATGGACATACTATGAGAGATTATGGTCGCACTATGGGCGCACTATGAGGGACTATGAATGCGTTGATGAATTATAATTAATATGAGAGACTATGAAGGATTATGAGGGACTATGGGTGCACTATGAGGGACTATGGCCGCACTATATACCCAGGGATTTAATTTGTACTAGAAAAACTATGAGTGACTATGAGGGACTATGAGGCACTATAATCGTACTATGGCCGCACTATATACCGAAGGATTCAATTGCAAAGTGTAATAGTATTTTAAGTAGTGTTGAGTTGCTCGCTGCCCGTTGGGCCATTTTAGAACAGAATTTGGCCTCTTAGGCCATTTTAGACAATTTCCCTTGCTTGTTTACGGCTTAAAGTCAATCCTGTCCGGCCCAGTTAGTAAATGGGCTAAACCTCAGCACTAAAAGAAGCACTTATGGCCTACCTTATAGAGGACTGTTTGGCTTGAAGTCCTCCTCAACCAAAAAACTCTCAAAGTTGCCGAGTTTCGTGATCAAGAAACAATGGCGACGACGACAGTCGAGCAAACAATATCAGCGGCCATAGAACTGATAGACACCAAGAAGCAAAACCTAAAGAAGGCCTTCGACGAGCTTCAATCCAACTCCGACGTCCTCTCCTCCTTCAATCTCTCCTGGTCCGACCTCGATTCACACTTCTCCGCCATCCAAACCTCCCTCAACCAAAAGCTCCACCTCCTCCAAACCCTAGAATCCCAATCCGCAAACCCTAATTCTTCATCGCAGCAACCACAGGACCCTCCTTCTTCTTCATGTCAATTGCCCAAAGACCCCTCTCCTTCCTCGAATTTACCGACCCAAATTGGAAAAGACCTATCTTCGCCGCCATTGGCATCGACCCAGATAGCAAACGACCCGGAAAAACCGACCCAGATACCAAAGAACCCGATTTTACCATCAGTTTCGCCGACGCAGATATCCCACGACCCGGAAAAACCGACCCAGAAAGCAAAGAACCCGACTTTACCATCAGTTTCGCCGACCCAGATAGCCCGCGACCCGATAGCAAAGAACCCGACTTTATCATCAATTTCGCCGACCCAGATTGCCAAAGACCTTTCTTCTTCATCAAACCCTCCGACCCAGAAGGATGATGAGCTTGATACAAATTTAGGGGTTGATACTGTGTCCCCTCGGCCGGAATTGGTGGCGTTTTGTGAGAAGATGGATGCAATTGGGTTGAGAAAGTATATGAATGAGACTTCAGATAACCGAAACACGTTTCGTGGGGAGCTCCTGGTGGCTCTAAGAAGTACAAAGGACCCGGCTGCGATGGTTCTAGATGCAATGCAGGGGTTTTATAGCCAGAATGTGAAGAATAACGGCGATAAGGATCCAGAATTGTTTGGTGTTAGGAGAAGTTCTGTGCTGTTGTTGGAAGTGTTGATGAAAATTTCGCCCAATGTAGGATTGGAAGTAAGGGAGAGGGCTAAGAAGCTGGCATTGGAGTGGAAAGGGAAGGTAGGGATGAATGGGGAAAGCCCTTTCGAGGCATTGGGGTTCTTGCATTTGGTTGCAGCATTTGGACTGCAGTCTGAGTTCAATATGGATGATCTGGTTGATCAGTTCGTTATCGTTGCGCGGTATAGGCAAGCTATGGAGTTGTGCCGGAAAATCAATTTGGGGGATAAAATTGCAGGTAGAGTTCTATCTTATTGGAAACATGTCTATGCCTAGTTGATGTTGATTTTTATTTAGTTATAGATTTGATAGTATTTCATGTTGATTGCTGTAACTGTGAAGAATAGAATGCTTATATCTGGCATGTCTTTTGATTTACAGTGTTATCAAGAAAGGTCGTTTGATGTTTAATGGGTACAAGTTTTACTAAGTTGGTTATTGTGGTTGACACAAGGGTTATTTCATTCACGGGAAAAAATGAATCCTTGAACTAAGTGTTAATCGTAAATATAATTCGGAGAGTGATAAATGTGAAATTTGTCTTGCTCTAATCTCTAACATGTAGTGGAGAAGGACTTAACTTAAGCCTCTAAGCAGTACAAAGAAGGTCGTGCAATAAGTATGAAAAGAAAACATAGCTTTCATGCGCTTACTACTACTTGGGGATCTTAAGGCTAGTCAGAACATTACAAAATCCAGTTTTGATTTTTCTAAATATCCAAACACTGGGCATGTCTTGTTGTGGGGTGGAGTGGGGGTTTGTTCCCCTTAGGATGGATTATGATTATAACTGTATAACGTTTGTGTTGTGTTTGCAGATCTGATTCAGAAACTTGAGAGTAAGGGCAAACATCTTTTGGCTGTCAAGTTCGTTTCTGAATTTGATCTGACTGATAAGTTCCCACCAGTTCCCATCCTAAAATCGTATCTGAAAGAGTCCAAGAAGCTTGCTAAGAAAGTTTCTAAGGATGGACATAACTCTCGCAAGTCACTGGTAATTTCATATTCCGTAATATTGTACCTAATAGCTTTCAAAATTTTACAAAATAGCAGTGCATAATCAGTGAGTATATATGCAGAATGAGGCCACAGCCAAAGAATCCGGTGCTTTGAAATCAGTACTCAAAGTTATTGAAGATCTCAAGCTTGAATCTGAGTATCCACCAGCTTCTCTTCAACAGCGACTTGACCAGCTGGAGAGGGAGAAGGAAAACAGAAAACGGAGTGCAGCTGCTCCTGCTGTCAAGCCTCTCCAAAAGAACCAGCAGATGGCAAAACAGCTGGAAAAGAAACTGAAGCAGGAGCAATACGGAAATAAGCGTCCTAGAATGACTGCTCCAGTTCACTCTGCAGCAGTCTCAAGTAGTGTCAGTGCAACAGGTTTGTTGCCTGCCTATGTTTATTCTGGCACTGCTCCTGCTCATCCAATTGCCTCTTATGCAGGTTCATCAGCTGGGCTGTACAGTTTAGCAGGAGGCCAGCCAGGTTTTCCTGCAAATGCAGGCCCTTCTAGTACCCATTTATACTCGTCGGAACAGATTGTTCCATCAGGTTATTATGGCAGGCCAACTTCCTATGGTGGATATGGTGTGCCCCCCAATTACCATCCTTCTTACTATCCTCAGTAGTGCTTAGTACTATTTGGTGCTGTGATAGCATACTTTTGGATGGAGTAATGCCTTTTGCATTTCTTGCTTCGCCATGCTGATAATCAGAAAAGCAAATTCTGCTTTTTATTCACAGTTATTGTAGCAATCAACTAGAGTTGGTAATTAACATATGTGGTTGCATCATGTCTAATTACTCGAACAAATTTTTTGCTGTCCAGAGGTTTGAGTCATGCCCGAATAGTTTGGATGCTTAGAAAGCAGCTGGAAAGTAGTATAGCTAGTTTACCTATTAATTCTCTTAGTACTAATTCTTGTGCACACTGATCCATTATATTTCACTTGCAAAAAAGGGGAGGACATTCTCATTTTTGTAGCTAGTTTAGGGCTTCCCTTGCGTTTCCATTTGATGGGGCAAGCAAACGTTCTATGCCTTTCAGCAAAGGAACTTGCAGTTCATTTTTGGACGCCCTTTTAAGGTGATGGTTTTATGCCTGTGTTGCGGAGGAACTTTGCTTTTTTGGTTTGAGGTGGATGGTAGCAGCTGTAGACCAAATAGTGTTGGTTAACAAGTAATTTGACCTATTTATTTTGACACGGTCATTTTTCTCTTTTTCGTGGAGGGGTTTACTCATTCCTATTTTGACCTGACCTCTTTGGGAGCTACTAAGTGTTTGCTCTTCTTCAAAAGCTTGTTGAAAGCCTAAAATCCTCTGTATATACAAGGAGATAACTTTTTTCAAATATAGAGGGAAAACATTGGGTTTCCCTGGTAGTTACTCAGGATAGATTACTACAACTTTTGTGTTCTGCAAGAGCTGGAGCAAAATAAGGTGTGAACATCATATCGCCCTCCTTTCTTATGTGCACCTTTGCCATTTTGTTGAAGTGAGTCTTTGCCAAATGGCCTCAAAGCCTAGTGAGTCTTTTGCCAAATGGCCTTAAAGCCTATGGTCCTCGATTCCTATCTTGACTCCTCTGATGAGGTAGGGGGTTTTTAAGATCGGCTCCTAATGGAGTTCTTCTATTAGATATTAAATGGGTACTAGGAGCATAAGGGGCAAGAAAAGTAAGATGTCTTCCAGAAACGTTGTTTCTAAGACTTAATTGTCTCCCCTATCTTAGTTTATGAGTTTATGCTTTGGTTGCCATCAGAGCCTATCCATAATCCGCATCACGTCCTGTCTATGTGTGTCCCGATGGGCCTTCTCTAGCTTACAGTTGAAGGAGGCTATATTTAGGGTTCTGGATCAGGATTTACATTGTTCTTCTTCACTTGGTTACGGCCATCTGTATTCTTCCAATTACTTGTATTAAAAACATTTGTTATAATTAACAATTGAATAAGAAGTCCCTTGGAGATGATCACCATGTATGTTAGGTTAGAATGGGAAGTCTCTCACAAGTCGAATTGGAAAGATGGTCTAAAGCAAGGATTCAAATTTTGGTTTCAATGGAAATTTCGACAGTTCAAATTTATGGAACTTTCGGAAAAAATTTCAATTTCGGTATAAAAAATAAAAGGAGTAAAACATGAGAAAACCTTATAAATTAATGTTTCAATTTTGTGCAGCTTCTAAAATCAAACAATAATGTACTCATTTAACATATAAGGTAGGTAGGTATGTCTATGTCGGAATTAACTTGCCAATTAAAGAAAAGTGTATATGAGTCATAACTTGTAATCAATTTCAAATAGTTTAATTCATAACTATTTCAACATGCATGTGATGTTTTGGGGTAGAAATGAATCAACATAATATTTGGTAATGATTAAATTTGAAGAAAAAATCAAACGTCATGGTTTTAGATGTAAATATGTTAATTTTTGTATAAGAAATATATTTGTAATAAAGTTTCAATTCACAGGGTAGATTTATAACTATGTAAAGGGATTGATTTATAGTAAATTTTGAGTTTTGGGGTTGGCATAAAATTGTCAAATATAAGGGTTGTTATGAAATTTGTTTATATAGGCAGTCGAAATATTCTGTTAGTTTTAAGAATATTTCGAAATTTCAGAAACTTTTCCTTTAACTTTGATCGAAAATCCAAAATTTCCGAAATTGGCTGAAAGTTTGATGTTTTTCAAATAAAACAAAGGGCAAATTACAATTACATACCTTGTGGTTTGAGTTTAATTTCAAACTGATGCCTGTATTCTTTTTCTTGCATTTCAGTACCTTGTAGTTTCAAAATCTTGCAAACTTGTTTTGCCATTCTTGACCGTTAGTTTTGCCGTTAAATGATGACATGGACATTGTGGGACCCACCAGTTCATTCTTCCCTCATGTGTTTTCAAGGGTAAATTTGTCTTTTTATCTAAATATTACTGGTCAGTTTGCTTATATTTTGCAATCTAATTCCGCTGGGCATGTTCTAGCCATACTACAAGGATGGAGACAACGACGGAGAGGGTGGAGACTACGACGGCACTTGATGGATAAGTAGAGATCAAGAAATTTGATATCGGTAAAGTTGCGATTGATAACCATTCGAGTGGGGGTGATGGTTTTCGTTGTGGTTGGGTAGGTTTTGGTGGTTAGTTTTCATGGAGGATGAGAAGAGTGAGGACGATGAAGGTGGTGGGGATGGTTCTGGTTATTTTTATAAATTTATTTTAGATTTTAATTAAATAAAAGATAAATTTACCCTTGAAAACACATGAGGGAAGAATAAATTTGCAGGTCTCACAGTTTCCATGTTATCATTTAACGGAAAAACTAACGGTCAAGTAATCGCAGAACAAATTTGCAAGATTTTGAAAGTACATGGTACTGAAATGCAAGAAAAAAAATATGCAGTTATCATTTTGAATTTTGACTCAAACTACAGAGTACGTAATTGTAATTTGCCCTAAAATAAAACATACCCCCTTGCAAACTTTGGTAGATCAAAAATCTAAAATTCTGCATTTCGGCTGAAATTTTAATCCGGGATCCGAAGTAAAAACACATTGAATGAACGTTTGCACAGGTTGTTTGAAAATGGAAGCGAAGTGGTCCATAACTGCATTATTGTTGTTTTATTTATTATTTGGAAATTTTGGCTGCTTTATTGTTGGTATAATTGCTGTTTACATCAATTGGTTGGAGGCACAAGGACAGCTTCTGGTTCCGTATTGCCTCCTTTAAGACTATATATACACTCTTCAGAACCAATTCAATGAAGTCAGTCTTCGTCCACTGATGAGAGATTTTTATTTTTATTTTTTGATAATCAACTGATGAGAGATTTAAGTTACTCAATTCATAGCCTCTCAAAGACAACTTAATTTACTAACTGGTAAAATGAAGCCGTATCTCCACTAATTAACTACCGACTCTACTCATACTTTTTTACCAAAGTACTGGAAAAAGAAACTTAAACATGGTGATGAGCTTCTCAAGTCTCAACTAATCTCGCATGATTGACATGAATAAGATGTAGTTTTATATAATCGTTAAACACAAAATGTCTTGAAGTCCACACTATTTGCCCATCTCAATGGTTATTCTCCTCACTCAAGTTTTATTTATTTATTTATTTTAATTTGGAACATCGCCTTGCAATGTAAGATGAATTAATTTTGTAACATGAATATTCCACTTTAAGTTTTTCTAGATGGCAAATTTTGCCTATTGTCTTGCTATTGATTTTCCTGTTGAACTTTTTTTTTTTTTTTTTTCTTTAGATCTAAGTTTTCCTCTTCAACTTGGTAGGTAAGAATATGGAATCAATCATATATCTTTGTCATTGACTCAAATAAATGCTTCGGGTGACATAAATTCTCATCTCCCATTGCAAGTTCATCTGATAAGAGGATTGATCTATGTGATTTTCTTTTTCCCTATTAAGTCTTTTGACTCAAATCAATGCTTCCACTAAAAGTGAAATTTGAGTAGAGATAATCAAACTTGTTCCAAGTGGTGGATGATCCTCTAAATAGGGTTTCCTCAATAAGCTCCCAAGTCAAACTTCAATCCACTTCATTTAAACCACCCCAATGCAATCTTTCTTGGATTCTTTAGATAATTGGATAATTCAACAAGCAAACATTGCCGTGACAAAACCTCACAATTCAGTAGTTCAGAGCTGCACTATTTACTTGGTTTTTACCAGTCCAGTAAAAGTTTAACGACGATAAATTAAGAGTATTTACTTCTACTTTCCGATATTCAGATTTTCCCCATCCCTACCTATCAGAAAAATGAGCAAACGTCTGCCGAAGAAAATCAGACTTTCAGATCCAATCCAGCAAGTCAACTCTCTCTCTCTCTCTACAAAAAGAAACACCCCAACCGAAATTACGATTCCACCCTTCCTCTTCCCCTGGTCCGAAACAAAAAATCAAACTCAACTTACCTTTCGTTTGACTCCCACCAGACCCCCAAACCCGAACCCAGCAATCCCCCAATGGACGCGACCGCACTCGACCACTCCTCCGACTCCTCCGACGACGTCGATCCGGGCTTCACCGCCTTCCCCCACGGCTCCGACCCGACCCGCTTCGACGGCGGCGGTGGGGCCAAGTACAAGCTCATGTCTCCGGCCAAGCTTCCGATCTCGCGGTCGCCTTGCCTCACCGTCCCTCCCGGCCTCAGTCCGACGTCGTTTCTCGACTCCCCCGTCCTCCTCTCCAACATGAAGGTCCGCTTCGCGTCGTTTTCGATTCAGTCTCTCTCTCTATTTTTCTTTGCTAATTTGTTTCTTAGCTGCTGCTGGAAAAAGCAAATGCTCTTTTTGAATCTTATGCTCTGTTTGGCTGCTTAATCAAGTGTGGGAATTTCTGCTTTTGATCTTTTGTTTTTTTTTTGTTTTTTTTTCAATCTATTTGTGAATTAAATGTGAAGGCTCTGTTTGGTTGCTGAGAAAATGAATACTGTACTGATTTGAGCTCTGCTGAGCTCGCACTTACTTCATCACATCAGGCATTTTCTCGGTGACCAAACAATTAACATCGGGTTTGACGGCCTTAGATTTGCCCCGTTGTGTATGCTCTAGTGGGGAATTTTGATGTGATGTTAATGATGAGTGAGCTAATAAGATGCCCTCTTCTTTAAGCGAAATTCGAAAATCCCGAATTACTGTTTTTCGTATATTTTGTCGCTGAACAGCACGGGTTTTGCGGCCAATGCTTCGTTTACTTTTTGTTTTATGCCAGTGAGATTTTATATCTGAGTGCTTAGGATGGGACCCCAAGATTCTGATGCTTTGTTGCTGTTTTATAGCAATGCAATACTTGTTATTGGCCTACTGGGTCTTTTCTCTTGATGCCCCGTAGAGATTGTTCGAAATGCAATTGCTTTAGGGAATATGGGGCTTTCACTTACAACTCTTTGGACTTTGTCCTTCTCTATAGCAGTAGCAGTCGACAGTGTTGTTTTTTCACATAATGAATCTTTCTTCTCTTCCTTTTGGGTTGTGGGTGGGTTTTAGCCTTTTAGTTTGTCTTTGTTTAACGGTGTGCAAGTACGGTAAACAAGTTTCTATTTGTGGACATAGAATAAGGAATAATATGCATCAGCAAGGAGGAATAGGGAGGCTAGAAAGGTTGTGGGTGAAGGTGCTGTTGTAATTCGGGATTGGCATGTGTCTTTATAGAGGATAAGACCTTTCATTGTGATAATTGGGATTGGAGATGATTTTCCTTGTTCAAAACATATTGCAATAGTTTCAGTGATCTGGGTAACGCATACTATGCCATCTTCAATGGATTTAAGAAATGCATCATGTATTATCTAGTATTTGTTTCATTTCTGCTGGTAGACAACTATTAAATCAGGTAGTAAGAGTTATTTTGTTGGTCTAGGATTGATAGACAATTTGCTCATCTGTTAGTTCATGCCAATCAGAGGGATGGCCTAAGTGATTGTGGGAGTTTCCTGTTAATGAACAGATGCAAATCAGTCTATCACAGTACCGCCAAATTCTGTTTATCAATTTGAACGCCTTTGATCACACGGGATAACTCATGGTCCTGTATCTTCTTGTCAGCTTCCTTTTTCTATTTTTTTTTCATGAAGAATTTTTCTGTACATTGTTCTAAGTTGATAAAAGACTAATTCTTCTTTTAAAATTTTTCCGGTATTGCAGGCAGAACCTTCCCCAACTACTGGGTCATTTTTTAAGCCTCAAATGGTGTACGGATCTCTGAGTTCTACTACATATTCAGCAACCACTGCGTGTTCTGATTTCAACAACTCTGATGAAAGAAATTCTGGAAGCTTCGAGTTTAAGCCTCATGCTAGATCAAATATGGTAATTTCCCTGCAGATCATTGGTCAATTATAATTTTGTCAGTTGCATCTTTGAGGACAATGCTTTGTTTTTTTCGGTGGTCAATTATAATTTTGTCAGTTGCATCTTAAGCTTAATGCTATTCAATCTTTTATGTTCCTTTTATGACACTTACCTAATTTATTCCATCTCTTTCTGGTACTCTTTCCATACTTTCTTTGTTTATTAAGTGCCAGAGTATGAATTCTGAGCTTGATTGTCTTATGTCGACTAGTACTTCATTACCGTTATCTACTTCATGTTTTTTTTGCTAAATACACTTTTAAACAACAATGCTTTCTAAGTTGGTAGATGCATCTAATTGTAGAACAATGTCACTTAGAAAACATTAACATCTTGATTTGAGTCCATTACTCTATTTTTTCCTAATGCTTTACAATTATTCAAGGTTACTACAGATTATAACCACCATAGGATGGAGCAGTCTGTGCATGTCCAAGGTCAAGCTCACTCTCAGTCTCTTGTACCTCCACCTTTGGTTAAAAGTGAGATGGCAGTCTCCTCAAATGAATTGAGTTTTTCAGCACCTGCTCACATGGTTACTACTGGAGCTAATGCACCTGCTGAAGGTGATTCAGATGACTTAAATCAGAGGGGACAGCCAAATCATGGAGTCCAAGCATCACAGTTGGATCGTAAAGGAAGTGGGCCTTCAGTCATATCTTCTGATGATGGGTATAACTGGAGAAAGTATGGGCAAAAACATGTTAAAGGAAGTGAATTTCCTCGCAGTTATTACAAATGTACCCATCCTAATTGTGAAGTGAAGAAACTCTTTGAGAGATCTCATGATGGACAGATAACAGAGATTATCTACAAGGGCACCCATGATCATCCTAAGCCTCAACCTAGTCGACGATATAATACTGGTGCTATGATGCCTATCCAGGATGACAGATCTGACAAGACATCATTTTTGGCTGGTCGAGATGGTAAGCATCAAAGTGATTTCTTTAGCTGTTTTATGAATAAATTAATGTTCTTTTATCAACTCGTTTAATTTTCTTTTTCTTCTCAAATCATAGATAAGCCAGCCAACATGTACGGGCAAGTTTCTACTACTAATGAGCCAAATAGTACTCCTGAGCTATCTCCTGTCACAGGAAATGATGATAGTATAGATGGCACAGGATCACTATCAAATAGGATAGCTGATGAGGTTGATGATGATGACCCATTCTCAAAAAGGAGGTATAATATTCTAGAATTGTATTTGTTGTTTCCTCTGTTAATC
This sequence comes from Spiraea crenata, assembly GCA_033992175.1. Lineage (NCBI taxonomy): Eukaryota > Viridiplantae > Streptophyta > Magnoliopsida > Rosales > Rosaceae > Spiraea > Spiraea crenata. The sequence goes on along the minus strand of JAVBHV010000010.1, from coordinate 1,017,367 downwards.
ATGTTCCCTTACTAACAAAGTGTCCTACTTGTTGAGCAGGAGGATGGATGTTGGTGCCATGGATGTCACACCAGTTGTTAAGCCTATCAGGGAACCGCGGGTTGTTGTCCAGACTCTGAGTGAGGTTGATATTTTGGATGATGGATACCGCTGGCGCAAATATGGTCAGAAAGTGGTGAGGGGAAATCCTAATCCAAGGTATGATTTATCATCGAGCAGAAAGTTGACAATGATAATTCTTGCTGACTTCATCTGTTTCAACATGTTGCTTCATTGCTTGTTGTTCAACTTTGTGAGTGCTCATTAAATAGATGTTCTTTCTTCTCTGTGGTTAATGGCTTATTCTCAAAATTATTATGTGAAACATGCTTGTGACAATGTTCATGGGATCAATTAAACCCTGTGTTGCATGGATACGGGTGTGGGTACAAGGATACGATACGGCAAGATACAGAGATATGGCAAATCTCAAAAAATTAGGATACAATACGGGTTGGATACGGCAATTAAAAGATATACATGATGTTATTATTGATGTCAATTAGATAATAAATAACATACCGATTTAGATTATTTTTGCTTAATCATGACATTAGGAGGCTAAATGATAGAAAATTATAGATTCTTTAGTAGGCTAATGATGTTGATGAGTTCACTTAATTATAATATATAACAAAATTACCAAAGCAGACAAACTTTGATTGAAAATTTCATCAAAACTTAAAGCAGGTTTATAACTCTACTTTCACTGCGGCCTCTGTCCGTCACCACCTGACATGGGCAGGAGATGAACATTTACTGGTGGCGATGGTTTTGTGGGTTAAATGCGGTTTGGGTTAACGTTGAAGCGAGGTAGGGACGGTGCCTGTCTGGTTGCCTTCAAAGGATAAGGCTCGATACGCGTATCTGACCGTATCCGAGCATATCCCATCGAATCCCCGTATCCAACACGGGACTCGGCACCAAATTTCCGCATCCATGCAACGTAGATTAATCCCCAATCTCTCTGCTATGGCATCTGGTGTTCTGGCTGTCATCATTGTCTTGTATGGATGGCTCTGGGTAGGATGGTTTTTTTGCAATCTAGTACAATGTACTTTGTCTGAGAGTTGATAGATATCTTGAAAAAAGATGATATTAGAATTTGATTTTTATTTTTTTAGCTTTTTTCTTTCCCTTTCCTTCCCTCCCTGTAGGTGATTGTTTCATCAAAACCGAGTTTCCCTGCAAGTAATTGTACTATTCCTATTACCTTATTTGACTGAAACTTGCCTTTCACCTTCCTTAACACTGCCATTTCATCTAAGAAGTTAACCAGATCTGCTGACCCTGCATATAAAACCGAATCGTCATAAAAGGTGTCTTGAACAGATTGGCAGTTGGCATAATGTTAGTTTGGCCTCATGTTTTTACTTCAGTAACTGCGTTAAAAGGTCTTGTTGGAAAGCTTCCAGCACAAACAAGGCATGTGAGATTAAATTGAGGATGTATTCTGGATTGCTTCCATAATTCAACTAACTTATACCTGACCTTAGAACTTAACCTCATTGTAACATAATGTTATCTGTGTTACTAATTACTTTGGTAGTGTAGGTGGCTCTCATATTTGTAATTTACCCTGATAGCTTTGACTTCCAATGTTGCTTGTCAATAACTAGGACTGATACTAGTTCCACCCATCCACTAATTCTCATTGTTTTATTAAAGAATAACCCAATATTTCAAAACTGCCCATAAATCCTAATTTTCTGTTGACATTCCTGTACCATAGCTTCCCTTTTGTTTATATTCTTTTGAAAGCCATATAAATTTCATAATTATATTGAGGTAGGAACTGGCAGAAAAGAGGGAGAGAAAGCAGTGGTACACATATGTACTACCATGTAGGCTTTGGCCCACTTTATGTGCATGGTTAATATTTAGCTCCTCTCTCTGGTTAACCGCAATTTTTTTCCCCTAAAGTGATTTATATGGTTTCTCATCTTTCTCACATGTTATGCAGGAGCTACTACAAATGCACAAATGCTGGATGCCCTGTTAGAAAACATGTGGAGAGGGCATCACATGATCCAAAAGCTGTCATAACTACATATGAAGGGAAACATAATCATGATGTTCCTACTGCAAAGACTAGTAGCCATGACACTTCTGGATCAATAACTATGAGTATCCCATCAAGGATTAGATCAGAAGAAAGTGACACCATAAGCCTTGATCTCGGTGTCGGAATCAGCTCTGCTGGTGAAAATAGATCCAACGAACACTTGCAACTGCACTCCGAATTTGTGGAACGCCAATCTTACAATAATTCCGATTATAGGGCTGTTCAATCCAACCCCGTTTCGACATACTATGGTGTTCAAAATGGTGGCATCAATCAGTATGGATCTAGAGAAAGCCCCAGTGACTCACGTACTATCGAGATTCAACCTTTAAATCATAACTCTTACCCATATCCACAGAACATGGGAAGAGTACTAACCGGTCCATAGAATTGCTTAGGATGAAGCCAACAGAAATAATCTGCTTCTCCCCCTCTTTTGGCACAGCGGAGGTCGGAGGCACCTCTCAGATACAAAGGGATAACAAGGTATTCTTCCTCTTTGTCTAGTTCAAAGATGTGGTATTAGGTGCCTGCTGCGAAATGCCTTCTCTGTCCCAAGTAATGTATGTGCAACATTAACATGTCAGGGAATGCTATGTACAAATATGAATGAACGCTAATATTATATTCTGAGTCTTCGACGTCATGTCTTGTAATTCAAATGCTTAAATTTACAACACACAAGAAAGTTTTGTATCTTTTAGCCTTTGTGATGGGCTTCTAAAAGTAAAAGCAGTATGATTTATATCGAGCTGCTACTTCTGGGTCTTAAATTTGCTTGGCATTGTGAATTTTATGGCTTTAGCTTGAACAATCTAGATGCTGGAGCAGGATGCAAATCACGCATCTTGATTTCGTTTGTCGGAAAGTTTTGATCTTCTTGTTGCAATAAACCATAAAACCTACACCTTTTACATGTAATGTAAGATACATTGTGCTTTGTCAAACGGCGAAGATAAATCATGCTCGAGCCTGTAATTATATGGTCCCAATGTGAGGACTAGTGGTGATCCATTGAAACTCTCTTAGGTGGGGAGGAAACCTTCCCTTTGGTTTTGACCATAACTGTTGCTTTCTCAAGGAGACAAGGACAAATGTTCCATTTATGGACTTTCCAGTGGGTTTGCCTCTTTTTGGCACAGCTACTCGTGGTTTGCAGCCTGTGAAGCAACGTGGTAGAACTAACTACCCCACAGAAAATAAGTTTTAGATTAGAAAATTATCTCCGTACTCTTTTTCTCATCATGTAGACCGTTGTTTATTTGTGGACTTCAGATTGAATAAACCAAAGGAGAGCAACGTAAAAGTGGTGTGAAATTTTTTTTATCTTTAAGTTTAGAACTAGAAATTATCTGAATGGTGTCACTCAGTCTGAAAATTACAAGCCGTGGGATGACATGGATCGAATTCTCTCTCTGGTCACTTTTGTTGACTATAGAGTAAGAGAGAATAACCAGAGTAAAAATTGAGAAGTCAACAAATATCCTTAGAGAAGAAGCTAGAAGGTGAATATTGACAATCAAATTCTCTGTAGATTTGTTTCTTCTAATGGCTGCTTGTAGTGAAATTGAAGTAGGTCAATAAAGTTTTTGGCATTTCCAACTTCAAAGGACTGGCTGGAAGTATCTAATTCTGCCTTCTGCAGACAAAATTCCTTTAAATCCCTAGTTTGTCCATTGCTTGGTGGCTAGTGTAGCATCATGCAGCCGCGTAGTGGTCCAAGACTCCGCTGCTTCAATTGAAGGGTTGAACACATTTCACTTAGCCCAGTTATGCTTGGAGAAATTAAGCATATTTCACCCTCACGTTTCGCTAGTTTGTTTATATGACTGTATATCTATCTTTACTAATGCTATACTACTACACTCTCAGTTTGTGCATTTCAATTTTATTCTCCGCACATATAATACTTGAATTAGTAGTACTTAATAATAGTGTGACTGCCAACATTTTCCATAACTTCCTTGCAAAACAGTGTTCTGAAAGCATTTAGATTAATTACCTGACAATATGTCTGATACATCAGCAACTGTATCAGTCTATAATTGGGAGAGTAGCAGTATAAGACAGTTCTAAGCAAGGATTCAAATTTCGGTTATGGTGGAAATTTTGGTAAAAAAAAATCTGGAGAAAAACATGATAAAATCCTATAAATTAATGTCTCAACCTTCTATAGGCTCTAAAATCAACCAATATTAATGTACGTATTTAACATGTAAGGTATGTAACTATGTATATGTTAGAATTAGCTTGACAATTAAAGAAAAATGCATGTGGGTTGTAACTTATAATCAATTTCGAAGGGTTTTATTCATAAATATTTCAATATGCATGTTAAGTTTTGTTTTGGGGTAGAAATGAATTGACTTGGCATTAGGTAATGATTAAATTTAAAGAACAAATGAAACGTCAAGATTTTTAGATGTAAATACATTAAATTTCATATAAGAGATTGATTGTAATAAAATATCGATTCATAAGGTAAATTTATAACTATGTAAAATCTCAAGGGGGACTGATTTATAGTTTTAATTTTAGGGCTATTTATAAATCGATCAAATATAAGGGTCATTCTGCAATTTTTGGTTTTTAGGAAGCCGGAATATTCTTTTAGATTTAACAAAAATTTCGGAATTTTAGAAACCTTTTCGTTAGTTTTGGCGGAACATCCAAAATGAAACATACCCTTTTCGAATTTCAAAAGTCAAAAATCCAAAATTTTAATCTTTGGTTCCAAGGTAAATGTTTTTTTTTTTCCAGAAAATTCCAGGTAAATGTTGGTCCATTTGTTTGTTCTCGAAACTTAAAAAAGGATAAAATGGTGCATTAGTTCCAGTGAAGTGGAAAATGTTCAATTCCCAGAAAAACACCCTCACTAGTTCACTCTACAAAGAGATGCATGCAATCTGGGTATCTTTGAAAGACAATGTGGGGTGTTCTGGAAATAGACTGGCAGATGTAGTTTACCGGCCAACCGAAAGAAGTAACAGAAGAAACAACAATTCAGGAAAGGCAAATTTTGATAGAGAGTTTGTTCATGGCAAAGAGACTCCAACCCGAGAACACACACAGCTATATGGTAAATCTTCTGCCCATCTCATTTTGCTTTAGAACTATAAATGCTGCAAATTCTTCCTTACTACTCCCAGCTAAAGTCCTGAAATTAGGTTGACAGAGGCCCATTTTTGTATCTATTTCAAGTTACAGCATGAGAAGATGCTACCAATGGAAATTAAGTTTATCATTGACATACAAATCTTCATTAATTATGAAAATCAAGTAAACAAGCAATTTTTGTCTTAAGTTTCGCCTTCCAGTCGTTCAACAAGGAGCTGTGGGAGAGTGACCATGTACACCCAGGTGAAGTATAGTATCTGATTAGTATTTGGAAGCTTGTAGCCCATATGACTGAAGCTAGCCATATAGAATTTTAGCCACTAGACCTGCAAACTATATGTCTATCAATGGTTGAAATCAACATATTTCTGAGGAACATTTTTTTGTTATCTTTAACCAGAGCTGGACATTGGAGACCCATCAAGGAATATTATCGAGATGATTGTCCAAAGAGCATCGTTGAATCCTTCGAAGCCATCAAGCAGGATCAAAAGCGTCCTGAGAGTGAGGAGCTCCCCAGAAACACTTGAACGGTTTGAAAAATACAGAGAGATGGTAAAGAAGATGGCCGAAGACAGACTTATGACGCATCCAAGAAGCACAATAGATGGAAATGAGTTGTTGCGATTCTACAGCACAACTATGGCCTGTTGCAGTGGGAAGTCTAAGCATGTCTCCGACCTTTGTAAGGGTTCAACTTGTCAAGTTTGTAGGATAATTCAATCACACTTTGACACGGAGTATGCATTGAAGAATGAAATTCAGTTGAGTACAAGTAGTGAGGAATTCAGCGAAAACACCATTACCAGCACAAGGAGGAACAAGATAAAAAGGGCCGTAATTGTTTGCAGGGCAATTGCAGGGAGCATAGTTGATACCAGTGACACTGAAGATCAACAGTCTGATTCAAATGGAAACCAACAGCAGCATTCTGCTTCAGAACCCTTGATAGTGCAAAATCCGTGTGCTGTGCTTCCCTGTTTTGTCATTGTTTTCACCTGATATATCAAGTTTAGCTTGTAGATTGTACTAAACTTCGATCAAGATTTATGTTAAGAGTCCCTATATATGATATATCTATCAACTGCTACGGGCACTAATAAATTTTTTGTCAGCGGTAAGTCTGTTGTGATCAGAGACTCCAGAGTATATTACATTGTTCTAAAAACACAATTTAGATTCTTAATTTAATTTATGAGAATTGACTTTGAAGGTACAAAGATGCATACGGAAGAAGGCTCAGTTATTATTGATTACAGCATAATCTTGCAACATGATAAAGTTGTCACTCTACAAAAGATATCTAAAGAAAAGAAAAGCAAGCTAATACATACGAGATCTGGAGACCATTTCAGGAACACGGTACCTTAGAAGACCAAGAAATAAAAACATTCATAGGCGTCTTTACCTCCATGCACAAGAGGCAACTAGTGCTTGGTTCATCCAGCCGAGATATAAAGCTCCATCTTTCTCCTCGAGCGTATACTTTTCAGAATAACTCTGCAATAGCGTCTTGATAGTGGCATTTACAAACGAGCTGAGTGGATAAGGTGAAAATCCAGCCATAGTAAACCGTGACCTCCACTTACTGAGAAGTTCATGACGTTCTACTCTTTCCATCCCTTCACAAGCTATAATGTTAACAATTTCTCGTGCCAGGCAGTGCTGCTCAACGTTAATCCGCTCCCTATGTTCCCTGGGCAGAGCCACATCAATTGAATCAAAAACAGCCCTGAAATAGCTCAGTGTCTCAGTGAAACGAGAAAGGAAAGGCGCTGTGTTAGTGTTTGATTCCTGTTCCACAAGAGTCACCACCCTGGGAGACAAGCTCTTAACCAGCCTCAATAGTCGGTCCCTGTGGTTTTGACTGGTCACACTCTCATCCGGCATGTGGTGTAGCATGAAGGCAAAGTTAACTGCAATTGGCTCACCAGGTCGAACATCAAGGTCCTTCAGCTGAACTTCAGAACCAGAAATCCCAGCAGCATGGAACTCAAAGGGTACCTTACATGATGCTGCAAGCCCTGACAACCGCTGTCCTACAAGACTCAAGCCGCCTCCTCGTGCATAAGCTGATGTAGAATCATCTATGCCTGTGATCCTAATGTGTGGAGGTCCTCGAGGCCGAATAGCTAAAGCCTGGATCAATGTTATCCACTGGCTGCCTTGAGCAATCTGAAAATCAATTATATGAATTCTGCTTTCATCCTTCATAGCTTCTGCAATTGCCCCATTGGCTGACATATAGCCAAACTTGAAGTATGGGCAGACTTCATAAAGAATGTGCATGTATGAGAGAAGCTCAGCACTGGCAGGCTCTTTGCATCTTAACGCTGCATATATAGAACTTCCTGAAGAGGCCAACCTTGCAACCAGACCTTCCAACATGTAAGCTCCTAAACGCTGGATTGGCTCACCCGAAACTGACACCATCTGACGTAAGTTGGACATCAACCATTCAGTTGTAGACATATCATTATTTGCCAATGCTTTGGCACAAGCGCAAAGCACCTCCACCAAGTCACCTCTAGAGACTATCTTCATATTTTGTTCCCAGTTCTCAGCCTCTGCAGAAATTTGGTTATGCCCAACCGCATCTGTGATGCCATACACGTCCAAGACATCTGAATTACTTCCCAGCAAAACACTTTCCAGTTCTCTCATTTTATGGCCCAGGTCACCAGTATCATTTGTTGAGCACAACCGGTTGCCAGGAGATCCAGAAGACTGGTTGGACTGCAAATCTGGCTGAGATTCTGGACTACCATTTCCCGAGAAACCTAAACTAGATGAGGAACTGTGAAGGGGGTAAGTACTGGTTCCTGAGGATGATTCAAGAGCGCAGTACTGTTCAAAGTTTGAAAGCTGTGATCCTGGGATAAACTCATTAGAGGATGTTTGCTGGTCAACATTGTGGATTGGCGGCCAACAATAAAAATCTGGCTCTTCCCCAGACTGTTCTCTGGAATTTTGAGAACCATTCACGATCATATGCTTCTGTGATTCTTGCATCCTCAGGATAGCCTACTATTTTGATTGATCGCACCAATCTAAGCACTAATAAACTGTTCCGGCAGAAAATTTCTAACTGACAGACCTCATGTCATAAAGAGAAAACCTTGGCGCCTTCATATCATGTAGATCCCCCTTAATAACCTTGGAGAATTTGATGCAAACTTTGCTTGGAAATAGTTCTATATCAAAGAGTAAATATGTTCTGCACAGAAGGGTAACAAAGCAATTAGTAATATCAATATGAAACAAAAAGTAATGGAAATATCATCCTTTACATTGATGCAATATCTGATCACAGCATGCACCTTCCATCTAAATGTTGCCACATCAACAAAATTTCTATCTACCAAAAACCATAGACCTGCTTTCATACCCCAGATATTTCCAATATCCCAATATGCAAGGGAAAAAAGAGGAAAACTTTATACATAGTTCTCAGAATATAAAAGTGTTCAGAACATCTGAAATTTCACTTATCCAGAATTTCCCTATATCTCCAGGGCATTCTAAATCGTCCATGTCTCCAGCCCGAATAATTACCCTCTCTGAGTTCTGATGAGAATAAACCCCTCTTAAGTTGTAAATTGGAAATTTAAATTTTTCTTAGTTTAACAAATAATCTAAGCCTTGGAATTTAAACTTAGCATTCATGATTAGGAAACATAGAAACTTTAAACATACAAGAATTTCACTTAGAATTCATAAGCTATCATCATTTCTTTATTAAAACAGAAAGAAGTAAGAATTCATGATCCACTCCTCAACCACCTTTGAAACCCATGAATTACTACCTCTAAGAAAATATATTCAAGCTTGAAAAACCAATCTAGGCTACCAAAGTTTCCACCAAAAAAAGTTCATTTCATGCTATAAGAGTTCACATCTTGATCACAACACAAAACAAAACAAAGCTAATGAAACATATACAAGTGCACCAAACAATTTTTCAACAATCTTACTTGAAGAACAAATGAGAGATTGAAAACTAAAGTTACTAAGCCCTGAAACAAATTTGATGGAAACCCATGATGAGGTTTTTACATACCTAAAGCTATCGTCTTCTCTGTTGCTTCAAAAGAAGATCCAAATTTTGTTGGTAAGGCATCGTCTCCTACCTAAACAAATATCTGCCTCAGCTTATAACTGTACCTACACCACTAAAACCCTCACTGTTTTCATGAATTACTCTGGTGCCACTAAAATATATACAGTCGTAGCTGCTACCAAGTAATTATTTTAATAGCAACCGTTGGTGTTTATTCCATGAAAGTTATTGATTGATCATCATCTTCATCCTCTGTGTACTTTGTAGTCATGGGTTGCTGACTTGTGTGACGTGAGACAGTCCAATTCAGGAAATTTTTGATGTCCCACATCACATGGTTATCTTTTTCATCGGAATGTTGATAAAGTCAAATTTCATTCTCGTATTAAAAATTAGGACGAAGTCACAATCTATAGAGGCCAAAAATCTATAGAGGCCAAATCCACTGAATTACTTGAATTTGCTGACGTTTCGCAATTGGGACATGCATATATTTTAGTGCTATCTTTTGGTTTTTTTACCTTCATCGTTTATTTACCTAACTTTCTTATCTTTATGATTTGTTAGCTCTGTTTTGTTTCTATAATTTTCAATCTTTATTTCTCTATAGGACTTTCTTGCTTTTATTATTATATTTATTTGAATTTAAAAAAACGAATCCAGGATTAGTGTAATGTAATGATGTTGTTTGACTTGAAATTTGTTTATTTTCAATTCATCAATGTTGATTATTGAAAATGTCACGCACAGTCAGTCACATATGCATTGACTTTTTGTTAACTAATAGCTCACTCACAAACAGTGTTGTTATGTATAAAGAGACACCAATGGTGCCATAGAACACGAAATCGACCATCGATGAAGATCAGTCTTGGTTAGCATGCTCATGAATCATCTTCCTACAACAAGGCCGTTCAATGTCGATTCACATTAATTTCATGCCAACAACAAAATGGTTTTAATATGACTTTTGACTATCAAGATCAATTGGCTGGGTTGACATATATACAAACATGGCGATGATTTGTGCTTAATTCAAGACAAGGACCTGAATAAATCTTTGCGTTGATTTTTTTTGTGAATAAAAGGCCAAAAGCCAAAAGCCAAAAAGCCAATTCAAACTTTGTAGCACAATACGACAACGTAAGTTTTGGAAAAAGCAATGACCTTTCGCAAGCAAAGACCATCTGATTGGGAAAGTGGCCTGAAATCCTTCATTCAATTTCATATTTGTGTTTATCTTTTACAGGTTTTATCGAACACTATTTATTTAGATGGCGTTCAAACATTATATATAACGTCGGCACATCATCATGCTGATGCAATATATAAAACATATAGATGTATATGGTTTTCATTCGTCATGAAAACACAATTTTTGTGTCTCTAATCGGTTGCACACAATACAAGTGTACGTATGCGTTGCTTAAATAACAATAGCTACATAATTTTTATTTTATTATTTCCCGACGAAAAGGGACTGAGCCTTTTCATTAATTTGGGTGGAAACAGGACAATCCTCAACCAACAAGTCAGTACAAGTACAAGTAAAAGTAAAAGTAAAAGTAGGAACAAATCTAGCTAATCCACTTGCCCCTACTTGCCCCCTGAAGGCATACAAGGAAGAAACCAAAGTAACTTTAGAATACTGTACCAAAAGATATTGGATATCTACCGACAACGCGCAAATATGATACGATGATACAGCTGGATTTCTCACATACTGCACCAAAAGGAGGTAACATGTTTTTCCACAATAACGGGAAATGAAGGATAATGCACAGGCCAAAGCCTCCCCCAGCACCAAACCATCAACAACATGTAATAAACTCTTTGACAATTTGATCTTGGTGAGTCTAATTTGAAGCAAGCACGAATGATTGCGCCTTGCTAAAGTTTTTGTTATCTTAATCCTTTAATGGCACTCCTAACAACGACCATTCTGCTTGTTTCCAGCTATATTTGTTCAACCAAATGATTTTATTCATCTTTCTTAATAAAAACTTAGGTAGATACCATCGTCAGATACTTGCTTGTTTTAGATGAAAGCCAAACTAATATGTGAGTTGATTACAATTGTCACTGTGTGAGCTATTTACTAAAAAGGGAACTAGTTTTTGTTCGATATACCAAAGATTCAAGAGTTTGAGAATTTGAACTTTGAATATCTTTTACCATTGTAAATAGAAATATCGTTAGATCAATTAGCCACAAACAAAAAAGATATATTTTAAGTCAAACTTATGTTAAATGATGAACTGGAATATAAACTTCTATAAATTCTAATGAATTATATGAATTATTGGCATGTGGATTGTTATGAACAAGACATGAATGTAAACTAACCACAAGGTCCAAACAACCAATTTCCATGGGAAGAACACCTAGTCGAATCAAGTTGAAGCATAACATATGCCCAATTCAAATTGAACCTTATGGACAAAAGCACCAAAGCTAAAGATCTTAGCCAGAAAAGAATCTCTTCCATGATTGCCAAGGGAGAAACCCACCTGGAAGAAATTTTACAAAGAAAATTGTGAATTGTGAATTGTGAATTGTGAATTGACTTGACAAAAAAGAATTTTCAAAAATAGAGTTTCTCATGAAAATAACTTGTTATTGGTAAAGAAAAGGGATATGAATGAAGCATACCACATCCAGGACATTTTACATAGGCTTCTTTGGTCAAAACAAGCCCTGACCCTCCACACACCTCACATTTTCTTTGTGCTATCTACCATGCATATCATATCATATTCAACAAGTTATACACCATACATTATTTGTTCGATAAGCTGATTAAATAGATGAATTCATCTCATGCATTATTCTGAAGGAACTTACTATTCTTTTGCTAAATTCAATCCCAGCAACCACAAAAGGTGTAACTCCAGCTGCACATAATAAATCATATAAATTAAAAAATTATTAAGTTCATGATTTCGTTTGAGAGAGTAGTGAAAATGTACCTATTGCACCAACTACAATTTGCCAGGTGAGGGCGACGGGGGCCGGATCGGCTAAAGCTGAAACATCTTCGACTGCTGCAATCCTCCATGTTTTTGTGCTGGGAACTTTCATGAAAAGATTGCATCTGTTTCTGGAAAAGCTTGCTGCATATTTTGTAGTTGTAATATTGTCAGTAGTGCTTCCTATTCCTAATAGAGTAGTACTAGTAGTGTTGGAGGTGCTTGGAGTTGTCATGAGTATGGAGGAAGTGCTGATTGCAGCTTCCATATGATTCAATTGGGTCATGAGATGGGCTGAGACTCGACATGGGCCAATGCCTACTACATATATTTGTGTTTGATATTGGGGCCACGTTGCGCAACACGCATTCACCCGGTCACTAACCAACGTGCATCACACATCTCGGTACGAATAGGAAGATATTTGATTCTTGGAGCTCTTTCAATATAGAGATAATATCAAATGCCGATAATGTCATGCGCAAAAATAATTTGTTAAGTCATTACTCTATAACAGTTAGCATGCACATCTCTCAGTGTTAGAGCATTTCCACCCCAAAAGGGCAAGGGCAATGACGAGGGCAAAAGGCAAGGAAATTGCCCCAAATTTGGGTATTATTCACATAGGACCCACCCGAATAGTAATCGTCTTTCAATTTGATTCCACCGCAAAAGGGCAAAGGTAAGAGGTGATCACTATTCACCAATAAAAAAATGAGACACCGACACATATCTTTAAACTTTCCATCGAAATTTCCACCGATATGATTTTGAACGGTTGTCATTTGTGACATATGTCGACCTGACTATTCATGAAATTTGATTTTTTTCACAATTTTGTTTATTTGCATAAGCTTTGTTTATTTGTAATTTCATAATCAAGTCCATCTATGTGTTTTTGAATACATTCGGTACTTATAAATTTTTTTCTATTTTTTCACATTATTTCGCTTTTTTCTGGAATTTTTTGGCAAAAAAATATTGGTCGTCAGATCTGGAGATCGACGGCCAGAAGACAAGCCACGTGGCATCTGCTGATCAAAAGGAGAGTTCGACAGCACAGCTCCTTGTCTTCACGCGCCCTCCTGGCGCAAGTAATGCACGCGCCCAGTTAAAAAAAAATATAATGGCTGCTGGGTGGACAGTGTTGTCAGCATGATGTCAACTACCTCCCAGGCAACCCCAGAGGTAGAAACGTGCCTCTTGCCTTGCCCGGCATCCCCACTCTTGTTGAACAGTGCCGACCTGCCTCTTTGCGGTGGAAGCTGGGGTGACAACTCACCCAATTGTCTCTTGCGGTGGAATTGCTCTTAGGAGCGGCCATATTTGAATCTTGAACCTGGGGAAGAGATTAAATGCCGCTAGACCATGTTATGTGCAAAAAACATCCTGCTAAATTACTAGCCTCACTAATACTTGCAAATTGAAACCCGATAGCTTTTTTACTTAGCAGTGTTAAAGGATTTTGTTAACTTATCGCAAGTTATTTCACCGTATTCGTTTCCGAATAAGGTTTTATTAATTTAAGTTCGATCCATTCAAGATTAGAGAACATCTTCAATATAACCTCTTATAATGAATCATAAGAGAAACATCATTTCATTAAAATTACAAAGAAACTTTATTTTCTCAAGGAAAAAGAGTTGTGTTTGGTTTTATGGCTGCACTCGGATAAGGTACTGAGTTGCCTACATATGTTTTTGAGGGAATCAAGTCACCATAATTCAAGACTCCAACCAGTGTAAGACTTTGTTGAAAGAGATTTGTGTTTGAGCTATATAAATGAATACAAATGACTGTTTGGATGTATTTGGGTGTCATGGAAATTTGATGTTAAGAATTTAGCTCATGGCTGCATCCAGTGGGGAGCCAGAAAACTTGCTCAGGGGGGCACTTTTGCAAGATTTCAAACCTTGGTACAATTATCAATTCCAAGAGGGTTTTTTTCTGTATATATTTTACAAAAAATGACCAACAAGACCTACTTCAATAAGGGAAGTTAGAAGTTGAGGTGGGGCACGTGCCCCTTCTAGCCTCAATGTGCCTCCGCCTCTGGTTGCATCTAGATTGAGTCTCTAGACTGCTTACCTATCCTTTTGAGGAACTCAAGCCAATGTAATTCACAATTTTGGCAAAGTATTTGAGGTTGTGATTGCGACTAGATTGAGTCTTTAGACTGCCTACTTGTCATTTTGAGGGAATCAAACCGACATAATTCATAAAGATGAGTACATATCAGCGTAATTGATGGAAAAATATAAAAGAAGGGGCAACCATGTAATGAAATTGAGTTGAAGATAAAAAATATGATAATTTGGGTTTAGAAATATTAAATTTGATTTAAAATGAGTTGTATATGAAGTATTGAGGGAATAAAATATCTTGCGAAAATCTGATAGGAGGAAGAAGATAATGATAATACAGTGGATAATTCTCCTATAGCAGGGTTTTAGAGTATATTCTTCTCCCTCTAGAAAAATGGAGATACCTTTCTCGCTCTCCTCTTCCTCTTATCCTTCTTCCTCCTGCAAACTCCATCTTCACAACTCCCAATTCTTCGTGACCACACTCCACAATCTCGCCGGCCGCCGGAAAAGAAGGTCCGGCTCCGGCCGCCGCTTCGTGGTGCTGTCCACCCACTCCAACCCCAAAATTCTCAAGTCCAACCGCCGGTCACGCTACGGCCAGCCTTGGTCCCCCTACGACCAGGATGATGAGGAGGAGGAGGCTTCGCGAGCTAGCGACGTGTCGGACGACGATTGGCTGCTCAATGTGAGTTGGGTTTTGCACTCTTTCAGTTGTATTTAGCTGTTTCAGATTTTTGTTGTCTTTGGTCGTGTGTTTTTCTTGCTCATGGAAGCTGCAAGTTTTGATTTTCATTTTCATCTTCATTTCTATTTATTTAAAAGTAGTTACGTTTCTTTTCTTTCTGTAAATTATGGCTATAGGTAGTTATGTACTTAGAATTTTTGTTGAATTTGAGGTGCCCATGTGTGTAGCATAGGTGAATTTCGAATTATTGTTGAATGCTGGTTCATTTGGGTTCTTGATAATGTAAGTGGATGCGTATTGAACTGTCATGCCCAAATCAACAAATGATTAGAGATTGAGAATTCGAATTTTGTACCATTTTTTTGCATTTCATTACCGAACATTTCAAAGGTTGATTGTTGGCTGTTATCACTTCTTTACATGCAATAAGTTGATGTGTGAATGTGTATATGATGACATGCCGGAATTACATTGTGTTTTTTTTGTTGATTGCTTCTCCAGGATGATGACGACTTTGCCGAAATTTCAGATTTTGATGTTGATAGAAAGAGGTCTAAAACACATAAGCCCAAATCAAAAAGAGGACTTTCCAATAGTCAATTGGATGGAAAAAATTCCAAGCTCGTTCTAGAGAAAAGTAGTGCGGAAAACTACTATGATAGTTCTAGCAGAACGAAGGAAGTCAGTTCCTTTGGTGTAACTCGCAAGGGAAAGGTAGCTTGTGGTGTGATATGGCCATCTATGAAATAGTATTATCAAGTAAACTGCTTTCACAAAGACACTTATTTGTTTTATGTGGTTGAAGAGCAGGTTACGAGGAAGGCTATGGAGGAGAGATTCCCTCGGCTATCAGAAGAAGTTGAGTTGGATGAGAAGTGGTTACCCCTTATTGATTACCTAAGCACATTTGGGCTTAAGGAGTCGCACTTCATTCAAATGTACGAGAGACATATGCCTTCTCTACAAATTAATGTCTGCTCTGCACAGGAAAGGTTGGAATATTTGTTGAGTGTTGGTGTCAAACAGAGAGATATAAGAAGGATGCTTATGAGGCAGCCACAGATTCTCGAATATACAGTTGAGAACAACTTGAAGTCCCATGTTGCTTTCTTAACGAGTTTGGGTATACCTAGTTCTAGAATCGGACAGATCATTTCTGCTGCTCCATCCCTCTTCTCTTATAGTGTTGAGAATTCACTGAAACCCACGGTGAGATACTTAGTTGAAGAGGTCGGGATTAAGGAAAAAGATTTAGGTAAAGTTGTGCAGTTAAGCCCTCAAATTCTGGTTCAGCGAATTGATATTTCATGGAATAGTCGTTTGCTCTTTCTTTCTAATGAAATAGGAGCACCCAGAGATAGTATAGTGAAGATGGTTAAAAAGCATCCGCAATTCCTCCACTATAGCATTGATGATGGACTACTACCCAGGATCAACTTTCTCAGGAGTATTGGGATGTGTAATTCAGACATCTTGAAAGTTTTGACCAGTCTGACACAGGTCTGCTTACGTTCTTTCATGCCCATCATAGTATTATTGCATTCTTTCTATTTGGATGGGTTTTATTTGTTCTTGTCTCTCACAAGAAACAAATTTTCTGCCATATTTATATATTTTGGAGCATTGCTGATTTTCTCTTTTACTGGAGACCTGATTGTGTTCTGAAGAAAAAAGAAATAGCTTAGTTGCTTCTTCCCATTTAACAAAGTAATATCTGAATCTTTACTTACAGTTTCTTTCTTTTAAATTTCTGACAGGTACTATCACTATCACTGGAGGAAAATTTGAAACCCAAGTATAAGTACTTGGTCAATGAACTTCATAATGAAGTGCATTCGTTGACCAAGTATCCTATGTACTTAAGCTTGTCTTTAGACCAGAGAATTCGCCCTCGACATAGGTTCTTGGTTTCTCTGAAGAAAGCTCCTAAGGGGCCATTTCCTCTAAGTTCATTGGTCCCAACCGATGAATGCTTCTGTCAACAGTGGGCTGGAACTAGCTTAGATAAGTATCTGGCTTTCCGGCAGAGCTTACTTCTGAAGGAGTTTGCAAAAAAATATGAAAGGAAGTGATAACATCTTCCCATGAAGTATGTCTGATTTTACTAGCCCAGATGGTGGACGAATGAGCTGCCTTGGTTAGCAACTTCTTCTACGAATGAGTTTCAATGTATGTCACTGCTAACAACGGTTCCGTAAGTTCAGGGTCATGCCTGGAGTAATCAAGTTGCTGGTGTTGACAGTTATGGTTGGGGTGATTAGGTGGCACGCCACTTCAGTGCCATTATTGGTTTATACGGGAGCTACTCCAGTTTTTGATACATGGTTACAACTTACATCCTAAGGTCGAGGCACCTTTACTTCTGACCGGTTGTGAATGACAAGACAAGACTGTCAGCGTGAAGCTTAATACTTTAAGGTGACTTCTTTTTCTGTTTTCATTGAACAAGAAAGGGTAGTTTCCAGGAATATGATTCCACCATTTTAATTCACATGTTTGATTGACAACATGATGCGTCTGTCCCTATGTGCTTTGAACGCTGCTTCTTTAGATGTTTGCTTACAGCATTGTTTTAGATGATTTCATACTTCCTAAAGATTAGTTAACTCATTGCAGGTTCTAGAGTATTGGTTGGCATCTTATCAACTGAGGAAAAGCTTTACTAACTGCAATTGACTTGAAACGTGAGGTGCATTATTCTGTGAGCACTTTTTGTACCTACTGTATGCTATGTCAGTGGAGGGTGAGTTTTTGTTTCTTGCTTCATCCTCACAGATACTCTAGAGAACGGGAGTACTAGCTTGTAAACATTTTACTTAAAACTTCTGGCTTTTACTGATCTATAAAATGCACTTCTGAAATTAATGTTTAACTTGTCTCTTATTGTATTTGTTCTTTTGTTAACTGACCGCTATGAAACTGTTTTGAATAAAGAGGTTATGTTTTAGAGGTTTTTGATACGATATCCATTTACGTTCAATCTCTTTCTCAAAGTTTCTTGCTTATCCCAGTTTGTATCCACATCCTATACCATAACACCATGTCTTTGTCCACCGTGGTTGATATAAATTTGGTTGGTTCGGTCAATTAGTCAATTAGCCAATGTAGTTTAGTCACAGTTACTTCTCGTCCTTAGAATGGTCAACGGCTTCTCTATGTTACAAACGTGGTGGTTGTAGTTTCTTCAGAAACAGGTCATTGTTTAGGTCATTGTTTTAGACTTCATGGCATTTGATCCAGTCAGGTTGGTAGAAGCTTGCACGTTATCCATTTAGGGGTCGGTTTGCTTTATACAGATCGATTATAAATCCCCAATAATAATATATTTAGCAGTTCAAGAAAGACAGTGAATGGGACAAAGTTGAGCACTGCTGGTTGAGTTTGAGCAGAGTGCCTCCAATTCACCAACCACTATGTTATTAGCTATTGAGGTCGGTTTGTCTCTATGTATTTAGCTTTCAGCTGTCCATTCCTAATTAAACATTTTGAGAATTTCCGTATTATAGTGTTAAAGCCTTCATCCTGTGTGGTCATATTATACAAGGATGAATGCTTCAGGCTGAAGTTTATGTTGGATGATTTGGGTTTCTCTAATCGAATAAATGAATGGATAACTTTGTGAATACAATAGTTTTGGCTTTTTGGAACAGGACAGTAGTCAATAAAAAAATAAATTTGGGCTTTCAATGCCTTGTTGAAAAAATGAAGCACACCGACCCAGAATTTTTCAAAATTTCTTCCTTCCGTTTCGTATTTAAAATTCTGATATTTCGAAATTGGTTAGTTCCTTCACAAACAAGTGCCCAACTACTTTATTTATTTTGAGCCTACATTCCTGTCTTTTTTTGTCAACATTCCTCCATTATTGTCCCAGTCCAATCCTCTTTTTTTTTTTTTTTGAAATCTGAAATATGCAATTTGAATCCACTTCAGATTCTGATACTAGTGAAGGTGCAATTTGCATAAGATTGTAACAAGATAGTTACTCTGACAACTAAAACAAAATGCATGTTGTTCAATTTCAGAGTGATGCACCAGCGGGGCAGAGAGATGTGGATTCAACATTGATATTGTCCTCACTTAACCACTTATTAAGTTCAAATATGAGGTTTATATCAAAACACTCGGTGTTATAGAGAGGGAATCCAAATATTATTAACTATATTGTAAATTTAGAAATTCAACATGAGACATAGAATCATTTCAACACTCCCCCCTCATGTGTGTGACCAATGGATAATGGATTAGACATGAACGGTAATGCTCTGCAGAGAACCTAAAAGAAAGATAAAGACGAATGGCCATATTGGGCCCGAAGATTAGGAGAGAAGATCAGCCCGCTCAGATACCATGAATTTTCGAGTGGCACAACAACGAGATGGAAAGACGTGGGTCTAACACTGATATTATCCCCACTTAATCATCTGCCAAGTGCATGTGTGAGGTTTTATCTTAAAAGGGCCTGATGTGGGACATATAATCATTTGACACATAAACCAATATTGGAGCTCAAGGTAATTCGATTGAGGATCAAGTATGCATCTTAACCAATTGAGTATGTGGATCCAACAATGATATTATCCCCACTTGATCAACTGCCAAGCGCTTATGTGAGGTTTTATCTTAAAAGATCCCACTATGGGACATAGTCATTGGACAGAAACCAATACTCGAGAGCAGGGTAATTCAATTGAGGGGATCGAATATGCATCTTAAATCAATTGAGCTACAAGTCCCTTGTGCATTCAATGTTGTTCACCTTATATACATTTTGAACATTGTCACATGCAAAGACACTGCTGTTTCATTTTATACCAATAGCCGCATTGAACCAAGAATGGAAAGAAGTGTGCAGCCTTTGAATTCATGGAAATTTACTGAATTAAAGCACAGCATCAACAAATATGTTAGCTTCAAAATACAAAAGGCATTTGAACCTGAGCATTTCTGTATATGAAAGCTGAAAGATGGAAAAACTGGTATATTTATAGTTCAAGGTAAATTCATCCTTGCTCAATGCAACAGAGATTCAAAATGTTCTAGATCCTGTCTTGCCTAAAAGACTAAATATTACATCAGATTCTTGTAAAGATCTAGATGTCTTGCATTATTTCTACGATTTAACATAAAGAAACTGTAATTCTTACATGTACTTCTATGTATCGACTTGTTTTCTACATCCGTGAACCCAAGTAATAGGGAGGAATGTCATCTAATGTTTCTTCTGTAGGCAGTATGTACTTGCAGGAAACTTCGGCAAAAAGTTATGGAG
This sequence comes from Spiraea crenata, assembly GCA_033992175.1. Taxonomy (NCBI): domain Eukaryota; kingdom Viridiplantae; phylum Streptophyta; class Magnoliopsida; order Rosales; family Rosaceae; genus Spiraea; species Spiraea crenata. The sequence goes on along the minus strand of JAVBHV010000010.1, from coordinate 997,073 downwards.
CCAAAGTAAAGGAGAGACGACGCTGTGTTATGTGTCGAACCAAATATGTCACCTTTGAACGGGATACCTAACTCTATAATCTTCTGTGTTGCTGAACCTATATGACCGCTGAGATGCCACTAGGCATTGAAGTTGCAAATGGGCTATCTGGGAGATTAAGTCCTTCACTGGAGTGAAAACAATAGGGAATGCATTGTCAGAAAACCAATCAAAATACAGTAAATCGTTGAAAGAGGCAAAATGTACTATAAGATTATCTATGACCCTCAAACAGAAGAAAAATATATACCTCTCAAGCTCTGTGTATTTGGTGTTAATATGCTTGATTTTATCATCGCTTGTAGACCCATTGTTTAAAGTATCCAACAGATAATTGAAACATTCGGCAGATGGGAAGTTGAAGTTATCTGCATAAACTACAGTATTGAGAAGACTACTAAACAAGAAAAGAATAGCAAATCAAAATGGAAAACAAAAGTTACTCTGAGCACAGAAGTTGATATCCGATAGAAACTACAGACCTTCTGAGGCATTTCGCCCATCCATGAAGCAATTAGAGTGTGCCTGATTGGCTAAAGGCTTTCGTGTAAAATGCAGCTCTGCCAGCCTCATCCTCTCAAGTTCTAGCACAAATTCTTGCTCTTCCAGAAGCTTCTTCCTTACCAATCTAGAGCTGTCATGGCTTCTTGACACTGAAAAATACATGCATTAAACTCTATAACCAGTTGACACGCAGAAAAAAAGAAGAAGATTACTTTGACAAAAGAATTATAGTTCATGAAATAAAGCTCGTAAAGAATTATAAAGAAACTTGTTGGTAATAGCAGATATCCATGTCTAAAATATAAGCTTGATCATAAGAACCTCAAATCAAAGCACTTCAGGTGCTACTCACTTGAGTAAAACTCCGATTCCATGTCTAGACAGTGTGGAGAATAATAAGCTGCATGTTCCATCCTATCTTGGTACTTCCTGCATAAATCAAGACGAGATTGAGACAGAGACAAATAATCATTACTACGGAAGGTGTAAGACACTCCAGCACTGTTATAAAACTGCAAGCAAAACTTCAGTAATACATGCTACCTAGCAAATATGGGATGCAAAATACTTTACCAACTATATCAAGGAAGCTAACTAACTCCTTGGAAGATATGGACCAAAGACATTGTCAAAAAGTTTTGATGTACATAATTGCATGGAGGGCTTACGTTGAACAGTGCATTCTCCATCGGTAACCTTGCAAAGTTTGATTCAAGACGTGCACATCTATTCTAGATTTGGACGTAAATGTGAATTTCTAAGATACATTCCAGGTAGTATCACTTACAAAGGTGAAATTTGGACTAACCCATATTCCAACCTATCAAATTATATGTATGTCATTGGCTCAAATGGATATTGGTTTTGCCTTTGCTAAACAAAATTTCACAAAAATCTACCTGTCAACAAGCTTTGATTTTTCCCTGTAAGGTTTCACAAGAACACGAGCTCCACAAACATAATGAGGATTTCCCTTTGCCAAAATCATTTGTACAGTGTCAGCATGGAGAAAGGTTACAAAACCAAACATCCTTTTCTGTTGGCAGGGGATTCTAACATCTTCAACAGGACCAAAGGTACTGCAAAAAAAAAACCAGCACAATGAAAAAACTATTGAACTCTTTGATTTTAAATGCAAACAAGCCTGAATCCATGTTTCAAAAAGATATTCTAGAGTAAGAGTATTACTTGAAGTAGTTTGAGACATCATCTTCACTGAATGTGCTCTCAGATGGAAATGTTAGATATATCTGTCTCGAACCACTAACAACAGGACCAGGATCACCTTTGTCATTCCGGTTATCCATATATTTTGCAGAATCTTCTGCCAAAATTACTGCATGCTGCCCATGAGGCCTGTAAGTCATATAAATTCTCTTGTTAGAAACCTACATTTCATTGTATTGAATACTGTCATTGTATCGGTCAGAAAACAGTAAACAAATGCCAAATCATGCACCTATCAATCAGCCGAATACTGCTTCCAAGTCGAGCAAGAAGCTTGGTCAAACTATAGCCAGCCTTACCATTTCTCTGGCTTTCAGTTAGGTAGCCTTCTGCCTGAAGAGATTTTCCGTATTTATCATAATACATCATAGGCAGAGAAGCAATTGAAATCGGAATCCCTCTCCTTGATCTAAGAAGCTCAATGATTTCCCACTCCAACTTCTCAAAAGACCCCGGCGACATAACATACTCATCACTAATGCAATCGTTTCCATACATCTGAGAGAAGCTCTCAGGAATCACATGTCCATGGTAATACCTACAGCTACTTCCATGCTTACAAAAGCCTTTATGAAAATAATGACAAACCTTAACTGGAAACTCACTCAAGCCTGAAAATCTTTTACCAGTTCTGGAACTTAAGTTTCCCACTTCAGCATTCCCGTAGTAGTAATCATTAGGAAACCCCGAAATCCCTGAATTGACCGGTTCAATTTGATCATCCAAACTCAAAAACTGAGCCTGGTTCTGGAGTTCTGTAATAGCATCGGGGTAACTGAAAGGCATAAATTCTGGGTTGTTTTTGGCTGCTAATTGGCGATCCCAATATGTAGATGGGACTCGAAAGGCTGCTGGTGATGAGATAGGCCTCGAGGAAACAGGTGAATAAAGCATGAAAGGGCTTGTTGTCGGGTTCAAGGAAGGGGATATTGGGGCTGATACAGATTTGGTGGACAACTGCCGTAGTTCAGTCTTGGCTTTCAGAATCACTTGGTGAATCAAGTGATCCGGAGCAGTAGCCAAATGAGCCATCTCCTGTTCACTATGGCCTTGCATAAGAAGGTAGCCTATAATCTTGATAGCATTTTCGGGTTCTGCTATCAGGATTCTACTGTAAACAGCGTTCGTAGACTGAGAAATATCCATAATCTTATTCACTGCACAGAACACATGCAGTGGAAAGTTAAACTAACAGAATCATAGCCAAAAGAACTACAAATTTCAAAACCATCAAGAACAAAATATTATAACACGGGCTATAGAGCAATACCCTTCAATGGATGCAACAAACGACAATCAAATTTCTCCATCTTGCAGTGCAAGAAGAAACAGAGATATGTTCACAGCACAAAATCTATACCTTAATATATGGGAAATCCAATAGCACTGGGTCAAAGATTCAGTGAACTGAAAGATTTTAAGGTTTACATTCTTCTGTCAGAAGATTTTTTCTACTTTTCCTTATGCACCCCTAAAAGGAAATGTATTCAATGAAATTAATTGGTCTTCTCACAAACAACCATAGAAAAGCTGTACAGGCTTTTCCAGAACACCAGTGCAGCCAGAAATGGTAATTCCTTCAAAGCTGGATAAATATAATTGCATGCTTTTACTTTTATACTTCAAATTCATAGAAGTTGAATTACTTTCCAACTCAAAAACCCAGCTGGTAATCTTGACCAAAAAAAAAAAACCCAGCTGGTAATAATCAAAAAGTAAAACTTGAACTTATCTTGACAGTTGAGAATGGAGTGAAAAATCTATCAGTTGAGTAATTTGATAAACAGATAAACAAAACCAAACATTCATCTTTATCACAAAGATTGTTTAGACTATTAAACCTCACTAAGGCCTAAAAAAGTTTGGAGCTTTGAATGAAATTATGTAGAGTGACCAAGAGCTCACCAATTCATTCAGCCCAACTGCAGCAAAACTCATGAAAAGGAACTTAAAGTTCCAAACAATTAAAACACTAGTAAGTCTGTTCCTTCTAGTCTTTTAACTTCTCTCACTAATCTACACTTTATCCAAATTTTTTTAAAAAAGAATGTTAATCTCAAAAACATACTGACACCGAAGGATGCTTTTAAAGCGCATACTTTGAGGGTTCCAATTAAAAAATCAATTTGATTAACAAAAAATATAGTTATTAATAGGTTTGTTTATCTTCTAGTCACAGATGACTATCTGCAGACTACTTTATTCACAAAATATAGGCAAGAAATTTTCCATGATTTTCGAGGCTCTTTTATAACTGCTTCAAACTACGTGAATTACATAAATACCCACTTTTTCATAACAAAACCCACAAAATAAAAAATTTAAATTAATCATTCGGAAGTACCAATGTGTTACATTTAGAACTCCCAAGTACACTTGTCGGCAAACTGATGCAACCCTTGAGTCGTCAGTAGTAGCATAAATGTGGAGTATGTTTCGTCTTTTACTGATGTAGGACCTGTCGAGTGTGGACCATTGGATTACCATGAAATCCCATCATGCCCAGATTTCAAGGGTGTGAATGGTGATGCACTTAGGAAACCGCTTTTACAATTTAGCAATGTATGACCCATAATCTATCATATAATTCAGAATGTGAATTGGTTTCTGATCGAATGGTCCAATACTATTTAACAGATGATTGTTGCCCTTTGAGAATTGTAATTCTCAACTCATGTTTGCTTTGCGCTCATCCAATATTATGTAATTGCCACTCTTTATGCAATGAAATTTAACTGTTCCAAACAAAAACAAAAGAAGTTGAACCATGGAAGATTAAAGAAAGGTACTTGGGATAAAAAGTAGCTTATTGAGTGTGAGAGCCGATTCATATGCCTTGATAGGAGGTCAAGTCAACGTACGTTATCCAAAAAGATCTCCAAGAGATAGATTAAAAGCTAATCAATTATTAAATTGAAAATAACGATCTTCCCATTTTGAATAAGAAGCGGGCTTCCTGTTATGACCCATGGAACAATAACCCTAATCTATTTGGTTCACGAAATTCTGTTTTGGAAATAGGATTTCTGTGCATTTTTCTGGTAATGTTTGGATAGATCAAGAAATCATACTTGAGAAGTAACAAATTTTTCTATTCCCATGTTTGGTTCATCAGGTAATAGGAATCATTATTTGCTAACATTTTCAATAATACTCTTGTAATTATTTTAAATTGAAGAGTGTTTAAAGGGCAGTATGTGTAATTTTTAAATTTTTATGAGAATATTTTCATCTAATTTTTTTAATTATTTCAATACCTCCAATTTTGATTTACAGGAAAGGAAACCTATTCCTATAGGGGTGGGTGCGAATATGATTCCCTCATTCATGAGAATCCTAAACTCATCATATTCCCCTATTTTCTCATTCACTCCCTTGCAAAACATGAGAATAAAATTAGATTCTCATTTTCAAGCCCCAATTTCATGAACCAAATGCCCCTAAGAGCATTGAACACAATCAGAACATAAGATTTCCAATAAGCTATGTACATATGTATTAAGTATTAACCACGTTTTACAATAAGTATTTCGAAGTGAAAAAGACCAGTCTGTAAAAGAAAAAACAATTTCTTTCTCCTTGCCCAATTAATCTGTTTACTCACATGTCACATCTAGCATCCATTTTCATCTATCAGTTATGAGTACCCACTGTGCGAGTACATTTTTCGTTCCATACAGCTTAATGGATGTTGACCCGCCGCCATTGTTTATTAATACCTAGGCACTGCTCAGTCGTGTTGTACAAATGCATAACAAGCATATCAATGCACATTTGACCCCAAAAAAAGATGGGTTTTTATTTAAAATAGGTCAACCAGCCTAAATCTATTCCAAAATAGGCAAGGGGCAGTGGGTTGTTCTTCAGTAGGCAAAATGCTAGAGTAACTTTGCAATTGAATCCCTGGAGTTATAGTGTGGCTATAGTGCACCCATAGTGCCTCATAGTCCCTCATAGTGCACCCATAGTGCCTCATAGTGCCTCATAGTGCTTCATAGTTTTTTGAGTACAGAATCGTTGTAATTCATCAACGCGTTTATAGTCCCTCATAGTGCACCCATAGTGCCTCATAGTGCACCCATAGTGCCTCATAATCCCTCTGCTTCTTCTCCGAACTCCACCGAAGACGTTTTCGTTTGCCAGTGGCAAACCGCTGGGAATTTGGGGTTGAAACTTTGGGGATATATTCTTGAGATTGAGAGGGAACTTTTTGTAGTTCGGGTCGTCGTCAATCGGTGACCGAAAAACGTAGAACGGAGGGAAGTGTGTCGGACGGTTTTTGGCAAAAATCAGAGCAAAACGTTTTTGTTCGCCGGCTGCAAACCACTTGGAATTTGGGGTTGAAACTTAGTGGGAGTGTGATCGTGGATGTTGGAAAGCTAGCCCAGGTTTTCCGAACGGAGAAAGTGGCCGGAAAATTAGCAACGGCGGCGAGAACTCCGGCGGCTCAATTTTGCGTTTGGTTTCACCGGCGGCGTTCCACGCTGTCTTTGGTTCTGAAATTTTGGGGATATATTCTTGAGGTTGAGAGGAAACTTTTTGTAGTTCGGGTCGTCGTCGATCTATGGCCGGAAAAGAGAGAACGGAGGGAGGTTTGTCGGACGGTTTTTGGCAAAAAAACAGAGCAAAACGTTTTCGTTCGCCGGCGACAAACCGCTTGGGATTTGGGGTTGAAACTTCTTGGGAGTGTACTCGGGGATGTTGGGAAGCTAGTCCAGGTGATGGCGCATGAAAAAAGTGGCCGGAAAATTGGACGGTGAAGAAGAAGGAGGCTCTGTGTGCAAACATGGCAGAGGGCCTTCTTTTGCAAATAGCCAAACTTTTGCCTATTTTGGAATGAATTTGTCTGACCGGAGAATTTAGAATAGGTTTTGGCCGGTTAGCCTATTTTAGATAAAAACCCAAAAAAGAAGCATACCGATGTTCCATTCAACCTAACATCAGCCCCAGTGGCCTCTCCTAGTTCAGAACTGAAAAAGTGAATGAACAGCTAGTTGCTTGAGAGTCATTAATGGCCCGGATCCATAAAAAGCCCAAACTATACAACTGATGGATCATCCATCACATATACCCGTTTGTGTTCCTTTTTCTTGAAAGTCTACCACAAACAAACTCATAGTCGGGGAGAGTAGACATGTTTGGTGGGCTTTGAAGAAGAAGAACTTAAGGCTAATTCAAGGCCCAGAGGTCTATGCAGGATTTCTGTCTTTTGATGAAAACAACAAAACCAGATTGGTTAAATTCCATGACTACAAATTATGAGATTTCCTCATAAACATCGAGCTATGAGTTAAACTTTTGATTCCCCAGCACCACAATTGCACTTACAGCTTGCAATTGCCGAATGCCATGTCAGTATACATAATGCATTATGCATATCAACATATCCCTCTTGGCGAAATTCCAAGATAGTATCCCCACTATAAATAAATCAGAGACAAACATTCATACTCCAATTCCATAAAATTAAAAATCGTACAAGGCCGGAAGCTGATTAAGACGATGAATTTTAATGTGCTGGTTCTTGTGATTTCGGTGGTAGCAACATCAATGGTGGTACCTGCAGCAGAAGGTGCAGATATGTAGTAGGAGACAGCTTGGGTTGGACTATTCCTCCCGGTGGCGCTGCCACTTATGCGGCATGGGTTGCTAAGCATCGGTTTATAGTTAACGATGTCATATGTAACAACTGATGATCTATGAATTTTTATTTCATGTTATGAACTTTATATATTTTGCAATATCTGTTTTATGTAAATACCAAAGTAACGTTCTTCTGTTTTGATACACGTACATATCTTGTGAAATTTTGTACGATTTAACTTCACTACTGGAGAAGATAACTTGACTTGGATCTTCAAGGAAGATTTTGACATTTGTAACGTTACGAACCCTGCGTATGTGAATAACGAAACAGTGAAGATCCACTTTCTAGGATCCGCCACATATTATTTCACCAGCACTTTTCCAGGGCATTGCTTGAAAGGACAGAAGATAGCCGTTTACTTTGCTCCCTCTCTAACCGCTCCTCCAAATCGACGACCAAATGCAGCTCATGATCAAGCTGTTTCTGCAGGCCTGCCGCTCAGAGTTGTTTCTGAAAACATGCAGGGCACCAAAACTAGTTTCTCTGTAATCAACAAGTCTTGAGGGGTCATTAGGACACTCTGTACGTAGTATGTCGAGTGATTTAGAAACCAAAAATAAAGCTACGATATTTGAGTCCACTCTCTAGTGATTTGTCCTAGATATATAGGTACTTGGGTTTTAGTACCGGAACCTTTAGATGTGGATCATCCTAATGCAATCAGCTAATTACTCTGTTTCATCCAACTCTAGTGCTAGATTGGATTTTGAATTTCGTCTCTTGGCTAAAGTTATATTCGATTCATAACCATTGCACGCATGAATATCAGACTTTGTAGATTCTTCCTTTATAGTTTTCGTACGTTTACTCATTGTAGATAATGTATGAGTAAGTCAGGCCAAAGCTTGGAAGATTTGAAATGAGTTAAAGGCATAACGAATCAGTAAGCCAAATCTAAATTGAATGCGAACAATAATATTCATCTTGTTTATCATTGAATTAAAAAGTATTTACAGTTTTAACCAAATGAATATCGACACTATCATATGACTACTAGAAACCTCAAAAACTTTGATCCCTCAAAAACCGGTTTGCATGTACAGCCACTACTAGAAAATTGAGTACACACCACGGAGGCAACAAACAATCAAAAAGCCACGGAGGCTCGTGGTCTAGGGTGGTTGGCCATGGTTTGGTCTGGAATGGTCTATGGGTGGTGTTGTTTTATGTTTAGCTTGCTTGCAGTTGCCCAATGACATATAAGTGTATATACAATGCGTTAAGCGTAGCAACATGTAACTCTTTGTGAAATTCGGCGCTTCTCATTCAACTGCTTCCTTAAAATTCAGGACGTTTTCTCCTCATGGAGAAATTATTGCATGCGACGGGCTTACCACGTGAAAATTTCCAGGTGGTACGCCAGACCTGTAAGATTAGGTGGTACGCCACACATGTAAGATTAGAACTTAGAAGGCGGTGGAAGTCAACGGACGGAACCGGTGACGAAAGCATCAACAATAAACGAAGTTAGTGAGATATGTCTCCTTTGTTAGCTTGTGTCCAGGTGTTCTAAACTTATCGATCCGGCTTACCCTCTGGCAATTGTCACGTGGTAAGCCCGTCGTGCAATAATCTCTCCCCCCTTTGACTGTAGGCACCATTCATTATTGGTGGAGTTGTGAACAACCGAGTAAAACCATAATTCGAAAATGATGGTTCTTGTGATTAAAGTGGTAGCAATAACATCAATGATGTTGCAGAGAGCAGAATGTGCAGAATATGTAGTACGAGACGGCTTAGGTTGGACTATTCCTCCCGGTGGTGCTGCCACTATGCGGCATAGGCTTCCATTCATAGATTTGTTGTTAACGATGTTCAAGGAGACTAACTAATGATCTCTGATTTTTAAATCAGTATGATATTTTATATGTATTGCAATCTGTTTTAATGTAAATCCATATATTCATCAGAAAAGCAGTATTCTTTAGTCTATCAAGCTACCGACGATGATCGTAGTGTTCTAAGTTTATGCAGATTTTAGATTTGCTGCTGGAGATGACTTGGCATGGATATTCAAGGAAGATTTTGACACTTGAGGAATCCTGGAAATATGTTTCACCATCACTTTGCCAGGGCACTGCTCTAAAGGGCAGAAGATAGCCGTTTACTTTGCACCCTCTTCTGTTGAAGGTTAAGCATTGGAGCTGATCGTTTCAAGAAAAGAAGAAATGAAGCGGTGCGTATTGGAGAATGCAGCAAAGTCACGAACTTTGTGTGAAGAATAGAAGCATGTGTGTAAGCCTATGTGGCAAATTGTAAACGTGTGTGTAGTGGTCCAAGAGATTTCATACACCAGCATTGTAAAGAATTTATATACATTGCTTTGCTGTAATAGTTTACATATCAATGAAATACACAACATTCTTGCTCTCTTCTCTCTCTACACTCACCTAATCTATCGTCTTCTTCATATCCAAATCACCATCTTTATACAGAAAACTTCCCCTGCAAGAAATAACCATAAACACAGTAAACACTAACATGGCCTCAGAGCAAGGTCGATCGTGAATCTCTGGGAGTAATCCTGTTAAATCAGTTGAATCACCGATCAGAGCTAGCTAGAAGCTATTCCGAGCTCAACAAAAGCTTAATCGGAAGCTCACGAAGCTCGATTCAAACCCAGAAACCGGCAACTGAAACCCAGTTTCCGGCGACCAAACCCAGATTCCGGTGACTATGGCGGGCTCAGGAGGTGAGGTCAAACCTCCGACCTTCACTGGAGAGAACTACGAGTTTTGGAGGATAAAGATGGTGACCATCTTCAGATCACTTGGTCTCTGGAAGATGGTGGAACAAGGAAACGTTGTTCGTGAGAAGAAGAAGAAACCAGGAGAAACCGGAGAAATCGGGCAAGCCGGAGGAAGCTGAAGTCAGCGATGATGAAGATGACGCGTCGATGCTAGAGCTAGCGATGATGAGAGACGCAAAAGCTCTTGATATCATCTAGAACGCGGTCTCCGATCAGATTTTCCCCAGAATTGCAAATGCAGAATCATCCAAGGAATCTTGGGAACTACTGCACAAAGAGTACCACGGTGGTGACCAGGTGAGATCTGTAAAGCTGCAAAATCTGAGGCGTGAGTTTCAATATACAAGGATGAGGGATGATGAGAGTCTATCAACTTATTTGACACGATTAAATGAGCTGATAAACTAGATGAAGACGTTTGGTGAAGAACTGCCTAATACACGTTTAGTGCAGAAAGTATTGATTAGTTTGACTAGAGTGTATGATCCTATATGTTTAGTGATAGAAAACACAAAGGATCTAGGCACTGTGGAGTTACAGGAGGTTGTAGCTATTTTGAAAAGTCAAGAGCAATGGCTAGATCTTCATATTGAAACAGTGAATGAGAAGGCATTCTCATCACTATCTGTGAGTGCAAAACCACAGAACAAGATTAGCACACAGAAGAATTGGCACTCTAAAGGGAAGAAGAGTGATGGAAAGCCAAAGTTTCAGCAGAAGACTAGTGGTGGATCACAAGGGGAGCACTCATCACACAGTGGTGGTGGCCAAGATTCTGGAAAACCTCAATGCAAAACATGCTCGAAGTATCACTATGGGGAGTGCAGATACAAAGGTCAATCTAGGTGTCACAACTGTGAGAGATTTGGTCATTGGGCTAGAGACTGCACTGCTGAGAAAAGAGTGCAGAAAGCAAACAATGCTAGCCAAGTAGAAGTTTCTGGAAATCTGTTTTATGCTAACAGTACCATTACAGAACCAAGAACCAAGGGTGAGTGGTATATTGACAGTGGCTGTAGTAATCACATGACTGGAGATGCAAGTTTGCTGGTGAATATGAATGCAAATGTTACTGGAAAGGTGCAGATGCCAAATGGAAGACTTGAGAGTGTAGTTGGTATGGGGGCACTGCCTATTGAGGCCAACAGAGGCAGGAAATACATTAGAGATGTGATGTTACTGCCTTGTTTGAAGGAAAACCTGCTTAGTGTGGGACAAATGGATGAGCATGGATACTATCTGTTGTTTGGAGGTGGGAGATGTAGTATCTTCGATGGTCCAACATTGGAAAACATGGTTCTCACAGTGACAGCAAAGGAGAACAGATGCTATCCTTTGACCTTGGTACCAAATCAGCAATTGGTGCTAAGAACAAGTGTTCTACACAACAGAAGTATTTGGCACAGAAGACTAGGTCATTTACACTCTAATGGTCTAAAGCAGTTGAGGGATAAAGAGATGGTGCATGTTTTACCCTATTTGGATGAAAACGATGAGATCTGTGAAGGTTGTCAGCTTGGCTGCACAGAGACTGGTTTCCCAAGGAGCAAGCTTGGAGAGCAAAGCAGCCACTGGAATTGATCCACATTGATCTTTGTGGACCAATGCAGACAGAATCACTTGCAGGAAACAAGTACTTTATGCTGATAGTTGATGACTGCACCAGAATGAATTGGATATACTTCCTAAGGTACAAATCAGATGCTTCGAGCTGTTTTAAGAAGTTCAGGTCTGTGGTTGAGCTGCAAAGTGGATACAAGGTGAAATGTATTAGAAGTGACAGAGGTGGTGAGTTCTTATCAGCTGAATTCACTCAACTCTGTGAAGATCAAGGAATCCAGAGGCAACTAACTGTAGGCTACACACCACAACAAAATGGAGTTGTGGAAAGAAAGAACAGAACTATAGTGGAGATGGCCAAAGCAATGTTGCATGAGAAGAAGATGCCATACTTTCTGTGGGATGAAGCTGTACACAGTGCAGTGTACATACTCAACAGGTGTCCTACGAAGGCTTTGAAGGACCAAACCCCTTTTGAAGCTTACAGTGGGAGAAAGCCTGGTATAGCACATTTGAAGGTGTTTGGACCACTGTGTCACATGCATGTTCCAGACAGATGAGGCAGAAATTGGATGCAAAGAGCTTGAAAGGAGTATTTGTAGGATATGGCACATGTGAGAAGGGCTACAGGATTTTTGATCCCCAAACCAAGAAGTTGCTGTTGTCAAGAGATGTTGTTTTTGATGAAAATGCAGAATGGAAGTGGGATGTCGGATAAGAAAATCAAATTGGAAGCACAAGTGCTTACATTCCTACAGAAACTGAAGAACTCACTGCAGCAGAAGTAACTGAAGAACCTGCATCACCTGCAACAGCTAATTCCTCCAGACTTATGCAAACACCTCAGTCAACTGCATCTAACAGAAGAGAAGAAATAGGAGAGTCATCAAGTTATGTATCGAGGAGCATAGAGATCACAGATACTTATGATCATACACCACTAAAATGGAGGAATATCAATGAAGTCATAGCCATATGTAATCTGATTATTGTGGAACCAGAAAGATATGAGGAAGCTGCTCAGGACAAGTCCTAGATAAAGGCTATGGAAGATGAACTTCATATGATTGAGAAGAACCAAACCTGGGAATTGGTAGACAGACCAACAAGTAAGCCAGTTATAGGTGTTAAGTGGGTGTATAAGACAAAACTGAATCTAGATGGTACAGTACAGAAGGATAAAGCCAGATTGGTTGCAAAAGGATATGCTCAGAAGCCTGGGATTGATTATAATGAGACTTTTGCCCCAGTTGCTAGGCTTGATACTATTAGGACATTAATAGCACTTGCTGCTCAGAAGGGTTGGAAATTATACCAGTTGGATGTGAAGTCAGCCTTCCTCAATGGTGTTTTAGAAGAGGAGGTGTATGTAGAGCAACCTGAAGGGTTCATTGAAGCTAGAAAAGAAGAGAAGGTGTATAAGCTGCACAAAGCTCTCTATGGATTGAAACAGCCACCAAGAGCCTGGTATGGTGAAATCGACTCATACTTCACCAAGTGTGGTTTTAAGAAGAGTCAAAGTGAAGCTACCTTGTATACCAAGACAAGGGGAGCAGTGCTGATAGTGTCTATATACGTTGATGACATTATCTATACTGGAAGCAGCAAAGATCTTATTGAAGAGTTCAAGCAGGATATGATGCATCAATATGAAATGACAGATCTGGGATTGCTGTATCATTTCCTTGGAATGGGGATTGTGCAAACTGAGACCTACATCTTCATTCAGCAAAAGAAATATTCTGAGAGTTTGCTGAAGAAGTTTGGATTGCTAGAGTGTAAACCAGCAATCACTCCATTGGATGCATCAGATAAACTGAGCAAGGAAGATGGGAGTGGCACAGTGAATGAAGAGGAGTATAGGAAGTTGGTTGGAAGCTTGTTGTATCTTACAGCAACCAGACCAGACATTATACATTCAGTTAGTCTACTAGCACGTTTCATGCATTGTCCATCTAATAAGCACTATGGTACTGCAAGGAGGGTACTTCGATATGTTAAAGGGACATTGGATTATGGGATTGCTTATGAAAAGGGAAAATGTTCAGTGCTATTTGGCTACTGTGATAGCGACTGGAGCGGCTCTGTGGACGACATGAAGAGCACGTCGGGGTATGCGTTCATGTTTGGGAGTGGAGTGTTCTCCTGGGCCTCTGTAAAGCAGAACTGTGTTGCTCTCTCAACTGCAGAAGTCAAGTATGTGAGCGCAGCAGAAGCTACAACACAGGCAGTGTGGCTAAGGTTTGTCTTGGAGGATTTTGGAGAGCTGCAAGCTGAGGCAACGCCACTGCACTGTGACAACACCTCAGCAATCACCATCACCAGAAATCCAGTTTTCCATCAGAAAACCAAGCACATTGATCGCAGGTATCACTTTATTAAAGATGCATTGCAAGAAGGAGTTATAGACTTGAAGTATTGTCCAACCGATGAACAGTTGGCAAATATCTTTACAAAACCTCTTGCTAGAGATCGTTTTAATTATTTGAGAGGGAAACTTGGAGTTGTCTCAGCTCAACACTTAAAGGGGAGTGTTGAAGGTTAAGTATTGGAGCTGATCGTTTCAAGAAAAGAAGAAATGAAGCGGTGCGTATTGGAGAATGCAGCAAAGTCACGAACTTTGTGTGAAGAATAGAAGCATGTGTGTAAGCCTATGTGGCAAATTGTAAACGTGTGTGTAGTGGTCCAAGAGATTTCATACACCAGCATTGTAAAGAATTTATATACATTGCTTTGCTGTAATAGTTTACATATCAATGAAATACACAACATTCTTGCTCTCTTCTCTCTCTACACTCACCTAATCTATCTTCTTCTTCATATCCAAATCACCATCTTTATACAGAAAACTTCCCCTGCAAGAAATAACCATAAACACTAACATCTTCAACCGCTCCTCCAATTCCAAGTGCTGCTGAAGCTCATCTTACCCTGAAAATTGTTTCTGAAAACTCAGGAAATTTTCAGATTGCATTAATTTCACATGTGAAGTTATTAGGTCAAGAATGAGATCATAACGATGAGCTGTGTTTTTTTTTTTTTGCCAAGAATGATGAGCTGTGTTGACGTTCCACTTTTTTTTTTGGTTGAAATGTTCCACTTTATTAATATAATTGACTCTAATAAGTTATGATTAAGAAAGACCAAAGAAGAAGAGTCAATAAGAAAAACCTTCTAGTTGCCACTTAGCTTGTAGCTTGTGTGTTAAAACGCGGCATATACACTGAACCCACAAAAAGTGGATCTCCAGCTCCATGAACAAAATTATCACATGTGGATTACTTGCAATGGTAGAATAGTTGACATCAAATTATATAAAGCGATTCAATGACCAACATTTCTCCTCCATCACATCTCCTTCTTCATAGGATTACTATACAGAACAGAAATCCAAACGTGAAAGAGCAAGTTTTTGTGGGCTGGTGTACAATAAGATGGTAAGTGATCTGTAAAATTGTGAAGGACAGTTGCTCGCACGTATGTAATTGTGGAGATACATGAACTTTCATACACGCTTATGCAACATGTTATGTGCTAAAATGATGATTTTTGATGGCTTGTATGCAGCAAAGAATTGTGATTTAGGTGCAGATGAAAGACAGAAAACGCCGTGCCAAGGCCATGCAGATAGCTGCTGTCACCGATGGTGCTTATACTTTCTAGTATTCTTCATATGTTTCATGTTTTCATACATACTATTAGAATTCTTAAGGCCAGGAATGTGCAACAAAATTGATGATTTCATGTATGCAATGTTGCAGGTGTTAACTCAGTAGCTTTCAAGAAGGAAAATCAAGCTCAGATGGTGATAGTTGGAATTGGAGTTGATGCAGCTGGCTTAACTCTCACTTTAAGGAAGAAGGTTGGACATGCTACCTTAGAGGATGTGGAACAACTAATAATGGAAGATAATTAGTGACGAAAGTGATATATATGTTGGCTAGTGGTGACAAGTTTTGTGCATGGTATGACTTTAGTTTTTGTTTCATCGATTGTATCATACAACAAATTTATACCCACCAGTTTACATATGTAACTAAATAAATAAGGCATAAAACCATTTCAATATAGAACCAACTTGCTAGTACATATATGTCAGAGAGTTACATTTCTTCTTCATTTTCTAGATCTTTAAAATTTGCCTTTGCCAACGAGCCATAACGAGTCAAGGGCAACTCCTGCAAATACGCCGCACATAAGAGAGAGCACAAGAATGTTACCCAAGCAACAGTTATCCAGCACTCCATTCAGGTCCAAAAATTGATCAAGAAGTGGAGCAAAGGATTATTACTTTCAGAATGTGCCAGTGACAATTCTCTTTCTGAAATATCTTCAAAACAACAGTTTAAACAGTACTGAGGAATCCAACAGACGGTAGAAAGAAACTGATAGAAAACAAAAAGCACGGTAGATTTAGCTGAAGTACATGTTAAATTCCAAGACCAATTTGGGTCTCTGCAGTCCTCGGTTCAAATTCTGCTTGGTCTTCCTCAAAAAAGTTTACTGCTTGATCACTTTGGCCCGAAGAGTTTGAGAGGACAGTTTCCAGAGTTTTCATATCTGATCGATCATTTGGTTCGGTTTTCCGAGGTGGGAGCTATGGTTTTATAATTGCGTATTAAAAGGCTCAAAAGGGATAACATCACACCAACTGCTGGTGAATGATGAGTGATGACTAACGAATGACTAGGTGAAAAGATGAGCCATGACGGAATAATGTAAACTCCTTAAGGATATATCAACCAAAAACATAAACACAAACATCAATAGTATAAACCATAATCAAAGAACAAGATCATAGCTTTGACATTCGATATGATGAACTCCAGATTAAGCTAGGGCTTCTATAACACAATTAAAGATTCTTCTTTATGGAACAAGGACAAACCGCCAAACAAAAGAAGTACAAGGAAAGCAATTAAAACACACATTCAAAAAAATAAATTCTTCTATGGAGCAAGGACTCAAGAACCGGTTACATGATTGTGTATAGAGACCTTGCTTATATATGCATCGGCTATGGTTAATCAATCCTTATATATAAAAGACTTAATTAAACTTAGTTGTCTTACCTTGTAACTCAAGTTAATGTCCTAATTAGCTTAGAGTTATTATTCAATCTTGGAACCTGATTTCTTTTCATATTCAACTCAGATCCTATTGAATAGTATTACAGGGTTAACCTAATTTAGTTAATTACTTTATCCTCAAGTAACCGATTATCACCGTTAGACAAGTTCAATCTTACAAATAATGCAATTCAAGAAATGGGTTTTACGATCATAGAAAGATGGGTGATGATCTCCTAGGGCCCATTTGGTTCTCGGATTTGATAACGAAATAATGCCATTCCAATTCTTTTCTCCTGGGAAAAGAATCGAAGATTCACATTCCTATGTTTGGATAGGTAAGGAAATAGTTTGTAGTAAAGTTCATCTTTTTTCCATTTCCTTGTTTGATAATGCATATAGGAATCTTGATTATTTTATTTGTTCATAATACCTTCATACGTCTAACTATAATATAGGAATTATTAGGAATTATTAATTGCAATTAAGGTAATTTGATCTTTTAAACATGCAATTAATGGTTCACCAAAATATTCATAAGAAAAAAAAAATTATTCTTATGGGGGTTCATGGGAATAGGATTCTCCCCTCTATCGAAAACCTAAACTCATTCTATTCCCTCAACTTCCTCATTTCCTCACTAACCAAACATGGAAAGGAATTAGATTCCCATTAACATGCCCCAATTCCGCGAACCAAACAAGCTCTTATGGCGTGTTTACTAATCAGGAGTGGGAATGAAAATATTTGGAGTCATTCCCCGTGGAAATCAAATTTATAGTGGGACCCACACAAAAATCAGGAATCATTCATGATTTTCAAGTTCCTGATTTTCAAGGAATGAGATTTCTTGGTGGGAGATGGTATTGTGATTCCTGAAAATTGATTCCATCAAGAATAAAAATTTTATGCCTAAATTACCCTCATAAATTTAATGGTTTCTTCAATTGTACCCTGGCAAAAAAGTGCTACCCGTATATGGGAAAGAAATCTTGCTAGTTCTAATGTTTTTTCATCTTCTTACAATGCTTTCTGAACAGTTAAAAACTTAAATTGTACTTGCATATAAATATTATTAAGTAAGACTTGAAACTTTAAATTTTTAATCTTTATGTTGACAAGAAACATAAATTTTATTTTGGGGTATTTTAGTAATTTAGTTAATTTCCACTTTGATTCAAGAAATACAGTAAACAATTTAATGGCAATCAACTTAATTTTTACTCTGATTCTTGGCTATTAGTAAACGCTTCAATGAGAGTGCTTCACTCTGATTCCTACTCATTCCAATTCTTACTGATTTCGACTCCAAATCAGTAAACGTGTCATTAATGTAATGATCTTGGATTAGAATTTGGAGTGTGGATTCAGTTGCCCTAGTTTTTACGTACTTTGACTGTTAACTCATGTGTTGGATTCTGATTTCCACATGTAAGTCTCACTTTCTCGTAGTATTTGATGTCAATTCAGTGACTCGTTTGAAAATGTTTGGGAACTCTCAAAGACACTGTTCACATTAAAAGAAGATGGTAAATGAGTACGAAGCACTTTCCATGTAGTCCTTTTAAGTCCAATTCTCACCTGATAAATTGACAATCAAATCAGAACAACCCAATACATATAAAACCAGATACTTAAATTTAATAGGCACATCCTCTTTCTTTTTCTTTTTTCCTATTTGACCTCTAGTATCGTTGTGGATCTTTAAAATTTGCCTTTGCCAATTAGCCATAACCAGTCAAGGGCAACCCCAGCAAATATGCCGCACATAAGACACAATACAAGAATATTACCCAAGGCATTTTGCTCTGGTCCCTGCAATTAAGCCAACAAATTTTCATTAGCAGTTGCCCTCTAAAATAACACATATCTAGTTGTACAGATTGATTCTTAACCATGCTGGGCATTTACCTTGTAACCCTTAGGTGCCACAGTCATGACACAGATAGTGAGGTAACCGTTAGTCAAACCTAAGATGAATGTGAGCATGATCATCCATCCTTGGTCACCATATTTTGCAGTGAAGTAGAATGCTGGAACGAACAGTATACGTGATAGAGTTGCAATCATGAGGCCCTTTCTTGATTCAATTTTCATGCATTGCAGAAGAGGTATGTATCTTGATACCCAATCGGACACATTGTACATTGCAACGAGAACAAGTGGATACCTGCAAAAGACAGAGTTCAGCAAAAAACCAGACAAACTAGTTGATAACTGCAACTTACAAAATAAAAGAGCAACTTACCATGAACCCAACTGGTGTTCTCCTGTATTTTCGTAGATGAAGCCAGGGAAGATTGATAATGTTAACGCAAATATTAGAAACAAGTCAAGTGCATAATCAATATTTTGAATGAAGAGTTGCCTAGTGCTCAACCGTTGTGGGAGCTTATCACCATCGCTATGGATCTGTCATAATTCAAGAAGCTAGTCCGAATTTAGAAATGTGTGTGGGTCCTCAAAAATCATGCACATGATTTAACCAGACTGAAGGATTTTCGTCAGTTCTTGTACCTCTGCCTGTGTATGAATGCCAGCAGCAGCAAGATCAGATGATACAGTTTTAGAGCCTTCTGATGCTGCCTTTTTGCGGTAGTACTTAACTATAGGCAATCTGGGGAAGTAAAGCGCATATAGAAGAATACATAGAAACTCAATGAAGGTGGAAATTGCCAGAAACATCACTGCAAAGTAACTATACCATTATACAAAAGAATTTGTCACTTATCAATCAAAAGTAGTCAACGTTCATTGAAAGTATACTTGTTCCCTTTCGAAGACCATTGCTATAATTCTGAAAGCAGGCTTTTGTTATCAGCCTCAAGGCAGAGGTTAAAGCACCTGATGCAGCCCAACCAGCTAAGTATGACTGAAAGGTGGGAAAGCTACAAGGTTAACTACATAATTGTACAACGTAAGTTGTCATGAATAACATTCTATAATCTAACACCAAAGCAGCAACCTGGACAAATTCAGGGCGCATAAAAGATAGGTCACCGATGATTCCGCCTTCAACACTAGCAGCTGCAATCCCAAATGCACCAACAATTGCACAGATACCAATAAAAGGTCCAATTCCACCTCTCCCATATGTAGCTAAATCAACCTATTGCAAAAATGGAAAGTGCATATAGACGAGAAGCAATCACATTTTTATGAAGTAACTGCACCATGTGGGAGACAAAGTAGCAAAAATCATATAATGTCGTACTCACAACTATTAGCATCAAGGTGCCGAAGAAGAAGAGAGTGTATCCCCTTAATATCCGTTTTCTGGTATTAACCTTGTCTTCATTGTATGTCAATGCTGCCAATGTTGCAATTGCAAATGGTTCATAAATAAGGGTCACTACCCGCGAAGGATGGTATTTCTGCATGCAGTAGATAAAAAGTGTTCACTAGTCTTTCCATTCTCACATGATCATATTATATGTGAGGAATGTACATGATCCGCTTACCGGAAACAAGTTACAATAGTAATCTTCAATAGTCACAATAGAGTTCCAGGCACACAAGGTCCCGACTCCAAGTAGAAAACAAACTACCATAGACTTGTACTGCCCCTGCTTGTTGCAGCGATTGGGAAGATATACTCTCATGAATTCAAAAGTATAGAACAATATTTCTCTCACAAATAAATAGAAATGGAACAAAAGTTCAATCGAAGCACAAACCTCCAGCTTTATTGGAGCCTTGCTTTCGTTAACTTGGTTCATGGCTATTCCTATTAATTAGTAAACTGAAACATTCAATATGTAAATATATAGATTGCAGGATTAAAGACTGCAGAGGATCAATCAAGGCCGAGCTTATTTATTTACAATTTATAGAATCACCGGCCACTGGCCAGGACCAAGCTTATTTATTTACAATTTATACTTGAATATAAAATTTAAAATTAGAGAGCGTACGCTCTCTAAGGAAAACACACTCGTTTTGCCAACTTGACAAAGCCAATTTTTGGAATCAGCGAGCAATCTACTAACAACCTACTAGCTAGTTATGTAGTTGAACAGAGCGGAACCAAATTTTAATATTTTGGATTCTACATAGGTAAATGTTAGGTTGGACTCGACACCTTCAATCAAGTAAGATCTTCTACATTGAGGACAAATGTTTACTAACCTAGAAACGAAATTAGGTAATAGGTAGACTCCTTGTTCATTACATATAATTTGAGGTCTCTGTCCCAAAAGTTCTAGTATACGTCACAGTACTTTTATGGTACTTTTAGACTGTTAGATCATCACGATTTGTCATCTAAATGACTTAAAATAGCAATCGAACGGTCACCAATGCATTGTAGAAAATCTCATATTGTCCATATTTATTCCTGGCTAGAATCCCCGCGGCCCAATCGACATTTTGGCCGGGCAGGCCATTGAAAAACAAAATTGGCAGACTCCCCCGGAAACCCAAAATCCTCTTATTACAGCGTAGACAACATTAAACCAAACAGAAGATAGAAAGAAACTAATCCATGACAAAGAAAACAAGAAATATGATCGATTTAACTAGATGTTAAATGCAGGAGGAGAAAGAAGAAGGTACTTACTAACCTTGAGAATTGATCGGGTCTTCAAGAGTTTCAGAGGATACTCAGTTGTTGTTGTTTGGTCTTGATTTCTATGATATTTACTAATTTGATTGATATCTTCCATATTGTGATTTTGTGAACAAGTGGTGGTACGATTAGGCTACGTGTCTTGATGCATGTTGCTATAGCTTTTAATGCTTGTGCCGTTAAAATGAATCAGAGAGCTAATGCATGGCCAATGAATGGTATTTAGTGCTATTAATTACTTGCGGAACTTTTCGTCATTTCTTGTTTATGAGCAAAGAGTTAGCCTCGTCTGTTCCGTCAATTTAATTTAACTTGAGATATGATCATTAATTCTACTTAGATAGCAGTATAAAGTAACGCCACACTTCGTTTCAAGTTCAACCAAATGGCACGTACATTTGATTATTGGTTTTTATTATTAATGGTATTTTGACTTTATAAGTAATAAATTTAGTATCCAAACTTAGAAAAATAAGACAAAGTAGTATAGCATCAATTTTCATTGTTAAAGTTCCGTTAAAATGGGACACGTGCGAATTATGTGACTTGGATTATCTCCCCTTTCCTCTACTTATTCGATCGAGAAAGCTTCGATATTCAGCTCCGATTGCCTGTCTGTTCCAGCAGTGGTGGTACTACCAGAAAAGAGGAAATCAAAAGCATTGGTGATGCAGGAAAATATTAGATCAATTAAGTTAATTTTGTGCTTATTTAGTATTTGAATATTCTAGATCTTTAGATTAGGAAATTTAGGATTATATCATATAATTAAGATAGATTTAATTTTAGTTAGCTTTCTTTACTCCCAAGTAATCTTGGTGTCCAAGTTATCATTAGCCTATAAATATGGCTTATTATCATTGTAATAGTTAGTTTATGATGAATTATTAAAGTTTATGTTATTGTGGCATGTGATTTGCTACTACAACTATGAGTTTGCTAGATCCTAGTTCTAATGTCTTGTTTGATTCTTGGTGATCCGTGTTCGTGATACCTTGCACTCATCAAGTGGTATCAGTAGTCAGGCTTGCGCATGGCGGAGTCCATGGCTCAGATCAGGCGACGAAGGGGTGGTTCTCGAATGGTGGCGGGTTGTGACAGAAAAACTGACATGGCGGAAATTAAATGGATACTACAGCAGCTTGCGGTACGTATCGATCACATCGAAGCTCAACGACGAGGTCGTCGTAGTTTCGACGGGGAGAGAAACGTTACCACGTCATCAAGGTGTCGATCGCATCAAGACCTCATGCCAAGATGGTGATGGTGAGTGTTCTGAAGTAAAGAGAGACGTTGAACCTTTTCATATTGGTGCTCCGTTGGGTGAGTCAGGTGAGAAAGCCGAAGCAATTAGAATCAATTCAGGTTCTAATTCATCTATCTTTACTTTTTATGTGGAAGAAAATTATATTGAGAAAAGCAAAAAAAATAGTTCCTTGGATTTTGGTCTATACCTCCGATGTTTGATAGTCGTTTGGAGGATGATTGTGGGTTTGATCATGATGTGTATTTTGAGTTCGAGGAAATCTGTGAGCAAAAGATAATAGAAGATAATGATGGTATTCCTAATCATATCTCCCAGCCCAACAAAGATGAAGGAAACTCTGAAGAGACGAAGGATTCATACATCACAAGTATTGTCATTGGCTCCTCACAAAGTCTCCATGCATATGCGATGGATGAGGTCAGATGTATTGAAACCTGCGTTGCAACAATTGAATGCAAACAAGCCAATTCAAGCCAAGTCACCTCTTGTTAATCAATCACGTGATCATTGGTTGATTAAAAGGAATGGTGCCTTTGAAAGGGAAGCTGCAAAGTCAAGGTCAAGCATATATTCTAAATATCTATTTGTTTGAAATGGAAGGTTTTGATCACAAATCAACATGTCAAGAACAAATTTGAAACAAGCAAGGATTTTGTTCGGTTCTACTCTATCAATGTTTTAAATTCGAGAACGAATTCTTTCCAACCAGGGAGTTTGATGCAGGAAGATATTAGGTCAATTAAATTAATTATGTGCTTATTTAGTATTTGAATATTCTAGATCTTTAGATTAGGAAATTGAGGATTATATCATATAATTAAGATAGATTTAGTTTTAGTTAACTTTCTTTACGCCCAAGTATTCTTGGTGTCCAAGTTATGCATAGCCTATAAATATGGCTTATTATCATTGTAATAGTTAGTTTATGATGAATTATTAAAGTTTATGTTATTGTGGCTTGTGATTTGCTATTACAACTATGAGTTTGCTAGATCCTAGTTCTGATGTCTTGTTTGATTCTCAGTGATCCGTGTTCGTGATACCTTGCCCTCATCAAGTGGTATCAGTAGTCAGGCTTGCGCATGGCGGAGTCCATGGCGCAGATCAGGCGACGAAGGGGTGGTTCTCGAATGGTGGCGGGTTGTGACAGAAAAACCGACATGGCGGAAATTAAATGGATACTACAGCAGCTTGTGGTACGTATCGATCGCATCGAAGCTCAACGACGAGGTCGTCGTAGTTTCGACGGGGAGAGAAACGTTACCACCTATCATCAATGTGTCGATCGCATCAAGACCTCATACCAAGATGGTGATGGTGAGTGTTCTAAAGTGAAGAGAGACGTTGAACCTTTTCATATTGGCGCTCCATTGGGTGAGTCAGGTGAGAAGGCCGAAGCAATTACAATCAGTTCAGGTTCTAATTCATCTATCTTTACTTTTTCTGTTGAAGAAAGTTATATTGAGAAAAGGAAAAAAAGTAGTTCCTTGGATTTTGATCTACCTCCGTTGTTTGATAGTTGTTTGGAGGATGATTGTGGGTTTGATCATGATGTTTATTTCGAGTTCGAGGAAATCTGTGAGCAAAAGATGGTAGAAGATAATGATGGTATTCCTAATCATATCTCCCAGCCCAACAAAGATGAAGGAAACTCTGAAGAGACGAAGGATTCATACATCACAAGTATTGTCATTGGCTCCTCACAAAGTCTCCATGCATATGCGATGGATGAGGTCAGATGTATTGAAACCTGCGTTGCAACAATTGAATGCAAACAAGCCAATTCAAGCCAAGTCACCTCTTGTTAATCAATCACGTGATCATTGGTTGATTAAACGGAATGGTGCCTTTGAAAGGGAAGCTGCAAAGTCAAGGTCAAGCATATATTCTAAATATCTATTTGTTTGGAATGGAAGGTTTTGATCACAAATCAACATGTCAAGAACGAATTTGAAACAAGCAAGGATTTTGTTCGGTTCTACTCTATCAATGTTTTAAATTCGAGAACGAATTCTTTCCAACCAGGGGAGTTTGATGCAGGAAGATATTAGGTCAATTAAATTAATTATGTGCTTATTTAGTATTTGAATATTCTAGATCTTCAGATTAGGAAATTGAGGATTATATCATATAATTAAGATAGATTTAGTTTTAGTTAGCTTTCTTTACGCCCAAGTATTCTTGGTGTCCAAGTTATGCATAGCCTATAAATATGGCTTATTATCATTGTAATAGTTAGTTTATGATGAATTATTAAAGTTTATGTTATTGTGGCATGTGATTTGGTACTACAACTATGAGTTTGATAGATCCTAGTTCTGATGTCTTGTTTAATTCTTGGTGATTCGTATTCGTGATACCTTATCCCCATCAATTGGCAACACAATTCTGATAAAAATGGTCCATCATTCATAACAAGAATCAATAAAAAAAAAACTCATACCCATGAATGATAACCCACCAACATAAAAATTTCAAAAATTCCGCATACTGCGCAACCCACCAAACCCAAAAATAACCCCAACCCAATTCCGTTCACACCCGCATTAAGGAGAGAACTTACAAAAGAAAGGCCGAGACTTTATCAACCAAAGCAAAGGACTGGTGCGTGTGAAGTAGCAGATGGGGTTGAAAGTGAAACGCAGAGAAGATGAACTGGTACATCCTTCCGTCACGACAACGACCACTTCTTCGAATCCAACGACCGCGCCTCGTTCTTCGTACCACACGACAGCTTGGTGTTTTGCCGCCCCCGTCATCGTAGCCGATGTCACTGGATTATAACGTTTGGATGGCGGAGCTGGGGTCAATTACCGAGCGGAGCCAGAGCCGTTGACGTTGGGTCTGGATTGAAGCTTTCTTGGTCGACAAGCAGGAAATAGGAAATAGGAGATGACATCAGCACCAAAAAAAATGATGACATATGACTCGCAGTAACATGTAATGAAATATTATTTATGATAAAAATCAGTTGATTAGGACACTTCCCATGTTGATTACATGTAATGAAATGTTATTGTCCAGGACCAGTAACATGCAGCTCTCGTACATAGAATATATTTTTCTTACACAATACCCATGTTGATTTTCATTTGCAACTCCCTAGTTGACTTATTACTATATTAGTTGACTTCTTAGTAAGTACTCGTCTAGCATAAGCAAAACTATTTTGGCTTAGCTGTGTACGCGTACGTTGAACCCGTAAAACGTGGATCGAAACTTGTACCTCGTCATACTTAACTCGTCTAGATTAATGACGTGTTCCATCTAAGAATCATGGTTTTACATTATAAAAACTGTCTTCATCACCATTCTTACGGAATATCCATTTGCACCATCTTCTTCAAGACCCAAAGTTGAATTCTTTGTTCAGGTTTTAAGTGGTGGAGATATGAAGGTACAAAATCCTGGGCTCCCAAACACTTACAAGTTATATATATATGTTTCTCTATTTCTTCCGTTGTTCTTTTCAAAGTTTTTTATTTCAAAATGATATGAGGAGTTTATTTGTTCCCTCTAATCAATCTTCACGAAATAAGAGTCGAGTAGATTACTTTAGCAGTACAATAACTGTGAAGTGTAGTTTTCCAGCCTAATTATTTTCGTTGTTGCCTATACAATATTGCAGCAAACGATAATCATTGAGGCGCCAACCGAATGTGAAAAATGTCGGGCTAAGGCCATGGAGATTGCTGTTTCGGAAGATGGTCCGCTCCAATATTTATTAATTTCAAAATAATTACAAGCTATTCCAAACTATAATTAATGTTTCCGGAATTGTTATATTAATTAATGTTGCAGGAGTGATATCGGTGGCTTTCAAGGGGACGAACCAAATGGTGATAACGGGAGACGGAGTTGATGCGGCGAGCATGGCCAAGGCATTGAGGAAGAAACTTGCCTATGCGGACTTGGTGAGTGTGGAAGAAATAACCCAAAAGAAAGCTGCTGATCATCAGTGATGCAGGAAAATATGGGCTCTATTAAGTTAATTATGTGTCTATTTATGGCAAATTTGGTATAGCTGAATTTATTTTTAAAGTTGGTTCAAAAATAAGTTGCTTATACTTTAAGAATAAGCTGTTTAAAAAAAAACTGTGAAGTGTTTGATAAACTAATTTGCTGAAAGGGCTTTAAGTTATAAAAGTGTTTGGTAAACTTTTACTTAAACCTTCTGTGAATGTGTATAATGACTAAAAATGTAATAATACAAAATATGTGTGCAATTTCTCTTTATATTTTAATTAAACCTTAATTATTTATTTATTTGGCAAAAGGAAAATATTTTTTCCTACTTTTGCTTTCCGAATTACATAATATAATCTTAGCCCCAAAAAATATGGTATGACATGAAAACCATACCAAAGTATTCAAACAGATCTTTTACATAAAATAAAATAAAAATTAATTAGAAGCATTAATCAAACTTGTAGCAATTCTATTTCTCAAAGTTTCCATCTCTTGTGCTCTACCGTCAAGACCGTCGTGTTGCTCTATATCATCTTCTGTCTCTTCACCTACCTCTTCACTTACGAAATCTTTAGATTCATCAAAATGTTTATCTCTTTGAGAATGTCTCCTTATATAATTATGAAGAGCCATAGTTGCAATGACAATTTTCACTTGCTTTGAAAATGGATAATTAGGCATATCCGTTAAAATATTCCATTTTTCCTTCCATACGCCAAAGGTTCGTTCAATGATACTCCTAAGGGAAGAGTGCTTGTGGTTGAATACCTCTCTATGACCTGTTGGTTCTCTGCCCCTACGAAAGTCCGGAAGATGATATCTTTCGCCTTTGTATGGTCCCAAATACCCTCTCATTTGTGGATATCCGGCATCCACTAAATAATATTTCCCTATAAAATACAATATGGTTAATATGATATATAATTCGAAAAAATGAAGACTGTATTAACCTTAATATTAACTAAAAAGTATTACCACTTGGAGGCTTAGGGAAGTTTGAATTGGGATCTCGTAGAACTGATCGAAAAATCCTCGTATCATGTGCAGTGCCTTCCCAGCCGGCACATGCAAATATAAATTGCATGTCAAAGTTGCATGCGGCCATAATATTTTGCGTTGGACTCCCTTTTCTACTAATATATGGTATTTGGTGTTGAGGTGTTATTGAAGCATGAACATGCACTCCATCAATGGCACCAACACAATCCTATAAACAAAAACGTGTTGTAATGTTCAATATGTATATGTAGCAAGGAAAAGAAAAAAGAAAATTAGATGCACATTTACCTTAAAATGAGGCATATATCTAGAGTCCCTCTCTATTTCTTGTGGTATGTTGCGAAACTCAGGATCTATTGGTCTTATGACATCAACCGCCAATCGACATATGATATCCAACATTATACCAAAGTATCTGCTTACGGTCTCACCAGAATGCTAGAATCTTTCTTGTGCGGACCTATTTCCCCCACCTTGTCCTAGCATATACAAAAACAACCCACTATCTCCGCAACACTCATATTTTTTGAACCACTTAAGCCATAATTGGCTTGCAAATCATTACATAATCTGTTAAACACATGCTTATTCATCCTTAACATTCTATAACATCGAATGCCATTTCCTTGTAGTAATTCCGTCAACCAAACATTACCTGTGTATGGAGAATTCATGCAAGGAGTTTTATGAACATATGTGAGATAATATGTCTCGATAGCTATTGCACATACAACTAGATTAGTCTCCTCCTTCTCATCATATAGATATTCCATATTCTCAAATGCACCTGAAATTTAAGTGCATTCCAAACATCACTTCCAAAATAACATATAAGATAATATAAACTTCATGCTCATAATTCAAGAGCACTTTAAATCATTTAAAACAGTAATTTATACATCTTATTCAAAAAGCCAACACTTCATCAAGCATAACATCATATACGCTTTACAGTTCATATGTTAACCTAGCTTCTTTAATTTAAAGGCTGTAAACAAAAAGTGATAGCAAAAACAGCCTATTAACCCATAAAAGACTTATTGGTTAGCATATTCATACTCAAGCCAAGCAAGCTGCACCTCTGCTTCGCCCATGGTAGAGAACATCTCTATCTTACCCTTATCCAAAAACAATCGAGTTGCGAACATCCACAAATCTATCATAGGCTCACATCTAGGTAAAGTGACAACACGTTTCATAACTTCAGGAATGCTAACTCCTGCTTCCATCTGTTGTATCACTGTCGTTGCATCACTTCTACACCGAACTACCTCAACTAAGCGATCAATTTGGCCAGACAATTTCTCAGCACCACCAACCTTTTTCCCTTTCTTGGCTTTTTCATCTTTTCGGTTTGCTTGGTCAGATGCTTTCCTTTTCCCTCTCAATGCTCCAATAGTCTGCATCACATCCACATCATATGGATCACTACTTTCTTTATCGCTCTCATCTTCATTTATTGGTGGAAGTGCACCAGAAGAAGGTGTCCAGGCATATTCACCAGTTGCTGTGATATTTACAAACATCTTATCCAACTTCTCCTCCACATAAGGTGGAATGCCCTTTTTTCTCAACTTTGCATACTCCCCACATATCTGCGTTTTCGATACATGGTAATTAAAATAAATACATAATAATATATTAAAGCACAACATTAACCAAAAAGAAAAATTAGATACCTGGATTTTATTATTCCACCACTCCTCGGAGGCTTCAACGGTACCCTTGCTTGGATTCCATCCTAGTCCAGTCTCTTTACCAACTAAATCTTTCCAAAGCTTCCATTCCTTTCTAAGTGCATCCCACTTATTTTTCAATTGTTTGTACGTGTACGAACTCCCAGTCTCAGAAGCAAAATTGACTATCAAAGTATCCCGATCTTCTATGGAAGTACCAGAACGCTTTCCGCTATCAACCAACTTGACACACAAATCAATAAATACAGCTGTATTATGAGGATTCTAGTTGGCATTTTCTGCACGCTGTGATGAAGTTTCCTCTGTTACTTGTGATACTTTACATTGTTTCTTTCCCATCTTTTACCTAAACATATGTTATCTCCTCTAACCAAAGATTAATATTGTATTTTTTGTTATAAAAAAATGCTATATGTAACTATATATAAAAATCACAACCCAGAACTACTTGTTGAAACTAAAGACAAGTAAACATGTGAATATCATCAAGTAAACCCAAAGACAATCAAACCAAAGACAAGCCACAACAAAAACAGAACATTTGGGAACAAAACAGCACAACTCAAACTCCAAACTACATCTAAAGGAATCTAGACCTTTCATATACCCATCACACAAATCAAACTAAAACCCAACCAAACTTCATAAATCCATCCTTAAACCAAGCTCAAATTTGCACCGTAACTAAACAAATAAAAGTAATTAATACCTTTGCAACGTCCCATGGAAATCCACAATTTCGGAGGAAATGAAACCCCAAATGCACCAAACATCTGCAAATTGCAAGCAAAACCATTGAGGTCCAATATAAACCCTAAAATATAAATTGGGGGAATCAAACATAACAAGCAATAGTGAAGTTGATGGATTACCTTCTGTTGTAGCTAATATGTATACTTTATATAATCCAACAAGAAGAGAAGACGGAAGGAAGAAGATGATGGAGAGAAAGAGAGCTATCACTTCTGCGAAAAAAGTGAGAGACCAGAATAGAGAGTGAATTCTAGTACGAACATGCAATGTAAATAAAAGGAAAATAAAGGTCATTTTGTTTTGATGAAAAGGAAGTCTGAAGCTTAAATAAGAAGCTCCCTTTTGGGAGCTATTAAGCTCATTGTAGAGCAGCTTATATTCAAAGTGGCTTTAATAAAAACCCTGCTCTCTTTGTTGTTACCAAACACAAAATCACGAAAAAGCTTTGAAAAAAAGCACTTTTTTTCACTTAAAAGTTATACCAAACTACTACATAGTATTTATTTAGGATTTTATTGTATAATTAAAGTGGATTATGTTTTAATTTGGTGTCCAAGTTATACGTAGCCTATAAATATGGCTTATTATCATTGTAATAGTTAGTTTATGATGAATTATTAAAGTTTATGTTATTATGGCTTGTGATTTGCTACTACAACTATGAGTTTGCTAGATCCTACTTCTGATGTCTTGTTTGATTCTCGGTGATCTGTGTTCGTGATACCTTGCCCTCATCAAGTGGTATCAGTAGTTAGGCTTGCAAGTGGTGGATTCCATGGCTAAGATCAGGCGACAAAGGGGTGGTTCTTGAATGGTGGCGGGTTGTGATAGAAAAACTGACATGGCGGAAATTAAATGGATACTAAAGCAGCTTGCGGTATTTATCAATCGCATCGAACCTCAACGACGAGGTCGTCGTAGTTTCTACGAGGAGAGAAACGTTACCACCTATCATCAACGTGTCGATCGCATCAAGACCTGATGCCAAGATGGTGATGGTGAGTGTTCTGACTTGGAGAGATATGTTGAACCTTTTCATATGGGTGCACCATTGGGTGAGCCGGGTGAAAAGGCCGAAGCAATTAGAATCAATTCAGGTTCTAATTCATTGTAACACCCCGAACCCGAGAGAGATGTTGAACCTTTTCATATGGGTGCGCCATTGGGTGAGTCGGGTGAAAAGGCCGAAGCAATTAGAATCAATTCAGGTTCTAATTCATTATAACACCCCGAACCCGGGAGAGATGTTGAACCTTTTCATATGGGTGCGCCATTGGGTGAGTCGGGTGAAAAGGCCGAAGCAATTAGAATCAATTCAGGTTCTAATTCATTGTAACACCCCGAACCCGGGGTAAGTCAAAACTTCCAAAGTTTAAATGTTTAGGTTTGTGGCTGCACTCAAGAAGCACTTTTGAGCTGCCTACGTATCCATAATGGAATCAAGCCAATCGTAGTTCAAAGTTATGAAATTACATATTTAATCTGCTCTTTTAATATTTGCCGACTGACCAGTAAATATTTCAGACTCCAACTTCATTTTCCCATTCCCATGCATGAATAATGCATTGATGCTTAATCAATAATCCTGATGTCGAATGCGAGACGACCAATGTATCAAGTTAACGAAACCACAAGTTTACCAACACTTCCCGCATACAAAAATTTATAATTGGAACAACACGTTTAACACAATAACTTTTAGCAACTTAATTAATCATATCCGAAAAATCAATATATTATAATAGCATTCTAATTTACTTAGCAACTTCGAGTAGAGCCAAAGAAGCTCAACACACACCCACATGTATTCTTTATCAGTATATGTCACATGCAAAATTCTAATTCAATTAGCCTTCTGAACACATGACATACATGAACAAGCAACGCACCCAATAACTATAGGTCGGAAGTCCTACAACCATGCCATTGAAATTATCTAGCATATCAACCATAAACCAATAAAACAACTCCATCAATTAAATTGTATCAGAATGATCTTTCCATCGAACCAGCCTTTATAAACACCCAGCATATTTACATAATCGAAACTCAAAGACATGGGCATTCTACGGTATCCCCATATATTAAAAAAAAAAAGCTTATCCCCAAGTGAAGCAAAACTATAGCATATTAGCTTCTTGTAGGCCAGCACAACTACCATGGAGATCAAAGTTACAAGTCAAACATGTAACCAACATAACACACTTTGGCTTAGAATTGAGTACTCAAAGTCATTTACGACATACATGCATGGTCTATTAGCATGCAAGCTCAATCAACATCATCATGGAAACTATTTCATTTGATTTATTGTCAGGTTTCAAAATGACCATATTACACTACCAAATTGATTGCTAGAATGCCTCTAACTTCTGTAATTCACTGTTTTGAAACAAGCTAAATGCAATTAGCAAAACAGAAGAAAGGCTATCACTACGTCAAAAATCGCATCAGACGACGGAGAAAATCCGTCGTCTGATAAGTGCAAAAAACTGTCGTCTGAGCCCCTGCCGTCTGATGCTATGCTTCAGACGACAGTTTTTTTTCTGTCGTCTGAAGTGATATTAGACGACACTTCTGTTATTAAAACTGTCGTCTGATTAGCTTAAAACTGTCATCTGATATACTCATTTACGACAGTTTTAATTTCGAGTGTCGTCTGATGTGCTCTTTTACGACAGTTTTAGTTCTAATTATGTAGTGGAATGGTAAATGTAACTACATTTTTTTCTTAAATCTGTCGTCTCTTTTCATTGACTTTTATGTATTTTGTACGTATTTGGATATGTATTTGTACGTATTTAGATATGCATTTGCGTTGACTTGGACCAAAAATGAAAACTGGATTTTCTGGGAAATTTTCCCCGGAAAGCATATCTAGGAAAGTTTCCCCAGCAAGTATATATATCCTGGAAAGTTGCCCATAATGCAAATCTGGGAAAGTTGCATAACCTGCCCAGAATGCACTATAGGAAACCTTGCAAAACCTGCCCAGAATGCAAATCTGGGAAATCTGCCCAGAATGCATTTTCTTATACATATTCACATCCAACTATATAGCACAAATTTTCCATTCGTCCATCTCTCCATATTCCAAATTATCATTCAATATATGAGTGTAAACCAAAATTCAATTTCATAGTACATAAAATCATCAAGATAAAGATCCTGCAAACTACTAAAACTGTAACTGACGCTTGCAGTTCATCTTGAAACCAAAAACGTCTACATAGCAAATCCATTACACCTAACTGTCTAGATTAGAAGCAAAAAAACCTACATCAATACCTGCTGCAAACTATCAATTACCCACATATGTTGGCAATAACCTACCATATCTAATATGGATAAAATGTTTCCGTACCATCTGAAGGCCACTGATTCAAAGGACTTCGAGTTCTGTCATCTACAGGCCAATCTAATAGCCCTCTTTCGAGTCACTTGTTTCACAATAGACCCAGGAGGATTAAAATGAACATCCTTTCTTGTTCCATTCAGCACAACTCAAAATTAAACAACCACACACAACATTTCACAGATATTAAATCAGCAACTCCCCAGGATTACTACAAAGTTCTTAAACTTTACCAAAACAAGAACCTTTTCAATAATAGTTTTCAGGCAACACTAGTAATGATTGTATCCTACAGCACCACCAATAGATGCTACTATGTCAAAGGGAAAATGCCACAAGAAATTGAAGATATAAAGATATCTTGTAACTGAAATACAAAGGAAAGATCGCTTCGTTTAAAATGCTCCCACTACAACACAAAAGCCCTTCAGCGAGGAACAGGTTTCCTCGCAGTAGGCTCAATTTTCCTCGCTATGAGGCTTTGCGAGGAAAATTTTTCGTCGCCCTGTTTGTCGTTGAATGTGCGTCGTAGTAGGTTTCCGCGAGGAACGTTTTACGTTCCTCGCTATGGTGTTTAACGACGAAATAATATTTCCTCGCGATAGATCTTTCATTTCCTCGCGATAGATCTTTCAGCTGCCCCAAAATTCAGCTGCCCGGGACTTTTAGCGATGAAAGTTTTCATCGCAGATGGTATAATTTTCCTCGCAGATAACTTCAGTTTTTCAAGTTTGGTTTTTCCATTCAAATTAAACGAGATTATGAAACAAGAAAACTAACAAGTCAATTGAATCAGTGTAACAACCATAACATATATTGAAACCAAATCATAGTATCTTACAAATGAATTACTGTATAGTATAAATCCTAGCTACCGAACTAAGTTTTAACTAGCTTGTACGACGAAATCTTCATAGTTGCGCTTCAATCTCCAAGCCTTCCAATGCAAAAATGACTTTATTTCATGCTTAACACCTAAGAGAAAGTTTACAAACATAATTAGAGAAATCTCCAGATACATAGCAAGTTAATATTTACTAATTAGCTACTTATAACTCAGTCATGATAAACAACCATACACAATCAACATTCATACTTACCATTCAACTACTTATAACAAACTCAAGCAGCATCCAAAATAAATTTGAATATGAACTATCAATGAACTGAACTGCAAGTACAACTCTCCATCCTTGTATATCAAAACAACATGTTTATACTTTGGCCAAGGAGATACAACTTATCATGGGATGCATTATAGGCTGACAGATTACATCACAAAGCAACTTCAACCATCAATAATAATAATAACCACAATCAACTACATAAAAAGTACTCAAATTCAATAACACAACGAATTGCCCATACCTTATGAGATTGCATTCAAAGATAGCAAGCAGAACAAAATGATTATTCCATATCTGAAAGTCATAAGAGAAAGGACAATGAATGAAGTTAGGGACTCGTAGTGTTATCTAAATCGTATTAGCAACTGTCATAAGAGAAACTAAGCATATTGGTTCACTAAGAAGTTTTCATGTCAAGGGAGAAACAACCAAGTTACCTCAACCACAAAAGCTTTCACAAGTACTCAATTTCCAAGCTAGTGCCTAAAAGCACAAGCTGCAAAAGCTGCACACACAAGATATGATTGACATTTTTCCATGTTTGCAATTTGAAAATCATGAAACAAAGAGTCCGTTTTCTTTTTCCATTAAAGAGTAATGTGATTGGCAGAACAATACTTCTATTATAATTAGGAATTAAATATCATACTGCCACTCCCATATGGGGATGAGTATTAATTGACAATAGGATTTTGAATACTAAGAATTTGAACTGAAAACATTGCAACTAAGTATCACCAGGTAATGGCAGCACCTCTTGGAAGTCTGAAACTCTAAAAAGCTTGTCCAAGCTTTTGGAGGAAAGCTGTGAAAGAAAGAACACAAATCTATTAGATTATTGGCAAGAAAAATAAACTAAATTACACCGAGCTGTCTTCAAACTGAACTGTCTAAGCAAGCTACAAATACAAAAGCATTGATTGTTGACTGCGTTGATTACTCTGTGCATAAGACAAAACATGCAGTAATGCTTGCTAGTGATAAGTTTTGTGGTCTTATAGGTGTCAACACTTGTGATTTTTTAGAATGAGATGGCATACACATTTGACAAAAGGCATTATAAGACCAAATAATGCAGCAGCAGATGTAATTAGTTCCAATCTCATTCCACAGAAATGGAAACGGAAGATTAGTAGGTTCTGTCCAAGAAAACATGTAAGTAATCCAACAGCTAGTATAAGTGTCTACCTCAGATTTCATTCATGAAGTCTAGGAGGAAGCTGAGGATAGCATTTGGAGCAGTTTGTTTAACAGTTCATCTGAAACTTTCAACTTCAAAAAGGAAACAACAAGGTACTCACAAAAATCAACATAAACGGAAGATAAGTAGGTTCTGTCTTATGATCTTATATAGAAATCAGAACATACTGAACCAAAAAGAAGATTGTGTTGTGATAAATAAGGTTTTATTATCATATTCTAATGTTTTGATTTGTGGGTGGTTTGTTTATGAAATGGAGGAAAAAAGAGTTGTTGTAGTGAGAGAAAAAAAAAAAAACATCTTCTATTGAAATAATTTTGTGGTTTTTTTGGCCGTGTTGGAAGGAAGAGGGGGTTCTTTTTTTTTCGTGGCGTCAACCTAAATCGAACAGAAAATTAAAATTTTAAAACCAATATATGTATTAAAAAAGAATGAGTTTTTTCTATCGATATGAGATGTGGCCCCTGTGTAGAAGTTATCATTAGAAAAATACTTTAACATCCAACTAGAAACATCATACCCAAACCCTAAGTAATCAAATACAGACAAGGTAAATGGAATCAAAGCGTAAATGCAAGCATAACCCATAAGGCCATGAAATTTGATACCATAACAATTTGTAAATTACAGAGATTTAAATGAAATCAAAGTGTAAATTACAGAGAATTTGTTAGTTAACTTACCATTTCAGATGGCAGGGCAAAGATAACGGAGATAGAAAGAAGTTTACTCGAATATTAGGGGTTTCGAACCAACTGCAAAACAAATGAAAGCAAAAGCAAACTATGGACAAAATCAAACCAGATACTGAGAAGATGGAGAAACCAAACAACAAGATAATCAAACCAGATATGCAACAACCCATGCTTGCTTGAAGGCCTAGATGGTTCCAACAAAAAAAGAAAATAAATATTAATAAAAAATAAAAAAAAAAAGTTGATAGAAAAAATGAATATAATGAGAAGAGAGGAAGGAAGAAGAGAAAAAAAGAAAAAGAGTAATAAGGAAAAGAGAAACAAGAACCAAAAAAGAGAAAAAAAAGGAAAGCAGAAGAAAAAAAAAAGCCCACAAACAACACTTCGAACAAACAATTCGCACAACAAAACTGAAATCCATACCCAAATCTAGATCATCAAAACCCAGAGATTCGAAACAATTCGGTATCGTCCGTGACAGAAAATGAAACGAAGATGGCGAATCGAGAGAAGATAAGGGACGAATTGAAAGGGTCGACTGGGATTAGGGCGGGGCGGTGGCCAAACGTTGGTGAGGAGGGCAGCGGCGACTGGGTTTTGGGTCTCGGCGAAGACGCACAAAGCCGTCGGAGAGCAGAGCGAGGAGGTAGTGGCTATGGCGAAGGTGGGCGTCGGAGAACGATGAGGAGGCAAAGAAGGTTGCGAGAGAAAAGAAGGGATGGGAAAAAAGATGCGGGAAAGAAAGGACAGCGCTTGGTTTATTAAACGGTGGTGTTGAAGTAAAGTATTAAATATTTCATTGTTGTTTGTTACACATCTTTTATTCCCTCCAGGCGAAATTTTGCAATATTGGCGGCATATTCAAAAATTTTGATGAAAATTCGGTGGGAGAAGGACAACGAGGAAACCACATTCCTCGCTAAAAATATTCTACAATAGCAAGGAACTGCATTCCTCGCTAAAGTATCTCTATTGCGAGGAATAAATTAGTCTCGCTATACTTTAGGAGGGAATGGAAAAAAATTCCCTCGATACTTCACCGAGGAAAATGTGCATTTCGCGTATAATTATTTACAGCGAGGAATAGTTTCGTCGCTATAAACTTTATCCTCGAATTGATTGTTGAATTATGTAACTCAAATAGGACAACTTTTAGCGAGAACAAAGGAAATCCCGCTGAAAATGGTTTTTAGCGAGGAAAATTGCCTCGAGAAAACCCGTAAAGCGAGTGTGTGTAGTGTCCTGAAAGTAAACATCATCATGGTCAATATAGGAGTCTGAGAAGTTATATATATTTTAATTAACTAATTAAACAATTCATAATTCTTTCTGCAACCAGATGATAGGCTTCTACATCACAAACTTATATAATATTCCCACAGTTTTATTCATTACCTTCTTATTAACAGACCCCGTTTCAAGTCCCACAAACTAAACCCCCAACTGTGCAGTCTAATCCCATGTTTTAGAACAAACATGAAGACTACATGATCTATACCACTCCCATGTTTTAGTACAAACATGAAGACTACAGTATCTATACCACTTGAGCTCAAAGTTACAACTTCATTAATGGAAAATCTCCTTGAGCTAGAACCATTCTAAAGGGTAACCGGCACTAAACATGAAGATGATGAGAGCACAATGCAGCATCACAATACCTGACCCAGAAGAATTTCATTCAATTCACTCATTGAAGGAGTTCTCTCAACAGCATGAACCTGAAGTCATCCACATTTGAGGTATCAGTATTAGCACATAATAGTTGACCAATTATTAGCAAAACATTAAGAAGACAACCCAATACATATGACAGAACTTCACCACCAAGTCAAAATTAATATAACTCTGCTTTATTGCCTAGGATATTGTTTAATGGAAGATTAACAAACACGATAATCACACCATAGGCCTTACTTTCATTAAAAGGAAAAAGATCCAGGCTTCATAATTGGTCTTTAAAAGAAAAAAAACAAAAAGTTCTTAAATAGTATAAGCCCCCAGAATTCCACAGATAGAGGAGATAGCAAATCAAACACCTGGAAGTAGAAACGAGAGTCAATACCTCAAAATCAAATTACTTTCAGCCGTCAATATGATATTCAGCAACAAAAAACCCAACCTGAGGTTCAAGACTGGGTTCTATGCGAGAGTGACTTTGACTACTAAGAGACCTGCGCAGTAGTGATAGGTACCAAGCCAGGGTGATCAGCAAGGTAGTGCTTATCCTCCCGAAGATCTACATATCCATTACAAACCGTTTAGTTACAGAAAATGATATTTCTGACTAGGAGTTTCAATATTATTCAAATAATTACAACTATACAAGGTTGATTCAGTCTTTCCAGCACTACCATTGCTACATAATATCTGCAGGTTTATACCAGAAGTCCATGGGGCTAAATCACCTGAGTCGCTCCGATCAGGCTCCAAGATATCCTTTTGTTTCTTTAACCAACACTACAAGTGAAATTTAACTTGTAAAGTTAAGTTTACAAGAAATGTTTGTACAATAGATGAAAACTATCAACCACATTATGAATTTCCATCAAAATCAGCTCACAAATCATTCTTGAAACTCACTGAGACAAACCAAAGCATAGCACACTTAACAAAACCGTAATCGAAACTAAGAGAAGAAACCATACCTCACCAAATCTGACTCCACAAGCTTCTCTGTTCCCACAAAACACCCAACTATCACACAAACACCCAACTATCACACAAAGAACAAATACACAATTAGAGATTGGAAATTGTTCTAACTAATACCTCTTCGCATGTTTGGGGTCAACCGTCCAGAGTTCAGGAAGCTTATCAGAGCCATGGCCTTATTCGCCTCAATGCTATCCAACGATGCCTCGACGCAGTTGCTATGCTGGTGTTGTGGCCTCTCGCTCATCTCACCGGCGGCGGCGTTGGTCTCAGATTTCGGGTCGGGTGGGGCGTCATTGAGCTTGGATCCGAGCTTCTCCATGTCCATGTAGGTCCCGAAGAGGTCGTGGGCGGTAGAGGGCGGAGGAGAGCGATTGGGAGGAGAACAAACAATAACCCCACCATCCCATTAAGCACAAACAATAACCCACCAAGAAAAACCACTGTAAACCCTCATAAACCACAAAAATAATCGCAAATCAGTTAAAAAAAAAAAAACCCATCACCACATTTCAAATCAGAATAAAGAACCCATTACAGAGCCACAAAACCAAACCAAAACCCCAACAAATCAAATCAGAATTTCATAAACAACAAACCCAAATACTCTTCGATAGCTTCTCTAAGAGCCCAAGGTTTCGTTGACGAAGATGAGCGTTGACCGACTCACCAGTGGAACTCCCACGGCTGCTTGGGCGACTTCTTGGGTTCGGAAGCCATCGCGTCGGAGTTATAGGGGACGGCGATGCGGAGGATTGAGACATTATTCGAAGAGACGGAGATGGAATGAGGGGTTTTGGAGAACGGAAGCAGCGATGGAAATTGAGGAAGCGGACGGTGGCGAATTCGAGATTTAGGGTTTGTAGATCTGTGTTTACCGGTGAGGAATGGGTTTGCAGCGATGGCAATTGAGGAAGTGGATTGTGGCGAATTCGAGATTTAGGGTTTGTAGATCTGGGTTTGGACGGTGAAGAGGCGCTGAGAGTGTCGAATGAGAGGATGAAGCAAAGAAAGAGCTTGGAGAGAAGCTGGAAGAGAAGTTTGAAGTTTGAAGCTTGTCGAATCTGAGGTTGAATTTTTGGAATTCGGAAAAATTTTGGTTTAGTTTGGAGGAGTGAGAGCTGTGTGTCGAATGGGTTTGGTCAAAGTTTGTGAACGCTGGAGTCAAAAGGGAAAAGTTAGCAAAAAAGTTTGGAGGGGGAATTTTACCGCTTATTTTTTTAGGTGGAACAGACGACAGTGTTAAGTTTAAAACTGTCGTGGAAAGAAATAATGAAAACGGGGGTGTTGGATATTGAGCACTCAGACGACAGTTTTTTTGTTTTTTGTCGTCTGAGTAGTGTCGTCTGATGCTTGTTTTGGCATAGTGTATGAGCAGAGCGTGATCATTAACAAATATTGGAAGTTTGGCTAGTCTGTTTGCCACAAAATTTGGATATGTTGTAGAGGACTAATTTGCAACAAACTTTGATGAAGACACCATCATCACCCGTCTGCTGTAAACCGACATACAATTCCCCAAAATGAATCCAGCATAATTTCGTATACCTCCGAACTGCTTAAGCTTGAGCGAGATTATCCGGAGCTACAACGGTTGGATTTCACTGAGTTTTGGATATGTTGTAGAGAACATATTTCTAAACAGCTTTACTCAAGACACCATCATCATCCAACAGCTGTAAATGGACATGCATTCCCCCAAATTGAAACCAGCAGAACTTCGGATACCTCCTAACTGTTTAAGCTTGGACAAGATTATCCAGAGCTACAATGGTTGGATTTCTCTGGATTTTGGATATGTTGTAGAAGACAGATTTATAACCAACTTTTCTGAAGATACCATCATCATCGAACCGCTATAAACCGACATGCAATCCGTTAAACTGAACCCAGAATCCCTTCGGATTCTCACGAACTACCTCAGCTTGAACAAGCTTTCCAGAAGCTATAGCGGTTGGTTTGATATGGATTTTGGATATGTTGTATAGAATAGATTTCCGATCAACTTTTATGAAGAAAACATGTTCATCCGCCCGCTTTAAACCGACATGAAAACCCTTAAGCCAAAACCAGCAGAACTTCGGGTTCTCCCGAACTGAATAATCGTGGACGAGATTAGCAGGAGCTACAATGGTTGGATTGTGCTGAATTTGGGATATGTTGTGTAAAACACTAGTATGAGCATTACTCTAGAAAGATTTGTCTCCATCGGGGAACTCATTCTGGGTGTTTCCTCCTCATGAATACCTGACTGGGAAAAACTCTCCCCCAAAGACTAGTTCTTTTTCTTTGTCCTTTTTGAGTTACAGACCGGTGGTCCTTTCCCCAAGTCTCTGAACACAGCCAAACCGGTGTGGATGAATAATCCCCCAGTTGAAACATGCTCATCCCTTTTTATGTCATCGCTTTTGATGTCCGGTATCTTTCCCAAGACCGATGAATCCCCTCACATTTATCCTATATTTCAAATTATAATAGTGGAAAGTGTCATGCCCCACTACATTTTCTAATCACTCACCAGCCGAGCAAAACCACCAAAATGTCAAAAGAGTGGTCACAATTACAATGGACACTGTACTACACAACTTGGGTGAAGACCATGCCTTCTCGTAGCGTAGGTCTTCATCAATCTTAAATGAAAAGACATTGACCATTCATCATATGCAATGAAAACCCAGTAGCTATTTCTCTAATTGAGAAAGAGGCATAGTTAGGTTTCGGTGCATAAGAATTCTAGGAGTACATGAATACCGATGCGGTAATGCAATAAATTCATGAAATGATAACTTCTCAAAAATTCGGGATATCACATTCCTCTATCTTTACTTTGTCTGTTGAAGAAAGTTATATTGAGAAAAGCAAAAAAATAGTTCCTTCGATTTTGAAATGCCTCCGAAATTTGATTCTTGTTTGGAGGACAAATGTGAATTGGTTCGTGATGTTTGTTGGGAGTTTGAGAAAACTTATGACAGCAAGCTTGTGGAAGATCTTGTTAATGACAATATTGACATTCATGATGATATTCTTGTTTCGGTGGAGAAGACTCAAGAAGGCTATAGAGATGTGGAGGATTCATCCATCACAAGTAAGTCCATCGATCCTTTACATAGCCTTCATGCACGTGTGGTGGGTGAGATGGCAATTTGCAATAGTTATCAAGAATTTGGTCAAACGGTGGTCATGCAAAGTATTGATGCACTCAAGCCAAGAATTGATATGATGTTCAAGCCCATTCATCTTTTGTTGATCAATCCGGTGGACATTGCTTGATTAAAGGGTGTGATCTTTGCCAAACCAAGACTGGAGATATTGTCCCAATTACATCTAAATTGAAAGCGGCGGGGGAGCACACATCCATCATTTGTCCACACTCCAAGCATTCGTTAGAAGGTGATATGATTCAACATGTGAATTTGATTGGTCTCGATACTTTCAGTTGGAAAGTTCCATGGGAATCTGTCTGTGTCTTTATGCGGGTGAAAAGCAATGAGAGAAACTCTAAGTTGGAGGAAATTATGGAAAGAAACACTGTCAAGTGCAGATCAAGATATTCTAAATTTTTTTTTTGTTTGGAAAGGAAGATATCAATTGCATGCAACATGTCAAGAGCGAATTTCAAGCAAGCGAAGATTTTGTTTGGGTCTATTCATTCAATGTTTCGAATTCGAGGACGAATTCTTTCCGACCAGAGGAGTTTGATGAAGGAAAATATGGGCTCTATTAAGTTAATTATGTGCCTATTTAGTATTTGAATATTCTAGATCTTTAGATTAGGAAAATTAGGATTTTATTGTATAATTAAAGTAGATTTGGTTTTAATTAGCTTTCTTTACGCACAAGTAGTCTTGGTGCCCAAGTTATACGTAGCCTATAAATATGGTTTATTATCATTGTAATAGATAGTTTATGATGAATTATTAAATTTTATGTTATTGTGGCATGTGATTTGCTACTAACACTATGAGTTTGGTAGATCCTAATTCTGGTGTCTTGTTTGATTCTTGTTGATCTGTGTTCGTGATACCTCGTCCCCATCAGTCAGAAGAAAGATTCTCAAGAATTTAAACAAGATATCCAACAACATGCAAGTGCCAATCCTCACATGGAGTTGATCTACATGCACGATCCACCTTCTAGTGGTTCTTGCACAATTTGTGATCTACAAGATGAGCAGTGTCCTGTTAGTCAGATTGACTATTTGACAATATATTAAGTACCCACGAAGTATTGAGCATTCCATTATTTTAAAATAATATATCGGCTTGTAAATCCAGATAGACCCAGGACAGGCACAGGACCCACTCCCCTTCAAATTTTTTTGGATTTTTTTTTGAAAAAATGTAATTACTTGAGGTACTTTCGACAACTTTACATGAGATTATAAGATTGTTATCCTTGAGCAAATTTGATACGATATTATAAGGTAGTGATCCTAAAGAAATTTGCTGACTTCGCCAGGGGATAGACCTAATGTGTTAATCTGTGGATGCGTCTTTGGACTACTTCAAAATTCTTAGAATATAAACATGCTAGTTGAAGTTGACTTTCTGGATTCTTTAAGGCTCACCAATTAAGTGCAAGAGATCTCTACAATGCATGCATGTGATGAAGTTGGGATCTTACGTACGTATTACAATTCGTTTTTCTTTAGTTCTATAAGAGATTGTCCATATGTAGCTCTAGGAGATGTACATATATACATTATGTAGTCATCCATGTGTAATGTGTTGTGCAACTTGGTGTTACCTAAGACCCTGACGGGCCATGTGGCCTCAATTCAGAGCATTTGCTATTTGCAAAGACGTGCAAAAAATAGGGAAATCATCCAGACTAAGCACGCTCCAGTATTTCCTACCAAATTGTGTGGGCAATACCGTGGATATTTTGCAATTATGTCCTTGAATAAAAGAGTCATGTTTTGCAGATTTGCCCCTCCTCTCTACCTCCTTCGTCTTCACCATCCTCCCTCTCTCTCTACCGCAACATCTCCATCCATCGCCTTTCAGATCCAAACATGAGCAAAACCTTTTGTTATTTGTACTTTCATTCTGCTTCGTCCTCTCCAATTCCACCAGTGTGGTTGCGGATGGTGGACATGGAGGCGTAGGGGCGGACAAAGGTTTTGTCCTTAAGCACGATGCGGTTGAGCTTTGGGATGTAGATCAGGGTCGAGGCGAGTATTTGGACAAATTTTGAGGTTCGCAATTAGTATCCTTAAAGGTGAATCTGTTACTGTTGAGGATCGATTTGATGCAGTTGAGCATCTGGAGTTCAATTTCAAAATGGATGGAGGAGTGGTTGAGGTCGGTGACTATATGGGTACTATGGTACTATAAGGGACTATGATGTACCTATATACAGAAATTTATAGGGACTATATATGTACTATGAGTGAGAAAACTGTAGTGCCTTTATAATACCCATATAGTACTATTATATATT
Organism: Spiraea crenata; assembly: GCA_033992175.1. Lineage (NCBI taxonomy): Eukaryota > Viridiplantae > Streptophyta > Magnoliopsida > Rosales > Rosaceae > Spiraea > Spiraea crenata. Next base: position 952,551 of record JAVBHV010000010.1, on the reverse strand, counting down.
GTTATAGTCTGCAGGGGCTCGGCCAATAAATAATAAAAATTGGTGCTTAATTTGGAAAACAAAAAGCTGCCGGCACAATTTGGGAAGAAATTTCCCAACAGTGCTTAGTTTAGCTAATTCCCCCAAAAATTATCGTTCTTGTTGGGAGATGAATAGCCCGCAATAATAAATAAAGCGAAGAAAAATCAACTTCAGCATAGTAATGTAGGTGAAAACAAAAAGCTGCCCGCACAATTTGGGAAGAAATGTGCTTAGGTTAGCTAACTCCCCCAAAAAATATCATTCATGTTGTGAGATGAATAGCCCACAATAATAAATAAAGCGTAGAAAAAATCAACTTCAGCCTGGTAATGTGGGTGAAGGCTATTGTATATTTACTCTGCATTGTGTATTCATAACTTATAAAAGGAGATGGGTTTCACAGACTCACATTATCAAATTTACTTCGTTCTTCTTCTCTTCCTTTCTTTCATATGATTCTCATCTCGTGTAATTTCATAAAAGTCTGATTAATTGTAAAGAAGAAAGTAAAACCCTGTGAAAATATATTCAATTTTAACAATTCTTTCTTAGAGAATTTTGAGCTGCTATAGCTATAGTAGCCCTGGGCTGCCTCAATTTTGACTTTCTCGCTTATCTGTGTCATGATCGGAATCGTTCATTTTATTGATTATTTTATTAAGATTATCCCTACAAAAAATCACTCAAATATGAGATCATTTGGTTATGTAACTTTACGAACACATATACGGTTCGATTAAAGTCTAATTATACCGTTCATATAGTTTGTACAGTTAGATAACCAAACGATCTCGATTTTGATTGAATTTTTACAATAACAATGTTGATATGATAATGAATAAAGTGAACGATTCTGATTATGATATAAATCAACGAATAAGTCGAAAAATTAAATCAAAGCAGCCCAAGGTTACTATAGCTATAGTAGCCCAAAATTGTCCTTTCTTTTGGTCGTATAACAGCTTGTTCTCTTGTTTTTTTTGGTCAACGGTCGTATGATACTTTTTGACTTTAGAATTTAATTTCTTTGTCTTTTTAAGATAGGCGAGCCGAAGCCCATCATAACACAAAAAGGCCTACAGCGCTACCGTTCTCAAATGGGCCTTCCTTATCCAGAATAAAACCGAGAGAGGCAGGAATTAATGAGATGAGAGGGAATTAATACGTACAAGGGAATCAAAAAACCAATGGTCCAATGTAGTTGGATTGAATTGTATCCCCATGCAAATTGCAATAGTCATTGCAAATATTCAAAGATTATGTCGTGGGGATCAAGATGATTCAGCAGCAGTCAAGAGCGAACAAACAAGGTCTCGCACAAGGTTCAAAATTTCGGCCGAAATACCGAAATTTCGGCCGAAATTTCGGTAATTTTTGAGCACCGAAATTTGAATCGGGGTATATCTCAATATCATCAGAAAAAACCAAAATTTCGGCGAAATTTCGGTAATTTCGGTAATTTCGGTTTCGATTTCGGTGAAATTTCGGAAATCTGTTGGAAATTTCGGTAAATTTCGGTGAAATTTCGGTAAATTTCAGTGAAACTTTGATGTAGGCTTTGGTAAAGATGTTTTATTTACATAGCTTCTCTCTACCACCTCCATCATCAATTATCAAGCTAACAAACAAACAATAGGCTTCTTACATTATGTTTTACTTCTCTCTACCTTCATCATCTATCATACAAACAAACACTAAGCTTCTTCTTACTTTATGATTCCCTACCACCTCCACTCCTCCGTCAATTATCAAGCTCAATGCAATAGGTGTGCTAAACGTAGATAGTCTTTTTGACTTTCTTACATGGAGAATCATTTGTTACCTTCAATTATTTCTAACAAAACAATAGGTATGCTGATAGATTCTTCAATTATTAGAATAGTATGTGTGTGTAATTCTGATGTATTATATTCCTTAAAACTCTTATGATATATTGTAATGTTAATGTAATGATTATTGTATGTTTCATGAGACTCACCTTAAGTATTCCACAATAACATTTAAGATATTATGTTAATTAACAGCTTAGTGGAATGCAAAACACGCATTCTTCTCTCTTATGTACATAAAAGTTAATCCATATGGATAATGTTGCATAGCTTAAGTGTTAAATTGCATTATTTGTTGATTTTAGAGCCTATAGAAAGTAGAGATATCAATTTATAGGTGTTCTAGCATGTTTTTCGTCTTTTTTATTTTTTTTTACCGAAATTTCCATCGAAATCGAAACTTTTTCCGAAATTTCCATAAATTTTGGCGACCGAAATTTCAACCGAAACCGAAACTTTGAACCTTGGTCTCGCATGACCTGGCAAGACATGCAGCTACTTCTCAAAATGATGGTTTTTGGGTGGGAAACGGCCCACCTTGGCTCTCGGTGACTTTCAGTGCAGATATGCCAGTGTTGTAGTAGGGATATGAACTTTAGTTTGAATCTAATTCCCTCTGATGGTTATGCCGAAAGACGATCGAGTAGGTAACCGTCTCCACTATCTTGATGGCTTTGCCATAAGGAGATAGGGCGGGTTTCAGATAAAGTGATATATTCGTGTCTACTTGTGTCTTTCTTGTATGTATTACTCTGTTTAGGAGTATTGAGTTCTCTTTTCCTCGCTCACCGCAAGATTGTTAATGAGTTCCCAGCTTATCATTGCTTTTATTTCCATGTACTCCATCTGTTAGACAATTTTGCCAAACCAAGTTTTAATATAAGTTGCATTCCTTTGATAAAAAAGAAGAAGAAGAGAATCAATATACACGTGCTCCATTTTACTTGTCTGTCAATTAATATTGTCCTTTTTCATAATACCTTGCGATAACTGTTACTCGAGCTAGGTCCCAGAATTCGCAAGGGTTTAGTTTCAAATTGGGCAACTGATTTTCGCACATTATCTAAACGATACATTCTAAACTGTAATTTGCATTGTCGTCCTAAAACCGAAACTCTAGCTTAATTTGCCCCTTTTGTGCAGTGTCGTATGTCCTTATATATGCTTAAGTTTGTACCTTTCAAACCCTAATTGTATTACCATAGTTTCAAACTCACACTCAGCATCTGATTTTGACACTCTTTTTTTTTTTTTTTTTTTGCTCCGCATGCATGCATACTTCAATTTATTTTTGGTTTTTTGGAATAAGATGATAGAGGACTCTGTTAGAGAAAAATTTAACATAGTGTGAAAAAGAAGAAAAAGTAATGTGTGAAAACCAAACAGTCATTCACTGATCATGTTGATGTAATTAGCCAAAAGTTTTGATATTGCACTGAGAAAAGCAATTCTTTCAAAAAAAAAATGTGCGCTGCAACTTTTCATGCATATCGTGCTTCACAAAATCTTGGGATAATGTATTCGAGGAGGAATGTTTTTCTGTTTGGCTACCTTTAGATTACATCCGAGAAAGATAATGTTGTTTTACCAAATTACTATTATTAAAAAATTCCATTGACATGAGAAAGGTATAGCTTTAACTTTCTTGAGGCACGCGCCACACTTTGTGTACTAATTGTATAATTTGTACTGTTCTCTTAATTCTTCCATTTGTTATTACCCTTTTGACGACTAACAAATCGGCTCGTTGCGTTAAAAGAAACCATCAAACAAGACCAGCCACAATGTAACTTAATCCAACAACTCGAAAACAAAACATAAAGTCATGAAAAAGAAAGATTAGAAATTAATTCATTGTGTCTTTTGGTAGGTTCTCTTTCTCCTTTCTCCGTAAAATGGCACAGCAAAACAACCAAGAAAAAAGTCAAATTCAAATCAATTAAGTGTCCCGAACCCGAACAATATTTCTTCTCCACTTTCTTAGAGAATTTACATGTCACGCCTAACTTACAGTGATGGTTAATGATGATACAAATTAACAGGGTTGATACTGTAGAACATTTCAAATTAGTTATAAGCAAATTAATAGCATGTTGTAGATGTATCATTGTAAATATTTTATCGTTTATTAAGACAGTGAGAATTGTAGAGTGGACTACACTAAAACTAATCACTTTATCATTTGTGTCCTCTAAAAAGGCGAAAAGAGAATGTGAAAAGTATGTAAAAATAACAACAAAATCCCACCAAAAGCCTCAACAAAAAGAGGGCAACATCTTCTCCAAAGCCACATCAAACTCTTGTGGAGACAAACAGACAAAGCATCACCCATCCACATATTCCTCCAAAATAGATTTTTCCAAAAGCTACCTTACACATAACACAACCCATTTGGGATTTTGGACTCTCTTCCCCACCCTTTTCTCCCAACTGAGGCTTTCTGCTGCCTTTCCTCACATTCACCAACCCCAACTTATGAGAATATTTTTAGCCCCCAAGCTTGGCCTTCTTGGATTTTGCTTAACAGCTGCAGATACTTCCTTCCCTCTCTTTGTTTACATCATTACAATCTCATACCACGGCAGCTTAATTTGAATATACATTCAAATTTAAATACACACTCTTTTTCATAATTACCTATGTCCTCTATATATATAGGAATACAAGCCCCCACAATATACTCGACATATAGTTTCTATCTTTGGAAAGCAATCATCCTAATCCTCTTATAAGATGGCGAAGGAAGGCCTCGAAGGTGTTCATTCCTCGATCGCGCTATTGCAAGAGAGGTTTAGGCAATTGCAGAGAGCAAAGGAGATTAGGGAGGAGAGAGAGCTCTTAAGGCAGTTGTCGGAATCCGGAAAGGCTATCTTTCCTGGAGCCACGCATTATTATTATGAGCCGACCGGATTGTTTCTGCAATCTGGATTCGCAGTTCCTCAATTTTACAAGCCGCCTTCAAAATCCCAGGGCTCAATCTCAATGTACCTCAAACCTAGCTTGCAGAGCAAGCAAATGAATTATTTGCAGGTATTTGATGAGACTCCGGTACTCCAGCTGACAAACATGTGTTCAAGCACGGTAGCGTCCATGAAGAGAACAAACAGCTTTGATGATTCGGATGTCGACACTACTCTTCACCTTTGATGATTTGGATCGCTTCTTCAGTTTATTGTATTAATTACTCTAGTTAAACGCATTAATTAGCATTGTAATTATTATGTACCTGTACGATTATGATCAATATATGAACCTTAGGTTCTAATCACCGCTTCATCTTCATGATTTCTGGAACCGTAATTAATTACCAGTGACCACCATATTCTGCCCTCAGTGTATTGACTTATGCGCTGAAGTTGATCGACGTCGTTACCAATTATTTTTATTTATTAAAATAATAGTAATTTTATTGATAAGGGTTTGGCAAAAAATCAAATAAGGAGTACATACATATACAAATTCGCTCCGGGGCCTCGTTAAAAACCTTACAATGTTCAAGGAAAAGAGTGCACTATACTCCTGAGAAACAAACATAGCATCCAACAAAGAGTACAAAGAATAACCACAAATATCGGGCTCCATACTCCTACATAGACAATTACATTCAAGTTAATAATTCCAAACCAAAAAGGCCCAACAACAAAACAACATCAAACAGGTCTAAACCCAAAATGAGTGGAGTTGCTACAGAACCAAACTAGACTGGAACAATCAGATCGGAATCAAGCAGATGCAGCAACGATGACGGCGACCACAAAGCAACTGGTAATCGGACGGAGGATGCATGCACCACAATAAACCGGACCTACATTGGATCGGTGAGTGGCGGCAAGTGAAGCGTTAGCGATGGTGGAACGAATCTGATGTGAGACCGCTCAACATCCCAACCAAAACACTTAACAAAACAATATAAAAAACATAGAAATTCAGGAAAATAAACCTCTCAAACACAAGGTTGTTACCAATTAGCCACTTTGTTTAGTACATTTTTATATCTAAGAGTCACAAGTTAATTAAGATTAAACCTTTGGGTCAGATACATTGTTGAAAAAACATGTTAAAATTGAATTGATGCTAATGGCCGAAAGAAATTTCTTTTTATCATTTGGCACGAGGGAAAGATATATATATATATATATTCCTTTTCCTTCCATTTTTCAAAGGACATGCTCATTTTCACCCGTGACCCTCCATCCTCTTCTTAATTAATCAACTATGATCACATTATCATATCTATTTGATTCTCTGCTCGTAGTGTCACGAAACATTCAATGTTGACGTAGAAACAAAGCATAATCAATCTCACACAAATAGAACAAAGCCAAAGCGAAAGCCAAGGTGAGTTTAGTATTGAATTTGAAGTTCTATCACCTTAAGCTATCCGACAGTTATTCTTAGAGCAAATGCGGTAGATAAGGCAAAATCATAAGACAAATTTGTTGTTTGATGGCTGATGTGACATGTTTAATGGCTGATGTGGCTGATGTGGCTGAAAATTTGCCTTAGTGAAAATCTATCTCACAGAAGATAAGGCAAAACTGTTAAGGCATATTATTATTTTTATTACTTTGATATATTTGATAAATTAAAATATTCACATATGCTATTTTTTAATTAAATAATTAGCTCAATACTAATTCAAGCAAACTATTTTTTAATTTTTATGATGTCTAGTATGACAAAAATTATCATTATAATTTTTTTATTAGTAAAGATATAAACTCATCACCCACTAGAAAAACCTCGTGTCTTCTTACCATTTTCCACTTCATTTGGAAGTTCAGAGGAACAAAAAAGATATTGTGACTCTTCTTGAAAATCCTATGTAGGATCCATAGATTTCAAATACTAGAAAGCAACAAAAGAAGGTAAAACAAAGACAATTTGGAGCGTTGCTTGAAGTTGGATTGGAAATTCTAATTCCAACCAATAAATTATAATCCATAATCCGAAGACCGAAAAATTTCGAAAGGTTTGGATGGAAATTCAAAACATACCATTCCAATCCGAAAATTCCGACTTTACGATCCGACTTATTTCCGAACACTTCCAAATATGACATATATTCCTCATATTTTTTAGTAATTTACTTATAATATGTTTTAGAAATGATATTCTATATTACTATTGCGTTCGTTTACTAGTATATGTCTTTTATTTCTTCTTTTCTATACTCATTCTCATACATATATTAAAATGACAATAATATTGTTAGTACTAGAGTATATGTTTGTTCCTTTAGAGTGAATGTTGTATTATTGCATAGCAATTTACATTGGAAGCCCATTAATTCCGAGAACTCCGAAGTTACTTTGATCCAAGGAACTTAATTTCGGCGAAAGTTCCGAAATTTCGGCCTGACATTTCGGAAAATTGGGCATCCGAAATTTGAACAAGGGTATGTTCAAAATCATCCTGGATTTACCGAAATATCGTCGAAACTTCAATGATTTCGACAGTTTCGGTTGAATTTCGGCTAAATTTCGACAAATCTTGGTCCAAAACCCATGAAATTTGTTGCAATTGGGTTGCGGCTTTGCGAATTTCAACAAAATTTCAGACTTTTTGATTCATCTTTCAGTGATGCGCGGGTGGAATTTTGAAATTTCGCAACAGATTTTGATGAAAAAGTTGTTTGAGAAGAACTTTGTTTTTGCAGAGCAGATAGGCGTGCGTGCAGCGGCGCAAAGAAAAGGTCGGGTGGGTGGGTGGGTTGAAGAAGATAGGCTTGTAATTTACTCTTTTATTTGGTCATTTTGGTCATTTGAACTTAAGTTTATTTTATTTTGTTACAAAATAATCCCCTATGTTTTAATATTTGTCTTTGTTACACAAACTATTAATTTGCATACCAAGTATATAATGATTGATGTTTCTCTATCTTTTCTAACTGAGGTTTTGTATGAAATTATATTTAACTAAAGAGATAACTATAAGAAATGACTATAGATCTCTCTAAGAAAAAGAGACAACTATAAGAAATGACTTAATATCTTATATTATCTATGAATTTCATCTGTATAAATAACAATGTTATATTGCTTACATGTGAATATGTGTATTATTAGTTGATTTGAGAGCCAATATAAGATAATGACATTAATTTATAGATATTTTAGCATTTTTTTTTTATTTTTTATTTATTTTACCGAAATTTCCATCGAAATCGAAACTTTTTTCGAAATTTCCATAAATTTGGACTACTGAAATTTCAATTGAAATTGAAATTTTGTTCCTTGCTTTGATTCAAATTCCGAAATATTGTCAATTATTGAAATTTCAAAATTGGAATGAAAATTTCTATTCCGAAATTTTTTTTATTGAAATTGAAAGAACGTGTTTTGGATTCAATCCGGCCGAGTTCACCTTTGTCCTTTTCCCACGCGGTACTAGTGCGTTTCTTGTTCTATTTACTTTGATCACGTGCCGAGCGCATATTTAGATTGTCAAAGGCAAAATCATATTTCCATTCCATGTGTGGTATGGTAGAGTATACATATATGACATGTCCAAGCGATTGCGATGTAGCGTAACGTTTATACTCCACGAGAATGGATTTAGGAACTACGATAGCACTCCACCCCAGTTATCACAAATTACCCTATACTTATCTGTTAATCATTCACTTTCCAACAATTCACCACTCGGTTTCCTTTTTTTCCTCTTCCATCTGCTCGAGTAAACTCGTAACAATTTAGAGCATCTCCACCCACGTAGGCGTAGGCGCAGGCGCGAAGTCCTCTTCTTTTCTGCAGGCGATGAATAGTGATCACCCTTGCCTTCCGTAAAAAAAGTAGCTTCCACCCACATAGGCGTAGGCGCAGGCGATCACTATTATTTTTATTTTTTTTTCAAAAACATGTATAAAAATTATCACCAACATTATATTCAAGTACTCTGACGTATATATATATATATATATATATATATATATATATATATATATATATATATATATAAATTATGTCACAGTGAAAATACCAAAATTTTTTAGGTCCAATCTTGTGTTGACACATGTTTTATCTTATCAAAAAATCAGACCAACGAATCAAATTTTGATTGGTTTTTTGTCGGTCCACTCATGTCCTTACACGTGTCTTATCTTATCAAAAAATCAGACCAAAATTGTCCATAAATACAGACTCAGTCTACATCCTCTTCTCACAAATTACTCTTCATCTGCCTCAATCTCATATTCCTCAGCTTTTTGCTTAGAAAATTCATATTTTTCAATGTCGTTCGTAAGAAAAATGCTGGCCAGAAGGGCTAAGGAGGCTGAGCAGCGTCGAATCAATGATGCCATAGAAGCTGATGAAATGGAAGAAGAAGAAATGGAGCTTGTTGCGGTAATTTCGTTGATAGAGCACGAGGGTCAGTCAAGTGGTGGATCAAGAGCAGGCCGTGCTCCGAATCTCGACAAAAGAAGGCATGCTCGAAGTGTAAATCTCCAAGAGGATTACTTTATCCCAAATCCAATTTACCAAGATGATGCTTAGAATCGGTATAGAATGTACCGTCCTCTCTTCTTCCGTATTATGACAGATCTGTGCAACCACAACAGTTACTTCATTCAAAAACCAGATGCTTGTGGTGTTATGGGTCTACTACCGGTGCAGAAGTTAATAGCTGCCCTCCGAATGCTTGCGTATGGAGCAGCCGCCGATCAAGTGGGTGAGATCACCCATTGATATTAAGTGGGTGAGATCGCCCATTGATATTAAGTCAATCTGACGTGTTTGCCCCCGTGGTGAGTGGAGAAGCTCCTTTAGTTACTTATAATATCAATGGGCGAGATTTTTCAGGTGCCTATTATTTGGCTTGACGGGATTTACCCATAATGGGCCACATTTGTGAAATCAATATCAAACCCCAGTTTGGCCAAGGAAACCCTCTTTGCCACCAAACAAGACTCATACAGGAAGGATGTCGAAAGATGTTTTGGTATCTTGCAAGCTCGATGAGGAATTGTTAGAGGGGCTGTGAGGATGTGGGAAAAGAAATCCATTTGGAAGATCATGATGTGTTGCATAATTCTTCACAACATGATTGTGGAGGATGAGTATGACTACAATGCACCTGAGGTTCTTGAAGCGGACACATTCAATAATTCAGCAACAAGAGTGTATGATGCTCCTACTGTGAATGGACAACCTTTTCAGCACCTCCCTCCACAACGGGATGAAAATTACACGCGGCGATGTATCAACAAGTACATTGGTCTTCAACACCCCTTTATTCACAGGTCACGACAAGAGGAATTGATGGAGCACATTTGGAAGATGGAGAATGAAGAGTGATGAAGAAGATGTGGATCACATGTTTAATAATTATCATCGCCTCCCTTTTGTTGTCAAATAAATTTTATTTTAATTTGAAATTTAACGTTATATACTAATAAAATAAAACATGAATATTACATGCTAATAAAATAAAAAAATAACTCTTGAGGAGGAAACCACTCGGAAGCGGCCCTCTCTTGGGCCTCCCTAAAAAGCCTCCGTCTACGAGTAATTGCTTGTCTTTCCTCCACCCAAAAGGCTTTTGCATTTGGAGTCATATAACTTGTGTCAATTACCATAACTTTATATTCATCATCCTGTTGCTGCCGAGCTACCCTTTCTTCTTCCGCTATTATCATTAACTCATCATCTCTTGCTCGTTCTTTAAGCCGGACCTCTTCCCTTTTTCTTGCTTCTTCAATACGAATTGCGGAATTCCTCGAAAATTTTTCGCACAAATTAATAGTGAGATTGGGGGGCAGATTCCTTGCATTTTTTGCAGCCTTTCTTCCTGTAGGACGAGTCAATGAAGTAAAGTAGGTGTTGCAATAGTGTCAACATTATCGGCTAAATTCACTTCCATTGGGGTTCCTCCCGATGACGCTCCCATTGATGAACCTTCACCTATGAAATCATTTGGAGAAGGGGTTGGGTCCATGTTGTCGACTTGTACATACCGCTCACAATCCTTGACAATGTCTCAAGCGCCCCATTGTCCGAAACTAGCCCCTTTCATTTCAGATTGATACCATAGTTGCGCATGTCTTATCTATTAAAATTATCATCAAAATTATTAAAATTATATGCCAAAAATAATGTTAAAAAAACAAAATTTATGAAATGTTTACCTCTTCATCCAAAGCATAACCGCTCCCAGTATTTTGCGATGCTTTGTTCAATGCCTGCTTCCATGTTTTGAATTCTTTGTGCAAACCCCTCCAATGACTTTGTAGAGCTTCATGATTTCGAACCGTACCGGGCATATGAGCAATATAGTGTTGAGAAATTTTTCTCCACATTTGGGGTGTATGCATTTCAGTACCAGTGATCGGGCAATGACATACAAATTTCCAAGATTTGCACAACTGAATAGCTTCTGCTTCAGCTCATATACTACCCGGGATTGCTGCATTAGCTCTGGAGGAACGAGACACTTTGATTGCAAAAAGATGAGGAAATTTTGTATGCAAATTGACAATGAAAGTAGCAAAATAAAAAAAAAAATAATGGAGTGGAAATTGATTTTGGTGTATGAGAAATGAGAGAATTGATAGTATTTATAGGGAATTTTTTTTTTTTTTTAAATTTTGGATTAAAAAAAAAATTTCAAACGGTAAGTGCACGTGGTAGCATCTAGACTGTTGGATTGTCAACGGCTACTTCGATCAGACGCACCAGATGCTGCCACGTGGCAACCAGAAAATTAAAAAAAAAATGACCGTTGGAGTGTTCGGCAGCCACTGCCGAACACACATTTCAGCCCAACAAGGGCCTCGGCCCCCACTCTCGAACACGGACGCCCTCACTCGCCCCCACTTGCGCGTGCATTGCATGCGCCCGAATTAAAAAAAAAATGAGTGCAGCGTGACATCAGCTGGGACCCACATCGCACTCGCCGCCCGCCTTCGCCCTCGCCTTCCTTCGTCTCGCCCGCCTCTCGCCTTCGTCGTTTTTCGCCGCTGGAGCAGCTACAGTACCCGCGGCAGGCGAGCCTGCGCCCTCGCCTGCCGTTTAGCCCTCCCGCTGAACATGCTCTTAGATCACATCCAGCCGCGCCATTTCACATCGGCTGTTAAAAACGATGTACATCTGTGTTCTGTAGGCCCTTTCAATCACCTCTGTTCATAGTTTTGCTTAGACACCATATACAGAATTTATACCATCGTTCATCTAACTATTGAAAACTAAAAAGGGGTTTTATCACAAATGATATTTGACCTTGGCATTACAGTCATCAAGAGTCATTCACCTTTTTTAGTGTTAAATTTCATCCTCAACATTGGCTGCCCGTATCAAATATGGCCCTTGTCATCCAACTCCGTCAGTTTAGCCGTTAAGTGCTGATATGATACATGTAGACACCATCATTTTAATTTTTAAAATTTAATTTATGTTTTTAACAAAAGATAATAATAATTATAAAAGTGATTGAGAAAGAAACAGGGAATAAATAAAACCCAACACAAAATCACCACCCACCCCATCTCAACGAGTTTGGCTCCTCTGTTTGATTACCTAATTGTGTAAAACATGTGAACGGTCCAATTGCGTGACTAAACTAGTCGTCTATATGTTTGATATATGTTATACACAATTAAGTGATTAAAGGATTTCGGATTTAATTCATTTTTTGTGGAGATGACCTTTACTAGACTAGTTATAAAACCAACAGTTTCGATTATTGTACGTTTACGTCAAATAATGACAAAAGTCGAATCAACACACAAGGGATCAACAGAGGAGCCGGACCCCATCTCAACAACCATCATGTCGGCCTCCTGAGGGAAATCATTCTCCTACTTGCCTACCACAATCTTTCATTTCCCATATCGAACCAACCCAATTTCTCCTCTTCCATGGTCGTATTTCCCTACCCACCTCGCCTATTTACACCAAAACTCCATGGACAAATGTTAGTAGAGACTCAAATTCAATCCAAACAGCAATTTTGATTTCTCCATCTATCAAAGGATTAGAGAAATAAATAAAGTAAATTGAGGGCGGCGACTTTGTGTTGTGTTTCTTATTTATTCTCTACTTCTTTTTCATTATTATAATTAGTTTGTTTTTACAAAAATTAAATTTTAAAAAATAAAAATGAGTAAGATCCACATGTGCCACATCACGACTTAAGCTAAACTAATAGAATTGGATGACAAAGACCACATTTGACACTAACAGCCAACATTGAGGATGAAATTTGACACAAAAAAAAATAAAATGAATGATCATTAGCAACATAGTGCCAAAAATCAGGTTCCATATCGGATAAAAACCCAAACTAAATTTTTTTCCATTTGCACAGATCTGATGGTAAATTGCAAATGAACTTCTACACCAAACAAAATACATACACAAAATACATATGAAGCTGAAGGGCATCCATGCTTTAGTACCTGTGTTAGTTCCAAAAACTCGGGAATCACGCTCTTTGGGCATCGGGTTTACCACAAGTCATCAAGATGGCCCCAAAAGGAGTCCTGCAAGTGCAAACCCTAGGTAACAATCGAACAATTTAACAACAGATATATCAATACATATAGACCACTTATGCCCCTACAAAAAAGCACTGCCACCAGCATTATTCGCAAGTTACATTTCCTCTTCGAATTGAAGGGCAAAGCCACCACCCTCTTTATCAGTTGCTCGACATCAGTACTAATAACAAAATTGGAACATCAATCCATTGACCTGATATGTCAGTCAGCTAGTTTGCTTTAGTTCTCTGAATTGATCCTTCAATCCATTTAGGTCATCTCCCTCAAGGCTGGATGTACGATCTCGAGATCACAAGATTCCCTTTGGCAAACTTATGGCCTTCAAATACCAGATACTTATCAGGAGAGGTAAGGACGACTCAGATGTTGACTCTCAAACCTTCGAATTTTCCACAGCATTCCTTCCTCATTCTCTTTGTTACATGTTCTCAATCATTTCCTCTTCTATGATTCCCAGGGAAATAAGGAATCACATGCAGTGCAACTAAAGTCTACTCAGATTATCAACATTGTCTTAATGTTCTTCAGATATGGCATTCTGTGGTCTTTTCTGGAAAGAATCCTCATCATAGTCCGTACCATCCGTGTCCTGGTCACTATTCCACTTCCTTTTCATGATCTTGGGAACCAAGCGGGTCACCTCTTTGGTGTCCAACGTGGTATTATCATTCTCCATCCTTTCAAATCGTACAGAACCAACCTTTCTGGCATTTCCAGCAAGTATCTGCCCCAGAGAACAACACAAACACCGATGTTACTCTCTAGGAGTTAATTACAGTCCCTGTCTAATGCTAACTAATTCAGGCGTAATTTCCCCCAGCCCACCACAAAATACATGCCAGAACAACTCTACAATATCTAAAAGTTAGTGGCACCCATGAAAGGGATTCCAAAGAACTAAATGCAGCAAGATATTCAACATCATACCTCAAGCTTAAAAACTTGGTGCTTTTCTTTTTTTTCCTGGTTGTCGGACTTGGACTCATCAATCTCCTCTTCATTTTCCTTTTCAAGAATTACTTTGATGCTTTCACCTGTTCTTGGTATATATCCAAATGCCTCACATATAAAACCTGATACTGTCTCATACTGATGACCCTGTAAATAACAGGTGAAAAGTGAGAGATCAACATACATGTGAAAATCAATGGGCTATTTATCCAATTACTTGTTATCATTTGTCCTTTGTTTGTGGTGGACTCCTCATTCACACTTTCTAATAATCTTCGTTTTTTAATAGAATTTGTTTCTCCAAAAGGACATTGTATGTAACAACCAATTCTATATGAATTTCAAGACCAATAGTTACAATTTTGTCTCAAGGATAAATACCTCTGCCATCTTGACATTGAGATCTTCACAGAGCTGATCAATAGATGTATTTGCATCCACGTCGTATATTCCCTCCGCACGCATTACAATGTAGCCGGTTTTTTTCTGAATCTCCTCCTGTCCCAGTATCAACAATTTCAGTCAGAATGTTTAAGGATACTAAATCAAAGAGCCAGAGCAACTGTCCTTTTCTTTTCCAACATATTAACTTATCATTATATTGAAGCATAGATCTGTGCATTCATGGATAGAGAAGAGTTTAGCCGATTTCACAGGTCAGAATACTCCCTAAAAGCTCATTTCTTAAGCATAAGATTTGCGAGGATGAGGAAAAGGGCTGTTGTTTGTGCAGTTTTACTTCATCTTATAGCATGGCAATGCAACAAATTGTAATGCGTACTCCTTGTGCATGGGTTATGCCCCCTTAGTGCTTATATTAAATTACTTCTTGCAAAAAGCTAGATAAAAAGAGAATACACACAAGTAGTAAGAATTACTTTTGAATCATTTTCGTCAAAGATTTCACCAACAATTTCCTCAACCACATCTTCCAGGGTTACTATCTGTTTCATCAGAAAACAAGTTAGAGACGTGCTGTGCACCTTAGTTGATGATAAACAAAAACATTGGGCATATAAAATTCAGTGATGAAACTGTACCCCTATAGTTCCACCGTATTCATTAAGAACGACAGCCATGTGAACCTTTCGGATGCGGAACTCCCTTAGAAGATTCCAGACAGACATTGAATCTGCACAATGAATTGTACTGCTTAGAACTTGAAAACTGTGGACAAGCTGGCTTACACAATGCCAAATGAAGTCAGAAAAATGCATGCCGCAGTGAATGCACAACTAATATGGAAGCTAAAATATTCAGCTGTGAGCAAGCATTGACTGAAAGGGATGACTAAACAGCTAGATCTGCCACCAAGAACATGAGACTGGACAGATTTACCATGGAACTTAGCATGCAGAAACTGCTAGAGCTGTCAGTCAGAACATGAGACTAGACCATTTAGAATGAAATCATAGCGCTTAAAACCTATTACGTACCTCCACGAAAAAAATTCAGGTAAGATAGTTAGCTACTGCAGTCACTACCTATTTGGCAGAAAAGAAGATTTGAACTGAGGAGAAACAAAAAATTTCAATAATCCAGAAAACTTTGACCAAAAACTATGATTGCGCAAAGGGTCCCTAGTATGTTCAACAGTGTTCAAAAAATCAGCCTAGGCGCTGGAAGGTGGGTAGCCGCTCCGATTTATACAAAAACAGTGAAAAAATGGGGCTGGGCCAGTTGCCGGGATGCGCCTGCCGAGATTGTTCTCCATGATAGCTCTGATGATCCTCCGAATCCTATCGCTCCCGTCTCCGCTCTGAATCCCATCGATCTTTTGCTTTTATACTATCCATGATAGCTCTTTTGCTTTTATACTATCCAGCTTGATTTGATAGCCCGGCGGCTGCGGCACGGTTTTGCAGAAAATGTCATGGGGAAGAAGAAGAAGAAGAAGAAGAAGGTGCAACGCACCATTTTCTTTAATGCCCTTTAAAGTAATTTTTAATGAAAATAATACATTAATAATAAAAAAACTAAATATTCATATATCATTTATTATTTAATTAAAAATTAGTAGTATTTTGTAGAAATATATGTTATAATAATAAGAAAATAATCTACGATTAATTAATCCCCACTTAATTTCCGATTAATCCTTTAACTCTAATCCTCTACTCGCCGCCTAATGTCCACCTAGCGTTTTTTAGAATCTTGGTATTATTATTTGATTGTTGATGGATCAATTTGGTTGTTGATAGATGTCTATTATCGACTTGGTTGTTGATATATTTAAATGCCAATTATTTATTTGGGTATTATATAGAATTAGAAATTATATTATAAATATATATATTTTTTAAAAAGGCAAAACCGCCTAGGCCCCGCCTAGGCGCTCTAGGCGCTAGAAGGTGGGTGACCGCCCGAGTTCCGCCTAGTGTTTTTTTGAACATTGATGGTCAACCAACAAAATTCATATTTTCAAATTAGTTGAGAAATTTCATAAACCACTTCACCTAGTAGCATGCAGCAACACGAGTTCCAGTGTCCTGACTTTTTCATTCAAGGAGTCCACTGAGCATGAACTAGTTAAATGAGCTAAAATCAATACATCACTTGCTTCTCAATGCAGAAGACAATAAGATGTTGGAAGGTCCCCAAAGGATTTATACCTTATCACCCAAATAAGGCAAAGATTAGACATTGCCTAAGCAACTACAACCCAGGAGTCACTTAAGTTCCAGAAATGGTCATAATTATAAATTATATAATCAGGAATGTTAACTGTAAGCAATGCAAAAGACATAGAAATATGGAACGAATAATAATCTACAATACATGTGTTGACCAGAAACGGCATGATACGAGTGATTACCAGGCACAAAATAAGCAGGTTTCTGAGCCATATCCCCAACGTTTGTACTTTCTAAAAGCTCACCCTTCAAAAATCAAACATATTCACAGTTCTGCACACTCTGAGATTGTTTGTTCAATTAATAAACAAAGAAAATGACAACTACAGAGAGATAAACAGGAGTGAAAATTGTCTAACCTTCTGAACATAATCCAGCATATCCATTGCATAAGCTATTCCTACTATATTGTCAACACGCTGCTCAAAAACAGGCACTCTAGAAGAATGTTCACAATATTATCAGCAGAAGGCATTAAAGAACCATTCACTCCACCGCTAAAACTTTGAATTACCTTGAATACTGATGAGTTGCCCACAAGTCATGAAAATCAACAAGTGTTAAACTGGCATCAATGGCAACTACATCTACAAGAGGTGTCATCACCTCTCTAACATGCGTATCTTTTATCTCCAATACATTTTCGATCATATCCTGCAAAAAGGAGAGAAATAAATGGCACGGACAGAATATGTGGTGGCTATAATATTATGCATATAAAGTACAGACACAAATGCACATATATACACGGTAATGTCTTTTTGCCAGATATCTGAAACTTAACTTTTGCTGCTGTAAATCAGTAACACACATGATCAGTGGTCCATAACACCTCATTAACAGTTTGGTCACACAGCATGTGAATGCATTTCTTAAATGCTGGCATGTCATGACTCCACGTGATCCATGGTTTAGATTAACACCTAGGATTGTAACATGCGAGAAAGTTTGGGATCTTCACCACTCCTCAGGTATATTATTTTTAAAAATAGGATCCATAACATGTTGCATAACCAATGAAGCACAGGCCAACACCAGCATTTACACATATACAGTGAAACTCAAGTTTATGGAAAATTGCATTTGGAAATTAGTTTAAACATAAAAGATTTTCTCCTCTTTTGTAGAAGTTTCTTGAGAATAGATTGTAGTTTTATTATCCAATGCAAGCAGTTGGTGTCAATAACAGGCCATACTCTACAAATTAACTTGATAAAGTCAACATAGTTTCCAAATAAATACTTATAAAGCTCCACTCTATATCTTTTATTTTTTGCAACAAACAAAAGATGACAAACAAAATCAATATTTACGGAAAAAAAAAGTGACGGTACCTGTTCTTCCTCCTCTATTGCACCACTTAACTCCGCCCCTCGCAGCATCAGTTTTAACTCATCCTCAGTAACATAAGGTTCACTGATCAAAGAAAAAGGGTGTGAAACGAAGGAAAAAAGCTTTCAGCAAGAACATTGTCTAAGTGAACTCCAAAGGTAGGTAAACAATGTTAACAGGTACAAATTGAATATTCACTAGCTCAACAAGGCTAACAGGTACAGGTTAAAGGTGACACCAGAAAGTATCAAACAGGTCAAAGAAAGATATCCTCCATAATGCTCTAGCATGGTAAATGTTGCACTTGCTATCAACAAACAAATGATGGGAGCAGAACGACTATGTTAAAGTTAGAGCAGCTAACCCACAAAAAATTGCCTAGGTTGATAGACCCAACATCATATCTATCATGTGCAATATTTAGAGTTTCTGATATGAATATTCCCAATATCTTTCACATGTTGCAAGACTGAACCAAATACATGAACCAATTACATTTAATTTGCTGGTGCATGACTCTTGTAAAATACACGCAATTTTCACAGCTCGAGTAAAGATTTGTTAAAAATGATTTTACTAACAAGGCATACACCACACCCTCATACACATGGAAAGGCATGGGAACTTAGTACTACAAAGAACTCATAGGACACAGTTGTCTTGTGTAACTGAAAAAAGGAACACTTGGAATGGACTGCAGTTCTTGCTTAAAATACAAAGCAAATCAAGTGTTTGGGAAACATCCGTGGGTGTCAATTAAGTAGTTGTAATACATATCCTTTTTCTTCTACATTTTATATCTGCTATCGTATTCACAGCCTGGTCACTGATCTTTTCACATTACCATGATTTAAAGCTTAATTATCTGAAGTAGAGAACATAAATACAAATACATAAATAATACCTACCGGTAGTTAGAAAAATTTATCTGCCTGTATTACTATGCCATTTTCCTTTGACCTGAAGAATTTTCTAAAGCTTTTGTGTTTTAACCATGAAGAGAGGAGGGTCGGACACATTGGATTATTGGAGAGGCTGAAGAAAATTGAGGAAGATAGGAAGTAAAAGGTTAATAGGGTAAGACCTCTCAGTAATAGAAGAGAAAAATAACGAGACACTTGACGCAAGGAGCAGACCTCTGTTGCATGGATACGGGTGCGGGTACAGGGATACGATACGGTAAGATACGGGGATACAGCAAATTTCAAAAAATTAGGATACGATACGGCTTGGATACGGCAATTAAAAATTATATATTAATAATAAAATTATTATTAATGCTAATTAAATAATAAATAACATGCCATTTTAGATTTTTTTTATTGCTAAATCATAACATTTGTAGGTTATGATTATTATTTACACAGTATATAACCTAAATTGTAGAAAATTATACATTGTTTAGCAGACAATTGATATTTATAAGTTCACTCAATTCTAAATAAAATATGCTATATTATAATATAGAACAAAAGTACCAAAATAGACAAACTTTGATTGAAAATTTCAATAAAACTTAAAGCAGAGTTAGATGCCGATTTTTTTTTTATGAGTGAACTCTAGTTTCACCATCGCCGCCGTCGCCACCTAACATGGCAGGAGATGAACACTTAATGGTGGCGCTGGTTTTTTGCTGGTTAGATGTAGTATGGGGGGTTAACGGCGAAGCTCCAAGAAAGACAACGGAGACGGAAAGAACTCAGATTGCGTCAATGGAGAACGACGCAAACTGATCAAAGTCGATGGCAAGGATGGGTTGACGAAGGGTTGGGTTGACGGCAAGGCAAGGTAGGGACGACGCCTAGGATTCGCCGACTGGATACGCGTATCCAATTGTAGCTGGAATTGCCTTCAATGGATACGGCTCGATACGCATATCCGAGCATATCTCATCAAATCCGCGTATCCGACACGGGATTCGCCACCAAAGTGCCGTATCCGTGCAACATAGGAGCAGACAGACAATTAATTTTTTAAATAAAATCTGTCCTATGCATTACAATGGTTAGGTGGTAAGGAATATGTATATGTCAGACTATATGGTTTGAGCCGCAGGTCACACTTGCTATTATATGAATCCAATCTACAACGAATATTGTAAGTAAAACTACAGCATACTTTCAACCTACCCATACTCTGACTCTAGCTTTCTTTCTACTCCTTACGAACATGTTTTTTAAATATTAATGTAACTACTAAGGCACAAACAAAACTAATAAACAGAAGTGTCAAACAGCACCAGCCAGCACCAAAACTGGATTATTGAAAAGCAACTAGTGAATTAATACAATAACACTTTAAAGTTAGAGGCAATTAGAGTTTGGTTATCAAAAAGACAAACCTTCTTCCTTTCAATCCAAGTATTTTTAGCATCCCCATTGATAGATATGTAACAATTCTTCCCACGGGGTATAATACCAGTGAAAGCCATGCCACTGGCCTAACCTAGAGATACACCCAGATGCACCAAATTAATCAAAACAAGCAGGAGGAACATCAATTAAGCAAAAACGAGTGAACAACTCAAAGGCTCAAACAAAAGATAAATGTTTGTAATTAGTGGTCACAGATAGGTTTTAGTTGAACCGGAAAACTGAACAGTTTTTGACATACCACAAACCTTGCGACCTCTGTGGCATTGTGAACAGCAACGCTTTTGGGAGTTATTTCAGTGAGGAGCAAAATAGCAACCTAGCATCATTAAGAAAAGCAAACAGCATTAAGTATCATTTCCATTAGTAAATTATTTATGTGTTATGCAGTTATATCCTTCCACAATAAGAGAGTAAAGCAGATAACAGAACATATAAGTTAAATTATATTAACAACAGTCTAACAAAAGTCAGACTCAGCAAAATAGGAATAGCGTTCTATTCTTTGATTTTCCACAATAAAACAAATAAGACTTTCAGAAATCATGTGTTCAGTGGATTTCTATATAAAATAGCCATGCCAAAACATTTCTGAAAAACTTTAAGTAGACACAAAACCAGAATTTGTAGAAGCCCGTGTCTGCAAAATATGTATCCCATAACATTGTGCACTTCCTGATTTACTTTTCATAAGTGATAAAGCAAGGAAAATAACACATACAGTCATTACTCCGGTTGCTGCAGTGACGCCAGCTTCTCCAAATATTGCTGTTGCAGCATCTGTGACCAAAGCAGTCGCTCCAATATTGACAACACTGAGTACATAAGTAAATTCTACAATAAGAAAGAACTGTTCAACTTCACAATGCAAGAATCGAAAAATAATACCAACAAAAGTGACAAGGAAAGTACGTTGTTCCAATAAGTATGGTTGTTAAGAATCGAGTAACATCATTTCGAAGCAATCTGAAGACACCGTTCTCAGGCTCTTTCTCAGCCAGCTCACGCACCTGACAAAAATTAATAGCATTTAAATGATGTTCTTTGATGGTCATAAGATCTTTCATTTTGTTTCAGTATTTAAATAAGTGGGTCCTTCACTAGAATACAGATACAAACAATGCAAACTCAGAACCGAAAGAATCTAACATGGAAATGGTTTAGTACTAAGTTACTTCAATAGAGCATTATGCCCATCAATTCTCCATCCAAACAAACCGGAAGAATCCTACACAATGCCTATGAATCTCTGATATAACCATTTCCTAAGATATGACTAAGTTCATACCTTCCAGGGCCACAGCGTGGTAATTGAGGTCTCAGCCATTGAGAAAAACGCCGAGAGACCCAAAAGCGCAGCCAAAATCAAACCCTGCTCTTTGAAAACCTGAAGAACCTGCAATGTCTTTGGCCAGGAATTCCTGAGCGCCAACATGCCCTTCTCAATAACCTCATTGCTTGCATTCACCACACCCTCCATAGCAACGGCCCTTCTACACCCATATACCAAAACCCCACAAACAATCACCGCCAAAACAACTCCAGGCTTTACCAATTCCTTAAAAAACTCAAACTTCGAAATTGAAACATCATTTCTACTACCCGAACTCTCATTATCTTCATCTAAAGCTTTCAAACGAGCTCTACTAACCAAAAAGTCGATTCCTTTACTACTACTTGGACCTAAAAAGCTCCTAAACCCAATAGTCCCCGCACAATTCGACGACAATCGAAATGGGCAACCGTTGTTTTGCAGCAAAACCTTGGCGGGAAGCTTCGTCTGCCGATTGCAATACAAGAAAGCCAATGATTTCTGGCACGTTATGACCCTCGGCGGAGTCAGAATCGACGACTTGATCGCCATTCCGATAAATTACAACCAAATGAACAAAACCCAGAACGAGAATTCAAGACCAATGAACCAATCGAATAAAATTATTGTTAAAGCTTCGAACTTTGTGGACTTTTTGCTCAAAATTAGGGTTTAGGAGGAACGGAAGAGAGGAAGAATGGGGGAAAAGAAGTTCATAGTAGCTGAAGGGAAAGTTGAGAGAGAGGGAGGAGTTGGTGGTGTGAGATATCTTCATTTGGATTGCTCAAAAACATGTTTGGTTGTTGAGAAAAGGCAAAGTGAACAAATTGCGCCTGGGTCTGGGTTTGATTTTGGGAGCGGCAAGTTGGATTGGAAGTTAAAGAGTGACGGGTATTGTCACTTTGCGTTGAGAGAGCTCAGCAGTTTGGATATGGCGTCAGGGAATCCCAACCGTTGGATTGTTTGATATCATCTTCCCCGTCTGTTGTCTTGTATAAATGGAAAAGGTAAATTATGTATCATGTGTCAAATTTCACTATAATACATGTATTTTTTTCTTTCATTTTAATATCATGTATTTTCAAATCCTTATAATTATGTTCCATTATTTGTAAAAATTGTCAATTTTTAGCAGTTCAGATATGATGTGGACTATGTGGGTAAATGGATTGTATATCTAAAGCAAAGATCACGGTGCCAAAACTACCAAAGACCGCATTTTCCAATGATCCAAAGCTAGTCAATGTACTTGCACCACATGTTGTAGACCACAGAAGATAGTGAAGAGTGAACATGTGGGCTCAATAGAGTCCATGTCATCACTAAACAGCCAAAAGTTGACGTACCTACAAACGATGGAACACATTTTCAAAGATTTGAAAGTATAGGATATTAAAATGTAAGAAAAAAATATAAGTATTATTTTGAAATTTAACCCAAACTACATGATACGTAGTTGTAACTTGCCCAAATAGAAATATTAAACTCTTCAGACTCCAGATAGTGTTTGATATTCATGTGTTTGAACATGTTTTCTATTGTTATACATACATGCCTAGAGCATGTAAGTCAGCGACTCATTTACTTTCCTTTTATGTTTTTTGAAGGGAAATGACAAAGACTTGCAATAATCAAGGGAAGATATTATAAACTCTTGAAGAATTGAACTGATCGTTTGATTCATGCGCCATATCATTTTCTTACGGGGATAAAGTCATGATTTGGACACGAGTGTTAAACCCAATATTTTGAGCTCATAATGAAAATCCCAAGTCTTCGTCTATGCTATAATAAGTTAGAAATGCTAATGGCGCATGTTCAAATAGAGTCACTGTATAAATTTTCTGCTACCGCATTGGTGTTATCTATGAAGAAACTCTTGTTAACACCACTAACTAACCAAGAAATTGTGATCTTCAAGAGATTATCATTAAGGGCATGTTTACTTATCAATTGGGAAGGATATTGCTCAACTCCCCATTTTCACACTTTCTCGCAAATTGTTTTCATGATCGGAACCGTTCACTTTATGCATTAACATGTCAAGATCATTCCTACAATATTTCAATCAAAACGAAGATCGTTTGGTTATCTAACTTTGTAAAACATATCGACGGTTTATTTAATACCTAATTCTACCTTTCATATAGTTCATACAGTTAGATAACCAAACGATCTTCGTTTTGATTGAAATTTTTTAGAAATGATCTTGACATGTTAATGAATAAAGTGAACGGTTCCGATCATGAAAACAATTTGCGAGAAAGTATGAAAATGGGGAGTTGAGCAGCGTAAAAATATCCAATTGGGAAGGAATAAGTAACAAAAGTGTAACCTTTTTTAGCCAGTAAAAAGTTGACACATGTACCAATTATATATATATCATTCGGGTTTATTTAGGCCGGTCTAGTTAGGAAAAATAGGGCCTGTATTTGGGCCAGAGCCGCCGTTGAGGCTGGTCCACTCAAAGACCCGAACCAGGCCCCAACTTCAAGGGGGCCCACAATTGTTATTTTCAATATATATTATATATTTAATATTAATATTAAATAAGAAAATTTATACATATTTAACACCATTCTTAGCCCAACACCCTTCTCTTATTGTTTTCGTTGGTGTAATGGGGCATTGTCATATATTAACATACTAAGATGTTGAAGGGTTTAAGTTTGTTTTTTATTTTATTTTATTTTTTATTAATACTTTGTTTGTAGTACGCTTTGAGTGGATTCGATGCAATTATCTATTATATGCACTTTGTTGTAATTCTTGTTTCAAATTTATTTTTTCCACTGTTAAAATATGAAAATAATCTTTATGACTTTTTGAATAGTTGAAGGGCCCTGATAAAATTTTTGAACTAAACGTCCCCTATTTTGTTTGTTTTAAGGTTTTTTTTATTTTTTTGGTGTGTGTTTTGAATTTTAGCATTGGGTTTTTTTTTTTTGGTGTGGTTTGATTATTCTATTTGTTTTTTTTTAATATAAAAATTTTAAATTTTATTATTTTTTTATGGTTTTTTAAATGAAATTTTTATTTGGTTTTTTATTTTTTTCTATCCTCACGCTCCCTTCATTTTTTTTTTTTTTTTTTTTTGGTTTTTTGTTTTTTTTGTTGTTTGTTTTTTTTTTTTTTTTTTATTTTTTTTTTTTTTTTTTTTTTTTTTTTTTTTCTTTCTTCCTCCTCCCTTCAAGAGCGTTTCCACCGCGCCAACAAAGGCGGGTGCAAAGGAGCGGAAAACATGTGGTGGCCCGCCGGAAATCGACCCTCCAGCCAAAAAGCCGTTTCCACCGCAGAGGGGCGGGGCGGCCACTATTCACAGGGGGAGGGGCGCTGGGTCGGGGCAGAGGGGCGGTTTCTCGCCCCAGTACTGTTCGGCGAAGGGCAGGGGTGCACCGCGAGTGCTGCGCGTGCTGGGCTGGAGAAGAAGCCACGTGTGGCGCGTGCGGCTGGGGTTGAGGGGCTTATATGTTTTTTTTTGCCATGTGGCTTCTTTCTGGCCGTCGATTTCAAGATCCGACGGCCAGGATTTATTTGGACCAAAAACCAAACAAAATGAGCAAAAAAAAACATAAAATTATGTAAAAAAAATGTAATGTTTTGCTTTGAGTTATGAAATAAAAGATGTTGTATTAGTTTTAGTACCTTGGTACCAAAAATGTGAAAACAATAATAAAAAATTTGAAAAAAAAGTGAAATTTTTTCTATAAATATCCAATCAAATTATTGTACAATTAAATCTATATGTATTACTAATAACAACGGTTCAAAATCATATCGGTGTAAGATTTATTGATATTTGTCCGTAAATAGTGATTACTTGACCCTTGTCCCTGCCCTTGTTGGGGTGGAACGAAAAATGAAAGGCAGGGCCAATTCGAATAGGCCCCACATGAATAGTACCTGCTCTTGGGGCAAAAAACTTGCCCCTTACACCCTTGCACCCGCACCTATAGGTGCAAATGCTCATAGCCACTGCCAATTCCACGCACCCACTACTATGCCTCTCCCTCCTCTCCCCACACCTCTGCATCAAAGACCTCG
Source organism: Spiraea crenata (assembly GCA_033992175.1). Lineage (NCBI taxonomy): Eukaryota > Viridiplantae > Streptophyta > Magnoliopsida > Rosales > Rosaceae > Spiraea > Spiraea crenata. The sequence goes on along the minus strand of JAVBHV010000010.1, from coordinate 926,560 downwards.
CCCTCGGCCTCCTCATTTCGCCTTCTTCCTCCTCCTTCTCCGCCACCGCCGCAACCATCACTGCGATGTTGAGTTATGTGGGTTATGGAACAGATTTCCACGTGTGCGGAAGCGTGGCGTGACACGTATGCAATAATAAAATTGATAATTCAATTGTAAACATACATGGTTGGCGGAACGTTGGATTCCATTAATCATATTAATTATTCCGCGTGCATAGTTAATCGACGTGCCATGTGATTCTTAGCATACCAATAAGATCACCCTTGATCTAAAGAAGATTAGAGTTACCAACCTTTGCTTGCCATGATGATGATGATGAAGTCCTAGACGTTCAAGTGTCCGTCCTCTGCAAGTATCGAAACGAACGATATTCGGTTGATGAAGCAGAGAGAGGATGTATCAGCTAGAAGCACCAAACTCCGACGGACGATGACAAGCACCACCAATAACTGCTGCAAGGCTGAGGATTTGCGGCACATAAGGGTTTCAGAGAAACAATTTTTCTGACTTTATGTTTTAGTAAAGAATGTATTCTCAATACATGAGATTCTTTACTGATATGTGAGTTCACAACCTCTGTTAGGTCAATACCCAACAAGCCCTTTTATAGAGAACCTTTTTCTAACAGGCTTGGACTCTTATTTAACAATTAAACAACAATCCTTGTCTCACAAGGAATAGGGTGCGGCAACTCTGGGAGAAACCCTAGAGTTGCCGTCCCTAATGGTGCCGCACCTCTTAGTGCGCTTAGCCCACTAATATGTCATAAATCCTAATTTATTTAATTGGTCAATTCCAAATTGTATTGGGCTAATATTAATACCAAGCCCAAAAAACTTGTATTTATTTATTCAAGCCCAATCACCAACTTAAATAAATTTACTATGTAACATAAACTAATTCATGTTAAACACCCTCATCAATTTACCCGAAGGCATGCATTCTAATGTGTCTGACCTCATTAGGTTCCGATAAAGCTGGCAGTAAACAATCTTATTTTTCTGAATATGGAAATTACCAATATTCAACCTTATAGGGAAGATCATTCACAAACCGAGTAGTAATATCTAGCTATGGCTCTCGGCTTCCCAGATTATCAAGAATGTGTTTCGAACTTCTTCATCACAAATCAAGCAGAACCATTAGTTATGGTTATAGTGCAATAAGGTTCCTTCGTCTCCTATATTCCGATCAAATCATTTAGGGCATGGAAACTCATTGTCAAGCCCTAATGCATTAGTGTGCTGATATGATCGCCCTGATTATCTCTTTACTTATATGCTTCGGCCGAAGACTTAGAGATAGATCTTCAAGGGGCTCTTGGAATATCAACCTTCACTGATTACCTAGAAGATGACGAATCTCATTTTGAGCATTCACAAATCTCCATGCTTGAATCCATGCACCCAATCCTCACCTACTTGGCCCAAATCATTCTTGATGAACCGTGAGATTGAGGTCAAAGTTCAAGTCTCCCAACATGAGATATCCGGTGAAGGCTCAGGTCTAAGAACTAGTTTGCACCCATAACTACCCAGAACGTTGTACGATTGACATAGTAGGTAAACCTCCATTCGTACGCTCTATGGTTGGTCAGTGTTCAGTGAACTCATATCTATATACGAACACCTTCATGCCTATTTCATATCACTATATGCTTAGTCTGAGATCGACTACTAAATACGACATGAACAGACCTTAACAGATAACCAACAGCCCTAGCTGGATATCCTATGGCTAGGAACGTTCTTTAGGAGTCGAGGACAGTAGGGAACGTATCTCAAATCACAACCTCTTTGTGATTCCATCCCTACACTCAATATTCTCCTAGGACTCACCCTGACATTCGACCGCAAGTCTCCCTAATACACTTATTAGGTCACAAGCTCCGTCGAGGGTGTTTATATTTGCCCTTACTGTTTCTCAACTTTGGATTGACATGCGTCTCCCATCACATATTGCCACGTCAATGCCTTAACAGGCACAGTCCAACACGCGAACCTCGACAAGTCCAAGCTTTGCTCCTTTCCACCCGCCGGCCCCTGGGTTGGGCGCTTGGCGGAGGTCGATCTTGGAGTGACCGGAAAATTCCTCGACTGGGGCTGAGGGCTTCGGCGTCGAGGGGCGAAGAGCTGCGACAAAGCCTTGGGAAGTTGGATCTGATGACGGAGTCGAGGTCGGCGAAGAAGGGCCAGGGCGTTGGGCTTGGGCTTCCTGGAGACTGAGTGGTGGGCGTTAACAGTGGTGGCGACTTCCAAAGACGCCAACGCCAGATCCAGATCCGGATCAGCCAACGGCTCTGCAACCACACATCTGCTTCACAAAGTTGCCTTCATCATCGATTTGACCATGATCTTTCGGAAGCTTTTACGAGTCGCACGCCTCGTCGAATTTGGTCCTCGACTTTCCATCCGTTGTTGGCAACGAAAACCAGTTCTTTTTTATGCGCCGAAGTCCTTGTTCAAATTGCAAGGTTAACGAGGTTTCAGATGGCCGCCACTGATAGAGAAGATGACAATGCGCCGATGAGAGAGGAAAAAAGGTTGGGGACGTCTATTGCATACTGCTGAGGAAGACGACTCCATGATGCTGATGCTGCAGGTGGGCTGGGCAGGGTCCATTTTGCATTTTACTTTGTAGACCAAACATATTTTATCATGGTGTATTTAATTTTACCCTTGGACGTTTTTATGCTGATAATCGCCTATTGTGAGCTGAATCGTAGTGTTTATTTTATTTCTAGTTAGATTTTGTAGTTTTGTGTGCTTTTTGACGAATATTTTGCTCTTTTTTTTGCTGGTGTTGTATATTCAATAAGTTTTGGCACTAACTTACTCGGACATGTGTTGTTATATGAATTTTTTTTGTTCTTGCAAAATGGTCCAACAATTCCTACAATCCAGGAAGTGTTCCTGCAAAAGTAAAAAGTGTTCCCACGAAAAAGCAGGAAATGTTCCTGCAAAATGCTCCAACAATTCCTGCAAATGCAGAAAGTGTTCATGCAAATTTACGAACATAAAGTGTTCCTGCAAAAAGCAAGAAGTGTTCTTGCAAATTGGTCAACTGTTCCTGCAAATTGGTCAATTATCCCTACAATTTGGTCAACTTTTCCTGCATATCGGTCAACTGTCCCAGTAAATTAATCAATTGTCCTTGAAAATTGTAGTTGTTTCTCAATCTTTGGATTCTATTTTGTTTTTGCAATTTTGCTATATGCTATCTACTATCGGATGTTCATGATGTTGAGAAATGGTTGAAAACTGGAGAGATGCATAACAGATGTTGAAAATGTAAGAATAGTTGTGGAAAATATAGGACTAGAAAACTGTAGAAATAATTGTGAAAATGCAAGAACCATTGTGAATCTCATAATTGATAATCATAGTGTGGGTATTTTTTTTGGTTTTGGATTGAAAAAAATTTGATGAATTCTAGGTTTATAGTGCTTGAAGATGAGTTGGATTATGTATTTTGTGATTTCGATGCTCGATTTCGGCGTTAAATTTTGTCTGGAAATGTGATCTTGATAATTTGGACTTGAGTCTTTCCTAATCTGAATTGAGTGGGTTTTAAGAATGTGATAGTTGCGAAATTGAATTAAAGGTTGTTAATTTGGTGAATTATTATCAGAAGATTAAGAAAGTTTATGATTTTGGGTTAAGTGTTCCTATAAAATCTCTCCAACAATTCCTGTAAAAACAGTAAGTGTTCTTGCAAAATATTTGAGTGTTCCTGCAAATTCGTCAACTATTCCTGTAAATTCGTCAAATGTTCCTGTAAAATCGTTAAGTTTTCTTGCAAAATCTTTAAGTGTTTCTGCAAAAATTATAAAGTGTTCCTGCAAAAACCAAGAAGTGTCCCCGCAAAAGTTTTTATCGGAGGGCTCCTGCCTGTTCGTCCCCCCCCCCTGCTTGTTGTTCTCTTCTTTCTGTTTTTTGTTCTTCTTTTTTTGTTTGTTTTTTGTTTTTTTTTTATAAAAAAATGAGAGTTTATTTTTTATAAAAATATTATATTTTAAGTTATATTATTGTTGTTGCGTGGTACTGTTGTTTGGTTGTTTTCCCCCCCTCCCCCCTCAGACTAGGGTAGAGTCTACCCCCTGTAGCCTCCCTGTTTTTTTTTTTTAGTAGTGTGGGTGGGTGTTTTTGGGGTATTTTTTTTTTTTTTGTTTTTTGATAAAAACCCCTACATTAATTAGGGACGTTAATCTAAAAATCAAACTATGTTGACAAAAAAAATCAAAATATAGTAAAGTATCTGTTGCAGTAATAATGAATTGCTAAGCCTTAGAGATAGAGAATCGTTAGTAAGAGAGAATAGAATAACTGAATAGAAGAGAGGTGTGTTTGTCCTCCTTCGTAGTGCCTTTATTTATAGGGAAACAAGCTAGGGTTTCCACCAATCCCAATAGGAATGGGCTTTAGCTAATACAAAGTCCGTTAGGGTTTCCTACTTCTAGTTTACACAATCATACCGGAATAAGGATTCCTACAACACTCCCCCTTGAGTGTGAAGAACTCAAGAAGTAGGCTAGTCAAGTCTTCGGACAAATAGCGAAAGCGGTTGATGGAGACGTCGCGGCAGGCACATGGAGGAACATGAGTCAACGGGGAATCCATGGGAAGAATGCTAACACTAAAACCTTGCCAAAGGAAAACCCAATGGGAAAAACCAAAGGCGAAGGGGAAAAGTGAGCATGCATAGGTCGACACTAAAAGCGTACAGAGGTATGACCAACCCGATGTGGGTGCCTCATTAAAAACCTTGCCAGGCAACAAAACCCAGTGGGAAAAAGTTGTCCTGTGCTAAGGGGAAAAAGAGTACATTAAGGCCAAGTGAGTATACTTCAGGATACTCCCCCTAATTCGACAATGCTCCCCCTGAAGACTACAATCATGGTAAATTAGACAATTTACGTAAACCAATACCTTTAGTCAGCTTCTGAAAGGTACACTTCGGCAAAGACTTGGTGAAGAGATCCGCGAGGTTGTCTTGAGAACGAATTTGCTTGACATCTATTTTCTGATGCTCTTGTTGTTGATGCGAAAAGAAGAACTTCGGAGCAATATGCTTAGTGTTATCACCCTTGATAAAACCCTTCTTCAATTGATCAATACATGCGGCATTGTCTTCATATAAAGTCGTCGGGACTTCACAAACGGAAGACAAACCACTAGTACGCCGTATGTGCTCGATAACTGATCGTAGCCAAATACACTCACGTGTAGCCTCATGCAAAGCGATGAGCTCGGCGTGGTTTGAAGAAGTAGCAACCAGAGTCTGTTTTGTAGACTTCCATGATATTGCTGTGTTCCCAATGGTAAAGACATAACCAGATTGAGAACGCGCCCTATGTGGGTCCGAAAGATAACCAGCATCGGCATAACCAACAAGGCGTCCATCATTCTTAGGATCAAAGAGGGGTGATCCTTCCTGAGATGGATAGGGATAGAAGAGACCCAAGTCCACTGTACCCTTAAGGTAACGGAAGATATGCTTGATACCATTCCAGTGACGGCGTGTAGGTTCATGACTATACCTAGCCAACAAGTTCACAGCAAATGAGATATGGAACCAAGTGCATTGAGCCAAGTACAATAATGCGCCTATTGCACTTAAGTATGGAACTTCAGGTTCTAATACTTCCTCATCATCCTGTTTAGGACGGAAAGGATCTCGTTTCACATCTAGGTGGCGAACGACCATGGGGGTACTCAAAGGTTTCGCTTTATCTTCATTGAAGCGACGCAACACCTTCTGGGTGTAATTCGATTGATGCACAAGGATGCCATCCGTGCGGTGCTCGAGCTCCAGGCCGAGACAATACCGAGTCTTCCCAAGATCTTTCATCTCAAATTCCGATTTAAGGTGCGCAGCAGTGCTCTCAAGCTCTTCAGGAGTACCAATGAGATTCATGTCATCGACATACACTGCGACTAGCGCAAAACCGGTTTGTGACTTCTTAATGAACACGCAGGGACAGAGTTCATCATTCACATATCCCTGACTAATCAGGTATTCACTTAAGCGATTGTACCACATTCGCCCGGATTGTTTCAATCCGTAAAGTGAACGTCTCAGTCGAATAGATAAGGTATTCCGGGGTTTGGAAATATTCGAGTGAGTGAGTTTAAGTCCTTCAGGAACTTTCATGTATATCTCTGTATCTAGATCCCCATAGAGATATGCGGTTACAACATCCATAAGCTGCATATTCAGTTTTTCGGAAACTACCAAACTGATAAGGTAGCGGAACGTAATCACGTCCATTACGGGAGAATACGTCTCCTCGTAATCAATGCCAGGTCGTTGAGAGAAACCTTGTGCCACAAGGCGTGCTTTGTAACGCACTATTTCATTCTTCTCATTACGTTTCCTTACGAAAACCCATTTGTAACCAACTGGTTTAACATTGGGCGGTGTGGGAGCAACTGGTCCAAACACCTTTCTCTTTGCTAAGGAATCAAGTTCGACTTGCATTGCTTCTTTCCATTTTGGCCAATCCGTTCTACGTTGAGCTTCATCAACGGAACGCGGTTCAATATCATCACTTTTTGTAATTTCAGCGGCCACTGTATAAGCAAAAATATCATCGATGATTATCTCATTACGATTCCACAACTCGTCCAAGCTAGCATAATGGACCGAGATCTCCTGGTTCTCGGGGGTCGGATTTGGAGTTTCCCCTGGGACGTCTCCCAGGACATATCCATAATCCTGTACAACCTCATGAGTGGGAACGTGTGAGGCTGTGATGGGATTCGGAATTCCTTTCCGCTTCCGGGGTTTGGAATCCTTTGAACCGAACGGTCTGCCGCGCTTCTGGCCGAGGGCAGCCGATTGGCTAGCCGCCAATAACCCACGTTCGACTGGAACATGGCGTCCTACAGGGACATCGATTCTTGCAGGCACGTTTGCAGCGGGTATATGAGATCTCGTCACTTTCGCTAGATCAGTAAATGCATCAGGTATGTTAGAAGCAACGTTCTGAAGATCTAGGATACGTCGCACTTCCTTATCACGTTGTGCGGTAGGGGGATCAAGATGAGACATAGTGGGTACGCACCACGTCAATTCTCGCCGTTCATCAGGAACGTTGACGTTCTTCCCTCCCCCTAACGGCGGGAAGACTGTCTCATCGAAGTGACAATCCGCAAATCTTGCGGTAAAGAGATCGCCTGTCAAGAGTTCGAAGAACCGGATAATCGAGGGAGATTCATAGCCAACATAGATGCCTAACCTCCTTTGGGGGCCCATCTTAGTACGTTGTGGCGGCGCAATCGGTACATAAGTGGCACACCCAAATACGCGTAAGTGCGAAACGTCAGGTTCGTACCCAGTTACCAACTGTAACGCGGAATAAGATTGGGTGGAGGTAGGTCTCAAACGGACTAGCATAGCTGCATGCAATATTGCATAGCCCCAAGCAGATACAGGGAGTTTGGTATTCATGACCAAAGTTCGAGCAATCGTTTGCAGTCGTTTAATAAACGCTTCTGCAAGGCCATTCTGGGTATGAACATGAGGAACCGGATGTTCAACCTCAATGCCAAGGGACATGCAATAGTCATCAAAAGCCTTTGATGTAAACTCTCCAGCATTATCCAGTCTAATCGACTTCAACGGATAATCAGGGTGGTGAGCCCTTAGTTTGATGATCTGTGCTAGGAGTTTAGCAAACGCAGCATTGCGTGTAGACAATAGGCATACATGTGACCAACGGGTAGAAGCATCAACCAGCACCATAAAGTATCTGAATGGTCCGCATGGTGGTTGAATTGGTCCACAAATATCCCCTTGAATCCGCTGAAGGAAAGTAGGTGGATCTTTGGTTATCTTTGCAGGGGATGGTTGAATGTTCAACTTTCCCAATGAACAAGCTTTGCATAAGGTCTTAATGGCATGGACCTTATTCGACTTAAGGTGATGACCGCGGGATAATTTCAGAATCCGGATCATCATGTCGCGACCTGGGTGTCCCAAACGGTCGTGCCAAAGCGAGAAAGCATCATTTTCAGCGGGCTTCAGGCCGGCTATATGATGTGCTTCTATAGAGCGAATGGTTGTGCGGTACAATCCATTAGGTAAGCGCTCTAGCTTTTCCACTATACGCTTGTTGCCGTATGTGAAAGATGTAATGCAAAGATATTCCTTCCCACTCTCTTCAGTGGTTTCAACATGATAGTTATTTGCTCGAATATCCTTAAAGCTCAACAGCGTTCTTCCGGAACGTGGAGAAAACAGGGCCTCTTTAATGGTAAATTCTGTACCATTAGACAACATTATGTGGGCAATGCCATGCCCTTCAATCAGGTTAAACGGACCTAGATAGTTGTCACAGGGCTTGGCTTAGGTGTAAAGGTAGAAAAAATACCTCCGCTCGCGGAGTATAGTGTGCGTGGTGGCACTGTCAATGAGGCAAGTGACTTCCCCACTAGACATACCTAAGCGATAAATTGATTTGAATCGGTAATACATACAAGGTAATTGGATTCAATATAATATGATATTCGATAGCAAGATATGCGAAATGGTATCCATAGTAAAACGAAAAGCACCATAATCTATAAACTTTAAAACTGTAAATGTTCAACATCAATCCGAAAAGAAATAACTAAAAACTGATAGCTAAATTCGGCCAAACAGGGCCGATCCATGTCCTAGACTACTCCTCCATTTCTGTTGGAGCTTGGAAGTCGGTGGTTGCGAAGGTTGCATCCTCCATTGGATCATCAACTTGCGCAAAGTTTGTCTCTCTTGCATTTCGGCGGGAATGGTACTCTTGGACAACATTGGTGGGGGCGCGACAAACGCGGGACCAATGTTCAGTACTTCCACAGCGATAACACATGTTTGGCTCATCAGCATCTCGGGTAAGTCTTGCTTTTCCCGGCTTCTTGAAGGTTGCGGCCTTGGGACCAGAAGGACCGCGGTTGCCACTGCGGTTGTTGTCCTTTGGTGGGCCTTGATTACCCCTTCTCCTATTCGCAGGCTTGGGCTTGGGCTTCTGGCCCTTGCCTCGGCCCCTGTTACGGCGTTTAAAGCCATTCGAAACACTTGCGTTTGCTTCAGGCAAAGGGACCTGTTTCGAACCAGTAGGGCGCGAAGGGTGGTTCTTCATAAGAAGGCTGTTGTTCTTTTCAGCGAGCAACAGGGTGGTAATCAGTTCAGAGAACTTAGTGAACTTCCTCTCTCTCTGTATTGCTCCTCAGGAGCATATCAGAGGCATGGAAGGTCGAATAGGTCTTCTCCAGGAGATCCTCTTCGGTCAGTTCTTCCTTACAAAACTTAAGGATAGATCGGATTCTGCAAACCTCAGAATTGTACTCGTTTACAGATTTGAAATCCTGAAAACGGAGATTATGCCAATCATGCCTTGCTTCAGGCAAGTAGATCATAGTCTGATGATCATAACGCTCAGCGAGCGCTTTCCAAGAGGGTCTTGGGGTCTTCTTCCCCAAGGTACTCATTCTGCAATGCTTCAGGCATATGCTTTCGGATGAGTATCATTGCACCAGCTTTAGTGGTAGCGTCAGCCTCTTTATCGCTGTCCTCAATGGCGTTGCGCGCCTTCATGAGGGTGAGATGTAGCTTCACATCTTGTGCCCACTTGAGGTAGTTTCTGCTGGAAACCTCAAGCGCACTAAACTCGAGCTTCGCGAGATTCGACATGCTGTAAAAACACAAGGTACAGGTGTGTTAGTAGTGCTTATTAACTTCAGGTAAAAGCAACTACGAAAGACAAAGTAAGAAACTTCAGGTTCTATGACATGGTTCGGATATAACATGCTAACTTCAGGTTATAACATGTGACGTTTCACTATAGCATATAACTTCAGGTTATAGCTCATAACTTCAGGTTATGATGGGTATGGTGACGTTTAGGAACCTAGAAACTTCGGGTTTCATATTTCACATATACTCGAAACTTCGGGTTCGAGATTTTCCATGAACTTCGGGTTCATGTATACCTGCATATACACACATACATATATACATACAAATACTTCAACATAAAACATAAACAACTGATGGTCTAGGATCTTCGGGATCCGTTTTGATATGCTAAGGCAACCTGCGGGCTGCATACTGAGCATATGGGCTTCAGGCCCACTGGGTATCAAAACAATAGGTCTGCTGGACCAAGGGCTTGTGAAGGCCCATTGCTGAACAAAAGGAAGAGGGCTGTAAGGCCCGGATCTGCTGGCTGCAGAAGCCTAGGGAAGCAGGCCCAAGGCTTGCCTGCCAAAGCCCAGGGACAAAGCCCAAAGGCGGCTGTCAAAGCCCAGGTGGATCAGGCCCAGGGGTCAGGCCCAATGGGTCAAGCCCATTGGTGTTGGACCGGTTCTGGGGTGAATCGGGTCGGGACCGGGTCAGGCCCGGTTTGTCTGGCCGTGAGGAATCCGTGCGGATTTCGACGATCCGGCGGCTTCCGGTGGCGGTTCCGGCGACAACTAGCGGCGGGGAGCTTCAGGCTCGGCGCGACGATAACCTGTCGCGCTGGTGGTGGCCTGCAGGGCCCACAACGGCGGCGCGGGAACGGATCCGAAACGGAATCCGATTGGGAAATCGGGATTCGAGGCGGCGGCGAATTCCGGCGACGGGAATTGCGGCGGCAGGCGTCTCGGACGGCGTACCATCGATCCGAGCTCCGCTCCGGGATCGATTGGCCTGAGATCGGCGGGTTTCGACGGCGACGGCGTCGGGTCGCGATAAACCCCGATTGAGAACGAGTCGGGTTCTCGGGTTTTGGCGACGGAACGGCGCGGCGACCCTCGAGGGTGACTGGCGGCTTCTGAGCGACGGCTTCAGGCGTCGGCGACGGCTTCAGGCGTCGGAAGCGGCGGCAGCGAACGGCGAAGCTCGCAGCTTCTGGGCGACGTTCGCGAGTCGTTCGGGTGCGGCGTCCGAACCTCTGTTTGGACGCTATAGTGCGTTCGGCAGGGGCTGCCGAACACTGTTCCAAAAACCCTAATCCGATTTTCCTTCTTTGTTCAACATATTATTTCAACCATATCCAACTTGATAATTTGCAATACATAATCAACTCATCAAATCACAAAATTGAAAAGATAAAATCATATTTACTTGGTGATTGGATTCGGTTGGATGAACGGTAACTTTCGTGAACTCTCGAACGGGGATTCGTCAATCTCCAAACGCGCAGCAGTAGAACTTTCGTGCTGATAACGTGTTGCAGTAATAATGAATTGCTAAGCCTTAGAGACAGAGAATCGTTAGTAAGAGATAATAGAATAGATGAATATAAGAGAGGTGTGTTTGTCCTCCTTCGTAGTGCCTTTATTTATAGGGAAACAAGTTAGGGTTTCCACCAATCCCAATAGGAATGGGTTTTAGCTAATACAAAGTCCATCAGGATTTCCTACTTCTAGTTTACACAATCATACCCTAACAAAGATTCCTACAACAGATTTGGAGGGGGGAAAAAAAGAGGGGAGGGGGGGGGGTGGTGGGGTGGGGTGCTGCTCTTTTGTGTTCTTTTTTTTTTGTTGTGTTGTCCTCCTCTTTTATGAGGCGGGTTTTATTTTTTTTTCGGTTGGATTTTTTAATAAAAAAAAAAAACCTCCCCGTTGTTTTTTCCTCCCCCCCCCCCCCCCCCCCTACAAAAAAAAAAGGGGCGTCCCTCCTCCCTCCCTCCCCGTCCCCTTCTTTCTTCTTCTCCTTCACAAAAAAAGGGCGCCCTCCCTGGTGTGTTTGTGGAGTTTTTTTTTATTTTTTTTTTTTTTTTTTTTTTTTTTGTTTTTTTTTTTTTTTTTTTTTTTCTCTTTCCACCGCAGTTTTGTAGGCCGTCTCCTTTTTTTTTTTTTTTTTTTCCGCAACGTATTTCATACGCAAAGATGTATCACAACTCCAACCTTGATTTTTAATATTTTGTATTATATAACATAAAGAGTAGCCAAAGTTTCGGAAACAACTTGGAGAAGATTTTCAGATCATGGAAGATCTCAATTGGGATGGAACCCAGGATGGTTTACGAGATATATATTTGCATATCTCACAACTCTAGAAGACGGGGACGAAGAAGACGATTGAAAAGGAGGATGCCTGAGAAGGAAGATTGTTTTCACGGGGTTAGGTTTCTGTAGGAGTGAGGAGATTGGGTGAATCAATGGGTATGGATCTGTTTTTATTTTCATAATTAAATCCACTATTAAATTAATCTGACGGCTCTTATAAAAGAGGACCTCACAGGACCTCAAAAAGAGGACCTTAGGTGAGCGGTACTATTTGGAATAAAAAGTAAAACTGATTTTTCATACAATTTAATTAATGATGATGGGTGGAAAAAATAAGAAAAGGGGTGGAAATAAGCCACAAAATGAATTACAGTAAAACCTCCTATAAGCATACTCTATGATGGAATAACATCCATATATAATCATAAAATTTCTTGGTCCCAACTTGGGACCAGTTATATTTTGGAATAACCTCCACATTGTCATATTCCATATATTTTTGGAGTCCGGTTCTAAGAAACTTGTCTCCATATAATTATAATTACAATAAGACCAAAAATATAGTATTTAATACTACAATAAAAATTTAAGATGAAGTTAAAAATCTATTCATTATTGTATGAAATCATAGATCGCTTGGGTGACATGGCCGCTGGCTGCTTTTCTTGAAAGAAAAGCCAAAAAAAAAAAAAAACTTGATACTAATTGATGTCAAAGAATATAATCAAGATTTACTCCCACAATAGAGACAAATTAATTTTGCTAGTCATACCTCTATAAAAATAGGATTAATGACCTCATAGTCCATAGAATAACCTCTCTTTCTATCACAGGACATGAAATTTAAATGTTTTCCTACAAGGACAATAAAAAAATAAGTTGCCAATAATGCGCATGCACGCACAATAAAATCGTAGAAAAAGACAAATCTTGCTTGACCCCATGTGCACAGAAACATTTCATATTTACAGAAACAGTTTTTGCCAACACATAAATAGTTTTTGCCACACATAAACAATTTGTTACAACAAAGAAATAGTTCATACCAACAAAAAAAACATTTTGTACCAACACAGAAACAATTTATAGTAACACAGAAACAATTTGTGCCAACAATCGAAACTTCGATTCACACCACAACTACTTTAATTCAACCCCCAATTTGAAAATATGATTTTCACCCAACAATGAACAACCACAATCAACAAAGGTAGAGCAGAATTGGGCTTTTATTTACATTTATTTATTGAATTGCCCTCTGCCACTCTACTTCAGTTTCACTTTGCCCTCTGTAACTTTAATTGACTCATTTTACCCTCTGCCACTCCATTTTGGTATATCCCGTTACCTCCCCATCCAAAATCTGTTAGTTTTTTATTGAAATTGCCACATGGCAAGATTTCATTGGCCCGCTAAAATGTGAATGGCAATGGAGCATAACACCTCATTTTGACTCCTCCAATTGATGTCGTCTTCCCAATCACTCCTCTCCGACCCAAGCTTCCTCTCCGGGCATGGTCTGGTCACACCACCGCCGCAGCCACTCGTTCCTCCAAGCGCACTCGTCTCTCCTCCGCTGCCGCTGCCCCTCAACGCCAATCACGACCCGGTCGCGCGCCTCTCGCTCCACCCAACAACTCGAACCACAAGCACCCGCCGCTGCCGCACAATTCATGGACGCCACCAATGAATCATCCGGCTTGCGTGGCCGCCGGAACAAGGGCTCAAACAAAGGTAAAGAGAAGGAGCACGAAGTTTTAATTAGGGCTAGAGAGAGACCACGAGAAATTTGAAATCGGTGTGAGAATATTGTTGATCTGAGCTGAAAATTCATTGCTTTTGATTGAGAAGATGTTAATTTATGCCAAATTCGATTGAATTTTGTGCTAGGTGGGAAAACCCGTTGATGGGTTGGACATTGGGTTGGACACCGATAGGTGATGCAGCACTGTGCTTTGAATATGAAGAAGCTGCAAAACAATTTGCTGAGAAACATGGGGTTGGGATCATACGGTGATAAAGCTAACAAGTTATAAGGGGACGGCGACGGAGACAACGACGACAACGAAGGCAGCGTTGGGATTCTCCACCAGAACCTGACTTCGGCGAGCAGTGCTCTTGAGGGCTTTCTGAGGAAGTTCGGCGCCAGATTGGACTCATAGGGTAATTTTTCGTTGTACTCATTCGTGCAGGTTCTAGTTTTTTTGCTTAACCATGAAAGCAATCTCGATATTATGTTGCTTGCAGCTAGAGTGCTTACGCATCTCTGTGATGCGCTACCTTCGTCTTGTGCTGAGGTTGTGCATTACGGTGCTGGTTGCTTCTATGCAAGGTTGTTGACGATAGAGTACATGGACTCTATCGCAGAAGAAATCGCTTCTCGTTGTTGAAGCTCCCGGACGAGCTTCCGCCAATGGGAGCTTGGATCGGAGAGGAAGCTTGGGTCGAGAGGAGTGATTGGGGAAGACGACATCAATTGGAGGAGTCAAAATGAGGTGTTATGCTCCATTGCCGTTCACATTTTAACGGGCTAATGAAATCTTGCCATGTGGCAATTTCAATAACAAACTAACAGCTTTTGGATGGGGAGGTAACGGGATAACCAAGATGGAGTGGCAGAGGGCAAAGTGAGTCTATTAAAGTTACAGAAGGCAAATTGAAACTGAAGTAGAGTGGTAGAGGGCAATTCAATAAATAAGTGTTTTATTTATGGTAAACTTCAATTTCAGACAGAATTTCAGGATTGAAATTAGGCTCTCAATCTCAGATGCTGGCAAGTTATATTCTTGAACCAAGTCATAGTGCGAAATCAAGGAAAACCCAGCACATGTTAACACTCCCAATTGATTCAAAAACCAACTAAATTGTTAGCAATTAACAGCTCCAAATTAGAATTTGCACTAAATCAAACGCAGAACAAATAACACTCTATGGAACTCCAACACGAACATGACGAGACGAAGAAAAGGAGGAGGCACCGCGAGACCAGACCCAGAGTTGGAAACGTTTCCAGAGTTGAAATCATTGAGGGCTCGCCTTACCCTACTAGAGAGGGTCGTCGACGGTGGCAGAACTTTGGGGGTCATTGTCAAGAAACGCGACGCCCATGATGACCACGAAGATGAAGAGAAGGCGCGCGCGTGACTTGACCCAGAGTCGAAAACGTTCAGCTTGCTCGGTGTGGTTGGTTGCAGCTACAGGCGAGACAAGAAGGGGCAGTGAGTATGGTGAAGAAGACACGAAAAAGGCGGGGGGAAAATAGAGGTGCGCATAGGGATGGCAGAAATACCCAACGGGTTGGATACCCTGTGGGGACCCGCCCCAAACGGGGGGAAAATCCTCGGTGCAACGGGGAACGGGGATCCCTGTCCCCGAAAAGTAAAATTCCCCGGTGGGGATGGGGCGGGGATGGTATTGTCATCCCCATCCCCGAACCCGCCCCGATATTATATAATAATTATTAATAAATAAATATATATATTAATTTAAGCTAATAAATATTAGTATAAAAGATAAGTTTTACTATAACCTAACTACAAAACAAAACCTAATTGAAAACTTTTTCTATTCTTACGTGCGACTGCCTCTTCTTTAAATTTCTTTCAATCTTCAAAGATTGAGATGATAAAGTTTTTCTTTTGTTAATTTTACTTATATGAAAATAAAAAAAACATGGGGATGGGGGCGGGGATGGGAGAGTGCTCCCTGGAGGGAACGGGGATGGGGAATCCCCAAATCATACAAATAGGGGATTGGGCGGGGACGGAGGAGGGGATGGGTATTGGGGACGGGGATGTTATTGTCATCCCCATCCCCAACCCGCCCCATTGCCATCCCTAGGTGCGCATGGGTTTTTTCATTGAGTTTCGGCATAGGACCCATTTTTTGGGTTGTTAAATGCTAAATTGTCTTTAGAAGGAAATATTTGAAATTATTATCCTAGCATAAAATTAGAGGGTTTATTTTGACCTTAAAGGTGATTGTCCCTAAAAAATAATATCCTTATCGTCATAAAAATCATGTAGTTTCAATCTTATGATTATATAGAGATTTTACTGTACCTTAAAAATGTGGGATCCTGTGTGAGCATCAACAGCACTAAAAGGGTCATCAAACAGATAAATATCAGCGTCTTGGTATAGAGCACGTGCAATTTGTATTCTTTGCTTCTGACCACCGCTTAAATTGATTCCTCGCTCCCCGATAACTGTCTGATCACCAAAAGGCAGAATTTCGAGGTCCTTCTTTAATGAACATGCTTCAAGGACCCTCTCATAACTTTCTCTGTCCATGTCTTTACCAAACAATATGTTTTGCTCTATCTTGCCACTCTGTATCCATGGTGACTGAGAAACATAGGCCTTTGTCCCACATAACTTAAGAGTCCCAGATACCTTCGGAACTTCTCCCAGAATACAAGAAAGTAAGCTTGATTTTCCTGAGCCAACAGTCCCACAAACAGCAACCTTCATACCAAGGCTCACTTTGAAATTTATATCCTTCAATGTAGGATTAGGTGCAGATAAATCCCACGAGAAATTGCCATCCACTATTTCAACTGCTGTATCAGAACTACCTCTTGGAAGCTTTTCTATAACATCAGCCTGTAAATCATCAAGACAGAGGAATGATGCAATTCTATCAAGGGATACCTTCGTTTGTGCTATCATTGAAATTGTGTCTGGAAGCTTATAGATAGGCTGTTGAAGAATCCTGAAGGTTGCAAGCGCAGATAAAATCTTCCCTGATTCAAGTGGAATCCCCAAAAGCATGCAAGTAACAAAAGTAACCACAGACACAAACGTTGAGGCACCCCAGAGGAGAAAGGTCGTCATGGCATTAGTATAAAGAAACTTTCGTAACCATCCTGTCTCAGTTTCTCTGAGCTCCAGAATTTTTGACAAAAACTTCATCTCCCATGCTTGAAGCTTGAGAATCCTCATATTCCTCAGGATTTCAGATGTTGCCTTCATCCTTGTATCTTTTGATTTCATTAACTTTTCCTGAAACTTCTCCTGCAAGGACCCCAAAGGAACATTCGCCAACATAACAATTATTGTTGCAACTAAAGTTGTAATTGCTGCAAGACCAAGATTGATGTACAAGATCACTAGGGCCAAAGCGACCTGCAAAATGACCATCCATGGATCATGCAGGTACCAACTGAAGTCACCAATCCTCTCAGCATCAACAGTCATAAAATTGATAATTTCACCGCTTGTGTGACCCTGCTTAGACTGGCATGTCAGGGTCAAACTCTTATTGTAGATTGTCGAAACAAGTACCGCTCGGATTCTTACTTCTACCTGCTGTGTCTTAAACAACCAATGCCTTTGACAGAGACACTCCACAAGCTTTGCAAACAAAAATGCAGAAACCAAAATATAGCCCTCATGTTTGAAAGCCCTTCGCCCGTAGAGGTATTGCACAAATGTGTTAATCAGATATGGACCGACATAAGATGCCAGTGTGTAAAAAATCGCAAATGAAGCCGTCCAGAGAACCTCTTTCCAGGCTGAAAGGTTAATGCCTTCACCAGATGAAGGCTGAAAGGTTAATGCCTCCATCAAATTCAGGCGCATCGAGCTTCACTTGACGCATCAGCCTGTCTTCCGGGTCTGGTACATAGCCACCATCTTGGCGACGTCTTCTATAATTTTCTTCAGGACCCCTATTAGGTTCGTCATGTTGTGCTGCTTCGAGCCTAGCAAGGCGTTGCTCCAAAGTGTCAAATCTGGCTTGTTGGTTGTCGAATCTGTTATTGAGGTCAGTATCGATTCGGCCGAGGTGGTTGTAAATTGTTTCTAGAGTTACCTCTGCTTTGGACTCCATGCTGATGCAAGATTCAATTTCCAGAAAATTGAACCGGGCTTCTGATGCCAAAATTGATGTAGGACAATAAGGAAACTGAGGATTTATGAGAGAGTTGTAAAATAGCGGAAGCGAAAGTCTGTGTGAGTAACAGGGGTTTGGCTCCACACAGAATGCCAAGGGTTGGCGGCTCCACTAAGAATACCAAAGTATGAGAAAACTCAAATTCTTATTGCTTGAAAACTGAAAATTACATAGAACTTAGGTTGGCTTTTATTCTAGACTATTCCTAGGGACCTAGGGATAATTCTGTCCTCAAGTACTTAGGAGAGTCCTTGATTTCCTAATACCCTTAGGTTAAACTTTCTAAATTCAAGAAAAGTAAATTAAACATAAATCCTACGCCAACTAGTAAATATTTCCTATACTACGGGGGAAAACTCTAAAATTTATCCAAAATCCTAATCAATCCATAATGATAGAGTTTTGGCTGGTTTCCCCTTTCGGCGTTGGTAAACTTTGAAAGGTTTAGCTGTGATGTCCACATCAATTCCCCCGGGCTGAGAAGAGCTCGACTCCGGCGAGACAAATCTGAAATATCTCTCTAGAATATCTGGATCAACGCGCTGCAATTCTTCTTTTGTAATCCACGTACTTTCTGAGTCCGGCTTGTCTTTCCACTTTACAAGGAACTTTTGATACCCCCCACGCCTGGTAGAGACAATCTGATCATCTAAAATATCTTCAACAATTTCCTTTGCTCTTGGTTTAGGCGGAGGCACTAATGGAATCAATGGTGTAAACCCTGCTGAAGAAAATGGATCTGAACTATTGGAAGCACTTCCTGCTTGTGACGTATTCGGCTCCTTGTATAGTGCTATATCCTCGACATTAAATATTGGGCTGATTCCCATGTCGGAAGGGAGCTCTAACATATAGGCGTTGGATCCCAAGCGCAGCTTGATTGGGAATGGTCCCATACTTCGAGCTTGCAATTTCTTAGCCACTCCTTGGGGAAACCGTTCTGGCTTAACTCGAACCATGACGTGATCACCAACTGAAAATTCCTTAAATCGGCGATGGACATCGGCTGCTGTCTTGTACTGCTCATTACTAATATTAATCCTGCGGCTTATCTCATTATGAAGTTCATGGATATGACGTGCAAAGTCATTGGCGGTGGCAGAAGGACGATGAGATATTGCCATAGGCATGAGATCAACTGGAGCTTTAGGCTTGTATCCATACACGGCTTCGAATGGACTCATTCCAGTTGACCTATTCACTGAATTGTTACAGGCGAACTCTGCTGTAGGCAACACTGAATCCCATGACTTAATATGTTCACCAACCAGACATCGCAACAGATTTCCCAAGCTTCGATTGATTACCTCTGTCTGTCCATCAGTTTGGGGATGATAGGCTGACGAAAACTTAAGTCTAGTTCCCATCATGTGCCATAGGGTCTTCCAGAAATAGCTCATGAACCGAACATCACGGTCAGACACTATAGTTTTTGGTAGACCGTGCAAACGAACCACTTCCGTCATAAAAATCTTAGCCACCTTAGAAGCGTCAAACGTCTTGGAACACGGAATAAAATGGGCCATTTTAGAAAAGCGGTCTACAACGACAAAGATAGAATCATGCTTTCTTATCGTTGTAGGCAACCCAAGAACAAAATCCATGCTTACATCCTGCCATGGTGCATGAGGGACCGGTAACGGAGTGTACAATCCGGTATTCTGCTTCTTGTGCTTGGCTAATTGACATGTGCGACATCTTTCTACGATCTTAGCAACATCCCTCTTGAGGCTAGGCCAATAAAATCTGTCTTCAACAAGAACTATGGTCTTATCCCTTCCAAAATGTCCAGCTACTCCACCAGCGTGCAATTCCAAAATAAGGAAGTCACGCATTGAGGTCTGTGGGATACATAACTTATTCCCTTTAAACAAATATCCACCTTGTATGACAAAGTCATTGCTTGCTGCATCATTCTCCAAGAGCGAATCATAAATGTTGTGGAAGTCGGGGCAAGTTGGATAGTCTTCTATTAATCTGTCAAAACCAGTAACCTCGGTTCCCATAGTAGTTATAAGCACAACCTTACGGCTGAGCGCATCTGCTGGTTTATTCTCTACTCCGGCTTTATGTTTGAGTACAAAAGTGTACTCTTGAAGAAACTCCACCCACTTAGCATGTCGGGAATTTAGCTTTTTCTGTGAACCAAGATATCGTAGTGCTTCATGATCGGAAAATAGGACGAACTCATGTGGTAAAAGATAATGCCTCCAATGTCTCAAGGCTTGGACAACTGCATAGAATTCCTTGTCGTAGGTAGAGTATTTCTGTTTAGCGTCATTTAATTTTTCACTGAAATAGGCAACGGGATGCCCTTCTTGGCTTAAGACTCCTCCAATTCCAACTCCGGATGCATCACAGGCTACTTCAAATGGTCTTGAGAAATCTGGTAGTTGCATTACAGGAGCCTCCATCATTCGATCCTTAATCTCTTTAAATGCCTTCGCAGCTGCCTTCGTCCATTGAAACTCTCCTTTCTTCATACAATCGGTGAGTGGGGCTGTGATAGAACTAAATCCACGAATAAAACGTCGATAGAACGTTGCTAGACCTTGAAAGCTTCGTACTTCATGTATGTTTTTGGGTTCGGGCCAATCAGCAATAGCCTTTACCTTCTCCGGATCTGCCTTCATTCCTTCAGCTGATACAACAAACCCCAAGAAGACTACTTGGCTGGTCATGAACGTACACTTCTTAAGGTTGGCAAACAGCTTCTCCTGCCTAAGGACTTCGCAAACTTGTTCAAGGTGATTGAGGTGCTCTTCTTCTGATGTGCTATAGATTAGGATGTCATCGAAGTACACAACCAGGAACTTCCCCATAAACGGTCTCAAAACTTGTGTCATAACTCTCATGAAAGTACTCGGTGCATTAGTTAGTCCGAAAGGCATAACTAACCATTC
Organism: Spiraea crenata; assembly: GCA_033992175.1. Lineage (NCBI taxonomy): Eukaryota > Viridiplantae > Streptophyta > Magnoliopsida > Rosales > Rosaceae > Spiraea > Spiraea crenata. The sequence continues at coordinate 905,781 of JAVBHV010000010.1, read as the reverse complement.
ATATAGACCATCTTTGGTTTTGAAGGCTGTCTTCCACTCATCTCCCGGTCGCATGCGAATCTGATGATACCCAGATTTTAAGTCAATCTTGGAGAATATCTTGGCACCTGCCATCATATCTAGCATATCATCGAGCCTTGGTATAGGGAATCGGTATTTGACTGTGATTTTGTTGATGGCTCTGCTGTCGACACACATTCTCCATGTCCCATCCTTCTTAGGAGTAATTAGGGCAGGTACAGCACAAGGGCTAAGGCTTTCTCGAATAAAACCTCTAGCTAACAATTCATCTACTTGACGTTTCAACTCGGCGTGCTCCGTTGGATTCATCCTGTAGTGTGGCAGGTTTGGTAACGTTGCTCCTGGGACAAGATCAATTGCATGTTGAATGTCTCGAAGGGGTGGGAGTTCATCCGGGAGGTCTTCTGGGAATACATCCTGATACTTTCCTAGTACTGACTTTACGGTGGGAGGTACTTCCAATAGAGAAAAATGATCAGATTCCCTGTTTGTAAGAGCATAAATAGGAGTATCCTTGGCTTCTTTCACAAATTCCTTGAATGAAACAAGATGTAGAGTTTTGGTCTTCTTCTCCTTGCATCGGCTGGCAGATTTTGGTCGACATGGTTTTAATGTTATTTTCCTTCCCTTATGAAAGAAGGAACATGTGTTGTCTCGCCCACCATTCTTCACATCATTGTCGTAAAGCCATGGTCTTCCTAATAGAATGTGGCCTGCGTCCATATCCAAGACATCACACCAAACCTGATCTTTGTAAGATGAAAATTCGAGAGGTACTTGGCATCGCTGGGTGATAGGGAGGGAGTTACTGTCCTTAATCCAAGCAACTCTATATGGTTCTGGGTGCTTCTCCAGTTTCAGCCCAAGATTAGAGACTATGTCTGTGGATACAATGTTAGCACAACTTCCGTTGTCCACGACAACTGTCCAACTCTGGTCGCCGTACTTAACACGTGTTGTGAATATCGAGTTTCTACGCCAATCTTCTGTTTTCTCCTTTGGTTGAGCTAAATTACATCTGACCACTGCTAACCTTTGATATGAATTGTCATCATGTTCGTCGTCACTGTCATCTGTGTCTTCTGGCTCATAGATGTCCTCCTCCATCAAATCCTCCTTGTCAACTATCAAGGTTCTTCTTGGCTCAATTGTCGGGCACTGGGCTGCGAAGTGTCCATATCCTTGACACTTGTAACATTTCTGACGGTTTCTTGCCTCGTTCACAACTCCCTTGCCTTTGTCTGCTTTATCTATACCAGCAAGGTGTTCCTTGAAATTTGCAGTTGTCTTAGTGTTTGGAGACTCAAGCTTGTTTGTTGTTGACTTATAAGACTCAGATCTCTTGGAATTACTGGGGGTTTGCAGGTACTCCTCCAACTCGATCACCAATTTGAATGCTCGTTCGAGAGTGGTTACACTGCGGGCCATCAGTTCTCGTCGCAAGTCTGGTCTGAGGCTCGCTTTGAAGCGAGTCAAGGTTCCCAATGGGTCTTCTCGCAAGTCACAACGTAACATATATTCTTCAAAGTTGGTAATATGTTGGGCAATGGGTGTGTTTCCTTGACGAAGTTCGTGCCATTGTTCCATCAATCGTTCACGGTATGACATTGGGACATATTTTCTTTTTAATATGGCCTTCATCTCATCCCATCGAGTGATTGGTGGTTCTTCTGCATTCCTCAATTTATTTTCGACACCATCCCAATACAGTTGAGCGCTGCGAACCAATTTGACTTTTGCAAACCCTTGCTCCTTCTGGCATAGCATACCATTCGAAATAACGGTCCATCGTACGTGTCCAATCAAGAAATGCTTTCGGACTTAATTCTCCATCAAATTCAGGCGCATCGAGCTTCACTTGACGCATCAGCCTGTCTTCCGGGTCTGGTACATAGCCACCATCTTGGCGACGTCTTCTATAATTTTCTTCAGGACCCCTATTAGGTTCGTCATGTTGTGCTGCTTCGAGCCTAGCAAGGCGTTGCTCCAAAGTGTCAAATCTGGCTTGTTGGTTGTCGAATCTGTTATTGAGGTCAGTATCGATTCGGCCGAGGTGGTTGTAAATTGTTTCTAGAGTTACCTCTGCTTTGGACTCCATGCTGATGCAAGATTCAATTTCCAGAAAATTGAACCGGGCTTCTGATGCCAAAATTGATGTAGGACAATAAGGAAACTGAGGATTTATGAGAGAGTTGTAAAATAGCGGAAGCGAAAGTCTGTGTGAGTAACGGGGTTTGGCTCCACACAGAATGCCAAGGGTTGGCGGCTCCACTAAGAATACCAAAGTATGAGAAAACTCAAATTCTTATTGCTTGAAAACTGAAAATTACATAGAACTTAGGTTGGCTTTTATTCTAGACTATTCCTAGGGACCTAGGGATAATTCTGTCCTCAAGTACTTAGGAGAGTCCTTGATTTCCTAATACCCTTAGGTTAAACTTTCTAAATTCAAGAAAAGTAAATTAAACATAAATCCTACGCCAACTAGTAAATATTTCCTATACTACGGGGGAAAACTCTAAAATTTATCCAAAATCCTAATCAATCCATAATGATAGAGTTTTGGCTGGTTTCCCCTTTCGGCGTTGGTAAACTTTGAAAGGTTTAGCTGTGATGTCCACATCACATCCTCAAGGTCTAATGCCTTCTTATTGCCAACGGCAATTAGAGGACCCATCCAAGAGAAAGTTAGGATGCTGAAAATTCCGGCATTTGAATAGGGGGACACAGTTGCATCCCCTTTAGACTTAATTGACTCTGCATTGCTACCTATACGAGTAGTACCATTACCATTCAAAAGGGGTTCCTGAAGAACGGTATCTCTCGGCTCTCTCTTCCCGAAAAACCCAACATATATAAAGAACAAACCCGAAACAAGGCAGACAGCATCAAAGACTAGAGATTGAATGGGGAACGAAACGTGTTCCTTGTGAAGAACAATGTCTATGACTAGGCAATAGCAAGAGATTGAGAAATAGAAACCCCACCAAACTCTCAACAGATTTGGGAACTTGGATTCAGCAGAATTAGAGAACTGGGTATACAAGTAAACACAAACCACACCCCAAGCAACTGTTCTAACAGCTAAATCAAAAAGGGTCACTACCTTTTCTTCTGACCATCCACTTTTATACCAGGAAAAGTAGTTCAATAAACAAAACACAAGACTAAACCCAGAAACACCAAGACAGCAAATTAAAGCCTGCTTGTACTGTGAACTTCGACTGTTTCGAAACCTCTGTTTCGGACCCTCTCCATCACCCACTTTGAATTTCTTCCACACCCAGGAGACGAACAATACAAATAATAAACCCAGGTGCAGTGAACCAGAGAACCCACGAATGAATATCGGTTTGAGAAGAAAATGGGTACCAGAATGCATCACCTGAGAAGAATAGTGTGAGAAGAAGGTTGAGAAAATACCATGATTTGATGAAGAATCAAAAAGCTCCATGGTTTCTGGAGCTTTTTTTGTTGAGGGGTTTTGTGAAATTGTTGGCAATGGCGAGAGGTCTGTGATAAAATGGAAGATTTTTTTGTTTCTGATAGGTGAGAGGAGTTTGTGGTGTGGGGAAATGAGGAGATGAAGGAGTCAAGAAAGGAGGAGGAGGAGAGTCAAGACTGGAAAGTGGCTTTTCTTCCTTGGGCGAAGGCTAACGTGGTGACCAAAACTCACATGACGGAGATAGCCATGAATGAGAGGGAAGTGACTGAAAAATGTTGGATTCCAGGTAAGACTTACTGAAAAAGACAGACCCAAAAGACCTCTGGAGATATATATAATATATCTCCTATAAAATACAAAGCAATAAATCTATCAAAAAAAATACCAAGCAATATCAAATTTCAATTGCAAACAGGTAGGCCCATAATCTGAAAACTTGGTGTTCATGTTGGCATTTTGAGGTTTTAGCCTAGGTGAGTAGACATACAAAAGTTGGAAAACAAAGAATAGGTACATGTAAAAGATTTACGAAGAAGATTACAATTTTATATTTTTATGGAAATGAAGAACTCATGTGTAGAAGGTGAGCACATTGCTCTTACTAGTTGGAAAATACCTGAATGTACAGTCACTTACTATGCAACTTTCATTTCATACGCTAGTTTGATGTTGAAACTTTTTATGGAAATGGAGAATTCAAATCTACACCGTTCTTTTTGTTTATTATAGACGTATCAGCCTATCACTTATGAAAGTAGAAATCCTAGGGCTGGGCACGGGACAGGATGAAGGTCATCCCGTCCCAATCCCGATTAATTGAAACGGGACGGGACGGGACGGGATAAATGTTTTTAAGAATTGGTCCCATCCCGTCCCGTCCCGTCCCGAATTTGTAATTTTTATCAATGCCAGCACAATCAGTCTTTCACATAAACTACCAAATGAAATATTATTTGCTTTAGCATATTACAACAATGGATCACAGAATCTTCAGCGGCTTCCAATGCTTGAAATGTTTGCGGCAATCTGTTCTGCAAAACGTAATCAACACAACAATGAATATTTCCGATCCTATCCGATCTATAGGGAAGTGCATAAGAAATAGATAAACAAAAGGAGAAGAAAAGATGGGAATATACACCCCTACGGGCGTAGCTTGAGGGTAGAAAACTTGTGCTGGAGTGATTACCTGCATCAATGATGTGTTCACAAGATTGTATAATTTGATCAAAGTACTCTTTCATTTACAACTTCTATAAGAACAAATAAATTCCTTCAGAATAGTTACTTACCAGATTCAGATTTGGAAGACCAGCTTGTCTAAGTTGCATTCTCTTTGATCTGAGCAACATATGGTTATCCAAGAAAAAGGTGTGAGCGTGACGAAACAGCCTGCCAGAGTAGCAATTGCAACATAAATCACGTGTTGGCAGCTCTGTCGAAACACTCAACACACGTAAAGTACAGCCCCTTTAAGCACACGCTGCAACTGCTGCACCAAAAGTTCCTCGTCTTGATGAGGTAGTAAAATGTAAGCACTTCTTTGAAATCTAAACCGCCATCACGGTTTCGATCCAAATCATTGAACAAGCTAGGGTTGACCCAACCGTAGCCATTGTCCCGAAGAAATGTAACGAACTCAGAGTTACTGACTCGACCATCCCCATTTCTGTCCATGGTCCGAAAGAAGTTGGATGCTAGCAGCTGAAGATTCTGTGATCCATTGTTGTAATCTGCTAAAGCAGCCTCGTGATGAGAGTCTCAAAGTGCATATTTTTACTATTCTTTTGGGCAATTTTAGGTGTTTTATGAGCTTAACTATATTCATTTCATAGAATAATTACATTTCATGCTCATCGATTGAGATTAAAGAATTCTTATATTAATTATCACTTATTGAGTGAATTTGTTTGCTGTAGCAATTGGTGAGTAAAAGAGTGATAGAAGAGCTTAAAGAGGTGAAGGAAAATGGCCCAAACATTCAGCCCAACAAAGAGTAACGATGGAGATGAAGTTGTTATTGTTGGCTTAATTAGTCAATTGAAGACAAAATATGAAGTTGTAACTGTGCAGCCCAAGTCTAAATAAATGGTGGAGTTAGTGTGTTGGTGATTTAATTTCTTAATTAAAAGAAAAGATGAAAGGACAAGGCAGTGGAGAAAAGCAACTCTGGCGTGTGCACACATCGAAGCCGTTTCCGTCTCAACCATCAATTCCCAATTGAAGAGCAGTTTCTCTAGATCAACATCATCACTTCATTCCATCTTCACTATGCCACTCCATTGCCACCATGAATTCCAATTACTACACTTCATTTTCCATCAATTTCCATTGCCCACTAATTGCCATTATCTCATTTGGTGATCAATTTTCATCAATGCCCACTACTCCACAACATTACTCTCAACCAAAGACTACATTATAAAAGGAGGAGTCCACTCATCTCATGGATCATCTTGGCTTTACTTGAATTTTGATTATTTGTAAGCTTTTTACATTATGTTTTGTTGCTAAAACTCTAACTAGGGCTAAAGGGAATGTTCTTTGTGTAAGTTTGTGAAGTGTTCTTCAATCCAAGTCTTGGTATGAATTGATAATTTCTTATATCTTTGATGTTCAATGTTATTTGTTCTTTTAATCTAATTGATGTTAAGTTCTTTTGCTTTTCATGAGTTCAATCAAGTTTTTCTCATTGTTAAAGAATTGACTTAGCATTCTTTCATGATTAGAGAATTGAATTGTGTACTATCATGTGATGAACATTCATTGATAAAAGATGATATTTGGAAATTAGAATTGGTTTTAACTTCACTATCTTCCGATTAAAGTTTCTTTATGTAAATTTTAATTGAGTTATAATTAGGTTGAAGAACATGACACTACTTGCTTAAAGAATTGAACCTTGATGCCCTAGCATTTTTCTCATTGATACTTTCTTTTCACATTTGATCTGTCTCATCAAATTCATAAAAACAACTCTTATATTTTGGTACGTTTAACCCTTTTCTTTGTGTTCAGACTTTTTGAATCCGCTCCTTGTGGATACGATACTTGGACTTCCGAGTTGATACTACTTGCGATTACTTGCACTTGAGTAAAACGCAACAAGTTTCATGGCGCCGTTGCCGGGGAGTGGGTAAGCAAAAATGTGTCACGAAGAAGGTTACGGTAAATGTTTGCTATTTTAGCGTTTTAAGCTAAATTGGTAAGGCTTTCCTGCTCACTTCTAGCTATTATTAGTTTTTATTTTTATTTTTTTAGTTATTTTCTCTTCTTTTGTTTTTTTGATTTGTCTTCATCATACAAAAAAAAAAAATAAAAAAATTAGTGTAGTTAGTTTTTATTTAATTTTGTGTTTCTTTGGTTTATGAGATATCGTGATCGGTTTGGTAGATTTGCAAAGAGACCTCAAGTTGAAACCGAATTTTCACAAATGGCTGACGTGAACAACAATAATGATGAAGATAATAACAGTGTTCATAATGATGAGAATCCACCTATTCGAACATTGCATGATTATTTGCATCCTGCTCGTACTAGTGTTCCATCTTGCATTGTTTATCCTGCTAATGGTCGAAATTTTGATTTTAAACCGGGAATGATACAACTTTTGCCTAAATTTCATGGAATGGAATCCGAAAATCCATATTCGCATATGCGTGAGTTTGAGGAAGTTTGTTATACTTTTCCTACACAAGGGTGTGATGCTGACATGGTTTTGCTTAAGCTTTTCCCATTTTCATTGAAAGAAAAAGCAAAAACATGGTTGTATTCATTAAGGTCAAGGTCAATTCAATCATGGTTGGAAATGCAAACTGAATTTTTCAAGAAATTTTTCCCAATTCAAAAGACTAATTCTTTGAAACGACAAATGACCACATTTTCTCAAAAAGAAACCGAGTTTTTACCTCAAGCTTGGGAAAGATTTAAGGATTTGTTGTTGTCTTGTCCGCACCATGGTTTTGAACGCTGGAGGGTTGTAAGTTATTTTTATGATGGTTTACTCCCAAAAGATAGGCAATTCATTGAGATGATGTGTAATGCAAATTTTATGCATAAAGATCCTGATGATGCTTTTGATTTTCTTGATGAACTTGCAGAGAAGTCTCAGATTTGGACTACTCCCAACACCGTTGAAACCAGTTCTCACAAGGCCAAGTCAAACATTTCTAGTGGCGGTATTTATCATCTCAAGGAAGAAGACAATTTGAAAGCTCAATTGGCGACAATGGCTAGGGAAGTTGAAACTCTTAAATCCAAATTTCCTCAAAGAGTAAATTCAGTTGTTAGTCAAGATCATTATGAGGTTTGTGGAGTTTGTGAGGTCATGGGACATGCAACAAAAGATTGTCCAACAATCCCAGCTTTTAAAGAGATGTTGCATGATCAAGCAAATTCTATAAACCAATTTAAAAAGCAATCTCCTTTTTCTGAAAGTTATAATTCACAATGGAAAAATCATCCAAATTTTAGTTGGAGAAATAATCCTAATGATAGTTCTTATCAAAGAAGGACTAACTTTTCCTCTTATTCTCCACAGATGGAAGGACAATCATCTTCATCTTCATCATCAAGTTTGGAAGATGTTCTGAAGCAATTCATGCAAGCCCAAACTGTCACAAATCAGAGAAATGCCCAGGACATTGGTGAGATCAAGACCACTCTATCTAAACTTACTTCTACGTTGTCAATCCAAGAAAAGGGTAAGCTTCCTTCTCAAGCTCAACCCAATCCTCATGGGCAGGTAAGTACTTCGTCATCTTCTCTGAATAACACACATGAGCATGTTAAGGCCATTACTACTCTTCGTAGTGGACAAATAATTGGGCAAGATGATTCTAAAAAAGAGAAAGAAATTGGAAAAGAGAAATCAGAAAATAAAGGCAATGAAAATGATGATGTAGAAATTTTGAAGTGTCCATTTCCTATACCATTCCCACAAGCACTTAAGTCTTCAAAGAAGAATCAGACTTCAGAAATTTTAGAGGTGTTCAAACAAGTTAAAATCAATATTCCTCTTTTAGATGCCATCAAGCAAATCCCCTCATATGCAAAATTTTTGAAGGATTTATGTACTGTTAAGAGGAAGCATCATGTTGAAAAGATTGCATATTTAACTGAAAATGTAAGTGCTATTCTTCAAGCAAACACTCCACTCAAATACAAAGATCCAGGTTGTCCTACGATTTCATGCATCATAGGAAATTTCAGAATTGAACAAGCTTTGTTGGATTTGGGTGCTAGTGTGAATTTGTTGCCTTACTCTGTTTATGTGCAATTGGGTCTTGGTGAATTAAAACCCACCTCTGTGACATTACAATTAGCTGACCGCTCAGTTAAAATTCCAAGAGGTATGTTGGAGGATGTGTTGGTGCAGGTAGACAAATTCTATTATCCTGTTGATTTTATTGTTTTGGATACTCAACCAGTTGGTGATTATAGTTCTCAAATTCCAGTTATTCTTGGTAGGCCTTTTCTTGCTACTTCTAATGCCAACATAAATTGCAGGAGTGGGCTTATGCAATTATCATTTGGAAACATGACATTGGAGGTCAACATATTCAATCTTTGCAAGCAGCCAAGAAGCAATGAAAATTGTGAAGCTATCTACATGATTAGCACAATTGTTCAGGATTACTTTAATTCTTCTTGTTATTCAGATCCTTTGCAAAATTGTTTGATAAATATGGATTGTAATTTTGAACTAAATTCAGAAATTAAACAAATCTGTTCTTTGTTGGATTCTGCACAGGTTGAGGAGTCGAATGGCTGGGTACCAAAGTTCGAGGAGCTGCCCATTATAGCAAGCTCACAAGCACTAGTCAAAGAAGCTCCAAAGTGTGAATTGAAGCCTCTTCCCGCTGGACTTAAGTATGCTTTCTTGGGTGATAATGAAACATATCCTGTGGTAATCTCTTCTAAACTTGAATCTCACCAAGAAGGTATGTTACTTAATGTTTTGAGAGAGCATAAAGATGCTATTGGCTGGACTTTGTCTGATATTAAGGGAATTAGCCCATTGGTTTGTAATCATAGAATTTTTCTTGAGGAAAAAGCTAAACCTGTTAGACAAGCTCAACGTAGACTTAACCCTACCATGAAAGAAGTTGTTAAAAAGGAAGTTCTTAAACTCTATGATGCTGGTATCATATATCCAATTTCTAACAGTGATTGGGTGAGTCCTACACAGGTTGTTCCGAAGAAATCAGGTGTGACAGTTGTTGAGAATGAGAATGGTGAAATGGTACCATCTAGGGTTACTACTGGATGGCGCATGTGTATAGATTACAGAAAATTGAATTCAGTAACACGAAAGGATCATTTTCCCTTACCATTTCTTGATCAGATTTTAGAAAGAGTTGCAGGGCACATGTATTATTGTTTTCTTGATGGGTATTCCGGATATTACCAAATTGAAATTTCATTAGAAGACCAAGAGAAAACAACTTTTACTTGTCCATTTGGAACTTTTGCCTTTCGAAAAATGCCATTTGGTCTTTGTAATGCACCTGCTACATTTCAACGTTGCATGCTTAGCATTTTTAGTGACATGGTTGAGAAAATTTTAGAAGTATTCATGGATGATATTTCTGTCTTTGGCGATTCATTTTCTGATTGTTTATCTAACTTGGAGAGTGTTCTTATCAGGTGTAAGGAGAAAAACTTGGTGCTCAATTGGGAGAAATGCCAATTCATGGTCACATCCGGCATAGTTCTTGGTCATGTTGTTTCTCAAAGAGGAATTGAAGTTGATAAGTCCAAAATCGATTTAATTTCTAATTTGCCTATTCCTATGAATATTAAAGATGTTAGATCTTTCTTGGGACATGCAGGTTTCTACAGGAGGTTTATTCAAAGTTTTAGTGTCATTGCGAGACCATTAAACAATCTGTTGGAGAAAGATGCAAAATTCGAATGGAATCCAGTGTGCCAAGAAGCTTTCGAGAAATTGAGACAGAAGCTCACATCTGCACCAATCATGCAGCCCCCAGATTGGTCTATACCTTTCGAAATCATGTGTGATGCGAGTGATGGTGCCATTGGTGCTGTGTTAGGCCAAAGAAGGGAGAACAAACCTGTTGTGATTTATTATGCTAGCAAAACTTTAAATAGTGCACAAAAGAATTACACTACAACTGAAAAAGAATTGCTTGCAGTAGTATTTGCATTGGAAAAATTCAGATCATATATTTTGGGCTCACCAATTGTTGTTTTCACAGATCATTCGGCATTGAAGTATTTGCTCGCTAAGAAGGAAGCCAAGGCAAGGTTAATTAGATGGATTTTGCTTCTCCAAGAGTTTGATCTTACAATCAAAGACAAGAAAGGAGTGGAGAACGTTGTTGCTGACCATCTTTCAAGAATAAATTTTGAAGAGTCTTCTAAACCTTTGCCTATAAATGACTCATTTCCTGATGAAAATTTGTTTAGTGTTTCGAAAATGCCATGGTTCGCTAATATTGTGAATTATCTTGTGACAGGCATGATTCCATCTCATTATACATCACAAGAGAAAAAGAAATTTATGGTAGAGGTGAGAAATTTCTTTTGGGATGATCCATATCTCTTCAAATATTGCCCAGATCAGGTAATCCGTAGATGTGTTCCTGATGATGAGATTGCTAGTGTTATTTCTTTTTGTCATTCTGAGGCATGTGGTGGCCACTTTTCTTCTAAAAAGACATCTGCAAAGATTCTTCAATGTGGTTTTTATTGGTCTAGATTACATAAAGATGTGTATGAATTCTGTAAAACTTGTCCAAGTTGCCAAAGGTTGGGAAAAATTACTCGTAGGAATATGATGCCTCTTAACCCAATTTTAGTCATTGAATTATTTGATTGTTGGGGTATTGATTTCATGGGTCCTTTTCCTCCATCTTTTGGTTACTTATATATTTTGGTTGCGGTGGATTATGTGTCAAAATGGATTGAGGCTATACCATGTCGAAAGAATGATCACAAAATTGTTTTGAAATTTTTGAAAGAGAATGTGTTGTCCAGGTTTGGTACTCCTAGAGCGATAATCAGTGATGGAGGGTCTCATTTTTGCAACCGACCATTTGAAGCATTGATGAAGAAATATGGAATTAGCCACAAAGTTTCCACTCCGTACCATCCACAGACAAATGGACAAGCCGAGCTTGCAAATAGAGAGATCAAGCAGATTTTAGAAAAGACGGTGAACCCGAATCGGAAAGATTGGTCCTTGAGACTAACTGATGCATTATGGGCATACCGTACAGCTTACAAATCCCCTTTGGGTATGTCTCCATACAGGTTAGTCTATGGTAAGCCTTGTCATTTACCCGTTGAAATTGAACATAAGGCTATTTGGGCAATCAAAATGTTTAACTTTAGCCTTGGAGATGCTGGTGAATTGAGAAAGCTCCAATTAAATGAACTTGAGGAAATAAGGAATGATGCATATGAGAACTCTAGAATTTACAAAGAACGTGCTAAAGTTTTTCATGATAAAAATATTTTAAGAAAAAGTTTTGAGCCCTCTCAACTTGTTCTTTTGTATAATTCTAGACTTCATTTGTTTCCTGGAAAATTGAGAACTAAATGGTCAGGTCCTTTCATTGTTAAGAGAGTTTTTCCATATGGCACTATTGAAGTTGAGGATCCCAAGAATGGAAATGTGTTTAAGGTTAATGGTCAGCGACTTAAACCTTATTTGGGAAGATGCGTTCCTGAAGACGAGTCTATGACCCTGACTGATCCCGTCTACCATGGTTGAAAGGACTTCACTTATCTGGTCTGGCTAAGACGGGTAAACTTAGCGCTATTGGGAGGCAGCCCAATTGTTTGGTATTTCCTTTTCTTGTGTTAGTTTTGTTTAATTTTGTTTCTTTTTGTATTTTCTCTACTGCTTTGGATTTTCTTGTTTTTGGTGTTTATAGGTAATGTTAGAGCTTATATTTGGTGGTACACTAATGGTGTTTCAACATGGAAGTCATGATGGCTGATTTTTGGGGTTCCAAGGGACAAGTACAGTTGCATTTTCATCGAATATTCACCTGGAATCAACCTGGTGCTAGTTGCAACATCAAGCAGTCAATGGATCATGCTTCAAACACCATAATCTGCAAAAACAGAGAAGCTTTTCTTACCTTTTTGTTTTTTCCCTTTCAAATTTCAATTTCGTTTTTGCTTTCTTTTTGGTGTGTTTTAATTAGTCATAGCTTCAAATTTCAGTTTTGGTGCTTATCACATACATTCTTTTCATCTCCGCTTACTTAATCTTCGCACTTACATATACATTGAGGACAATGTCGATTTTAAGTTGGGGGTGGTGGATGTGTTTAGTTGGTTGTTTCTAGCAGTGTGTAGCATTTCATTTCGTTTTTCTTGTTATCCCTTTTTCTATCATTTTTTTTTCCAGTTTCTGTACATTTTCTTCATTCTAAGTTTTTTTCAAAAAAAAAAAAAATAAATTTTTTTTCAAAAAAAAAAAAAAAAAAAAGTATGTTTCTGTTCTGACGAATGAGGTTAGTCAATTGTGGTGCTTTCATGTTTTTATGATCCGCATGCCTAGAGTCGTCAACTTGAGTGCAATGAACTCTGATTATTTGATATCTCATGAATAACTTTAAGATTGAGAGTTGATAGCTGGCTTGATTGGAATGAGAAAGTGTGATGATATGTGAAGTTCCAACTTACTTGCTTGATATCATATACTTAACGTGGCATATCTGAACTTGAATACAGTAGCCTTTGTTGAGAAAAAGTGAATGTGAAAATGTCCAGCATGCTAAAATGATTAAACCCGCACCTATGTGAGATTTTGAGCCTATATTTATAAAGTGTATGCATCTTTCATACTCTTTTTATTCATGTGTGTGATCTTACATGTTGTCCATCTCTAGAACTTGCTTGAGACCTTTTGGAGCAATATGTTAAAGTATGCTTCTCAGAAATGATAATAGGCATTAGGACTTGATCACCATTGCCATATAAGCCTGTTCCTATATAAATTTATCTCTTAGTGAACCCTCTTGAGCCTCAATAAGCCTTTTTCTTTCATGAAACCACTATATGACTTACCATGAAAGCTTAAACACTTTACCTTGCCCAATTCACTGGTAGAGTACTTTTGTTCTTACGGTTTTGTGTTTGAATTATTCAATTTTGAGGGAGAACTTATGAATCAGTTGGTGGTTGAAAAAAAAAAATGTTGTTGTTGTATAGAAAAGCAGAAAAAAAAAAAAAAAAAAAAAGAGAAGAATAAAGTGTTGAAAAAAAAAAAAAAAAAAGAAAAAAGAAGCCAAAAACGTTGGTTCATGGAGTTTGAAGGAGATATACTATTTTGGTTGAATTTCAGTGCTTAAGTTCTTATTCCTTGTGTGCCTTTACTTCCTTATTGTACTCTATCCAAACCAGTGAATCTTCTTTATTTCCTTACCCTTTTGTTCTGTTAACCTTTGACCTAAACCTCGTTACAACCAAATGAAAGACCTATTTGATCTGAGAAGGATGCATCTTAATTTGTGGAAATTGGTCAATATGCAAGCATATGGTAGATACTCATGTAATGATCTTTTCAGAGTGAACATAACCTTAAACACTTGAGTGAAAATTTGAGCGTATATCTTGTGAGATAAGGGTTAAACTGATTTGAAACATGCTGGACTGGATTGCATTTGCTTAGTATTGATTTTGGCTATATTCATAACTAGACTTGCTATAAGGTCTATGCGATCTTGATAGTAAGGCTTGTGAACCAAATGTGTTGTTATACTCTTTCATTTTGGTCATGTTTATGCGTAAACTCTCTGTCTTAACATTGTTTATGAGTTGAGAATTTTCGTTGAGTTATTTTCTCTTTTGTTGATGACGATTGGCTGCTGGATATTTTAGTTCTTAGACCATACAGATTGTGCTTGCCTCATTTCATGATGTTTGTGGGTATCGTCGCTGGAAGCCCTCACGAGACTATACTCGTCCTCTATGGGCCACCTAGGGGTTTAAAGGCTTGTTGCATACGCTCAATGCAATCGAGAGTCCTGCGGAAGTGGTTTTATCTTTCTTTTCATATTTCAGTTTTCTTTTTCTGTTCTTTGTTTTGTCTTTCCCTTTTAGTCACTTCAATTGCTAGAGACTAGCAATAAGCTAGTTGGGGGTTGTGATGAGAGTCTCAAAGTGCATATTTTTACTGTTCTTTTGGAGAGTTTTAGGTGTTCTATGAGCTCAACTATATTCATTTCATAGAATAATTACATTTCATGCTCATCGATTGAGATTAAAGAATTCTTATATTAATTATCACTTATTGAGTGAATTTGTTTGCTGTAGCAATTGGTGAGTAAAAGAGTGATAGAAGAGCTTAAAGAGGTGAAGGAAATTGTCCAAACATTCAGCCCAACAAAGAGTAACGATGGAGAAGAAGTTGTTATTGTTGGCTTAATTAGTCAATTGAAGACAAAATATGAAGTTGTAACTGTGCAGCCCAAGTCTAAATAAATGGTGGAGTTAGTGTGTTGGTGATTTAATTTCTTAATTAAAAAAAAAGATGTGAAAGGACAAGGCAGTGGAGAAAAGCAACTCTGGCTGTGTGCACCCATCGAAGCCGTTTCCGTTCTTTTCTCAACCATCAATTCCCAATTGAAGAGCAGTTTCTCTAGATCAACATGCATCACTTCATTCCATCTTCACTATGCCACTCCATCGCCACCATGAATTCCAATTACTACACTTCATTTTCCATCAATTTCCATTGCCCACTAATTGCCATTAATTCTCATTTGGTGATCAATTTTCATCAATGCCCACTACTCCACAACATTACTCTCAACCAAAGACTACATTATAAAAGGAGGAGTCCACTCATCTCATGGATCATCTTGGCTTTACTTGAATTTTGATTATTTGTAAGCTTTTTACATTATGTTTTGTTGCTAAAACTCTAACTAGGGCTAAAGGGAATGTTCTTTGTGTAAGTTTGTGAAGTGTTCTTCAATCCAAGTCTTGGTATGAATTGATAATTTCTTATATCTTTGATGTTCAATGTTATTTGTTCTTTTAATCTAATTGATGTTAAGTTCTTTTGCTTTTCATGAGTTCAATCAAGTTTTTCTCATTGTTAAAGAATTGACTTAGCATTCTTTCATGATTAGAGAATTGAATTGTGTACTATCATGTGATGAACATTCATTGATAAAAGATGATATTTGGAAATTAGAATTGGTTTTAACTTCACTATCTTCCGATTAAAGTTTCTTTATGTAAATTTTAATTGAGTTATAATTAGGTTGAAGAACATGACACTACTTGCTTAAAGAATTGAACCTTGATGCCCTAGCATTTTTCTCATTGATACTTTCTTTTCACATTTGATCTGTCTCATCAAATTCATAAAAACAACTCTTATATTTTGGTACGTTTAACCCTTTTCTTTGTGTTCAGACTTTTTGAATCCGCTCCTTGTGGATACGATACTTGGACTTCCGAGTTGATACTACTTGCGATTACTTGCACTTGAGTAAAACGCAACAAGTTTCACCTCGGACATTCAAGCTAGCATATTTTTTAGTACACTTGTTTTGAGCCAATAAAATGGTGACACTTAAGGGGTTTATTTTACTTATTTAATACCATATATATTAAACGGGACGGGACGGGATTATGGAATATAATTTTCTCATCCCGTCCCGTCCTGAGAAAATTAAAACGGGACGGGATGGGACGGGATAAACTAAAATTTCAATTAATCCCGAACGAGACAGGATAATTCGGGACGAGAATTTGGGATACGGGATTTTCGGGATATAATGCCCACCCCTAAGAAATCCATTACCCAAAGCACCAACTAGTTGCTTGTTTGAAGTATGGTATCCTCGTAGATATATGTTATGATTGTAATCAGTCATTTTATTAATTATATTTTAAAAGTCATTCCAGGTTACAAAAAAATTAAACAAATCGAAAATTATTCAGTTATTTAAATTTATGAAATATATGAACTTGTATAATTAGACCTCAAATGATTCATTTATGACATGTTTAATAACTAGGAATGGGAATGAAAGTATTTGTAGCACGTTTATTAACTTGGAGTCGGAGTGAGCATGAGTCTGAATGAATGGGAATCGGAGTGAGCAGGAATCGGAATGAGCAGGATTCAGAGTGAAGCACTCCCATTGAAGGGTTTACTAATTGTCCAGAATCGGAGTGAAAATTAAGTTGATTGTCATTAAACTGTTTACTAATTTTCATGAATCGGAATGAAAATCAATCAAATTACTAAAATATCCTTAATATAAAATTTCAGTTTTTTCAATGTAAAGATGAAAATTAAAGTTTCAAATACAAATATCTCTTGCCACCGAACGATTGCTACTCTATTTTATATAAGTAATATTACTAAGAATTGTAGTTTAAACATAATTATGATCATATTCTTCATAAGAAAATAATCATATTCTCCACCAGAAAATAATCAAGTACAAATATCTCCTGCCACTGAATGTTTGCTACTCTGTTTTATAGAAGCAATATTGCGGGGGGTAATTATCTCTTTTTCCGGCTGGTAGAAGTTTTTGGCGGGCTATTAGATTTTGAAGGATAATGTAGGTATAAAATTTTCATTCCTGGTGGAATCAATCTCCAGGAATCTCAATACCACCTCAACCCAGGGAGTCTCATTCCTTAACAATCAGGACTTGCATTTTTCATTTTGTGGTGGGTTCCACCATAAATTTGATTCCCAAATTTTAGTAAACACGGGAATGACCAGGAATGAGAATGACTTCCAATAATTTCATTTTCATTCCAAGTGATTCATGTGTTTACTAAAATTTTTGAATCAAAACGGTGGAACTCATAACAAAATAAGGATTTCTATCCTTGGTGGGAGGTAGTATTGTGATTTATTGGAAATTGATTCCACCAGGAATGAAGTTTTATGCCTAAATTACCCCCATAAATTTAATGTTTTCTTCAATTGTACCATGGCAAAAAAGTTGTACCCCTATATCGGAAAGAAATCCTTCTAGCTTTAATATTCTTTCATCTTCTTACAGTGCATTATGAAGAGTTGAAAACTTCAATTTTACTCATGTATAAATATTATTAAATAAGACTTAATGCTTTAATTTTTCACCTTTATGTTGACCTACATAAATTTTATATTGGAGGTATTTTAGTAATTTAATTAATTTTTACTCCGTTTCATGAAATATAGTATATAATTTAATGACAATCATCTTAATTTTTACTCCGATTCTGGAAAATTAGTAAACGCTTCAACGGAATTCTTTACTCTGATTCATACTTATTCTGATTCATGCTCAATCTGATTCCTACTCTGAATTAGTAAACAAGCAATTATATGTTTGGTGCATTAAATAACTCGAACGGTCTCACATATTAATAGATGTTTTGCATATGATTGTTACTAGATGATAAATAAAATGAACAGTTTCAATCATTACATGTATTATTGATGAAGCAGAAAATACTTCAAAGAAACAGTTGGCTGCTACTTTGGGCAATGCAACCCAAAAATGTCCCTTAGGCTATCTCCAATGGTTGTAGTGATTATCTCAAATTTGACATAACAAAATACAATTATTCATCTATACGAATTTGACATTGCTCCCAATGATGAAAGACTCAAATTTAACATTATACTTTAAGTAATTGAGTTTAACCTTAATTTTTTATCAATTAATTTTTGCTCTTAAGTTAATTTGTAGATAGAGTTTCTTAAGTTAATTTTTTGAATATTCCCTTCTAAAAAAAATTCAAAATCTGACAAATTTTTTTTTTGTCATTCGGCCTAAAATAGAGTTAAAACGAAAGGTGCGGAATGTATAAATTGTTTGGAGTGCACATCATTGATTATCTTTTGTCAATAATATTGAGTTGTCTTATTTTTCTGAATAAAATATTATCACCCTTGATTTCCTATCTTACTCAACCCTTCATTCCTAGTTTTGCATTTATTTCCTATCATCCACTTTCTCTACATGTACAGCAGATGGATCTCCAAACCAAATATAAACCATCTTGTGTTATCATTTTATCATTTTTTTTTCCTTCCAAACTTTCTCCTTGAAATGGGTTCAAGTTCACGTTCCCGTGGGAGGGCTGTAATGGCTTCTCTTGTTCAAGGAGGGTGTTCAACCCCAAGAAGGAATTGCTCAAACTTTTCTTGGACACGGCTCCAAAACATATTCGACGATTGATTAACTCTGATGGCACCATCTTCAGTGATCTTCACCCAAGCTTCACATGTACTTTCATCTTCTTTTTGCAAGTAATTTGGACTCGTTTGAGGTTTTGGTGGTATATTGAACAAATTAAATGGAGATAGAAAACATAAGAATAAGAAAGTGCGTAGAGGGAATGATGAAGAAGTATTGATTGTCAAAGAAATAGGTGTGTATTTATAAATTTTCTGAGTAGAATATCTAACAAAAAAAAAATTATTTTAATTTTTTTTAGCCATTGAATTAAAATAAAAAAATTTTAATTTAAGAATGAAATATTTCAACCACAAGATCAATGGACATTGTGATGGACGGCTAGCAATTGAAGCCAACGTTTATATAGATCCACAAGAAGACAAGCTCCCTTCACATGGTTGCTGGGACCCACTTATGAGATTGGTGTCAAAATAACCTAAATTTTGACACAATCCTAAATTTGACACTATAAATACACTCCCAATACACCCACTGGGAGTGAATTTGTGTCAAATATAGATTTGACATTATGCCATTGGAGATAGTTTTATGTAACTACTATTAGGGGCTGTTACTTTCACCCTTTATTTCTCTTTCCCCACCCCCTCAATTATAATTAACTCCATCAAGCTGCCTTTTGGATTTGTTTTTCTTTGTGGTTGGTTGTCATCTACGAAACCACCATATTCAGGGGTCAAGACCTTGCTCTGACACTGATTGATTCCAGAATTTGAGCCTGTGATTCGGGCCACGTTGAAGGGGACTAGATCGACTGCTGAGAGGATGGAGGAATGGGAGAAGAGAATTTTGTACATAATTTTCACCAAAATAGTATAATTTGATTTGATTTAATTATGGTAATTAGAGGGTGGAATGCATTGTCATTTGAAAAATAATTCCATTTGTCATTTGAAAAATAATTCCATTTGTCATTTGTGAATGTGTACACATCATATCAGATCATTTCCTATTGGACTTTGTTTTGTTTTACAGGGTAGATAAGCTTTCGTATCGGCAAATTGTTTACTTTTGACAGATGTTGACATTGAAGTGGAATATTCTAAGGTTTTGTCTCAGGAGGTTTACTTGCTTTGAAGTTTGTAATATCAAAATCAATCGAAAATGATGTTGTATATTTTCAACGACCAAGTATCTCCATATTTTCCAAAGCATTATTGTACGCGTTGAATTTCCTCGAAAGAGATTTGGAATTTAATGGCTTTGTGTGCACAGCAAGAAAATTTAAAGTTTTGAATTTTTCCTAGATCTAAAGTTGGAATAAGACATTCATAATCTGGAGTTCTGTTTTTTTTTTTTTTAATGAAAAAAGAGACAGATAAATTTATTAATCCTTGGCAAAATGTGTTACATGGACAATGCAAGAAAAAGTCCAAAGTGGAAAACTAGGTAGCTTGGGCATGGTAGTTTTATATATATATCACGGCACACATTTGGAACTCGTAATGAAGAATGACTAGATTTCTTAAAACAACTGGTTGATAATCAACATATTAGAGAAAATAGTTTATGGCTTTGTGTTCACACCAAGAAAATTGAAGGTTTGGATCTTCCTAGATCTGAAGTTGGAATAAGACAATCACAATATGGAGTTCTGTTTTCTTATGAAAAAAGAGAGATAAATTCATTAATCCTTGGTAAAATGAGTTACATGGACAATCAATAAATTCAAATGGAAATGCAACAAAAAGTCCAAAGTGGAGAACTAGTAGCTTGGGCATGGTAGTTTAATATAATATATATACGATGGTAGTTTAATATAATATATATCCGATATATTTAAAACAGATTTGTATCACAGCATACATTTGTGGGTCGCAAGGAAGAATGACTAAATTTCTTAAAACAACTGATAATAATTTTCCTCTTCAAAAGAATGACCCCCAAGCAGTAAGTGGGGCCTAACGTGCCCACCAAGCCGAGAAGTCCACATAACAGACAAGGACTTGACCCCCAATCAATAGTATAATGAGTTTTTATCATAAATGTACAAAAATTAACTCTCAATTTCAAAGATATCACCTTTTTTTTTTATAAAACTTTCATTTTTATACAAAACTCCACTTAAATGGACTAAAAAACCCTTTTATTCCACAAAAGTCATGTACTTTTACTCCAAGTACATGACTTTGTTAATTTTTTACTATTTCTTCACTTTGAACCTCCATTCATTCTTCCTCTCTGGGTTTTCTTTGCTAAAAAAAAAAAAGACTCTTGTTGTGGTTATGAAGAACATGGATCAAATATTACATTTCTTGTCTATGAATTTCGGCTTTCAAAACATATCTATATATTTAAGGCAAATACTTGGGTATACTTAAGGCAAAGTGTAGCCAAGGAGATGAAAGAAATGATTTCCATTTATATTCTTAATTAATCAAAAGTAAGCCATTTTTAAGTGAGGGTATTTTCATCTTTTTTATTTATTTTAACATTCAATTTCATATACTACTACAATAGAAATGCAGATTGGCACACACGGAAGCGGGTGCTAAGATGATAGTATATATATATATATATACGACTCGTTCCAAAAATTTCTTCGAAAAATAGTGAAATGAGCAAAATACCCCTGAAGGGTCAAATGTTGACTTTAAAATAGTCCGAAACATTACGAATCAATAGTGGACTCTATGCGAAGAGATCGATGATACAAATATGTCCGCAAAGACGGAATCAGATTCCGAGTTGTAACAAATGCATCACGATCGAAAAACTATTTTGAGGTGTAGTGAGTTGTGACACGTGGCAGGCCAGGATTGGCCAATGCCATAGTGTCACAACATTATTGGCCAAACCATTTTGGGGTTATTTAACCCGGAACCAAACCGGGTTTCCAAAAGAGGAAACCCGATTGCCCCAAAAACCCCAGAGCTTCTCGTCGTCGAATCACCGCCGTCGGTCACGGATCGAGTCGCCGACCACAACCATCGGCACCAGCACGACGAGACAAACCCAAACTACCCACAATCGGCCGCTGAAACGCCCCAGAACACCTCCGACGAGCTCGACGCAAACTCTCAGTTTCCGTCGCCGTTTCCAACTTATTCCAACCGAGGTGAGTTCTAAAAACTTGATTTTTGGATTCCTTGGCTTCCCTAGATGCGTTTAGACATAAAATTCGTTTGATTTAGTTGAGAATTGCAGAAATTGAAATTTTGGGGGTTTCGGCCGGAATAGTGGCCGTGGCAGGCGCCGGCTCGGCGGTGCTGACGTCAGCAGACGGTAACCGTGAGTCAGCCGTTAAAGTTAAATAAATTGTTTTTATTTATTTTTTATTAAATACAGAAAAATCCTTATTAAAAAAAGGGCGTCTATCCAAAAACACTACCCCAACAAAAATATTACAAAATCCAATTGCCACCGTCGCAACAGTAGCAGCCGTCGATAACGAAAACCACCCACAAACAACGGTCGCCGTCGCACATTCCATCGCGGTCGTAAACAAGTGTCGCCGACTCTCCCGTTAAAAAAATTTTGGGTAAAAACCCTAATACTTCATTACACTCAAAATTCGAATGAATATTGTCCAAAATTAGTTGTTGTTATTGTTTGAATTTTGCCACAATCAGTCGCTATTGTTGTTAGCTTGCTTAGATTCCACTAAAATCAGTATGGCTTCCAGAACTATTATAATTGTCTTGTTTGCCTGAATAATTCTTGAATTTTGAAAAATTCAGTGACGCGCGTATACTATTCATTCAGGTTTGAAGGTGATCCTTCAAAATGAAGGATGTGATCCTTCAAATTGAAGGAAGTGCTCCTTCAAGTTGAAGGAAGTGCTCCTTCAAATTTGCAATCTTTTCTTTAAAACCCTATATTGTATCTTCACGTTATTGTTCACATAGTGTTTTTAGCTCCAAATTGTTCCTTCATACTAATAGTTCATCTGTTCCTCCAAAAATAGGAAAAATGTCAAGCCAAGAAAACACTCAGGACCTTCAGATTGTACCCCATTCACAAGGGGATGAGCAAAGAAAACCACCCAGACAAAGGGCTCCGCGTGAAGACAACCCTGAGCTTGCGGAAATGTACAGCAGCATGCAGACATTCGACAAGATGATCACCAAGCACCAGAATGAACTTGATGAAAGGGCTGATGTCATGCAGCACATCAACAAAACGCCCTTTGTAACTCTGATAAATGCATACAAGAAAGGGACGATGCACGAATGCCTGAAGAGCAGCTATGAAATATGCGAGATCGCCAAGCTGTACGACATCGAAAAGCAAGCTTTCATATTCAAGAATGGATACTCGCGGCCAACAAGCGGCGATGTCATTCAGATATTTGGCATAATAAACAGTGGGGACAAAGAATTGCCGAGATTCAACCAGTCTTCTAAAGTTGACTCCCAAGAAGAAAATGCAACTGGTGATAGCACGGGGATTGATATATACTTTGACTTACGGAAGCGAGTGGGGAAGCCCCAACTCAATGTTGCAATTCAAACTGCCTTGGACCTTCCAGATAGGGCTACTGGTGCTAAGCATGCAGCCTGCCTTATCGTCTTCTACCTCATTGCAACTTACCTAATGGTGATCACGAAGATCTATGTCCCGAAGGGCATGATACGGGCATGCAATTCTATTGCCATCATCAAGCAGTATGCCTGGCCAAAAGCTATTCACCGGTTCCTGCTTTACAATATCCACAAGTCCTCTCTGAGGACTAAAACAAATGGAAAGATGCCTGCCATCAGTGGCTGTGTGCCAGTATTGCTGGTAAGATGCTTATTTTATTGTACTTTGTTGCAAAACACAAAATGAACATGTTCTTTCACTAACAGTTCACCTCCCTTTTGTTTATAGTATTGGATATGTAATCGGTCCGGACAGATACCAGTTATCTCGGGCAAGCAACAGGACTTCCCCATAGCATCAAGGTACTAACAAAAAATGTCTTATTTATGAGCTGCAAAATTGTCCACGATTTGTTAATTTTCTTTGAATCAACGAGCATGAGTTATTTACAGATGGACAATGCGGCGAAAAAGTACAATATCAGCGACTACAACGCTGCATTTGACAAGTATGGGTCGGATAATGAAGAGGATAAAGAAGGGGAGGGGACATAGACCAAAGGGGATGAAGGAAAAGGGAAGAGGAAGAGGAAGCAAAAGGAGGTAGACTCTGAAGAAAATGAAGAGGACATTGAGGAAGTCATGAGAAAAACTATGAAGTTCACAATTGTAAGTACATTTCTTGGTTTTTCTTTTTAAGTTCCTGGAAATTCGAAGGATGTCCTCCTTTATTTGAACGAACACATCCTTCAAATTGAAGGAACACTTGCATGAAAATCCCAGTTTATGGGAATTTGAACGAGGTGTTCCTTCAATTTGAAATGAACACTTCCTTCAAATTGAAGGAAATGCTCGTCTAAAATTGAAGAAAGGAACACATACTTCATTTTGAAGGAAGTGATCGTTCAAATTGAAGGAACACCTCCTTGAAATTGTGAAGTATTCCTTCAATTCTTGCACGATGTCCAAAAACAAAAACACACAAACACTAACTAACCCTTCCAAGCTTTACAAATATTTTCTGACAGGTGGCTGAAGTAAGCGGAAGTGGCCATAAGACTTCTGACACCCCTTAAGTGCAGCAACCGAACTGATACGAAGCAGCCGTGTGCAGCAGCTGAATGACTACTGCAAGAAGTACAAAGACAGCCTGGAGGTGTTGGAAAAATCAAGTGTTGTAGAAATCAAGGATGCGAAGAGGCAGGTTGAACTCGGTGCCGTGCAAGTACAAACGCTGAAGCGGGAGAAAAAAGAGACAGAAAAAGTGACAGCGTTGCTCGAGTCTGAAAACCAGAAGCTGAGCCATCGGAATGCTGAGTTGGAAAACGAACTTAGACAAAGGAGTTCCCGGATTTCCCTGTTGGAAAATGAGGTAGCTGATCTGCAAGAACTGCTCTTGCAAATGGAGTCCCAACATGCTAATGCTTAAGCTGGTTGCACAACAACAGAAGAAGCTCCAAAAGACAATCCAATCGAAGTGGATGCTGCTCCTCCCACCTCAGAATGTGATGCTGAGCAAGCCCCAGTCGCTCCTCCCACCTCAAAGTTTGATGCTGAGCAAGCCCCAGCAGCAGCCACTACGCAAGAGGAATTCACCCCGCCTCTCGCGACAATAAATCTTGATTCCGAGCAAAATGAAGAAGGTGATGCAGAGGGGGCCCCCAAGTAGAGCCTGCTAAAAAGGGAAAAAAAACTGGCAAAACCAGCAAAAAATGTATATGTGCGCTATGGTATCAAAGAGCACGTCAAGGAGCGTAGTCCGAGGAAGAAGACCACCAAAGCCGCTGAGGTGGAAATTGAAAAGCCCAAGCGAGGGAATAAGTCGTTCGTTTGGAAGAAGAGATTTGGTGCAGACAAGCTGTCCCAGGCCGATAAAGACAAGTTCAATAAATTTTGGACCAAAAAGGATCTGGAAGAGTATTGGAAATCAGAGCCCACATCCTTCTTCAACGTTGTTGTCAGATTATTAAGGAGCAATATAAAAGACTGCATTAGCAATGCTCAAATCTTAACAAATATCATTGATTCCTTCTGCTATATCAACCGAGAAGAAGAAGAAAATGATGCTACACTCCCCATAAACTGATATATCTCTATCTACTTCTATTTAAGTTACATTCACCTCTGCCAACTTCTTTCAAATATTAAAAAAAAAAAAAACAAAATACTCTGCCAATTTGAAGGAAGTGCTTGAAGGAAGGAAGACATCCTTCAGTTTGAAGGATGTCCTTCTTCCGTCAAGCACTTCCTTCAAATTGAAGAACAACCTCCTTCAGATTGGAACTGCTCCTTCAATTTGAACATGCACCTCCTTCAATTTGAAGGATCTGATCCTCCAAATTGAAGGAGATGTTCCTTCGAAGTAAAACATAATTGTTCACTAAGAACCTAATGTTGCTTTCTAATTCCATATACAGTCAGACTTGGACAAGAAGGACACAAATGAAAAATATTTCAGACAAACATTGAAATCGGTGATAGACCTAGTCGATAGCCAAGTTGGGAAGGTCGCCAACATCTTCATTCCAATGTACATCCAAGGGCACTATACGTTGCTGGTATTCGATGTTGTGGCTAAGCAATTCGTGCACTACAATTCATCCAGGAGGCCTGCATCGTGTCCAGCAAAAAAAGATGTACACATGCAAATGGCCATGAAAATTGTACGTATTTCCTTCCAAACACTATTAAATTTGAGTTGTTTTTTGTTTTCTTGTTGAATTATCACAATGCCTTGCAGAGAGACTTCTTTCAAGAGTGGATAAGACACAACACCACAGAGTCTATCCCAACATTTGATTTGCAAGTGGGATCACAAGAGGCCCGATAAGCTAAGTTTCTCAACAGCCTCGATCCAAAGGACCAATATATCATCCAAGAGGAGCTTGATTGCCCTCAACAAAAGTCACAGTAAGACACTATACTACCAGTTGCTGCTTTCAAATACAGAAAATGGAAAAATTATTTAAAGACTTAACAAAGAGACCTCTTTTTTGTATTTTACAGCAACAGCTGTGGCCCCTACATCATGTACTACATTGAATAGCTTCCAACGGGTAACGACATTCCCAAAGTACCCTACCTAGAAGCTGACTCTTACAAGATGAGGGCCAAGGTTGTTTCGAAGATAATCAACCATGAATTAAGCTAGAATTCAATATAGGAGGCCAACAAGAGCAGTGCACAAGTTGGGAAGAAGCAGAGGAAGTAATTTCGTTGGAAAACATATTTTCTGTCATGTATTTCATTTTGTAAATGACTCTAATTTTTTAATTCGGTAAAGGACAAAGTAATGGATGAAAATTGTAAATGTTCATTTCTGTAAAATGATGAAAGTGGTTCTTCATTTTGATTAGAATTATTCCTACTTATTAAAGTATGCATTTCTCCAGATTTGAAAGAACACCTGCATAGAAAATCCCAGTACGTACATGGGAATTTGAAAGAGCACTTCCTTCATTTTTGAAGAAACACACTTCCTTCATTTTTGAAGAAACACATCCTTCAAAATTGAAGCAAGTGCTCTTTAAAATTCAAGGAAGGAGCACATACTTCAATTTGAAGGAAGTGCTATTTCAAATCGAAGGGCTGCATCCTTCAAAGTGAAGGAAGACATTCTTCAATATGAAGGAAGCGCTATTTCAAATCGAAGGAAGGAAGACATCCTTCAAATTGGAGGAGCACATCCTTCAATTTGAAGGAAGACATCCTTCAAATTGAAGTAAGTGCTATTTCAAATTGGAGGGATGAAGATATCCTTCAAATTGGAGGACCACGTCTTTCGAATTAAAGGAAGACATCCTCTTCGCGACACAAAACATTGACAGCTCTCCGCCACGTCATTGTTCGTTTCACACTCAGATGTACATACTAGTATGGCAACTACAGATGAAATCCAAGAAGATATTTAATAAAATCTAATCTAAAAATGTACGAGTGCAAACATGAAATCAAAATAAAAGTATAGATATTTCACCATATCGAAGGAACACTTAACAACAATCCTTCCATTTTTCGCATCATTGGCAGCCATGTTCTACTTTTCGATTCTCTTTGCAATGTGTTTTGTTGTTTTTGGTAATCTGTCTCTTGATTTATATAGCAAAATCTTTTGAGTTTTGCCGCCCATTAGATCCAAGGAATGGCCTTATTAATTTTTTCTCTTAATCAGTGCCATGAATGAAGTATCCCACCTAACTAGTCAAACTGTTGACTGTTGACGCCGAAAGGAATGGCATTATTAGTTTCTCTTGTAGTTAGTGCCAAATTTGGAGTAGGGTAGTTGAAGGAAGAAAGACATCCTTCAAATTGAAGGAGCACTTCCTTCAGTTTGAAGGAACATCTCCTTCAGAATTGAAGGAACACCTCCATCAAAAGTTCAATTACTGGGAATTTGAAGGAACACCTCCTTCAAATTGAAAGAGCACTTCCTTCAGTTTGAAGGAACACCTCCTTCAGAATTGAAGGAACACCTCCATCAAAAGTCCAGTTTCTGGGAATTTGAAGGAACACCTCCTTCAAATTGAAGAAGCTTCAAATTGAAGGATAACCTTCTTCAATTTGAAGGAGCACTTCCATAAACACAGTAAGGGTTTCCATAACAAATATCACAATCCCCGTAACATAATGGAATTCCATCTTCAAAAATATCAGATAATCCTCCAACAATGACAAATCAATAGTATCAACTAAAACTCAATTAAAAAACTCAAAAATCTGGAAAAACTATGAAACCTTGCAGAGCAATCATCAAATCCACGTCCCTATCACAGCTTTGCACCTTTTCCGGTTATGTCTACCCTTCACACCACAACGCCCACAAGTCACAACCCGCTTCATTCCTGATCCCGATTTGCCCCTTGTAACACACAGCCGTCCACTTGGAATCCTTGTGATGGGAGGTTTCACAGGCGTTGTCCTCAAGTCCAAAACAGGCTTGTCCAAGTCCGACACAGGGTAGACCGCAAAACCAACGCTCTTCTTGTAGAACTCCACTTTCCAATTGTTCTCAATGAAATTGTATATACCTTCCTTGTGGCCTCCATGCATCAACGCTTGCAATTCGTGTGCACAGGGAATCCATCGTGCTGCCACATTAGACAGGAGCATGTTCGCTGCTGTATGTCCACAATGAAAGTGTTGAAATTGGCCTTAATTTCAAATAAGGACCCGGTAGACCAAAACACATTCCAATGGTAGCCTTCGGCAAGCTTATCTTTCATAACTTTCTCCATTGCCGGACACAAAATCGTGTGCTAATCTGCAGCTGCAGTCCTTTTCTCATACATCATCGACATCACCTTAATCCGAAGGTTCTCCAGCATTTCAACAAGCGGCATGCGACGGAAAGTATCAACTATAGAATTGAAGGATTCCGCCAAATTATTTGTCATATCCCCCCACCGCTGCCCCTCAAACCACGTTGTGGCATAATTCTCCCTATGGAGATCGTCCATGAAATTCCAAGCCCACCGGCCACCCTCCTCTTTAAATTCCTGAACCAACGCTTCGAAATCCAGCCTGTTGCAGCAGTAAGCTATATCCTTAAACTTTTGCACCATTGAAGTTTTCATGGAATCCAAGTAATGGCTCTCAACATTGCTAACCAAGTGGTTTACATAAAAACAGTGGGGTGATTCCGGGAACAGCTCTTTCACACTCCTCAATTTTCCACCATGACGATCGGAACAGGACGTCACCACCCTCTGCTGCGCGCGAACTTCCTTCAAATTGACGGATGTGTTCTTCCAAAACTGCATCAGTCCCCCAGAAAATGTGAACAACAGTCAAAACAAACTCACCATTATTCCCCGTTTTTGTACAGCAACTGAGCATAACGCCCCGGTATTTACTCTTGATAAATGTAGCATCAATGAACAACATCGGCCTACAGTATTAAAACCCTCTAATAGCATCTCCATACGAAATGTGCAGCCGAACAAGTGGCTATCCCTGTCAACCTCCAAGTTGCCTCAGGCTGGGTAGCCATTTGCATCAGTATAAGCCTTGAGGTACCAAGGGAGATACCCGTAAGATAATGCTTCATCACCATTAACCTCTGTATTGGCAATCTCCCTACCAAGCCAAGCGGTGTGGTAATCAACATCCATGTCGTACAGCCGCTTCACATCCTCCATTATCTTCCTAGGTTTCACCAAAGGGTCTGCACAGACTTGGATCCGACAATACTGTGGACTGTAGGACAGGTCCCATTAGCTCATTCTTCTTCTCCCGAATCACCCCCGTGCACTTGTGCTCCTTATTCAGCTGCTTTATGACAACAATATTATTCAGCTCTAACTTCCAAGCATGAATATGCCAATCACATCCGTCCGATTCTGCTTTCTTGCACACGGCAGAAAATCTAAGTCGATCATTTGTAGGTTATTTTATGATTGGCTATCCTTATCACAAAAACATTGTAAAGAATGTAACAAGCTCAATTAGTCACTAAGTTTATATTTCTAGATCTTTAGGATATTGAAGAAGCTTGGAAGGTTGAAGATTGAAGATGCATTCATATAACACATTCATTTGCATAGTCTTTCTGTGTCAAAAACCTTGTCCTTTCTTTATTTAGTCAAAAGGTTTTAAACACTTTAAAGCTTTGGACTTGCTTTCACAAGAATAAGGATTTTAGGATTTTCGTGACTGGTCATCTATTTCATGCACGTGAAGGTTGACTACTTTTCTGACAGATTGATTAAACAGCCCATGCTTTTATCCGCTGGTCAGTCAACTGCGCCCCACTCACTCGGATCTGCCTAGGTTGTTTTAAAAAGAGAGTTTAAGGTTTAATCTTGGTCGTTTATCTCTTATCCCTTTGTGTCTATATAAACACAACTTCATCCTCAATATCGGCTAGGGTTTTCAAGCTAAACATCTTTTGCATTTTCTGAAAAACTCTCTTTGTCTATCTGCATTTTTCCTCTCCGGTTCTTACTTGTCTTCTTGAGTGCCTAGTTCACTTATATAGAAGCTCCATAAGATTGTGAGGTTTGCTAGCTTTTGAATCTTGTTTTCAAAGTTGTTTTTCATAGAAAACACATTAAGCTAACTTTGAAAGAAGGTTCATCTTTCCTAGTTCGGCTTGTTTTAAAGTTTCCATACTTTGAGTCGAGTTAGGAGTGTGCAACACTAGTCTCCCATGTTCATACATGTTTTTAGACTTTGTTGAGTATTAGAGGTCATTGACCTTAGTAGGTTTGCTGCCTAGTTTGTAGCTGCAAGCATCAAACACAGTCACTGTTTTATTTCCTGCAAGTTTACTGCTTTCTAGAAATAAATCTGTGACTGGTCAGAAATCATCACATCATACATTTTCGGTGCCACGTTAGAGGAATACTTGTGTATGTCCTTGTAGCGTGTTGACCAAGTAAGGATCCGCTGGAAGTGAAGTGACTGAGAAGAAGCCGCACGAGGGACTGCTGCATCTAAGTTAGGTAACTAGATATTGAGCTTGGTCTGAACCTTGTACTGGACATCTTTTGCCATTTCATAGTGGAAGGCCGGTCTTCTGATAGACCCCCGGTTTTTTATCCGTTCGTGGATTTTTCTGGGTACCAAAACTCTGTGTCCATCTTTGTGTATCGTTAAACATTCGGCTTAAGTAAAATTAGATTTAATTTTGCACCAAATCACTTAACATGCTAACTGGATAATTCTGCCTGACTGGTCATCTTAACTGCTGCATTAGAAACGCTGGTTTGATATAGTTGTAGTTGTGGATAGCTCACGAATATCAAACTCACTGATTTTGTTGAGGACCTAAGTTGGCATTGCATCTGAGTGTTGTTGATCAAATCACAAGCATCCACAAGTAATATCTATCAAGAACTTAATCCAGTTAAACTGTAGAGTTCATCACACTGTGACTGGTCATCTGTGTGATCATTTTTTGTGCTATTTGTTAAACAAAAAGGAATTAGTTTTAAAATACCCCCTCATTGCCAAGGGGTTTGTGTGTTGGTGGTGTTCGTCTCGTTCTCGCCCCCTCTCTCCTTCTTTTCTTTTTTTTTTTTTTTTTTTTTTTTTTCTCCGTCCCACCTTTTGTGTGTAGTGTGTGTTGAAGGACGCCACGCATTTTTATATGTGCCGTGTCGGTCAAAAGAGGTTTTTTTTTCCATATTTTAAGTTTTGTTTCGCTGTCTTTTTTTTCTTCCCTTTTAAACCAAGAGAGTCCCCCCTTACAAGAGGGGGGGGGGGTGAGGGGGAGGGAGGGCGTTTTTTTTTTTTTTTTGAAGGTGGTGGGGGGTGTTGGGGGGCCTTCTAAGAGGGACCGCAGCAGCCACAAGAGCCAAATTCTAACCTGCTGGTTTCAAAACAATCGAAACATCAACAAATGGTTCAGAATAAAGACGATGCACCAGATACAGCATCTTCAAATCACTATCGCTCTTTAACTGGTATGTAGGATCATCGGATAGGGCATACATCTACTCAAACGATCCAATTTCAAGAGAAATCTCCATGATATATCCCGATAGAGATCATCAAAGCTTGTCGCTTCATTGAATGGGAACAAAACGTTGGTGCCACCATGCGAACACCTAATTAACTTCTGCATAGACATTCCTACACAAAACCACCAAAATCAGACCTCCCCAATCGAATTTACATATCAAAAAGGAACATATAATGCCAAATTGAAGGAAGATCCATCAATTTCAAGGAAGTGCTCCTTCAATCTGAAGGAAGTGATCCTTCAAGTTGAAGGAAGTGTTCCTTCAAATCTGGGAAAGTGTTCTTCAACATTGAAGCTCTCCCTTCAAATATGAAGCTGTTCCTTCACATATGAACCTCATTCTTCAATTTGAAGGAACACTTCCTTCAGAAAATCCAAACAGAATCCAGATTTTGACCGACTATTTCTCCACAATAACAATAGATGTTCAAAAATGCGTAAAAACTAGCAACAACATCGAAAAATCATAACTAAGCTCAAATTCCTTGGATCGAAAACACGTATAAAATCAGAAAATTCATAACCAATCGAACAAAAGTCGCAACTCGGCAAAATCATCGCATAACAAAACAATTCAACAATCAAGCAGAGAAATCCACAACCAAAAAGTCGCGTTGATTCAAAATCGAACATCAAGCAACACGAAACGATTCTAAATCTTCAATCGCGAAGAACAAGCAAACGATCGAGAATCAAAATAAATCACAGAAAAAAAAATGACAAATTGACTTACCGATACGATTCGATCTCCAACGCGATGAAAATGCACTCCGATGAGCTTAATAGCGCCGGAATTCTCAAAGTTTCTCTCTAAAATCGCCGGAAAATAGAAAGAGGTGGTTTGCGGTTTTTTCGTTTTTTGAAATCCAGAGGTGTGCATGAAGAACGGCGTGTTTTTATACCAACGCAGCAGTCGGCCGTTAGTCAGCGCCGTGACGGCTTGACTAATTACTTTATGCCATGTGTCAAGGTAGTAGTAATTTGTAATATTTAAAGTGTAGTAGTGTTTTTGGGTATTTTGTTGTTGAAGTAGTATCAAATGTAATTTTTCCTTAAAAAAACCTACGGGGAAGTTGGATTAATTGAAATTTGCACGTTTCCATTGCGCCACCTTCCCCACCCTTCCCAGCCTGCGGCATTCCTCTTCTATGTATCTTGCAACTTTCCTCTTCTATGTGTTGTTCTTCTATTTTTTTTTCTTATTTATTTCATCTTCTTTCTCTTTCTCTCTTTTTGGATTGTTCTTTTTACTTTATGAGCCACCACATCTTGAATTAGATTAAATTCTCCTGGCTGGCGGAGAGGCCGGTTGTGAGGAAGGGGGAATGGGTGGGGACTCAAAATTTGTTAATCACCAATATTGAATTTGCATCTTTGTCTCTGACATCATTATCATTCTCACTCACTTGTCGGATCATTACACAATTTCTGGACGACTTCGCCGAATCGACGTTGTAGGCTATTCCCTCAATTTTTATTTCCCACGTTTTCTATCTTTAGATTCTTTCTTTTGTAAAATACATTATAAGTTATAGTCAGGGGTCTTCAAGTCTTTTCAAAAAAGGACATAATTGTCTTTACAAGTGTTAAAAATATTATGGGTGCCCAGAGATAACTTTTGGGTGCACGTAGCAGCTCTCTATATATAATATGGGTCCAGTTCAAGGGACATCTATTTCTAAACACACGCTATGACATATTTTTATATCCATTATGTAGGTTATTTTATGATTGACTATCTCTGTCACAAAAACATTGTAAAGAATGTAACAAGTTCAATTATTCAATAAGTTTTATTTCTACATCTTTAGGAAAATTGAAGAAGCTTGGAAGATTGAAGATTGATGAAGATTGAAGATGCATTCATATATAATATTCATTTGCATAGATTTTCTGTGTCAAAACCTTTGTCCTTTCATTATTAAGTCAAAACATTTTAAACACTTTAAGGTTTTGTACTTGTTTTTAAAAGAATAAGGATTTCATGTTTTTCGTGACCAATCATCTATTTCATGCACGTGAAAGTTGACTGCTTTTCTGACAGGTTTGATTAAACAATGTAGGCTTTTATCCAGCGGGTAGTCAACCTCACCCCACTCACTCAGATCTGCCTAGGTTGTGTTAAAAGAGTTAAGGATTAATCTTGGCCGTTTGTTTCTTATCCTCTTGTGTCTATATAAACATAACTTCATCTTCTATTACGGCTAGGGTTTTCAAGCTAAACACTTCATGCCACGTGTCTCACTTGTCCCCCCACTCAAAGCATCCTCCATCTTCGCCCGTAACGCCTCTGATACAACTCAGAACTCAATTTCGTCTTCGCGGATGCGATCGTATCGTCGAGATCTTCACAAAGAGTCTAATAATGAATACGTAAATCTTTACTATTCCAAAGTCAACTGTTTGACCATCAGGGGCATTTTGGTCATTTCACTGCTTTTCGGGGATTTTTCGCAACGGGTCGTATCAACACAAGAGTGGATAAAAGTCCAATCCGAAATTTCATTGCTATAAATTTGATAGATATGGACACGTAGCACAATCAGAGCACTTGAATATCACTTGATGATAATTACTATACATATTTTTTTGATAAAAAAAATTAAAAAAATATGAATAGTATTTCACCCTCGCCCTCGCCTTCCGTGGGTGGGCTAATAGTGGCGAGATCGAAATACTATTCATCACCCATGGGCGAAAACATGTTCTTTCGCCCTCCCCCTGACCCTTATGGGTGGAAATGCTCTTATAGACATATCAGCCTATCACTTGTTAGTAGAATTTTGGGCTCCATTACCCAAAGCACCAGCTAGCTGCTTTTTTGAAGTATATTTGGCATCCTCGTAGGTATATGCTATGATTGTAATTGGTCATTTTATTCTATATTTTAAAAGGGGAAAATTACAATTACGTACCTTATGGTTTGGGTCAAATTTTTAAATAATACCTACACTTTTTTTCTTGCATTTTAGTACCCTGTACTTTCAAATCCTTGCAATTATGTTTGTAGAATCGTCAAATTTCAGCTGTTCAGAGATGATGTGGATGTTGTGGAGCCCACATGTTTACTCTTCTCTATATCATCTATGGTCTACAGTGGGTGGTACAAGTACATCGAGTAGTTTCGAGTCATTGGAGAATGCAGCGTTTAGTAGTTTTGACACTATGTTTTTGTCGCAGATACACAATCCATTAATCCAAACACCAATTTAATCAAACTCACAAAGTCCACATCATCTCTAAACAACCGAAAATTGATGATTCTACAAACGGTGGAACATCATTGTAAAAATTTGAAAGTACAGGGTACTAAAATGCAAGAAAAAAAGTATAGGTATCATTTTGAAATTTGACCCAACCCACATGGTATGTATTTGTAATTTGCCCTTTTAAAAGTCATCCCAAGGAACAAAAAAAATTAAATAAATAAAAAATCATTTAGTTATCTAAATTTGTAAAATTCATGAAAATGTATAATTAGACATCAAATGATTCATTTTGGACATGTTTACTAAGCAGGATTGAGAATGAAAGTATTTGGAGTCATTCCCATTCCAAGTGATTCATGTGTTTACTAAAATTTGTGAATCAAAACAGTGGAACTCATAACAAAATAAGGATTTCTTTCCTTGGCGGGAGGTGGTTTTGTAATTCATTGAAATTGATTCCAACAGGAATGAAATTTTTATGCCTAAATTACCCTCATAAATTTAATGTTTTCTTCAATTGTACCTAGGCAAAAAAGTTGTACCCGTACTTATATAGGAAAGAAATCCTACTAGCTCTAGTGTTCTTTCATCTTCTTACAATGCGTTCTAAATAGTTAAAAGCTTAAATTGTACTCACGTATAAATATTATTAAGTAAGACTTGAAGCTTTAATTTTTCACCTTAATGTTGACCAATAACATAAATTTTATATTCGAGGTATTTTGGTAATTTAGTTAATTTTTACTCCGATTCATGAAATATAGTAAACAATTTAATGAGAATCACCTTAATTTTCACTCCAATTCTGGACAATTAGTAAACGCTTCAATGAGAATGCTTCACTCTGATTCCTGCTCACTCTGATTTCTGCTCATTCCAAATCCGAAATAGTAAACAAGCCATTATATGTTTGGTATATTAAATCAGTCGAACGGTCTCATATTTAATTGATTTTTTGCATATATGATTGTAACTAGATAACAAATAAAATGAACACTTTCCATCATTACACGTATTATTGAGGCGGCAGAATATACTTCAAAGAACCAGTTGATGCTACTTTGGGCAATGCAACCCAAAATTGTCCCCTATGTAACTATTATTAGGGACTGTTATTTACATCCTTCATTTCTCCTTCCCACACCCTCAATTATAATTAACTCAAATAAAATTATATTACGTAGGTTAAAATTACAAAACTACACAAATTCTCTTTCCCCATTCCTCCACCCAGAGAAGCACCTAGTGCCTCTTCCCACCTCCTCCACCGTCAGCTCCACCTATGCCGCTACCTACACCTTTCCACCCATTCCCAACCACATTTCCAACCATATCCCAAGCTGGAATGTGGGCATCAATTCCATCCAGGTGAGTCAGCAAATTCAATGTAATTTGATTATGGTTTTTGATTATGTACTGATGAAGGGGACAACAAGTTTTTTTCGGAGATGACAATCCGATGATCCCCAGAGATGGGGAATCGATTCGTCTGTTACTGGACCAATGGACATTTGAGAATCATGTGAAGTGGATTTGATTTGGTTTGGTTTTCTGGTTTTTTGAGGTGACATATTTTTATGGGTTTTTGACCAAGTTTTATTTGTATTTGTTTGTTTTGGCTTTATCTTTGTGCAGGGTCTGCATTCGTTTCTCCGGACCTTTACGAACATTGGTTCTTCAGTGTCTCCATCAAGCTGCCTTCTGGATTTGTTTTTCTTTGTGTTGGGTCATCATCTATGAAACCACCATCTTCAAGAGTCAAGACCTCGGTCTCGTCGACGTAATCGACGCTGATTGATTCCAGGATTTGGACCGATGAATCGGGCCGCGTCACAAGGGACTCGATCGACTGCCGCAAGGTGGTTCGGGGAGGGCGGAGGAATGGGAGAAGAGGATTTTGTACATAATTTTCACCAAAATAGTATAATTTTATTTGAATTAATTATAATTAAAGGGTGGTATGCATTGTCATTTGAAAAGCTAATTCCATTCGTCATTTTGTGAACGCATACACATCATATCAGATCATTTTGTAATGGACTTTGTTTTGTTTTACAGGGTAGATATGATTTGGTATTGGCAAATTGTTTAATTTTGACAGATGTTGACAATGAAGTGGAATATTCTAAGGTTTTTTTTTTTTTTTTTTATGAAAATATATTCTAAGGTTTTGTCGCAGGAGGTTTATTTGCTTTGTAGTTTGTAATATTAAAATCAATCGAAAATGATGTGGTATTTTCAACGACCAAGTATCTCCATATTTTCCAAAGCATTAGTGTACGCGTTGAATTTCCTCGAAAGAGATTTGGAATTTAATGGCAGCTAAAAAAATTCAAAGTTTTGAATTTTCCTAGATCTGAAGTTGAAATAAGACATTAACAATATGGAGTTTTATTTTCTTAAGAAAAAGGAGAGATAAATTCATTAATCCTTGGTAAAAATGTGTTACATGGACAATCAATAAATTCAAAAGGAAATGCAACAAAAAGTCCAAAGTGGAAAATGAGTAGCTTAGGTTGGTAGTTTATATATATAATGAAATAAGTTCAAGATGGTGTGCATAATGAAAGAAGTGGAGCGCCAATAACATTTTCATATATATATATATATATATATATATATATATATATATATATATAACAGATTTGTAGCTTGTAAGGAAGAATGAATAGATTTCTTAAAACAACTTATCGCCAATAATTTTCCTCTTCAAAATAATTGGGGCCCTAACGTGCCCACTAAGCTGAGGAGTCCACATACCAGACAAGGACGACCCCAATTGGGGCCTAACGTGCCCACCAAGCCGAGAAGTCTACATAACAAACAAGGACTTGGCAAAGGAAGTCCACTTTCATCTTTAAATTGCAAAAACATGTTTTGACAATGAGAAAGGCTGTGATAAGGGCCTATTGTAAGGGTTTTATGTAAGGGATTTAGTGTTAAATACAAATTAACAGTGAAACTGAACGATTTGAGACTTGTAATTGAATATGAAGGGTGTAATACATGTAAACAACCCCAATTACGAGCTCATGACCTTTGTCGGATGACTGAATTCAAAAACAAGTAAAGATGGAAATTTTGTGTTCAGTCGTCCGATGGAGAATGGAAATGCCATGGTTTGGGGTTGCGTACACATTATACACCCTCCAAATTCAATTACAACCCTTAGATTGTTCTGTTTCACTGCTAATTTGTATTCAATAGTGAATCTCTTACTTTAAGCATTTATAATAAGGCCTTACCATAGCATTTGTGTTTGACGATAGTGTGTAAAGTGGAGTACATACACCCGGATTCGCAATTCCGTATTGTCTCATACTCAAGAGATCGATTTTTTTTGAATATCATGCATTTACCTTTTAACACTTTCTTTATTTATATTTGTTGACCCTAAATCTCTTCAAGGGAAGAAATCCTTCGAAAGATTATGCGCGGACATGCCACCGATAGTACCAGTGTTGGTCTATTGGAATTGTCAGTTGGGGAACTACGCCTTGACTTATGGATCAAGCGATTGTGTCTCAGTAGGGTACACTTGTCGAATCCTTAGAGCAAAAACAATGTCGGAGAAAAAAATAGGGGGAAAAAGGTAGAGTGAAAAAAGTTGAAAGGAAAAAAATGTATGATTTTCTAATGTGAATGGGAAAAAAGAGAGAGAAAAATTGGGTATAAAAATTCAACTCATTTTAACCATTCATCTTTCCAAGTGTCAAAGAGAGAGAAAAGATGGTGTTGCCTACTCATGCCACGTCAAGGGGAAAACTTTAAAAATGGGTGTATATTTACACCAAAACTTACATTTTTTCCCCCTAAATTTAAGTTTATACACTTTATTCCTCCAACATTATTTGATATTTAGGTGAAAATTTGGGTTTTAAGAATAGTTTTTGGGTTTATGGAGCAACATTGTTTTTGCTCTTAGTAGAAATTCTTTCCGCCTTGTAATGAAATAAGGACTTTAGTGCTAACCACAAACAAAATAATAAAGAACAAAGATATTCTTTATTAGTAAACGGAAAGATAAAAATACAATACAACCGGAATATCGTGTCGGTTGCAAACTTATGAAATTAGGATCGGCCTAGTCTTGCGTCGTTGTCGTCATCGTGAGCATGATCGTCGTCTTCGTACTGAAATCTGGTTTGCCTCTCGGCGAAATCTATTTAGAGAAATCTGGGTGTTTGTGTGTTGGAGAGATGTCCCTAACTTTGATGAGTGACCTCCCATTATATATGCGCTTCCATGGGCTTTAACTTGAGCAGTAAATAGAAAGATCTCATAATTGAAGTGTATTTTCCTTAACTCCAAATCCTTCCTAAACTAGGCTTGCACATAATTCTCTTCTAATTTTAACTTGATCTTCTTCGGCCCACAGGAATATTCTCCTAATCACTAACCCAAATCTCTTGGCTTGCAAAGTTGAATCTTTTTCCTACCGAACATGGGATTTGTCTGCATCTTTCCGGATTCTTCCCTTTGTCAAACACCATCAGACTCCTATCTTCGCAAGCCGACCCAACATGCTCTCATCCGGCCTCTTTGCAGAACTTAGGCCCCAACAATACTGGCATTATTGGTGTGGGGAAAAGTTATATCTTGGTTGACAAGCCAACTTAATATCTTGGCAGACAGTAACTTCAAACACAATATTTTGAAAATGCTGAAACGCTGACTAGTCACTTTCACCCAACCTTTCTTAAAAACAAGAGAAGATAGCTCTACCATAGAAAAATCCACTAGTATTGATCAATGAGTTTATAGTATTCTATATTACAATTGACTAGTACATGAAAATATTTTTGTCTACTACTCAGTTAGTAGTGACTGTTCACCAAATGAATGGAGTGATTAGTTCCAACTCCCAACTCCCAACTGTATTTGACTCTTATGTAGTTATGTTTAACACAAATGTGCTAGTGCATTCCCTTTAGGATTAATGATCTCATAATACATAGAATAATTCATCTTTCTATCATAGAATATGAAATTCAAATCATCTCATACAAGTACAAAAATTCAAATATATGTTAATTAATGAAAATTGAGCCCATACACACAGTGGCGGAGCCACCACAGCGCAGTGGTCAGCAACCGCTCCCTATGTCGCCCGGAAATCAATGGACTGGGAGCGGATCTGTGCTGGTTCCGCTCCCCATGTCCGCCAGAAATTGAAGAGCGGCGCGGCGGAAGTTATCTCTGGGCAACTCTGAAGAATACGCTGCGGAAATTGAAGAGTTTTTGGGTCTGGTTTCGTGTTCTTTCCGATCGACGAGTACAATGGCCAACCATTGTGAGAGCAATTCGAGCCACGATTTCACTGTCAAGGTTGGTTTTTGGTGAATCTTGCTTTTGTTCGCTTCAATTTTGGGCATGAATTCGATATTGGATACAAAAAATTTTTACCTTTTTGAGTCTTTGTTTGTTTGGTGAACAACTGGGTTTCGTATAATTGTTGGAAAAGCTCCATTCTTTGAACTGATTTGGTTGTAATTTGCTCTTTTGGAATTTGGGTTTTGCTTGTTTTCCCTGTACGATTAGGAATTTAGATACTTGATTAGGGGTTTTCGAAACGTTTCGAATTGGATTAATGCTATAGAGGGATGCTGGCTTGTTGGGTTGTGCAAGTCTGTTTTATTTTTGATGTTTTAACTGAGGATTTGATGTAAATGTTGTGTGTGTTTTTACTTGCAGGATGCCAGGGGTAAAGATGTTGATCTGAGCATCTACAAAGGAAAGGTCCTTTTGATTGTCAACGTTGCATCACAATGGTACACCAAAGCTTCTTTTTCTTCTTAGATTTTTGTTTTTATTATCATAATGGTCATGTTTGTCTTGGTATATCATTCTACAATATGAAATCTACGAAAACGAAAACGATGCATTCCTAATTGTAGAGATATTAGGCTGAAATTTTAGTTCTTAAACATTAAATACTAACTTCCGTTAAACTTATATGCCCTCTTCCTCTTGGATTGTGACGTTATTTTGAATATTATGCAGTGGCTTGGCTAACTCAAACTACACAGAACTAGCTCAGTTGTATGAGAAATACAAAAATCAAAGTTCGCTTCTTGGCTCCTTTGTTGTTCCCTTCACTTGTTTCTGTTTTGGCCTGGCAATTTGGCTTAGGCTGCTACCATCATGTATGTCTTTCTTTTGGTTGGTTGATGGCTTATTGTTGCTTGTATGGCTGTGCCCAGAGACATTTGTAATTTTATTTCATGCATTTAATGTTATTGATGACATTTGTATTAATGACATTTGTGTTATTTAAATTCTACAGTATTTAGATCTTTTAATTTTTTTTGGAATGCTGGTTTTCGAAGCAGTTGTTTAGGACATCAGTATCCCTAGCAAATTGGGTTCAAGTGCAAGTTGAAATTTACATCTTGAAGAAACAATTTTGGATTTGTGAAAACTTAAAAAATTAACTCAACATTATTATATAATCAGTAAAAACTTTGTGTTCCTACAAGAACACTTTGTGTTTTCACAGAAACACATTGTGCTTCCATAGAAATACTTTGTATTTTCACATGAACAATTTGTATATTCACATGAACATTTTGTGCATCCACAAGAACACTTTGTGTTTCCAATGGAACACTTTGTGCTTCTACAAAAATATTTTGTGCATCCACAGAAACATTTTATGTTATATTGAACTTTTTTTAGCATTGATGTTGTTTAATATTTGTTTTCTTTGTTTGATGATATGAATTTTGACTTAATTATTATGTATGAAGGGTATTGGATAATATTTTGGTATAATATATATATTTTATATTTACGCCTTTCTATTTCCCGAAAAGCTTATGCCTCCAAGCGTCGAGGCTTACGCCTTGGTGAGCCACCCAACGCCTCGCCTTACACCATAACGTTTTAAAACATTGATCAGTACAAGTACAATTGCAATGCAAGCCCTTAATTTATTCAAAAATAGGATTTTTTACAAAGGAATTGAATGAATTCCACCATTTAGGCTTCATTTCAACCAGAAATTTTCCCAGCTAGACTGATCTCTCAGAACCCAAGATTGCTTGAATGTCCATAATCATACAACACCTAAAATACAATGTAACCTGAAACTTGATCACCCGGCTCCAATGGTTTTCCTCTAACAAGAGTACGATCATATCCACCACATAGATTTCGTCATTATCTAATAATTGCCCGGTTGAGTAGTGCATAATTATAAATATTAGTCACACTACTCAAAACTGGAATTCGACCTTGTTGTGTACTCTGCCACAAGCTGAGCAAAAGATGAAGACTTATTTTCTAGCAATGTGGCTGGAGAATCATATTCCTCAATAAGCCCTGCATCAAGATACATTAGAAAAAATATACTTGAGGATTGAGGGGAGTTATACGAAGGAATTGATTCATATGGCAATACTAACCATGACTTAGAAGCAAAACCATGTCACTGTCAAGAACAGATGTTATACGATGTGCAATTGTAATGACTGTGCAGTCAGAAAAGTGTTGCCTCAGCGTATGCTGGATCAGATTATCTGTCGCTGTATCGACAGATGCGGTAGCTTCATCAAGCACCAAAACCTTACTTTTCTTGAGCAGCACACGGCCAAGGCACACTAGTTGCCTCTGACCCCTACTCCAGTTCTCTCCATTCTCAGTAACTGCAGAAACCATATGAACTATAAGGAAAAAAATTTCCCTTCCTTAGAAAGGAATTTAGTGCATCACATATATAGCATCTGTCCTAGACAGCCATATGACAAACCTGTAGAATCGAGCTTTCCTTCCTTTTTCCTAACTTCGTCTCCAAGTTGACACTTATCGAGGGCCTGTAACAGTTAAACGATATTTTAATTAGTTCCATAAACTTCTTCTTATCTAATATTGAAAAACATTTGGCAGGAAGAAAGTTCCTTCCGGCACTGTAAAGTGAACCGACCTCCCAAATCTGTTCATCTCTGTACTCCTCAAGTGGGTCAAGATTGCTTCTTACAGTTCCTTCAAACATGGTCGGGTCCTGAGGGATAATGCTGAGCCTAGACCTTAGATCATGCAATCCAATTGAAGAAATATCGATACCATCTATTAAAACCTTGCCTGCACAAGGATCCACAATTCGGAAAAGGGTCTGTATGAGAGTTGACTTGCCACTGCCAGTTCTGCCCACAATCCCAGTTTTCATTTCTCCAGGAAAGGTACACGTGAGACCTCGCAACACAAGTGGCATGTGTGGGGCATACCGGACCTATAGAACCATGAAGTACGAGTCACACACGTGTGTGATTGTATAGCCTATATATGGTATGCAAGAAATAAACCAGAACAAGAAGTACCTGAAGATCATGTAAATCGATTCTTCCATGTGATGGCCAAGAAATATCCGGCCGCTTGGATTCGATAATAAGAGGAGGCTCACTGGGAATACTAGTGTACTGTAGTAATCTCTCAACAGATATTATTCTGTTCTCCACATTGCAAAGATTCCATATAACCCAAGCTTGTAACATGTTTAGATTAAGTCCATATGTGACAGCTAAGCCGGCAATGCCTTCAGTATAAAATACCAAGATCATTTAAGAAAAGGAAAAAATTGTGGGTTCAGTTTAATTAACTTTGAAAAGAATAGCACTGTACATAAATATCACTTACCTGGATCAATAACCCCAGCTGGAATAGAGATCAAGAAAACCAGAGAGAAACCAAATGTGATAGCAGACAGCATATCCAAGCGAAAACATAGCCATTCCATTGCAGCTGCAACATGGAACTTATTAGGCCGACCATAGCCATCCATCAGTTTCATGTTTGTATCCCTGAATCTGGATTCTTGATCAAAGCTTCTAATAGTTGTCGACCCTGAAATTGTTTCGGCAAAATGCTGTATCACAGGAGCTTTGCATACTCCAACCAAACGTGCCAGTTCTCGTGCTGAAGGTATGTAGTATTGCTACATTAAGATACATTTGTGAGCAAATTTTTTATATATAATCGGAATAATTTATATTACCTACTGTAAGATGAGTTCGGTTAGAATTTGTTGGATTTACATGGTCAATGTCTTTTCTTTTTCTGTCATTTTAGAAGTTTCAAGTAAACACAGTAGATAAAGTTTAAAAACTGTTAATTTGTCCGCTTAAGAATTCATGTGCAGTAATTCATGTATCAATACATCAGAGCATTCAGACAAAGTGAGAAGCATCACCTGCAACCAGATACAGATTGCAATCACCGGAATAAAAATGATGAAAACCTGCCATGCAACCTGTGACATCACTGCAATAATTCCCAAAAGCTGGATCATTGAGAATGCAAGACCTCCAATTTGACTCGGCATATTCATGTCTACAACATTTTGGTCAGTAGAAGCCTACAAGAAATCATTAGCTAGATTGATGAGATTATTACATTCAGTATCGCAGCGAAAGGAGTGGAAGCTACGTAAAGGAAAGCAGGAGTAGATAAAACTTGTATAATTATCTTGGTACTACCCAATAAGGCACTTTTCTATATGTATATTTTGCTTACTCTGTTTATGATTCGTCCACTTGGAGTGGCATCAAAGAAAGACATGGGAGCACGGAAAATGCATTGGTGCATTTTAGTAAAGAGAAGAGTGGCTGTTTTGTAGCCTG
This sequence comes from Spiraea crenata, assembly GCA_033992175.1. Taxonomy (NCBI): domain Eukaryota; kingdom Viridiplantae; phylum Streptophyta; class Magnoliopsida; order Rosales; family Rosaceae; genus Spiraea; species Spiraea crenata. Next base: position 861,296 of record JAVBHV010000010.1, on the reverse strand, counting down.
CTGTTGCAAGAAACAAGGATCTGAAGAGCACACAGAAAGAACTTCCAACTGCCAAAGCAACATATACAATAAGAAGTGTAGACATTCCAACAGCAGGTTTCACATCCTCTGACACGGGAGTTGCCCAGGCCATCCAGTAATTGCTTCCAATTTGAAGGAGCTGAAAGAGAATCTGTGCAAGCAATATAAATGGGACAAGAGCTCCTCCGTAGGCTGTGGTAATATATTTCCAGTAAACTGAAAACCCAACTCTACCTTTCTCTCTCTCCTCTTCTTGAACAAGCTGCCCTTTTTGGGCTAAATCGTCTCTTTTATTTTCTACTTTCTGGACAACTCCATTAGAACTAGGCAAATCTCCATCTTTTTTGCTCGTGCCTACTATTTCAGCAGACCCCGCCTCTACAGAACCAAGCACGGATAAAGCGTCCTCGTGTGCTCCCACAAGTTCCATGAAATCAGTTCCTGAACTAAGAATGTCATTGAACTTACCAGCTTGAGTAATCTTCCCATCTTTCATGACCTAATATGACAAGGGATAAGTTTTAGCAGACAGATACCATTGGTAAATTTGAACTCCAATAAAAAACTGTGCACATTTACCAAGATCAGGTCAGCAGAAGGTAAGAACTCCACTTGATGTGTGACATAAATTACTGTTTTGGTGTTCAAGAGGCCCAGTAAACATTCCTGCCATGCAATTGTCAAGCAAACAAATTATAGTTAAGTGTCAATTTTTCAACTTCTTAAAAGCACTCACATCTTCAGAAGCAGAAGTCAGTGCAGGCCAGAAAAACAAAGAAGGTTATGGATGCATATGTTAATAAGTATATTATGTAAATAATTTGAAATACCAACAGGATGACATAACACAGAGAGAGAAAGGATATACCTTAAAAAGGTGGGATCCTGTATGAGCATCAACAGCACTGAAAGGATCATCGAACAGATAAATATCAGCGTCTTGGTATAGAGCACGTGCAATTTGTATTCTTTGCTTCTGACCACCACTTAAATTGATTCCTCGCTCCCCGATAACTGTCTGGTCACCAAAAGACAGAATTTCCAGGTCCTTCTTTAATGAACATGCTTCAAGGACCCTCTCATAACTTTCTCTGTCCATGTCTTTACCAAATAATATGTTTTGCTCTATAGTGCCACTCTGTATCCATGGTGACTGAGAAACATAAGCCTTTGTCCCACATAACTTAAGAGTCCCAGATATCTTCGGAACTTCTCCCAGAATACAAGAAAGTAAGCTTGATTTTCCTGAGCCAACAGTCCCACAAACAGCAACCTTCTTACCAAGGCTCACTTTGAAATTTATATCCCTCAATGTAGGATTAGGTGCAGATAAATCCCACGAGAAACTGCCATCCACTATTTCAACTGCTGTATCAGAACTACCTCTTGGAAGCATTTCTATAACATCAGCCTGTAAATCATCAAGATAGAGAAATGATGCAATTCTATCAAGGGATACCTTCGTTTGTGCTATCATTGAAATTGTGTCTGGAAGCTTATAGATAGGCTGTTGAAGAATCCTGAAGGTTGCAAGCGCAGATAAAATCTTCCCTGATTCAAGTGGAATCCCCAAAAGCATGCAAGTAACAAAAGTAACCACAGACACAAACGTTGAGGCACCCCAGAACAGAAAGGTCGTCATGGCATTAGTATAAAGAAACTTTCGTAACCATCCTGTCTCAGTTTCTCTGAGCTGCATAATTTTTGACAGAAACTTCATCTCCCATGCTTGAAGCTTGAGAATCCTCATATTCCTCAGGATTTCAGATGTTGCCTTCGTCCTTGTATCTTTTGATTTCATTAACTTCTCCTGAAATTTCTCCTGCAAGGACCCCAAAGGAACATTGACCAACACAACAATTATTGTTGCAACTAAAGTTGCAATTGCTGCAAGACCAATATTGATGTACAAGATCACTAGGGCCAAAGCGACCTGCAAAATGACCATCCATGGATCATGCAGGTACCAACTGATGTCACCAATCCTCATCACTGTTATTATTTTTATTATTAATCTTGTTTGTTTCGCCGCTTGTGTTTCGGTCTTGTTGGCGTGCTTTTTTTTTTTTTTTTTGTTTGTTCGCCCCCCCCCTCCTTTCTTCTTTCTTTCTCTTGTTTTTTTTTTCTATTCTTTCTTTCCCAGACCCCCCACCACTTCTTTACATAAATATGCAGAAATAAAAAAATAGCCCTCTTGTTTTATCGCTCTTCGCCCCGTGGTGGTGTTCGTATGTTGTGTTTTTTTGTATATGGGCCGGCATAAGATGCCGTGTGTAAAAAATCGCAAATGAAGCCGTCCAGAGCATAGTTACCAGATACGGGATTCGATGCGATACGCAACACGGGTACGGATACGCGATACGCGAGTTGGGTAGTATGCGATTCGAAGAAGGTATACCCATTGGATTCGTAATTTGGAGTCGAAATTCGCTATGAGTCGATTCGTTTTTAAATTTATCAAGAAATTTATTATTAATTATGAAAATAAATACACTTATTTTGAATTGGGCTGGTTACTTAATACACTTGCTTGTATTTTCAAGTTGGTTTCTTGTTGTTGGGCCTTGGCCCTCCTTCTTACCAAACATAATTTCATAAAATAAAAATAAAAAACCAAAACGGTGCCGTCATGTTAAAACGCAGTAGTCTTCTTCTAGGCGAGAAACAAGTCGCCAACCTTCTTCACCTCTTCACCTCTTCACCTGCAACAATCAAGAATACCTAATATGTTCAAGCTCTAAGCCCATTTTCTCTCCTATTTCCGAAATCATCACCTAAATGTCGAAGCCATTTTTTTCCCTTGCTGCCAAAATCACCCCCAAAGCGTAGGCGCCGGGGAAAAAAAAACCCACCCAAACCCTAAAAAGGTTGGGGGGTTGGGGTGGGGGGGATTAGAGGGATGGGGGTGGGAGGAAAAAAAAAACCCACCCCAAGGAACTGTTTCAAAAGCTAAATCAAAAAGGGTCACTACCTTTTCTTCTGACCATCCACTTTTATACCAGGAAAAGTAGTTCAATAAACAAAACACAAGACTAAACCCAGAAACACCAAGACAGCAAATTAAAGCCTGCTTGTACTGTGAACTTCGACTGTTTCGAAACCCCTGTTTCGGACCCTCTCCATCACCAACTTTGAATTTCCTCCACACCCAGGAGACGAACAATACAAATAATAAACCCAGGTGCAGTGAACCAGAGATCCCACGAATGAATATCGGTTTGAGAAGAAAATGGGTACCAGAATACATCATTTGCGAAGAATAGTGTGAGAAGAAGGTTGAGATGAAGAATCAAAAGGCTCCATGATTTCTGGAGCTTTTTCTTGGTGGGGGGGGGGGGGTGGGGGGTTTGGTGAAATTGTTGGCAATGGCTAGAGGTCTGTGATAAAATGGAAGATTTTTTTGTTTCTGATAGGTGAGAGGAGTTTGTGGTGTGGGGAAGTGAGGAAGTGAAGGAGTCAAGAAAGGAGGAGGAGGAGAGTCAAAATTGGAAAGTGGGCTTTTCTTCCTTGGGTGAAGGCTAACGTGGTGCCCAAGACTCACATGAGGGAAGTGACTGAAAAATGTTGGAATCCAGGGAAGACTTGAACTGATAAAGACAGACCCCAAAGAACTCTGGAGATATATATAATACATCTCCCATAAAATACAAAGCAATATCAAATTCCTATTTTGAGGTTCATAATCTGAAAATTTGGTGTTCATATTGGCATTTTGAGGTTTTAGCCTAGGTGAATAGACATACAAAAGTTGGAACACAAAAAACAGGTACATGTAAAAGATTTACGAAGAAGATTTACAATTTTATATTTTTATGGAAATGAAGAACTCATGTGTAGAAGGTGAATACATTGCTTTTACTAATTTGACAATATCTGAATGTACAATCACTTACTAATCACTTACTATGCAACTTTCATTTCATACGCTAGTTTGATGTTGAAATTTTTTAAAGAAATGGAGAATTCGAATCTATACCATTTTTTTTGTTTATTATAGACGTATCAGCCTATCACTTATGTAAGTAGAAATCCATTACCCAAAGCACCAGCTAGCTGCTTTTTCGAAGTATATTTGGCTTCCTTGTATGATTGTAATCGGTAATTTTATTAATTATATTTAAAAAAGTCATCCTAGGATACAAAAAAATTAAACAAATCGTAAATCGTTCAGTGCTCTAAATTTGTGAAAGTTATGAATCTGTATAATTAGACGTCAAATGATTCATTTATGACATGTTTACTTATCAGGAGTGAGAATGAAAGTATTTGGAGTCATTCTCATTCCAACTGATTCATGTGTTTATTAAAATTTGTGAATCAAAATTTATATGGTGGGACCCATAACAAAATAAGGATTTCTTTTCTTGGTGGGAGGTGGTATTGTGATTATTGGAAATTGATTCCATCAGGAATGAAGTTTTTATGCCTAAATTACCCTCATAAATTTAATGTTTTCTTCAATTGTACCCGGGCAAAAAAGTTATACCAGTATATAGGAAAGAAATAGTACTAGCTCTAATGTTCTTTCATCTTCTTACAATGCGTTCTGGAAAACTTAAATTTTATTCACGTATAAATATTATTAAGTAAGACTTGAGGCTTTAAATTTTCACCTTTATGTTGACCAATAACATAAATTTGATAGGGACAATGACAAAAATATACCCCAAAATTAAGCTTTTTACTTTTTTGGCACATTTTTGAAAGTTTTACAATTTTGACTTTTTGTGTCAAAAATGGACAAAACTACCCCTTCATATTTGTCCTAGTTCCCTGCTATTTCCCATGCAGTTCCCCTGAAGTCCCTCGCTAGTTCCTTGATAGTTCTCACGCAACTCGCGTTTGATTTCCCAGGAATCTGATACCCTTCATTTTTGTTTCTTAGCTCAACCTAGTTCCCTGCTAGTTCTCATGAAGTTCCCCTGAAGTTCCCTGCTAGTTCCCTGATAGTTCACACGCAGGTCGCCTTCGATTTCCCAGAATCTGCTGCCTCGCCTCTGTTCTGCCTAGTTCCCACGTGGTTCCGGCTAGTTCCCTGATAGTGCCTATAGAGTTCCCTGAAAGTGCCTATACAGTTCCCTATCTCTGTGAAAGGGTAGTTTTGTCCACTTTTGACACAAAAAGTCAAAATTATAAAAGTATCAAAAATGTGCCAAAAAAGTAAAGAGCTTAATTTTGGGGTATATTTTCAGTAATTTCCCAATTTTATATTGGAGGTATTTTAGTAATTTAGTTAATTTTACTCCGATTCATGAAAGATAGTATACAATTTGTAGGTTGGCAATGAGGGAGTATTTTTAAATAAATCCCTCTACACAACCAAATAGCACAAACAAAATCACACGGATGACCAGTCACTGATGTGATGAACTTGACAGTTTAGTTTAGATTGCTTTTATCTTGATGGACATTAAGTGATCAATACATTAACAAACTTTAACTTGTGTATGCTTGTGATTTGTTCAATAGCATTCAGATGCTATGCCAACTTAGGTCCTCAACAGATTCAGTGAAGTTTGAGATCTGTGAGCTATCCACAATTATAGCTTATTGAATCCAGCGTTTCTAATACAGCAGTTAAGATGACCAGTCAGACAGTTTTGTCCAGATTGCATGTTATTGAATTTGGTGCATAAATAAATCCAATTTTACTTTAGGCCGAATGTTTAACAATACACAACAATATACACAAGATTTTGGTACCCGGAAAAATTCACTAGGGGATAAAAAACTTGGGGTCTATTAGAAGACCGGTCTTCCACTATGAAATGGCAAAAGATGCCCAATACAAGATTTCAACCAAACTCAATATCTATGTACAAGCTCAATATCTATGTACCTAACTTAGATGCAGCGGTCTCTTGTGCGGCTTCTTCTTAATCACTTCACTTCCAGCGGATCCTCGCTTGGTCCACACGTCATAGGGACATACACTTGTATTCCTAATCCGTGGCACCGATGTATGAATGCAGTGGTAATATATGACCAGTCACTGACACATTTCCAGAGAGCTACAAAGATTCAGGAAACCAATCAGGAATCGGGTTTACTGCAGCAAGATATGCATCTGTACAGTAACAATCGAAGTCAATGACCTTTAAACTCAATCTTTCCTATATGAATGCATTAACATGAATATACAAAGATTGCACAAACACTATTTCGACTCAAGTATTCTAACACAATGAAGAGATCTAAAATAGTGAAGAGAACCTTCTTCAAAGTTTGGATATGATGAATTCTTTTGAAAACCAAACTTAGAAACAAAGGTTCAAAATTCAAGCAAGTCTCAAATCCTAACAACTCATCTATGTAAGTAAACTGCGCACTCAAGATGAAGAAGATGGAAACTGGAGAGAATTTGCAAGGAGGAGTTTTGAAAAAGATATGAACTTTTGTGAATGAAAACCCTAATGAAAATAAGTGTGAGGTTTAGCTTAAATAGGCATGAGAAGATAAGAAATGAATGGCCCGGATTTAATGAAGTAAACATTGCTTTTTCACTAACCTAGGCAGATCCAAACTTAGTGGGAAACATTTGACTACCCGCCGGATGATAACATGCGCTGTCATAAAAGTGTTCAATCAGTTGCTGTCAGGAAAAAGTAATCGGTTGTTTCACGTGCAGAAAATAGATGACCAGTCATGTGAAATCTGAGATCCTTATTATAATAAAAACCTTTACAAAAATCCAAGTGTTTGAAAAGTTTTTGACATGATAAGGTAAGGACCTATGCTAGACACATACAAATGCAGACATGATATGCAATATGACTGTCATATTTGAATGCATCTTCATCAACCCATCTATTTTCAATCTTCCAAACCTCAATATCAAATCTATAAAGCTAGAAAAGAATTATACTTAATCTAATTGAGCTTGTGACATTATTACGATGTTTTTGTACAAGGACAACCAATAAAATAACTTACACAATTTAATGACAATCAACTTAATTTTCACTCCGATTCTGGACAATTAGTAAACGCTTCAATGGGAATGCTTCACTCCGATTCCTATTCATTCTGATTCATGCTCACTTTGATTCCTGCTCATTCCGACTCTTATTTAATAAAGGGGCTTTGTGATTTTAGCCCACTGCTAAACACAACTTTTAGAAATAACCCAAATTAATTTTTTAATTAATTAATGTTGCATTTCTTATTTGTTTGACAATTCTACCCTTTAGGTAAGTTATATAAATTGATTGGAAAGCTTAATCTATGCATCTTTTATGTTGGATTTGAAATTTAAATTTTAAATTCTGCAAATTGTAAATTCAAAAACACAAAATAGGTAAAGTGGCAATGAAAAAAAATTATACCTTCGAAATAGGAAAAATAATAAAAATTACATATCTACCTTCGAAAGAGGAAGAACAAGAATTACATATCTAGTATACCTTCACAATAGGAAAAATAATGGAAAAAGGAAAAAAAATACCTTTGATAGAGGAAGAATAACAAAATAAGTCAAACATGTAGCATACCTTTGAGAGAGGAATAAGAATAAAAATGAAAAATTATATCTACAAGAGAGGTATCTACCTTCGAAAGAGGAAGCACAAGAATTACATATCTAGAATTAATACCTTCATAGTAGGAAGAAATGGAAAATGGAGAAGAAATATATATCTTTGAAAGAGGAAGAAGAAAGAAATAAGTCAACATGTAGCACACCTTTGAGAGAGGAATAAGAATGAAAATAAAAAGTCATACCTCTAAAATAGATACGAAATGTGAAGAATTTATAAATTGTGTACCTTCGAATGAGACTATAAACTCAAATTTAGAGAAGATTAACAAGGTTGAGAACAAAACATGAAGAGGAAGAAGAGAAGAGTGAGGAAGATAATTACATGAATTACTTACATTAAGAAAGAGAATGAAAAGATACAATGTCCACCTTCATCAAAGATCTTAAAAGGTAAAGAAAAATAACAAAGATGATATAAACTTTCCAAAATAACACCAAATGGGAGAAATTTAATTCCCCCATTAAGTGAGAAAGGGCAAAGTTGGAGTTTTAATTATATGGAATTATTGTAAAAAAATTTAATTAAAAAACTATTAAGAAAAAGGGTTGTTTCTAAAATAATAGGGTTGATATTAAAATGTGCAAAATTGGTGGGCTATTATCACATTTTCTATTTAATAAATGAGCCATTATATGTTTGGTGCATTAAATAACTCGGACGGTCTCATATTTAATTGATTTTTTTGCATATATGATTGTTGCTTGATAATAAATAAAATGGCAAATTACAATTTAGTACCCTGTGGTTTGGGTCAAGTTTCAAAATGATACCCAAACTTTTTTTTCTTGCAATTTAGTTCCCTATGGTTTCAATAAATTTCATTCTTGCTCTTCCGTTAACAATTCCGTCAACTGTTCCGTTAAGAGCCAGATGGCAATAAAAAAAAACCAAAAATGGCAAAAACAATCATCCAAAAACATCAAAAACCAAATTCCAAAAAAAAAAAAACCAAAAAGAAATCGGCGAAGCTCGACCTCACTCCCCGCTCGCCTCCATCAGCTCCCTCCGGCGAGGTCTCCCGCTCCACCACCTCCTCCGGCGAGATGTAACCATTTGCCAACACAACATGTTACTCTAGAAAACAAAATTCAACAGAAAGGTAGCAAATACAATTACAAGAATCAGTAAATATGCTACCAAGACTCTAAAAGGCTACGATCATATATACCTCTTCAAAACGCAGGGATTGAATTGGAAGAGATGACATCTTTTGCAAGCTCTCATTGCTGCAACCGTAATATCTTGCCTGTTGCACAATACAATTTCAACAAAATTCATATATTCGACCAAACTTACTTCCTTCATCAAAAAGCTCAAACATTTCATAACTTCAACACATCAGATTCTCAAATGGGCAATCATCAAAAGTGGCAAAGAAACCACTACACTAGTTCACCAAACTTCATAAAAAGCTCAAACATTTCATACTTCAAATAATAAATAATCAAAAAGCTCAAATCTTTGATACTAAAAGACACCAAATTCTCAAATGGGCAATCGCCAAATGCAGCAAAGCAAGCAGAAAAAAAAAAAAATCAAAAAGGGCAAAACTGAAGGTGCTAACTAACCTATGTTGGTCATAGCCGACGCCCATCTCTGCAAACAAGAGATTGATCGGCGGCGCGGAGACGCAGGCCTCACCTTCCTGGGCGGCCATGGCGGCTGATGCGGGTTTGATCCGGCGAGAAAACCGATGGGTTCGACGAGACGATTGGTTTGGGATTCGAGTGACAAGCGGAAGGGAAGAGTGGTAATTCTTGTTAGTGTGAGAAGTAAACGCAGCAAATGAAGCTGAAAATGGCGGATTTAGAAACAAGCACACCGGCATTTTCTTTGCTCTGAGTAAACTAGCACCGGTTCAATACGGGCTAAGCCGGCCCTTTCTTTCCTGCGTTTCAATTTTCCACAATAATTAGATTTCCCTTCTTTTCATCATTCACCAGCAAAAATTAGGCGGATCAATTTGATTGGACGCCCTTGTTGTTCCTCCCGACGTACTTGGGCGGGCGGGCCACCACAATCCGGCGGTCTTCCCCCGGCTCAGCCAGCATCGCCGGAATCTCATCGGAGGAGGTGGTGGAGCGGGAGACCTCACCGGAGGGAGCTGGTGGAGGCGAGCGGGGAGTGAGGTCGAGGTTTGCCTATTTCTTTTTGGTTTTTTTTTGGAATTTTGTTTTTGATGTTTTTGGGTGATTGTTTTTGCCATTTTTGGTTTTTTTTTTCTTTCCACCTGGCTCTTAATGGAACAGTTGACGGAATTGTTAACGAAAGAGCAAGAATGAAATTTATTGAAACCATAGGGAACTAAATTGCAAGAAAAAAAAGTCTGGGTATCATTTTGAAACTTGACCCAAACCACATGGCACGAAATTGTAATTTGCCCTAAATAAAATGAACATTTTCAATCATTACATGTATCATTGAGGAAGCAGAAAATACTTCAAAGAAGGAGTTGGCTGCTACTTTGGGCAATGCAACCCAAAATTGTCCCTTATGTAACTATTATTAGGGGCTGTTACTTTCACCCTTCATTTCTCTTTCTCCTCCCCCCTCAATTTTTGAAAGAATTACAATTTGATGCTATTTGAATATCAAAATACCTAAAAACACTATCACACTTTAAGTATTACAATATACTACTACTTTTAATATAATACTACTTTTATATTGGAAAAGCGCGTGACTACGTCTCCGAAATCGCTGAAGCTGTTTCTCTAAAAAAAAAGTCGCTAGTCTATCACAAACCTCAAAATACTCTTTTACCCATAATTTTCTCATCCGGACACCGTTTGACACGAAACCAATTGAGTTGGATTCGTCTCGTCGCCCTCTTTCCATAGACACCAAATGGTAACCCCAGACCCACTATAGAGAGATAATGGAGCAGCAACGTCTTCATGTTTTCCGGCGAGATTCTCCAATTCCGGCGACAAATGAGACGAATCACCACCCAAAAATTCATCCTCTCATCATTCTAGATACAGCCCAACCAACATTGAGCCTTAGTTTGCAGCAGACCATCGCCGATGAGCCTTACATATTGGTTGAAACTTTCCGGTGAGTTTCCGGCGAGTTTTCGGCCAAGGTAATCTTTGAAACTAGTTTAGAAAGCTTTGTTGGGTTGTTTAGATGAAGGAACACCTCCTTCAAATTGAAGGAAAAGCTCCTTCGAATTTGAAGGAACAACTTCATATTTTTGAAGTAATTGTTCCTTCAAATTGAAGGAGTACCTGCAAATTTGAAGGAACATCTTCTTCAATTTGGTTTGAATTTTAAATGAAGGAACACCTCCTTCAAATAGAAGGAACAACTTGAAGGATATGTTTCTTTAAATCTCAAGGAACTTATCCTTCAATTTCCATTCTATTATTCTTCATATTCAAAATAAAAAATATATATAGGCTTGTGAAGGAAAATTTGAGCCTTTGATAATGGCGAACAAGAAGCGCGAGGCGTGCGATGTGGGGTGCGTGAGTTTCACGCACGCGGGCTGTGGTGGGTTTGTTAGTTTGGTTTGATATTAAATTGTAAAAAAAGTAGTAAATTGTAAGAAAAAAAAAGTGAGATAGTATAATAATAGTTTTTGGACATAAGCCCTTATAATTAACTCCAGCACGCTGCCTTCTGGATTTGTTCTTCTTTGTGTTGGGTCGTCATCATCTACGAAACCACCATCTTCAAGGGTCAAGACCTCACTCTGACGTTGATTGATTCCTGGATTTGGGCCTGTGATTCGGGCCGCGTTGAAGGGGACTCGATCGACTGCTGCGAGGTGGTTGGGAGAGGACGGAGGAATGGGAGAAGAGAATTTTGTACATAATTTTCACTAAAATAGTATAATTTTATTTGAATTAATTATAATAATTAGAGGGTGGAATGCATTGTCATTTGTAAAACTAATTCCATTCGTCATTTGTGAACGCGGACACATCATATCAGATCATTTCCTATTGAACTTTGTTTTGTTTTACAAGGCAGATAAGCTTTCGAATCGGCAAATTCTTTAATTTTGACAGATGTTGACATTAAAGTGGAATATTCTAAGGTTTTGTCGCAGGAGGTTTACTTGCTTTGTAGTTTGTAATATCAAAATCAATCGAAAATGATGTTGTATTTTCAATGACCAAGTATCTCCATATTTTCCAAAGCATTATTGTACTCGTTGAATTTCCTCGAAAGAGATTTGGAATTTAATGGCTTTGTGTGCACAACAAGAAGAAAATTGAAAGTTTTGGATTTTTCTTAGATCTATAAAGTTGGAATAAGACATTCACAATCTGGAGTTCTGTTTTTTAATGAAAAAAGAGATAGATAAATTAATTAATCCTTGGTAAAATGTGTTACATGGACGATCAATAAATTCAAAAGAAAATGCAACAAATAGTCCAAAGTGGAAAACTAGGTAGCTTGGGCACGGTAGTTTTATTTACACTTAATACCCTTTGTGGCTCGTGCAATTAACATTTAGGGAACTTTTGCCCCCCTGCATTTCTAAATACGCACTTTGTGCCCCTTTCAACTCATTTCGGGAGACAATTTGCCCCCTTTGGCCGTTTTCCGGCCAAATTGCTTAGGTGGACTATGCCACATGGCAAGAAAGTGATCCCCACCATGCACAATCAGCAAAATAAAAATATATTATCTCCTCCCAAATTGCTGCCGTTGTCGTCCTCAGGCCTTCTTGACACACCCGCCCCAAAAAGTAGGGCCCGGGAGTGCGGCCATCACCCCCAAAGAGTGACGAAGCCTTAAACAACTAAAATCGACAAAACGAAAGAAAATGAATACAATAATAATATCAGAGCATCTATACAACGGAAGGAACAAGTTCACACAAGTCTGACAACCAACAGAAAACAAAGAGACTCCCACTCTTTGTTACATAGAACAGAGCTATCCTGACTCTTGCCACTCGTCTCGGTGGTGCTCAACAGTATCAGGTCCTGAGGGGGGCGTAAAAACAAGGGTGCGTGGACAGGGAAAATAAACGTCAGTGTAAAATAGTTTAAAACATTTATCAATGCATAATAACCCCCACAGTTAAAAACAATAGGACACATATTATACGACTATACCAAAACAAGCATGCAGCAACAACCCAATACATCAAGGACAACAAACAATCGCACAGATACCTATACACTTTACATACAAACAGAATCTACGGCCATGATCACAAAGTAAGGGGACTTCACCCCATCACCGATGAAAAGGGCAAGGGGACTTCACCCCAATACCTATAAACAGGGTAAGGGGACTTCACCCAAACATCAATATGCCGCCGCAAATAACAATACCGAGCAATACATAAACAACACCATCACCAACAACCATCACCAACAACAAGCAGCATAACCAACTTAGAAGCATATCCAGCAACATAAACCCACATAACCAGCATAAAAAACTTATATGCATATACGGACATAGCATGCTCCAAAACAATACAACCAGCATAGATCCAACAATCGCACCAACATAGCATATATACGTAAACATAAATATAAAGCATGCTCAGATAACATTTAAAACAAACCCGTCCACTCACTGTGACATCGAGCAATCGTCGTCGTCCTCCTCCGTAGGCACGATTCGATTATGCTGGTTCCTCGATATTGGAATGAACAGTAACTCAACGTCAGTGTACAGTGCTCAGTAATGACGTCACCGCCGCCGCTACAATCGCCGAAATTTTCCAGATTCCGGTGGCACTATTTTGATGAGATCCAAAATCCATAACTTCTCGCATTGTGCTAGCCGGAATCACGCCGGAAAGATTCAACTTTCCGTTTGGAGCTCGTTGACGGCGTTCCACATCATCTTTGAGGCTGAAACTTCGTGGGGTTGACCTCTAGGACAAGAGGAAGAAGTTGGTGGCGTCGGAATTCCCAATTCGTGGCCGGAAAGTGGAGATCGGCAGCGAGGACACGGACGACATTTTTGGGTTTGTTGGGCTGGTTTGTAGATATGAAAAATGAGGGGTTTTTAAAAAAGATTCCCCTTTTTATACCCCCATCAAAACACGTTTTGGCTCGCCGAGTCTTTGTTACAATTCGGAATCCGATTATGTTTTCGTGGACGCGTTCACAGCGTCGAGCTCTCCGCATAGAGTCCAATATTAGATATGTAATTTTTCACTATTCAAAAGTCAATGGTTGACCCTCAAGGGCACTTTCGTCATTTCACTCAAAATTCTGGAACAGGTCGTATCACTTCTCCATTCCCGGAAATTTGCCGCAGCAAACCACCAAACGATGAGCTCCAAAAACTTCGTCTATGAGAGCTGCAGCTTTGGATTTCTTGGACTTTACCCCAACCTCAATTCAAGCCCTCAATCTGGAGATACACGCCCGAAATCTGAGGATCGTAAGCTGCTTTCATCAGATTCTCTCAAATCTGCGGCAGCGAAAGCCCACTCGAAAATAGACTCTTCATCTGATCGACCATCTAATTGGTATAAAAAGCACAAAATTCAAGTCATTTCAACTCCACACAATCCCAATTTCGAAAATTTCGAAAAATTTCGAGGAACAGAACGAAAACCTAACTTGACCGCGCAATTTGATGGACAAAACGCTGCCTTTCTTGAATCGTTCCCACTGGAACGCGATTAGCATCCGCAGCTTGACAACGAAGACTTCCAAGCACCGAACTTCTCAAACTGAAACTCGCTGGTGGGGGTACTCTTTCGCCATTGTCTTGGTTTCCTTCAATACTTCTTCTTCTTCATGTTTCATCTCAGGCGGCGCTGGCGGCGACGAATCGAAGGCGCGGGAGGAGAGGTGGCGAGGCGGAGGGAATTGATGGCGGCAGAGGAGGCATTGCAAGTAGAGAGGAAGAGAAGACGAAACGGTAGAGTTTTGGAGCCTGAGATGGATTCTGGTCATGTGGTGAGAGGTGTGAACGATGATTAGCTTCGACACTGATTCCTTCCTCACTGGATTAAACAGTGAAGTGTGAAGATGAAGAAGATGAAGAAAGCTTGCAATTTTTAATTCGTTTAGTTTTGTATGTGCCATGGTGGGGCCCACTTTCTTGCCATGTGGCATAGTCCACCTAAACAAGTTGGCTGGAAAACAGCCAAAGGCGCCAAATTGTTTCCGGAAATGAGTTTAGGGGCACATTTGGAACTCGTAATGAAGAATGACTAAGTTTCTTAAAACAACGTCGGCAATCAACATATTAGAGAAAATAGTTAATGGCTTTGTGTGCACAGCAAGAAAATTGAAAGTATTGGATTTTCCTAGATCTGAAGTTGGAATAAGACATTCACAATATGGAGTTTTATTTCACAATATGGAGTTCTGTTTTCTTATGAAGAAAGAGAGATAAATTCATTAATCCTTGGTAAAATGTGTTACATGGGCAATCCATAAATCCAAATGGACATGCAACAAAAAGTCCAGAGTGGAAAACTAGTAGCTTGGGCATGGTATATATATATCAGCACACAACAGCACACATTTGTAGCTGGTAAGGAAGAATGACTAAATTTCTTAAAACAATTGATCGACAATCGACATATTAGAGAAAATAATTTTCCTCTTCAAAAGAAGGGAAAATTACAATTATGTACCTTATGGTTTGGGTTAAATTTCAAAACGATACCTATATTTTTTTTTCACTTATATATCCAGATGCCTCCTGCCACTTTACTTCTGTCTCAGTTTGCCTCCTGTAACTTCAGTTGTCTCAATTTGCCTCATGCCACTCTATTTCAGTCTCAATTTACCTCCTGTAACTCCAGTTGTCTCAATTTGCCTTCTGCCACTCTATTTCAGTCTCAATTTTCCTCCTACAACTCAAATCCATTATCATAGTTAACTACTGCCACATGGCAAATTATTATTGGTCTCTGCTGCTATTTTTGAACTTTTTGTGTTGAAAGTTGGTTGTTTTAGAATGTTTGTGGTGGAAGAAAGAGCCGCTGATGAGGGAATGATAATTTAATAAGTAGAAAGGTGTGGTTGGTAATTTGAGATAATATATGTGTATATATTTTATTAAATAAAAAAGAGAAAGAAAGTAAAAATAATTATTTAATGATAAGAAGAAAGAGGTAATAAAATAAATTATTTTAGTAGTTTGTAGTGTAAAATAAATAAAAAAAAAAAGAAAAATATTTTTATTTTTGTAAAAAAAAAAGGTAGAAAAAAAATAAATCTGTAATTGTTCCGTAAATGTGGGTGTATTAATTTAATGGGGGGGAAAAAGTAGTGATAAAAAAAAAAAAAGCGGGGGGGGGGGGAGGGGGGTATCTTTTTAATAAAAAAGTTTTTGGGAGAGGGGAAAAGAGAGTGAAATGAAATAAATGAAAATATAAAATCTTTAGTAAAAAAAATTTATTTTGATCGAACCGCCCAGTTTCATCGCCGTCAATACCTCGGCGTAGGTCCGGGATAATCCTTTGTTCCACAGTCTGGGGCTATTTACAACTATCCAATTAAGAATTCTCAGATGTACTAGCAAGTGCATCAAAGATGCAGTCATCGATTCGCCCGAGAGGCCACAATTACCGCGAGCAAACATGGGGGCTTTTCGCTTTTTCTCCCGAAGTTGTCGGAATTATTCGTAATAAGATATTGGCTACAATTGAAAAGGTTTTATCAATAAAATTTCCTCCTCCCTTTTTTGTCTGGGGGGTGTTGTGGGTTCCTCTTCTTTCTTTTTTACCGAATTACCTTATTTCCTCTATGAGGGAGAAAGAAAATTAAGGAACCCGCGGATATTGGCAAAACTACAGCTAGCGTTAACCAGCAAGCTGGTGTGGAGAAATGGGAAATGGAGATGGGGATGTTTGGAGCGAAGAGCTAGGAATTGTGGAGGATGCTGGAGTGGAGTTAGGAGTAGGTGCGGAAGCAGAGGGAGCAATGGGAGATGCGGTTGAGGGAGGAGGAATAGACGCCATTAAGGATCGATTAGAGGCTGATTAAGCAAAAAGGGCGAGTGATACCATGTAAAATATAGAGTTATTAAATGATAAAGAGGGAAAAGAACAGGATATGAAATGAGAATGCAGAGAAGAGAAAAGTTTGTATATTTTGTATTTCCTCTATTTTGGTCGTTTTTACAAGTAGGGATACTGTTGCATTATATACTGATATGAGTAGGTAGCACCTAGGGAATAAATCACATAACACCTAGAGTATATTCTGTACAGGTGTATAATTATGTAAAGTTCCAGATTGTTCTTGAATGGTCTTAAATGGTGCAGGTGGTCAAGGTGACCGTTGCTGCTGCATTCTGCATTCCGCATTCCGTACACTGAGGTTCTGCATTCTGCATTTGCTGAGGTACGTCTCTGCTGGCTGTATTAGTGAATTTGAAATGTTGGAATGGTTTTGTCTACTATCAGAGGCTGCAAAAGGTGGGGGCGGGCAATTCCGCGGGATAGCCCTCGGTTTTGCCCTCCCGGTGCCAATGCTCTTAAGAGCTCAGCAATTTGGATATGGCGTCAGGGAATCCCAACCGTTGGATTGTTTGATATGATCTCCTCCGTCTGTTGTTTTGTATAGTTGGAAAAGTTGAACTCTCCAGATAGTGCTTGATGATATTCATGTTGTTGAGCTTGTTTTCTTTTGTTATATATGGCTAGAGCTTGTAATTGAGCTGCTCATTAAGGTACCTTTCATGTTTTCTTTTAAGGGAAATGATAAAGAGTTGCAATAATCAAGGGAAGATATTATAGACTCTTGAAGAATTGAACTGTTTATAGTTTGATCCATGTGCCATTTTTTTGCAATATGTAATACTAGTTTGATTTCTATGAATCCATATCCATGTACCATATCATTTTCTTGCCGAGATAAAGTTATGATTGGACAATAACTGTTAAATTCAATATTTCCAGCTCATTGTGAAAATCTCAAGTCTTCTATGCTATAATAATTTAGAAATGTAAATGGCGCATGCTCAAATAAAGTTTTCTGCTGTCTATGGAGAAACTCATCTTAAAGGAACTATTGGTAACACCACTAATTAACCGAGCAATTGTGATCTTCAAGAGACTTTTGTGTATCAGTACAACTACAATAGCAATGCAAGCCCTTAATTTATTCAAAAATAGGATTTTTTACAAAGGAGTTGAGTGAATTCCACCATTTAGGAGGGGTGGCTTCATTTCAACCAGAAAATTTCACAGCTAGACTGATCTCTCAGAACCCACGATTGCTTGAATGTCCTTACTCATACAACACCTAAAATACAATGTAACCTGAAACTTGATCACCCGGCTCCAATGCTTCTCCTCTAACAGGAGTACGATCATATCCACCACATAGATTTCGTCATTATCTAATAATTACCCGGTTGAGTAGTGCATAATTTTAAATATTAGTCACACTACTCAAAACTGGAATTCGACCTCGTTGTGTACTCTGCCACAAGCTGAGCAAAAGATGAAGACTTATTTTCTAGCAATGTGGCAGGAGAATCATATTCCTCAATAAGCCCTGCATTAAGAATAAAGATACATTAGAAAAAATATAATAAAGGCTTGAGGGCAGTTATAGGAAGGAATTGATTCATACGGCAATACTAACCATGACTTAGAAGCAAAACCATGTCACTGTCAAGAACAGACGTTATACGATGTGCAATTGTAATGACAGTGCAGTCAGAAAAGTGTTGCCTAAGCGTATGCTGGATCAGATTATCTGTTGCTGTATCGACAGATGCGGTAGCTTCATCAAGCACCAAAACCTTACTTTTCTTGAGCAACACACGGCCAAGGCACACCAGTTGCCTCTGACCCATACTCCAGTTCTCTCCATTCTCAGTAACTGCAGAAACCATATGAACTATAAGGAAAAGAATTTCGCTTCCTCAGAAAGGAATCTAGTGCATCACATATATAGCATCTGTCCTAGGCAGCCAAACAACAAACCTGTAGAATCGAGCTTTCCTTCCTTTTTCCTAACTTCGTCTCCAAGTTGACACTTATCGAGGGCCTGTAACAGTTAAACGATATTTTAATTAGTTCCACAAATTTCTTCTTATCTAATATTGTTTCCTTCCGGCACTGTAAAGTTCACCGACCTCCCAAATCTGTTCATCTCTGTACTCCTCAAGTGGGTCAAGATTGCTTCTTACAGTTCCTTCAAACATGGTCGGGTCCTGAGGGATAATGCTGAGCCTAGACCTTAGATCATGCAATCCAATTGAAGAAATATCGATACCATCTATTAAAACCTTGCCTGCACAAGGATCCACAATTCGGAAAAGGGTCTGTATGAGAGTTGACTTGCCACTGCCGGTTCTGCCCACAATCCCAGTTTTCATTTCTCCAGGAAAGGTACAAGTGAGACCTCGCAACACAAGTGGCATGTGTGGGGCATACCGGACCTATAGAACCATGAAGTACGAGTCACAGACCTGTGTGATTGTATAGCCTATATATGGTATGCAAGAAATAAACCAGAACAAGAAGTACCTGAAGATCATGTAAATCGATTCTTCCATGTGATGGCCAAGAAATATCCGGCCGATTGGATTCGATAACACAAGGAGGCTCACTGGGAATACTAGTGTACTGTAGTAATCTCTCCACTGATATTATTCTGTTCTCCACATTGCAAAGATTCCATATAACCCAGGCTTGTAACATGTTTAGATTAAGTCCATATGTGACAGCTAAGCCGGCAATGCCTTCAGTGTAAAATACCAAGATCATTTAAGAAAAGGAAAAAATTGTGGGTTCAGTTTAATTAACTTTTAAAAGAATAGCACGGTACATAAATATCACTTACCTGGATCAATAACCCCAGCTGGAATAGAGATCAAGAAAACCAGAGAGAAACCAAATGTGATAGCAGACAGCATATCCAAGCGAAAACATAGCCATTCCATTGCAGCTGCAACATGGAACTTAGGCCGACCATAGCCATCCATCAGTTTCATGTTTGTATCCCTGAATCTGGATTCTTGATCAAAGCTTCTAATAGTTGTCGACCCTGAAATTGTTTCGGCAAAATGCTGTATCACAGGAGCTTTGCATACTCCAACCAAACGTGCCAGTTCTCGTGCTGAAGGTATGTAGTATTGCTACATGAAAATAGATTTGTGAGCATATTCTTTATATATAATCGGAATCATTTATATTACCTACTGTAAGAGGACTGTGGTTAGTATTTTTGGATTTACATTGTAAATGTCTTTCCTTGTTCTGTCATTTTAGAAGTTTCAAGTAAACACAGTAGATAAGGTTTAAAAACTGTTGATTTGTCCGCTTAAGAATTCATGTGCAGTATTTCATGTATCAATACATCAGAGCATTCTGACAAAATGAGAAGCATTACCTGCAACCAGATACAGATTCCAATCACCGGAATAAAAATGATGAAAACCTGCCATGCCACCTGTGACATCACTGCAATAATTCCCAAAAGCTGGATCATTGAGAATGCAAGACCTCCAATTTGACTCGGCATATTCATGTCTACTACATTTTGGTCTGTAGAAGCCTACAAGAAATCATTAGCTAGATTGATGAGATTATTGCATTCAGTATCGCAGCGAAAGGAGTGGAAGCTACGTAAAGGAAAGCAGGAGTACACAAAACTTGTATAATTGTCTTGGTACTACCCAATAAGGCACTTTTCTATATGTATATTTTGCTTACTCTGTTTATGATTCGTCCACTTGGAGTGGCATCAAAGAAAGACATGGGAGCACGGAAAATGCATTGGTGCATTTTAGTAAAGAGAAGAGTGGCTGTTTTGTAGCCTGCGGTTGCAAGAAACACGGATCTGAAGAGCACACAGAAAGAACTTCCAACTGCCAAAGCAACATATACAATAAGAAGTGTAGACATTCCAACAGCAGGTTTCGCATCCTCTGACACGGGAGTTGCCCAGGCCATCCAGTAATTGCTTCCAATTTGAAGGAGCTGAAAGAGAATCTGTGCAAGCAATATAAATGGGACAAGAGCTCCTCCGTAGGCTGTGGTAATATATTTCCAGTAAACTGAAAACCCAACTCTACCTTTCTCTCTCTCCTCTTCTTGAACAAGCTGCCCTTTTGGGCCTAAATCGTCTGTTTTATTTTCTACTTTCTGGACTACCCCATTAGAACTAGACAAATCTCCATCTTTTTTGCTCGTGCCTACTATTTCAGCAGACCCCGCCTCTACAGAACCAAGCACGGATAAAGCGTCCTCATGTGCTCCCACAAGTTCCATGAAATCAGTTCCTGAACTAAGAATGTCATTGAACTTACCAGCTTGAGTAATCTTCCCATCTTTCATGACCTAATATGACAAGGGATAAGTTTTAGCAGACAGATACCATTGGTAAATTGGAACTCCAAGAAAAAACTGTGGACATTTACCAAGATCAGGTCAGCAGCAGGTAAGAACTCCACTTGATGTGTGACATAAATTACTGTTTTGGTGCTCAAGAGGCCCAGTAAACATTCCTGCCATGCAATTGTCAAGCAAACAAAGTATAGTGAAGTGTCAATTTTTCAACTTATTAAAAGCACTCACATCTTCAGAAGCAGAAGTCAGTGCAGGCCAGAAAAACAAAGAAGGTTATGGATGCATATGTCAATAAGTATATTATGTAAATAATTTGATATAACACAAAGAGAGGGAAATGAAATACCTTAAAAAGGTGGGATCCTGTATGAGCATCAACAGCACTGAAAGGATCATCAAACAGATAAATATCAGCGTCTTGGTATAGAGCACGTGCAATTTGTATTCTTTGCTTCTGACCACCACTTAAATTGATTCCTCGCTCCCCGATAACTGTCTGATCACCAAAAGACAGAATTTCCAGGTCCTTCTTTAATGAACATGCTTCAAGGACCCTCTCATAACTTTCTCTGTCCATGTCTTTACCAAATAATATGTTTTGCTCTATAGTGCCACTTTGTATCCATGGTGACTGAGAAACATAGGCCTTTGTCCCACATAACTTAAGAGTCCCAGATATCTTCGGAACTTCTCCCAGAATACAAGAAAGTAAGCTTGATTTTCCTGAGCCAACAGTCCCACAAACAGCAACCTTCATACCAAGGCTCACTTTGAAATTTATATCCCTCAATGTAGGATTAGGTGCAGATAAATCCCACGAGAAATTGCCATCCACTATTTCAACTGCTGTATCAGAACTACCTCTTGGAAGCTTCTCTATAACATCAGCCTGCAAATCATCAAGACACAGGAATGATGCAATTCTATCAAGGGATACCTTCGTTTGTGCTATCATTGAAATTGTGTCTGGAAGACTATAGATTGGCTCTTGAAGAATCCTGAAGGTTGCAAGCGCAGACAAAATCTTCCCTGACTCAAGTGGAATCCCCAAAAGCATGCAAGTAACAAAAGTAACCACAGACAGAAATGTTGGGGCACCCCAGAAGAGAAAGGAGGTCATGGCATTTGTATAAACAAACTTTCGTAGCCATCCTGTCTCAGTTTCTCTGAGCTCCATAATTTTTGACAAAAACTTCATCTCCCATGCTTGAAGCTTGAGAATCCTCATATTCCTCAAGATTTCAGATGTTGCCTTCATCCTTGTATCTTTTGACTTCATTAACTTCTCCTGAAACTTCTCCTGCAAGGACCCCAAAGGAATATTCGCCAACATAACAATTATTGTTGCAACTAAAGTTGCAAATGCTGCAAGACCAAGATTGATGTACAAGATCACTAGGGCCAAGGCGACCTGTAAAATGACCATCCATGGATCATGCATGTACCAACCGAAGTCACCAACCCTCTCAGCATCAACAGTCATAAAATTGATAATTTCACCGCTTGTGTGACCCTGCTTCGACTGGCATGTCAGGGTCAAACCCTTATTGTAGATCGTCGAAATAAGTACCGCTCGGATTCTTACTCCTATCTGCTGTGCCTTAAAGAACCAATGCCTTTGACAGAGACACTCCACAAGCTTTGCAACCAAAAATGCAGAAACCAAAATATAGCCCTCATGTTTAAATGCCCTTCGCCCGTAGAGGTATTGCACAAATGTGTCAATCAGATATGGACCGACATAAGATGCCATTGTGTAAAAAATTGTAAATAAAGCCGTCCAGAGAACCTCTTTCCAGGATGAATAGATTAATGCCTTCACCAGATGAAGGGTGGTAACTCTGCCGTTCGCTCTGCACTCCTCAAGCTTATTTATGAAATTTGGTAAGGACCCAGCTACACTATCAGCCTTGTCTAGCTCAGGAACATCCTCAAGGTCTAATGCCTTCTTGTTGCCAACGGCAATTAGAGGACCCATCCAAGAGAAAGTTAGGATGCTGAAAAATCCGGCATTTGAATAAGGGGACGCAGTTGCATCCCCTGTAGACTTAATTGACTCTGCATTGCTACCTATACTAGTAGTACCATTACCATTCAAAAGGGGTTCCTGAAGAACGGTATCTCTGGGCTCTCTCTTCCCGAAAAACCCAACATATATAAAGAACAAACCCGAAACAAGGCAGACAACATCAAAGACTAGAGATTGAACCGGGAACGAAACGTGTTCCTTGTAAAGAACAATGTCTATGACTAGGGAATAGCAAGAGATTGAGAAATAGAAACCCCACCAAACTCTCAACAGATTTGGGAACTTGGATTCACCAGAATTAGAGAACTGGGTATGCAAGTAAACACAAACCACACCCCAAGCAACTGTTCTAACAGCTAAATCAAAAAGGGTCACTAGCTTTTCTTCTGACCATCCACTCTTATACCAGGAAAAGTAGTTGAATAGACAAAACACAAGACTAAACCCAGAAACACCAAGACAGCAAATTAAAGCCTGCTTATAGTGTGAACATCGACTGTTTCGAAACCTCTGTTTCGGACCCTCTCCATCACCCACTTTGAATTTCCTCCACACCCAGGAGACGAACAATACAAATAATAAACCCAGGTGCAGTGAACCAGAGAACCCACGAACGAATATCGGTTTGAGAAGAAAATGGGTACCAGAATACAACATCTGCGAAGAATAATGTGAGAAGAAGGTTGAGAAAATACCATGATTCGATGAAGAATCAAAAAGCTCCATGGTTTCTGGAGCTTTTTTTTGTTTCTGGGTTTGTGAAATTGTTGGCAATGGCGAGAGGTCTGATAAAATGGAAGATTTTTTTTGTTTCTTATAGGTGAGAGAGGAGTTTGTGGTGTGGGGAAGTGAAGGAGTCAAGAAAGAAGGACACAGGAGCGTCAGTCCACATTGGAAGGTGGGCTTTTCTTCCTTGGGCGAAGGCTAACGTGGTGCCCAAGACTCACGTGACGGAGATTGCCATGAATGAGAGGAAAGTGACACAGAAAAGTGTTGGATTCCAGGAAAGACGAACTGATAAAGACAGACCCAAAAGAGCTGTGGAGATATAAAATAGGATATCCCCTATCAAAGTAAAAGCAATATCAAATTCCAATTGAATAGGCCCATAATTTGATAATTTGGTGTTAAAATTTTGGCATTTTGAGGTTTTAGCCTACGTGAATCGACGTACAAATGTCGGAAAAAAATAGATACAAATAAAAGATTTTCAAAAAAATATATATGGAAATAAAGAACTCATGTGGAGAAATGAGCATATTGCTCTTACTAATTTGACAATATCTAAATGCACAATCACTTAGGGCTCATTTGGTTTACGGAATCATATTCTCGGAATAAGATTCCTATGCATTTTCCCGGAGGAATGAAATTCAAGATTCCTTTCCCATATTTGGATAGATAAGGAATCATATTTGGGAAACAACAATTTTTTCCATTCACATATTTGGTACATCAAGTAATATGAATCATTATTTATTTACATTTTCAATAATGCCCTTATAATTATTTTAAATTCAAGAGTGCCTAAAGGGCATTATATGTAATTTTGAAATTTTTATGAAGATATTTTATAGTCCAATAATTTCTGATTCCAAGGAAACAGAATCTATTCCCATGGGAATCCTAAACTCATCTTATTCCCCCCATTTTCCCATTCCCTCCATTACTAAACATGGGAATAGAATTAAATTCTCATTCCCAAGCTCCAATTCCGTGAATCAAACAAGCCCTTAAGGACCAGGAGTACCAGGCGACTTTCATTTCATAGGCTAGTTTGATGTTGAACCTTTTTACAGAAATGGGGCATTAGAAATTAGGCTCTGTTGGCTCCATTTACCCAATGCAGCAGTCAATTACTTTTTTAAAGTATATTGAGTTTCAGATACATGTGTCATGATCGGAACTAGTAATTTTTTATTTATTATCTTTTAAATATCATTCCAATAAAAAAGTAATCATTCAGTTTCGATTATTTAATTTTATGAAATATATGAACAGTACAATGAAATTTCAAATAAGTCATTTATATGTTTTCTAACATGTTTTTTATTTTTTTTTTAAAACCGATATTTACTGAAATTTCCCCGAAATCGAAACTTTGTTCCTTGCTTCTAGATTTGTTTTTCTTTGTGTTGGATCTTATCTATGGCAAAGACCTCAACAGATATGCGTATACCCATGGACCACCCCTAATGAGATGGGTATGGGGGAGCTAAATAGGGATGAAAGAGGGTATAAAGATTTTTAAAATTCATTTGACGGATATGGGGTGGGTATGAATTATTATCTTCCGACCCAAACCAGACCCAATTATGTATTTCAAACATGTTTGTGAGTCCTTTTTATGAGTCTTGCTATTGATGCTGCTCAAATGTCACAATTTTTCTTTTTCTTTTTTTTTAATTATGCAAATATGAAGATGAATAAAAATATTTAATAGATCATGATTGCTTATGGAGTTTTATTGTTAATATTGTCTATATATTTTTTTTATATGAGGTAGGTATTGAGGCAGGTATGAGGATACCCAATTAAAAATTAATGGGCATGTATGCGAGTATTGGGGGTTAAAATCACAATTAGAGGTGGTAACCCTCGGCCCCACCTGACCCATTGTCATCCATATCTACGAAACCACACCATCTTAAAGGATTTTGGTTGATTTTAGGATTTGGGCCGCGTCGTACAAGACTCGATTGACTGCGGCAAGGTGGTTAGAGAGGACGGAGGAATGGGAGAAGAGGAATGTGATCGAAATAACAGATTATGCATTGTCATTTGAAAAGTTAATTCCATTCGTAATTTGTGAATGCATACACATTACATCATATCAGATGTTGAGAATGTATAAAAGTCTCACATTGGCTAGTGAAGGGACTTTGGTGGTATTCGTAAAGGATGAGCTACTCCCCCCCACTGTCATTTGGTTTTGGGGTGGAACCTCAATTTCCATCATGGTATCAGAGCAAGGTTGCTCACGTGTCCGCTTAATGGTCGCACGTGCTCCGTGTCCCTAGTGTGTGTTGTTCACCTATTGGCTTGAGAGTCGCTGCGCGTGAGGGGGCGTGCTGAGAATGTGGTGTGATAAAAGCCCCACATTGGCTAGTGAAGGGACCTTGGTGGTATTCATAGAGGATGAGCTACTCCCCCCCATTGTCATTTGGTTTTTGGGTGGAACCTCAATTTCCTTCATGGTATCAGAGCAAGGTTGCTCACGTGTTGGCGTAATGGCCGCACGTGCTCCATGTCCCAGTGTGTGTTGTTCACCCATTAGGTTGAGAGTCGCTATGCGTGAGGGGGTATGTTAAAAATGTAGTGTGATAAAAGCCCTACATTGGCTAGCGAAGGAACCTTAATGGTATTCATAAAGGATTATGCTACTTCCCCCATTGCCATTGGATTTTGGGGTGAAACCTCAATTTCCTTCATCAGATCATTTCCTATTGGACTTTGTTATGTTTTACAGGGTAGATAAGCTTTCGTATTGGCAAATTGTTTAATATTAACGGATGTTGACATTGAAGTGGAATATTCTAAGGTTTTGTCTCCACTTGCTTTGTAGTTTGTAATATAAAATCAATCGAACATGATATGTGGTATTTTCAGTGAGCAAGAGTTTCTCCATATTTTCCAAAGCAGTGCATAATTGCACGCGTTGAATTTCCTAGAAAGAGATTTGGAATTTGATGCCTTTGTGTGCAGAGCAAGAAAATTCAAAGTTTTGGATTTTCCTGGATCTGAAGTTGGAATAACACATTCACAATATGGAGTCCTATTTTAATTTTTTTTTAATGAAAAAGAGACATATAAATACATTAATTTGTAAAATGTGTTACATGGACAATCAAACAATTCAAATGAAAACGCAACAAAAAGTCCAAAGTGGAAAACTAGTAGATTGGGCATCATAGTAGTTTTGTGTTTATATATATATATATTCTATTATAGTACACATTTGGTGCTCGTAATTAAGAATGACTAAATTTCTATTATTAGAGAAAATAATTTTTCTCTACAAAAGAATAACCCCCAATCAATAATTGCGGCCTAACGTGCCCACCAAGCCGAGAAGTCCAAATGCAGACAAGGACTTGGCAAAAGTTTCCACTTTCATCTTTACATATCAAACACATATTTTGACGATAGAGCGTAAAGTGGTACATACTAGGGGTGGGCAAAATATCCCGAAAATCCCGTATCCCGAATTCTCGTCCCGAATCCCGTCCCGAATTATCCCGTCCCGTTCGGGATTAATTGCAAAATTAGCTTATCCCGTCCCGTCCCGTCCCGATTTAATTTTTTCGGGACGGGACGGGATGAGAAATTTTTATCCCGAAATCCCGTCCCGTCCCGTATAATATGCATGGTATTAAATAAATAATAAAAATCCCTTAAGTGTCACCATTTTATTGGCTCAAAAACAAGTGTATACTAAAAACATATGTACCTCATCACATGTAATATTGTACATATCATTTGAACTCCGTTTTACTTGAGATTTTGAAAGAAGTCAGTTTCACATGTTTACTTATGATCTGCAAATTTTCGACTCCATCTCATGAGGGGTTGAATTTTGATGAATTTTACAAAAACGATCGACGCCCAGTTTTTTATTTGTGTAATAATCTGTTTTTGGTTTCTTTTGGTGAACATATCATTTGAACTCCGTTTTACTTGAGATTTTGGAAGGAGTCAGTTTCACATGTTTACTTATGATCTGCAAATTTTCGACTCCATCTCATGAGGGGTTGAAGTTTGGTGAATTTTACAAAAACGGTCGACGCCCAGTTTTTTATTTGTGTAATAATTTGTTTTTGGTTTCTTTGGGTGAACATATCATTTGAACTCCGTTTTACTTGAGATTTTGGAAGGAGTCAGTTTCACATGTTTACTTATGATCTGCAAATTTTCGACTCCATCTAATGAGGGGTTGAATTTTGGTGAATTTTACAAAAACGGTCGACGCCCAGTTTTTTATTTGTGTAATAATCTGTTTTTGGTTTCTTTTGGTGAAGTGCTCTTAGCATATTTAGATAGATTTTGATTTATCATATTTGAGTTAGCTTGTTTAGTTTGAAGTTGATAAAATTTTTATAGGATAATCCCGTCCCGTCCCGAACCCGTCCCGATTAAATTCGGGACGGGACGGGATGGGACTAATTCTTAAAAACGTTTATCCCGTCCCGTCCCGTTTCAAATAATCGGGACCGGGACGGGATGAAGGTCATCCCGTCCCATCCCGTCCCGTGCCCACCCCTAGTACATACACTCGAATTCGCAATTCCGTATTGTCTCACACTCATAGAGATCGATGCTTTTTGAATATCATGCATTTACCTTTTAACCGTTCTTTATTAATACTGGCATTATTGGTATGGAGAAAAAAAAAATATAAAATACGAGCAAATCAAAGAGGAAAGATTGAGTTTGGGTTTCTTCTTGAAGAGCACCACTTGATGTCATGATCCACAAGACGACGTTATTTCTTGGTTCACAAGCCAACTTTAATACCTTGACAGATACAAACTTCAACACAATATTTTGATAATGCTAAAATGAAGCTTTCATTTGGCATTGCGCTAATTAGTCACTTTCATCCATTGTTTCTTAGAAACAAGGGGAGATAGCTCCACCATATAAAAAATCCACTTGTAATGATCAATGAGCTTATAGTACTCCATACTAGAGTTGACTAGTACATGCAAAGGTTTTTGTCTACTACTCAATGAATACTGACTGTTCACAAAATTTATAAAATAATTAGTTCCAACTGCCTACTCCCACCTTCATTGGACTCTTATGTAGTTATGTCAAACACAAATGTGCATGTGCATCTTATTCATGACTAAATTGTTGGTCTTTTGTTATCATTCCTATTATAAATGGTTGAATCCTAGCTCCCAACTCCATTACCTTATAAAGAAAAAAATACAACTACATTGAACTTTTATTTATACTAAACACAAAATGTACATCTTTATTCATGACTAAATTTATAAATGGTTAAATCCCAGCTCTTGAACTTTTATTTATACTAAACTCAAAATGTACATTTTATTCATGACTAAATTTATAAATGGTTAAATCCCAGCTCCTAATTCCTAACTCCCAATTCCATAAAACTCTTATATGTTGAATTGATTTTTTGCATATATGATCTATAAAGGATATGTAGTTAAAATATGAACGACTTGTTAGTTGATAGTTTTGGCCACCTCATTATTATGTTGGTTAGTCAATAAGCTCGCATCATGATAGTGGCATATGAGATAATATTGTTTTAATAAAAATGGCAGTTGCACGTGAAACATAAATAACAATTTACCTTACAATATATTCGGACTGTTCAAATTCCCTAGTGTAAATTCCTTTCTCTTAATCTTGAGTTTAAACTTGAAAAAAGTGATCGAACTTGAACTTGCCTATCATGGACAAATAAACCTCAAAACGAGGTACAACAACGAAGATATACATTCTGCTGAACAAGGTGAGATGCTCTTTTTATCAAAATTTGTTTTTTTATGTAACATTCTTTTGTCTGCTGGTTATATACAAAAAAATAAAAATATTGTGAGAGAGTGAGAGAGAGAGAGTGAGCGAGCATGTTTTATGTGGAACAATTTTTGGCTGCTTTAGCTTGAGCAGCCTTGGCTGCTCAAGCCCCCCATTTTTACACTTTCTCGTAAATTATTTTCATGATTTTAAACGGTTCACTTTATTCATTAACATGTCAAGATCATTCCTACAAAATTTCAATCAAAACGGAGATAATTTGGTTATCTAACTTTGTAAAACATATCGACGGTTCGTTTAATGCCTAATTATACCGTTCATATAGTTCATACAGTTAGATAACCAAACGATCTCCATTTTGATTGAAATTTTGTAGGAATGATCTTGACATGTTAATGAATAAAGTGAACGATTTCGATCATGAAAACAATTTACGAGAAAGTGTGAAAATGAGGGGCTTGAGCAGCCTTGGCTGCTCAAGCTAAAGCAGCCAAAAATTGTTCTTTTATGTGGACTGGGAGCGAAGCCCGTGACACGTACTCCTTGAATTCTGAGTCCACTAATGTAAAAGATAAGCTGACGTCCTTCTCGTGTACTAATTTGACTCATTATAATCTGAAAACAACCATTTTAATCGCATGAGAAATATGATTATAGTCAAACTTATCTTAAAACTAGACTAGAAGCCTACATCCCAAGTTCGCACAATATGTAACAGCATTCTTAGGTAATGGCGGAACTACCCATAAGGCTAAGGTAGCTGTAGTTCAATGAAAGTTTGATCAAATTTACCCTTTAATTCTCTATATTTATAATTTAACCCAATAAGAAATTTTAATATATCATATATAGCTCAACATAATTTTTTACCCAAATTTAAAAATAACTCACCTAACCCACTTCTTCATACCAAAAATGTATTCTATTCTATGGAATCACAAACAAACTATGTTTTATCAAATGTGTATTCTAATATTACATTTTCTTTCTTATATATATGATTCTTTTATATTGAATGTTGTTGGAAATTTATTAATGGATATTCAAGAATAAGTTTTTGATACAAAATTATAATTGTGGAAGCCAAAATAATCCCGACTAGTTAGAACACGCCATGTGGATTCTAATCTCGAAAGGACGAACATACCCTTAATGGAGATTACGAATCGCTACGTCGTCATCTCGGTCAAAGGGAGATCACGAGACCTCCATGAAGTTCATCTCCTCTCGAGGAGGGCCCTTCAGAGACCACCACATCTCGCGAATTGATCTCGGAGATCAGACAACATTCAAGTGCATTAAATCTCATTTAATGCATTTAATGCTCATAATCAACTGCCAAAGGAAGATCCTCCTACAAACACTATAAATAGTGGTCATCATTTGCCATTCAAGGTAATCACAAAATCCTCCATAAACTCCTAAGTTTCAAGAATATTTGACTTAGGCATCAGAGGTCCTTTGGCAAACCCCCCACCGGGGTTAGTCAATTCCTTTGATGTTATTTTCTTTGTTTTGCAGGTTTGTTCGTCATTCAACAAGGTGAACGAAATTTGTACAAACAATAATTATAGGTTATATTATACAAAGATTACAGGGAATATTAGTATACATAAAAAAAAAAAAGAATTAACCGTTAAGGTTCAAATTAACAGTTTTATAGTTAGCCCCCTGTAAAAAATTTCTGGCTCCGCCACTGTTCCTAGGGCACGTAAGAATGATATCCTAAGTTTTTACAATCAAGAAGTATAGGTTTGTTAAAGCAAGTAGTAAAGAGGGCATGAGTTGCAGAAAAAAAGAAAAGAAAAGGTAAAGTGAACGTGCAGGCATGGAAATATAATAACTAAATTGACTACATAAAAGCAAAAGTAAGTGAAAGACGATGAAAAAGGATGTGAAACACAAGAAAAAAGTTAAAGGAAAGTAGGATACTAGAAGGATTTCTATTTAGATCATACTTATATCTTGTCAATATAGATATAAATGATATTTCCCTCGTGTTTGCTATAGCAGGAATGTTGAATCAAAAGCCACTTGGCGTTCTAACCCAGTCTCAACACTACACTTTTCATACTGAGACAAACGTCGGAAATATAAATAGTCTAGTCCGGTGTGGAATGAACTTTTAATCATAGAATCAACAATCATACATATAAGAGAAAAAGCAAATAAAAGATGGTGAAAAGTACCAACACTAGCGGAAGCAAGTGAACACAAAAAAAGTTTGTTCTCTTTTTGCATCTAGAATTCACATTTTTTACATCAACTTTTACCGGAATGAAAAGCAAAAGCAAGTGAAATATGATGAAAGTAACAAATGGTTGTAAGATAGTCTATAGTGCACACTTAATGATTTACACAGGATCTGGACATGTTTATACTAGTTCGGTTCAAATTTTCCAATGAGGCATCCTAGTGTCGAGGTGTGCAAAGAATAGTTTTGCATGGTGGTGGTCTGCCTTTCTATTTGTTGCTTTCCTGCAGCAAAAGCCACAAAAACTGCATGATTGACCAAAAAAAAAACAAAAAAAAAAAAAAAACTGCATGATTTGTCATATCTTATCTACAAATAACTTGACCCAAAAAAAAATCAACATGTAAGGTATTTTACCAACTTGACCCAAAAAAAAAGGGGAAATTATCTAAAATAGGTTCATGGAGAAACTTTTGTTCCAAATTGTTGGGTAAGCCAAATTCATTCTAAATAGGCAAATGTATTGCCTTATTGCACTACAAGCCCTTTATGACTACGACCACACTACGATGGACTACAAGTCTACGACGACACCACAGTGGACTATGACCACACTACATTGGACTACGATTACACTCCGGTGGACTAGCATGAAATGATTAATTGGTGAGGGGAGGGTCAAGGAGGCAAAAGGAGGAAGGCTAGGGTGTCGACGAGGAGGTCGAATGAGGCGGCGGTGAGGGGAGGGTCAGGGAAGGACTTGGCATATTGGAACAAGGTGAGGGCAATTTTGGGATTGTGGGTGAGGAGGAGGAGGGTGCGGTGGAGGAGGTGGCCATCGTCGTTTCCCAGGAGATGATGTGGTCGGTGGC
Organism: Spiraea crenata; assembly: GCA_033992175.1. Classification (NCBI taxonomy): domain Eukaryota; kingdom Viridiplantae; phylum Streptophyta; class Magnoliopsida; order Rosales; family Rosaceae; genus Spiraea; species Spiraea crenata. Next base: position 828,871 of record JAVBHV010000010.1, on the reverse strand, counting down.
GGGGTAGTCGATGAGCTGTACATTTTGGTCAGAAATAGTGTTGGAAGGAGAGCAACATCCCCTCACAGTTGTCCATCATCAAGACCACATTGGATTGGATCGAAATTTTGAGAGTAAGAAGACAAAAAAAAGGAAATATTATTGAGGTTTTTGGGAGAAATTAAGGAGAGAATTGATGTTGGCTTGGTGTGAAAGTGTGTGAGGAGGATAGGAACTTGTTGGGGGGATAAAAATGATGTTGTTGGGGGAAAAATTATAGCGGAAGTACCAGAGGCGGAGGGGTGCACGACGGCGGAGGAGCTTGGGCCGCTGAAGAAGGAAGTGAATTTGTGTTTTCTGAAATGGACTATGATCACATTACAGTGGACTAAGATCACACTACAATTGGATTATGACCACATTACAGTTAGACTACAACCACACTATGGTGGACTACGACCATTAGGGATTTAATTGCAAACTACTATTCATAATTTTGCTTAGTGTAGAACTGATCGCTGCCCGCTACCTATTTTGGAACAAAAATTTCCCCATGGGCATAATTTCCCAAAAAAAAAAAATCAACATTTTTACCGACTTGACCCAAAAAAAATCAACATGTACAAGGTGTTTTGCCAATTTGTGCTTATCACTTATCTTCAGACCTCAGTGCTTGGTTGTCCTCTTGTGTCGGACATTAGTTAGCTCATTATCGTTTGGGCCTCTGACCCCAATCCACAAGAAATAAAATTTCTCCATACATTTTTCATATCAGTTACAGATACGTTACACGTAGAACTTTTTTTCATGAGTAAATATTCTTAAAAATTTCAAGAATATAACCTCAAGTCCGCAAAGAAGACGACACAACTGTTAAATTCAATTTATTCCTTGTTTCCTGTTTTATTCGGACTGAAAAAACCAAAATCAAAATGCCATGAGGAGTGGTCACATACGAAAGACGGTATAGACCACGAAATACAAGTAGGAGTTTCAGGCATTAAAGTCTTACAAACAAAAAATGATGATCATTTTTGAAGGCGATAGGAAGGAATAGCAAAAAGATGATTGGCCCTTGGAACGGTTAGACCAAACTCTTCAGTCATGTCCAACTCATGCGGCAATGTGTTATTTGGAAGTTCCCAATTAAAACAATGGACCAATTGGGCCAACACTAACTGGACCACAGTAAGCGCCAATTGAATTCCAGGACACCGTCTCCGACCGGACCCAAACGGAATAAGCTGAAAGTGGTTTCCCCGAACATCAACGTTAGTCCCCTCAAACCTTTCCGGTATGAACTTGTCTGGATCGGTCCAAGCATTCGGGTCTCTCCCAATCGCCCACGCATTTATAATAACGCGTGATTTTTTGGGTATGTGGTAGCCATTGACAGTGCAATCTTCAATGGATGCGTGAGGAACCAATAATGGAACCACTGGATACAGTCGCAATGTTTCCTTCACTACCATTTCCAAGTAGCCCAATTTCTCCAAGTCTGATTCCTCAACCATTCTTTCCATGCCCACTACATTTTCTAGCTCTTTTTGGACTTTCTTCATTACGGGTGGATGCCTCATGAGTTCAGAGAGCGCCCACTCGATTGCTGTTGCTGATGTGTCCATTGAGCCCGCAAGAATGTCCTGCAGTAAGAAATTTTATAGATCTAATATATTAAATTGATCAAACTCATTGCACTTGACCTATTAGTCTAGCAACATTTCTGGATAATTATTTTTTCCGTTCCCAATATTGGAAGATGTTCTAATTAATTCAAAACCTCTATCTAACAATTAGTTATAAAGACTAATTACTTATAAAGGAAAATTATAAGTAATTATATGGAAGCTTCATCAAGTGCCTTATATGTAAATTGACTTGTGTTTGGGTATGTGTACACATACCAGCATGATGGCTTTGATATGGGACCGTTCAATTCGGTATTCAGAATCTTCAGAGCCCATGAAGCTGACCATGACATCAACAAAGTCCTTAGTTCTCTCTTCATCCTTGGATTGAATATGCTCATCAATGATCTTCTCAAAAAAGACATCAAACACCTTGTGAACCGCTTTCATGCGCTTAGTGAACCCTTGGAGGTCAAGCGGAGCAATCCAAGGAATATAATCACCCAAATTAGTGGCAGCTCCCAATTGCAACCCTTCCCTAATCACAGACATAAAACCTTTCTCATCAAACTCCTCGTCCATGAACTTCAAGCCGAACACCATCTGGCAGCTCATGTCCAAGCCGAAGGACAAAATCTTGTCACTAATATCAATAGCAACGCCTCCATTTCCGGCAGCCTCTTTAATAGAGTCAATAAGGAGAGTTACTTTTTCTTTTCTCATGGACTTGAAAGAGTTGATTTTGTGGTTGCTCAGCAATTCAACCGTGCACATCTTGCGGGTGTCGCGCCAATATGAGCCGTACTCAGCAAAGCTCAAGTTCTTTTGCCCGTAAGAGATGTGCTTTGAACCTTCATGATTTGGCCTACTTGCGAAAACAAGGTCGTGTGTTTTGAGGAAAAGCTCGGCAGCCTGCGGAGACGATACGACAATCGTGTCCATAAGGCCTAATCGCATGTACATGATGTCGCCGTACTTTTGGGCTAGGTGATGAAGATCTTTGTTAGGGAACTTCCCTAACAAGTGGAAGCTTCCGAAAATGGGGAAACCTCTCGGACCAGGAGGCAGCATATTCTTCCTGCTGATCTTGCCTTTGAATATCCATGATTGCAGGATGTGAGCGAGTGCAAGCAAGCCAATTGCTGCCCAAATCCAACCCATTGCTCTTTGTGGATGATTTCAAGTGGCAAAGGTCTTAATAATGTGTTTGATAAAATGTGTGGATGGTTGTTAAATAGATTTGTTGGGCACTAGGTGATTATTTTACTTGTAAAAGATAGAAGAGTTGTAGATCAATTGACATGCTGAACCCTGAAGAAAATGGACCAATATTCATGTCTTGGTGCGCAAGTAGGACAGCTTTCTTTCTTTTCTTGGTGTGCAAGTAAAAAATGGACATGTGTCAGCAAGAGTCTTCGGCACTAGCTTCTTACTTTCTCCAAAATTTTGTCTTTCCGTGCTCATCACTGCATGTTTTATTTAGTCTTTTCCAGTTTTATATAGTTTGTTAAAAAACTTCGAAGATTTTGGAAAGTTGTGTCATGTTTCTGTAAACAAACTAATATATTTCGATAAGAATTTCTTGTCTATGTTATGTAATTTTATTTTTTTGTATCGTCACGGGTTCTTCTGACAAATGATAGGACACATACTTTTGAACGAGGCTTAAATTTGTATATAATAAATCATAAAAAACTAACAACTTAGTATCAAAATGTACTGTAATTAATGTATATTGTTATTGCATAAATGATGTCAAACCTTAACCTCTTCAAATAAAGGGGATAGGGCCGGGCCGGGTTTTAGGTGAGCCCGAAAAAAGCCCAAAACTGATCGGGCCTTCAATTTTGAAGCCCGTTGGAGGGCCCAATCTCTTCGGTCCGGGTCGGGTTTTGGGCCCGAAAATTCGGGCCGGGTTCGGGTTGAGCCGGTTAAAGCCCGACCAAATTTCCCGACAAAAAAAAAAGACGCCGCCGAGTCGCCGACGACGAAGGAGACGCAGTCGACTGGAAGATCTGTGGGGAGGACGACGACAAGCTATGGCGAAGACGACTTGTCGACGACGCTGGACCAAGGACGAGCTGGACGACGACGCGAACGGATCTGGGTGCGATTGACGAAGATGATGAACGGAGGCTAGGTGCGATTGACGATTGACGATTGATGATGAACAGAGGCTAGGTGCGATTGACGACGACGCTGGACCAACGACGTGCTGGGCGATGACGCGAACGGAGGCTGGGTGCGATTGACGAAGACGACGAGCTCGATCGGACGACGACGGCGACGTGCTGGAAATGACGACGAACGGGTTTGGGTCCCTTTCGTACAGCCGTTGGATCAAATCCAACGGTTGAAAATTGAGGATGTGAAAAATGATTAGGTGTTTAAGTTCTATTTTAATACATATGCAACCATTTGTTGAACGAATTATATATGGACAAGTGTATTCGGGTTTTCAAGGTCCGGGCCGGGCTTTCAAAAACAGAGCCCGTACTTGGGCTCGAAAAATTCGGGTCGGGCCGGGCTATTTCCATTCGGGCTTCGGGCCTTAAAATTACAAAGGCCCATTTGAGTTTTTTAGGTCGGGCTCGGGCCGGGTTCCGGGTTTTGGGCCGGGTTTTCCCACCCCTAGCAGTAGCGGCTAGCCTCATTGTGCATATGGTGTGGATCAGTCTCACCATCATCAATCCATGCATGTAATCTTTGCTACATCTTTAAGAAATCATTAGAAAAAGCATAGGCATCGATCAGCGCAACTAGATGATGAGATCCAAAGAGTGGCTCGAATCTATTGTTAAAAAGCTCTCCGCTGCCGTCGATCAGAGAGACCATCCGACGGTGCTAATGTTTTCTGCTGTTGATGTCTACAGGTGCTTCATGATCGGTTTGGAGGTGATGGACGCCATTAAGGGTGCTCAAGGTCTGAAGAAGAACAAGTAGGTTTAGTTACAACTTGTCCTAGTTGGAAAGATCTGAGATCCAATATACATTTCCCTAATTTATGCACTCTCCGATCAAAACACCATTACATGGATTAGCATGTAGATAATCCACGGGGTAATTTCATCTAATTTGGTGATATATAGAGTCTACTGGGCAATTTCACCCAATTTCACTCATCAATTTTTACAGCGGCCAAGAGAGTTTTGCACCATTTTACACCCTCGTAATCGGCCCCTCTCAAATTGAGGAATTTGTCCGATCTCCTTCTTATTCAATTTTGCAACAAAAACCAATAATAGAACTCGTACTCCTTTTGGAAAAGGAGATTGTATCCACACCCATTATATTTCCCTTCCCACCCAACACTACATTTTTGTCATAAAAAGTTCCCAAATTACCCTCAAATGGAAGATAATGTTTCATAAGAACTTGATGTAATTAGACACATATATACTTTCTTCATGGGCTTTCACCGAAATCAATAAAGATACAGGGAGAGTGGCGAGGTTAGTGGCAAGGGCTTTTCATCGGCTAAGTGCTTGTTTGTCAATTTTATTTTAACTTTCAAGTTCACGAAAACAATGTTTGGGTTTGAAAAATAAACTTATTAGGTTCTTATTTTTTCTGTAATGTATGGGTAATTTTGGAAGCTTCAGGGAAAAAAATGTAGTATTGGGTGGGGGAAGAGAAATAATGGGTGTATATAAAAATTCCCTTTTGGAATATATGAAATCGAGAATAAACAAACAAAATCAAATGTGGGATAGTAGTTTCCGTAGGCTGCATGGGAGGTGGGTTCAATTTCCATATGAAATTGATGAATATGGGTTTATTTTTCTGTTACTAGCCGCAATGCCCGCAATTCTCGTGTACGTACATGAATAGAATTTGAGGTATGAAGAAACTCCTCATGTATGTGGGTTTTTTTTTGATCGGATTGAAATGTAGTTTTGGTTATGGTAGAGTGTGTTTAGAAAAGCTATATTTTTGCTTGGTTGGTTTGTCAAAGTACAATATTATCCATGGTAAGGGAGAACATGTTTTATTGGTAGTTTCTGTTTTAAGGGCGTTTTTCGTCTAATGCTTTATGAAGCTTTTTTCATTGGACTGAAATACCCCCGTTGCTTTTTGCATAAAGGTTAATGAAACTTGATTTTCTTGAAATTGTAGTGTTTTGCAGAGATATTTTGGTCAAATTTGAAAACTGCTAAACAACCCTATTTGTTTTATAATAGTAGAGATGTTGATTGGTTTTATATTGGCGTCTTTACTGTTATACCCCTTTTCTGTTTTAATCCTTTTCAATTAGTAAGGATACTTATAACACAATTAAAAAGGTTGATTTTACTGTCCTACTCTAATTTCCCAAAAAACTTCCGTGTCCAATACTCTTAGAAGTCAAGGGCAATTTCGAATTTCCTTTAAATTTAACAATTTCAACTGTTCCCACCCCCTCCTCGATAAATAAAAGGGACTCTTACCAAAAACTACTACGTGGGTAATAGTATTACCAAAAACACTACTTGAATTTTTTTTTTCTTACAATTTAATACTAAACCAAAACCAACAAGCCCACCACAGCCCACGTGCGTGGGGTCACGCGTCCCACATACTTGATTTGAAAAAAAAAATTGATTTGAAAGAACAGTTCTTCAAATTTGAAGGAACAATTCCTTTGCATTCTGGAACTGTTTCTTCAAATTATGGAACTGCTCCTTCAAATTAGTAAGTGTTCCTTCAAAATCGGCAGTGTTCCTTCAAATCTATAGAGCTGTTCTTTCGAATTCTTGAACAGTTTTGTTTCTTCAAATTCAAGTTTAGTAGAAAACTGTTCCTATCAATTTAGTAAGTGTTCCTTCAAAATGGACAATGTTCCTTCAAAGTTATGGAACTGTTCCTTCAAATTCAAGTTAAATTAATAAGTGTTCCTTGAAAATCGGCAGTGTTCCTTCAAATTTATGAAACTGTTCCAGCGGGTGTGTGTAAGGTTGTTATTAAAAATGTATAAGCCAATTAAAAATCAACATGTGTCAAAGTAGTACTATATTGTAATGTTTAAATTATAGTAGTGTTTATGAGTATTTTGATTTTCATGTAGTACCAAATTGTAATTGTTTCTAAATAAAATGTATCCCCTTTTTATGTGATGTATGAGAAGAACAAAATGATGTGCCACTGACAGAATTCTAAAGAAAATAATTACTAAAAACAGAAAAATTAAAATGGAGCGCAGGTTGTAAAAAGGAGAAGCCTTTAACAATTGCATCCTTTAATTCAAATTCAAATAAGATGCATATCACTTGACCATTATTATTAATAATAAGTTTCTCACATCAACATGCCACGAGGAGTGGTCACATACCAAATCAAGACAGAAAATATAGACAACGAAGTAAAACTAGAAAATTTGACATTAAAGTTCTACAAACACAAAATGATGATCATTTTTGAAGGCGAGAGGAAGGAATAGCAAAAAAAATGGTTGGCCCTTGGAACGCTTATACCGAACTCCTCAGTCATGTCCAACTCATGTGGCAATGTGTTATTTGGAAGTTTCCAATCAAAACAATGGACCAATTGGGCCAACACTAACTGGACCACAGTAAGCCCCAATTGAATTCCTGGACATTGTCTCCGACCGAACCCAAACGGAACAAGCTGGAAGTGGTTTCCTCGAACATCAACGTTAGTCCCCTCAAACCTTTCGGGTATGAACTTATCTGGATCGGTCCAAGCATTCGGGTCTCTCCCAATTGCCCACGCGTTTATAATAACGCGTGATTTTTTGGATATGTGGTAGCCATTGACTGTGCAATCTTCAATGGATGCGTGAGGAATAGAAATGCTCTCCACCGGACGGTCCGGTTGTAGTAAAAACCGGACCCTTCACTTTTTGAATACCGATGGGGCCCACGAGAAAAAAGTTATTTTTCTCACAACCCTTGGATTAAAAACTGACGATTGTGATTGAAAGTCCGATTTTAGTTAACACCGGACGGTCCTGTAGAGATCAAAACCGGCGTGAGGAATCAATAATGGAGCCACTGGATACAGTCGCAATGTTTCCTTGACTACCATTTCCAAGTAGCCCAATTTCTCCAAGTCTGATTCCTCAACCATTCTGTCCATGCCCACTACATTTTCTAGCTCTTTTTGGGCTTTCTTCATTACTTGTGGATGCCTCATGCATTCGGAGAGCGCCCACTCGATTGTTGTTGATGACGTGTCCATGGATGCCACAAGCAAGTCCTGCCGCAAGAAATTTTATAGATTTATATTATTAAATTAATCAAACTCATTGCACCTGACTCATTAGCCTAGCAATATTTCGGGATAATTATCTTTCGGTTTCCAATATTTCAGGTTGTATTTGACATGGGATAAATAGTGGAGTTAAAATTACTGTGTGATTGTGATTATTATACGGTTCAATATGAAGATGAATGGATGATGATGTTGTAGTTAATGAGGAAGCGTGACTTTTGATGGTTCTTTTGCTACTGGATCTTGAATCCAAAACTTTGATGTGGTGATTCCTGGTTCTCTGAATATGAAACCCTAATTTCTCCTCTACAACCGAATAACCAACGAACGGAAATAATTATGTGATATATATATATATATATAGTGCCGTCGGAAGCGGAGGGAATTGTTGATTTGCAATGGTATCATGATTTTAGGAAGTGGAAAACATATTCAAAAACGACTGACATGTGGATCATGTATTCCTGTGAGTTATGCCCACCCTTCGGCATCAATAAAAAGATACAACACCATTAACAAGAGGTTGTGTACAATAATGCTGGTTGTAAAAATCAAATTCATGTTCGTATAAGGGTGATTTTTGAGACGTAAGATAAGTGTAGTGATAAAATTTAAACTAAGTAAAATAAATGATGTGTTTGTAGAGAAGTTTGGATGTAAACATCCAATTGATGAGTATAGATAAAATCATTGTATATAAATTGACGTGTGTTTGGATATATGTGTACACATACCAGCATGATGGCTTTGATATGGGACCGTTCAATTCGGTAATCAGTATCTTCGGAGCCCACGAAGCTGACCATGGCATCAACAAAGTCCTTAGTTCTCTCTTCATCCTTGGATTGAACATGCTCATCAATGATCTTCTCAAAATAGACATCAAACGCCCAGTGAACCGCTTTCATGCGCTTAGTAAACCCTTGGAAATCCAGTGGAGCAATACAAGGAATATAATCACCCAAATTAGGGGCTGCTCCCAATTGCAACCCTTCCCTAATTACAGAATTAAAACCCCTCTTATCAAACTCGTCCTCCATGAACTTCTTCCCGAACAGCATCTGGCAGCTCATGTCCAAGCCGAGGGACGAAAGCTTGTCACTAATATCAATAGCAACGCCTCCATTTCCGGAAGCCTCTGTGATAGAGTCAATAAGGAGAGTTACCTTTTCTTTCCTCATGGACTTGAAAGAGTTGATTTTTTGGTTGCTCAGCTATTCAACCGTGCACATCTTGCGGGTGTCGCGCCAATATGAGCCGTACTCAGCAAAGCTCAAGTTCCTTTGCCCGTAAGAGATGTGTTTTGAACCTTCATGAGTTGGCCTACTTGCGAAAACAAGGTCGTATGTTTTGAGGAAGAGCTCGGCAGCCTGCGGAGACGATACGACAACCGTGTCCATAAGGCCTAATCGCATGTACATGATGTCGCCGTACTTTTGGGCTAGGTGATGAAGATCTTTGTTAGGAAACGCCCCTAACAGGTGGAGGCTTCCGAAAATGGGGAAACCTCTTGGACCAGGAGGCAACATCTTCTTCTTGCTGGTCTTGCCTTTGAATATCCATGATTGCAGGATGTGAAAAGTGCAAGCAAGCCAATTGCTGCCCAAATCCAACCCATTGCTCTTTAGCAAAGGTCTTAATACTGTTGAGTTTGGCTCATAATTGAACCGGACTTTTTGGAATGTGTTAGCAAGTGGTGTGAAGTGGTTGCATGCATTCTCATTTGGCTGCTGCTCTCATGACTTTTGTGTAGGAGTGTTTTCTACACACACGGATGCTGCATGTTTTTTCTTTGCAAGAGTAAATGCATTTAATGCATGGTGAAGACCTTGAAGAGTCTACACTTGTGTAGAGTAGACTTGAACCATTCGGCTGCCCACTTCGCCATGCTCATTTGTCCCCTTTCTTTATTATAAGGAGAGAAAGGAGAAGGTAGATGCACGGCAAGCAAAATAGAGAGAAGAAAGAAGGAAACCATACCTTCATTTGTTCTTCTTCTTTATTGTAAACTTGAGTGAGTGAGCTTGGGTTATTTGGGGCTAAGGGCTTGTGAGTGTAAACACTGTTGTAATTGTCCTCATTGATTATAGTGGAATACTCGTCGTCTCCAAACTAGACTAGGCTCGTTACCGAGGCCGAACCAGTATAAATCTTGGTGTTCTTGTTGTTGTTTGTTTGCTTACTTTATCACCTGTCATATTTGTATTTTCAATCACGATCTAGTACCTATTTGGTTGACGCTTCCGCACAACAAATACTGTGTTTGATAAAATGTGTGGATGGTTGTTATATTAATTTGTTGGGCACTAGGTGATTATTTTACTTGTAAAAAAATAGAAGAGTTGTAGATCAATTGACATGCTGAACCCGGCCGGAATAAAGTGGACAAATATTCATGTCTTGGTGCGCAAGTAGGACAACTTTCTTTCTTTTCTTGGGATACTTTGTCTTTCCGTGATCATCACTCCTTGTTTTATTATGCCAGTTTTCTAGTTTGATCAAAAACTTCGAAGTCTTTGAATTGGTTCATTTACTGCACCACACGAGTTTTTGTTCTTTTCTTTCCACTACGAAATACCTATATCACTTCATCAGAAAGATGTGTCATGACTCATGTTTCTGTAAACAAATGATTATAAAGTTTTGTCACGTTTCGTATGTTATCCCATCTAGATGCATGTAGAGAGGTCCAAACTCATTTCAACAAGTCGTGTTATATAATTTTACTTTTTGTATTGTCATGGGTTCTTCTGGCAAAAAATAGAACACATACGAGTCTTAAATTTATATATAATAAGTCACAAAAAACTAATTAATATATATTGTTATTGCATAAATGCTGTCAAACCTTAACCTCTTCAAATAAAGGGAGAAGAAAATGCTGCTAGCAGTAGCGGCTAGAGCTCATTGTGCATATGCTGTGGATCAGGCTCACCATCATCAGTCCATGCATGTAATCTTTGCTACGTAAGGTGGTTTAAGAAATTATTAGAAAAAGCATGGGCACCGATCAGCGCAACTAGATGATGAGATCCAAAGACCAGCTCGAATCCATTGTTAAAAGCACTCGCCTGCCGTCGATCAGAGAGACCATCCGACAGTTCTAATGTTTTCTACTGTAATGTCTACCGGTGCTAATCCATGCCAAATCTGCAGATGTATTTGCAAGTGTCCTATATTTTTTTTTGTCTCTGTAGAGCTTCTAGAGACTGAAGACTGCTTCTTTGACTGACAAGAGATGGGATTATTGCCTAGAAACACAGTAAATCCAGAAGCTGACCTCCTGGTATTTGGGTCCTAGCCCAATTAGAGTCACTAGAGGCAGTGATAAGAGAGGAACAATTGTCTGATAAACTAATAGGACTAGTTGCATGAATGAAACCAGTCAAAGATAGAGACCCAACGACATAGTGCAGACCTTTATCAAGTGAACTCTTCAAGTATCTAATAATCTTCTATACTAATTGTATATGTACATCAGTTGGAGCTTGTAAGAATTGACAAGCAGTATTAACAGATTAGGCTATGTCAGGACTAGTGAAAGTCAAGTACTGCAATGCACAAACCTGGGTTCTATATACGCTTGGATCTGGAAGTAACTCCCCGTCTATTTTTAACACATGAGGATTTGGCTTACATGGTCCCATGCCTGCCTTGACCAGAACTCTCTTGCATACTTAGACTGATTAATAAAAATATCACCAGATTCACCATATGAGATTTGCAACCCAAGAAAGTAACTCAATCTACCCATATCTTTCATATCAAACACATCACTAAGCTCTGTAACAACTGCTTAAACCAACTTAGGACTAGATCCTGTAATTATAATATCATCAACATATAATAGCAGGATCACAATCTCACTGCCTTCCTTTTTGATGAAAAGGCTAGGGTCAGAATGTGATCCAACAAAACCAATAGCAGGTAAATATCCAGTGAACTTCTCATTCCATGCACAATGGGCTTGTAGAGATTTTTGCAACTTGCATACATGATCTGGAAAATCAGGATGTGTGAAGCCTTGGGGTTGCTGCATATACACTTCCTCTTGCAAATCACCATGCAAAAAGGCGTTTTTGAATCCAACTGTCTCACTTCCTAGCCAAAGTTAGCTGCCAAAGCTAGCACTAATCGTACTATTGTATGTCTGACAACTGGATTAATGGTCTCATCATAGTCCAAACCATGTTGCTGACTAAACCCCTAAGCAACCAAGCGAGACTTGTACCTTGCAATAGACCCATCTACCCATCTGCATTCTTTTTAATTCTGTAGACCCACTTTCTGCCTACAATATGTCATGTATGAGAAGAACAAAATGATGTGCCAATAACATAATCCTAAAGAAAACAATTACCAAAAACAGAAAAATTAAAATGGTGCGCAGGTTGTAAAAAGTAGAAGCCTTTAACAATTGCATATTCAAATTCAAATGACCTGCATGTCACTTGACCATTACTAACTAATAAGCTGCTTACAAACCCAAGTTTTCACATCAACATGCCACGAGGAGTGGTCACATACCAAATTAAGATAGAAAATATAGACAACAAAGTAATTAAAGTAGAAAATTACACATTAAAGTTTTACAAACACAAAAGAATGATCATTTTTTAAGGCGATAGGATGGAATAGCAAATAGATGGTTGGCCCTTGGAACGGTCAGACCAAACACTTCAGTCATGTCCAACTCATATGGCAATGTGTTATTTGGAAGTTCCCAATCAAAACCAATGGACCAATTGGGCCAACACTAACTGGACCACAGTAAGCCCCAATTGAATTCCAGGACACCGTCTCCTACCGGACCCAAACGGAATAAGCTGAAAATGGTTTCCCCGAACATCAACTTTGGTTCCCTCAAACCTTTCCGGTATGAACTTGTCTGGATCGGTCCAAGCATTCGGGTCTCTCCCAATTGCCCACGCGTTTATAATAACGCGTGATTTTTTGGGTATGTGGTAGCCATTGACAGTGCATTCTTCAATGGATGCGTGAGGAATCAATAATGGAACCACTGGATACAGTCGCAATGTTTCCTTGACTACCATTTCCAAGTAGTCCAATTTCTCCAAGTCTGATTCCTCAACCATTCTGTCCATGCCCACTACATTTTCTAGCTCTTTTTGGGCTTTCTTCATTACTTGTGGATGCCTCATGAGTTCGGAGAGCGCCCACTCGATTGTTGTTGATGACGTGTCCATGGATGCTGCAAGCATGTCCTGCAGTAAGAAATTTATAGCTTATTGCACCTGACTTATTAGTCTAGCAAATTATCTTTCCGTTTCCATTATTGGAAGAGGTTCACGTTCAAAATCTCTACCCCACAATTAGTTAAAAAATTTAATTACTTATAAAGGAAAGTGAAAAATGAAAACTCTCACTCCACCCAACATCTCCAACCCATTCCATCATCCTCGCTGCTCTTGTTTCTCCCTTCTCCTCTTCTTAATTTGTTGTCTCTGTAGCCTAAGAAACATCAATCCCAAAAACCCATCAATTCCAATTCGGTCTACTTTATTGGTTTCCAATCTCACAAAAACTTTGTAAATTTTAATAAATTTATGAGATAAATTTGATATTGTTGTAGTAAACCCTATTTAGATATGATTGTGTAAACTAGTTAGAAAACCTATACGGCCTCTATTTAATAGACAGGCCTAGTCCCGTCAGGATTTGGCAAACCCTGAGATGGTTCACTATAAATAAAGGCACGAGTACAAGGAGGCAAACACACCTTAACATATATTATTTGTCTTCTCTTTGTGTGCAGACTTCTCTCTCTAACCTTCGAATCAATCAGTTCTACAACACATTATCAGCATGACGTTCCAACGTTGTGCGTAGGAGATTGAAGGTCCATGTAACAAGAGATCTCGACACCCATTTCAAATCACTACTCGTTCTTCAACAAGTAACCCTAAACTTAATTTCAATTTGATTTTGTTTATGTGCAATGTTTGTATATATCTATGCCATAATCAAACTGTTGTTGAAAGTTCGTTGTTGAAAGTTGTATGTGGTTTAATTGTATGTTCAATCCTTGTCATGAATATGTGTTTTCAACTATCGAATTCTATATGGTTTACTCTATGTTGAAAAAGATAGAAGAAAAGGGAAAATTAGGGTTTCCACGACAGGCAGCGCTGAGCCGAGCCTAGCTGCACGCCAGAAGCCGAGTCATTCTGAAGCCGAAGGCATGCTAGAAGCCTCGTTGCATTGAGCTGAGCTTAGCTAAAGCCGCACTCCTTGAAGCCAAGTTGTAAGCTGAGCCGCGCCAACGCTTGGGCCTGATGCCCCTTCTTTGTTCAATTGCGGGTCTTTAAGGCTCCTTGGCCCAGCACGCCCATTGTTTTTATACTTGCGGGCCACAAGCCCGTATGCGCAGATTGGACTGAATTCCAATCAACATAGCCCAGCAGGCTGCGTACACATATCAGGCCGGATCCCATTGATCTGAGACCATCAATTGTTTATGTTTCCATTGGTGTATTTGTACATATTTGTATATGCAGGTTGTATGAATCAGAAGTTCATCATAAACCTCGAACCCAAAGTTTCAAGTGTACGATAACATAAAAAACCAGGAAACCAACGGCCCAACAGACCATGGATCCTGTAGATCTAAACACTGTTATTTTTATTGTTTTCTTGCATTTTCTTTCGTATATTTGTATTCATTTAAATTTGTAGGTAATTGAACCCGAAGTTCATATTAAGTCTCAACCCAAAGTTTCGAGCATATACTATCATAGAAACCCGAAGTTTCGAACTTGAAGTTCCTAAAATATCACCACATAGGTCATAACCCAAAGCTATGCGCTATAATTGGAAGTTCTATGCTATGACCTAACGTCACATGTTATAAACGTGAAGTTTGTATGTTAAAATCTAAAACCATATGTCATGGAATTTGAAGTTCTTTAGTTGTTGTTTGTAGATGTTGTTGCCAGAAGCTCTACTAACACAACGTTTTCCTTCCTTACCCGGGTAAGGGCTCTCGAAGGGCATATTGATCACCCGAAGATGATGTATGTATTTGCTTGAAGCAAGACATGATTGGCAAAATTTATACTCTCATGACTTGAAATCTATGAATGAGTATAGTTCTAAAGGTTGTAGAATCTAATCGATTTTCATGCCTCTAATGTGCTCATGCAGCAGCAATAGAGATAGCAGAAATGACCAAGTCCTCAGATCTGATCACTACTCTGTTGTTTGCTAAAAAAAAAAAACAACATACTTGTATCCACTCGCTCGAAACGCTCCCTTTTTCCTGAAGCAAATGCTAAGTGATTTCTGGAGGTCAAACCGCAATTCTTTGGCACCAAATGCTCTCCCATCATTAGGGGGAGATAAGATCATTCCTATAGAATGAGTAATGGTCATTCCTGAAGAATGAATAACGACGTGAGTGAACATTAGGGAAAGGAACTTACCCGAAACCAAGATTAGCCAATCATATGCTATCACTATAGTGGTACAACCATTGATCGCGCACTTGTCGTGCTTATACCAATGTTGTTGATGAGTATCATTCTGATAGGCAACCAAGGGAGACATGGAATGGCTTTGTTTAGCTGGAACAATGAAACTTCCGATTATTAATTCTATTTAGAATTTAAGTCCAAGTTTTAGTGTTTGTTTTAGTATATGTGAACATAGTTCTCGAATATCAATTAATTGAATCAATTGGAACCTGCAGTTTCCATGTGACCGATTTCAATTAATTTAGGTTAAGGTATGATTAGTGGCAAGTTAGTTGTCTGGCAGACTGTGCAACTACGTATGCACATAGTCTCCCTAAATTGAGATACTCCATGAATGGAGATATATTCATAACTTCTTACCTAAACAAAAACATAAATAGGCCTTATACTCACATGGTTCCCGAAGAACGTTATTGAGTCTTAAGGATATTCGAATGAACGATTACCACACTGAAACCTCTGAAGAAAATGGAAGGTCATTATAGCTTTTATATACGACAGAAAACGTATATTGGAAAAGTTAGAGCGCCTACCTAATGGATTGTTTCTCACAACCATTCGCTTTATAGAAGCACATCATGTGCCCGGCCTGATGTCCCCCAAAATTGATGTTTTCTAGCTTTGGCACGACCGTTTGGACACCCAGGTTGCAACATGATGACCCAGATTATGAAAACATCACGCGGACATCACCTAATGTCGAACAATGTCCATACCATTAAGACCTTTTTGCAAAACATGTTCATTGGGAAAGTTGAAGACTTGACCATTCCCTACAAAGATACTTTACGCACTCCTTCTTTTCTTCAGTGGATTCAAGGGAATATGTGGACCATTCCAACCAATACACGGACCATATAAAGATTTCATGGTTTTGGTTGATGTACCGACTCGTTGGTCACATGTCTTTTGTCCACATGAAATGCTGCAGTTGCTAAACTCTTGGCCTTGATTGAGGCCTCACCACCCTAGATATCAGTTGTTGTTCGGAAGACTGCATAACGTCGGAGAGTTTATATCGAAGGTTTTCGATGATTATTGCACATCCCTTAGGATTGAGATTGAACATCCAGTTCCCTAAGTTCATACGCAAAATGGTCTCGCAGAAATGTTCATTAAATGCCTTCAAATGACTGTCTCGATGTTGGTGATGTACACAACGTTTCCCCTTTTTTGCGTAGGACTATGCCATTATGCATGCAGGTATATTGGTGCGCTTGAGGCCCATCTCTACTCACTCTTGTTCAGTGTTACAGTTGGTTACTTGGTACAAACATGATTCACTATACTTACGCAATTATGTGCCAGTTGCGCCACCGCAACTTACCAATATGGGTCCTCAAATGGGAATCCTTGTCGGTTATGATTTCACCTCCATTATGAGCTTTTACGAGCTATTGAAAGACAATATGTTTCTCTCAAAATTTGTGGATAGTTACTTTGATGAGATAGTCTTCCCGCTGTTAGGAGGAGCAAAGAACGTCTACGTTCCTGAAGAACAGAGTGAATTGACGTGGACTTACCCACTTTGTCTCGTCTTGATCCCTGAATCGCTCAGTATGATAAGCAAGTGTGACATGTTCTAGATCTTTAGAGTATTGTTCAAACATGCCAGATGCCCTCTATGACCTAACCAAAGTGACGAGATCACATATACTAGTTGCAAACAAGCTTGTAATGAAGACTTCCCCATAGGACGCAAAGTCATTCCCGAAGAATGCAACATCCCCGTATGATGTTCGATGAACTGAGTACATCAGCAGCTAGCCAATCCTCTATCCCCGGTCAGAAGCGAGGCATACTCAGTTCGAAGGATTCACACCCTAGAAGAGGAGAACTATGGCACAATAGAATCCTATCGCTATCTCAGCCGATCCAAACTCATGAACTGCGCATGATTATGGAAGTGTCCTTGGAGAAGTCCCAGGGTGATACCCCAAATTCAAATTCCCTAGAGCCAGAAGATCTCGGTCTGGATGAGCTCATGGAATCGAAATGAGATAATCATTGATGATATATTTGCTTAAGCAGTGGCCACTTAATCACAAAGTATGACGATATTGAACCGCATTCCATTGATGAAGCACAACGTTGAATTGATTGGTCAAATGGAAAGAAAAAATACAGGTTGAATTAAATTCCTTAAAGCGAAAAATATTTGGACCTCTTGTTCCCACACTACCCAATGTGAACCTTGTAGGTTACATGTGGATTTTGTAAGGAAGTATAATGAGAAGAATGGAACAGTAATGTAATGCATGCCTCCTGGCGTAAGGCTTCTCTCATTAGCTATTATATTGATTACGAGGAAACATATTCCCCAGCAAAGGATGTTATAACATACCACTACCTTATCAGTTTGGTAGTTTCCCAAGAACTAAATATGCTGCACATGAACGTGGTTACAACATATCTCTATTGGGACCTTGATATAGAGATAAACATGAAAGTTCCTGAAGAAATAGAGATAACTGATTCAAATAGTTCTGAACCATGGAACACCTTCTTTTTCATTTGAGGCGTTCACTTTATGGATTAATAATCCAGATAGAAGTGGTATAACCGCTTAAGTGAATATTTGATCAGTTAGAGATATGTGAATAAGGTATCACGCCCTTGCGTGTTTATCACATTCCAGATTTGCGTTAGTTTTCCTTGGTACTCCGGAAGAGCTTGAGAAAACTACATAGCACTTGAAGTCGGAGTTCAAGATGAAATATCTTGGGAAGACTCGATATTGTCTCAGCCTGGAGCAAGAGCATCAAACTGATAGCATCCTCGTGAGTCAATCGAATTACATTTAGAAGCTTCAATGATAAAGCGATGCCTTCGAGTACACCCATGGTAGTCCGTTCGCTAGATGCCTTATGTGATCCATTTCATCCTAAGGAGGATGATGAACCGATATTGGAGCTCGAAGTTCCATATTGAAGTACAGTTGGCGTTTATTGTACTTAACTCAATGCACTAGGCCGGACATCTCATCTGTTGTGAACGTGTTAGCTTGGTTTAGCAATGCGTCTACACGCTACCACTGGTCTGGTATTAAAGACATCTTTCGCTACCTTAAGAGCATTTCCACCGGGAGGGGGGCGAGGGGGCAAAAGGCGGGTGGAGCCCGCCACTGTTCACCGAGAAACCGCCCCTCCAGCCGAAAATGAGTTTCCACCGGGGAGGTGCACGAAATCGCTGTTCACGGAGGGCAGGTGCAAAGAGCGGGGTGGAGGGGCTGCCTTTCGCCCCTCCACTGTAGCGGGCGGGGCGCAATGGCGGAGGACGCGTTCCAGAAGAGAAGAGCGTGAGGTGCGGCTGGGGATGGCGCGTGCAGCGCGTGCAGATCTGCCAGCAGGGGCGCGTGCGGCGCGTGGAAGAATTTGCTGCCGACAGTTTTGAACCCAACGGCTCTTTTTGCTGACGTCAGCCTCAACGGCTACAAACGGGCAAATTTTTTAAAAGTGCCATGTGGCTTCTTGCTGGCCATCGATCTCCAGATCGGATGGCCACGATTAATTGAGCACAAAAATCACAGAAAAGGTGAAAAAATGTAGGAAAAAAATTAGAAAAATTGTAAACTTTTTTTTTTATAAATACCCAATCAGATTTTTGCACTTACCACAACAAATCTTCACAAATTTTCTCTCCCTCTTTTAGCTATCTTTCATTTGTGTGTTTCTTTTAGTTACAAAATGTCGGCATCCGATACCTCGACTTGGACGAATGAGGAAAACATCCACCTGTGTGAAGCTTGGTGGGTAACTTGTCATGATCCAATCACCGGCAACAAGATAAAGGTAGATTTATTGTGGAATAAAATCAAGGAGGAATTCGATAAGCGATGTCCCGGAACATCCCGCACCGCCTCAGGTATTCAAACTCACTGGAAACGTTTGGTCGTCAAGTTCAATGCTTGGCGGTATGCTATTAGACAAGGACGAGCCGTTGTACAACCAAGTGGTTCAAATGCACAAGCTTTGGTATTTTTTTTATCCTTGTTATTTATATATAATTTTTTTATTTATCTTTATATACTTGTCTAAGTTTGCATGATTTTTTTTGTGTGTGTAGGAAGATGCCATACAAGCATTTTACAAATCCAGGGCAAAAACCACAAAGAATTTCACTGACCTTGATTTATGGGATATTGTGAAGCATAGTCATCGCTTCAAAATTGTGGATGATACACCGATCAATATGCACATCCCAGAAGACACGCCCGATGAAGATTCTCCAGTTCCGGAGAATTTATCCGATGATAACACTCCCATTCGGATAACTAGGCCTCAAGGGAGAAGACTGGCTAAGGAAGCAAGAGCGGCAAAGAAGAAAACTCCCACTGAAAATTCAAGATTCTTTGACCAAATGGCAGAACAAGGCCGCCTTTCTATGGAGCACAACATGGCAAGAGAAGCGGACAGAAAGGCGGAACTCCAACAAAGAATGGATACAATTGCCAAGGTTAATGAAGAGGACAAAGAATTTAAAATTATGTCCATGGATACATCAAAGTTTTCTCCTTTAACGGCTCACTATTGGAGGGCAAAACGTAGGGGATTCACGGGTAGAGAATTGTTTCCCGTTGATGATCCCCAGCTAGGTGGAGAGTCAAGCACTGGTCAAGGAAGTCATCAAACCGGATACTACCCGGAGCAAACTTGGATTAATCCTGATGAAGAATAAGTTGGATTGTATCAATTATTATTTTGTATTTAATTTTATGTAATGGTTTGTTTGAGATTTTAAATAAAAGTTTATGTATTTTTAGTTGTCTTGAATTATAAATTACAAATAAACAAAGTTTTTGTTAAGATATTTATCTATTTTTTTATTTTAGTGAATAGTATCCGCACCTTGCCCCTGCCCCTGTTGGGTGGAACGAAAAATAAAAGGCAGGACCAATTCGGGTGGGGCCTGTGTGAATAGTACCCGCTTTTGGGGCTGCACCCTTGCCTTTTGCACCCTTGCACCTGCCCCTATGGGTGGAAATGCTCTAAAGGTACAACAAATATGGGATTGTCTTATCCCTATGCATCTCATGATGGATTATCCCTCTTAGATCCACGAAGTAATGCTTGCCTTGTCAGTTATGCTGACACTAGTTACTTATCAAACCTACACAAGGCACGTTCCCAAGTTGATTATGTCTTTATCATAGGGAATACCGCAGTATACTGGAGGTCTACGAGATAGAATCTTGTTGCCACCTCTTCAAACCACATTGACCTTATTGCCTTACATGAGGTCACATGTGAGTGTATTTGGCTATGATCCGTTATCGAGCTCATAAGGCATATTTGTGGTCTATCTTCTGTTAATGGATTCCCATGACTCTACATGAAGACAATGCCGCTTGTATTGACCAATTGAACAAGGGATTTATCAAAGGCAACAATACTAAGCATATTTCCCTGAAGCTCTACTTCATACATTAGCAGCAAAAGCATCAGAAGTTTGAAGTCAAGCAGATATGTACCCGAAGATAACCTCGCAGATTCCTTTACCAAATCACTGTCAAAGTCCACCTTCCAGAAGCTTGTTCGAGGAATTGGATTCCATTTACTATTTGATTTACAACGTTTGTAGTCTCCAGGGGGAGCATTATCGAAATCAGGAAGAATACCCTGCAGTATACTCACTTGACCTAAGTGTACTCTTTTTTCCCTTAGCACATGTCAACTTTTTTCCACTAGGTTTTGTTGCCTGGCAAGGTTTTTAACGAGGCACCCGTATTAGGTTGGTCATATCTCTTGTACAGTAACACATCCTAAAGATGCTTGCCTTATTGTCAACATATGCGTGTTCACCTTTTTCCCTTTGCTTTGGTTTTCTCCCGCTAAGTTTTTCCATGGCAAAGGTTTTGGTGTTAGCACTAACCTGAATGGATCCCCCTAGACTTACATGCCTTCATGTGCCTACTGCAACGACTTCATCAACCGCCTATATTATTCGTCCGAAGATCTGATGCGTCTAAGGTATGATTATGTAAACTAAAAGTAAGAAATTTGTATGGACTCTATGTAATAGACACGCCCAGTCCCATCAGGATTTGGCAAACCCTGGAATGGTTCAATATAAATAAAGGCACAAGTGCAAGGTGGCAAACACAACTTAACACATCTTATCTCTCTCTTCTTCTTCTTCTTCTGCTTCCTCTCTCTCTCTCTCTCTCTCTCTCTCTCTCTCTCTCTCTCTCTCTCTCTCTCTCTCTCTCTCTCTCCCTTCGAATAAATCAGTTCTACTGTAGATATGCTTAATTAGTGGTGAAGGGGTTGCCCCCGTTAGGGTGTATTAATTACTTGTTATGTTTCATCATTCACTTCTACTTGAAACTGAGCAAAACATCAAACCAAAAAGAAAAAATAATTGAGTCTGAGGAGGCGGACCTGTGGTGGGTTGGTGGTTGTGCTTCGCCTTTGGTGGTGGTTATGGGTGTGAAAAAAATAACCACTTGGGCTATGGGCATGTTAGGAATAAAGCTTGGGTGTAGTAATAAAACTTGATTTCGCTAAAATCATTGATGGGTGTAGCAAGTATATTGAGTGTAAAAATAAGATTGTTGGGTGTGGATAAAATTACTCTTAATCACTCTTTCTAGTATGTTTTAAGTGAACTTAATTTATAATTCTATTGCATCTGTTTTTGTGGTTTATAATGGATAGTTTGCCTATGTGGCACTCTTAAAAATATATTAAATTCTCTCTCTAAGTATTCTAAATTTAGAGAGTGAGCAGAGGAAACTCTTAAAAAATTTAAATATAGGGGATCCGCTAATCAAATTTAGCTTAGAAATCAGTATAGCAATATATGTGTGCGCATACCTACCAACATGATGGCTTTGATATGGGAGCGTTCGATTCGGTATTGAGGATCATCAGAGCCCATGAAGCTGACCATGGCATCAACAAAGTCCTTAGTTCTCTCTTCATCCTTGGATTGAACATGCTCATCAATGATCTTCTCAAAAAAGATATCAAACACCTTGTGAACCGCTTTCATGCGCTTAGTGAACCCTTGGAGGTCAAGCCGAGCAATACAAGGAAAGTAGTCACCCAAATTAGGGACAGTTACCAATTGCATAGCCTCTCTAATCACCGACTTAAAACCCTTCTCGTCGAACTCCTCGTCCATGAACTTCTTCCCGAACACCATCCGACAGCTCATGTCCACGCCAAGGGACAAAACTTTTTCACTGAGATCGATAGCAATACTTCCATTTTCGGCAGCCTCTTTAATAGAATCAATGAGGAGAGTGACCTCTTCTTTCCTCATGGACTTGAAAGAATTGATTTTGTGTTTGCTGAGTAACTCGAGTGTGCACATCTTCCGGGTGTCGCGCCAATACGAGCCGTAGGGAGCAAAGCTCAAATCCCTTTGGCCATAAAAAAGGTGCTTTGCACCTTGGAGGGGCGGCCTACTTGCAAAAACAAGGTCGTGTGTCTTGAGGAAGAGCTCGGCAGCCTGCGGAGATGAGACGACGACGGTGCCCATAAGGCCTAAGCGCATGTACATGATGTCGCCGTATTTTCGGGCTAGGCGATGAAGATCCTTGTTAGGAAACTCCCCTAACAAGTGGAGGCTTCCGAAAATGGGGAACCCTGTTGGACCAGGAGGCAACATCTTCTTCTTGTTGGTCTTGCATTCGAATAGCCATGATTGGAGGATGTGAAGAAGTGCAAGCAAGCCAATTGCTGCCCAGATCCAAACCATTGCTCTTTGGGGGGATGATCTCAAATGATAAAGGTCGTATATTATCTTTGACTTTTAAAGGATGTACTACACACTCACACACTGTAAGAAAAGAGTCACTTTAGATTGGTGTTTGTGACGTTTTTTGTTTTTTTTTTTTGGGTTAATGAGATATTAACCCAAAAAATTTAATCTTATTACAATTTTTTCATTGACTAAAGCCCAATAGTCAAAATCATTGAGATATAGGATAATTATTTATCAGCACCATTATATATTATTTACAACCTATGTCATTGTAATCTCCAAAATATTTTTCAAATCACCTTATTATTTTCTAAATTTAATTAAAACTAAAAACACAAAATAACTAGGAAGCATAATCACCTCTCCATGTGCTGAATTTTGTGGAGGGATTATTTGTTAAATTTTTACAAAATTGCCTATATATCACCTAGTATAAAATACCAATAAAATAAGAAGTATAATCACCTCAGTCACACCACCTAATTACCTAGTCAAAAATACCAAATAAGTAAGAAGTATAAGCACCTCAATCACACCACCTAATCAAAAAAACCAAATGAGTCAAGAAAATATATAATCACCAAAGTCATGTCATCTAAATATAGTCCTATATATTATTTTGATTTGTACACACCTAAATAATGCCACTTAAGTATAGTCATATTATTTGATTTTATATACACTAAAGTCATGCCACCTTTGTATGGTTATATTATTTAATTTTGTAAACACCAATTATATATCTTTTTAATTATAAACAAGGGTATATATGGTAAATAAACGGGTGATTTTATCCACACCCATCAATCTTATCACTACACCCAATTCACTCTTAACACCCATCATCTATTTTAACTAACTTTATTTTTCTCACCACACCCATTATGTCTTCCTAAAATATCCCTTAATCAAAGCATGTATTTCTCTTTACTTTTTCATCACATTCAACTTTAACAGCAAGCCAAATTTCCAATGCTACTCAAAGATCCTGCCATAGCCACCAATTGCATCGCTGCCGTAAGTAATTCCACATATACAAAAGAATTTCCAGCAGCTCTATAGGTTCAAAACTTCCTCTAAAATTCTTCTAATAAACTGAACACACTCTGATTCGACCTCCATAGTCTCTGCTGATTGATTTATGAGTTATAGAAATTAAAAGTTTTATCTTGAATTAAAAGAGAATTGATGAATTGGGTGTATTTATTTGACGAAAGCAAACAAAATTTTTTGAAAATATGCATTCAAATTCGTCATTGTGCAGTAGCAACAACCAAACTGTAAATAACTTTATAGATTTGGGGCAGAGTTTGGGTTGAATGAAACTTTGTTTTACATACTTTTGTCTTGAATGGTCATTTTATATTAGGGCAATAAAGTAATTTAATAATTGAAACTACTGATGGGTGTAGAGATAAAATTGATGAGTGTGGATATAATTTCCCTAAATAAACACATACATAAAGACAAATGTGGAAAGTTTTTAAGTTGAAATCTAGTCAGCGGGCTCCATTCATCAAAAAAATGTTTGATGGGTTTCAAATGAAAAGGTTTAAATTTGAAGGGTTTATGTCTCGTTTACTATTTTTTAAAAGAGATTGGTCCATGATTAAATTCTAACACTGTTTCAAGAACTAGGTGATGATTTATCTTGTGAAAATACAAGAGTCGTAGATCAATTGACATGTTGAATATTAAAGAAAATGTATAAATATTCATGCGCAAAGTAGGACAACTTTCTTTCTTTCGTTCTTTCTGTTCATTCATATCAACAAGAGCAGGTAGTACCAATAGGTAGGACAACTTACTTTCTATCGTTGTTTCTGTCCATTCATGTCAAAAAGAGTATGTGGTACCAATAGGTTCTTAATTTCCTTGCCCATCACTCAAGTTTTTGTTCATTTCTTTCCAATGGAAAATATCTATATGTCTTCATCAGAAAGTCGTGTCATCTTTATATAGAAAGGTCAGACTCATTCCGATTGGAATTTCTTGTCGTTTTATATATTATTACTTTTTGTATTTCCTATATATATATATATGGAGGTTTAAGAACTTATGATATTTTTACTAACCAGAAATTGAAATAGACATGAATCAGAATGAGCAAATGAATCAAAATCAATCATTCTCATTCCAATATTTACAAACTGCCAGAATTATTATCTGCAGTCAGAAATAGTACCGCTTGAACACCAAATTACCCTCTAACAAAAAACTTTGAAGTTTCTCAATTTAGTGTGAAAAATTATTTGCCTAAGATAAATTCAAGTTTCATAGATTATGAAACACTACTAAACCTTATTTTCCATTACTATTTATTTATTTTTTTTGTTTTTAATTTACGTTCTCAATAATACATGAAAATATGGATAAAACATGTGTATTATTATTAAGGTTAGTGTATTCAATTTGGAAGAGTTTTAAAATTTAGGTGTCTTCAATTTGGATTTTAAAGTAGTTTGTAAACGTTTTGGTGTATTCAATCTGAATTTGAAAGAGATTTTTTGAAATTCATTAAAATCTTGGTGTATTTAATCATGATTATTTAAAAATCCAACAAAGTTCAACAAAGTTGAGATGTATTAAAAAATTTTATGATTTTAAAGGATTTCATAAATTGATGTATTTGGATTACTTTGGAAGAATTTTGGTAGTCTATTTTGCTGTTGAACAAATACGACCTCAACTCTTGAATTTTGGAAGAATTTTACAAAAATAAGTTTTGATCTTATTCTCTCTCATTCCCCACCACCATTACCGCCACCATCTCCTCTACCATCACACCATCACTACTGCCATTGCCGCCGCTACTATATCACCACCACCACCACCACCACTACTGCCGCCACCAACATCACTGCCGACCATCACATACATCTCCATCGGCACAGCCACTACCCTTGCCACCACCACACTCATCACTATCTCCACATTACCACTGCCATTGTATCCACCATTAGCACCACATTCAGTCACCACAACACCATCACCCTCCTTCAAGCAGCTACAACAACCACTACCACCACCCACTGTCCATAACCACCACCACCCACCACCACCAGCTACCACCACCACCACCACCTCAATGTCCAATGACGATACTATCATGTTGACCAAAAATCAACCAGCCCTTTGAAATCCTTCCAAATTCATTTAAATCAATCAAACTTCATTCAATTCTATAGAATTCGGGGGAATTTTAAATCCTTCCATATTCCAATTGAATATACCCCTAGATTTCTAAAAGTTACATATATTATTTGACATAAAAAACACATATTTTTTTCTTCATAAAATTGATAATAGTATGAAGAACAAAGTATTTTTTAAAACCCAGCAATACACATATTACACGTGTATAGTACATAAATTAACTAACTAGGAGTATGGGGGTATTTCGGATATTTTATCCTTGATTTCCATCCATTCCTTCCCAATACCTCATCAAAGTGGGGAATGGAATTGAGACTTGAAAGGGGGAATGTGCATCAAATTTTAGATAGGGTTCACAACTCATTTTCATTTCCCAAGTAAACAAGGAAACGAAAATAGATGAGAGTGATTCACATTCCTTGATTCTCATTCTCATGAAGAAAACATTCTCTTAGTTTCAAATTGTACTATAATATCTACATATATTAAGGCGACGGTTGTATTGATCAGACAAATATCTTCACAAAACAATGCTACTATTTACAAAACGCAAAATAAAGCTGGGCCAAAAAGTTATTTCGAATCAGAAGAGACACAAGCCAAAGCTCCTTGCTAATATCCCATTTACTATAGGACTCAAGTGCAACCTCTCCCTTCTCTCTTTTCTTCAATGTGGGACTTCCTCTTCTCTATTCTATACAAACTCCAACAATACCCCACATTTGTATAGCAAACAGAGTAAGAATGGTGTTTACACTGATCTGGAGAAAAACTTAGGTTTGATACTTATCAGGGTAGGTGTCTTTTGGACTTGAACCTTCCTTAGCGAATACTCATCGGATTTACCAGTGAATCAGTGTGTATGGGAGAAACTGAACTGTCCACTATGTTTGGTAAAACCGAAACAATGAGTATCACACATATCGAACCTTAACACCTTTCAATTCATACGGTTGTGTTCATTTTGGTCTTGAAAAATCCCGGATTCATAGGAGCTTTAGAGAATTTAGCCATGTCATTCTCATGAATCTGACCCCACATTACTCTAATATAGGTGACATTATAATTATGAATAACCTGCAATATTCCTTTATCATTTGTTAGTGACATTAAGAACGATTAAACATTCACCTTAACATCACAGGTAGCATACTTTCCCTTTTTTTTTTAATCAAAAGGAATGCGTTTTAGTTAATGGTTTGGTTTGGCATTATGCCAAACAAAGAAGTACATGGAATATAATGGAAAATCAAGCTCCAAGGGCCCTCGTTAAAAATCTCACAGAATATGAGGAAAAAAGAGTGCCCTATACTCCTACAATAAACAAAAGCATTCAAAGATAAAAAGATATGGATATATCGTCTGATTCAAAACCCGCCCCTCTCCCTACGGGATAGCTATCAGGAGACGAGAGCAAAAACCTAGTCGACCTGCTTACGGCCTAACCATCAGAGGGAATTAGACCCGAACCAAACAATATACCTGTTATCTACATATATGAATCTGCGTAGAGAGCTGTAGCAAGTCAAGGGGGCCATCCCCCACCCAGAAACCTCCATCTTGAGTAATAGCAATCTCTCTAACAAGCACATGCGCCACTATATTCGTTGATCTTGGTTGTTGGACGACCATTTGAACTCCCATTATATACTACACAGCCCTGAATCTCCTCTATTATCCACTAGGAGAAAAATGCCGTTTAACAACGGTGAAAACCCATTGTACAATGGGGTGGGTCGCCTGTTGTTAAATCCCCTGTCGAGTATTGAAGCCTTTCAGACGACGGATAAAATCCGTTGTACAAAGATGTGTTTTACAACGGCAAATAATCAAACGACGGATATAATCCGTTGTGCGAATACTTGTTTTACAACAGAAATGGTCAGACGACTGATAATACCCGTTGTGCGAATATGTGTTTTACAACAGCTTCCAATGGCCATTGTAAAACCAAGCAAAAAACGTGTTAAATGTATCCTTTTTACAACAGTTTTTCTAATATCTATGTTGTCTTTAATTTACTTGTACAACATATTTTGTTGTTGTATATGCAGCTGTTTCACAATAGTTTCCATAACAA
This sequence comes from Spiraea crenata, assembly GCA_033992175.1. Lineage (NCBI taxonomy): Eukaryota > Viridiplantae > Streptophyta > Magnoliopsida > Rosales > Rosaceae > Spiraea > Spiraea crenata. Next base: position 800,615 of record JAVBHV010000010.1, on the reverse strand, counting down.
CATTAGTTGTTGAATCAAACCTTTCTTTTCTTTTTTTCCAAAATCTCATTCAATTACATACACAGAATCTCATTTGAGCAAACCAGCAAGAATGCATTTCATTAAATAATGTTCCACACCAAATACATTAAGCAATTCTTACTAGCAGCAACTATATCCAAAGTCCTACCATAGCAAAACACTAAGATTTTCCTTGGTCATATTTTCTAGCCTATAACTCCTACATATTCCTCATATCTACAAAGTACCAAAATAATGGCCATCACTATGGTAAGATTTTTTTTTTTTGGTCAAGAATCACTATGGTAAGATGTAACACCTGCATATGTGCTCTTGAACGCTCATTGGCCTCAAAAGCTTTTTGTTGGTTTTTGACCAATTCCATTCGCGTCCTCTCATATGTATCATAGTTCCCCTTGTAAGTAGTCAACTTTTGGTTATGAAGATGAAGGACATTGGTGACAACCTGAAAATAGAATATAGAATGAGGTGTAGCAAAAGCTATTGTATGTGCGACAGCAACTGTACTAATTAATACAACAGTCAAAATGACCAAACTGAACTTATAAACCACTCAGGTTACCATGTTCAAAAATTCTTTAGCATGAGAAACAACAATGCATGTTTTTGGCCACTTCACCAAGTAAGACTCCAACCAGAGGACAACATGAAGATCAAGATGGTTCTGAAAGAGAAAAGGATGTACATTAGGCAAAAAGGAAAACAAGGTCCGTCATTTTTCAGAAAGTATGATAACCATATAGTGATATAAACAACATATCATGGGTTCATCAAGTAGTAATAAATCAGGCTCTATGAACAGAGCACGAGCAAGAGCTATTCGCATTCTCCATCCTCCATAAAATGCCTTAGTTGGTTTTCGCTGCATCTCGGGAGAGAAATTAAGGCCCTATAGAATTCGTGGTAAGTAGGGCAGTAATTCAAATAGACCAACAAGCTAACAAGCAGTACGGTGGCTAAAACTATAACTTTCTTTCCAACTTAAAAGAAATGTATCGCATCACACTATGCACCTAACCGCAATCCATCCAAATGTAACTAAATTTCATAGTTCATTGCCAACATGCAGAATTCTCTGTTTAATTAGTTGTTTGGTATACCATTATCAACAATATTAGCATAACAGCATGAAATTCAACCAAAAATGAGATAGCATTATCAACTTCTTTCCCTTTTCTCTCTATAACTATAGCATTATCAAATATATCAATCAACTCCAATAGAAGCTGACGATAATGCATTCCAAGGGAAATCTCAAAACAAATTGATATGGATTTCATGAAAAAAGGGATAAATGCTAAAGAATCATACTAATACAAAGAAAGCTCACCAAAACTCAAAATCATTACAATATATAGAAACTTGATCAATTTTTGGGCTACAGTGGTTCTGAAAGCATGTTAACATACCAAGTTCCTTTTCTGGACAATGGCTGATGTTCCCACCAAACATAAAGCAGAAGCTTCTACCCGGAAATATACATGCAAACCCAACCCGTTTAAAAATCTCCTGCAAAACACTACTACACAAAATACACACATGGAGATGAACATTGCCTCAGAGCAATATATACAGTTTTCTAAACTAAGTTGGCCACTATGTATAACACAGTATCACCATTGGCTTTACTCTAACCAAATACAAAACAAAGTATTCACACCAAACACCATATTATAAACTACGCAGCCCAGAGATGACCTAAAAAATGAATAATGCACATAACAAAAATATGAAGCAACTCCAATGCAAGATGACAGTAATGCATTCCAACGGATATACCAAAACAAATTCATATGATTTTCATGCAAGACAGATAAATGCAAAGAAACATAGTTATATAAAGATATGAATTGATCAAGTTTCTATATATTTTAGTGAGTTACTTTCCTGGAAAATGGCTGATGCTCCCACCAAACAAAAAGCCGTAGCTCCTGGAAAAAACATACAAATTATCTTCAGCTGGCAAATGCAGCAGAGGAATGAGTAGACATCAACCTCAAAAGTAAACATAATAAGTTCATGGGAGACTTGGATATGTAATCACTCAGGAAGCCTGACCTAAGAAACAAAGCAGACACCGGGCTTCACTGAAATTTCTTGCAAACTCTAAAATGATATTTGAATTACCATCAGTTGATCATTTGTAAAGTCATTGCCTTCATTTACTTCGAGAATCCTGCATATATCTCGATGTCCATAGAGTCTCACATCTTTCAGGGGCTTGAAATTGTAAACAAGCAAAGAAAAAAAGAAGAAATTAGTAGCAACAACAAAACATCAAAGCAACAGAACAAACGGAAACAAATGATTTAACAAGTATGAAATAACATATGTACGCCCCCACTCCCCACAAGTATGAAATAACCTATGTACAAATATGTTTTTTACAGTTGGCTAAAAGCATGTTAATATACCAAGTCCTCAATCTTCCAAACTTTCTTGTGCATGACATCATTCTTGATCATTGATAGGCACCTTCCTTCGCCTGCTCTTATTTCTTTACAAACAAAGGCCTCCGCTCCAAACACCCCTGTGTCATCCATGAGATATCCATTGGAGACATTCATAAAGTCTTCAAGAGAGATGAGTTTATCAAACCCCACAACAAGTATCACCTTATGAATGCACTTTTGCACCATACTCTCATCTAAGCACAGCAACAAAGAAAACAATTAATACATTTAAGGATTATGGTTGCATATAGGAAAAAATTAACTGATCTGTATTATCTTGCTGACGCATGAGAACTGAATTCAATAGACAATGTATACATGTGTATAGTAATACCTTGAAAAACCGAGTAGACCCCCTGATCTGATCAAGCAAAAACACTCTGAAATCAACAAATACTTCCCAGTCCTTCTGAAGAGATTCTGCTCTAGCCATTTCGAGGTAGACAGAGACATGGCCTTCCAAGCTCTTCTTCTTGTTTCTATTTGGGCATATCACCAGTTTCCTGTGACAAATATACAAGTAATAAGCAGAATAATACAAGACATGTTTATTTAATCTGCGAATATACTTTATGAAAGTAACTGAGGATTACCATGTGTATCCACCTGCTTGAAACTCCTCTGATTCATATCTGTCAATTGAATATTCAGTGAGCAACGAAAACAATTCTATTTTTTGAGAGCAACGAGTTGCAGGAGCTTATAAAAATGATCTTGAAACCCCTGCAACGAAAAATTGGTAGCACCAGAAAAACATGCAGGGATCCATACATGCATTAAAAGTGGATATCTAATTATATATATCATAGAGCATTCTAATACTGCACAGAGAGAGGCAGAGAAATTTTCTTATATACCATCCCAACTGAGCTTAACAATAGCCATGGGAATAAGCAATTTTGTTGTAGAAAGACAACTGAAAAGGCAGCAATTGACAGAAGAGTAACAAGTGATGCCTGAAAATCAACCGAATATTAAGTAAACCCCGCAAAGAATACAGTTCAAGAATTGGGGAAGACAAGGGAGAACCACCCTAATTTTCTAATAGAAGTATATGTCTCAGTGGAAGGTGCAAGATGATGGTGGTAAGTAATGATGAACTCACAAACCCTAACTTTTCTTTTATGGGCACTAGTAGACTAGAATTCTATTGATAGTAATTAACTGGGGTATGAGGCCATACCCTCACAGACAAACTCCAGAAAAATCAGCAACAAATTGAATCATATACTCCGGAGTAGGAACCCAGCATTAAATTTACCTATACGTTGAATCATATACGCCGCCGATTTCGAGTTCGTCATCAACTCCTTCAACTCTTCCCTGAACCCACGATCCATCAACACATCGCGCTCAGTCACCATCACATAGGAACCCTAGCCCCCAAATTCAATAGCAGCCAAATTCCCGAAACCCCCAGATTCATCGCTGATCTTGTCGTCGGCGTTGACCGGGTCGCCACACTTGGGCAACTATCCTAATTTACGAACATGGAACCCAAAACTCAAAACTCAAAACCCAAAACCCAAATTGAAACTATTATGAAGATGGAACCCTAATTTCTATCCCAAACAAGAACCCAATCTACCCAAGCACACAAAACGATTTTTCCAAGCATACAAGACCCAGATTACCAGTACGCAACACTTGATTGAAAAGTTTATGAAGGAATAACCCTAAAATGAACAATACCTTCTGTTAAGCTTAAATCTTCTACAGTAGTGAGCCAGAATCAGGATAGCTGAGAGTGTTTTCGAGCTAAAGTTTATGAGAGGTGAGAGGTGAGGGTGTTTTGCAGAAGAATTAAGAATTAATGGCATTTGAGGTTTGAAAGGTGAGAGGTTTTGCTGAGAGTGTTTTTGAGGTGAGAGGTTTTGTTGGTTTTGTTTAATTGTTTGTCAGAAAACTGTTTGCAAGCGGGAAAACATAAAAGACACTCGCGAAAAAAAGTTGGGATGCGCAAGCGGGAAATCCCGCGCCTCTTTTTTTCCGTTAGACAACAGAAAAAACGAGAAAACTGTTGTATATGCAGTTACAAAAAATTGGCGCCCATATATCTGTTGGTTGAAGGGCCGTTTTACAACAAATTTTGAAAAACTATTGCGAACATTCATAATACAACGGTTTTGGTCAATAACCGTTGTAAATAATGTGTCGTCTATTAACATTTTTCTCCTAGTGTATCCTTGCATAAAGATGACCTGCATGCCATCTCAAATTTACACCATGACTCGCATCCAAACAATCAGTCACTACCTCAGTAGGATAAGTATTCAAGTTAAGACAAAATCGAAGGCCCATTCTTAAACTTAAAAGTTCACTCAACACCGAAGCAATATGTGGTGGTCCAGGCTCCATTGCCGCCCAAATTTATTCCTTATTTTCATCCCGCAACACAGCTCCCAATTCACTAACTCCTTCCAATTTAGCTGCCCCATCAATATTAAGTTTCCTCCCATTCAGTCTCGGTGGTTGCCATTTTGCTGGGTTTAGATCAGGTTTGTACACCCCCACTTTCATCACCTTCTCAAACTCCATATTTAGTTGCATAGCCTTTTCAACTAATACTTTAGGTTTCGTAGTCTCGCTTCGATAAAGCGTCTTATTACGATCATGCCATACTAGCCAAACAACAAACAAAAATTGGCTTAGCATATGTGTATTCTCCTTTTGCATAAGAAGGAGAAGACCACACCATCTCTATCACATTTCCCAAATTTGTCAGCCTCCAGACCATCCTACTTTTCTTGCATTCCCACAATGCATGTAAGATATTTTCCTGCCATATGTGACAGCGGTGGCACAAGATTGGGACATCCATCTTACGTGCACAAAAATTATCCTTGGTTGGTAGCATACTTTGGCAAGCTCTCCAAAGAAAGTGACGTACCTTTGGCAGAGCCAGGCATTTCCACAAGCTGCTCCAAAATTTCGTAGTAGCTTGCGTCGACGACGAGCTGCCTTGGGAGTTCATTCTATCGTCCAAAGTCAGAGCAACTCTGTAATCTGCCTTAACTTGATAATGACCATGCTTGTCAAAAACCAAACTTCTTTATCATGCACACGAGAGTCCGGAACTATAGATTGGATTACATTCCGCTCCTCCTCCGTAAAATACTCCTGCAGAAGCTCGTTATTCCAATTGCTAGATTCATACAACAAATCACACACCTTCATGTTTGATGGAATTGAATCACTATGGTGAGGTTTATAGCGGCATGCCAGCGGAATCCACCAATCCTCAGTGACATTTGTTTCTCTTCCATTGCTAATTCTCCTAATTAACCCTTGTTTAAGCAAATCTTGTCCCCAAATAATAGAGGTAGCATACTTTCCTTATCGTAGGAATGAGCATTTTTGTATGCTCTATTCTTTGAGTTTCACCCAACTAGTTTTCCTTATTGAACCTAGGCTTGATTTCCAATTCTCTAGGTTAGGTTTCCGCCAAGTTACTCCTCATTGTGTTGGCTTCAAGCCCATTCCCTTCGATAGATATAACACTTTGTCTTTCATTGTGCCCTTTGTAAGTTGATCTGCAAGATTCTCCTTTGATTTCACATAATCAACGGAAATAATGCCAGTCGATAGCATATGTTTAATAGTGTTATGTCAACATCATATGTGCCTTGACTTGCCATTATAAATATGACTTTTAGCTCTACCAATAGCTGCCACACTGCACACATATGGCTGTCACAGGTTATGGCCATAATGAAATATCCTCTAGGAAGTTCTTAAGCCATTCTGCTTCTTCTGTGGTCTTATCTAAGGCAATGAATTTCAATTCCATTGTTGAATGTACTGCACACGTTTGCTTTTGTGATTTCCATGATACTATAGCCCCTCCAAGTGTAAAAACATAACCACATGTGTTTTTTTATTTATTGTTTGAAATCCAATTGGCATCACTATATTTTGTATAATGTAATCCATAGTTCAATGTAGGTTTTAAGTGTCTCAATACTCTAACCAAAGTTTCCCAATGAGCCTTTGACGGATTGCATGTTTACCTTGCCAATGTATTCACAGAGTAAGTGATATCCGGTCTAGTACAATTCGTAATGTATTGTAGTTTTGAGACACACTATATCACTATTATTTTTCCTTAACTCACAGTTAGGATCAAAAGGGAGCTAGCGGGATTGCTTTCAAATGCCAATCTTTGACTTATAGAGCATTTATCTTCCTTTCTTAAGATAAAGACAAAATGCTTTTTCTAAAAATTTTCTTCTTTCATGAGAATATGTCTTCTCATGCCAGTGTCCCTTTTATCTTTTTTTTTCAAGACTAAAATAATCTTGATTGATTATCTCCCTTTTAATTTCAAGTTTTTCTAAAACAAAGATTTGTGAATCTACATCAGATCAAGCAACCACTGGTTGGGGTGGATTTCTTACATGTTCTTCTCTATAGACAGGTATTTGCACTTTCTTCGGAGTTCGTCTTAACCCGTCAAACACCGTTCTCCTTTCTTGTTCTTGTAATGAATCAACGCTTTGCCTAGCACTAGAATTACTGAAGATCAGTTCAACTTCTCCATCATCATGCTGGATGATTTGACTTGGATGCTTATTCTCCATAGGCCTAGTTTGAACTGCATCGGCTAGATTCCACCTTTCTGGCATTTGAATTTCACTCCACTTAATTTTTTTAGGTATAACCATGTGGGCCTTACCTAAATTTGCTTGAAATAAGGTGGTTTCTCCTTCAACACTCATAGCTTTCGCCCTTGGAACTATAGTCTTCATAGCTTTGTAGGAAATCTGGTATATGATCGCCAAATTTTGACTCCCCTTATCCATATTGTATCCTTGTGTATCAATACTTAAGGATAACGATGATCTTGATAGGCGCCAGGTCCCGATGATCAGGTACCCCAACCCTGTCGGGTATTTTCGGGTCAGGTGGGTGAAATCCCGTTAATGATGATTTCCCTATTCTTCCTCCCAGTTTGCCCAGATCTGTAAAAGAAACCATGCTCAAGCAAATCAAGTAAACATCATCCGAATACCAATTGCATACAAATCAAAAAATCAACAAAAACCCATCAGATCTAACAACACAAATTTGCGCCACCGCAACCCATCAGATGTTTAGCAAGCCCAGTGCGGCGAAGCAGCTCAAGCCGCCGTAGATCCAATCCAAAGCTTCGTACTTTTCAATGGTCTCGGCTATGCGGTCGATGCAGGGCTCCAGAAACGGCGTGCTGTTGTCCCAGACGAGCTCATTGTTCACGTGGAGGGGTCGGTCCAGGACGATTTGCTTGCCAAGAAATTTGGGGTTGGGGTCGAATGGCTGTCGGCAATGGAAATTTGGGGTTGGGGTCGGAGTTGTCGAACAGAGATGGGTTTGTCGGGTTTGTCGAAGTTGACGGCGGAAATTTGGGGTCGGGGTCGGAGTTGTCGAACAGAGATGGGTTTGTCGGGTTTATCGAGGTCGACGGCGGAAATTTGGGGTTGGGGTCGGAGAACAGAGATGGGTTTGTCGGGTTTATCGAGGTTGATGGCGGAAATTTGGGGTTGGGGTCGAAGAACAGAGATGGGTTTGTCGGGTTTATCAAGGTCGACGGCGATGGGTTTGTCGAGTTTATCGTGAATGGCTGGAGGCGGAGTCTGGGCAGAGATGGATAGGTGGAGGCGGGTTTGTATATGTAAACCCTAAACTATAATATAGATATATAAATTAGGTCGGGTCGGGTCGGGTCAGATACCCGATCGGGTTTTACATTTCAACCTGAACCTGAACCCTATAATTATCGAGTCGGGCAAAAAACCTGACTTTTCAGGTCGGGTCCAAATCGGGATCGGGAACGAGTCTTTTTGCCACCCCTATTTAAGTCTGTTCTAGTCAAAGGCTAGACAGCAACTTGAACCAAACCTATATGCAAACAATTATGTCCTTTTCAAACACATTGCTCAATGTTTCTATTTGAGAGTAATTGAAAATCTGCACTGCGTCAGTAACAGACACTGTTTTTTCAACAGTCAGTAACTGTATAGTCAAAACTAAACTCAAAAGTTCCTTTATAATATATGTCAGTAATTGGAACTTGGGGGAAATTCCAATTTTCCAAATCTTTTTCTACATTCAAGATTGTAGCTACCTCGGTATTATTTACCCTCATAATATCCGGTCTTCGCCTGCTACTAGAACTGTGATCACTACTGCTATTCGATCTTCGGCTAAGTAATCGGGATAAACTAGCCATCTTTAAAGAGAGTTTCTCTACTTCTCACCGCTACCCGTGACTACACACGCCTTTCACTCGGCTACAAACATTGGTACGGCTGGCTGACAGATCCTTCTTGCAGAGTATCTTAATTAAAGAGACTAGAATATTCAAATACCAAACCAAAAATCTTACCATAATAGTAACCCTCCTACATCTCTTGGCTCTAATACAAGAACCGGCCTAGGTATTGATGTATATAATGCACAAATAATCTATATCTATGTATATATAGATTATTCTTGTTTAAATTTCCGAATTAGAGGTTTATGCACACATATCTTATATTTGCAATCTACAGTATGATGACATAAGATATAAACTTGCAAACTCAATAAAAGCACAGATGTACAATGAGTGTATAGTCTACCCATAACAAGCCCTAATGGCCCACAGTGTAATATCGACCTCACTGAAAATATCCTCGATCTTGCCTCCACCGTGAGTCGAACTTGAGACTTCCACAACTGAAGGATCGAACTCACTGAAAATATATCTTATTTTTGCCATCACTATGAGTCAAACCTGAGCCCTCCTCCACCAAAGTGGAGAGGAAATGCCTTTAGACCAAGCACAGATGTAAGCAAGAAATAACAGAGATATAACAGCGGATTCTGAAAAACTATAAATATAAATGATATTAGCAGCATAGAAACTCACATATATTACACTGATGAAGTCTTGATTACAACAGGAGCACACCAGGTTTGGTTCACACCTTTTTACAGGATCACACTCGCAGAAATTAAACACTAAAAGCTATAACAAACTAAAACTCAGAGCTCGCAAAAAACAGATGTCGAGCCATGAGCAGGATAGACCTATAAATATAAACTTCGGAAGGAAGCTACTAAGGACAGATGAAAGATATCCCGCGGTCGATACAAAAGGTAGCCTACACAGTGGGCGGCATCCTCACCTTTAGTAAAGAGCCGAGTCAGATTTTTGTCAATTTTTTATTTGAAGTCAAAAGGTCAACAGGAAAAGTCTCAATAATTTACAACAGTAGAAGGCGAATACTATACAAAGATTCTATCAGTCTTCTGCTTTTCTTCAAAAGTCCGACAGTTAGTTATGGTGGAGAGTCTTAATTTTAAAACTCGTCACTCCTTTTAATAGTTGAATCTTCTTTCAATATGAGCCCTTATTTTAAGGCAAAATTGATTTATTGAAGGATTAATTTGAATCCTTCTAAAATAAGCTGCTTTAAGCCTACATGACACACTCCGCCCCAAAAAGTGGGGCCCATGAGGTGCAGCCATCACCCGGACGAGGTGACGAAACCTTGACCAAACGAAACGGACAAACGAACAACAAAACGACAAAATAAAAGATAAATCAGGTTGAAGCCCAATAAGTGCAACTCTACAGTTTATCAGAGCGTCCAACATCGGAAGGAAAGTTAAGCAGCAGTACTGCCCGAAGGTGGAATAAATACATCACAACTACGTAAAAAAGTCTGAAGAACAACAGACGAGAAAGAGTTTCCTACTCTTTGAGACACGGAGCAGAGCTACCCTGAAGAATCTCGCTCGTCTCTGTGGTGCTTAATTGTGTTAGGTCCTGAGGGGGCGCAAAAACAAAGGTGAGTGGACAGGAAAAACAATTGTCAGTGTAAAGTACTGTGTAAACATGTTTTAATCAATGTAACCCCCACAGTTAAAACAGACGATACTTATATACAACAAACAACCAACTCACGCTAAACATTTACAAAGCCAGTCACACGTAATTCGACACTTTACATGTAAACAGAATCTACCGCCGTAATCTAAATTGGCAAGGGGACTTACGCGGCTTACCAATGTAAAGGGTAAGGGGACTTACCCTGCTTACCACTGTACGGACAAAGGGGACTTACCTTGCTTCCCTCGTACAGTAGCAATTAACCCACTGTACAAACAATAGGAGACTTACTCTGTTCCATTTTACAGTGTACCAGTAACATACTAGACAACAACTCAACACAAAACTAACAACAATCATGCTCAATGATAGTTTAAACCAGAAAGGCCGGGCGATCATCATCGTCCTCCTCTTTAGACGCAGCTCGGCTGATTTCGTGGAACCTGAACATTGATAAGTCCCAACAGATATCAATTAATAAACGAAACCGAAACTAAAATTGTAAAACCCTAGTTCTCCTTATTTTGCTCAATTGAGGTTTAACCGTATCTCAGATGGCAAAACGAAACTCGCCATTGGATCCGGAACGGCGAAACATTTCGAAAAAGTGGTCGGTTGACCTTGGTTAATTTTGGTCATCGGCATTGCCCAACGGTCAACATTGACTTTGACCAGCCAACAATGACTGATGGCTGACAGAATATTCCGTTAACTTTAACAGAATATTCCTTCTGACTAACAGTTGACTAACGGCGGTCAACGCTGATGTGATTGCTGGCGTCAGCACCACCGCGCCGATGTCACCGCCTTCGCACCATCACCAGCGCCAGAAACTCATCAGAATCTGGAGACTTTCCAGATTCCAGCGTGTTCTTCAGCGCCTCCGTGCCGTCGCCGGAATTTTTCGGATTCCGGCAACATTGCGGCCGAAACCCCAAAATTCACAACTTTCTCAATTCTCAACCATTTTTCATGATCTTTATATGTAAATTCATCTATGGAACGCGAGGAATCCAAAAATCATAGTTTTAGAACTCATCGGGGTCTGTCTGAATTGGCCGAAAAATCTGATTTTCCGTCAGGGTCGTCGCCAGCTTTCGCGTGGTTTCCGGCGTCAAGGTTTAGTATTCTGGGTTCGTCTCGTCAAGCTGGTGCAGATGCTGATGATCTAAAGTCCGATCTGTCGACGGCGAGGGAGAAACGACGGGGGAAGTGGCGGCGGTTTGGGGGTTTCCAAATCCGAAAACCCGATTTGGTCCGGGTTTTAATAAGCCCAAAAAGGGCTGACCAATTATTGGTCGCCACTATGGCAACAACCAATTAAGGGCTGCCACGTGGCAAGCCCTCAACACCACAATTCTGTTTTTTGTCTGTAACGCGTTTGTTACAACTCGGAATCCGATTTCGTCTTCGAGGACGGGTTCGTATCGTCGAGCCCTATGCATAGAGTACAATATTGATTATTTTGTTTCAAACTATTTAAGAGTCAACGATTGACTAATGAAGGGTATTTTGGTCATTTAAAAGTCAACGAAATGGGTCGTAACACTACACCTTCTCTTTTCCTTTGGAATCTCTTGCGATAGGAGGAAGAATCCCATAACAATCATCTTCATTGTCCTCAGTATAATCCATTAAGGACGAATTACTCTCAGATTCTTTCAAACTATTTCCGACACTGTCACATTAAAGTAAGAATTTTAGTTTTTCTTGAAAAGATAAGCCTTTGAAAAAACCAAATCCCTCTGAAAGCTTATTAGGAGAGGGAGGAGAAGGTCTTTTAATAAGGGTTTTTTCTTTAGATAGGCTGCTACTGCTTGCTGAAGTTTCTTGTAAAGGAGCATCAACTCCTGGGCATGCATTAAAAGAGTTCTCTTGCAATGTCAATACTCTTTCTTTAAATGTTTCAGGGTGCAAATGTTCTCCAGAAAATTTATCCCACCAACAAGTATAAATGTTTCTATCAAGCTCGGGGATAAAACTCCATTCATCTTGCACAGCAGAAATTTCATATTCCCATTGAAGAATCCAAGGAAGTTCAAAAAAAGTCAGAAATTTATAAAACAACTTCTTTTCCGGGACTGTCTTATGCATCTCCTTGAAGTGCACAGAAAAATATTCATAAATTGGTGCTGGCAGGTAGTCTGGGGCAGGTCCCCATGTGGCCATCCACACCATGAACCAATTTGGTGGTGTGGGATCGCCTCTCAGTCTGAACTGGATAAACCAAGAATGGGAAAGAATTTCATTTTGAAAAGACAAAGCCACTTTCCAAGCGATACGATAATCATGGAAAGTGTACCCAGCTCCTTTTATCAGGGGATTTCTGAATGGCCTCTTGAAACTTGGATCACTATTCCAATTTTAAATAGTCAAAATATCAGTAATGGTAAGCTTAGAGAATTCAATTTCATTCTTACTGTTATGCCTATATCTATGCACAATATAGGCTGATCCAGAGTCTGCTAGAACGCTTTCGTACCACCATCTTTGATGAGAGAGAGGATGCAAATGTTCCACCAAATACTTATCGGCTAACAGCTTTGGTGGCATGTTCCTTTCAGCTTCCTCGATTTCTGTAAGAGGAATTCGTCCAGTCCAAAAGTAAGGACGTTCAGTCTTTTTTAAACCTCTCCCCTATTCATAAGGAAGAACTGAAGTTAAAGGCTTTGGATTGTCAGGAGATGATTCTGGCCACTTTAGAGCACAGCCTTGGCCTCCTCGGCTACCTCCATGAGTTAGGGTCGGAATCAGCTTTCTTCCCCTTGCCGATTCTATCATTCTCCTCTAAATTTCCCTGCAAAAATTCTCGTGTTAGAAAATCAGGCAGACTATTATTCTCACCTTTTATATATTCTATATCAAAATCAAAAGCAGATAATATGCCCTGCCACCTTGCAAATATTTGTTTTGATGCTAGGTTTTTCACATCTTTTAGCAGAATGTCTTTAGATGCTTTACAGTCTACCCTAATAAGAAATTTCTTATTTAAAAGGTCGCTTTCAAATTTTGTGACAACATGAATGATTGCCAGGATTTCCTTTTTTACGGTCGAGTAATTTCTTTGCGGTGGCTTGCAGACTCCTGAAGTATATCTAACCAGCAGTTCTCTCTGTGCTTCCTTTTTTTTTTTTAAGATACCTCCGTATCCATCGTCTAATGCATCTGTTTCTACAATTTTAAATGCATTAGGATCCACTAGAACCAGACACGGTAACTCCTTTGTTCTTAGTTTAAGTTTTTTCACCGCCTGAGTTTGCGTTGAGGTCCAAGGAACTGGAGTTTTCTTCAACCTGCCATACAAAGGTTTGCTATCTATAGCAAGGCTTTGTAAAAATCATGTATATAATTTAAACTTCTTAAAAACCTTTGAAGTTGCTTTTTACCCAAAATCTCATCTGGAAATTTATCAGCAAAGATGATGGCTCTATCTATTGGTAGGATTAGACCTCTATGAATATTATGGCCTAAGAACCGTACTTTGGTCTGGAATAGTTTCATCTTTTTGGCCGATACAACCGACCTTGCATTCATTGGAACTTTTAGAAAAATAGTCAAGTGTTTAAAATATTAATCCAAAGAATTTGAATAAACTAACACATCATCAATGTAGACTATAGTAAAAGTAGAGTATGGATTAAAAATATCATTCATGATGTGCTGAAATTCAGAAGGGACATTCTTAAGACCAAATGGCATCACATTCCATTCATAATGTCCAAACGGGACATTAAATGCAGTTGTATACCTGTACTTCTCTGCAATTTGAATTTGCCAATATCCAGACTTCATGTCAAATTTTGAAAATATAACGGCTTTACACGATCTATCAAGTAAATTCTTTTTATTGGGAATTGGGTACATGATCCATCTCAAATCCTTGTTTAAAGGCTTGTAATTAATAACTAACCTTAGCATCCCGCGTTTTAGTTCTGCAGAATTTTCTACATAAAAAGCTGAACAACTCCAAGGTGAATAACTAGGTCGGATTAACTTCTTTTTAAGAAGTTCAGAGATTTCATGTTTGCATATCTCCATCAATCTTCCACTCAACTGAATGGGCCTAGCTTTAGTTGGAATCTTCTTTTCGTCAAAATCCGGTTCATATGGGAGTTCAACGATGTGTTTTTTCCTGTCCCAAAATGCATTCGGGATTTCTGCACAGACTTTCTTTTCAAAGTCCTTATGCATTGATTCAATTTTCTCTTTTAGCCCGTTTTTTGTTCATTGCTCTTCAATTCTTCTATACTGGACATCTTCTTGAAGTGAATAAAGAAAACTTTCTTCATTTCTAATCTTTTCTTGCAGAGAATTAACAAAAGCAACTTGTGATTTTTCAACAAAGTTGAAACATACCTTGACTCCCTCCACTTCTGTTTCAATACCCTGTTCAGAAACTTTAAAAGGGTAAATCATGTTTAAAAAAGGGATTCCTAGAATTATTGCTCTACTAAGACCCTTTACTATCAAAAATGAAGTTTCAAATGCAACACCATCCTGTAATACTGCTACATCTGAGACCTTGTATCTTACCTTCATTTGCCCATCATTAGCATTTTTTAATCCTTTTGTTTTTGAAAAGAATTTTACTGGTAAAACTCCTTCATCAAAACAATTTAATTCTACTCCTGAATCAATCAATGTTTCTGCGGAGAACTTATGTATTCCATTGATAATGAACTGAACGTTAGCTAGCCATTTTTGTGATATAAGTTTGTCAATTTTATTGATTACTTTTATGGCTTCTATCTTATCGTCTTCCTCATCCAAGATCTTCAAACTTTGTTTTTTATTCGAGAAGTTGGTAAACAACGTTTCAAGCTGTTCATCTTCATCAAATTGTTCTCCGCTCAACTCTTGTCCTGATTGAAACAATTCTAAGATCTGGACTCTTTTCTTGAGTTCTTTTAAGCTCATTTTTTGTTTCCTTGATTTCCGTTTGGAGTTCTCCAATGGATGGTTCTTTTGCCAATCTTGTTTTATTAATCCTCTGAATTATCGTTTTCCAACTATATGGTTCAAATTTCTTTTGTTCGACTTGTTTTTCTATTTTATTTTCTTTTGCCATAGCAATAAATTTTTCTAACGCTTCTCTTTTTTCTATGGGATTTTCTATTTTATATTAGATCTAGGACCAAACTTTCTTCTTGGGTTATTACGCAGAGTCCTAAATCTATCATTTTACAAGTGCATTCATCAGAATCTGATGAAGAGCTACTGGACGAGGTGTCAAATAGATCTTCATCGTTTAAGGCTGCAACTTCCCTATCACTATCTTCTGAGTCAGAAGAGTTTAACATTATTTGCAAAAGTTGTTTTTTATGCCCTTCATCTATTGAAAGATGATTTATTCTTTCTTTCATTTTACATTTAGACTTATAATGACCAACCTTTCCACAATGATAACAAACTATGGGTTTTTTACAAGATTTTTTATCTCTAAATTTTTTTCATATTCCTTTTCTTTTTTCCTCTCTTCCTTCCTCCCGGGGTTTTGAAACAAAACGCCATTTAGAAAATCGAGAGGGTTTTGAGGTACGGGCATAAGTGTCTCAGTGATATTTTTAAAAGACTTAAACTATTTAGGAGTTTTTGAGAATTCTTTTGTATAGGAAAACCAAATTGTTCGCAAAAATCTCCCATTTACCGCATCTTGTAAAACGGTTGGCTGTCCATTTTCTTCACCTATTCTAGTTGCATTTAGAATCTACTCTTTTCCTTCTGGACTGATACAGTTGTCCCACCATCCTTGTAATTGCCCAACGAAACCTGATATTATAGCTTGGGCAATACTCTTGTCTGCATTCCCCTGCAATTGACTTGCTGTGGAATAAATCATCATATGTCGTAAAGTATTTAATACCAGATAATCTGCTTGACCATCAATATTCCATTCAATAATAGACCTCCCATCATACTGAACTCTTTCAGTGAAGTCATTTTCTTCATACTGCATATAAACAGGTGAAGGCCAATGATAATAGTTACGAGTTAAAGCAGTTCTTTGAACTGGCTTGCCTAAAGTGACTTTGTTAACCTCAACTGTCAGAGAAATATCTTTAAACTGGTCCTCTAGATCACACAGGTCAACATCTTCTTCTTCCAAAGTTGCAATCTTTGGTTCTTTAAAAATTTTTAACGTCTCCATTCAGCTTGTCAACCTGTCTATAAAGGTTTCATCATCTACAAGTGATTTTCCAAGTATGAAACCTTTCAGCTGGCGTTGGCCTGGACTAGTCTTTCTTTTTATTTTCTCCACTTTTAGAGCTAGAGCTCCATTTTGGGTTTCTAGTTTCTCAAAGTGGAATAGATATGTCACCTTTGCTGAACTGGGAATAGAATTCCCTATTCTCGTTGCGTTGTTTTCCTGGAGATTGAAGAAAAAGGTTGGTGTAATTATTCTGCTGAATAACAGCAGAGACTCCTTCAATGATGAGTTTTCCTGAGTATGAATCTCATTGCTCTCCCCAATTCTCCTTTGTACGGGACATCAAGGGTTCCTCGAATATTCACCTGAACCACTTTCTCCGCCTTTCTTTAGGGTGCACACTCTAAAAGGGTTATCAATCGTTCAGACAAAGTATTCTTCAAAATTGTTTTCTTTTGCACAGTACTCAAACCACATATATATATCCAAGCCACATCCAAGCCAAAGCCCCTTGCTAACCTACTTGTGGAGTATTGGACTCCTCAGGGCTTCTTTCGAGTTTTGGGAATAAATCCGAGGTGGGTCCTGACAATCACTGTGAGTGGACAGGTTTTGGTTTTGATTGTTGTTTGAGTATATATATATATATATATGCCTTGGTGATATGTTGGTTGGTTGATGCTGTATGGTTATGAGTATTGTTTGAGCATGTTGTATACGTATATGCTTATTTGCTGAATATATTGGAAGTTGTTGATTATGGTGTTGTGTTCTTCTGCAGTGGTATATTGATGTTGGGGTGAAGTCCCCTTACCCTTTTTGTTGGTATTGGGGTGAAGTCCCCTTGCCCTTTTCATCGGTCTTGGGGTGAAGTTCCCTTGCCCTTTACATAGGTATTGGGGTGAATTCCCCTTGCCCTTTTAATCGGTGTTGGGGTGAAGTCCCCTTGCCCTTTTCATCGGTGTTGGGGTGTAGTCCCCTTACTTTTGATCATGGTCGTAGACCCTGTTTGTGTGTAAAGTCCACTCACCCTTCTTTTTTCACCCCCTCAGGACTTGATACTGTTGAGCACCACTGAGATGAGCGGCAGGAGTCAGTGTAGCTCTGTTCTAGGTCACAAAGAGTGGGAGTCTCTTTGTCTTTTGTTGTTCGTCAGACTTGTGTAAATTGTTCCTTCCGCAGTATAGATGCTCTGGATATTATTATTGTATTCATTTTCTTTTGTTTTTGTCGTTTTTAGTTGTTTAAGGCTTCGTCACTCGTTGGGGGTGATGGCCGCACTCCCGGGCCCTACTTTTTGGGGCGGGGTGTGTCAACCTAGGCAGATCCGAGTTAGTGGGGATCAACTGACTACCCGTTGGGTAAAAGCATGCACGGATAAAACTAGTGATCAATCGGTCACTGTCAGAAAAGCAGTCAACGGTTCACGTGCAGAAAATAGATGACCAGTCATGTTAAAAACTGAGATACTTATTCTGATAAAAACATTTACAAAACCCCAAGTGTTTGGAAAGTTTTGACACAAATATGTTATATGTGAATGCATCTTCAACAATCATCTATGTTCAATCTTCCAAGCTTCTTCAATTATTCTAAAAATCTAGAAATAAAACTTAATTGAACTAATTGAGCTTGTTACAATTTTTACAACGTTTTTGTACAAGGACAGCCAATAAAAAAACCTATAGGTACATATCAATATCATCGAAAAAAGACCGAAATTGCGATAATTTCGGTAAAATTTTGATAATTTCGGGCAAAAACTCTTAAAAATGACTGATATCCAAATTTCAATAAATTGTGAAATCTCGATATAGTATTAGGTGAAGATGTTGCATTTTGTCACATCAATTCAATTCAATATTTTGTTTTTTGTTACTTTAATTCAATCTTCTTACGTTGAATGAGTTCTTGCCTTCAATAATGCTTCTTTTCTTACAACTTTCTTTTGAATCATCTTGCTGCCTTCAATAATTTCCTGACATCACTAGGCCAAAAAATGCCTTTAACAACAGCTAGTATCTGTAATCTATTCTTTCGAAATACCGTTGTCTAAGTAACAGTTATATATTCCTACTGCTTTTAACAACACCAAAAACCGTTATCTATTCCTACATTAGATAACGGTTGTACTAGAAAACTGTTATCTAATGTAGTAATAAACAACGGTTGTCATTAATGAACCGTTATCTACAAAACACATAGACAACGGTTGAATTCCGTTGTCTAAACTAGTTTTGGGACAATTTCCAGTAGACAACGGTTTGTACTGTTTGGAAGTCCATTATCTTATTTTGGGACAATTTTCTGAGTTTATTGGTACGAATTTGGGATCCACCATTTACTAGAAATGAATCACTGAATTATACCATTCATTCCAATCTTTCCATTCATTCATCTTCAAATTGATATCAACTAAAAGAGTTACCAATTATGACCAAGTGACCAAGTGTGCAAAAACCATATAAAAAATGACCAAGTGTGCAAAAACCATATAAAAAACCAAGGCCTAGACATACAACTAAGACAATACCATATACCAAAAAACCATCACCTTGGATAGTCAACTAAAAGAGTTACCAATTATGCAAAAAATCTACATCCAAGTGGAGCCAACTAATCCAATATGGATACAAAAAACCAATAACCTGGGCAGTCAACTAAGGCATTCAAAATATGCAAAAACTACCACACCCTAGGCTTACTAACATACCACATCTTCCAAACTAAGGTGCAACAAAGTTCTGCAAAAAGTCTATCCATTTGCTTCGCACTTCGTCAATCTGCAGATGCATCTATCTGCCCACATCCTCCACACAATATGAATGTGCCTGTGACAAGAATCCACCATAGAATCACCAAACTGCATCAATTGTGAAAGGTTTTGTCGAGCAGATGTTTGAGGACAGACACTGCAGGTTGGCAATGAGGGGGGTATTTTAAAATAAATCCCTCTTCTTTAACAAATAGCACAAACAGAATCACACAGATGACCAGTCACTGATGTGATGAACTTTGACAGAACACAAAGATGACCAGTCACCATTGTGATGAACCTTGACAGTTTAGTTTGAATTGTTTTGAACTTAACAGAAGTTCAAGAAGATTAATCACATGACAAATATAACTTGTGAATGCTTGTGAGTTGTTCAATCACACACGAATGCTATGCCAACTTAGGTCCCCAAAACAGATTCAGTGAAGATGAAATCTGCGGGCTATCCACAACTACAACCTATTCAAATCCAGCGGTTCTAATGCAGCAGTTATAGGATGACCAGTCACTCAGTTTTGTCCAGATTGCATTTCATGTCAAGTTGGTGCATAATTAAATCTGATTTTAAGATTAGTCAACTTGTTAACAATTCAAAGAGATGGACACAGAGTTTTGGTACCCGGAAAAACCCCAAATGGGTAAAAAACCGGGGGTCTATCAGAAGACCGGCCTTCCACTATGAAATGGCAAAAGATGCCCAATACAAGGTTCAGACCAAGCTCAATATCTAGTTACCTAACTTAGATGCAGCAGTCCCTCGTGCGGCTTCTTCTCCTTCACTTCACGTCCAGTGGATCCTCGCTTGGTCAACACGCTATACGGACATACACATGTATTCCTATACGTGGCACCTTTAAATGAATGCAGTGATGATATATGACTAGTCACTGACAGATGTCCAGAAAGCTACAGAGCTTCAGAAAATCTGGCAGCAACTTTGTTTACTGTAGCTAGTCACAAAACTGTGCAGCAAACCAACCAAGGTCAATGACCTCTAAACTCAACAAAGTCTACAAACATGTATGAACATGGGAGACTAGTGTTGCACACTCCTAACTCGACTCAAAGTGTATGAACTTTAAAACAAGCCGAACTAGGAAAGATGAACCTTCTTCCAAAGTTAGCTTAATGTATTTTTCTAAGAAAAACAACTTTGAAGACAAGATTCAAATGCTAGCAATGCTCACTATCTTATGAAGCTTCTATATAAGTGAACTAGGCACTCGAGAAGACAAGCAAGAACCGGAGAGGAAAATTGCAGCAAAAACAAAGAGAGTTTTTCAGAAAATCTTTGAGATGTTTAGCTTGAAAACCCTCTATAAGAATTGAACCCAAATCAAGAACAATAAGGTTCAAAACATATGCAACCCTTAAATCATAACCACATCTCTATATAAGTGAACTAAGCACTCAAGAGAATGAAGAGGAAAACAAAGAGAGCTGCAGTAAAATGAGAGTTTGAAAGATATGAAAATTATGTTCAAAACCCTAATGAAAAAGATGGGGAGGTTTAGCTTATAAAGGCCCAAGGAGATAAGAAATCAATGGCCAAGATTTCATCTCAAAAACCCTCTTTTCAAATAACCTAGGCAGATCAAAAACTTAGTGGGGATCAGTTGATTACCCGTTGGATAAAGACATGGGCTGTTTAATCAACTGTCAGAAAAGCAGTCAACTTCACGTGCAGGAAATAGATGACTAGTCACGAAAAACCTGAAATCCTTATTCTTGTAAAAACAAGTACAAAACCTTAAGGTGTTTAAAACGTTTTGACTCAATAAAGAAAGGACAAAGGTTTTGACACAGAAAATCTATGCAAATGAATATTATATATGAATGCATCTTCAATCATCATCAATCTTCAATCTTCCAAGCTTCTTCAATTTTCCTAAAGATCTAGAAATAAAACTTATTGACTAATTGAGTTTGTTACATAATTTTACAATGTTTTTGTCACAAGGACAGCCAATCACAAAATAACCTACAATCTCCCCCTTTGGCTTTCCTTGACAAAAACAACCCCATAACTCACATCGCTCACACTCACCAATTCTAACAATGCTGACTAGTCAAAATGTACCTGCAAGGAAACTCAAGACAGCATGCAATAGAATATATTCTCCTCCCTAACTAGTATAGTAACATCAGATTTTTTTTTTTTTTTAATTTCTCTTTTTGTTGTAGTTTTTTTTGGGTGTTTCTTTCTCCCTTTTTTTGGAGAGAAAGGTGTTTATATTTTTTTTTGGGAGGGGGAGAGAGAAAATATTCTTATAATTTTTTAACAAGGAGCAATGAGAGAGAATAGTGCACAAACGGAGCAAATACACTTAAGCATCAATGAGGGAGCACTCCCCCGAAAATGTAGCAACTAGACATAGTTAAGCTACTGAAACAGAAACATAACCAGTCACAGCAAAGCAAGCCCCAATGTTCACAGTGGGCATAATAGAGTACAGATCCAATAAAATAGTTAAACAGAGAATTGTTCATAGCAGTTAGAGACAGGATTGATCATAGAAACATCAAAAGATTGAAGTAGCAGAGCAACCAACACATCAATCATCAAGAACTCCCCCTAACTCCATCACTCATAGCAAACATGACTAGGCGTACAAATCAGATATCAACAGAGATAGATGAGATAATGCCATCAAGAGTCCAAAGCACAATGGACTAGTCAAAAAGTATATATTGTCCATGGAATCGTTCAAGCAAGATAGAACTCATGCATAACAACTACTCCACCTAAGTAAGATAGATCAAATCATATAGAGCTGGGAAAGCAATATGAAGACCAAGATAAAATTGAGAAGCTAATGACCCATGAATTGATTTTACCTTTGGTACTCCTAACACAAACTTCTACCTCAATGTAGTCTAGACCGATCAGAATAAGTTTTCATAAAGTTCTCAATCAACACATCAACTACCTTGAAAATCATCACATGGAGAGGCAAAGAGAGAAATAATAGTCCACATTTTGATCAATTTTCAACTCAATTCAACCTATAGTTATTTCGAAGATGCAAGTTTCAAGATTGAATGAGATCAAAGTGGAAAACTGATAATGATGCACAGAAACAAATCTCGCGAAAATGAGTCTTAAATACCCAAATGGTGACAAGTCAACAACATATCATTCCGTACATGAAGTAATGGAAAGCACATGGCATATGATCAGACAAACACATTGTTTTCTTTACAGACATAACTGAACATTTAGTTATAACATGCCAAGAATCTTAAGAACAAAGAGAATCAAATACAACGTTCAAACATAATACATTTAACATTAAGCAACACTCACTAATCAAGATTCTCAAAACAAAAATCCTAATGATCAATTATGTAGACCGAATTAACAACAATGTGAAGAACACAATATGTCTACTCAATAGTTAGTGCTTGACAAATGAGAATGAGACAATGTATAAAAATGCATTAGAGTTAATTTTTGTAATCAGACTTGTACTCACATTTGAATTCAAACTTCCAATAACATGATTAGAGAATAAAATTGATTCAATGCCTAAGTCACATGACATATTTGGGAATGGGAAGTCTAAATCATATTGAGTAAATTGCAATGTACATTGATTACCATTTGATTACACACTAAGTCATGTACCCACAATACTTTTAGATTTTCATTTTTGTCACAACTTGGAAAATTAATCTTTTTGTGTAGTTATGTGACAAACACATTGAAATTCAAGGAGTGGTGTAACATTGACACATCTTTATTTTGACTCAAGCCCAAAACTTTTATTTTTATTTTATTTTTCTTTTTGAGTTAGGGCCTTATTATCCTTCTCGTTTTCATTTTCGAGGAAATTCTTCATTTTTGACTACACATTTCTTTTGAAATCACAAGAAGTTACACAAAAGATCATCATAAAGAAATAAGAGTTTTTAGAAAAGTGAAGTGAACAAATTTAAATCAATCATACTTTAAAAACTCACACTCTTTACTCTTTTTGACAAGAATCGGGGTTATGAACATGTAACTCAACCTAGTGCTTCAACTTTATTCAACAAGCATCAAATTGACAGTAAGAATTCAAGAAGACTAGTCTGATTGTAGATTTTCATTTTTCATGATGCATGATATGCAGAAACTGAACTAAGTACAAGCACCGACTATGACTAGTCACAATTATTCTATAACACAGATTCCAAGACTCTTGCGAAGACCAGTTAATACCTGATCATCTAAGGGTTTGGTCAAAATATCAGCAAGTTGTCTTTCCGAAGGCACAAATTTGATCATTAAGACCTTTGACTCAACGAAATCCCTAATGAAGTGGTGCCTAATGTCAATGTGCTTAGTTCTAGAATGCTGCACAGGATTTTCAGAGATGCAAATAGCACTAGTGTTGTCACAATAAATGATGAACTGGTCATGAATAATACCGTAATCACAAAGCATTTGTTTCATCCATAGTAATTGAGTGCAACAACTACCTACCGCAATGTATTCCGCCTCTGCAGTAGACAAGGATACTGAATTTTGTTTCTTGCTATACCAAGAGACCATGTTATTGCCAAGGTAAAACACACCACCGGAAGTACTTTTCCGGTCATCACTACAACCCGCCCAATCGGCGTCACTAAACCCAACCAAGTTAGTATTGGTATCAAAAGTATACCAAATACCAAATGATAGAGTTCCACTAACGTACTCGATGATCCTTTTTACAGCATGCAAATGAGACTCTCTAGGATCACTTTGAAATCGCGCACAAACTCCAACAGAAAAGGAGATGTTTGGTCTACTAGCAGTAAGATACAGCAGACTGCCAATCATGCTTCTGTAGAGTGTCTGGTCAACACTCTTGCCCTTCTTATCACTAGACAACTTAGTGGTTCTACTCATGGGGGTCCTAGCAGGTTTGGCAGAGGAGAAACCAAATTTGCTAACAAGGTTTGCAGCATACTTGGATTGGGAGATGAAGAGACCAGTCTCTTCTTGTTTAACTTGCAAACCAAGGAAATAATTCAATTCACCAATTAGACTCTATCTCAAACTCACTAGTCATAATCTTTATGAATTGTTGAACTTGAGATTCCGAAGTAGACCCAACCACAATGTCATCAACATAGATTTGTGCAACAACCACATCACTTTTAGATCGCTTGATGAACAAGGTTTTGTCAACGGATCCACGAGTGTATCCATTGGACAGCAGATGACTAGACAGTCTATCATACCAAGCTCTAGGAGCTTGCTTCAAACCATACAATGCCTTTTTCAATCTATAAACACCATCCGGCATATGAGGATCCTCAAAACCTTTTGGTTGTTCAACAAACACATCCTCATTCAAGTAACCATTTAGAAAAGCCGTTTGACATCCATTTGGTACAACTTGAACTTTAGATGACAAGCAATAGCACACAACAACCTAACGATTCAAGTCTAGCTCGTGAAATGTTTCCTCAAAGTCAATCCCTTCAACTTGAGAATACCCTTGAGCAACAAGTCTAGCTTGTCTCACTATCTTCCGGTCTCATCACTCTTGTTCTTAAAGATCCACTTTGTCCCAATGACATTTGACCTGACTGGTCTCTTCAAGAGCCACACTTGGTCCTATCAAATTGATTTAGCTCTTCTTGCATAGCACTTATCCATTCCTCATGAATAAGAGCTTCCTTAATGTTCTTAGGCTCAACAGAGACACATAGCACACATTTGTTATTTCACTTTGGATTTGACTTCTAGTCTCACCCTTCTTTGACTGAACCAATGATGTTCTTCAGGATGAGACACTACCAGTTTGGTTTCTTTTTCAGTGGCTGTCTAGACACTCTGAACTGTCAGAATCAGAATCTGATGACCCATCATCATTTTCTGCCTGAGTCTCACTAGTAGACTCAATGACCTTTTCTGGGAACAACCCATCCTCATCTATGGCTTGATCAATTGATGCATCAAGATCATCAATTGTGACATTTATGGATTCCATGATGGTATTGGTTCTAAGGTTGAAGACTCTATAGGCTCGACTAGTCGTGGAATATCCAAGGAAGATGCCTTCATCACTCTTTGGATCAAACTTCGCTAAGTGTTCCCTATCTCTTAGAATGTAGCAAGTGCTGCCGAACACCCTAAGATGACTAATCATAGGTTTCTTTCCCTTCCAGATCTCATAGGGAGTCTGATCTGTGCCTGGTCTCAAGTAGACTCTATTCAAGATATAGCAAGCAGTGTTAATGGCCTCGGCCCACAGATTTTTGGCTAGATTTTTGCTATTTAGCATCACCCTAGCCATCTCAATCAAGACTCTATTTTTCCTCTCAACAATCCCATTTTGTTGAGGAGTAATTGGAGCCGAAAATTCATGTTTGATCCCCATGCTAGCACAGAAATCAGCAAACAAAGAGTTCTCAAATTCAGTACCATGATCAGTCCTAATTCTGACAATAGAGGGATGAGCAGCCAACACCTCATTTTGAATTTGTTTGAACACAGTCACAAAGTTTTGAAAAGCATCTGACTTTTCTCTCAAGAAAGACACCAAAGTATATCTAGAGAAATCATCAACAATCACAATAATGTACTTTCTACCAGCTACAGACACGGTTTGAACCGGACCAACTAGATCCATGTGAATGAGTTCAAGAGGATGTGAAGTTCCAACATCTTTAACTCTCTTGTGTGCAACACGTGACTGTTTTCCCAATTGACAAGGACCACAGATGTGCTTTGACGGCTTGTCTAGCTTAGGAAGACCTCTAACAAGTTGTTTCTTAGCCAAGGTGTACAAATCATTTATGTTCATATGTCCCAACCTTTGGTGCCATAAGGCAGTGGTCTTATCAGTCACAGAGTGACAGGTCAACTTGGCAGCCAAGGTTTGGCTATCAAGTGTGTAACAATTGTCACTTGACCTCCCTGTTTGAATTAAATTGTGACCATTGCTATCAACAATCCTACAACCTCTAGCAGACATGCAGACCTCATCTGCCCATTGATCACTTAAATGTGACACACTAATGAGGTTGGACTTAAGGCCTTCTACATACCTCACACCTTCAAGCAGAGGCAAACCGGGGAGCTGAACATCCCCTTGACCAGTCATTTTTGCAGTTTCACCACCCCCAAACTCAACAAACCCACCATCAAAATCATTCAAATTTACATAGACAGATTTGTTACCAGACATGTGTTTGGAACAGCCACTATCAATGTACCAACGAGTTGGATCGCGCAAATTCAAGACAGACAAGGCAACCAAACACTTTTCCTTTTTCTTTACCCATTTAGTCTTGGACTTACTAGGTGGTGAGGAAGATGACTCAACAAGTTTTGAAATTCTGGTTACTTCAACAAGCAACAAATCAACCTGTTCTCTAAGTGAGCTATTGTGCCTAGACAGACTCTTGACTTTTAGTTTGCTACTGTCACATCCCGGGACCGCTCCGCCGTAGCACGATATTGTCCGCTTTGGGCACCCTCCTCTCTGGCCCTCACGGTTTTGTTTCTGGGAGCCCACGAGCAACTTCCCAGGAGGTCACCCATCCTGGGATTGCCCTAAGCTCAAATCGCTTAACTGCGGAGTTCCTAACCCCTCCGCAGCCGGTGAGCTCCCAAAAGGCCTCATGCTAGATAGTGGTGGGTATGTACATATAAGGCACATCACCCCCTCTCCGCTGGCCGATGTGGGATCCTTACAATCCACCCCCCCTCAAAGGGGCCCGACGTCCTCGTCGGCACACTCGCACCACACGGCAGAGTGGCTCTGATACCAAATTGTCACATCCCAAAACCAGGGACATGGATAAACAAATCACATAACAATAGTAAAAGTACAAAGCGTGGTTTATTATAATTTTGTCGCTGCACTCGAGTAATGACATCGAGTTGCCTACGTATCCGGACACGGAATCAAGCCACTCGTAGTTCCCGCTCTTAACTATGATTATTTACTGAATTTACAAATTAGTCCCTAAAATCTTCTGAATTTATGAATCTACCCCCAAACTGTTAAATTTTGCAGTTTGGTCCCTGGTTAGAAACCAGTGAATTTCACGGTTCAATTGGGAGCCCTTTCCCTCAAATCTTCAGTCCAATAAACATATATATACCCAGATAAATTCCTTCAAATTCACACCCGAAACCAAAATCGGCCAGCGGAGAGGGGGTGATGTGCCTTATATGTACATACCCACCACTATCTAGCATGAGGCCTTTTGGGAGCTCACCGGCTGCGGAGGGGATAGGAACTCCGCAGTTAAGCGAGTTGAGCTTAGGGCAATCCCAGGATGGGTGACCTCCTGGGAAGTTGCTCGTGGGCTCCCAAAAACAAAACCGTGAGGGCCAGAGAGGAGGGTGCCCAAAGCGGACAATATCGTGCTACGGCGGAGCGGTC
Organism: Spiraea crenata; assembly: GCA_033992175.1. Taxonomy (NCBI): domain Eukaryota; kingdom Viridiplantae; phylum Streptophyta; class Magnoliopsida; order Rosales; family Rosaceae; genus Spiraea; species Spiraea crenata. The sequence goes on along the minus strand of JAVBHV010000010.1, from coordinate 772,990 downwards.
CCGGGATGTGACAGCTACACTTAGGCCTGATGTGACCAGTTACTCCACAGTGGTGACACGTGGGTACAAATCTGGTTCTTGTGTGAGCAGTGGAACTAGACAACACTTGGTGACTCTTCTTGTTATTAATGACCCTAGGTTCTTGTGGAACTGTGATGACCAGTGACTTCGGTGAGTGTGGCTCACTAGCTTTGACAAACCTAGGTCGTGAAACTGAAGTAGATGACTCACCAGCAACATAACCCAAACCAGTTTTATCATTAAAACTTTTTCCAACATTAAGCATTTTGTCTAACTTTGTTGAACCAATTGACAGGTCATTAACTTTTTCTTGCAGTGATTTATTATAACCAACCAAGTAGACATTAGATTGTTTGAGTGACTCAACTTCTTCTTTCAACTTAAGACTCTTACTGTGCATAAGATTAACACTGTGCTCCGAGTTACTCAACTGATGTCTAAGGTCAATATTCTCCTTTTTAACTCTTTCAAAATCAACAGACAACTGTTCATACATAATCTCAAGTCTTGACCTATGCGACTGGGCATCTACATTTTCTCTTCCTTTGCTAGACTGACCAGTCTCGTAATCTTGCAAAGTGAGACAAAGTGCAGCCTTTTCCAACTCTAATTCATTACAACGCTTTTTCAGCTCAATGCTATCCGCTTTGATCACACAAGTTTCATCAAACAAGGCATCATACCTTTCACACATCTTCTCATAAGTTTGATTCTCTGGAAGAGAGTCATAGTCATGAAAAACAGGACAATACATCTCAGCTGACTGGTCGTCATCAGTCATGTGTTGTGAACCCGACTCGGATTCCTCACCCACTGAGTTGTGATCAGAAATTCTAATAACAAAGGCAATCTCGTCATCTTCATTATCCGAAGAAGAGTCAGTGATGTGATTCCTCATTCTCACTATCACTCCAAGAAGCTTTCAAGGCTTTGTCCTTGCCTTTGTTAGACCATTTCCTATTGTTAGCACAATCAACAGAAATATGACCAGTCCCACCACAGGTATAACACTTAACTTGACCCTTTTTGAACTTATTATCTCTTGATCCAGAATTCTTTTCAAATTTCCTTTCATTTGACCCTTCACTTTGTGGTTTGAATTTAGACTCTCGAGGGTAGTTCGCACCACCCTTGTAATCCTTCCTATCCTTGAGAATTCGTCTAAACCTTTTGACAAACAAAGCCATGTCATCATCAACCGAAGATGACTTTTCTGTTTTGAACTTTTCAGCTCAACTTGATCAGTCACACTCTGCAGTGCAACACCTTTATCCTTCTTATGCATGCTTTCTTCCAATTTTAACACAAGTTCATAAGTTTTTAATTTTCCTACAAGTTTTGGAAGCTTTATATCGACATGTTTTGACATTCCTTGATTGCGGTCTTCTTCGCGGAAAACCTCTTCGGTAACACCCTTAAAATCTTTTGAACAATTGTTAATTCTGAAATAGGTGCTCCTTGTTGATGCAAAAAATGGGATCAACGTCAAGGGTCCGGGTCGGACAGTAGTGTGTCAGGGAGCTAGGGGGCTAGCTCCGGATGCTGGCTTCCGGGTGGGCCCGGAAGGTGCTGCCCGGAAGGTGGTCCGGGGACGGAGGTCCTGCAAGGAAGGAAAGTGAAGCTTGGGGCACCGGTGGGGTGCCGGCCTAAGACCCTCCGAAGCTTAAGTCAGCTGAAGGAGGAAAGGAAGGAAAGTCTTAGAGGCAAGTAAGTGTTTGGTGGGAGTGAATGCACTTACTTTCACTTGTGGAAGTGAGGTATTTATAGTGAGGGGAAACCTAGGGTTCCAAGTGGGGGAAGTTGTCCCCTAGGTTACCCCTACCGGGCCTCTTGGAGGCCTAGTCAGGCCTCTAGGAGACTAGTTGGGCCTCTGGGGGCCTTTGTCTGGGCCCGAGTGGGCTTTGCCTGGGCCAGGTGGCCTTTGTCTGGGCCTGATGGGCTTCATGCTTTGCTGTTGGGGGAAGTCCATGGTCCTGAGGTGCCCCCGGGGGATAGGCCTGGGAGAAGCGATCGGAGGGTAGGCTTCAGGAAGTGTGGTCCGAAAGGGGGAGTGGTCCCAGTAGCTCCTTCTGGATGACATGTGGCCGATCCGGGTATGGTATGAACACTCCTAGACTCATCGCGGCATTGGTGACACTCTCAAGTCTGAGATAGAAATCAGAGAAGCTCTCTGAATCAGTCATCCTGAGTTCTTCAAACTCGGACAGGACCATTTCAAGCTTTAGGTCCCTAACCTGGTCATCACCCTCGTGAATGACACGCAACCTGTCCCACGCTTCCCTAGCTGTTGTACAGTGCTGAATATGTGAATATTGTGCACTGGAGATGGCAACAGCTATGGCGTTCCTAGCATTTTTATTAGCATTTGATGCATTGACCTGAACCTGTGTCCAGTCATCTCTAGGTATGTTCACTCTCTCATCGTCAACAATTCTAAACGGAGGACGCCATTCAACAGACAAATATTGGAAAGCAAATTCATCATATGCATCAAGAAAGATTTCGAACTTATCTCGCCAGGCAGCGTAGTTTGTGCCATCGAAGTATGGAGGTGAGTTCACCGAACCGGCTACTCGATCTCTCTCCATTATCTAGACCCTTAAACTAACCAACCCAAGACCTTACTTTAAGTATGTCTAAAGCCCTGCTCTGATGCCAATTGCAGGTTGGCAATGAGGGGGGTATTTTAAAATAAATCCCTCTTCTTTAACAAATAGCACAAACAGAATCACACAGATGACCAGTCACTGATGTGATGAACTTTGACAGAACACAAAGATGACCAGTCACCATTGTGATGAACCTTGACAGTTTAGTTTGAATTGTTTTGAACTTAACAGAAGTTCAAGAAGATTAATCACATGACAAATATAACTTGTGAATGCTTGTGAGTTGTTCAATCACACACGAATGCTATGCCAACTTAGGTCCCCAAAACAGATTCAGTGAAGATGAAATCTGCGGGCTATCCACAACTACAACCTATTCAAATCCAGCGGTTCTAATGCAGCAGTTATAGGATGACCAGTCACTCAGTTTTGTCCAGATTGCATTTCATGTCAAGTTGGTGCATAATTAAATCTGATTTTAAGATTAGTCAACTTGTTAACAATTCAAAGAGATGGACACAGAGTTTTGGTACCCGGAAAAACCCCAAATGGGTAAAAAACCGGGGGTCTATCAGAAGACCAGCCTTCCACTATGAAATGGCAAAAGATGCCCAATACAAGGTTCAGACCAAGCTCAATATCTAGTTACCTAACTTAGATGCAGCAGTCCCTCGTGCGGCTTCTTCTCCTTCACTTCACGTCCAGTGGATCCTCGCTTGGTCAACACGCTATACGGACATACACATGTATTCCTATACGTGGCACCTTTAAATGAATGCAGTGATGATATATGACTAGTCATGACAGATGTCCAGAAAGCTACAGAGCTTCAGAAAATCTGGCAGCAACTTTGTTTACTGTAGCTAGTCACAAAACTGTGCAGCAAACCAACCAAGGTCAATGACCTCTAAACTCAACAAAGTCTACAAACATGTATGAACATGGGAGACTAGTGTTGCACACTCCTAACTCGACTCAAAGTGTATGAACTTTAAAACAAGCCGAACTAGGAAAGATGAACCTTCTTCCAAAGTTAGCTTAATGTATTTTTCTAAGAAAAACAACTTTGAAGACAAGATTCAAATGCTAGCAATGCTCACTATCTTATGAAGCTTCTATATAAGTGAACTAGGCACTCGAGAAGACAAGCAAGAACCGGAGAGGAAAATTGCAGCAAAAACAAAGAGAGTTTTTCAGAAAATCTTTGAGATGTTTAGCTTGAAAACCCTCTATAAGAATTGAACCCAAATCAAGAACAATAAGGTTCAAAACATATGCAACCCTTAAATCATAACCACATCTCTATATAAGTGAACTAAGCACTCAAGAGAATGAAGAGAAAAACAAAGAGAGCTGCAGTAAAATGAGAGTTTGAAAGATATGAAAATTATGTTCAAAACCCTAATGAAAAAGATGGGGAGGTTTAGCTTATAAATGCCCAAGGAGATAAGAAATCAATGGCCAAGATTTCATCTCAAAAACCCTCTTTTTAAATAACTTAGGCAGATCAAAAACTTAGTGGGGATCAGTTGATTACCCGTTGGATAAAGACATGGGTTGTTTAATCAACTGTCAGAAAAGCAGTCAACTTCACGTGCAGGAAATAGATGACTAGTCACGAAAAACCTGAAATCCTTATTCTTGTAAAAACAAGTACAAAACCTTAAGGTGTTTAAAACGTTTTGACTCAATAAAGAAAGGACAAAGGTTTTGACACAGAAAATCTATGCAAATGAATATTATATATGAATGCATCTTCAATCATCATCAATCTTCAATCTTCCAAGCTTCTTCAATTTTCCTAAAGATCTAGAAATAAAACTTATTGACTAATTGAGCTTGTTACATAATTTTACAATGTTTTTGTCACAAGGACAGCTAATCACAAAATAACCTACAGACACATTGCTTCCAGAATTTGAAGACAAATAATACACGTTATATACATGATAACTTACCAGTATGCAAGACATTCCAACCCAAAAATGGAAAATACAGCCCAAAAGAAGTCCACAAAAAGAAGATTAGGACTAATTCTAAAGTTCAAATCTTTGAACTCCAATCAAAAAGAGAATACAGAACTTACCAAATCCGACACCAATATGAGCATAACAGCAGCAAGAACAATGAGAGCCAGTCTTCTGCAAAAGATGGCAAAAGATAAACATTATCCAAATTATTGTGAGAACAATTTGAAAGTGGCAAAGAGCTTGTAGGATCTAGTTAGTTACATAATGTCCAAGACCTCCTGTATATGCTTGGAATTCTTTTCAGTTGTATCGAAGATAATAATGACAGCATTTTTCATGGTTCCCATAGCTCCATCAATACTGTTCTCCTTTGGATTTGAAGATCATGTTGACATGAAGACCAGAGCTGCACAAAATCATGAAGCTTGAGTTCATTCTTAAATGCAACACCAGACCTGCTTCTATTCTACGTGCAAGGCATGTTTACTTACCATGAATAACTACAACAAGAATGCAGAATACCAGCAGTCTGTGGTGTGTGAGTAATCCGATATTTAACTTTAGAAAGATCTTTACAGGTTTGCAAATTTCCTATCTATTGGTTAAGTGATTTTCGGGATTAACCCAAGAAAGCAAAAAGTGGTATAATTTGTCTAACTCGTTAACTGATACAAACAGCACAAAATGAAGAATATACCTGAAGGGGTTGATTAGAAAATGGATGTTTAAACATTTCCAAGCCAAAGAGACAAGCACCTACTATGCATTACATTTGAGAAATCGTATCACAGTAACTCAATGACATAGCATCCAGAATGTGCATTTACAGATGGAAAAACACAAGGTTCAATATGAAATCAGTGTCTGACTACAACAATTCATAGCATGACTGTCATTCTGATGGATACTTTAGTTAAATAAATAAAGGACACTTTAAGCAATTACCGAGCTCCAGCTGTGAGTAGAATCACGATGTCTTGTGGTGCAAAGGCCAAAGAGTAGAGTCCACATAGAACTAATAGCTAAGGTAGCCTGGGCAAGAACCATAACCAACTCCTCTTCTCTGCTCGTATGCTTTTTTCATGCATGTCTGCAGTCTAAGTAACAAAAGGGAGTCTCAGCTTACATTCTAAAATCAGCAGGCAAAAAAGCTCCATGCATTTCAGAGCGAAAACTGAAAACTAGTAGCTAATAATACCATGATTGTGAATTCATATCCCACAAATCTAAACCATATGGGCCACCGTAAGGGCCAGCATCGTGTCGTCGACATTGGGCGCGGCAGACTTCCCTTGCAAAAGCCGAGGTGGCGATGAGTACGGCGATGATGGTGTGGAATTAGGGTTTTGGGTTTGCAAAGATGGATGGTTCAAATCGTCGTCTGGAGAGTAGGCTCGGAGAAGATCCATTCACTACAGAAAGGGGGGAAATCTATAAACCCTAAATTCGTTCCTGAATGGAAGAATTGGGGATTTAAAGCAAGATTCAAAATTTGTAAATCGTAAAATTGAATGAGGAAAAATTGGGATCTGAAAGTCTCTGCATTTTGAGGACGAACAAAACTAGGGCACAGGTTTCTTGGCAGGTTCTCGACGATAAAAAGGTAGGGACTTCGGTTGGAAATTTGGGGGTTTTCTAGGGCTTTCGACTGGTGTTCGAAATATCAAGAGAGAGGATTCGAAGAGGAGGTTGATGAAGGTTGAAGGTGGAAGTGGAGAGGAGGCGTCAAAGAGGAGGCTGTGAAGGTTGCGAGGAAATATAAAGGACAGGGAAAGAGGTGCGAGAGAAAGGGAAAAGAGTTTTTATCAAAAATATGCAAAAATTTACTCTCAATTTCAAAAATATCTTCTTTTTTTTTATATAAATTTTGGGAAAACTACAGTTTACCCCACAAAATTTGGGGGTGGACATCAAAATGAACCACAAGGTTCTAATTTCATCAATTTAGACCATAAGTTTTCCATGTTGTATCAATTTAAACCTTCTGATAAAAAAAAATTAATAAAATATATTTGCAAGAAAAGCAACTACTATTAAAAAATAAAAAAGAAAAAAAGAGAAAAAAAAAAAAAAGAAAAAAAAGGGGGGGAGGAGGACGAAAGAAGACACAACAAACAGAAAAAACACACACATAATAGAATAATTAGCCAAAAAGTCAATGTATAAAAACTGATAAAAAAAAAAATAAAATATATTTGCAAGAAAACGCAACTACTATTAAATGAAAAAAAAAGGATACAAATGAAAAAAAAAAAAAAAAAAAAAAGGGGGAGGGGGAGCCACCACTGCAGCTCTCCGTGTTGAACACTGAAGCTGACACTCCAACTGCTGCCAATTCAACAGACCCTATACACAACACAACCACACATACATAATAGAATCAATTAGCCAAAAAGTTCAAGTCTTTATGAATTCAGCAAAGAGCTAAAAGAACAAAGTGGTACCTAAATTCCCAACAAAAGCTGTATCAACCAAAGAAGTAACGGGGTTTTCATGCTTGTGGGATTCCAAGCCGACATCATTAAACTTCAAAGCCAGAGCCAAAGCAGCAGGCAATGCAATTGACAAAACGTCCACCACAATCCCATCAAACTTCAAACTTTCATCTCTGCAATTACGCATTCAAATCCAAAAAACTGAACCCGAACACCAATTAATACTCATGAACTTTAGAAATTGACTACAAATACAATGGAGTTTTCGACAGCTTTATCTTAATTGACGAAGGCGAATGGACAAGGAGTCGAAAGACGAAAACTTAGAAGGTGGGTTTGGGCCGGGCTGGTCGGTCGGCCCAGAAGCAGCGGTGGGCTTTGGTTCTTCCGACGAACTTTGCAGCGAAGTGTTGGTTTTTTTGGGCGATGATGACTTCACAAGGTGGAGACTTGTCCGGAGACCGAAGGAGCATTTCGAGTTTCTGGCGGCGAGCGATTGAGATTTCGAAAATGGCGGGTGGGTTTTGGAGGAATAGATACAGAGAAGGTGGTGGAGCGTTGCGGAGCCGGAGGAGCTTCCGCCGCCGCGGCTTCGTGTGCGCCGCTGTTGACATCGATTTGATAGCGAAGCAACAGGAGCAAAAAGAAAAGACCACACAGAGAGCTGCGGTGGTGGCTTCCCCCCCTTTTTTCTTTTTTAATTTGTATCTATTTTTATTCATTTAATAGTATTTTGTTTTTCTTGCAAATATATTTTATTAATTTGTTTTGATCAAATGGTTCAAATTGATACAACATGGGAAACTTATGGTCTACATTGATGAAATTAGAATATTGTGGTTCATTTTGATGTCGACCCCCAAAACTTGTGGGGTAAAATGTAGTTTGCCCTAAAACTTTTAATTATATACAATTTATTACTTAAATTGACTTAAATGTCCTTAATCTAATTCAAAGCCAATTAAACTTAAAAATCAAAGCCCTAAAATTTAGATAGGGTGGCAAAAAGACCCGACAAACCCGACCCGACCCGACTCCCAACTTGTTCCCAATCCCAATTTGAACCAACTCGAAAAGTCAAGTTTTTTGCTCAACCCGATAATTATACGGTTCGAGTTCGGGCCTGAAAGTTGAAACTCAATGGGTACCTGACCCGACCCTATATATATGAATGCATGCGGTAAAACGCTGAAATAGAAAGAGGTGCTCCTCGATTAGTCATTAATTACAAACCCCTCAACAATGTTCTAGAATGGATTAGATACCCTATACCCAACAAAAAAGATCTCATCAGTAAACTCAGTCAAGCAGTCATCTTTTCAAAATTCGACATGAAGAGTGGATTTTGGCAAATTCAACTTCATGAACAAGATAAGTATAAAACAGCATTTGTTACGCCATTTGGTCATTATGAATGGAATGTTATGCCATTCGGTTTAAAAAATGCACCCAGTGAATTCCAGAATATCATGAATGAAATATTTAACCCTTTCAGTCACTTCTCGATTGTTTACATTGATGATGTCCTCATATTCTCTAATTCCTTAGAAGAACATTGGAAACATCTTAAGTCGTTCTTCCATGCAGTCAAGGCTAATGGTCTAGTTGTCTCAGCTCCTAAGATTAAGTTATTTCAGACTAGAGTCAGATTTCTTGGTTACCATATTCACCAGTCAACTGTTGTTCCCATAGATAGAGTCATCCAGTTTGCAGACAAATTTCCAGACAGAATCTTAGACAAAACCCAGTTACAAAGATTCCTAGGATCGCTTAATTATGTTGCAGAATTCTACCAGAGTCTTCCAGTCAAATGCAAACCATTATTTGATCGGCTCCAGAATAATCCCCCTCCCTGGACCAACGATCATACTTCCATAGTCAAAGAAATCAAGACATTTGTCAAATCTCTCCCATGTCTTGGCATTCCGACAATCAATTCCTTCAAAATAGTTGAAACCGATGCCTCAGAACTTGGTTATGGTGGCATTCTCAAACAGAAAATCAGTAAATCCGATCCGGAACAAATAGTCCATTTTCATTCCGGCACTTGGCATCATGCACAAAGTAACTATAGTACTATCAAAAAAGAAATTTTATCTATTGTATTATTCATCTCCAAATTTCAAGATGATTTGCTAAATCAAAAGTTTTTAGTCAGAGTAGATTGCAAAAGTGCAAAATATGTTTTGGAAAAAGATGTTCAAAACATTGCATCAAAACAGATTTTTGCCCGATGGCAAGCTATACTTAGTATCTTTGATTTTGAAATTGAATATATCCAAGGTAGTCAAAATTCCATCGCAGATTTCTTAACTAGAGAATATTTACAGGGAAAGCAAGATGGGATCAAGTGATCCTTACAAAACAATAACCCAGTCACAATCCCATGGCCAACCAACCACCAAATACGCAGCATCATCCCCTTATTTCCCAAAAATCCCCAGTCACCCATTATTCTACATTGAAGCATGCCTCAGTCACATTACCAACCCAGCTCAGTTAGCTAAAGCATATTTTCCCCCAGGTTTTCATTATGCCCCTTTTCATCCTAGTAAATCACTCCCATATTTCAGGGATATTCTTTTCACCATTGAGTCAATCGCAATCAAACCAATCTATGATAAGAGTGATCAACCAAAGTTACTTTATCATTCCATCTATATCCAGAAAATTATCACCCAAGAACAATGGAGCAGTCAACCATTTAAGCTCAAGACTCTTCCTTCCCAAGACCCAAACACTGAGGGAAGCCTATACAATTACTATGATTACATGGAAGCATGGTTCAAAATATTCATGCACCAGAATGAATCTTTCAGTCACTCTTGGTTTATTAATTTCGACAGTAAATTCAGAGGACCGTTTCCATTATGGTTCCAAAAATGGTGGACCAATTTCTGTCCAACTTTTGAACTCCTCCCCAGGGAACTCCAAGATTCAGTCAAGTATTTCTCCACCAGATATAAAACATGTCAACAAGATGCCCGTTTCCCACATCTGTTGCACTTCACAGCAAAATACAAGATGCCATGGATCATGAGATGGCATTATACAGTCAACAATGATTTCCTCATAAGACAGATATCAGTCAAATGGTGGGATAAATTCAAGCATATGAGGATTATCTCCCAAGTCAATGAAGAATTCCCAACAATACAGTCCAAAGAAGTCAAGCCTTCTACTTCACAGTCATCTGCTTCTTCCCTCAGCATTGAAGGAAAAACCAAATCCGAGCTGAAAGAAATGGCAAACCAGTTACTACTCCTTGCCAGCCAACATGACGGCAATGAGGAGCAAGACCCAGTCAAAAGCAAGAACCAATCTCCTACTGAGTCAACCGCTTCTGCATCACCAGCACCTAGCCCAGTCAAAGCACCTGCAAAAATGCGATGGGCTGATTATCCAGAAGACGACTACCAAGACGCTCAAGACCCCTATGCTGATATTGACCCTTTCGACATAGCAAGGTAAAGTAAAAGCAGCAAAAGTTACAGCACAATCAGTCAGTCAGTCAACAGTAAAACAAACATGTGAGCAGACAAGAATCTCTATTCACAAACAGTAAAAGTCTCCAGACAAGTCACTATTTATGAACAGTTCCACCGCATTTCCCGCATCTTTCGGTGGCATCCAATAATGTCTCCACCCACTAATGCTTTCAGCATGTCTCCACCCACTGATGCTTTCAGCATCTATATAAGACGCCTCTCATTCATGAAGAAGACGGGCTTTCATATTCCAGTCATATTCCAGTAAACCCTCAAGCCAAATTTAGAGCATATCCAGTTACGAGATCAAAAGATTGTCTTAGCATACTTGAGATATCAATCTGTGATATTCATGTACTTTATGACTGTCAATACATCTCTCTATCACCAGTAAACATTGTACCCAAAGTAAGAACTCATTATCAATAAAAGATTTTCAGTATCATTTTCAGTAATTTTAAAATTATCAGTATCTTCATTTACATCTGTTTAAAATATTCTATATATATCTTCCGCATGCATTCATTCTCCATGAACTCTGTTATATATATATATATATAATAGGGTTTGTATAGTTTTCACCCGACTCCATCTCCATTTCGACTCCCCATCCTCTGCTCAAGCGAACATGAGTGGAGAGAGGCTTCCCGGCACCGTTAAGTGGTTCAACGACCAGAAGGGGTTCGGCTTCATCACCTCGACCAACGACGGCGAAGATCTCTTCCTCCACCAGTCCTCGATCCGATATGACAGCTTTCGCTCCCTCTGTGACGGCTTCCAGAACCCAATTCGAATCCCCATCCTCTGCTCAAGCGTTGTGGAGTCCCATCCTCTGCTCAAGCATCGTCGAGGGTTGATCGGTCGGCGGCGGAGGTGGGGCGAGGATCAAGAGGAGGTGCCCGGAGAGCTCGGTGTCCACCACCTGTTCGATAAATTTCCTGAGAGATTTGGTGTTGAACTCGTGGCTGGAGACTTGGCTCTGGATCTTCCATGTGTCACCGTCGGGAACCAGGTTATAGTGTTGGGCTCAGCTCATCCCAACCCGACCCAATCTGATAGGGTCGGGGTACCCGACCATCGGGTACCCGACCTTTGTCGGGCTCGGGCTCGGGCTGCAAATGAAGAACCTGATCCTCTTCGGGTCGGGTCCCAACCCGATCCCACCCATATCCTGCGTGCACAACCTTCTCTCTGGTGAATTGCACGACGCTTCTACTCAAGAACACACTTCTTCAATTTCTTCTTGACAGGTACATACATACTATACTGAATTTTTGGCCTTTTGTTTGTGTTTGTACTATTTTGTTTCTTTTAGGATGAACTATATACCATTGTTTAATTACAAATATTAGGAATATAAACTGTGGAAATCTAAAGTGGTCTAACAATTTCATAGAAAAAATGGCACCTTCAGTACAGTACAAACTTTCAAAGCACTAGACTTATCCATCATGCTGCCAGAAGACATATTTCTATTGTGATGGACACCAGTACCATATGTTGTTTCTTCATTTGATTTCTTTAGATCCCCTTGGGGGCATCACAAATTTCAATAGTTTTTATTGTATGTTTTTTTTTTTTTATTGTTTGGTGACACATATTATAGTGTTTGAGGTTTGGAGGGTGTTTTCTTTGCCAACCCAGCAGAGTTTCTAGAGGGAGTTGTGAGTAGTGGTGATTCGGTTGTGAAGCAAATGGATCAATATTCTTGGTGCTTCTAAGTGATCTGGACTATTGTTGTTCATCCATATGACTTGACACTTGGGGGAATTGTTTTGCAACGATATTTTTGAAGAAAGTTGAATAATGTTGACGATAGGGGATGTTCTATTTAAAAGTTGTTTTGAATTAAAAGAAGGACATTTAAGTCAATTTAAGTGACAAATTGTATAGAATTGTAAATTTTATAAAAAAGTGACATTTTTGAAATTGGGGGTAAATTTTTGTATTTTTTTAGAGTGATTTTATCCACATCCATCAATTTGACCTTTACACCCAATCTTATTTTAAAACCCATCACCAATTTTGGCTAGTTTGAATTTTATCACTACACCCATTTTTTGTTTCAAAAATACCCTTTAATTAACATTGAATTTGATTTTTACACCCATCACTATCTCTAGCTATATGTACTTCCTTGTACTCACAAACACAAAATTGAACCTCTACAAACAAATTCAAAATTTTTTTAGAGACCATTCCTTAAAAGTCTTGATTATAAATTCTTTACACACTTGAACGACTTTATTTAAGATTAGTAAAGAAAGCCTACCCCTTTGTGAATAGGAGTATCTAAGGAAAAATGGAAATCATAACATATACAATTTTTGTATTGAAAACGTAAAGATTCTGGATTAAGGGCTCTCTTAAAAGAGCTACAAAACACAGGCTGCAGCACATGGGGGACCAAGATCACAGCCCCATAAGACAAACTTTGAATTTTCGAAAAAACAACAAACAATAAGCCAATGAAAATGCATAATAGATGCATCCCCCCGCGACAGACAACAAGCGCAAATCAAAACCATCACAAATGGCTGATTGTTCTAAAAAAAAATTAGTTGAAACAATCTGTGTCGTACGATAGTGGAATCCCAACACTAGATATCGAAACATAGCAAAGACTTGTAAGCATTGTTCAACGCTGGACGATTGTAAGGTTAGAAATCATGCCACACTTGGTGAAATCATGTACTGCCATGGAATCAAGCCACACTTTGAAATTAGCAGCTGCACCTTATTGAACGCTGTCAGTTTGAGCTCGTACCGATCTTCCTCCAAAAAGACGTATGTGGTGGAACAATGTTTGATGAACACGGCTAGGGTTATATTGATGATGTTGGGTGTATTGATCAATTTACTATTTTATTTTAGGTCTATAAATTTAATTTTGTATTAGGGTAAAATAGTAATTTAATAAATAAAATAAGTGATGGGTATAAAGATCAAATTGATGGGTGTGAATAAAATCACCCTTTTTTTTTTTATAAAAACTCAAGAGAAAAGATAGGGCAGGCGGCATTCAAAAATTAAAAGGGAACATGGAGGGAATTCTATGTTTTGGTTTCCGCCTTGATAAACAGTAAATCCTACATTTTTCAAAGATAACGGTAAATTAAAAATTGTTATCTTCTCTATTTTAACTCATTGAAGACAATGGCTTTGCATATGCGTAGATAACAGAAAGACACTAATTCGTTGTCTTTTGTGCTTTTCTTACATCCTGCAACGGTTTTCAGCCAAACCGTTGTCTATCCAGCGTTGTTAAAGGCATTTATTGGCCTAGTGCATCTTCTCTTTTGACTTTCTTACGTTCAGTATTATCTTGTAATGTTAATGTAATGCCTAGGGTATGTTTCATGAGCCTCACCTTAAGATATTGTGCTAATTGATAGCTTAGTGGAATACAAAACATGAATTCTTCTCCCTTATGTATATAAAAGTTAATCAATATGGATAATGTTACATAGATTAAATGTTAAATTGCATTATTTGTTGATTTTAGAGCCTATAGAAAGTAGAGATATTAATTTATAAGTTTTCTAGCATGTTTTTCGTCTTTCTTTTTTTTTTACCGAAATTTCCATCCAAATCGAAATTTTTTCTGAACTTTCCATAAATTTTGACTATCGAAATTTGAATATTTGGGTTCAATTTCCTGATGAAATTGATGAACGTGGGTTCTTTCAATGTTATGTTGATTGGTTTTATTTTGGGGTTTTTACTTTTATACCTCCTTTTCTGTTTTAGTAATTTGCAATTAGTAAGGATACTTATGCAACACAACTAAAATGGCTGATTTTACTGTTCTACTTTAATTTCCCAAAAAAATTTTATGTCCAAAACTCTTAGAAGTCAAGGGTAATTTCAAATTTCCTTTAAATTTAACCATTCCAATTGTTCCTCTCTCTTCCCCACAAATAAAATGTATACCCTTTTTATGTGATGTACGAGAGAACAAAATGGTGTGACAACAACGGAATTCTAAAGAAAACAATTATTCAAAACAGAAAAATTAAAGTGGAGTGCAGGTTGTAGAAAGGAGAAGCCTTTATCAATCGATTTTTCTTCGGTTCAGATCGGGTGTAAAACCCGCAAGAAATTTTGCCCTGGAGGACCAACTTGTTCCACCTGCTAAAGCAGGTCAAGTGCCTATGTAGGCACTTCTGAAGAAGGAAATAAGTAGGGCTGGGCACGGTCCGTGACGGTCCGGTATCCTCCCAGAACCGGTACCGGACCGGTACTATTTAAACGGTCCGGGACGGTCCGGTCTTGAGGCCTAGAACCGGTTGATACCGTCCCATTTCAAACGGGACGGTACCATGCCATACCAATGCCAAAACCATGCCAGATCAAGAAACAATTTCCAACGAGTTCTTCCTGCAAGTCTCCAACCCTAAACCAATTCTTCTCTACACCCAGAAAAACACCAAATCGGTAAACATAAAAACTAAACACAATACCTAATCCGAAACTCCAATCATTACAACCAGCATTAAGCACCACAAATCAATCCAAACTAAGCAAACATATAACAAAATTGAATTAGAGGTGGCGGAGGCGGAAGCGGGTCAGGTTTTGATCTGGGATTCGATCGGAGGCGGCGCAGACAAAGGTGGGTCAAGTTTTGAAATTTGATCTAGGATTCGATCGAAGACGGAGGGAGGTGCGTCGGGGAGGGATTTGGAGGTGGAGGAAGGTGGGAAATTTGATCTGGGATTCGATCGAAGAAGAAAGTGAATCGGGGGGAGATTTGAAGGCGAAGGAAGGTGGGGTTGGGAGAGATAGGGAGATTGAATGATGGGTAGAGGAGATGGAGACGGAGATGGAGATGGATTCGGGAGAAGGAAGAGAGCTGTTCTCTTCGATGGTATCGAATGGAAACAGAAAAAAAAAACCAGAAGATATTTTGTGCAGTGGAAGGAGGGAGGATTGTGTGTGCTAAAGTGTACAAAATCCAGAAGATATTTTGTGCAGTGGAAGGAGGGAGGATTGTGTGTGCTAAAGTGTACAAAATTATTGTACACTTACCTATTATAGCCTATAAAACGCTGCCACATGTACGTGTCTATAGTAAACGGTCCGGTCCCGGATAGCCGGTTCTAAAATTCAGGTCGATCAGACCCAATTTAACCGGTACGGTTCCGATTCGGGATGAAATTCATCAATACCGTTTGAAACCCCTTATTTCGGTCCGGTACCATATCGGTCCGGTCCGGTACCATATCGGTTCGGTATGTTTGCCCACCCCTAGAAATAAGTCGAAAGTGCCCACTTTCAAGAGAGGAGGTAGGCTTCTCTTCTTCAGCCGCCAAATTCCTTCACGAAGTGCATAGGTAGGCTTTGTTGTGGAAATCTCTCTCACAGAAGTTGAAGAAAGTGTCGACTTGTGAGCAATTTGGGAGCCATATATAATGAGGTTTAGGGTTGAATCTATACCAAATTTGGAATTGTTGTGCGAATCCTCGAGCACGACCACAACCGCGAGGAAGAGAGGCTGTGCTGAGGATGACGAGAGGCCGCGTCGCCGAGGATGACGGGAGGCCCTCGCTGACGACAACAACAACCTGTGAAGAACGAGCCTCTGCTATTCGACTTTCTTCCGGCGCCGTAACAATTCTTGATGGACTGAATTGAGGGTTTTTGTCTGGTCGTCGAGATTGAGAGGTTTATGCAGTTCGCGCAACATTGGAGAACTATGCGACTCCTACTAAAATTGAATTTGAAGGCAAGTAATTGAAATTAACTTTGCAATTCGTAGACAGTAGATGGATTTTGCAATTTTACATTTTGATGGGTAAGATCTGATGAATCTCTTCACTTTTGAAGGGAAGTTTCGAAATTTGAGGTGTATGTTGATGAATTCAGAGTTGATTTTGGATGTTTGAAGCCATATTTCTGGTTTGGATTTGTTTTTGGTGTTGGGCTTTGTGTTGAACGGAAAGTTTGTTGATGCTCTTTGAGTATCAGGAGGATTTGCCAGCAAAATTGCCATCCTCTTTCGGCTCTCTCTCATTTTGCCAGCTGATGTCTTCAGTAGAGTTGGAATTAATTTTCATCTTGAGCTTTTTGTTCTGCTGGATTTGTAGTATATTTTCTTTTCAAGAACCCTCCAATTTTGGGTTGTAGTTTGTTATGAATTGCAATTTGTCCCTGTATCAATGAATGTTCATTGCTTTCGCGAATAAGAACATGTTGTGACAAACTTCTCTTCCCTGATGCCCTTTTGATTAAAACATCTTAATTGCAGCATTTGTATGACTACTATATATGACATCTTAACACATCCTGGACAACGTGATGAGATTTTAAACAAATTTATTTCCAAGAGAATTTGGGCTACAGAAACTACAGATTACATCAATGGAAAAACTCATTATAATAGCTTCTTAGAGTCATCCCTTGATCGTACAGCTGCACACCTTGGCACAACCAGCGACCTTCACCGCACCAACTTCTTTGGCAAATGCAATGATTCCTCCCACAAGTATAGCTCTCAAGGCAACAGTTGGTCGCTAGGGATTTGGTTTTGACTGGAGAAAGAAACGTGCTTGTGTTTTTGGAATTGATTGTCCTTGTCGTCATCAGAGAGAGAGAGAGAGAGAGAGACGAGATTGCAGAGAAGAGGACGAAGAAGAACGATCACATGCTACCCATGTGAACACTAAAAGAAGACCGATGACTTCCTCACTCATTTTCCAAATCATTAAGAGCATCTCCAATAATGCTAGCTATTTTTTTTGTTATTTTAACTTAAAAAATGACTTCAAAGTTATTTTAACTAACCATTATAACACTCTAATTCCAACGACACTAGTTATTTTGAATATCTTATTAATTTTTCATAAAATACAAATAATAAACAATTGAATATCCAAAGTGGGTTTCCAACAACAACTTCCTCCAATGGCCCAAAGTGGAGAGTTTATAATTTTTTATGTTTAGTTGTTGGTAAGTTGTTCTCTAGTTTTGGTTATATTTAGCTTGGCACTATTCACAAAACTATTTTAACCCAAGTTATAGCCAGTCTGTTGAAGGAACAAAAATGAGCTTTTTACGTTAAAATAGCTAAAATTGAGCTTTTAGCTAGGTTGTTGAAGATGCTATATGGGGTCGTGTGGTAACGTTTTCGCAGGGCATTTTCGCAGTTTACACTTAGGAAATGAAAATGAGAATAGTGAATATAGAATTTTCTGGGTCTGAATATGCGTCTGATAGAATAACAGTAAAATATTTTTGAAAAGCAAATACAGTGAAAACGTGTATGGCCCTGCCATCATTTATCGCGTTCTACCAGAGAATCTCATAGTCTGAAAATCAACCTAAGTAAGAGTATGTAGATCGAAAAAGAAACCCAACTCACAAGAACATTCTCATGCATAGAACCAATATGACATAACTAGATAGAAATCAAAGGAAGATGCATTAGATTAACAGACCATTTAAATCATCAAGCACGATTTCCACCTTATGAACCACAAAGCAATAAGTTCTACATATCCCTTTTAATCTCGCAACTTCAAGACGACAAATCAAAGTTTACGCACCCAACAAGCTTCAAATTAAACAAGATAGCAACCACACCAGGCAACTACACACAAAATTCAAGCATCTAATCGAATCCGAATCCGAAAATGACCAACTAAAATCATCATTTCCTTAAAACAGAATGAATTCAAATTACTTGATAGAAGTCAATGTAAGAGATGGTGGGGAATTGCTCCTTGATTTTCTCCAAGAGCCTGACGGCACTGTCCAGACCGGCGTTGGCCTTGTGAGCGAGCTCCTTCGGCTGCAACCCCTCTCTGTCTAGCTCAAGTCAACAAATCCAAATTCCCAGATCTAATTGACTAAATAGAAAGTAGATATGATATCAAAACCTATACGATTCGAATACCCAA
The DNA here is from genome assembly GCA_033992175.1 of Spiraea crenata. Taxonomy (NCBI): domain Eukaryota; kingdom Viridiplantae; phylum Streptophyta; class Magnoliopsida; order Rosales; family Rosaceae; genus Spiraea; species Spiraea crenata. The sequence continues at coordinate 754,566 of JAVBHV010000010.1, read as the reverse complement.
CCAAAATGAAGAAATTTCGAAGATAAGAAGATGATTTCAAGCCTGAATTTTACACCTCTGAACCTGAAGATGGATCTGAAGACACAGTTCCGATGAAAATTTCTGAAGACGGATCAGAAGAGAAGAAGAAGATAAGTAGTGGTGGTGGTGGTGAGGGTGAGCGGGCAGTTGATGGCCTCGTTGTCGTCAGCGAGATTGATGCAAGAGAAGCGCTCGATGGAGGAGAAGAAGGGGGTAGAGACGGTGGCTCTGAACCAGGTCGCGACCTGGGCAATAGTCTCCCAAGCTGACGACGAAGAAGAAGAAGAGGAGTTGCGCCGTCGAACAATATTTGTTTTCACTCTCTTCAGATTTGAGCGAAAACGTCTAAATGATGTATTTAGCCCTCAAGGGTTAAATTGGAGAACGGAAATGAAATGGTGTTTTCACCAGTTTCATTTCTGTTTTTAGCCCACACCCACCAAATGCGTTTTTGGGGTGGGATAGTGAAAATGGGCAGGTAAAAACATTACCAAACGCTCACTTTTGTTCTTTTGAGAGACGTACAGTAAATGGGTTTTGAATCCGATCTGAACCGAAGAACGACCGTTTATCAATTGCATCCTTTAATTCAAATTCAAATAAGCTGCACATCACTTGACCATTATTACCAATAAGCTGCTTACAGACCTAGGTTCTGACATCAGTATGCCACGAGGAGTGGTCACATACCAAATTAAGATAGAAAATATAGACAACAAAGTACTTAAAGTAGAAAATTACACATTAAAGTCTTACAAACACAAAAGGATGATCATTTTTGAAGGCGATAGGAAGGAATAGCAAAAAGATGGTTGGCCCTTGGAACTGTTAGACCAAACTCTTCAGTCATGTCCAACTCATGTGGCAATGTGTTATTTGGAAGCTCCCAATCAAAACAATGGACCAATTGGGCCAACACTAACTGGACCACAGTAAGCCCCAATTGCATTCCAGGACACCGTCTCCGACCGGACCCAAACGGAATAAGCTGAAAATGGTTTCCCCGAACATCAACGTTAGTCCCCTCAAACCTTTCCGGTATGAACTTGTCTGGATCGGTCCAAGCATTCGGGTCTCGACCAATCGCCCACGCGTTTATAATAACGCGTGAATTTTTGGGTATGTGGTAGCCTTTGACAGTGCAATCTTCAATGGATGCGTGAGGAATCAATAATGGAACCACTGGATACAGTCGCAATGTTTCCTTGACTACCATTTCCAAGTAGGCCAATTTCCCCAAGTCTGATTCCTCAACCATTCTGTCCATGCCTACTACATTTTCTAGCTCTTTTTGGACTTTCTTCATTACTGGTGGATGCCTCATGAGTTCGGAGAGAGCCCACTCGATTGTTGTTGATGACGTGTCCATGGAGGCCGTAAGAATGTCCTGCGGTAAGAAATTTTATAGCTCTAATATATTAAATTGATCAAACGAATTGACCCAAAAAAAACTTTCCGTTTCCAATATTGGAAGAGGTTCTCGTTCAAAACCTCTACCCAACAATTAGTTAAAAAAATTAATTACTTATAAAGGAGAGTGAAAAATGAAAACTCTCACTCCACCCAACATCTCCAACCCATTCCATCATCCTCACCGCTTTGCTTGTTTCTCTCATCTCCTCTTCTTATTTTGTTGTATATGTAGCCTAAGAAATATCATTCCCAAGAACCCATCAATTCCAATTTGGTTTCGACCAAAAAAAAAAAAAGGGTTATTATCATGAATGGTGTCTGAACTTTCATTAACAGGACTTCATGGTGCCTGAACTTTAAAAGTGATCAATTTGGTACCCAAACTTTTAAAAACCGGACTTCATAGTGCCTGAACTTTAAAAGTGATCAATTTGGTACCCAAACTTTAAAAAAGAGGACTATGTGGTACCCAGACTTTCAAAAAGAGGACTATGTGGTATTTTAGTCAATTTTTTGTAATCAAATTCCGTTAAAATGAAGGATAAAATGGTCTTTTAACATTAATTTTTATGTAAAATATTTTTTTTACCTCTCAACTTCTATAAATATGTTTTATGATGTTTTGAAAAAAATGAAAATGTCATATAGCTATTTTAGATAAATAAACAAATTGATTAATGAAAATATAGTTGAACGGTAGATTTTTTCTATCTCTTAATTTCTATTAGAAATAATTTCTAATGTTCGAGTATATTTTTATTTATCAATTTTTCTATTACTTTTCAATAGTCATATGCATAAATGTTTTTTGAAACATCGTAAAACATATTTATATAGTGGTTGAAAAGTAAAAAAAAACTATTTTATGGTGTTTTGAAAAAATGAAAAATGTGCATATAACTATTTTAGAACAATAAATTAATTAATTAACTAAAATATACTTGAACGGTAGACTTTTTCTAGTACTCAATTTCTATTAGAAATCATTTTTAATGTTCGGATATATTTTTATTTATCAATTTATCTATTATTTTGCAATAGCTATATGCATAATTTTTTTTTTTGAAACATCATAAATCATATTTATATAGAGGTTGAGAGGTATAGTATTTTACATGAAAATTAATATAAAAAAGGGGTTTTAAATATGATTTATGATGTTTCAAAAATACTATACCTCTCAACCTCTATACAAATATGATTTATGATGTTTCAAAAAAACATTTATGCATATAACTATTGCAAAATAATAGATAAATTGATGAATAAAAATATACCTGAACATTAAAAATTATTTCTAATAGAAATTAAGTGATAGAAATAACCTACCGTTCAACTATATTTTCATTAATGAATTTATTTATTGTCCTAAAATAGCTATATGACATTTTCATTTTTTTCAAAACACCATAAAACATATTTATAGAAGTTGAGAGGTAAAAAAAATATTTTCCATAAAAATTAATGTTAAAAGACCATTTTATCCTTCATTTTAACGGAATTTGATTACAAAAAATTGACTAAAATACCACATAGTCCTCTTTTTGAAAGTCTGGGTACCACATAGTCCTCTTTTTTAAAGTTTAGGTACCAAATTGATCACTTTTAAAGTTCAGGCACTATGAAGTCCGGTTTTTAAAAGTTTGGGTACCAAATTGATCACTTTTAAAGTTCAGGCACCATGAAGTCCTGTTAATGAAAGTTCAGGCACCATTCATGATAATAACCCAAAAAAAAAATCAATTCCAATTTGGTCTACTTTATTGGTTTCCAATCTCCCAAGAACCTTGTAAATTTTAACTAATTTATGAGATAAATTTGATAAGGTTGTGGAAACCCTCTTTAGGTATGATTGTTAGGGCTACAGGTTGGCTTTGTCGAACCAAGCCCCCACTTCAAGTGGGGCCGACCAAATTTATTTTTTTGTTTTAAACATTTTGATACTACTTGAAGATCAAAATACCAAAAAACACTACTGCACTTTAAACATTACAATATACTACTACTTTGACACATGTTGATTTATAATTAGGTTGTACACTTTAATAACGACTTTTAACTCCACGCGCGCTGCAAAATACGCTCAATCTCTTCTTCGACTTCCCTGCTCCGTAATCCACGCGAGAAATCTCCCTACAAACTTTAAAACACTCTTTTACTCATAACTTTCTCATCCGGACTCCGTTTGACACGAAATCAATTGGGTTGGATTCGTCTCGTCGCCCTCTTTCCATAGACACCAAGATTGTAACCCCAGACCCACTGTAGAGAGATATCGGAACCGCAACTTCTTCACATTTTCCGGCGAGATTCTCCGATTCCGACGACAAATGGGACGAACCACCACCCAAAACTTCATCCCCTCATCATTCTAGACACAGCCCAACCAATATTGAGCTTTAGTTTGTAGCAGATCATCGCCGGTGAGTCTCACATATTGGTTGAAATTTTCCGGTGAGTTTCCGGCGAGTTTCCGGTCAAGGTAGCCTTTGAAACTAGTCTAGAAAGCTTTGTTGGGTTGTTTAGATGAAGATTGATATAAAAATCATATGAATTGATGGTGAATCAACACAGCTATTCTTTCTCCTTCATTTTGAAGGACTTCATTCAATTTGAAGGATCACATCCTTCAATTTGAAGGAGCACATCCTTCAATTTGAAGGAAGTGCTCTTTCAGATCTTCAGGAAACTGTCTTTCAAATTTTTAAAGGAGCACTTCCTTCAATTTGAAGGATCACATCCTTCAACTTGAAGGAGCACATCCTTCAATTTGAAGGAGCACATCTTTCAATTTGAAGGAAGTGCTCCTTCAATTTCTGAAGGAGTCCTTTCAATTTTGAAGGAGCACTTCCTTCAATTTTAAGGATCGCATCCTTCAATTTGAAGGAAGCGCTCCTTCAGATATGCAAGAACCTGTTCTTCAGATTTTTGAAGGATCACATCTTTCAGATTTTGGAGGACTTCCTTCATTTTGAAGGAAGTCCTCCTTCCCCACAAACTTCAAAACACTCTTTTACCCATAACTTTCTCATCCGAACTTCGTTTGACACGAAATCAATTGGGTTGGATTCGTCTCGTCGCCCTCTTTCCATAGACACCAAGATTGTAACCCCAAACCCACTGTAGAGAGAGACCGAAGCAGCAACATCTTCACGTTTTTTGGTGAGGCGCTTGAGTCTCACGCTCGCGTGAGCTGTAGTGGGCTTTTTAGTGTATTTTTGGGAAAGTAGTAGTATTTTGTAATAATTTTATTGTGGTAATGTTTTTGGGCATAATAAAAATGTGATAGTAGTTTTTGGGTAGAAGTCCTCCATTCTTCTTTTTTTTTTTTTTTATTATTAAAAATATTTTTTTTTTTTTTTTTTTTTTTTTTTTTTTTTTTTTTTTTTTTTTTTTGGGCTTTTTTTCTTTAAGGTTATAAAATTATTTATAATTAAAAAAAACAGAAAGGATAGTTTTTAACTATATATTTAGAAAACAATTTAAATAAGATGGCAGGGCAACCCAAAAAACTCTCTCCCTTTGGGTGCTTTTCTTTTTTCTTCTTTTCTTTTTTTTTTTTTTTTTTTTTTTTTTCTCTAATTTTTATTTTTTTTTTTTTTTTATGTTATTTGGGTTTTTTCTTTTCCCCCTTGGGTTTTGGGGGTGGGGTCTTCATTTTAAGATCCATATTGAATATGTTTTTCGTAGAAAAAATTTCTTAAGTTTTGAATGCCTAGAACGAGTAAGTGTCTCTCAAGAGATAGTCTAGTGTCTCTGCAGAGACAATCAAGTGTCTCTGCAAAGACATTGAAGTGTCTCTACAGTGATAGTCATGTGTTTCTAAAGAGACAATCACGAGTCTCTGCACAGACAGTCATCTGTCTCTACAGACACAGTCATGGTCAAGTGTCTCTATAGAGACAGTCGTGTACCTCTGCAAAGACACTTGAATTTGGTGTCTTTGCAGAGACAATCAAGTGTCTCTGCAAAGACACATGATTGTCTCTGTATTCAAAACTTACGAAATATTTTATATGGAAAACATGCTCAATATGGATCTTAAAATGTAGATCTCACTTATACGAATCTATCGGCGAAAACGATATTCATTACGACTTCTATATCAAAAGTTATGATTAATTTAGAGAAACAAAATAATGGAAAATAGGAGAGAGAAAGATAAATGGGTTGTTATGTCTTTTGTTTTAACTAAATCAAAGCTGACCAATAAAATTCTGACACATTGACAATTTGGACTATTTGGATATTATAATAAAGTATTTCACTTTTTAGATATTAAGACTCTAATCAAGTACTTTTTAGATATTCTTTCTATCTTTTACTGACAATACTTTGTTCAGTAATATGCCTTGTATGAATTCAATAATTTTTTCTCAAGTTATAATTTTAATTTCGAATTTATCTTTTTTTAGTACATTGCGAGTACAAAATATTTGTTATAGTATTTTTGAAGATGGATAACTAGACCTCCAAATTCTCAGTCAAGGCACTGATGAATAAGTAAACTAGAAGCAAAAAACCTATATGGACTCTATGAAATAGACAGGCCTAGTCCCATTAGGATTTGGCAAATCCTGAGATGGTTCACTATAAATAAAGGCACAAGTGCAAGGAGGTAAGCACACCTTAACACATGTTATCTCTCTTCTCTTTATGTGCAGACTTCTCTCTCTCTAACCTTCAAATCAATCAGTAACAGATATGCTTGATTAGTGGTGAGGAGGGGTTGCCTCCATTAGGGTGTATTGATTGCTTGTTGTGTTTCGTCATTCACTTCTACTTGAAATTGAGCCAAACGTCAAACCAAAAAGAAAAAAGAATTGAGTCTGAGGAGGCAAACCTGTACTGGGGTGGTGGTTGTGCTTCGCCTTTGGTGGTGGTTATGGGTGTGAAAAAATAATAGAAAATGTGGGTTTAGCCCACCAAATTAGCAACTTTTACTAACAACCCACTAACTTTTAACATTAGCCCTAAATTTAATATCTTTTATATATTTCATTAGAATTTTAATCCACATATACATTTTTTCCATATTAGTGATGCTGAATCACAATTTTTTTGTTTTGATTAATTTTATGTCTGCTAACATACCCCTTTTTGCCCTTTCAATTACCTAAACCTTAACAACTTCAGTCTATTGCACAGGTACGAGAACCTTAACAACAAAAATGATGGCACCTGTACTGAAGGTGCACTTGAAATATGAATGAAATTCAATAAGACTCATAATTGATTACACACATGACCAACAACCGCACTTCCATTTCAGCATTTTTGTTTCCTCAAGAGTTCCCAAATTACCTCACAACTAGGTAAGAGAAGTTTAGGAGGGGGGTGTTGGGTATTGGGTGGGTTCTCCTTCTCGGGTATCTTATTCGAAGTAAAATCCATACATCAATCAAGGTGTATATTATAACTCATAAACCTTACAGATGGCTCGCAGGAATTTGGGGAGGGTGAGTTCTTCGGTATGAAAGAGGAATTCTATGTTTAGGATATGGAAACCTCTTTATCAGTTATCTTATTTTGGATGTCAAATTGGAGCTCACAGCTTTTGGATCTTTAATTAGCTACCTATTTTCTCATTCTTATCATGTCTATTCTCTGTATCATGATCAAAATGATCAAATTCTCATGGGTTCTCCTGCACCTTAATTATACCTCTCGAAGAGGTTTTGTTGTTCTGCTGAACAGGTATCATAAGAACTTTTGTTCAGTCAAATTTCCTACCCTCTGAAAACACAACCTATAAATCAGGAATAATTAAACTTGGTGTCGACAAAAAATCCTCAAAATAAATTACACCTGCATTGTAGAATGGGGTTCAAGAGAAGAGAGAGGTTGAGATGTTGGTTCCCCCCACCCCAAATAGTTCGATTCCTTCACAAGAGAGCATGATATTTATAGGAGCAATTGCATCCTTTATCTAATCTTTTTTTTTTTTTTTTTTTTAAGCTTTTTTTTTGTCGTTTTTGTTTTTTGTGGGTGGCTGTTTTTTTCTTTTCTTTTTGTTCGTTCGGTGTTTTTGGTGTTTTTTTTTTTGTTTTTTATGTGTTTTTTTTTTTTTTTTTTTGGGTTTTTTTTTCCCCCTCCTCTTTTCTCTTTTTTTTTTTTTTTTTGTGCGGCTTGTGGTGCGGGTTTTTTTGGTGGGGTTTTTTTTTGGTTTTTTTTTTTTTTTTTCTTTTTTTTTTTTTTTCTTTTTTTTTTCCCCACCCCTCATTTTAAAATTAATTCTAAATAAAAATCTATTATTAGGTAAAATTACAAAAAAGTATAAACCAAATGGTGGTGGGTGGCTCTGCACAATCCAGAAGCAAAAGCGACTCGCGTTACTCTGACCGGTGCTAGAAATTCCGGTGAAATGGCGACTGCGAACGCGGCTGAGGAAAAAGGCTGTGGGAAGTGGCAGAGAATCGAAGGATGTGAACGGTTGAATTCGATTGAAGTTGCAGAGAGCTCTCAATCGATCCACAAGGAAGGCAACTGAAATCCCCAATCCAAAACTAAAGCAGTTAATTACAGATTGATTAAACTATCAAATTGACAAGAATTTCAAAGATTTGAGGTTCGGATTCGAACCAGATAGCCGTCGTTGCTCCAAGCATCCAAGCAAATTGGGCAAAAAAGCCCATCAATGTCGCCTCGATTCCATATGCTTCCTTGAGAGCTGTCTGCAACTTCCATCATACGTCGTTGCTCCAAGCCTCCAAGCAAATTGGGCAAAATTTCCCAAACAGCAAAAGAGAAAAAAGGCATATACTCGTACTTCATGCATCACGAATGGATTATCCCAATTTGCACAGTGGCTTCCGACGCAACTTCAACAAAACAAATAAATATTTTTTGTGGGTAATTTCAACGACTTAAAATACACAACTCTACGCTTTTCATTTCCTTTTATATCACCTCCCTCCATTAACCCAAGCACCAAGCTTTCCCCTTAGCAAATCGCAACCTCCGAATTCTTGAAACCCCAAAAACTTGGTTTACTGATCAACCGCAGCACCCTCCATCTCTGACCCTTCCGCCAATATCCAAATCCAGGTTTCGATCGTCTTCGTCTCCCCATTTCAATTCTTGAAGTAATTTGTTAATCGATCTGTTAATTTCTGATTGAACCCCGTGAGAGTTGATTGTTTCTTTATTGTTGGGGTTTGGTTCAACCGTTTGCATCCTTCGGAATGTCCAGAGCCACCCACCACCATTTGGTTTATACTTTTTTGTAATTTTACCTAGTCATGCATTTTTATTTAGAATTAAATTTAAAATGGGGGGTGGGGAAAGAGAAGTGGGGGGTGGAACTAACGAGCCCCCTTTATTTTATATTATATGTGCTGATTAGGGTTAGTGTGTTTTTTTTTTTTTTCCTTTTTTTTTTTTTTTTTTTGTTTTTTCATTACTCCCCTTATTTTTTTTTTTTTTTTTTATTTTTTCTTACCTTCCCCTCCTTCCCCCCCTTTTCCCCCTTTTTTGTAAAAAAAAAAAAAAATTATAACTCTCTCCACCCCCCCCCCCCCCCCACTTTGTATGTAAAACTGGGGGGATATTCCTTTAAAAGTTTTTCAAGAAATTTTTCTTTGTTCCTTCTTTTTTTTGTTTTTTTGCTTGTTGCAATTCACCTTTGTATGTAAATTGGATTCTCTTCTAGCAAGTTGCTGATTGTGGTTGGACTTTCAATTCTAATTTTATTGGTAATCTGCGTCTTCAGCTTTTGGATATGAAGATCTTAGTTTTAGGGTTCGATCAGTATATATGTAATTGCCTATTTCACATCTCATTGATATATAGTGGTTTATTATATGCCCTGTAGTCTTGGTTGTGTATGCTTGCCTTCAATTGAAATTGAAACTCTTTTTCACTTTTTTAGGAAATTAACCATCATTCTACTCCTAAATGTCATGTTGAACATAAGCAAATTCTAAATTATACTCCCTTTCTCTCTTGCATTACCTTGCACCCACTTGCATACTAAAATCGCAAGAAGATGAAACTTATTCAAGGTGAGATTTTTATGAAGATTGTGGTGCATTTATAAAGGGGTTTTCACTTACTAAAATTACTCGTCCTTATTAGTCATTTCATAAAGGCTAAAATAATCTTTTAATTTTAATAAATAAAATGGGGTGATTTCATCAAAATGTGGGGTGCAAATAAAATTTCCCTTAGGATTATATAGAATGCTTATTAGGATTTATATTTATAATATATGAAAAAGGGCTAAACATAAAATGGGTCTTTAGCATTGGGCTAAAATCACAATGCCCCAAAAAATAACCAGTTGGGCTATGGGCAAGTTAGGAATAAATCTTGGCTGTAGTAATAAAACTTGATTTCACTAAAATCATTGATGGGTGTAGAAAGTATGTTGAGTGTAAAAATAAGATTGTTGGGTGTGAATAAATTCACTCTTAATCACTCTTTCTAATATGTTTTAAGTGAACTTAAGTTATGATTCCATTGCATCTTTTTTTTTTGGTTTATAATGGATAGTTTTCCTACATGACACTCTCAAAAATATGTTAAATGCTCTCTCTAAGTATCCTAAATTTAGGGAGTGAGAGTAGGAAACTCTAAAAAAAATTTAAATATAGGGGATCCGCTAATCAAATTGAGCTTAGAAATCAGTATAGGGTTATATGTGTTAATTGAATTGTGTTTGGATATATGTGTACGCATACCTACCAACATGATGGCTTTGATATGGGAGCGTTCGATTCGGTATTCGGGATCTTCAGAGCCCATGAAGCTAACCATGGCATCAACAAAGTCCTTAGTTCTTTCTTCATCCTTGGATTGAACATGCTCATTAATGATCTTCTCAAAAAAGACATCAAACACCTTGTGAACCGCTTTCATGCGCTTAGTGAACCCTTGCAAGTCAAGCCGAGCAATACAAGGAATGTAGTCTCCCAAATTAGGGACAGCTACCAATTGCATAGCCTCTCTAATCACCGACTTAAAACCCTTCTCGTCGAACTCCTCGTTCATGAACTTCTTCCCGAACACCATCTGACAGCTCATGTCCACGCCAAGGGACAAGACTTTTTCACTGAGATCGATGGCAATACTTCCATTTTGGGCAGCCTCTTTAATAGAGTCAATGAGCAGAGTGACCTCTTCTTTCCTCATGGACTTGAAAGAAGTGATTTTGTGGTTGCTGAGTAACTCGAGTGTGCACATCTTGCGAGTGTCGCGCCAATATGAGCCGTACGGACCCAAGCTCAAGTCCCTTTGGCCATAAAAAACGTGCTTTGCAACTTCGAGGGGCGGCCTACTTGCAAAAACAAGGTCGTGTGTCTTGAGGAAGAGCTCGGCAGCCTGCGGAGATGAGACGACGACGGTGCCCATAACGCCTAAGCGCATGTACATGATGTCGCCGTATTTTCGGGCTAGGCGATGCAGATCCTTGTTAGGAAACTCCCCTAACAAGTGGAGGCTTCCGAAAATGGGGATACCTGTTGGACCAGGAGGCAACATCTTCTTCTTGTTGGTCCTGCCTTTGAATATCCATGATTGGAGGATGTGAAGAAGTGCAAGCAAGCCAATTGCTGCCCAAATCCAAACCATTGCTCTTTGGGGGATGATCTCAAATTAATGGTAAAGGTCGTATATTAATTATCTCTGAGTTTTAAAGGATGTATCACACACACACACACACTAAGAAAAGATTCACAGTTTTTTTTTTTTCTCATGTACTGTTTTTTTAAAGAGACTGGTGCATGCATGATTAAATTCTAACACTGTTTCGAGAACTAGGTGATTATTTATCTTTTGAAAATACAAGAGTCGTAGATCAATTGGACATAATGAATCCTGAAGAAAAGGGATAAATATTCATCTTTTGGTGCGCAAAGTAGGACAACTTTCTTCCTTTCGTTCTTTTTTTGGCCATTCACCGCCGTTGGTATGGCGCAGGTGGCGTTTCCGCACCAGGCCCCACTTCAGGTGGGGCCCACTATTTTTTTTTTTTTTTTTTGCTTTTTAAATTTTGTGTAATTAATATTAATTAAAAAAATAAATTTAATCCTATTTAAACCACTTAATCCACATCACTCTTTTTTTTTCTGCGTGTTTCTTCTTTGCCCCAACGCCACTCAAGTCACTTGGTATCTATTGATTTCAAACTTTAAGGTTAGTTTAATATTGAAATCTTCATACATATATAAAATTAGTGTTGATTGAATTAATCAGATTTAGATTAGAAACTTTTGATGAAAATTTGTTAAATACTAATTTGCTTTGAGGTTAATATCTATCAAATAATTCATGCTCAAAAATCTTTATTGAACTTTGTTCTTAATACGCTTTGCGTGAATTTAATAATCTTTTCTCAAGTTTGTTATAATTTTAGTTTCAAATTTATCTTTTTTTATTAGTATATTGTGAGCAGAAAATAGCTATTACGGTATATTTGAATATAAATTTAAAGGCCCTGGTAATTTTTTTGAATCAGGCTTCCAAATTCTCTGCCACAGCAAGAGTTGGTGATACCAATAGGCAGGCCAATTTAATTACTTTCTATCGTCCTTTCTGTTCTGTCCATTCTATACTTGCTCATCACTCGTTGGTTTTGTCTCTTGCCACAAAGCTTCGAAACTTTGTTAGTCATATGCTACTCGAGTTTTTGTTCATTTCTTTCCAATATTAGAAAAAATCTTATATGTTTTCACGAGAAAAGCGTGTCATGTTTCTATAAAGAGGTCCATAGACTCATTCCTATGATGGTTTCTTGTCGTTTTATATTTTTGTTAGTTTTTATTTCGTCATGTGGGACTAACGATAGAATACGTACTTTTTTGTACTAAGTCTTTACAAATTTATATAATAAGTCATGAAGGATTCATCACTTATGATACATTTACTAACTTGAAATCGTAATAGGCATGAATGCTAGAAATCATAATGGGCAAAGGAATTAGAATCAATCCTTCTCATTCCAGTGTTTGTTTACTAACTGCCAGAATCATTGTCCCAAATCAAAAGTAGTACTGTTTAAACCACTATCACTTTGCCTTTTTAATTTTATATAATTAATATCAATTAAGAAAAATAATATTTTAACCCTATTTAAACCACTTAATCTGCATTATTCTTCTTTTTCTGCGTGTTTCTTCTTTGCCGCATGTTTATTCTTTGCATGGTATCCATTGATTTCAAATTTTAAGATTAGTTTAATATTGAAATCTTCATTCTTATACAAAATTAGTGTTGGTTGATGAGAAAAGTACCCACAAGGACATAGATTAACACTTCTTTCTATCTTAGGACACAAAATTCAAATTATCTCCCATAAGGACAAAACCCAAATTCAATATCCAACGAACTCAACTCCCCTACACGCGTCCAAAATGCAAACCCAAACGAAGAAACCAAAACACAAACGCAAAGGCAAACACGGAAACTAAAAAATTGAAGCCCATCGCCACCGAGCAAGTGCCATACGCCGCTGCAACTCCTAACAACAACAAAACCGCCGCGCTTGCAGTGCTTGGTGTAGAGGAGGAGAAGGAACGCAATTGAAAACAATGTGGTCGAAACTCCGATGATTATGGCGATGGTGGGCCGGAAAGAGGTGACATGCGGGTCGGGCCGAAGAGGCGGAGCTGGCAGGGAAGGAGATGGGTTCGTCGAGCTGACATTGTCGCTTGAGAGAGCTGGGCGGAAACGTGGGTTTGTTGTAGTTGCTTCAGGTCTGCGGCGGCTGGAAAAAAGAAGACGGTGGCGAGAAGGAAAAGAAAGGAGATTGAAATTGTAGTTGTGATGGTGGTGGGCTTGAGAGGGAGAAGGAGGAAAACAAGGCCCATGTTAATACGACGTTGCAGCAGGAGAAGGCGGAGGAAAAAGGGTGTTTGGGTGGGGCGAGAGGTTGGGAGGGATTGTAGTGTTTTTTTAGGCCTGAAAATGGGGGGCAATTCTTTCTTTGTTTCATTTCTTTGTCTGAAGATTCCAACCAAATCAACCACGTGCGTCCAATTGGATGAAGATGATTGAATAAGACAAACCACATGGTTTGTTTGGTTTGGAAACTTGTTATGGATTTGCTGGAAAAATTTGTTAGGTAGTTGAAAAGATTTGTTCTTTTGATCTTATGAATTTGCTAGAAAAATTGGGGAATTTCTTTGACATGGACTGTTTCTGTATTCGTATAAACTGTTTTTGTGTGTAAATGAAATGTTTCTGTGTTGGCATGAACTGTGTTTCTGTATTTGTCAGAAACAATTAAATGTTTCTGTGTTTAACAGAAACAGTTAATTGTTTCTGTGTTTGACAAAAACTGTTTCTGTGTTTGATATAAACTGTTTCTATGTGTTGACAGAACTGTTTCTAAGTTTGATAGAAAAACTATTTTTGTGTTTTGCATAAATGTTTTTGTGTTTGATAGAAACTGTTTCTATGTGTTGACAGAACTGTTTCTGTGTGTACTGTTCAAGCGCGGTGCTATTCACATACACTGTTCACGTGCTAATCTTTGATTGGTTCCTTATTATTTTGTCCTTATAGGAAATTATTTAAAATAGTTGTCCTTACATAGAATTGAGGTATTTTTTTTGTCCTTAGGAGTCATTGTCCCTTGATTGAATTAGCTAGATTTAGATTAGGGCTAGCCGATGAAGATCCTTGTTAGGAAACTCCCCTAACAAGTGGAGGCTTCCGAAAATGGGGAACCCTGTTGGACCAGGAGGCAACATCATCTTCTTGTTGGTCCTGCCTTTGAATATCCATGATTGGAGGATGTGAAGAAGTGCAAGCAAGCCAATTGCTGCCCAAATCCAAACCATTGCTCTTTGGGGGATGATCTCAAATGGTAAAGGTCGTATATTATCTTTGAAATTTAAAGGATTTATTACACACACCCACTGTAAGAAAAGATTCACAGTTTTTTTCTCATGTACTGTTTTTTTTAAAAAAGTTGGTGCATGCATGATTAAATTCTAACACTGTTTCAAGAACTAGGTGATTATTTATCTTGTGCAAATACATGAGTTGTAGATCAATTGACATGTTGAATTCTGACGAAAATGGATAAATATTCATCTCTTGGTGTGCAAAGTAGGACAACTTACTTTCTATCCATTCATATCAACAAGAGTAGGTGGTACCAATAGGTAGGACAACTTACAGTTATTTCTGTCCATTCATGTCAAAAAGAGTAGGTAGTACTACCAATAGGTTCTTAATTTCCTTGCTCATCACTAGTTGGTTTTGTCTCATGCCACAAAGCTTCGAAGCTTTGCTTATCACTAGTTGGTTACCCAAATTTCGGTGGAAATTTCGGTAACTTTTCGGTGAAATTTCGGTAGAATTTCCTTTATACTTTGAATGAGTTTTTGCCTTCAATAATGCTTCGTTTGAGTTCTTACTTCTTGAATCAAATGTGGCAAATATGATTATTGATGCGAGGGGCATAATGAACTTCATTTATAATCATAATTGGTTGCTTTCACAAATGCGAGAAGTATGCGGAGGAGATCTAGTGCGACCAGGCCCTATTCGGTTTGCAACGAGTCATATTGCTCTTGAAAGTCTTATGAGAAAGAAAGCTTCGCTCAAACAATTGTTTACTTCTGATGCTTGGGCTTCAAGTCCGCTCAATCAAACTATAGAAGGAAGAACAACTGAAAGTCTGATTCTTGATAATGGATTTTGAGCTCGTGTGGCAAAGGTGGTTGGTATCAACTCACCTTCGTATCATGTCCTCCGACTGGTTGACACTGAGGTTGTTCCTACAATGCCAATATTGTTGAAAAAGTGCATTATTTGTTGATTTTAGAGCCTAGAGAAAGTATAGATATTAATTTATAGGCACCGATCAGCGCAACTAGATGATGAGATCCAAAGAGCAGCTCGAATCTATTGTTAAAAAGCTCTCTGCTGCATTCGATCAGAGAGACCATCAGACAGTGCTAATGTTTTCTGTTGTTGATGTCTACAGGTGCTTCATTATCGGTTTGGAGGTGATGGAACCATTAATGGTGCTTAAGGTCTGAAGAAGAAGGTGAAGAAGAGCAAATAGGTTTAGTTACATCTTGTCCTAGTTGGAAAGATTTGAGATCCAATATACATTTCCCAAATTTATGCACTCTCCGATCAAAAAACCATTACATGGATTAACATGTTGATAATCTACGGGGTAATTTCATCTAATTTGGTGATACATAGAGTCAACTAGGCAATTTTACCAAATTTCACTCATCAATTTTCACAGCGGCCAAGAGAGTTTTGTCACCATTTTTACAAGCTCGCAGTCGACCCCTTTAAAATTGAGGAATTTGTGAGATCTCCTTCTTATTCAATTTTGCAACGAAAACCAATAATAGAACTCGTACTCCTTTTGAAAAGGGAGATTATATCCACACACATTATTTTTCTTTTCCCACCCAACACTACATTTTTGTCATGAAAACTTCCCAAATTACCCTCAAATGGAAGATAATATTTCATACGAACCTGATGTAATTAGACACATCCTTTCTTCATTGGCTTTCACCGAAATCAAGAAAGATACAGCGAGAGTGGCGAGTTTAGTGGTAGGGGCTTTTCATTGGATAAGTGCTTGTTTGTCTTCCAATTTTATTTTAACTTTCAAGTTCATGAAAATAATATTTAGGATTGAAAATAAACTTATTAGGTTCTTATGAAACTTTTTCTGTAATGTGTGGGTAATTTTGGAAGTTTTAGGGAAAAAAATGTAGTATTAGGTAGGGGAAGAGAAACAATGGATGTAGATAAAAATTCCATTTCGAAAAATATGAAATTGAGAATAAACAAACAAAATCAAATGTGGGATAGCAGTTTCCATTGGCTACGTGGGAGGTGGGTTCAATTTCCAAATGAAATTGATGAATGTGGGTTTACTATTCTGTGACTAACCGCAATGCCCGCGATACTCGCGTGCTAACATGAATCGAATTTGAGGTATATATGAAGAAACTCCTCATATATGTGGGTTTTTTTGATCGGATTGAAATATAGTTTTGGTTGTGGTAGGGTATGTTTAGAAAAGCTATATTTTTATTATGATGTAGAATGAATTTTCCTAGTTAGTTTATCAAAGTACAATATTATCCATGGCAAGAGAGAACATGTTTTATTGGTAGTTTATGTTTTAAGGGCGTTTTTCGTCCAATGCATTATGAAGCTTTTTTAATTAGATTGAAATACCCTCGTTGCTTTTTGCATAAAGGTTAATGTAACTTGATTTTCTTGAAATTGTAGTGTTTTGTAGGGATATTTTGGTCAAATTTGAAAACTGCTAAAAAATCCTATTTGTTTCATAATAGTAGAGATGTTGATTGGTTTTATTTTGGGGTTTTTACTGTTATACCCCCTTTTCTGTTTTAGTCCTTTTCAATTAGTAAGTATACTTATAACACAATTAAAATGGCTGATTTTACTGTCCTATTCTAATTTCCCCAAAAACTTCAGTTTCCAATACTCTTAGAAGTAAAGTGTAATTTTGAATTTCCTTTACCTTATGTTTGGATGAAGAAATTTCTAATTTCTAGGAATTATAGAATGATGGGATTTGAATCTCCATCAATTAAAATTCCATCAATTGTAAATTCTCTTGTTTGGATGAGGAAATGATTAATTCATAGGAATTTGCAAAGTGACAGATATTATGGATTCCATTGTTTGGATACATTTGAATCACATATCTTTTTATTTTTATTTTTACTAGCCTCACCGCACACAGCTTTTTTTGCATCACGGGCGCTTCGCGCCACATTACGGACGCTTCGCACCATATTTCAACGCTCTTGGTATTCGTTTTGCGTTTTGCTAGGCGTATCTTTTCAAGAGGGTGATAGAGGCAAATTGAAAATTGAAAAGATACGCCGAGCAAACGCGGGACAAATATCAATAGCGTTGAAATGTGGCGCGAAGCGCCTGTGATATGGCGCATAGCGCCTGTGATATGGCGCACAATGCCCGTGGTTTTTTTAGGAAGATGTGATTGAAATCGAACAATATCCTGGAGGTGGCCTTCCCAAAGAAAAGTGTTTGATCAAGACAATAGTCAATATCATTTATTTATTATCTTTTAAAGTTAAAGTGATGTAGGGCGTATAAATTCGCACACTCGTAAGCGTGTACGGTGAGGCTAGAGTTTTTGAAAGTAAAGACATTGTTATTGACTAAGAAGCTATAAGTCAGTCAAGAGAAAAAAGACAAAATGGAAAAGTAGTGTGATTGAAATCGAACAATATCGTGGAGTGCTGGTCCTTCCCAAAGAAAAGTTTTGTGGTTTTGATCAAGACAATAGTCATTTATTTATTACTGAAACATATTAGAGAAAACGCTTACACCATGTTCCTGAGGTTCATTCTTAAAGACTTGGGGTGTTGAAAATTGAAAAGATACGCCTAGCAAATCCAAGATGAACACTAAAAGTGTTGAAATGTGGCGCGAAGAACCCGTGATATGGCGCGCAACGCCCGTGATGCAAAAAAAGACTGCAGTCAGACCTACATTATTACTATTGTTTCTTAGAGCATCTCCAATGGAGATGTCAAATAAATAACATTAGTTTTCATTTTTATAGTGATGTGGCAAAATAACATTTTAGCTAATATTTTCGTCCAACCGATATGTCAAAATAGTAACCAATAGAAAACATTAGATAAAAAAACATATGACCAACGGCCAATAGAATGCAACCATAGCAATAAATAGTCTTGAACAATGCAAATTAACATGATGTCAATTATAACATCAAGTTATTCCACATCAGCTTTTAAAGTTTCGAATGGATGATACATGATGTCAGTTTTATCCTTGTCAGCATACCACATAAGAATTGAAGTTTCGGATGGAGATGCTTTTATAATGTCATAACATATATTCATTGGAAAGTGAAAGTCCTTGTCATTATTACAACTTACAGCCAGCTGGTACTAATAGATGCATTCATTACTGACATAATTGATGGGTGAAGCTGCTTATTCATTTCTATTTTCGTTTTTGTTTAAACTGGGTTCATGACTTGTTTTGTACCCAATCAAGCAGTCCACAAATGAAAAGTTGAAGGGATCGTAAGTGAAATGGGAAGTATGAAATGTAAGGCCAACGAAGAGGACAACTACCTTTTGTGTAAGCATCGTTTCCTTGATACAACATTTGAATGAAATAAAACTTATACCGCACTAAAAGAATATCAAAAAATTAATGCTATGGTTCACCACCAATTCACATTTTTGTTACTTCAGATCAAATCAGATACATAAATCAGACCAACAATCAATGCCAAACCCAACTTCAGGAGTTCCAAAGATTGGGTTACCAGTTAAACGTGTGTCTTGTGAAATTTCTGCAAAACATATGCATGTGTAGAAATGATGATTCCTAGAGCAGATCATCTTGTGTCTAGTTTGAGATTATGAGAAGGGCATACGTACAAAAAAACTACATTTCTGGGAAAATTGGATCATAATTTATATGTACATAAGTTATTTGCAACCCCCATCACACCGATGTTCATCAGCTATGGCTTTCTTCCAAAAAAGGAAAAGCCTTAAAGCATACAATGGACATGTTACGACCCCTCCCCGATTTTTGGGTCAAATGACGAAAATACCCCTAGGAGTCTGAAGTTGACTTTTTGACCGTCGAGAATTGCATAGCTAATATTGGACTCTATGCGAAGAGCTCGATGATACGAGCACGTCGGCGAAGACGGAATTGGATTCCGAGCTATATCGGAGGAGTTATGGACGAAGGACGGAATTGTGGGGTTGAGTGGAATGCCACGTGGCAGCCCGTGATTGGGCGGAAGGGGCTGGACCCTTCTGGAAAGCCCGAACCGGGCTTTAAAAAGAAACCGGCCCAGGTTTCCTGAAATGGAAACCCGAACCAGCCACAAAAACCCGCCGGCCTTCACCGCCGTTTCTCTCACGCCGGCCGACGATCGGACCTCCGACCACCGCCATCAGCATCAGCTTGGCGAGGAGAGCTCGGAGCACCAAGTTTTGGAGCTGGAAACCTTCGGAATCGCTAGCGAAGAGACGACGGAATCCGCGACCTTCCGATCGATTTTCCGGCCAAACCAGGTTGAGGTAAGCTGCGAAATTCATCTCTTTGGTTTTGTTGGATTGTGTAGATGCATTTGGATATAAATTTGATTGAAAACGGTTGAGAATCGAGGGAATTAGAAGTCGCCAGGAATCCGCCGCCTTTGGAGGCTTTTTCCGGCCAACTCCGGCGACAATGAGTTATGAAAGTTGGATTTTTGGATTCCTTGTTGTCCGTAGATGAATTTTGATATAAGGATCGTTCGATTTGGTTGAGAAATGAAGAAGTTAGGAGTTTTGGAAGCGGGAGGAATAGTCGCCGGAATCTGGGGAAATTCCGGCGACGGAACGGCGGCGCGCGGCGGTGCTGAAGAACATGCCGGAATCTGGAAGATTCCAATGAGTTTGCCGGCGCCGGCGTGGCGGCTTCGGCGGCGGCCAGGCGGCGATGATGTCGGCGACGGCGTGACGCCGCGTCAGCTGCCACGTGAGCGCCGCGTCAGCTGCCACATGGGCACCACGTCAGGGCCACATCATCATTGTGTGAGTCCACGTAAGCACCGGCGTGCTGACGTGGCATCCGTTGACCGGCGTTGACCGGCCACTTTTCCGACTAGAAACGTCGTTCCGGATCCAATGGCGACCTCCGTTTCGCCATACGAGATACGGTTAAACCCCGGTTGAGAAAAACATGGAAATTAGGGTTTCAGAGATGGTATTCGATTATGGTTTTTCTGACGGGTGTTTCGTGGGAACCTTATAGGTATCCGAGCTCCGGTGAGACGCCATGGGCGAGCAGTACTTGCAGACGAGCTTGACGGCTGGAAATCACTGTGAGTGGATGGGTTTTGTTTTCCTAAAGTATTGGTTTGCATTACAGTTCAGTATATGGTATTAGCATATAGATATTTATGCATCTGGATTTCAGATATCAGTTTTCAGTAGTCTAGTGCACGTAGTATCACACGTACATTCTAGTACTCGGACTACGGCCGTAGGACACAGCTCTCACATCGTTGCCCGATCCGAAGACCCCACCTGCTAGCATTATTTCCGGTGATAGCGGTCCCTGCGCATATTCCAGGGACTGGGGGTGATGATGTGAGTGTGAGTACACAGGGGTTTATATTTTCATATGTACACAGCTTTGCCTGGCGTAACCCTGGCACTGGGTGTGGTATATCACGTGCACTTGACAGGCGCCGACCAGAGTATGTTACAGTATTTTCAGTATTTCAGTGCAGCTTATGTTTTTACAGCAGGGGGGATTATATTATACGTTTTCAGAATTGTTTTTGAAAGATTATTTATTTTTCCATCCACTCACCCTTTGGTTTTGCGCCCCCCTCAGGGATTAGTAGCTGAGTTGACCAGAGACGCGAGGAGAGGCAGCTCGATGGCTTTGCATCCGTTCCGAGGGTATAGGGACATTCCCGGTTCAGTCCAGGTTGCCTGGTGTTTCCGCTGTTCCTTTTATTTTGTCATAGATGCTCTGATGCTGATATAGGTGTACTGTGTGATTGTTATGGGCCCAGTTGTGTCTTTTGTGATTTTATTTTATGTGGTTTTGGTCTGGTGTGTGCGAGTTTAGGCTTCGTCACCCTCCGGGTGATGGCCGTACATCCCGGGCCCACCTTTTTGGGATGGGGTGTAACAGTTGGTATCAGAGCATAGGTTTCTGACTCCCTGTCCAGTTCTGTCGATCGTTGTTTCTTCTGTACCTTGTTGTACTCCTGCAGAGCCATGCCTCCTCGAGCGATACCTGGCCTCTAACAGCTATCGAAGGCGCTTATAGATGTTTCTTAAGGGTGGTACCTCTTCACGCGCTCTTAGGAGAGTGTCCGTGGTACATGGGCTAGAGAGTTTGATAGCCACGGAAGTGGTGAAGAGGCTGAGTAGTGGATGGATTGTGTGGCTTCTTCAAGTCCGGTGACTTCTTTAGAGTATGGCGCTCCCTCATCTTCGCCAGATTGCCTTCTTATTCAGCTCCACCCTAATCGCTGCCTTCGACTTCGTCGCGCTCGCTGTCCTCACCTCTTTCCTCTTCGCCGAGACCAATTTTTCATTGGCGTATGGGACAATTTTTAATTCAAGTGGATCCAAATTGAGAAGCTTTCCATCGTCCTCGCTCTAGAGCTCCTCCTCCTCGCCGTCTCCTCCCTCTTTACCTGAGCCACCATCTCCACCGTTGGCATGGTCAACGCCTCCTACTACGTCATGTCCTTCTCCTTCCTCTTCTACTACCTCTACTCAAACTCAATCCCCCGTGTCTCCTCCTTTAAATCCCAGAAAAATTGAACAACGGGGTGGTCGGCAAGGCCTCCGCCATGGCAAAGGATTTTCTAATGTTTTTAAATCCAGCAGGACAAATTATGACAGATGGCCGGTTTTGTGTGGGATCTATAGAGCCGCATCAGAAACAAATAAAAAATATTTGGTCAGATGGTTTAAATTGATATAATGTGGTAAACTAGTGGCTTAATTTCATGAATTGAAAACCTAGTGGTGTATTTTGATGTTGACCCCCAAACCTTTGGGGGTAAAATGTCGTTTGCCCATTAAAAATCAACATGTGTCAAAGTAGTACTATATTGTAATGTTTAAATTATAGTAGTATTTTGAGACTCTCACCAAAAACTACTATATGGGTCATTCTCTTACCAAAAACGATACCTCACTTTTTTCCTTACAATTTACTACTACTTTTACTATTTAATACCAAACCAAAATCAACAAGTCCATCACAGCCCACGTGCGTGAGGCTCACTTGCCCCACATACTTGAATTGAAAAAAATTGATTTGAAAGAAAAAATAATTTGAAGGAACCGATTCTTAAATTTGAAGGATATGTCTTTTCAATTTAAATGATATGTTCCTTTAAATTGCAGGTGTTCATTTCAAATTTGAATTCAACTTTGAAGGAGCTGTTCCTTCAATTTTGTACGTGTTCCTTCAATTTGAAGGATGTATTACTTCAATTGCTGGAATAGTTGTATAAATGAAGGAACATATCATTTTGTACAATGTATCCTTGAAAGAACACATCGTTCAGATTTATGCACTATTCCAGAAATTGAAGGAACATATCCTTCAAAATGATGTGTTCCTTCAATTGGTGGAATAGTTGCATAAATCAGAAGGATGTTTTCCTTCAACTTGAAATTGTTTCTAAATAAAATGTATCCCCTTTTTATGTGATGTATGAGAAGAACAAAATGATGTGCCAATAACAGAATTCTAAAGAAAACAATTACTAAAAGCAGAAAAATTAAAATGGAGCGCAGGTTGTAAAAAGGAGAAGCCTTTAACAATTGCATGCTTTAGTTCAAATCCAAATAAGCTGCATATCACTTGACCATTATTACTAATAAGTTGCTTACAAACCCAGGTTTGCTCCACGCAGTGGTCACAGACCAAATCAAGACAGAAAATATAGACAACGAAGCAAAAGCAGAAAATTAGCCATTAAAGTTTTACAAACACATAAGGATGTTCATTTTTGAAGGCGATAGGAAGGAATGGCAAAAAGATGGTTGGCCCTTGGAACGGTTAGACCAAACACTTCAGTCATGTCCAACTCATGCGGCAATGTGTTATTGGGAAGTTCCCAATCAAAACAATGGACCAATTGGGCCAACACTAAGTGGACCACAGTAAGCCCCAATTGAATTCCAGGACACCGTCTTCGACCGGACCCAAACGGAATAAACTGAAAATGGTTTCCCTGAACATCAACCTTAGTCCCCTCGAACCTTTCCGGTATGAACTTGTCTGGATCGGTCCAAGCATTCGGGTCTCTCCCTATCGCCCACGCGTTTATAATTACGCGTGATTTTTTGGGTATGTGGTAGCCATTGACAGTGCAATCTTCAGTGGATGCGTGAGGAGCCAATAATGGAACCACTGGATACAGTCGCAATGTTTCCTTGACTACCATTTCCAAGTAGGCCAATTTCCCCAAGTCTGATTCCTCAACCATTCTGTCCATGCCTACTACATTTTCTAGCTCTGTTTGGACTTTCTTCATTACTGGTGGATGCCTCATGAGTTCGGAGAGAGCCCAGTCGATTGTTGTTGATGACGTGTCCATGGATGCTGTAAGCATGTCCTGCAGTAAGAAATTTGGCCAATTATTACTGAATATTCCTGTTGTGGACACTCAATATCAATTTCACTCTTGTGGTAGAAAAACTATCAATTGTACCCCGTTGTAGCCTCCGTTATCAATTCGTAACCAACATAATTTTTGTTAAGTTTTCCATCCAAATATAAAGGCAAAATTATCTTTTTCAATTTTTTTGGCAGAATTTTTAATTTGTTACCTACTATGTTAGTCTTTTATGATGAAGTGCATAAGATTATTTTCATCTTAAACCCCCAAATACATTATCACAAAAGATTACAATATTGGGTGAAAGGATTAAAAAAAAAATTTGCAAAAAAATTGTAAAAAATAAAAATAAAAAAAAAAAGGCAATTTTACCCTCACATTTGGATGAAAAACTTAACAGAATTGATGCTTGTGTGTGAATTGATAATGGAAAACCACCACGGGAGTTCAATTGACAGTTTTTTACCACAGGAGTGCAATTGATAGTGAGTACCCACTACAGGGGTACTAAACGATAATTGGCCAAGAAATTTTATTGCTCGAATATATCAAATTGATCAACCTCATTGAACCTGACTTAATAGTCTAGCAAATTATCTTTCCGTTTCCATTATTGGAAGATGTTCTCATTCAAAATCTCTACCCCACAATTAGTTGAAAAAATTAATTATTTATAAGGAAAGTGAAAAATGAAAACTCTCACTCCACCCAACATCTCCAACCCACTTCATCATCCTCACTGATTTGCTTGTTTCTCCCTTCTCCTCTTCTTAATTTGTTATATCTATATCCAAAGAAACATTATTCCCAAAAACCCATCAATTCCAATTCGGTCTACTTTATTGGTTTCCAATCTCCCAAAAACCTTCTAAATTTTAATAAATTTATGAGATAAATTTGATATTGTTGTAGTAAACCTTATTTTGGTATGATTGTGCAAACTAGAAATAGGAAACCTGTATGGACTCTATGTAACAGACAAACCCAGTCTCATCAAAATTTGGCAAATCTTGAGATGGTTCACAATAAATAAAAGCACAAGTGCAAGGATGTAGATGTAAACACACCTTAACACATATTATCTCTCTTCTCTTTGTGTGTATACTTCTCTCTCTCTCTCTCTCTCTCTCTCTCTCTCTCTCTCTCTCTCTCTCTCTCTCTCTCTCTCTCTCTAACCTTCGAATCAATCAGTTCTACTTGAAACTGAGCAAAACATCAAACCAAAAAAGAAGAAGAATTGAGTCTGAGAAGGCAAACCTGTGGTGGGTTGGTGGTTGTGCTTCGCCTTTGGTGGTGGTTATGGGTGTGAAAAAATAAACACTTGGGCTATGGACATGTTAGGAATAAATCTTGGGTGTCGTAATAAAAATTGATTTCGCTAAAATCATTGATGGGTGTAGAAAATATATCGAGTGTAAAAATAATATTGTTGGGTGCAGATAAAATCACTCTTAATCAATCTTCCTAGTATTTTGAAGTGAACTTAATTTATAGAAACAATATCTAAAACATATTATATTACACTCTTAATATCTAAAAGTAAAATACTTTATTGTAATATCAAACTAGTCCAAATTGTAATGTGTCAGACTTTTATTGGTTAGTTTTCATTTAGTTAAAATAAATGGCCTAATAACCCCTTCCTCTTTTTCTCGCCTATTTTTCATTGTTTTGCTTCTCTAAATTAATCATAACTTTTGATATAGAAGTCGTAATGAAAATTCATTTTCGCCGATAGATTCATATAAGTGAGGTCTACATTTTAAGATCCATATTGAGTTTTTTGTTTTTGCAGAAAATATTTCTTAAGTTTTGAAAGCAGAGACAGTCAAGTGTCTCTGCAGAGTTACCAAATTCAAGTGTCTCAGCATTACATGCTTCAGCCAAGAACTCACGAAATAGAAAGCTGCAGAACAATACCCAAAGCTTGAATAATAGAGGCTGATTCTACAAATCTATAGCAACAAGCGGATTGGAAAACAGAGTTGCGGTTTGAAAGATATGAAATTTATGATACACATGACTGTCTGTAGAGACACTTAACTGTCTTTGCATTGACAGATGACTATGTCTGTAGAGATAGGTGATTGTCTCTACAGAGACGATCGTGCGTTTCTATAGAAACATTTGACTGTCTCTGTATATTTTCTAGTTCTTTTTTTTTTGTACTTTCAAATTTATTCTCTCTGTAGGGACACTTAATTGTCTCTGCAGAGATACTTGACTGTCTTTGTAGAGATATTTGATTATGATTGTGTCTATAGAGACAAATGACTGTTTCTGCATGCAAAACTTACAAAAAAATTTCTGCTTAAAATATAGGGCTTCTACCCAAAAACTACTACCACACTTTTATTATGCCCAAAAACACTACCACAATAAAATTATTACAAAATACTACTACTTTCCCAAAAATCCACTAAAAAGACCACGACAGCTCACGCGAGCGTGAGACTCATGCACATCACCACACCTCCGCCTCCGTCTCCGTGTTTCAACCAATATGTGAAGCTCTCCGGCGATGATGCGCTGCAAATTAAGGCTCAATATTGGTTGGGCTTTGTCTAGAATGATGAGAGGATGAAGTTTTGGGTGGTGGTTTGTCCCATTTGTCACCGGAATCGGAGAATCTCGCCGGAAAACGTGAAGATATTGCGGTTCTGATCTCTCTCTACAGTGGGTCTAGGGTTACAATCTTGGTGTCTATGGAAAGAGGGTGACGAGACGAATCCAACCCAATTGATTTCGTGTCAAAAGAAGTTCGGATGAGAAAGTTATGGGTAAAAGAGTGTTTTGATGTTTGTGGGGAAGGAGGACTGCCATGTTCTCTCTCTACAGTGGGTCTGGGGTTACAATCTTGGTGTCTATGGAAAGAGGGCGACGAGACAAATCCAACCCAATTGATTTCGTGTCAAACAAAGTTTGGATGAGAAAGTTATGGGTAAAAGAGTGTTTTGATGTTTGTGGGGAAGGAGGACTGCCATGTTCTCTCTCTACAGTGGGTCTGGGCTACAACCTTGGTGTCTATGGAAAGAGGGCGACGAGACGAATCCAACCCAATTGATTTCGTGTCAAACGAAGTCCAGATGAGAAAGTTATGGGTAAAAAAGTGTTTTGAAGTTTATGGCGTAGAAGGACTTCCTTCAATGAAGAAGGACTTCCTTCAATGAGGGAGGACTTCCTTCAAAATGAAGCAGGACTTCCTTCAAAATGAAACAGGACTTCCTTCAATGAAGGAGGACTTCCTTCAATGAAGAAGGACATCCTTCAATGAAGGAGGACTTCCTTCAAAATGAAGCAGGACATCCTTCAAAATGAAATAGGACTTCCTTCAATGAAGGAGGACTTCCTTCAAAATGAAGGAAGTGTTCCTTCAAATTGAAGGAGGACTTCCTTCAAATCTGAAGGATGTGATTCTTCAAATTGAAGGATGTGATCCTTCAAAAATCTGAAGGACAAGTTCCTTCAAATTGAAGGAGGACTTCCTTCAAATCTGAAGAATGTGCTCCTTCAAATTGAAGTAAGTGCTCGTTCAAAAATCTGAATGACAGTTTCCTGCAGATCTGAATGAGCACTTTTTTCAAATTGAAGGATGTGCTTCTTCAAATTGAAGGATGTGATCCTTCAAATTGAAGGAAGTCCTTCTTAATGAAGGAGAAAGAATAATTGTGTTGATTCACCATCAATTCATACGATTTTTATATCAATCTTCATCTAAACAACCCAACAAAGCTTTCTAAACTAGTTTCAAAGACTACCTTGGCCGGAAACTCACCGGAAAATTTCAACCAATATGTGAGGCTCACCGGTGATGATCCGCTACAAACTGAGGCTCAATATTGGTTGAGTTGTGTCTAGAATGATGAGAGGATGAGGTTTTGGGTGGTGGTTCGTCCCATTTGTCGTCGGAATCAGAGAATCTCGCCAGAAAACGTGAAGATGTTGCGGTTCCGATCTCTCTCTACAGTGGATCTGGGGTTACAATCTTGGTGTCTATGGAAAGAGGACGACGAGACGAATACAGCTCAATTTTTTCGTGTCAAACGGAGTCCGGATGAAAAAGTTATGGGTAAAAGAGTATTTTGAAGTTTGTGGGGGTTAACAAAAATGAAAAAGACGAATCCGCGCGAAAAATTTTTGTTACGTTTATGGCGCTGTGCAGTATTTGAGCGCGTGGATAGGAAATTACTATTAACAATATACAAGCCAATAAAAAATCACCATGTGTCAAATTAGTACTCTATTGTAATGTTTAAAGTGTAGTAGTGTTTTTGGGTATTTTGTTCATGAAGTAGTATCAAAATGTAATTCTTTTTAAAATGTATTCAATATGAATCTTAAAAAGTTATGATTAATTTCGAAAAACTAAAAAAAATTGAAAAAACAAAAAATATGAGAGAGAAAGATGATGTCCGTGAATAAGAGTTAGTTACTTTTGCTGAGTTGACATTAATTTTAAGTTGATTTTGGACTATACAGATATTTTATATATTTATTTTTTTTAGATATTTACAATCTTATTTTGGATCCCTAAGATATCGGTCCTAATTTATAATTCTATTGCATCTGTTTTTGTGGTTTATAATGGATAGTTTGCCTATGTGACACTTTTAAAAATATGTTAAATTCTCTCTCTAAGTATTCTAAATTTAGGGAGTGAGCAGAGGAAACTCCGAGAAAAAAAAAAAAAATATAAGGGATCCACTAATCAAATTTAGCTTAGAAATCAGTATAGCGACATAAGTGTACGCATACCTACCAACATGATGGCTTTGATATGGGAGCGTTCGATTCGGTATTCAGGATCATCAGAGCCCATGAAGCTGACCATGGCATCAACAAAATCCTTAGTTCTCTCTTCATCCTTGGATTGAACATGCTCATCAATGATCTTCTCAAAAAAGATATCAAACACCTTGTGAACCGCTTTCATGCGCTTAGTGAACCCTTGGATGTCAAGCCGAGCAATACAAGGAATGTAGTCTCCCAAATTAGGGGCAGTTACCAATTGCATAGCCTCTCTAATCACCGACTTAAAACCCTTCTCGTCGAATTCCTCGTCCATGAACTTCTTCCCGAACATCATCCGACAGGTCATGTCCACGCCAAGGGACAACACTTCTTCACTGAGATCGATAGCAATACTTCCATTTTCGGCAGCCTCTTTAATAGAATCAATGAGGAGAGTGACCTCTTCTTTCCTCATGGACTTGAAAGAATTGATTTTGTGGTTGCTGAGTAACTCGAGTGTGCACATCTTGCGGGCGTCGCGCCAATACGAGCTGTACGGACTAAAGCTCAAGTCCCTTTGGCCATAAAAAAGGTGCTTTGCACCTTCGAGGGGCGGCCTACTTGCAAAAACAAGGTCGTGTGTTTTGAGGAAGAGCTCGGCAGCCTGCGGAGATGAGACGACGATGGTGCCCATACGGCCTAAGCGCATGTACATGATGTCGCCGTATTTTCGGGCTAGGCGATGAAGATCCTTGTTAGGAAACTCCCCTAGCAAGTGGAAGCTTCCGAAAATGGGGAACCCTGTTGGACCAGGAGGCAACATCTTCTTCTTGTTGGTCTTCCCTTTGAATATCCATGATTGGAGGATGTGAAAAAGTGCAAGCAAGCCAATTGCTACCCAGATCCAAACCATTGCTCTTTGGGGGGATGATCTCAAATGGTAAATGCCGTATATTATCTTTGACTTTTAAAGGATGTATTACACACACACAGAGAGTAAGAAAAGAGTCACAGTTTTTTTTCTTCACTTTAGATTGGTGTTTGTGACGTTTTTTGTTTTTTTTGGTTTAATGAGGTATTAACTCAAAGGCCAATATTATTAGATTCATACCCATGAACAATTTTTTCATTGACTAAAGGCCAATATTCAAAATCATTGACACATAAGATAATTATTTATCAACACCATTATATATTATTTAGAACCTATGCCATTGTAACTTCCAAAATATTTTTCAAATCACCTTATCATTTTCTAAATTTAATTTTAATAAAAATGAAAGCATCAAATAAGTAGGAAGCATAATCACCTCTCCATGTGCTAAATTTGTGGAGGGATTATTTGTTAATTTTTTAAAAAATTACCTATAAATCACCTAGTCTAAAATACCAATAAAATAAGAAGTATAATCACATCAATCACAATAGTCAAAAATACCAAATAAGTAAGAAGTATAAGCACCTCAATCACACCACCTAATCAAAAAAACCAAATGAGTATAAGAAAATATATAATCACCTAAGTCATGTCATCAAAGTGGGGAATGGAATTTGGACTTGAAAGGGGGAATGTGCATTAAATTTTAGATACAGTTCACAACTCATTTTCATTTCCCAAGTAAACAAGGAAATGGAAATAGTTGAGAATGATTCACATTCCTTGATTCTCATTCTCATGAAGAAAACATTCTCTTAGTTTCAAATTGTACTATAATAATACATACATTAAGGCGACAGTTTGTAGAGGTTGCATTGATCAGACACATATCTTCACAAAACGCAAAATAAAACTAGACCAAAAAGACCCCAAGCTAATGCCCCTTGCTAATAGCCCATTACTGTGGACTCAAGTGAAACCTTTTAAACCCTTCTCCCTTCTCTCTTTTCTTCAATGTGAGACTTCCTCTGTAATACCCCAGGTGTAGGAATTGTAAAAGATTAGGATAGGGCTTATTTAAATGAGCACTAGGCAAAGAGGGGACACGGTCCATAACTTTTTGGGGTTAAATGATCCCAATTTCATAAGCGGCAATTCCGCCAAGATCTCTTCTTCTACCCATCTTGTATATTGTCCTTTTCATTCTGTGTTGGAATATAAACTGATATTAGAAAGATATTATAAATATTAATAATAATAATGATTATATAATATTTTAACAGTCCATAAATTTTTGGGGTTAAATGATTGGTTGATGCATACAAAAGGGAGAAAGGTGCTTTCAGTGGGATACTGGTAAGGAGAAAGAAAGGATGATAAAGATTAACGAGGAAAGAGACAAGGGATTTGTGACTAGGAAAGTGAAGATCTTGGTTGATAAAGATTAAAGAGGAAAGAGACAAGGGACTTGTGACGAAAGTGAAGATCTTGGTTGATAAAGATTAAAGAGGAAAGAGACAAGGGACTTGTGACGAAAGTGAAGATCTTGGTTGATAAAAGTCATAAAGTTCCATATTTTTACTAATATTTTGGATAGTGTGTGGATGGTTTGATTGCTTAATTAAACCAAATAAAGAAAGAAAGAGAGATTGGTGTGGCATGGAGTGCATAAGGTGATCCAGCCGAATGCCATTATACTCCTGTTTGATAAAATATTGGCTTAATGCAAGCAAAAGTTTAATATGATGGAGGAATATTTTATTTGGGCAATGAGGTTGATTGGCAGACAATGACTTTGATGAATTTGTTTTGGTAATGCACATGGGACCAAATTGGCTGCTTTTGATCTTCCAACTTCATACAATTATATGAGAGCACCCAAACGGGAAAATGAGTAAAATTATTTTTCTAATGGTGACAAGAGATGGGGGTTTGGCTCCTCTATTGATCCATTTGGTGTTAATCCAGTGTTGATCTAACTTTTGGCATCATTTGATGACAACGTACAATGATCGGAACCGTTGATTTTATAATTAATCTAGTAAAAGATCATCTGCTAAACAAACGAATCAAATCCGAAATCGTTTTATCACCTAATTGTGTAAAATCTATGAACGGTCTAATTGCATGACTAAACTAGCCGTCTATATGTTTGGTATATGTTTTGCACAATCAAGTGATCAAACGATTTCGGATTTGATTCATTTTCTGTGGAGATAATTTTTACTAGATTAGTTATAAAATCAACGGTTATGATCATTGTACTTTGTTGTGAAATGATGACAAAAAATTGGATCAACACCGGATCAACACCAAATGGATCAACATAGGATTCTATGAGATGGAAGAAAGTGGCCTACCTTGACTGGTTGCTTTATGTAGTGCAATATATTGTTTTAGCGCCTCTCTTTCTTCCTATGGGATCTTCAATTTTGTCAATCAAATCTAAGACCAAACTTTCTTCTTGGGTAATCACGCAGAGTCCTAAGTCTTTCATTTTGCATGTGCACTCATCAGATTATGATGCATAACTACTAGATGAGGTATCAAACAGTTCTTCATCATTTAATGCTGCAACCTCCGTATCACTTTCTTCTGAGTCTGAAGAATTCAACATTACTTGCATAAGTTGTCTCTTAAGCCCTTCATCAATTGAAAGATGATTTATCTTTTCTTTCATTTTACATTCAGACTTGTAGTGGCCCACTTTTCCACATTTGTAACAAACTGAGGGTTTAGTGAAATTTTTACGATTTTAAAAGTCTTTATTTTTTTCCCTTACTTTTATCCTCTCTTTCTTCCCCCCGGGGTTTTGAAACAAAGCATTTTTTGGAGTACCTATTGGGTTTTGAGGTACAAGAAGAAAAGGCTTTGGGCTGTTTTTTTATAAGATTTAAACTTTTTAGGAATTTTTTGGAATTCTTTTGTGGATGGAAATCCAAACTGTTCACCAAAATTTCTCATTTCCCTTTTCCCGATATTCTTTTGTTTTTGAAATTGTTTAGTTAACTTCATGTTATTACAGAAAGAAACTCCTACTGGACAAATTTCATTAACTAATTCTCCAAACGTATACCTATCATCAGGTATAATTCCTCCCCATCCATCTCTCATTCGGGTTCTAACTTTATCAGCAAAAAGAGGGGGTAAACTAGCAATAAACTTTTCTTTCCAAAAATCTGAATAACCATCAACTCTTTGGAAAACCTTAGCAAAGAACACATCTTTATACCATCTAAAATGGGATAGAGTAGGACACCGAAGATTCAAAAGAATCTCTTTAGACCTATCTTCTAAGAGTTCTGTATTCCCTACAAAATGTAACGCAATGGTATGGACCAGAGTATTTACCGCGTCTTGGACAACAGTTTGCTGACCATTTTCCTCACCTATTCTGGTTGCACTCAAGATTTGCTCTTTTCCTTTGGTGCTTACACAGTGGGCCCACCATCCTTGTAATTGCCCAACAAAACCTGCAACTATTGCTTGGCAATACCTTTGTTTGTATTCCCCTGCAATTGACTTGCTCTGGAATAAATCATCATATGACATAGAGTATCTAATACCTGATAGTCTACTTGTTCATCAATGTTCCATTCGATGATAGACCTCCCATCATACTGAACTCTTTCAGTAAAGTCATGATCTTCATACTGCATATCAACAGGTGAAGGTCTATGAAAATAGTTACGAGTCAAAATAGTTCTTTGAACTGGCTTACCGAAAGTGACTTTATCAATTTCGGTTGTTTGAGAAATGTTTTTAAACTAGTCTTCTTCAAACAGGTCATCATCAACTTCTTTTTCTTCTAAAGTTGCTATCTTTGGCTCTTTAGAAATTTTTAATGTGTTTACCCTTTTCGTCAAGGCGTCGATAAAGGTTTCATCCTCTGCAAGAAACTTTCCAAGTTTGAAACCTTATAACTTGTCAACCTGTGATTGAAATAGTGTTGGCATTGGCTGAGGCTCGTCTTGCTTTTTCTTCTCTTCGCTTTTAGAACTAGAGCCCCATTTTGGGTTTCTAGGTTCCCAAAGCGGAATAGATGTCACCTTTGTCAAACCAGGAATAGAATTTTCTATTCGCGTTGCCTGTTTTTCTAAGGATTGAAGAAAAAGATTAGTACAATTATTCTGCTGAATAACAGCAGAGACCCCTTCAATGATGAGTTTTCCTGAATTTGAATCTCGTTGCTGTCCCAACTCTCCTTTGTATGGGACATCAAGGGTTCCTTGAGTATTCACTTAGGTCACTTTCTCCGGTGGGTGAATGACACTTTTTGTCTTCCCTTCTTTCAGCATGCATACTCTGAAAGGGTTATCAATAGTTTCTACGAAATATTCTTTAAAATTATATATTTTTTTGCATAGTACTCAAACCAATCAAAAAATCTAGCATTTATCTTTTTTTTCTTTAAATAAAGATAGAATGCCTTTTCTAAAAAATTTATTCTTTCATGAGAATGGGTCTTCTCATACCAGTTTCTGTTTTCTTTGTTTTTAAGACTAAAATAATCTAGATTAATTATCTCCCTTTTAATTTCAAATTTTTCTAAAACAAATATTTGTGAATCCACATCAAACCAAGTAACTTCTAGATAGGGTGGACTTCTTACCTATTCTTGCAGGTTGGCAATGAGGGGGGTATTTTAAAATTAATTCCTTTTTGTTTAACAAACAGCACAAAAAATGATCACACAGATGACCAGTCACCGTGTGATGGACTTGACAGATTAATTAGATTAAGCACTTGATAGATATTACTTGTGGATGCTTGTGATTTGATCAACAACACTCAGATGCAATGCCAACTTAGGTCCTCACCGAAATCAGTGAGTTAGATATTCGTGAGCTATCCACAACTACAACTAAATCAAACCAGCGTTTCTAATGCAGTAGTTAAGATGACCAGTCAGGCAGAATTATCCAGTTTGCATGTTAAGTGAATTGGAGCGAAATTAAATCCAATTTTAATTAAGCCGAATGTTTAACGATACACAAAGATGGATACAGAGTTTTGGTACCCGGAAAAATCCACAAAGGGATAAAAAATCGGGGGTCTATCAGAAGACCAGCCTTCCACTATGAAATGACAAAAGATTCCCAGTACAAGATTCAGACCAAGCTCAATATCTAGTTACCTAACTTAAATGCAGCAGTCCCTCGTACGGCTTCTTCTCAATCACTTCACTTCCAGCGGATCCTCGCTTGGTCAACACGCTACAAGGACATACATAAGTATTCCTCTAACATGGCACCGTAAATGTATGCTGTGGTGATTTATGACCAGTCACAGATTTATTTCTAGAAAGCAATAAACTTGCAAGAAATAAAACGGTGACTGTGTTTGCTTGCTTACAGCTATAAACTGGGCAGCAAACCAACTTAGGTCAAAGACCTCTAACACTCAACAAAGTCTACAAATATGCATGAACATGAGAGACTAGTGTTGCACACTCCTAATCCGACTCAAGTATATGAACTTTCAAAACAAGCCGAATCTAGGAAAGATAAACCTTCTTCCAAAGATAGCTAGAATATTTTCAATGAAACTTACTTGGAAAACAAAGGTTTTATCAACTCATACAATCCTCATAATTCATATGATGCTTCTATGTAAGTGAGCTAAAAGCACTCAAGAAAACAAGATGAAACCGGAGAGGAAGATATGCTCAAAGGTGAGAGTTTTTCAAAAGATTTTTGTGAAATGATACTTGAAAACCCTAGCTTGATAGAAGATGAGGTTATGTTTATATAGACACAAGAGGATAAGAAACAAACGGTCAAGATTAAACCTTAAAACTCCCTTTTAACATAACCTAGGCAGATTCGAGTGGGTGGGACACAGTTGACTGACCGGGGGGTAAAAGGATGGGCTGTTTAATCAAACTGTCAGAAAAGCAGTCAACCTTCACGTGCATGAAATAGATGACCAGTCACGAAAATCCTAAAATCCTTATTCTTGTAAAAACAAGTCCAAAGCTTTTAAAGGGTTTAAAACATTTTGACTTAATAAAGAAAGGACAAAGGTTTTGACATAGAAGGACTATGCAAATGAATGTTATATATGAATGCATCTTCAATCTTCAATCTTCCAAGCTTCTTCAATATCCTAAAGATCTAAAAATATAACCTTAATGACTAATTGAGCTTGTTACATATTTTACAATGTTTTTGTCACAAGGGCAGCCAATTACAAAATAACCTACAATCTCCCCCTTTGGCTTTCCTTGACAAAAACAACCCCATAACTCACATCGCTCACACTCACCAAAGCTATATTATACTAATTAGTCACATTGTGCCTGCAAATAAGCTCAAGACAGTATGCAATAGAGTATGCTCCCCCTAACTAGCATAATCAAATCAGAGTGAACACATATGCTAAAAAATTAGTCCCCCTAAGTGATAGAGCATGTGAATTAGTGTATCTACTCCCCCTTTTTGTCATGGCAAGACAAAGGATAAAATTAGAGACAACGGAAGCTAATCAACATAACTATTAACCGATAGTTAAGGAATAAGCAATGAGAGAGAGTAGCACAAACGGAGCATCTACTAAAAACAATAGTACAAGAGCATTAGCAACTAACACAATTGAACAAATCAAACACACAGAATTAAATCTAGTCACAGCAAAGAGAGCCCCAATGTTCAAAATGGGCAATAAAGTTACATCCCAGCAAAATATCATTTAAACCGAAATTGTTCATGACCAGACTGAAATTAATAGAAAAGAACACCACACAAACATTAACTTAACGGAAAGACTAGACAAACAGCAAAACACACATAATCAGATTTTCCTTTTCTTCAAGAAACGCTGCAAAGACTTCTTCTTTCGTTTAGCACTGATTTCCTTAAGAGCTTTCTTCACCGCAGAATTAATCGTTGAAGACAGATTAGCTGGGGAAACTGGTCCAATGGACAGTTTAGCACTCCGCGCATTTATAGCAGCTTTCTCGCTCTTTTTTCAGCATGTCCTCAGTCATCGGACCCTTCAAGCACATGTAATCATCCTGCGATTCATCCATTGGTACCTCTGCCCTCTCACACAAATGGTGAATGAAACATGGAAAAACAATTGAAGCACGGGTGCCCACAATCTTTCCAGTGTTGCGCATTTTAGACAAAATTGAATCGAAGATAATATGACCAAACGGAATTGGAAAGTGGTGCTAGATGAGAATGGCTATTCTAGAGGCTGCCAAAGTCACATTTGCTGCATTGCCGGTTGGCAGAATATTGGTCTTAATGAAGTGTAACAGCAAACGATAACTTGGAGACAAGTGAGACCTACATGGCTTATCACCTAAGGCTAACACCAACTCTGGATCATGAAATGCAATGACAGAGAAATCTGCCATGAGAAATCGACTTGACTCTTCTAGATAATCAGTATAAGCATTATGGTCATCAAAGCTATTGAAACAAAAATATTCATAAATGATGGCAGGACTGAAGCTTATGACACGACCTCTCACAGTAATTTCAACATCATATTAGAATTCATTTAATTTAGGAAAATTGGCAAAGAATTCTCTAACAACTGTGAGATTAAACTTGAATGAACTAGGGGGAACCGACAAGAGATTATTTAAATTATAGTGCCTAACAACATCTTGGACCCATCCTAGACCTAGGGATGTGACTAAACCATGAGAGAAGTCAAGAATTGGATACGCATGCTCGGTAACAACCATGCGTGTGGAGACTTGGTCATAGTACCTTCGCACGCTTTCATTCACAAATCGAGTATTATTGACCAAAGGCAGAGGGTTTCGAGGGGACTTTCTTTGTCGATTTGCTTTCACCTTCTTCCGACCTTTATTCTTCTCCTTGTGCGTTTCAATGGGTGCTGCTGGTTCGACAGGTGAAGCAGGTTCAGCAGATTCGGCATGATCGGTGGGAGCAGCAGGTTCTGCAGGTTCGGTATGGAGCGAGTGTTCTGATGGGGGTGACTCATCATCTTCAGGAGTGGAAGCAACTGGACGAGATGGCCCAGCACCATTGAAGACCGAACCGACTGCAGAGATAGAGGAGGTTGCGGGCTCAGCAAGAGGGGATTCTGGTCTAATAACTTGAACTTCATCGTTGGAGTCCGCAGAGTTGAAATACAGATGGGCTAAAGACGCGAGAGCAAGGAGGAACATCATGATTTGGGAAGTTTGGAAATTTGGGAAATTTTCTGGACTGAGAGGATTTTGAGAACTCTGGGAATTTTTGGAGAGAATTTGAGGCAATATGAGGGATGTTCAATGAACGGCGACTAAACCAAGAGACAATAGAAACCTAATGCAATAAAGTGCCTCAAAACCTTCCCAAAAGCTGCAATGGAACGTCGAAGAACCATTGGTACATGCACCAGAGGATACGTGTCGGACATCTAGTGGAAGGACGACGGTGGATTTGAAATTGAAGAGACAAGTCTCTTAAAGAATCCCTTCCAAACAACTGAACACTCAACCGGTGCAATAAGTCATGCCACACACTAAACCGGTGCCTTAAATAACCACTTTAACCTTATAAATTATCACACACATACAAGGCATCCGAAACAAAAATTTTAATGACCAAAAATATATATCGGATTTATACCAAGGTATAGACAATAATGTGACCACCTATAGTTAGTGCTTGACTAATGAAAATGTGATAAAGTACAAAGTAAAATGCATGAGATATTATTTGTAACCGGACTAGTACTCACATTTGAATTCAAACTCCCAATAACATAATTAAGGAATAAAATTGATTCAAAGACTAAGTCACATGACATAATTGGGAATGGGAAGTCTAGTCAAATCGAGTAAGAATCACAGAGTAAATTGATTACAATTTGATTACACACTAAGTTATGTACCCACAACACATTAAGATTTTCAAATTAGTGAAAACTTGGAAATTTATTCTTTTAAGTGTAGAACTGCGGAAAGTACTTTGACAATCACGAATTGGTGTAACATTGACACATCTTTATTTTTAACTCAAGCCCAAAACTATAACTTTGTTATTTTTCTTTTTGAGTTAGGGCCTTATTGTTCTTCTCGTTTTCATTTTCAAGGAAAATATTTATTTTGACTACACAGTACTTTTGAAAACACAAGAATTAACACAATTGATCATCATCAAGTAGTAAGAGTTTTTATAAAAAAGTGAAGAAAGCAAACTTAAATCTTGTATACTTTAAAACTCACACTCTTTCATTCTTTGACAAGAAAAATGGATTATGAACATGTGACTCAACCTAGTGCTTCAACTTTATTCAACAAGCATCAAATTGACAGTAAGAATTCAAGAAGACTAGTCTGATTGTAGATTTTCATTTTTCATGATGCATGATATGCAGAAACTAAAATAAGTACAAGCACCGACTATGACTAATCACAATTATTCTATAACACAGATTCCAAAACTCTTGTGAAGACCAGACAAGTCTGATCATCTAAGGGTTTGGTCAAGATATCAGCAAGTTGTTTCTCCGAAGGTACAAATTTGAGCATTAAAATCTTTGACTCAACGAGATCCCTAATAAAGTGGTGCCTAATATCAATGTGCTTGGTTCTAGAGTGCTGCACGAGATTTTCAGATATGCATATAGCACTAGTGTTGTCACAGTAAATGGTGAACTGGTCACGAATAATACCATAGTCACAAAGCATTTGTTTCATCCATAGTAACTGTGTGCAACAACTTCCTACCGCAATGTATTCAGCCTCGGCAGTAGAGAATGACACAGAATTTTGTTTCTTGCTATACCAAGAAACCATGTTATTGCCAAGGTAAAACACACCACCGCAAGTACTTTTCCGGTCAACACTACAACCCACCCAATCGGCGTCACTAAACCCAACCAAGTTAGTATTGGTATTAAATGTATACCAAATACCAAATGATAGAGTTCCACTAACGTACTTGATGATCCTTTTCACAGCATGCAAATGAGACTCTCTAGGATCACTTTGAAATCGCGCACAAACTCCAACAGAAAAGGAGATGTCTGGTCTACTGGCAGTAAGATACAGCAAACTGCCAATCATGCTTCTGTAGAGTGTCTGGTCAACACTCTTGCCCTTCTTATCACTAGACAACTTAGTGGTTCTACTCATGGGGGTCCTAGCAGGTTTGGCAGAGGAGAAACCAAATTTGCTGACAAGGTTTGCAGCATACTTGGATTGAGAAATGAAGAGACCAATCTCTTCCGGTTTAATTTGCAAACCAAGGAAATAATTCAATTCACCAATCAAGCTCATCTCAAACTCACTAGTCATAATCTTTATGAATTGGTGAACTTGAGATTCCGAAGCAGACCCAACAACAATATCATCAACATAAATTTGTGCAACAACTACATCACTTTTTGTTCGCTTGATGAACAAGGTTTTGTCAACGGATCCACAAGTGTATCCATTTGACAGCAGATGACTAGACAGTCTATCATACCAAGCTCTAGGAGCTTGCTTCAAACCATACAATGCCTTTTTCAATCTATAAACACCATCCGGCATATGAGGATCCTCAAAACCTTTTGGTTGTTCAACAAACACATCCTCATTCAAGTAACCATTTAGAAAAGCCGTTTTGACATCCATTTGATACAACTTGAACTTTAGATGACAAGCAATAGCACACAACAACCTAACCGACTCAAGTCTAGCAACAGGTGCAAATGTTTCCTCAAAGTCAATCCCTTCAACTTGAGAATACCCTTGAGCAACAAGTCTAGTCTTGTTCCTTACTATTTTCCCAGTCTCATCACTCTTGTTCTTAAAGATCCACTTAGTCCCAATGACATTTGAAGTGACGGGTCTCTTAACAAGAGTCCACACTTGGTTCCTATCGAACTGATTTAGTTCTTCTTGCATAGCTATTATCCATTCCTCATGGACAAGAGCTTCCTTAATGTTCTTAGGTTCCACAGTGCAC
Organism: Spiraea crenata; assembly: GCA_033992175.1. Taxonomy (NCBI): domain Eukaryota; kingdom Viridiplantae; phylum Streptophyta; class Magnoliopsida; order Rosales; family Rosaceae; genus Spiraea; species Spiraea crenata. The sequence continues at coordinate 714,476 of JAVBHV010000010.1, read as the reverse complement.
ACATAGCAAACATTTTCAATATCATTTTGGATTTTGTAGGATATTTTATGATTGGCTATCCTTGTCACAAAAACATTGTAAAGAATGTAACAAGCTCAATTAGTCTTTAGGTTTTATTTCTAGATTTTAGGAAATTTGAAGAAGCTTGGAAGTTGTGAAGATAGATGATGATTGAAGATGCATTCACATGTAGGGTTCATTTGCATTAATATTTTGTCAAAAACTGGTCCTTATGTTTTCTTGTCAAAAACGTTTTCAAAACACTTTAAGGTTTTTCACTTGTTCCTACAAGAATAAGGAATTCAGTTTTGCTGTGACTAGTCATCTTATTCCTGCACGTGAAGTTGACTGCTTTATCTGACAGTTGATTAAACAGCCCACTCTATTAACCGCTGGTCAGTCAACTGCACCCCACTCACTCGGATCTGCCTAGGTTCCGGTAAAAGAGAGTTTTAAGGTTTCATCTTGGCCGTTCATCTCTTATCCTTTTGTGTCTATATAAACACAACCTCATCCTCTATTACGGCTAGGGTTTTCAAGCTAAACATCATTCATATTTTCTGAAAAACTCTCTTAACTAGCTGCATTTTTCCTCTCCGGTTCTTACTTGTCTTCTTGAGTGCCTAGATCACTTATATAGAAGCTTTATGAGAAAGTGAGGACAGCTAGTAATTGAATCTTGTTTTCAAAGTTGTTTTCCATTGAAATCACATTAAGCTAACTTTGAAAGAAGATTCATCTTTCCTAGTTCGGCTTGTTTTAAAGTTTCCATACTTTGAGTCGAGTTAGGAGTGTGCAACACTAGTCTCCCATGTTCATACATGTTTGTAGACTTTGTTGAGTATTAGAGGTCTTTGACCTTAGTAGGTTTGCTGCCCAGTTTATAGCTGCAAGCATCAAACACAGCCACGATTTATTTCCTGCAAGTTTACAACTTTCTGGAAATAAGTCTGTGACTGGTCACAAATCATCACAGCATACATTGTCGGTGCCACGTTAGAGGAATACTTGTGTATGTCCTTGTAGCGTGTTGACCAAGCAAGGATCCGCTGGAAGTGAAGTGATTGAGAAGAAGCCGCACGAGGGACTGCTGCATCTAAGTTAGGTAATTAGATATTGAGCTTGGTTTGAACCTTGTATTGGGCATCTTTTGCCATTTCATAGTGGAAGGCCGGTCTTCTTATAGACCCCCGGTTTTTTATCCCTTTGTGGATTTTTCCGGGTACCAAAACTCTGTGTCCATCTCTGTGTACTGTTAAACATTCGGCTAAACTAAAATTGGATTTAATTTTGCACAAGTTCACTTAACATGCAAACTGGATAATTATGCCTGACTGGTCATCTTAACTGCTGCATTAGAAACGCTGGTTTGATATAGTTGTAGTTGTGGATAGCTCACGAATATCAAACTCACTGATTTCGTTGAGGACCTAAGTTGGCATTGCATACGAGTGTTGTTGATGAAAGCACAAGCATCCACAAGTAATATCCATCAAGTACTTAATCTGTTAAAGTTCATCACACTGTGACTGGTCATCTGTGTGATCTGTTTGTGTTGTTTGTTAATTAAGAGGGAAATAATTTAAAATACCCCCTTCATTGCCAACTTGCAATTGGCATCAGAGCAGGGCTTTAGACATACTTAAAGTAAGGTCTTGGGTTGGTTGGTTTAAGGGTCTAGACAATGGAGAGAGATCGAGTAGCCGGTTCGGTGAACTCACCTCCATACTTCGATGGCACAAACTATGCTGCCTGGCGAGATAAGTTCGAAATCTTTCTTGATGCGTATGATGAATTTGCTTTCCAATATTTGTCTGTTGAATGGCGTCCTCCGTTTAGAATTGTTGACGGTGAGAGAGTGAACATACCTAGAGATGACTGGACACAGGTTTAGGTCAATGCATCAAATGCTAATAAAAAGGCTAGGAACGCCATAGCTGTTGCAGTCTCCAGTGCACAATATTCACATATTCAGCACTGTACAACAGCTAGGGAAGCGTGGGACAGGTTGCGTGTCATTCACGAGGGTGATGACCAGGTTAGGGACCTAAAGCTTGAAATGGTCCTGTCCGAGTTTGAAGAACTCAGGATGACTGATTCAGAGAGCTTCTCTGATTTCTATCTCAGACTTGAGAGTGTCACCAATGCCGCGATGAGTCTAGGAGCACCTATTTCAGAGTTAACAATTGTTCAAAAGATATTGAGGGTGTTACCGAAGAGGTTTTCCGCGAAGAAGACCGCAATCAAGGAATGTCAAAACATGTCCGACATAAAACTTCCAAAACTTGTAGGAAAATTGAAAACCTATGAACTTGAGTTGAAATTGGAAGAAAGCATGCATAGGAAGGATAAAGGTGTTGCACTGCAGAGTGTGACTGATCAAGTTGAGCTGAAAAGTTCAAAAACAGAAAAGTCATCTTCGATTGATGATGACATGGCTTTGTTTGTCAAAAGATTTAGAAGAATTCTCAAGGATAGGAAGGATCACAAGGGTGGTGCGAACTACCCTAGAGAGTCAAAATTCAAACCACAGGGTGAAGGGTCAAATGAAAGGAAATTTGAAAAGAATTTTGGATCAAGAGATAACAAGTTCAAGAAGGGTCCAGTTAAGTGTTATACCTGTGGTGGGACTGGTCATATTTCTGTGGATTGTGCTAACAATAGGAAAGGGTCTAACAAAGGCAAGGATAAAGCCTTGAAAGCCTCTTGGAGTGATAGTGAGGATGAGGAATCACATCACTCTGACTCTTCTTCAGATAATGAAGATGATGAGATTGCCTTTGTTGTTAGAATTTCTGATCACAACTCAGCGGGTGAGGAATCCGAGTCGGGTTCACAACACATGACTGATGACGACCAGTCACGTGAGATGTATTGTCCTGTTTTTCATGACTATGACTCTCTTCCCGAGAATCAAACTTATGAGAAGATGTGTGAAAGGTATGATGCCTTATTTGATGAAACTTGTGTGATCAAAGCTGATAGCATTGAGCTGAAAAAGCGTTGTAATGAATTAGAGTTGGAAAAAGCTGCACTTTGTCTCACTTTGCAAGATTACGAGACCGGTCAGTCTAGCAAAGGAAGAGAAAATGCAGATGCCCAGTCGCATAGGTCAAGACTTGAGATTATGTATGAACAGTTGTCTGTTGATTTTGAAAGAGTTAAAAAGGAAAATATTGACCTTAGACATCAGTTGAGTAACTCGGAACACAGTGTTAATCTTATGCATAGTAAGAGTCTTAAGTTGAAAGAAGAAGTTGAATCACTCAAACAATCTAATGTCTACTTGGTTGGGTACAATAAATCACTGCAAGAAAAAGTTAATGACCTGTCAATCGGTTCAGCAAAGTTAGACAAGATGCTTAATGTTGGAAAAAGTTTTCATGATAAAACTAGTTTAGGATATGTTGCTGGTGAGTCATCTACTTCAGTTTCTCAACCTAGGTTTGTCAAAGCTAGTGAGCCACACTCACCGAAGTCACTGGTCATCACAGTTCCACAAGAACCTAAGGGAAATAATCATAAGAAGAGTCACCAAGTGTTGTCTAGTTCCACTGCTCACACAAGAACCAGATTTGTACCCACGTGTCACCACTGTGGAGTAACTGGTCACATCAGACCTAAGTGCAGTAAGCTAAAAGTCAAGAGTTTGTCAAAACACAATAGCTCACTTAGAGAACAGGTTGATTTGTTGCTTGTTGAAGTAACCAGAATTTCAAAGCTTGTTGAGTCATCCTCTTCACCACCTAGTAAGTCCAAGACTAAATGGGTAAAGAAAAAGGAAAAGTGTTTGGTTGCCTTGTCTGTCCTGAATTTGCGTGATCCAACTCGTTGGTACATCGATAGTGGCTGTTCCAAACACATGTCTGGTAACAAATCTGTCTTTGTAAAGCTTAATGATTTTGATGGTGGTTTTGTTGAGTTTGGGGGAGGAGAAACAGCAAAAATGACTGGTCAAGGAAGTGTTCAACTTCCGGGTTTGCCTCTACTCGAAGGAGTAAGGTATGTAGAAGGCCTTAAGTCCAACCTCATTAGTGTCTCACATTTATGTGATCAGTGGGCAGATGAAGTCTGCATGTCTACAAGAGGTTGTAGGATTGTTGATAGCAATGGTCATGATTTAATTCAAACAGGTAGGTCAAGTGACAATTGCTACACACTTGATAGTCAAATCTTGGCTGCCAAGTTGACCTGTCACTCTGTGACTGATAAGACCACGTCCTTATGGCACCAAAGGTTGGGACATATGAATATAAATGATTTGTACACCTTGGCTAAGAAACAACTTGTTAGAGGTCTTCCTAAGCTAGACAAGCCGTCAAAGCACATCTGTGGTCCTTGTCAATTGGGAAAACAGTCACGTGTTGCACACAAGAGAGTCAAAGATGTTGGAACTTCACATCCTCTTGAACTCATTCACATGGATCTAGTTGGTCCGGTTCAAACCGTGTCTGTAGCAGGTAGAAAGTACATTCTTGTGATTGTTGATGATTTCTCTAGATATACTTGGGTGTCCTTCTTGAGAGAAAAGTCGGATACTTTTCAAAATTTTGTGACTGTGTTCAAACAAATTCAGAATGAGGTGTTGGCTGGTCATCCCTCTATTGTCAGAATTAGGACTGATCATGGTACTGAATTTGAGAACTCTTTGTTTGCTGATTTCTGTGCTAGCATGGGGATCAAACATGAATTTTCGGCTCCAATTACTCCTCAACAAAATGGGATTGTTGAGAGGAAAAATAGAGTCTTGATTGAGATGGCTAGGGTGATGCTAAATAGCAAAAATCTAGCCAAGAATCTGTGGGCCGAGGCCATTAACACTGCTTGCTATATCTTGAATAGAGTCTACTTGAGACCAGGCACGGACCAGACTCCCTATGAGATCTGGAAGGGAAAGAAACCCATGATTAGTCATCTTAGGGTGTTCGGCAGCACTTGCTACATTCTAAGAGATAGGGAACACTTAGCGAAATTTGATCCAAAGAGTGATGAAGGCATCTTCCTTGGATATTCCACTACTAGTCGAGCCTATAGAGTCTTCAACCTTAGAACCAATACCATCATGGAGTCCATTAATGTCACAATTGATGATCTTGATGCATCAATTGATCAAGCTGTAGATGATGATGGGTTGTTCCCGGAAAAGGTCACTGAGTCTGCTAGTGAGACTCAGGCAGAAAATGATGATGGGTCATCAGATTCTGACTCTACAGTTCAGAGAGTTCTAGACAGCCACCGAAAAAGAAGCCAAACTGGGTAGTGTCTAGACATCCTGAAGATAATATCATTGGGTCAGTCAAGGAAGGAGTAAGGACTAGAAGTCAAATCCAAAGTGAAATTGCAAATGTTTGCTATGTGTGCACTGTGGAACCTAAGAATATTAAGGAAGCTCTTGTCCATGAGGAATGGATAATTGCTATGCAAGAAGAACTAAATCAGTTCGATAGGAACCAAGTGTGGACTCTTGTCAAGAGACCCGTCACTTCGAATGTCATTGGGACTAAGTGGATCTTTAAGAACAAGAGTGATGAGACCGGGAATATTGTGAGGAACAAGGCTGGCCTGTCCCCCGGGGGGCCCCCCCAGGGGGGGGGGGTTTTGTGGGGGCACTTTCCCCCCCCCCCCGGCCTTGGTCCCCTTGTTGTTTTTTTTTTTTTTCCTTTTCTTTTTATTTTTAGGTTTTCCCAAATGGGTGTCAAAACGGCTTTTCTTAATGGTTACTTGAATGAGGATGTGTTTGTTGAACAACCAAAAGGTTTTGAGGATCCTCATGTAATACCCCGGATTAACAAGAGTATTTTATTGTTTGCTAATAATTAGTGTATAATGTTTGGGACTATATTGTTGTGCTAAGAGTGAATTAAAATAAGTTAAATGTTTGCACTCAAGAAAGAGCTCAAACGGAATTGAGTTTTGTTTAGAGTTTTGTCTCATTAATATAGGTTGCATTAGCATTAAAGAAACAAGAGGACACCATTGGCTGCTAACGTTGGTATTGTGTAAGTAGAGTTTAAAACGACTTTAAGAAGGGGAAAGTAATTATGGATGTAGTGGGTTAGTGGTGTGATAAATGAAGATTATGTTCTTATTAAGTTGTGGTGATTGGGGGACGGATTGGAAGATAAAGAGGTTGGGGATGGTGGTGTTACTTCTAGAATTTAGTTTCTTAAGTGAAGGCTGCCAACAGAGGGTTTTTTGTGGTTGAATGAGGGTTTTAAATCATTTTTAAGAAGGGAAGGTGTTTATGGAAGGTGTGAATGCTATTAAAGGAGAATTGCATAATTTTAACTATGGGGATGTATAGGAATAGAATGGAATATGAAGTGGATTTGGATAGTGGGGTGTTAAGTGTAGATAGTGGGGTGTTGTTGTTAAATGAGGGAATTAAACAATGATTAAGAGGGGGGCTGCATGGGGACGTTTGGGAGGAATGATGGGTGCTAGCTTTGGACTATTTAAGGGTGATGATGGGCTGCAGAAGGGGAAACATTTTGGTGGAAGTGAGTATGAAGGTTTGGCAGCTGAAAACTCTCATCCACAACCATTCCTATCATACATCCATTCGAAAGAGAAAGAGTGAAAGAGATATTGTTATCGAATAAAGAGGATCCAAGGACCTACATGCACATTTGGAGGGAGAAGAGGAGTGTCTTCCATAAGAATTTTGAGGTAAGGATGCTGTCCCATGTTTCCCAGAAGAAACTAAGTGATTAGGTCTGTTTTCTGCTTCTTGGACAGATTCGTTGGCTTATGTAGTAAAGACAAGAAACCAAACCTAGAGACGTCCTTTTGATTTGAAATTTTGACAGGAATTATATAACATGTTCATAGACCTACTGTAGAAATTTTATAGAAAACGGACATCGTTTGGTACCCCGTTGAAACTGAGTAGTAAGATTGGGCGTTTTCAGGACAGATTCGGAAGGACTATCTTGTAATGAGTTTTAGGACTATTAAAGCTCTTAATTTTCTTTTGTGTACTGAAGAGAAGTTGTAGGGTTATGTCTCCTGGATCTAGACGTGTGCTTTTCTACAAAATGTAACATTAGTTACAGAAGTTACAAGCCACTTAGGTCACAAGACATAAATGGTGTCAAGGGGTTCAATCGTTTATTGAGTCTTTGTTTTAACGTGCAGCTATGGTATTTGATTTGAAAGTAATGCTTAATCTTTTTGGTGCTGGAATAGAAGGCAAAATACAAGAGGCTCAAGGTAAGCGACTATGTAATTGCTTGTTTGACTGAAACGACAAACGGGATGGTTTGGCTTGTTTTGGAAGATGTTGATTGTTTTATGATTTATACGCATGAACGGTTTCATTGATTGACCCATTGTTGTGATTGATGCTCATGTATATGTTGATGTTATGATTGGTCACTTATTGAGTTGTTAAGCATATTGCATGGTGGCATGTTATCATCTGCAAATGTTTGGAACAAAATGGTTTTAAAGAAAGAAAGGGTTTCGAAAGGGAAAATGTTTTGAAGGAAAAGGTTTAAATGAAAGAAAGGTTTTCGAAGGGGAAACACCTAGGGAGGTAGTGATGAAAGTTAAAGACTGGATCCTTTTAATAGACTCGAGAGGTGGGGTCTATTAAAGGGAGCCTTTTAATCGACTCGAGAGGTGGGGTTTATTAAAAGGTTACAATAAAAGGAATAGACTCGAGAGGTGGGGTCTATTGAAATGTTTTGCTTTTAGGGAAGGTGCCCCCTATTAGCCACGAAGCTGCCTCCCAGGTATGTACCCGAAGGGAAAAGAAAGGAATCCGGATGAAAAGAAAAGACGACTGATTTCTTTTTAAAAGAGTTTTCTAAAAGGCATATGTTGGTACATGACATTGCATCGCATATGGGTAGTTGCATCATCGTGATAGTTAGTTGAATGCTTTCTCGAATGTATTGTGATTGTTCGATAGTCACTTACTGAGCTTTGCTCACGTAGTCCCGTTTGTGAGTTTCAGGTAAGAATGAGGAGTAGGGGATGGCAACGGGCATTGGACAAGCTACAGCAGGCCCCCACTCAAGTCATAGAGTCCTTTCATATTAGTTGTTTGTTATTTAACTTTCCACTGCAAAAGATTTTGGTCAAACAATCCCCTTTTAAAGATGATAAGAACGAGTGTCTGACTTAAAGTTGTTTCACATTAATGAAAGTGGTTCAATGCTTTATTAAAAATAAGTTTGTTTCTTAAAATGGGCGTAAGTTGTACAGTAGTAATGCCCCAAAAAGGTGTCATTTTCCTGGGGTGTTACAATTGGTATCAGAGCAAGTCGATCTTGCTTCTGTTGTTCTCTTAAAAGAAGGGAGGTCGTCCAATGCCGCATCGCCGAAACTAATAGGTATGCGTCTAATGTTTTCTATTCATACTTGTTTGGTTTGTGCTAGATGATTTTTCTATGGCTTATGAGGATGCCACAGACTTGAGTTTGGTATTTGTTTAGAATAAATTTCAAACGTGGAATATTATCAGCTAGAATGTTATAAGTGTTCTTGAGACATGTTTTCGCGCTTGCTGGTTCAAGAAACCTTCATGCTCTTATAGTCAGGCAAGAGTCGCGATGGAGAATGGATTCGAATCCAAAGGAAGAAGAGACTGTTGCCATCCTCGATTAGGATAACATGAAAGGATTGTACTGTTTTCTTTTTATTATTTGATGTGTTTGGAGTAAAGATCCAGGTTAGAGAGGTTGCTAATGTTGGAGCCACTTCTTTGTTTTGTTTTTAGTGAAGGTAAGCTTGGCATTGTTGCGTGTTAGCACTCGTTTACACTTTTACCTTAGAACTTGCGAGTTAGTATTTATAGGATTTCATGGTCGCTTTACTCTACGTAGAATGGTGAGGACGGGCCATGGACGTCGAACAAACGCTTCAAGGTCGATGAATGCAACCACTAGACCGAATGCTACAAGGAGTGGGGATTCACCACAAGTACTTGAGGCTTGGGTGTAGGCTTTAACAACAGCTATACAGTCACAACCACATACGGAGCTGTTACACCTAACTCAACCCATTGGAGCTAACTATATGGAGCGACTTCAAAAGCTGCAACCACCAACCAATGAAGGCTCAATAGGTCCATTACTATTGAAGAATGGGTCAACGAGTTGGAGAAGATCTTTCACAACATGAAGTCTTTTGAAGGTTAAAAGGTGACGTGCACAGATCTTTATGTTATAAGCGCGAATATATTGTGGGGGATAAATAAGAGGGCTTGGGGAAAGATTATGGGCCGAAACTTGGTTATGTGACATCGATGTAGTTTTAGATGATCATAAGTCCGTTGCGAACCTTAGGTTACTAGACATGGTAGGGTTTGATGTCATCCTTGGTATGGATTGGTTGGAGAAAAATAAAAAATGCATTCGTATAGTGTTATGAGAATGAGGTAGTCCTCAACCCTTCTGGTAGGGGAAGAGTTCCACTTTCAAGGATGAAAAGTGTGGCCCATGCCACGAGTCATTTCGGTAGTAAAGGCGAAGAAATGTCTCAGCAAAGGGTTATTGTATTTTTAGCAAATGTTGTGATGGAGGAGGGGCCGCTAAAAGCTCCAGATTATGTGGATATAGTCAAAGAGTAGGCAGACGTCTTTCTAGCTGACTTAACAGGATTACCTCCATAATTGGAAGTAGTTTTCGATATCGATCTCCTTCCTGTCACAACCCTGATATCGAAAGCACCGTATCAAATGGCGTCAGCAGGATCACACGAGCTAAGGGAGCAAGTGCAAGAGCTACTTAACAAGGGTTTCTTACGGCCAAGTGCCTCTCCGTGGCGTGCCCCAGCATTTTTGTGAAGAGAAGGATGGGAGGAGGAGGATGTGTATTGATCATGTGGTGCTAAACAAGGTGACATCAAGAGCAAGTACTCGCTCCCTCGAATCAAAGATTTATTTGACCAGCTACAAGGAAAGAAGCGTCTTCTCAAAAATGGATATGCGATCAGGTTATCTTCAGCTACGGATGAAGACCATAGACATACCAAACAAATAGTTTTTTTTTGGACCAGTTATGGACACTACGAGTTCATAGGCATGCCATTTGGACAGACAAATGTGCCAGCTGCTTTTAGGTCTCTAATGAACTGAGTTTTCAAGACTATAGTCTTCATCAATGGCATACTAGCTTACTTCCCCATTGTAGAGGAGCATGGGAATCGCTTAAGCTTGGTTTTTCAAACAGGCAAGTGAAAACAAGTTGTACGCTAAGATCAAGAAATGTGAGTTTTTGGATAGATAAGATCTCATTTGTGGGGCTTGTAGTCTCCAAGGAAGGGATATAGTGGGTCCTAGTACGGTGGAAGTGGTCAAGAATTAGTCAAGACCTACCACTGTGGGTGAAGTTCGTAGTTCCTCAGGATCAGCGGGATACTATCAAAGATTCATTGACGGATTAACTAACGTAGCATTGTCTTTGGCACAATTAATATGAAAAAATGCGAAGTTTGTTTAGACAGAGGAGTTCGAGCTATGAAGTAGGAGATAAGGTGTTTTTGCAAGTTGCACCAATGAAGGGAGTGATGCGCTTCAAACAAAATGGGAAGATGAGCCCTCGTAATGTGGATTGATTTGAAATCTTGGAATGGTAGGGGATTTAGCTTACCAACTAGCTCTAGCATCATGACCAATGCGCATAGTGGATTTCATGTGTCTGTGCATAGAAAGTACGTAGATGACCCAACACACGTAGGGGGCTACAAACCATTGCAACTTGACAGAGGCCTCACATATGTAGAGAAACGGAGAAGATGACAGATCTTAAAGAACAAGTAATACGGGAAAGAAAAATCCATTTGGTCAAGGTAATGTAGAGGAAACATACTACCGAAAAAGCTACTTGGGAGCAAGATAAAGAGATGAAAACAAAGTACCCAAAATCGTTCTCTACTCAAGGTTAGTAAATTTAAATTTCGAGGACGAAATTCTTTTAAGGGGGGAAGGATGTAATACCCCGGATTAACAAGAGTATTTTATTGTTTGCTAATAATTAGTGTATAATGTTTGGGACTATATTGTTGTGCTAAGAGTGAATTAAAATAAGTTAAATGTTTGCACTCAAGAAAGAGCTCAAACGGAATTGAGTTTTGTTTAGAGTTTTGTCTCATTAATATAGGTTGCATTAGCATTAAAGAAACAAGAGGACACCATTGGCTGCTAACGTTGGTATTGTGTAAGTAGAGTTTAAAACGACTTTAAGAAGGGGAAAGTAATTATGGATGTAGTGGGTTAGTGGTGTGATAAATGAAGATTATGTTCTTATTAAGTTGTGGTGATTGGGGGACGGATTGGAAGATAAAGAGGTTGGGGATGGTGGTGTTACTTCTAGAATTTAGTTTCTTAAGTGAAGGCTGCCAACAGAGGGTTTTTTGTGGTTGAATGAGGGTTTTAAATCATTTTTAAGAAGGGAAGGTGTTTATGGAAGGTGTGAATGCTATTAAAGGAGAATTGCATAATTTTAACTATGGGGATGTATAGGAATAGAATGGAATATGAAGTGGATTTGGATAGTGGGGTGTTAAGTGTAGATAGTGGGGTGTTGTTGTTAAATGAGGGAATTAAACAATGATTAAGAGGGGGGCTGCATGGGGACGTTTGGGAGGAATGATGGGTGCTAGCTTTGGACTATTTAAGGGTGATGATGGGCTGCAGAAGGGGAAACATTTTGGTGGAAGTGAGTATGAAGGTTTGGCAGCTGAAAACTCTCATCCACAACCATTCCTATCATACATCCATTCGAAAGAGAAAGAGTGAAAGAGATATTGTTATCGAATAAAGAGGATCCAAGGACCTACATGCACATTTGGAGGGAGAAGAGGAGTGTCTTCCATAAGAATTTTGAGGTAAGGATGCTGTCCCATGTTTCCCAGAAGAAACTAAGTGATTAGGTCTGTTTTCTGCTTCTTGGACAGATTCGTTGGCTTATGTAGTAAAGACAAGAAACCAAACCTAGAGACGTCCTTTTGATTTGAAATTTTGACAGGAATTATATAACATGTTCATAGACCTACTGTAGAAATTTTATAGAAAACGGACATCGTTTGGTACCCCGTTGAAACTGAGTAGTAAGATTGGGCGTTTTCAGGACAGATTCGGAAGGACTATCTTGTAATGAGTTTTAGGACTATTAAAGCTCTTAATTTTCTTTTGTGTACTGAAGAGAAGTTGTAGGGTTATGTCTCCTGGATCTAGACGTGTGCTTTTCTACAAAATGTAACATTAGTTACAGAAGTTACAAGCCACTTAGGTCACAAGACATAAATGGTGTCAAGGGGTTCAATCGTTTATTGAGTCTTTGTTTTAACGTGCAGCTATGGTATTTGATTTGAAAGTAATGCTTAATCTTTTTGGTGCTGGAATAGAAGGCAAAATACAAGAGGCTCAAGGTAAGCGACTATGTAATTGCTTGTTTGACTGAAACGACAAACGGGATGGTTTGGCTTGTTTTGGAAGATGTTGATTGTTTTATGATTTATACGCATGAACGGTTTCATTGATTGACCCATTGTTGTGATTGATGCTCATGTATATGTTGATGTTATGATTGGTCACTTATTGAGTTGTTAAGCATATTGCATGGTGGCATGTTATCATCTGCAAATGTTTGGAACAAAATGGTTTTAAAGAAAGAAAGGGTTTCGAAAGGGAAAATGTTTTGAAGGAAAAGGTTTAAATGAAAGAAAGGTTTTCGAAGGGGAAACACCTAGGGAGGTAGTGATGAAAGTTAAAGACTGGATCCTTTTAATAGACTCGAGAGGTGGGGTCTATTAAAGGGAGCCTTTTAATCGACTCGAGAGGTGGGGTTTATTAAAAGGTTACAATAAAAGGAATAGACTCGAGAGGTGGGGTCTATTGAAATGTTTTGCTTTTAGGGAAGGTGCCCCCTATTAGCCACGAAGCTGCCTCCCAGGTATGTACCCGAAGGGAAAAGAAAGGAATCCGGATGAAAAGAAAAGACGACTGATTTCTTTTTAAAAGAGTTTTCTAAAAGGCATATGTTGGTACATGACATTGCATCGCATATGGGTAGTTGCATCATCGTGATAGTTAGTTGAATGCTTTCTCGAATGTATTGTGATTGTTCGATAGTCACTTACTGAGCTTTGCTCACGTAGTCCCGTTTGTGAGTTTCAGGTAAGAATGAGGAGTAGGCGATGGCAACGGGCATTGGACAAGCTACAGCAGGCCCCCACTCAAGTCATAGAGTCCTTTCATATTAGTTGTTTGTTATTTAACTTTCCACTGCAAAAGATTTTGGTCAAACAATCCCCTTTTAAAGATGATAAGAACGAGTGTCTGACTTAAAGTTGTTTCACATTAATGAAAGTGGTTCAATGCTTTATTAAAAATAAGTTTGTTTCTTAAAATGGGCGTAAGTTGTACAGTAGTAATGCCCCAAAAAGGTGTCATTTTCCTGGGGTGTTACACCCCCCGCGCGGGGGGGGTTTTTTTGTTGAAAAAAGGGGTGTTTTGGTTTAAGCAAGCTCCCAGAGCTTGGTGTGGTAGGCTGTCTTGTCATCTTCTTTCCAATTGGTACACTCGTGGATCCGTTGACAAAACCTTGTTCATTTTTTTTTTTGGCAAGCGGTTAAAGAATGATGTGGTTGTAGCTCAAATTTATGTTGATGATATTGTTGTTGGGTCTACTTCGGAATCTCAAGTTCAACAATTCATAAAGATTATGACTAGTGAGTTTGAGATGAGCCTAATTGGTGAATTAAATTACTTTCTTGGGTTGCAAGTTAAGCAAGAGAAGACTGGTCTCTTCATTTCTCAATCCAAGTATGCTGCAAACCTTGTTAGCAAATTTGGATTCTCCTCTGCCAAACCTGCTAGGACCCCCATGAGTAGAACCACTAAGTTGTCTAGTGATAAGAAGGGCAAGAGTGTTGACCAGACACTCTACAGAAGCATGATTGGCAGTTTGCTGTATCTTACTGCCAGTAGACCAGACATCTCCTTTTCTGTTGGAGTTTGTGCACGATTTCAAAGTGATCCTAGAGAGTCTCATTTGCATGCTGTGAAAAGGATCATCAAGTACGTTAGTGGGACTCTATCATTTGGTATTTGGTATACTTTTAATACAAATACTAACTTGGTTGGGTTTAGTGACGCCGATTGGGCGGGTTGTAGTGATGACCGGAAAAGTACTTCCGGTGGTGTGTTTTACCTTGGCAATAACATGGTCTCTTGGTATAGCAAGAAACAAAATTCAGTGTCATTGTCTACTGCCGAGGCTGAATACATTGCGGTAGGAAGTTGTTGCACACAGTTACTATGGATGAAACAAATGCTTTGTGACTATGGTATTATCCGTGACCAGTTCACCATCTACTGTGACAACACTAGTGCCATATGCATATCTGAAAATCCCGTGCAGCACTCTAGAACCAAGCACATTGATATTAGGCACCACTTCATTAGGGATCTCGTTGAGTCAAAGATTTTAATGCTCAAATTTGTGCCTTCGGAAAAACAACTTGCTGATATTCTGACCAAACCCTTAGATGATCAGGTTTTGACTGGTCTTCGAAAGAGTCTTGGAATCTGTGTTATGGAATAACTGTGACTAGTCGTAGTCGGTGCTTTTACATATTTCAGTTTCCTGCATATCATGCATCATGAAAAATGGAAAATTCCCAATCAGTCTAGTCTCTTTGGATTGGTACTCTCAATTAAATGCTTGATGAATATAATTGAAGTCCTAGGTTAAGTCACATGTTCATAATCCCATTTCTTGTCAAAAGAATAAAGAGTATGAGTTTTAAAAGCTTGATTGGTTTAAATTTGTTCTCTTCACTTTTCTAAAAACTCTTATTTCTTTATGATGATCTTTTGTGTAACCTCTTGTGATTTCAAAAGAAATGTGTAGTCAAAAATGGAGAATTTCCTCGAAAATGAAAACGAGAAGGACAATAAGGCCCTAACTCAAAAAGAAAAATAAAATAAGAATAAAAGTTTTGGGCTTGAGTCAAAATAAAGATGTGTCAATGTTACACCACTCCTTAAAAAAATTTAATGTGTTCATCATATACCTACACTTAAAATCAAATTTTCAAGTTGTCACTATTTTGAAAGTCTATAAGTGTTGTGGGTACATGATTTAGTGTGTAATCAAATGGTAGTCAATTTTCTTTGGAATTCTTACTCAATATGATCTAGACTTCCCATTCCCAAATGTGTCATGTGATCTAGTCATTAAATCTATTATATTCTCTAATCATGTTATTGAGAGTTCGAATTTAAATGAGAGTACAAGTTTGGTTATAAAAATAAGTCATGCATTCTATAAACTTGTCACATACATTATTTGTCAAGCACTAACTATTGACTTGTCACATTATGTTCTATAGCTAGTTGTTAATCCGTTATTATATTTTTGGTCATTAAAATTTTTGTTTCGAATGCTTAGTATGTGTGTGATGATTGATAATGTGGTGTGATGGTTTAATGTACCGGTTAGATATTGGTAACGGATAGGTTTAAGAGAGTTGTCTCTTCATTTTTAAATCCACCTTCTCCCCTCCACTAGATGACCGACACGTTATGACTGGTGCATGTACCGAAGGTTTCTTCAACGTTCCATGGCAGCTTTTGGAGTTTTTGAGGCATTAAAGTGTTGAGACTTTCTACACGGTACCTACACTGTTGTCTGCTCTCATAAAGGCTTCATCTTTCTCGGTTTCTCTTCCAAAAAGCTCTGAAAAATTCCTCCCAAAGATTTCCAAACTTCCCAGATTTTCAAAAATCCTTCAAGAAATCATGTTGCTGCTTCTTGCTCTTGCGTCCTTGGTCCATCTGTATTTCAATTCTACGGACTCCGATGATGAAACCCAGGACATTCGACCGGACTCCCCACCGGCTGAACCTGCAAATTCGACTGTCTCTCCGGCTGGCTCTGCGTCTAATGGTGCTGGACCATCTAGCCCAGTCAATTCCGTTCCCTTTGATGGTGAACCTCCACAACCTACTGTCTCTGGTCACAGTGGGAATCCCTCGCCACCCGCCGAACATCCTTTGCATGCCGAACCAATGGAACCAGTGGAAGATGATGAACAAGTGGAGCCGGTTACACCTGTCGAGCCAACAAAGAAGAAGAGTGGTGGTCGGAAGAAAGCACCAGCCAATCGCCGCCGTAAATCTCCTCGCACTCCACAGTCACTGATCAATCATCCTCGATTTGTGAATGAGGCAGCGCGTAAATACTTTGACCAAGTCTCCTCTCGCATGGTAGTCTCCGAAAGAGGGTATCCAATTCTTGACTTCTCTGTTGATCTAGTCACATCCTTAGGTCTAGGGTTTGTCCAAGATGTTGTTAGGTCATTCAATTTGGGATATTTGCTGTCAAGTCCTCCAAATGGGTTCAAGTTTAATCTAACGGTAGTTAGGGAATTTTTTGCAAATTTTCCAAAACTCGATGCTTTTACTTATGATGTGGATGTTGTAGTGCGTGGGGCTGTTATTCACTTTAACCCATCTATCATTTATGATTTCTTTGGGCTGCCTAGTCACACAGATCATGATGCATACACCACCTATTTGGAAGAGTCTAGTCGTTTTCTTACGCAAGATTTCTCTGTTCTAGCCTTTCATGATTCCGATCTTGTCCTAGGTGTTGGTGAAAAACCCTGTAGGTCTCATCTGTCCCCAGGGTACCGTCTGCTGTTGCATATAATTAAAACGAATATCCTGCCAACCGGCAATGCAGCAAACGTTACTCTGGAAGCCGCTAGACTAGCCATCCTTTTAGTACAGCGTTTTCCCATTCCGTTAGGTCACATCATCTTTGATTCCATTATGTCTAAGACTCGGAACACGGGAAAAATAGAAGGAACTCGTGCATCTATTGTTTTTCCGTGTTTCATCCATCATTTGTGTGAACGTGCGGATGTGCCTATGGATGAGTCACAAGATGTGTATGAGAGTCCTAAGAGTCCTATGACCGAAGAATTGTTGAAGAAAAGTGAAAAGGCTGCTAAGAGTGCTCGAGGTTCCAAACTGTCAATCGGACCAGTCTCTCCTGCTAATCTCTCGTCCACCATTGATGCTGCAGTGAAAAAGGCTACTGCCAAAGTCATTAAAGCATTTAGTGCAAAGCGTAAGAGGGGGACCGTGAGAAAATCTGTCAAGAAAGACTGATTGTGTAGTGTGTTGTATGCTTGTTTCTCTGATTCTGTTTCGATTTTGTCTAGTTATGAACAATTTAAGGTTAAGTGTTATTTTGCTGTGATGTACTTTAATTGCCCGCTTTGAACATTGGGGCTTATTTTGCTGTGACTAGTTTATGTTCTGTCCTAGTTTGTTAAAGTGGTTGTGTTTAATCTCTCTCTCACTATTGCTCTTAGTTTATAATTGCTCCGTTTGTGCTATTCTCTCTCATTGCTCCCTGCTCCTTACTTTGTTGATTGGTATGTTTAAATATGCTTCCGTTGCTTACTCATTGTTTATATCCTTTGTCTTGCCATGACAAAAAGGGGGAGTAGATATTATATTCAATCACATGCTCTACTACTTAGGGGGAGTTTAATTATTGATGTTAGCATATGAATTTTACTTTGATACATTTATGCTAGTTAGGGGGAGAATACATTCTATTGCATGCTGCCTTGAGTTTTCCTGCAGGTACATTTTGACTAGTCAGCATAGTTAGGTTGGTGAGTGTGAGTGATGTGAGTTATGGGGTTGTTTTTGTCAAGGAAAGCCAAAGGGGGAGATTGTAGGATATTTTATGATTGGCTATCCTTGTCACAAAAACATTGTAAAGAATGTAACAAGCTCAATTAGTCTTTAGGTTTTATTTCTAGATTTTAGGAAATTTGAAGAAGCTTGGAAGTTGTGAAGATAGATGATGATTGAAGATGCATTCACATGTAGGGTTCATTTGCATTAATATTTTGTCAAAAACTGGTCCTTATGTTTTCCTGTCAAAAACGTTTTCAAAACACTTTAAGGTTTTTCACTTGTTCCTACAAGAATAAGGAATTCAGTTTTGCTGTGACTAGTCATCTTATTCCTGCACGTGAAGTTGACTGCTTTATCTGACAGTTGATTAAACAGCCCACTCTATTAACCGCTGGTCAGTCAACTGCACCCCACTCACTCGGATCTGCCTAGGTTCCGGTAAAAGAGAGTTTTAAGGTTTCATCTTGGCCGTTCATCTCTTATCCTTTTGTGTCTATATAAACACAACCTCATCCTCTATTACGGCTAGGGTTTTCAAGCTAAACATCATTCATATTTTCTGAAAAACTCTCTTAACTAGCTGCATTTTTCCTCTCCGGTTCTTACTTGTCTTCTTGAGTGCCTAGATCACTTATATAGAAGCTTTATGAGAAAGTGAGGACAGCTAGTAATTGAATCTTGTTTTCAAAGTTGTTTTCCATTGAAATCACATTAAGCTAACTTTGAAAGAAGATTCATCTTTCCTAGTTCGGCTTGTTTTAAAGTTTCCATACTTTGAGTCGAGTTAGGAGTGTGCAACACTAGTCTCCCATGTTCATACATGTTTGTAGACTTTGTTGAGTATTAGAGGTCTTTGACCTTAGTAGGTTTGCTGCCCAGTTTATAGCTGCAAGCATCAAACACAGCCACGATTTATTTCCTGCAAGTTTACAACTTTCTGGAAATAAGTCTGTGACTGGTCACAAATCATCACAGCATACATTGTCGGTGCCACGTTAGAGGAATACTTGTGTATGTCCTTGTAGCGTGTTGACCAAGCAAGGATCCGCTGGAAGTGAAGTGATTGAGAAGAAGCCGCACGAGGGACTGCTGCATCTAAGTTAGGTAACTAGATATTGAGCTTGGTTTGAACCTTGTATTGGGCATCTTTTGCCATTTCATAGTGGAAGGCCGGTCTTCTTATAGACCCCCGGTTTTTTATCCCTTTGTGGATTTTTCCGGGTACCAAAACTCTGTGTCCATCTCTGTGTACTGTTAAACATTCGGCTAAACTAAAA
Organism: Spiraea crenata; assembly: GCA_033992175.1. Lineage (NCBI taxonomy): Eukaryota > Viridiplantae > Streptophyta > Magnoliopsida > Rosales > Rosaceae > Spiraea > Spiraea crenata. Next base: position 695,525 of record JAVBHV010000010.1, on the reverse strand, counting down.
TTGGATTTAATTTTGCACAAGTTCACTTAACATGCAAACTGGATAATTATGCCTGACTGGTCATCTTAACTGCTGCATTAGAAACGCTGGTTTGATATAGTTGTAGTTGTGGATAGCTCACGAATATCAAACTCACTGATTTCGTTGAGGACCTAAGTTGGCAATGCATACGAGTGTTGTTCATCAAAGCACAAGCATCCACAAGTAATATCCATCAAGTACTTAATCTGTTAAAGTTCATCACACTGTGACTGGTCATCTGTGTGATCTGTTTGTGTTGTTTGTTAATTAAGAGGGAAATAATTTAAAATACCCCCTTCATTGCCAACCTGCAGATTTGACTTCTAGTTCTTACTCCTTCCTTGACTGACCCAATGATGTTGTCTTCAGGATGTCTAGACACTACCTAGTTTGGTTTCTTTTTCGGTGACTGTCTAGAACTCTCTGAATTGTCAGAGTCAGAATCTGATGACCCATCATCATTTTCTGCCTGAGTCTCACTAGCGAACTCAGTGACCTTTTCCGGAAACAACCCATCATCATCTACAGCTTGATCAATTGATGCATTAAGATCATCAATTGTGACATTAATGGATTCCATGATGGTATTGGTTCTAAGGTTGAAGACTCTCTAGGCTCGACTAGTCGTGGAATATCCAAGGAAGATGCCTTCATCACTCAAGGAATGAGTAAGAACTAGAAGTCAAATCTGCAGGTTGGCAATGAAGGGGGTATTTTAAGTAAGAACTAGTGGAATATCATTGGGTCAGTCAAGGAATGAGTAAGAACTAGAAGTCAAATCCAAAGTGAAATTGCAAATGTTTGCTATGTGTGCACTGTGGAACCTAAGAACATTAAGGAAGCCCTCGTCCATGAGGAATGGATAATTGCTATGCAAGAAGAACTAAATCAGCTCGATAGGAACCAAGTGTGGACTCTTGTTAAGAGACCAATCACTTCAAATGTCATTGGGACTAAGTGGATCTTTAAGAACAAGAGTGATGAGACCGGAAAGATAGTGAGGAATAAGGCTAGACTTGTTGCTCAAGGGTATTCTCAAGTTGAAGGGATTGACTTTGAGGAAACATTTGCACCCGTAGCTAGACTTGAATCGGTTAGGTTGTTGTGTGCTATTGCTTGTCATCTAAAGTTCAAATTGTACCAAATGGATGTCAAAACTGCTTTTCTAAATGGTTACTTGAATGAGGATGTGTTTGTTGAACAACCAAAAGGTTTTGATGATCCTCATATGCCGGATGGTATTTATAGATTGAAAAAGGCATTGTATGGTTTGAAGCAAGCTCCAAGAGCTTGATATGATAGACTGTCTAGTCTTCTGCTGCCAAATGGATACACTCGTGGATCCGTTGACAAAACTTTCTTCATCAAGCGAATTAAAAGTGATGTGGTTGTTGCACAAATTTATGTTGATGATATTGTTGTTGGGTCTACTTCGGAATCTCAAGTTCAACAATTCATAAAGATTATGACTAGTGAGTTTGAGATGAGCCTAATTGGTGAATTGAACTATTTCCTTGGATTGCAAGTTAAACAGGAAGAGACTGGTCTCTTCATTTCTCAATCCAAGTATGCTGCAAACCTTGTTAGCAAATTTGGATTCTCCTCTACCAAACCTGCTAGGACCCCCATGAGTAGAACCACTAAGTTTTCTAGTGATAAGAAGGGCAAGAGTGTTGACCAGACACTCTAGAGAAGCATGATTGGCAGTTTGCTGTATCTTACTGCCAGTAGACCAGACATCTACTTTTCTGTTGGAGTTTGGGCGCGATTTCAAAGTGATCCTAGAGAGTCTCATTTGCATGCCGTGAAAAGGATCATCAAGTACGTTAGTGGAACTCTATCATTTGGTATTTGGTATACTTTTGATACCAATACTAACTTGGTTGGGTTTAGTGACGCCGATTGGGCGGGTTGTAGTGATGACCGGAAAAGTTCTTCCGGCGGTGTGTTTTACCTTGGCAATAACATGGTTTTTTGGTATAGCAAGAAAAAAAATTCTGTGTCATTGTCTACTGCCGAGGCTGAATATATTGCAGTAGGAAGTTGTTGCACACAGTTACTATGGAGGAAACAAATGCTTTGTGACTATGGTATTATTCGTGACCAGTTCACCATTTACTGTGAGAACACTAGTGCCATATGCATATCTGAAAATCCCGTGCAGCACTCTAGAACCAAGCACATTGATATTAGGCACCACTTTATTAGGGATCTCGTTGAGTCAAAGATTTTAATGCTCAAATTTGTACCTTCGGAGAAACAACTTGCTGATATATTGACCAAACCCTTAGATGACCAGGTCTTGACTGGTCTTCGAAAGAGTCTTGGAATCTGTGTTATGGAATAATTGTGACTAGTCATAGTCGGTGCTTGTACATATTTCAGTTTCCTGCATATCATGCATCATGAAAAATGGAAAATTCCCAATCAGTCTAGTCTCTTTGAATTGGTACTCTCAATTAAATGCTTGTTGAATATAATTGAAGTACTAGGTTAAGTCACATGTTCATAATCTCATTTATTGTCAAAAGAGTAAAGAGTATGAGTTTTAAAGTTTGATTGGTTTAAATTTGTTCTCTTCACTTCTCTAAAAACTCTTACTTCTTGATGATGATCAATTGTGTTACCTCTTGTGTTTTTCAAAAGAAATGTGTAGTAAAAATTGGAGAATTTCCTCGAAAATGAAAACGAGAAGGACAATAAGGCCCTAACTCAAAAAGAAAAAGGAAAATAAAAGAAAAAAATAATAATAAAAGTTTTGGGCTTGAGTCAAAATAAAGATGTGTCAATGTTACACCACTCCTTAAAGTTCAATGTGTTCATCACATACCTACACTTAAGATCAAATTTTCAAGTTGTCACTATTTTGAAATTCTATAAGTGTTGTGGGTACTTGATTTAGTGTGTAATCAAATGATAGTCGATTTTCTTTGCAATTCTTACTCAATATGATCTAGACTTCCCATTCTCAAATGTGTCATGTGACCTAGTCATTAAATCAATTATATTCTCTAATCATGTTATTGGGAGTTCGAATTTAAATATGAGTACAAGTTTGGTTACAAAAATAGGTCATGCATTTTATATTTTGTCATATACATCATTTGTCAAGCACTAGCTATTGGGTTGTCACATTATGTTCTATACCTAGTTGTCAATCCAATATTATATCTTTGATCATTAAAATGTTTGTTTCGGATGCCTTGTATGTGTGTGATAATTTGTAATGTTGTGTGGACACTTAATGCACTGGTTGAGTGTTCAGTTGTTTGGAAGGGTTGCTTTAAGAGACTTGTCTCTTCAATTTCAAATCCACCGTCTTCCTTCCACTAGATGTCCGACACGTATCCTCTGGTACATGTACCAATGGGTTCTTCGACGTTCCATTGCAGCCTTTGGGAAGGTTTTGAGGCACTTTATTGCATTAGATTTCCATTGTCTCTTGGTTCAGTTGCCGTTCTCAAATTCTCTCCAAAATTCCAAGAGTTCTCAAAATCCTCTTAGTCCAGAAAATTTCCCAATTTCCAAACCCCCTAAAAATCATGTTGTTCTTCCTCGCTCTCGCATCCTTAGCCCATCTGTACTTCAATTCTGTGGACTCCGATGATGAAGTCCAAGTCGTTCGACCGGACTCCCCACCGGCTGAGCCTGCAACCTCCTCCACCTCTGCTGTCGGATCTGTCTTCAATGGTGCCGGGCCATCCGATCCTGCCATGTCCATTCATGATGATGATGAGTCACCACCATCTGAACACTCTCTTCATGCCGAACCTACCAAATCTGCTGAAACGGTTGCACCCGCTGTACCTGATGAACCAGTTGAGCCTGCCGAGCCACCAAAGAAGAAGGGTGGTGGTCGGAAGAAGGAGAAAGCAAATCGCTGCCGTCAGTCACCTCGAAATCCTATGCCTATGGTCAGCCATACCCGTTTTGTGAATGAAAGCGTGCGAAGATACTATGACCAAGTCTCCACACGCATGGTTGTTACCGAGCGTGAGTATCCAATTCTTGACTTTTCTTGTGAATTAGTCAAATCCTTAGGTCTAGGATGGGTCCAAAATGTTGTTAGGCACTACAATCTGTCAAATCTCTTATCTGCCCCTCCTAATTCCTTTAAGTTCAATCTCACAGTTGTTAGAGAGTTTTTCGCAAACTTTCTGAAACTCAATGCTTTCACATATGCTGTTGAGGTTATTGTGAGAGGTCGGGTCATTCATTTTAGTCCTGATGTTGTCTATGAATACTTTGGATTCACTAGTTATAAAAACCATGATGCATATAATGCTTATCTAGAAGAGTCGAGTCGATTTCAAATGCCAGATTTCTCCGTCATTGCATTTCATGATCCAGAGTTGGTATTAGGAGTAGGTGATAAGCCACGTAGGTCTCACTTGTCTCGAAGATATTGTTTGGTGCTTCACATGATTAAGACAAACATACTGCCAACCGGCAATGCAGCAAATGTGACTTTGGAAGCCTCTAGACTAGCCATTCTCATTCAGCATCACTTTCCAATTCCGTTTGGTCATATTATCTTCGATTCAATTCTGTCTAAAACGCGTAACACCGGAAAGATTGCGGGCACTCGTGCTTTAATTGTCTTTCCATGTTTCATTCACCACCTGTGTGAGAGGGCAGAGGTTCCTATGGAAGAGTCACAGGATGATTATATGTGTTTGAAAGGGCCTATGAATGAGGATATGTTGAAAAAGAGCGAGAAAGCTGCTGTAAATGCGCGGAGTGCTAAACTGTCCATTGGACCAGTTTGCCTAGCTAATCTAATCTGTCTTCAACGAAAGAAGAAGTCTTCGCAGTGTTTCTTGAAGAAAAAGAAAATCTGATGTGAGTGTTTTATTGTTGGTCTAGATTCTCCATCGGTTGTCAGTTGTTTATGTTGTTTTTTTTAGGTTCCTGTTATGTGTTACCCTGTCTGGTCATGAACTTTTTCTACTTAGTTATTTTGATGGGATGTACTCTAAATTGCCCACTTTGAACATTGGGGCTTATTTTGCTGTGACTAGTTTTCTCTTATGTGTTAATTGTTCAATTGTGTCTAGTTACTGTTACTTTAAGAGAGAATGCTCTCTCATTGCTGCTTATCTGTTTAAAATGCTCCGTTTGTGCTATTCTCTCTCATTGCTCCTTTGATACTTGATCTTTACTTATGCTTCCGTTTCCTATCTTACTCATTGTTTATTTCCTTTGTCTTGCCATGACAAAAAGGAGGAGTAGATTTCAATCACATGCTCTATCACTTAGGGGGAGTAAGTTGTTTTGCATATGTGTTCACTCTGATTTGACTATGCTAGTTAGGGGGAGAATACTCTATTGCATACTGCTATTAGCTTATTTGCAGGTACATTGTGACTAGTCAGAATAGAATAGCTTTGGTGAGTGTGAGCGATGTGAGTTATGGGGTTGTTTTTGTCAAGGAAAGCCAAAGGGGGAGATTGTAGGTTATTTGATTGGCTGTCCTTGTGACAAAAACATTGTAAAATATGTAACAAGCTCAATTAGTCATTAAGGTTATATTTCTAGATCTTTAGGATATTGAAGAAGTTTGGAAGATTGAAGATTGAAGATGCATTCATATAACACATTCATCTGCATTGTCTTTCTGTGTCAAAAACTTTGTCCTTTCTTTATTTAGTCAAAAGATTTTAAACACTTTAAAGCTTTGGACTTGTTTTCACAAGAATAAGGATTTTAGGATTTTCGTGACTAGTCATCTATTTCATGCACGTGAAGGTTGACTGCTTTTCTGACAGATTGATTAAATAGCCCATGCTTTTATCTTCCGGTCAGTCAACTGCGCCCCACTCACTCGGATCTGCCTAGGTTTTATTAAAAGTGAGTTTTAAGGATTAATCTTGGCCGTTTGTTTCTTATCCTCTTTGTGTCTATATAAACACAACTTCATTCTCATAAACGGCTAGGGTTTTCAAGTATCATTTCACAAAAAATTTTTTGAAAAACTTTCACTTTTGAGCATACCTTCCTCTCCGGTTTCATCTTGTTTTCTTGAGTGCTTTTAGCTCACTTACATAGAAACATTATATGAATTATGAGGATTGTATGAGTTGATAAAACCTTTGTTTTTCCAAGTAAGTTTCATTGAAAATATTCTAGCTATCTTTGGAAGAAGGTTTATCTTTCCTAGATTCGGCTTGTTTTGAAAGTTCATATACTTGAGTCGGATTAGGAGTGTGCAACTAGAGTCTTCCATGTTCATGCATGTTCATAGACTTAGTTGAGTTCTAGAGGTCTTTGATCGAAGTTGGTTTGCTGCCCAGTTTATAGCAGTAAGCAAGCAAGCACAGTCACCGTTTTATTTCCTGCAAATTTACTGCTTTCTGGAAATAAATCTGTGACTGGTCATAAATCACCACAGCATACATTTACGGTGCCATGTTAGAGGAATACTTGTGTATGTCCTTGTAGCGTGTTGACTAAGCGAGGATCCGCTAAAAGTGAAGTGATTGAGAAGAAGCCGCACGAGGGACTACTGCATCTAAGTTAGGTAGATATTGAGCTTGGTCTGAACCTTGTACGGGGCATCTTTTGCCATTTCATAGTGGAAGGCCGGTCTTCTGATAGACTCCCGATTTTTTATCCCTTTGTGGATTTTTCCGGGTACCAAAACTCTGTGTTCATCTTTGTGTATCGTTAAACATTCGGCTTAATTAAAATTGGATTTAATTTCGCACCAATTCACTTAACATGAAAACTGGATAATTCTGCCTGACTGGTTATCTTAACTGTTGCATTAGAAACGCTGGTTTGTATTAGTTGTAGTTGTGGATAGCTCACGAATATCAAACTCACTGATTTCGTTGAGGATCTAAGTTGGCATTGCATCTGAGTGTTGTTGATCAAATCACAAGCATCCACAAGTAATATCTATCAAGAGCTTAATCTAATTAATCTGTCAAGTCCATCACACGGTGACTGGTCATCTGTGTGATCATTGTTTGTGCTGTTTGTTAAACAAAAGGGAATTATTTTTAAAATACCCCCCTCATTGCCAACCTGCAACACCACAGTAACAAATATATTGTAGCAAGACAAAACCGAACTTTAAACATAAAATGAATAAGTATTTGAACTCAAAACTTCATACCATGGTTTCATTGATCAATTGGAAAACATATAATTGGAAAGTGAGTTCTGCACGTGCAACTGCAGAACTCCCACTCAACTTATCAAAATAACATATCTGCATAAACATAAAAACTGTAAAACATAACCCAGCTAGCCAAAACTCCCACTATTCCTCCCACTTAACCTAGTTGTCGAAATTTGGTAATAATCCCATGTTTGTGCTTCTGAAACTCTTTTGGCACTAAGGCTTTGGTAAACGGATCTGCAAGTTGATCTAGTGTCCCAATCTGCACAGTGTTGATCTGTCCCTCTTTGACTCTATCTCTGACATTGAGATACTTCAAATCAATGTTCTTTGAATCAGTTTTCATCTTATGATTTTTAGTGAAGCATATGGCAACTGAGTTGTCACAGTATAGGGCAATATGTCTTGAAATGGAATCACCAATGCATGTCTGTATCAGAAAGTTTCTGAGCGAGACAGCTTGACATGTTCCCACATAGATAGCAATATATTTAGAATGCATCGTGGAGGTACATGTGAGTGTTTGTTTGGTGCTTTTCCATGAAATAGCACCTCCTGCTAACATAAACACATAACCAGAAACTGATTTGCCAGTAGAAGGGTACTGACTAGCTAAACCAGCATCTGAATAACCTACAACTTCAAGTTTATCAACTCTCCTATATACCAGCAAGTGATCTTTAGTCTTCTTCATATATCTAAGTACTTTCTTCCCTGCATTCCAATGATCTTTACCAGGATTGGATTGAAACCTTGATAAAATCCCAACTGTAAAAGCTAAGTCAGGCCTTGTGCAAACCTGAGCATACATAATACTTCCAATCATCCTAGCATATGGATATTCCTTCATATCAAGCCTTTCTTTATCAGTTTTGGGAGATTGATCCATGTTCAATTTGTCACCTTTTGACATAGGAGCATCTCCTGGATTACACTTGCTCATATCAAAGCTATTCAATACTTTATTGATGTAGTTCTTCTGTGATAGTCCAAGTAGCCTTCTTTTCCTATTTCTTATGATTTCCAAACCAACATAGGCTGCTTCCCCCATGTCCTTCATTTCAAAGTTCTTAGACAAGAAAGACATAGTCTTATGCAGTAGGCTGATGCTACTGCTTGCTAACAGAATGTCATCCACATACAACACAAGAAATATAAAACCCTCCTTTGTGATCTTCTGATAAACACATTGGTCCACGATATTTGCCTTAAAACCATCTGAAATAATGATTGATTCAAATTTCAAGTACCATTCTCTTGAAGCTTGTTTCAAGCCATAAATCGACTTTTTCAACATACACACCATATGTTCATTTCCAGGTTGTACAAAACTCTCAGGCTGCTTCATGTAGATATCCTCATCCAAGTCTCCATTCAGGAATGCTGTCTTGACATCCATTTGGTGCAATTCCAAATCAAAGTGAGCTACAAGGGCCATGACTATTCTGAAACTATCTTTGCTGGATACTGGGGAGAATGTTTCAGTGTAGTCAATGCCTTCTTTCTATGTAAATCCTTTAGCAACTAGTTGAGCCTTGTATCTTTCAATGCTACCATCTGCATTTCTCTTGGTTTTGAAAACCCATTTGCATCTAATAGCCTGCTGGTTCTTATTTGGCTCAGCTAATTCCTAAACTTGATTATCATCCATAGACTTCATCTCAGTGTTCATGGCTTCCATCCATGACTGACTGTTGTGGCTTGAATTTGCTTGATTGAAGCTTGCAGGATCATCATCTTCCCCCCAATCAAATTCAGCTTCAACTGAGTAGGCATAGATTGGATCTTGATTTGGCTTTGGGGTCCTAGCTGATCTTCTGGAATGCTCAACAGGAACTGGTTCTTCAACAATGACTTGTTGAAGAGTAAGATCTTCATGAATATTAGGTTCATGATCATCATAGGCTGGATCAGGGAGCTGGATTTGATTGTCTTGATCAGGCAAGTTTTGATCAAGTATATCAGAGTTAGGTGCAGGAGTGGGATTTTCAGCGGGAACAATAGGAATTGAGATTGCAGGAATGGTTTCAGAGGTTGAGGGAATAGGATTTTCTTCAAAAATATAACTTGAGTCATCTGCAGGATCATTGGGAACCATTTCATGAAAGAACTTAGCCTTATTGGTCTCAATGATACGCAGACTATGGTTAGGGCATTAAAAAGACGATATCCTTTTGAGTTTTCTGCATAACCAATGAAGTATGAGCTCACCGTCTTCCCATCTAACTTCTTTTCTAAAGGATTGTATGGCGTGGCTTCTGCTTTGCATCCCCAACCATGCAAATGTGCAAGACTTGGCTTCTTTCCATACCATAATTCATGTCAAATAGTTAGTAGTTTTTAAGGCTTCTCCCCATAGAAACTTAGGTAGGCTAGTAGTACTCATCATGTTCCTAACCATGTTAAGATAAGTCCTATTCCTTCTTTCAGCAACGCCATTTTGCTCAGGAGTCCCTTGAGTTGTATACTGCCTTGTGATGCCTTCTGATTCAAGAAACTGAGCAAATGGTCCTTTGTGTTGTCCAGCTTCATCATACTTGCCATAAAACTCCCCTCCTCTATCTAATCTCACCACTTTAATGACTTTCCCCAAATACTTCTCAGATTCAGCTTTGAAGACTTTAAAGGTTTCTAAGGATTGAGATTTTTCAGAAATCAGAAATAATCTGCAGTATCTGGAAAAATCATCGATGAAAGAAATGAAATAGTAGTTCCCACAGATAGTGTGTGAATGAGTTCAAGCAGGTTTGAACTTCGAATAGACCCATTTTTCCTAGTACTGGTCATTTTCCCTACACTCTTTGCATTCTAATAAATTTGAGCAGTCAAGTTCATGATTTATCAGTTTCTCTTTGACCATTTTCTGCAAATGTTCTTTAGATATATGCCCCATTCTCCATTGCCACAAGTCAGCTGAGTTTTCATCAAACCTATCCCTTTTATTTCCCAAAACTTCCACATCAAACACTTATGTAAAATAAGTACAATTCAGTTTCCCACTGACCAAGAACAAGATTTGCAGTCGCAATAAGCTCGGAATTCTTATTAAAAATCTTCACACAATACTTGTCACCAGTAAAAGTATTGTCATCTTGAACCAAACAACACATTGAAATCAAATTTCTCTTCATAGAGGGAATACAAAAGACATTTTCTAACTAAATACTGAAACCTACTTCTAGAGTTAGTCTAACTTGTCCAATAGCTTTGACTGCAACTCTAGATCCATTCCCAACAGCTACATTCTGCTCCTCTTTACTTGGTGTTCTCCTTCTCCTGTGAAGTGTCGATGATGTGAATTGGTGATCCAGTATATAACTGCCAAGAATTTGGTGAAATGTTTACCAAATTAACTTCAATAATATAAGGGATAAAAAGGGATAACTATGGGAGTACCTTGTTTGGCTAACCATTCTTTGAATTGTCTGCAATCCTTCTTAATGTGTCCAACCTTATCACAGTGAAAGCATCTATCACACTTGGGATTCTTATCGTTGTCCTTGTTCTGTGGTTTAGGATTGGGGTTTGGCTTCTGTTTCTTAAAATCTTTCTTAACAAAAGGCTTGTCGCCCTTCTTGAACTTGTCTTTGCTCGAAGTCCCATGCTTTCTAAACTGTGGTTTGTTGGCAGTGGTCATCAAGTTAACTTGAGTAGTAGCAACTTTCATTTTGCCATCCTTCTTGGTAATGGTTTCTTCAACAACAGTAGTAGCAATGAGATGGTTAACATCCCTTTTTTCTCCAACAGCACCATAGTTAGACTTCAATTTGCTGAAAGCAGGTGGCAACTTCCCCAAAACATGGCAGACAACAAATTTGTCATCTAACCTCATTTTGAGATCCCTCAGTTTTGCTACATAATCCAACTTCTTCATTATGTAGTCCCTCACACCAGTTCCATCATATTCCAACTCTATCATCTCCTCAAGCAGCTCCACACTCCTTCCATTTGGAGATTCCACATACCTCTCTATGATGTTCTCCATGTATTCAACAGCACTGGAAGAGGGGTCAATTCCATCTACAATGGAGTCATCTTGTTGGTGTGCATCCACTTTTTGTACCCGTCTTTCTGCTCTTTTGTGCTTTCCTCAGTGGGTTTGGGAGGTTTTGGTTAATTAAAGGGTACGTCGAACTCATCAAAGGCTAAGGCATACTCTATCTCACGTTTCCACTTCTTAAAGTTTGTACCATTTAGGGGAACTATGGAGGATTGGCTGGTAGCTGAAAACAAAAGAAAGTTTTGCTAAGTTTACTATCAAAACTTAAAATCGGTATACTTAGCAAACCATACAAACGAAATTAGGTTTTCTTTTGTTTTTAAATTAACCCCATGCTGCATAATTTATCATATCTGACATATCGCAACAGAATATGATATCCTTTAAGTTCATATAACCAACTCTAACTGATGTGCAGCATTCATGATTAATCATGCCTAGAGATATGAAAATCAAGCAATGAATCTTTATGCACATCAATTATTGTCATTATATGCTATTCACAAATCCATTCTAAGACACAGTGAGTCTCATATAGTAGAGATAAATTCAAAGTGACTAATGGATTATGAATACAGGTTTTTGAATCTGAATATTAATAAATCAGCAGGAGTAACCTTTTGACGTTTGCTAAGGCCAAATTTACAAAAGACCTCCTCACTGATTCCAGAAACCAAAATGAGACTGAATCCTCACATTCATGACCGAGCAAAGCTCTTGGTCATGAACCAGTCTCAAAAAACTCTACAGATAAATCTGCAAGTTCACATATGTTTTAAGTTTGTTATTATAACAATCGTCACTGATGTATTCTAACACACAAGCATCAAACAAAACTTAAATAAACAACAAAACAGCATGCTAGAACAACATCACAATATCAATCAATCATCATATTTCCAGAAAAGAGTTCAACGTGCATTCAAGGCCATCCGAATTAAAATTACGATTCAGACCTATGCGCGCCCCTGAAAGAACGCAGTAACAGTTCTATATGGTCTAAAAACATGAATTTGATTGATATTCAACTTTAGGATTTCGAAAACTTATCTGGAGTCCATAAGCAAGAATTTTTATCATCAGCGGAAGCAAATTAACTCACAAAACAGGTTACCACAAGACCGAATATGTAATTGCGAATGCAAAACCCCAGACAAATTCGAACAATTAATCAACAATTTAATCCAATTTGACAGCGAATTCTGTAAAAGAACCCTAAGCCCCAATTTTATTTTCCCAAAAAAATATGACCGTTGCTTCTTCCTGTTTAAAACAAAAAAAAATTCTCACATGTCGGGTAAGTGTGACCCGCGTGTTTGGAACCGGGTCATCATGTGTCTGTATTCGGGCCAACTTCGACCCTTTGCGATTTGTAAACGGGTTTTAACTTTTTACCAAAGGTTTTACACATCACATAAACCCTAATTGAAAACTTTGTGTTGATTAAACAAAATCCGAATTTTGTTTTCAAAAAACTAACAATTGATCTATGTATCACTGAACATTTGGCTCTGATACCATATGTAACATTGAGCACGTTTAAGATCATAGACACAACATAGTTCACATAAGTACATAATCATATATTACCTTTAGAACTGGTCATGATTGAATGAATTGGCAAAGATCTTCTACACAGCTATCACCTTAAAGCTCTCTTCTCTATGGGGCAAAGATGTTGAGAATGGTGTAGTGCATAGGGACCTAAGCATCATATATATATATATATATATATATATATATATATATATATATATATATATATATATATATAATCAATTAGGTCAAGTATAGTCCTCCCATAAAGGACTATAATGCCCTAGTTACCTAACTTGTGCTTTAAGTAAAGTCCTAGTCCGACTAGGCATATAGCCGGCCTATAACAATGTGATCTCTATGTAATCAACTCAGATACAACCTTGATTACGACTTAACTTGAACTAGGATACATATTATATAACTCAATAACCTGACCCATAAGTAATGTACTTATATACTGTTACATTATGTGTATAATGTTTATGTCCACATCTTACCGCATTGGGAGGTGGTGTTGCGGCAGTGCAGGTTGGAGAAGGTGGCGTTGAGCGGCTTCGGGCTTTAATTAATTTGTTAATTGATTAATTAATTCATTCTTGAAGCTATTAACATGGTGGTGACCTTCATGACTGTAATTATGGAGGTGCGGAGGGCGATTGCAGTGGCGTCGGGGCAGTTTGATGCCGGTTTTGTTTCAAGCTTGTGCAAAGTTATGGGTTTATGCACTTTTACTTCATTTGTTTTTAAAATTACTGTTTTGCCCCTGAAATTGACAGATGTTTTGACGAAAATGAAGATTTGAGTGTGCATTGATAACAGATGTTGACCACAAGGTTACAATTGATATTTTTTTTCACTACAGGGGTGGAATTGATATTGGTCGTCTACCACAGAGATACCCAATGATAATTGGCCAAAGCGAAAAGAACAATCGAAACAATCAAAGCTGCTCAGTTTCAAAGAGGGCAGCAACTTGCATGCACAACAACTCTGATTAAATCATTAGTTACTGCCTAGCGAGGTTGCTCCTTAACTATTTGGAGGGTGTTTTTGCTACTTGTTCTAAATCACTTGTATCTGTTGTATAATTGATGGTTAACGTTGCTCTTGTTTTGTTGTGTTGAGATTATTATGCCTCTTTCATTATCTTTATATTCTCAGGGTTAAATATATGTAACTGAAATCAGTTTGTAATTGAAGAAATCTAGGAACGGGAAAAGAGAGCTTTGCAAAGCATGGCTATTCATTGATTAACAACATTGTGTACAATACAAGCTTATATAGGCTACACTAGGGTTACACAAGATACATGGGTCGGACTGTACATAAAACATAATACACACGCTATATAATATATACGCTATTCTCTAACATTCCCCCGTAAACTTGGCACCGGATAGGAGACAAGTTTGGACACAAGAGAAGCAAACCGGTCAGAAGGGAGTCCCTTAGTGAAGACATCAGCAAGTTGATGCACAGAAGGAACAAAGCGAACATGATGAGTACCAGCAGCCAATCGTTCACGTACAAAATGATAATCAATGGCAATATGTTTCGTTCGAGCATGAAAAACCAGATTGGCAACCATGTAGGTAGTTGACAGATTATCACAGTTAAGAACAATAGGTGTAAGGAGAGGAAAACGGAGCTCACTGAGAAGACCCTAAAGCTAGATGGTGTCAGCACAAGCGTTGGCAAGAGAACGATACTCGGCTTTGGCACTAGAACGAGAAACAGTGTGCTGTTTCTTGGCACTCCAAGACACAAGGTTCGGACCAAGAAAAACACAGTAACCAGTGATGGAGAGACGGGTATCAGGACATCCTGCCCAGTTAGCATCAGAATAGGCAACAAGGAACTGAGTGGAAGACGACCGACGAATAGGAAGGCCAAGGCCAAGCGTACCCTTCAAGTAGCGAAGAATACGCTTGACCGCTTCTAGGTGAGCATCTGTGGGTGAACTCATAAACTGAGCAGCGTACTGAATAGCATGAGCAATATCCAGACGAGTGAAAGTCAAGTACTAAAGGGCACCAACAAGCTGGCGGTACTCTGTAGAATCCAGAAGAGGTTGGCCCGTGGCACGAGAAAGAGAGCCTTTAGTCATCATGGGAGTGGAACACGGCTTACACTCCGCCATATTACTATGCCGGAGGATGTCAAGAGTGTACTTATTCTGACTAAGGTGAAGCGAGTCGGCGGAATAAAGAACCTCAATCCCAAGAAAGTAGTGGAGGCGACCAAGGTCCTTAATCACAAAATCCAATGCTAACTGTCGAATGAACTCCAAGAGCTGAGGAGGACTACTGCCGGTGAGGATAATATCATCCACATAAACCAGAAGAATCATAACACAAGTAGCATGGCGAAAGGTGAACATAGAATTATCAGCACGACTTTGAACAAAACCAAAGGTAAGGAGAAACTGACTGAACTTCTGAAACCAAGTGCGAGGAGCTTGTTTCAGACCATAAAGAGCCTTGTGAAGTTTACAGACATGAGTAGGCTTACTGGGATCCACAAAGCCAGGCGGTTGTTGCATATACACTTCCTCAGATAAATCACCATGAAGAAAAGTATTTTTAACATCCAACTGACAAATAGCCCAACCATAACAAACAACCATACTTAAGACAGTACGAATAGTGGTAGGCTTCACAACAGAGCTAAAAGTATCAAAGTAGTCGACACCTTCCTGTTGAAGGTAACCCTTAGCAACCAAACGAGCCTTGTAACGCTCAACTATACCATCAGATCGACGTTTAACCTTATAAACCCATTTACAACCAACAACATTAATAGAGGGAGAATTAGGAACTAAAGACCATGTACCCTATTCATCTAGCATAGCATGTTTCCAAGTAGAAGAACGAGAAGCTTGTGTGTACGATGTAGGTTCAATGTCATTAACCAAGAGAGCAGTGAAAGCAGCAGGAATCGGATGACGAATAGTAAATAACGAGTAGTTCTTAGCTTTGAAAATACCCGCGGTAGAGCGAGTGCGAATGGGACTGCGTGGAGGGTTAGGAATGAACGCAGGGGCTTGGTGCGTGACATAGAGAGGTCAGCTTCGGACGCAGGGGCGTGGGGTGCTAGTGCAGGTGTGCTAGCATCAGATGAAATGGTGGGCGCAGGGCGCTGGCACATATGAGCCAGCCTCGGACGCAGGGGCGCTAGGCGCTAGCGTAGGTGTGCTAGCATCAGTGAGGAGAGCGGGCGCAAGGGCGCAGGGCGTTGGTACAGACAGGCCAGCCTCGGACGCAGGGGCGCGGGGCGCTAGCGGAGGTTGCTAGCATCAGGTGAAGGAGTGGGTTCAAGGCCGCAGGGCGCTGGTAAAGAGAGGCCAGCCTCGGACGCAGGGGCGCTGGGCGCTAGTGCACAAGTACTAGCATCATGAGAAGGTAGGGTTCGCGGACGGCGGACGTAGTGCAGTGGTAGTGGAGGGACGCATGTGGGGATAAGAACAAGGGAGGAGGGCTGTATACGGATAGGAACAGGGGCAGCGGAGGAAATAACAGGAACGATAGTAATGGGGGGTTCATCGGGGGGAGGACAAAGGAGAGGTATAGGCATATGGAAAGTGGTCCTCATGAAAAATGACACGACGAGATGTGTAGAGACGACCAGTGGGTGTGTGTAAACAACGGTACCCCTTGTATTGATCACTATAACCAACGAACACACAAGGAAGAGAACGTGCCTGCAGTTTGTTAGAGACATAATCACCAAGAAAGGGAAAGCATTGACATCCAAAGGGAGCGGTGGGAAGGCAGTGATGGCAGTGGACCACATCAAATACTCCAGTCCTAACCCATTGATCACAAAGGAGACAAGATCATTGGGAGGAACCAGTTCGCCGATCGCTGCAACTTGGTCCGCAAGGGACTTAGCATCGGCAAGGTAATCGGGAATGGACTTGGAGCCCTTGATGAGTCCCATAAGTTGAAAACGGAGCTGTTGAATATTGGCAAGGGACTGTTGGGAGTAGTTTTGACGAAGACAATCTCATATCTCACTAGAGGTGTTGCAACCAACCTGAGCAAGGAGAGGCCGAGAGAGAGTGGCACGGAGTTGAGTGACTAGGGTTTGATCGGATTGGTACCATGAGAAGAATTCGGGATTGGGAATGGTGGTGGGAGGTTCGATGGTGGTGTCTTTGTGTTTGGGGTCGACATAGGTGGGAGGAGGACAAGGGAAGGATCCATCGATGAAGCGCCACAGATTTTGGCCAATGGGGAAAGGTTTTACTTGGCTTTCCCAGGTGAGGTAGTTAGAATCACAAAGTTTATCAGTCACGAGAGTAGCAAGGTGGGGAGGGTGAGACGAGGCAGAAGCGGAGGCCATTGAAAGAGGGGGAGGTCGACACGGAAGCAAGCAACAACAATCAATAGGCGGCGAAAAAAAAAATTAGGCTCTTGATACCATGAAGAAATATAGGAACGGGAAAAGAGAGCTTTGCAAAACACGGCTATTCATTGATTAACAACATTGTGTACAATACAAGCTTATATAGGCTACACTAGGGTTATAAAACATAATACACACACTATATAATATATACGCTATTCTCTAACAGTAATCAGTGTGACAGAATCGACACGAGAAGATCGCATTTCCCAACCCTTTCATCAAAATGACTACCATTCTCTGCTTTTTGGTCGGTGTTGTGTTCCATTCAGTGTGAACGGCTGCTTCTTTAGGCACCGATGATAAGGACTTCTACTTCTCAAGATGGCTCATCAATTTTATCAAAATGTAAAATAAACAAAGTTTCACATTCCTTCTGTTGCATAAATTTGGTACTTATTTCTTTGACAGTTGTAGGAAAAGAATTTCAAATATGATGAGATTAAAGATAGTGTACTAATGAACTAAGAAGCAGATCACTCAATTCCGGCTAACTAATAGATCAATTCAAAAGAATCAAACCAAGGGGAACATTCTTTCAAGGTTTGGAAAAGATTTAAGATTTCAAGAGGAAAATAGAAATAAACTGCTATGAAATTAACGACTCTGGTGTCGAAGATCTTACTTTCCTTCAGTTGTGTTATGCATTTGAGAATGGGTGAAAATCTGATCTGTTTTGTTTATGTCACGCCCCAAAACCACTTTGGCAGCATGAGGTACCAAATCATCGCAGCGAACGTCATCTCAAACGGTCTCCACCGTCTACTACTTTTTCCTGAAACGATAAAGTAGGGTGAGCTTTACGAAGCCCAGTAGGTACAACAAATAATCAATTAAGCCAAAACTCCATCAAGTATACAGATATCATAATTATGAGAGTATTTCCTAGGTTAGTTAGCCCAACACCATGTTCACGAGCTCTAATCGTCAGACACGGCAACAACCTCGGAATTAGGGTCCGAGTACACCCCACTTTCACGGACCCTGATCAGGTTTGGGTCTTTCAACCTAAGGAATATAAACCCTCCTTATTCAACATCAATAACTTGGGTCTAACCTCTCAATTTTCGTACATAGAGGTTCATCGCAATTCCAAGATCATTCCATCAATTCACGCTCAATGCAACATATATACATATACACCAAATGCATAACTCAGATAGAATAGAGACTATAATCAATTTACTTGCTATCCCCTTCCTCAATTAACATACGAAGCAACCAACAATGCACAGCAGCATAAACATTCCAAATACGCCCCAAAACCATGCATAGTTTCACCAACTAGCTCACTCTGAAATTGAAACCCATAATCTGAAACGCATTCAAGGAATCCACCCATCAGAACCCCACGAATCATCCATCTCGCGAAGCTCGCCCCAACGAAACCAGAGGCGATGGACGACATCTCTGTCTTCTTTCTCGTCTCACCTCATGATCTTTTTCTTCTTTTTTCTTTTTTCCGTCGTACTCACTCTCCGCTGCTATCTAAAGCCCAGAAAGCAAAGCTTCTTCTTGTCTTCTCTCGGCTCCAACTCTCTCTTTTCTTCTTTTTCTTTCTCTTTGTTCGCTCTCGACTGCTCTCTGTTTCGGCAGCCTAACTCACCCCAGAATTCTTAATCAAGCCTTCTTAATCAATGACAAAGGCCCAATATAAAAATATATAAACATATAGATGGCGGTGACTGATGAAGTACACAAAGGCCATGTGGCCGTTCATCAATAAAGGGAGCGGCACAAATAGGCAGCGGCAAAGAAGGATATTTATCCAACTAGGTAATCCTGTTATGAATAATCAATGGTAAATAGTAAAAGATGAATGGAATATCAATCAAGTGTAATTTACGGTTCGTGACAGTTTATGTCTTCATGTTCTCGTTTCAGTAATCCTGTTACCGTCGGTTAGAGAACAGTTTCTAGATCTATTAGTTTCAGTAGTCCTGTTTTGTTTATGCATTTCATATTAGCTTTGGAAATTGATAATAGTTTATTACGTTTTCTTCTGAGCTAGGCAGTAATCTTGGGAGTCATCTATGACGTTGTAGGGACTTGATCCTGCGACAAAGCAAGGGAGATGAACTAACACTACCAAACTTAGGTGTGGTAAAATTGTGAATCATGTTCCCCACTTGGTAATATAGTTATATCTGCTTCACATATATCCCTGGAGCCCTATAAAATAAATTCAGTAACTAAGGGCATGCCTAATGTTTGTAAGTCAATATCAATTCAGTGCTGGCGCTTGCAAAAGTACTTGAACGCCTGTTCGTGCTCGGAAAGTCACCTGATGTTTTTTCTGGCGAATGCTTTACTTCACTCATGGAAGCATATGTACAATTCAATAATTCACAAGAAGATGAAGTAGAAGAGACCTGAGGATGATGATGAAATTGAAGAGGAAGAAGGCGATCATCATCAGATTTAGCTTGTAATTTATTCTTATTATCGTCTAATGATCAGGATCTCATCCGTGAAATGTTCTCTATACGGCGAACTTCCTTGTTAAAAACTTTATAATGTGCAAAAAGCTGATTTCATGAACAACTTAATAAACGTGGAGACATGTTGGGGTTGTGGTTTTGCTACATTTGAGTTATTTTCTCATGCATCTGATATTGAGGAATTTGAAAATATGCCTCCTTTGTTGCTAGAGTACAGAAGATGAAGACCAGGAAATGAGTATTGTAACAGGTCCAAGTTTTTGCTATAGCTATACAATTTTCATGATATTAGCAGCTGGGATAATTACTTTTAAATTGC
This sequence comes from Spiraea crenata, assembly GCA_033992175.1. NCBI lineage: Eukaryota > Viridiplantae > Streptophyta > Magnoliopsida > Rosales > Rosaceae > Spiraea > Spiraea crenata. The sequence continues at coordinate 675,672 of JAVBHV010000010.1, read as the reverse complement.
TTTATTTGGAGACGTATTTGTTTGCTGAAATTTGGTCTTTTCCAGGTTTTCTTGGGGAATATATATAATCTTCAAAGAGTTATATATCACTTCTGAAGAGATACCACCATTGTCAAACACGTCTAGCATTTCCACTACAGCGTACGTAGGTGCTTGTTTGCAAACACAAGATGCACAGCTTCTCTCAAAGTCGTCCTGCTCATAAAAACAAGATGGACTAGAGCACTCGACCACTAAATATATTTGAAGGAACATGGTATGATCAAACAACCCCAAATCACCTCACTCAACATCTTGTGCATCTCATCTCTGGCCTCAATAACACAATGAACCAAAAAGGCTGAATCCAAAACCTATCCGTTACAATGCAAATAGTAAAAGAACCATTGATATAAGCAAATTTAAAGCCAAATATACAACTAATCCTTGTAGAGAAATGACTAAGGGGAACTCGTGCAAAATGTTGCTCGCCAATTTGTCGTAGAGATGAGGCGTTGGAATAATTATGTTAGTCTCGTAACGTGAGAAAATAATAAGCAGTGAATTGAAATTGTAATTTTTAAGGGAAATTTTATTTACAGTTGAGGGAAATTTTATCTTTCAAAGGCCTTAGGGCCTCGTAGAGAAACGAACTTGTTGGGGTTGCACTATCTAACAAATGATTTGTGCGTTTAATTTGATTTTTTTCACTTTTGGCCGTGGTGGTCGCTGATGACTGATTTTCCATTTGTAACCCAAATTCAAGTCGAAGTCCAAGTCTGGGAAGTTTTTACTTGTTCGGGAAGCTCGGTCAGAGGATGAGGAATTTGGTGAGAAAGGTTTTGATCAAAGAGGGATTTCAATTAGTAGCTGCCCCTAACTTGGGTAATTAATTACTTTCCTTTTATTGCTCCGCTTGGGATTCATCAAGCAAATGAAGGCGATTAACAAGGCTTAACTTAATGACTTTTTGGAGAGGATCATTGGTGAGCATGGAAAGTCCAAGGACGAAGCAAGAACTTTGTTGATTTCCTGGTGAGCTCCATGTGTGGTACGAAGAATTTTAATACCATAATATTGGTAATTAAGTGTAGATGCATAAAAGTTCTGAAATGAATTCGTGTGACTATGTAGGCATGTATTGACTCGTCATTAAACAATAAATCTTATCATTTTTATCAAGTGTTCCTGAAGGGACCTAAATCTGGGTCACTTTACTTATTTGCCTTAGTTTTCGTTGGTGAGAACAACTTATAAATGAATTTCGTAGGTGACATCTTTTTTGATTTAGTGTCTTTTTAGAATGCAACTTCATTAGTAAATTGGGTTAAGCATAGTTCCAAACAAGGGGTACATGGAAAACAATAAACCACTATCCCCAGGGGCTTCAAGAAAACATCGCAGAAAACGAAAGAAAAGGAAAGCTTGATACTCCTACGGAAAAACAATAACATTCGGGAAACAGATAGATTTGGATAAAAAAAAAACCTAGCCCAAGCCTCATTTCCCTACGATAAAGCCATAAAAAAAATATAAAAAAAAAATAACTATCAGACTGAATTAAGCCCGGATTTAAGATAGATAATAAAGCAACCTTAATTGTATTTAGAAACAGAGCTTACCAAATTGGCATAAATTAGGGATGGCAATTATCCCTGGATAGGAAGTGGAGATGGGGATCTTCGGAAAATTAAAAATCCCCTTGGTCATTATTATTGTCATTCTCATTGCTGACCCGCCTCAATCCCGCATAGTCGTTATTTTTAGTTGATAAATTTTATAAAAATACTTATTTTAAATATGCTTTTTAGGGTATTTTGACAGTAATACAAAATTTGGCCATATACAAACATAAAAACTCAAACAAGGAAATCATTATTCGACCTTATTAGTTTGATTCCCATTTATATGTATATATGGCTGAGTGTTTTAGTACACCGACTTAAAAAACCAATTTCCTCATGTACCATAGATCTTCAAGTTTTGATCTTTTCCCAGTCATGCAATTTATAGTCTTCTTGCGACGGGATGTGAAGCAACCACAATCCATCTTCTTTGGCTTTCCATATGCAATGAGCTCCACCACAATCTTCGAGAAACCCAAGACTATCTCTAAACACATCAAACACAGCATGGTTATCCAAATACCAGAAATTGCACCAATAGCGTGTGCTGCCCCATAAGTTGACCTTGAACCCAAATTCCCACTCCCCTCCGGGCGGAAGACTACGAAGGCCAAGATCATCGTCTCTGGATTTACACTGATACTGGAGTTGTTGGTTGTCGAGATTGTTAACAATGCGCACGTAGTTCTTGGTAAGAACCCGGTGTATCCACCACGAATGACTTGGAACGAAGGCTAAGGCAAGGAAGAGCACAACACAATAGGACTGCCATATTGATTTTGGTGATGATCCCTTCATCTTTCAATTTTGATTCAACAGCAATTTGTGACAGGAACGATGTGCAGTTTCTCTTGATTTTATAGCGAAAGAATATTGTCTATGTTCATTGACATTTATTTACAAACTGACACAGTTTGTAATACGAATAATTAGATAAGGTAATGAATATATATGGTATGTCTATTTATGGTAGATAATCCTTCTCTTTCGTTGCTCTGGACAATGCAATAAATTTTCACTGAATGCGATGAAACGAACTTGAATGGATAAGAGTCGAGGAAAACAAGAGGAAATGATAAGTTCTAATCCATATTGGTATGGTATTAATTCTAACGTAATATACGCATAGCATAAGGAGAAAAAATAGGTGAGTAGATTCATTTATAAACGGAATCGAGACAGCATTCCTAGCTATTAGAGAACACAGACTCACATTTGGCTGCTTTTCCTTACCTCTTTAGGACTTCCATTCCCCAAACGGATCCTTGTTACACTCTAATTAAACTTCCTAAACTAATTGCATTCACCTTCAACACACATGAAACAAAAGTATAGGCGACTACAGCCTAGTATGAAGCCCATATTTTGTTTTTAGAATGTTCTAAACTATAGTTGTTCACTAATTATACATTCATCTTTTTGGTCAATGGTCTTGGATTGGATATGTTTGACTTTTCATATTTTACGTTCAAACATATACATCAAAACACATATCGTGTAACCATGTACTAGCAAGACCCACTTTGTGTGCAAGAAAATGAACTAAATTAAGAATTTCAGGCTTTAAAAAATATATAATTAAAAACATAATGATTGTTGCACTCAACGACACGAAAGTTCTTGGGAAATTATTTAAATGGCCCTTTGTGAGGGGGGTTTTGTTTCATTTTGCCAACCGGCAGCGGGCCATTTCACACTCACTGAGGATCGAACTCCCCTTCACAAATATGTCATTGGGGTCAATCACTTAATCAATCTTATCTCTGGGACATGTTCATGGCAATGTTAACTTGAATTGATGACCAATATGAACACCTAATCTACTCAAGCATTTTAACTTTCCGTAAAGAGTCAAGTCCACGATGAACATTGACCTATGATTAAGAGTAAAGTATGCACATGTGCATCGTTTGCTGTCACTCTGATTGTGTAATTTTAAACTTCGAGGACATAGATTTCTAATCCTTAGTGAAGTTTATCTTACTTTTGTATTTGGATAGGTTTATAAGTGTTAAGCTTGTTAAACAGTCCATGTTTTGTCCACTACATTGAGTCTTCTATGGTTGTTAAAATCCTTGTCACTCTTTCATAATCTAAGTGTTGAGTGTTATTGTGTTGTGCATGTTAAATGTCTTCTGTCTTGCCTTGATAATTGGTTATTTTCAAGTGTGTATAATGATTTCACTAAAATATTTTGCGGCGCATTTAAATTTCAAGCAAGGAAATTGAACATGTGCATCAGTTATTTAGGTCCATGTGGCCTATGTTCTTGAACACATAGACAGCTGCATCTAAGGCTGGGTTTTTGTTCCGAAATCCCAATCTTTTCCAGACATCATCCAATCTCGGAAAATCAGGATTTGCATCACGTCTCGATAATATAGGGACAGGATCGGGAACGATTTTGAAAGAAAAAAAAAAAAAAACTGAAATCCCAAAGTTGCGATAGTATACATCTCCTTGCCACATGTCAACCATGTGTGATTGGTTCAAAACAAGTGTATAAAACCTGTTTTGTGCTCTCTCCTCATTCACGACTTTGTTTTCTCTGCTTTGCGCTCTCTTCTTCAATCATTCATCTCCATCGCTATTGCTCTGATAGACCCTCGATGTTTCTCCTTCAGCGGTATTTTACGGGCAACCGAATCATGTCACTTGATTCGGAGATGGATAAGAAAAGAAAGGAGAAGGAACTTAAGCGAAAAAAATGTGTATGTTATGTGAATATGAAACTGCTTGTGTAATCAAAAGTGGTGATTAGCGGTTTGTTTGGCTGATAGTTATTTTTTTTTTAAGGGTAAAGTTGATGTTATATTATTTTATCTATGGTTCCTTAAAAATTGTATTTTGTTTTTTGCTTAGGGCAATCTAGAAATATTACCACCAAACATCTTATTTGCTTAACATTTAGAGATGGCAATACCTAGGGGTGGGCATGGGACGGGATGGGACGGGATGAAGGTGATCCCGTCCCCATCTCGTTTAATTTAAACGGGACGGGATAAGTGATTTTAAAGATTGGTCCAAGCCTGTCCGGTCCCGTTTTAATTCGGAACGGGTTCGGGACTAGACGGGACCATCCCATACAATTTATCAAATTCAACAAACTCAATTTTTCACAACACAAATTCACAAAAATACAAATTGTCCAAATGAAATATTAGTCTTCAAGTGTACTACATTAACAAAATTCCAAATTCATAAACTACAAATGCCAAATTCATAAACTACAAATTGTAATTCTTAAACTACAATTTTCCAAATTCATGCACTAGATATCATAAGATGAGATTGCATGCATGTTTGTTAGTATACACTTGTTTTGAGCCAATAAAATGGTGACAGACAAGGGATTTTTATTATTTATTTAATACCATATATATTAAATAGGACGGGACGGGATTTCGGGATATAATTTTCTCATCCCGTCCCATCCCGAGAAAATTAAAACGGGACGGGATGGGATATGCTAAATTTGTAATTGATCCCGAATGGGACGGGATAATTCAGGACAGGATTCGGAACGGGAATTCGGGATACAGGATTTTCGGGATATTATGCCCACCTCTAGCAATACCTCCTAACAAATAGAAAAGACTTATACACCCTTAAAAGCAAAAGTCTTATATGCCCTTTTGAACATATATTACGTGATATAATCAACCTAATTAATAGAGTTAGTTATGTAAATAACTAATGTTGGAATGAATAACTTCAACCTAACAACTTTACCAAAAGTGTATTTAATATCGATAAAAACTAAATACCATTTTTGCACTCGCATTGCGTGTGCCCGCTATCTAATGTATCTAACTTGTAAAATTACATTTTGCACAAAGAGAGCATATGAGCCGAGAGTAACCTTATCAAAGCGACGGCACTGGCCCTTCCACAGTTAGCAAAAAAAGTGATGCCCAAACTCATTTTTAATAGGGCTGGGTTTTTTATCCTGAAATCCCAATCCCAAAGATCCTATCCCGAAGCCATCTCGTCCCAAAAAACTAGGATTGTTGTCCCGTTCTGTAAATCCAGGATCGGGATCAGGATTCATTTTGAAAAAATCTGGGATCCCGGAATCTTGGGAGTAGAAATTTCCAAGCCCAATCCCTGATTTTATATGCCCGGTTCCAGATTTTATAAGCCCAATCTAGAATTTAGAAGCCCAATGTATTAAACCCATCCCCATTTCTCTCTCTCTCTCTCTCTCTCTCTCTCTCTCTCTCTCTCTCTCTCTCTCTCAAACATTATAGCGAAAGAACAATCCACTTAGCACCCATGCAATGTCCTTCAAATCCGCCGCCGCCGACTCCCACATTTGAAAAATACTTAAAAATAATATTACAATTTAAACATTACAATAGAGTATTACTTTGACACATGTTGATTTTTAATTAACTTGTACACTTTTAATAACAACCTTACACACGCGTGGTGAAACAGTTCTATAAATTTGAACGAACACTTACTATTTTAACTTGAATTTGAAAGAACAGTTCCAGAATATAAAAGAATAGTTCCATAAATTTGAAGGAACACTGTCGATTTTGAAGGAACACTTACTAATTTGAAGGAACAAAATTATTCAGAAATTTGAAAGAACAGTTCCTTAAATTTGAAGAAACATTTCCTTTCACATTTTGGGATGCGTGAGCCTCATGCATGTAAGCTGTGGTGGGCTTGTTAATTTTAATTTGATATTAAATTGTGAAAAAAGTTAAGTAGTGTTTTTGATAATACTGTTACTCATATGTATTAGTTTTTAGTAATAGCTTCTATTATATAATAATAACATCAAAGTTTTCGATTTTAAACATTAGAATTCTTTGACCCAAAAACCCCCCTTCTAATTCCATCTGCTCACTGAATCCCCAAGCAAACGAAGCTAATCCCCATCGTCTTCTGATTGCTCCACCATGCGCTTCCCTCAAAACCTCCTCTGCCTCTAAATTCATCCCAACCCGGAAACCAAAATGGCTCTAACTCTCTCGCCCAACTCCCTCCCATCCCCGACATTCCCATTTCCGATTAATTCTTCCCAAAATCACAACTTCAACCGGCCATGGCTTACGGATGTGCTTCTTCGGAAGCGACCCAAGACCCGAATTTCCTGCGTTTCGACCCGACCCAAAAGAAAAACGGGCACGAAGACCGAGGACCCGGATGTCCGGGAGGTGGTCCGTACGATGATGAGGAGCTTCAGTGACAAAGAGCCCCTGTTGAAGACGCTCAACAAGTACGTGAGGATTGTGAGGACAGAGCATTGCTTTATGCTCTTTGAGGAGCTTGGGAAAACTGACAGGTGGCTTCAGTGCTTAGAGGTCAGCTCTTTTTTCAATCTTTTGCCCAACTTTAGCTTCTGGGTTTTGGAAATTCTGAAACTTTTGCTGTCATGTTTGTGATACTTGTTGATATTATTTATGATTGTGCTTATTTGGTTTCGTCTATGAGTTTGATTGAACGATGTGATTTTAGTCTATTTTCATTGGGTATAGAGCACCATATGTTTACGTTTTAAGAACATAAATAATAGTTTCTCAGAGTCTAAATCATAGCAGAGTATAGGTTTCGTGGGTTATTAGAACACTAAGGTTGATAATGGCGCATGAAACTGGACAGGTGTTTACCGGGTTGAAGGGAAAAAAAACCGTTGGCTTGTTGATGTGAACAAATTTGGAAGTGTTGGGGTATTTGATAATGATATAGAGATAATTTGAAATAGGACATATTTAGTTAGAAATGTGAGTATTTTAGCGGTAATTATGATAGGATGGAAGATAGCTTCACTTATGTAACCCACACCCAGGTGTTCAGATGGATGCAAAAACAGCGATGGTATGTTGCTGACAATGGTGTCTATTCGAAATTGATTTCCGTTATGGGAAAGAAAGGCCAAACTCGGATGGCCATGTGGCTCTTCTCTGAGATGCGTAATAGTGGGTGCCGGCCTGATACTTCAGTTTACAATGCACTTATCTCAGCGCATCTCAACAGCAAGGACAAAGCAAAGGCTTTGGACAAAGCTCTCGGGTACTTTGAGAAGATGAAGGGAATGGAACGGTGCCAACCCAACATTGTTACATACAACATTCTTTTGAGAGCTTTTGCGCAATCTCGAAATGTAGAGAAAGTTAACGCTCTGTTTAAAGATCTTGATGACAGCATTGCTTCCCCTGATATCTATACATATAATGGTGTAATGGATGCATATGGAAAAAATGGGAACATTAGAGAAATGGAATCCGTGCTTTCTCGCATGAAAAGTAATCAGTGTAAGCCGGACATCATCACCTTTAATTTGCTGATTGATTCATATGGAAAGAAGCAACAGTTTGATAAGATGGAACAGGTATTTACGAGCTTACTTCGTTCCAAGGAGAAACCAACACTCCCTACATTTAATTCAATGATCATAAATTATGGGAAGGCAAGGCTCATGGAGAAAGCAGAATATGCATTCAAGAAGATGACTGACATGAAATACACACCAAGCTTTGTAACATATGAGAGTCTTATCATGATGTATGGGTACTGTGATTGTGTTTCAAAAGCCAGGGAAATATTTGACAGGTGCGCTGAGTCAGGAAAGGAGCTAAAAGTGTCAACTTTTAATGCTATGCTTGATGTTTACTGCATGAATGGTCTTTCCATAGAAGCTGATAAGCTTTTTGTGAGTGGAAAGAGTATTGGGGCATGTCCAAATGCATCAACGTATAAACTTCTTTACAAGGCTTACACGAAAGCCAACATGAAGGAGCTTCTTGAGAAACTGCTGAAGTGCATGGAAAATGATGGTATTGTTCCTAATAAGAGGTTCTTTTTAGAGGCTCTTGGAGCATTTTTCTCTTCACCAGGGAGTCCAGGGTCTGTGAGTGCTGCGTCTGGTTTGAGCAGGTCACAGGATGCTGCAAAAACATGACTAGAAATGGTTAATAATTATGCCTGCATATTCTTTTGATGTTTCTTCTGCTAGAATGAGTTTCCAAGCAAAGTTAGCATATAAAAACAAGTTTCTAGTTCCAGCACCAAATAACTTTGGCACCACCAAATTATTTATTGATCTAGTAAGTCACTTTTTCTCTGATAATATTTTGCAATTTGTATTTACATTATGTTTTGTTTGCGCAATTACATTATTGGTTTGTCTTCAACTATATGAACTTTCAGATTTGCATATTTTCCCTTGTAATCTTGACTGGCCCTAAATTTTGTCGGGTCAGGTTTGAAGTGGGTATCTCTGACTGATTTACTACTAGTCTCGAGTCTTTAGATGCAACTTTACTCGTTAGATTATCTTCGGTTACTTATTCAGTGCCTTCTAGCAGCTTTACCATATGTTCGTCTTGTTTATATTTCCAAATGAGTAAATCAGGTGGTTTTGATATTTGAGAATTGTACGCCTATTGCTAAACTATATATAAAATTTGCTATCGCTTCCCTTAAAAAACAAAAATTTATATTATTCAATTAGGATTTGTAAGGATTTTAAATGAGTTAAAACTCCTTCAAATTCTATAGATTTCAAAAACGTTTGACTGATTTTAAAGAAGTCTAACCATGAATTTCAAAGGATTTTATCATGGATTTAAACAGATTTTGAGGAGTTCCAACTCCTATAAAATCCTTCGAAATCCTATAAAAACCTCAAAGATTGAATACACCCTCTAGAATTTTCATGGGGTTTTTTTTTTTTTTTCAAAACAGTCAAAACATTTGATTTTTATTTGCTTATATTCAAGGAATATATAATGGCATTTGCCAATGTTCAATTCGTTATGATAAATATCAAGTGTATAATCCACCACAGTCATTACTAATGGAACTTGGTATAATATCTGATCAACTTCAAACTAACATTTTATGTAAACAACGGATCAGAAACAAGTTGAGGTTTCAAAAAATTGTGAAGATTGATTTGAATATACCAAATTCAAAGGTCAACATGATGGTGTCATCATTAGGCAGCAAGATGATGGTGGTGGTCATGGACCGGGGGGAGGGGGGAGGGGGGGAGGGGTGGTGGGGGTGGTTGGTGGTAGTGGTCATGGAAGGGTAGTGGTGGTAGAGGTTGTGGTAGCTACTGGAATGAGGTGATGGTGTGGTGGTGACTGATTGGGGTGCTAATGGTGGATACAATGCCAGTGGTGATGTGGAGGTGGTGATGGTTGTGGTGGTGGCAAGGGTAGTAGTTGTGGCGGTGGAGATGTCTTTGATGGCCACTGGTGGTTGGTAGGGGTATTGGTGGTGGCAGTAGTGGTGGTGGTGATATAGTAGTGGCAATAAGGGTGGTAGTGATTGGTGTGGTGGTAGGAGCCCAACAAAACCCACCTCATATTTTGCCAACCTCGCTTCCAAACTCGATGATTTCATCAAGATTGTCGAAATCATCATGCGTTCCTGAGTTAAGGGCTTCGATTTCTCAACGACGCCCATGGCGGATATGGTGGTGGTGATATGGTGGTATCAACAATGGTAGTAGTGGTGAGGTGGTGGTAGATTAAATGGTGGTAGTAATGATGGTGGAGGTGGTAGGGTGGTGGTGATGGTGGAAAGGAAGAGGGAATGAGAGCAAAATAAAAATTCTTTCCTGAGTTAAGGGCTCTAATTTTGTGGCAATGCTCATGACGGATGTGGTGGTGGTGACAATGGTGGTAGTGGTGAGGTGATGGTGGAAGAAAAGGTGGCGCAGCATGGAGACGGTGGAAAGGAAGAGGGAATGAGAGAAAAATAAAAATCCTATCAAAATCTTAAGGGTTGAGGTGGAATTTGTTCAAGAGCAAATTACACTATAGAAATCCTTCCAAATCCCTTCAAATCCATCAATTTATGAAATACTTTAAAATCACCAAAATTTTGAATACACCTAAACTTTGATGGATTTTTAAAAACTTAGGATTGAATACACCAAGACGTAGATGAATTTTAAAAAAGCCCTTCTAAATCCAGATTGAATACACCTAAATTTTTATAAACTACTTTAAAATCCAAATTGAATACATGTGAATTCTGAAACCCTTTTAAAAACTCTTCCAAATTCCAATTGAATACGCCCCCGAATTTTGGTACCAATAATTTTTCAATTGGTAAAATGGCTAATTAAGTTGTGTCAATCTTTCCGATCTCTCCACCAAGTTGCTACCGAAAGCTACATTTCACAAGCTTGTTAAAGGTATTGGGTTACATAAATTATCTGGTTTACAGCGTTTATAGTCTTCAGGGGGAGCATTGTCAAAAACAGGGGAATATCTTAGAGTATACTCATTTGACCTTAATGTACGCTTTTACCCCTTAGCTCATGTCAATTTTTCCCACTGGGTTTTGTTGCATGGCAAGGTTGTTAACGAGGCAAGCTCATTGGGTTGGTCATACGTTATGTACGCTAACGCATCCCGAAGATGCTTGCCTTATTATCGACATATGCGTGTTCACCTTTTTCTTTTTCTCTTTGGTTTTGTCTCATTGGGTTTTCCATGACAAAGATTTTGATGTTAACACTTACCTTAATGGATTCCCTATGGACTCACATGCATTCATGTGCCTGTTGCAACGACTTTGTTAACCACCCACCAAAAATCCGATGTACCTACATATTGAGTTCTGCACACTCAAGGGGGAGTGTTGTAGGAAATTCTATTTAGATATGATTGTGTAAACTAGATGTAGAAAACCTATATAAAATCTATGTAATAGATACCCCCAATCCTATCAGATTTGGTAAACCCTAGGATTGATCACTATATAAATAAAGGCATAATGCAAGGAGGCAAACACACCTTGACACGTATTAGCTCTCTAGTTCTGTATGTAGATTTCTCTCTAACCTTCGCATCAATCAATACTACAACAGTATTGTAGGTTATTGTATTGGACATGCTTGTACAAAAATATTATAATATTGTCACAAGCTCAAATTAGATTAATTAGAACTTGGTTCTAGTTTTAGAGGTTTGATGATTGTGCTTGAAGATGGAAGATTGAAGGCTTGATGAAGGTTACTTGGTCATTTTGCATATCATATCTCCATTTACATGAGTTTAGCATAGGTCTTTACCTGATCATTTCAAAACCTTTTCAAAAGCTTAGGTCTTTGTAAAAGCTTTATTAGATTAAGGATCTCAGACAAAACATGACTCGTCATCTATTTCTCTCACGTGAAACCTCTGATTGTTTTTTCCTGGCAGCACCTTTTGACTGCTTTTCCTGACAGCTTTTTTCTCTTTTTCTGAGGTCAAACCTAGATGTATTGCACTTCGGATCTGCCTAGGTTTTGGGGGGAAAAAGCACATCACTTGGACTATTGTTAACCACAAAAAACCTTATCTTTGTTTTCCTATTTAAGCTAAACCTCACTCACTTTCTAATTAGGGTTTTCATTCATAAAAATTCTTATCTTTTTCAAAACTCCTCCTTGCAAGTTTTCTCTGGTTTCTGTCTTCTTCATCTTGAGTTCTTAGTTCACTTGCATAAATTAGTTGTTAGGATTTGAGGCTTGCTTGCATTTTAAACCTTTGTTTCTAAGTTTGGTTTTCAAAAGAATTCATTATATCCAAACTTTGAAGAAGGTTCTCTTCACTATTTTTGCACTCTAATTATGTTCATATATTCATGAGTCAAAATAGTGTATTGTGCAATCTTTGTCTACCCATGTTCACACATGCTTGTATACAAGGTTGAGTTTTAGGCTTGCATGCGTTTGAAGTCTTAGGCTTGCATGTGTTTGAAACTTTGTTTCTAAGTTTGGTTTTGCAAATGAAAACATCGTATCCAAACTTTGAAGAACCTTTCTTCACTGGTTCGGTCTTTTTATAAGTCATACATCTTTGAGTTGAAATAATTTTGTGCAATCTTTGTCTTCTGTGTTCGTGCATACTCTTAGACAAGATTGCGTTGTAGGGGTCATTGACTTCAGTTTTCAATGCACAGCTTTGTAGCTTGATGCAATAAACTCGGTTGCTATCAGGTTTTCTGAAGCTTTGTAGCTCTCTGGAAATGTGTTAGTGACTGGTCATATATCACTATTGCATTCATACATCGGTGCCATGGATTAGGAATACTTGTGTATGTGCCTATAAAGTGTTGACCAAACGAGAATCATCTGAACGTGAAGTGATTGAGAAGAAGCCGCACAAAAAACTGCTGCATCCAGGTTAGGTGCATAGATATTGAGCTTATCTGAACCTTGTATTAGGCATCATTTGTCATTTCATAGTGGAAAGCTGGTATTTTGATAGACCCCTAATTTTTTATCCCTTAGTGGATTTTTCTGGGTACCAAAATCTTATGTCCCTTTGTGTATTGTTAAACATTCGACCTAAGTAAAATTGGACTTATTTATGCACCAACTTAACTTGACATGCAATTTAGACAATTCTATGTAACTGGTCATCTTAACTGCTAGATTAGAAATGCTTGATTCAATAAGTTGTAGTTGTGGATAGCTCTCATATCTCAATCTTCACTGAATCTATTGAGGACCTAAGGTGGCATAGCATTTGAATGTGACTGAACTTTTTACAAGCATACACAAATATATGACTCCCCAAAAACTAATCACGTAATATCTGTTAAGATAAAAGCATTTCAAAGTAAACTATTAAGACCATCACTTCAAGTGACTAGTCATCTATATGATTTTATTTGTGCTGATTATTTGGGTAGAGAGAATTATTTGAAAATGTACTTTAACAATAATGGCGCCCATTTTGGAGATGTAAAAAATTTCCATATTTGTCTTTTTTTTTACATTTTTCGAGGACAATTTATATTTCACTTTTCGAGTAGAAATTTAATTTTAAGGATGCAAACTTAACATTCCGGTGAATTTGCATCTTCCCATTGGATTTGCTGTGGGAGAATTTTTTTCTCTTTTTTTTTTTGGTTACAAGGAAGCATGCGCCCAAACGAAGAAAAAGAGAAAACCCTAAGCCACAATTGCCCTCTCCCAAGCTTTACTCTGACAATCTGCTGAAAGGATATGACCTAACCCCAAAGGCATTGTTTCGATTAAATGCACCACAAGATCCAAATTGTGAGCACAGATAGCCATCTAATCTACTGCAGAGTTGGGACTCTTGGGTACACATGAACAAGGCTACAATTCCACTGTGCATTAAGCAACTCACGGCACAAAAGAATGATATTATAAAGAGGAAGGCAGGTCCCAGAATCAGAGGCAATCAACCCAACAATAGACCTAGAGTCACTTTCAATCTCCACGGCTCTATACACTTTGGACTCTTCAACAAGTCCAGTGAGTGGCGCAATAGGTTTGAGCCGGCCACGAGATGCCTCAAAAACATAACTATAGATAAAGAGTAGATATACATGTAGGAATTTCCCCAGAATTGAACACATGTGAAATTCATCCCCAGAAATTGAACATGAACAGTTTTTCATCACTACAGCCACCACAAACACTGAGTACTTTGTTAGGATAAAGCATCCAATGATTGTATTAGGTTCTTAATAATGAGCTAGCAGAAATAGAAGCCAAAAATGTCAAAAAGAACACTAACTATTATACTCTCCTGCCTTGTTAAATCTTTAAAAAGCCGAATGAGCAGTTAAGAATCCCATAGCTCTTCTTAATCGTAGCTATCTAAATAATCGGTAGAGAAAGATGTACCAAATTGAAATAAACAAATAGATGGAGGGTTCAGCTTCTAAACATGATCCTCTTGCTGCATGCTTAAACGTTCTCAATGTTACCATAATAATTCGGTGAAACAAGGCTCTCCAAGTATATCCCAACTTTCTCAAGTTTGGGAAACCCTCCAATTGATGGATTCCAAAATCTACGACCATTAAGATTGCACATAACCAACCGGTCCCTGAACACTAAGAGATCATGATTTTTTTTCCAGAAACCTGAGTGTAGTAATACAGAGTAGGGGATGGAAATCTGTACTTTGGTCCAAGAGCCCCTAACTCCATACTCTTTCATGATCCAAAACTCATTGTGTGGTCCACCAAGACAATGTGTTATACAAAGGCATTCTCTGAAAGCCCCAATAATATAATCATTAGTGTCAATAGGATCAAGCGGCAGTGGAATCTCTTGGACATTCTCCTCTGCTAAAACGAAAGATATAATCACCGGTCTGCGACTTCTTCGACCTCTGCGTCTCTTAGGACCCTTAACTCTGTCCATCAACCAATGAAGGCCTCCATTCAGCAGGATCCCATGCTTTATAAGTTGAGATTCGTAGGCAAATCGTGTTTTAATCACTCGCCAAGAACCTGTTTTCAACTGATAGACACTAAACACAACTCCCCCTTCCAAGCCCTGCATGTTAACCACCTTGTAATCATCACTGGAGTGATCATATCCGAAACCATTGCAGTGGAAATAATAAGGCTCGTCTGAAGTTGGCAGCGCTGGTAGTTTCTTGGATTCCCTTGTTGCTGGGTTAACAAGATAGAGCTCCCAGTAATGTAATGAGCACAACAACAAGCCTCTGGAGTGAAACGCTAAGAAAACCATATTACTTGGCAGTTTACTACAAACATAATCGAGCTCAGTCGCCACAACCTCAAGAACATCATGATCATGATCAGAGTCAACATCCTCATTATCTTTATCCAGATATTTAAGAACTGCATCATTCCGGTTAAGAAACGCATCGAGATCCAACGAGTAGAGTGACCGACTTAACTCATTAGTAAAGACAAGCCTCCTTCTTTGGCAGTGGATATCCTCATTCTCAGCAACTTTGTTAAAGTGCATACCAACAAAATAAGGGTGCGCAATTACAGAACGCCATGGCTTTGATACACACCGGAACCGGCACAGGGACTTCACCGGTAGCCTGGAGAGAATCTCAATCATGATATCGGATGGGAGCTTAGGGTTTCCAGCCATCAGTTGATCCATACTTTACAATTCTTAATATTCTCTAACCCAAAGTACCTTGGCAAATGAAAAAAAAGTACTGTGCTTTATAGCCAATTCCAAACCCTAACCCTAAGAATGGGGTCTTGATTCACTTTCCCCTATTTGAAATTGTGACAACTCTTCCTGAAATCGACTAAGGTTTACCAAAATTAAACTGAAACTGGAATTACCTAGCAGCCGCGACCAATATCAACCCAAATTGAGCCGCAATAATCGCGCCGATGAGAACGCGTCCTTGGATTCAATCTGAATCTCAGGCCATCACATCAGCTGCAAAAATGAAAGAGACAAAAGGAGGAGGTGTGGATGTTGGGCTCAGAGAAAATGGGGCGGTGGTGGGTGGTAATGGAGGCGGTGGCAACAGAGGTGGATGGCGGCCAGTTTGGGGCTAGAGGACCGCGAAAGATACGAAAAGCGCCCTTTGGAAAACAAAAAATATTTTCTCAACAAAAAAAAGAGAAAGGAACAGAATATTTTTGTCTTGACTCCTGTTGACTCTTAAGTTGACATTTGGCAGTTTTGCCACAGAAAAAGTTCGGACTTGTGAACAAGATCTTCTATTTCATTTTTTTTTTATTTCATTATTTCTTTTTTGATATCTTTGATGATTTGTATATTTATCTAAATGGTTCACTTTTTTTTATTATCTAGTAAATATCATCCTTGCAAAAAATCATTCAAATTCGTGATTTTTTAGGTTACATAAAGACCTGGCTATGTTTTACAAAGTCGATTCGGCTATGTTTTATTATTTGATAACTAAACGATCACGAATTTGAATTTGAAAAGATGTGTTTTTTATTTTGCTTTAAATGATTGCACATTTGAAAAGAAGCAAAACTTTTGAAATTAACGAGGGTGAGGCATAGTTTTTAAAAAAAAGTTTTAAATGTAAATGTGCATACAGCCCAAAAAAAACCCACAACAACCAACAAAACTACTACATAAGATGAAGAAAAGACTAAGAATTACTATTTTTAATGAGATAGGCAACTAAAAACACGCTTCAAATTTTTGAAATTTTAATAAACACATTTAGTGCTCTGCTTAGAAAAATACTTTAAGATGGAACGATGACTGAGGTGCAAAGGCAAAATCAAAAAACTTCAAAGACCAGAGGTTAAAAAAAATTTTATACTAAAAAAAGAACAAATTCACTAACACAGCACACAAGAAAAACACACTTGGAAAGAAACAAAAACAACCAACCCCCCCAACCCCCCCCGAGCCCAGCCAAGACCAAGAAACGGTACTAAAAGACACTTTTAAAAGATGGACGACAGCTCGTATTCCCTTTTTTTTTTTATTTTTTTTTTTTTTACTACTCATAGTCATTGCGGTAAGTTTTCTTGAGCTTTTAGGTCTTAAGTGGACTCCAGCGACCGCCCCGGCGCCCCCACCACCCGACTCGGCAACCAACCCACCAAATGAAACACCAATTTGTGAAAACCATCTGTGCTATCAAATACTGTAATGCACTATTTTGTTATGAGATTATGGGCTCGATTGGCAGATGCTTTGTCAAAATCTTTTTTGAAATTTTAATAAACACATGTTAGGTGCTTCTTGCTTAGTTAAAAATACTTTAAGATGGATACGAGTGATTGAGTGTGCATAATGGGTTCTAGTCAATTCAAAAGCGTTTTTCGCAAAAGGACCTAAGATGTGTTTTCTAAAAAATCCAAAGAATTTTTTATACTAAAAAAAGTAATTGTCAAATGTGCACTATATCACCAGGCACTACTAGAGACAAAGCTGAGTCAATTCCCTATTTCTTTGGGAGTTGTTTGACTTGAGATTCCCTCCCCCAAGGAGAACAGCAGCTCAAAAAAAAAAAAAAAAAAAAAAAAGAAACACCACCTACCACACGTCCCCCACACAGGATCCTCCGGCGACAACCCAAAAAACCTGCGTCAAACTTGGTGGAGGTTCGAATAATTGGAAATCCAGAATTTCCTCACTCGGAAAGCCTCGAGCACTGAGGCATCCCACCCCTCCCTGCCGCAACCCCACGATAAATGAAGATGGTCACCAGCTCCCAACCCTTCCCCTGAAGATATCCCAATAGGCAACCGACAATGCGAAAGAAACCCGGACCGTAGGTACGCCCCAAGGCGTCCAACATAACCCCCCCACAAGAAGAAACTCTCCAGTGTCATCTGCACTCTCTAGTTGGAACCAAAAGCTCCATTCTACCCCCCTGTCCCTCATCCAGAGCCGGTATCAAACCCACGGCTCGCACGACTTCACCTCCCGTCCCTTCTCTCCCTTTATCCTTCTGAGAGAAGAAAAAGTACTCCCGCACATCATCGGACCTCCTCCCTCATCCGACTTCCTCATCCTCCTGATCTCCTCCTCTCCATGTCCTCCTGACCCCTCATCATCACGGCCCCCTCCTCAACCGCTCACCCTCCACTCTCCTCCTCCCCAAGCTCCGCCTCGCCCCAAATCTCCGAAATCCTCAGCCGCCGCTTATGGCCGAACCTCCACCTCCCTCACTCCTGGACGCCTTCGCTCCCTCACCGAGGATAATCGCCTAGTGGCACATCATGAGGCTAACCTCCCGACACTTCCGACTCCCACTTCCTTAACTCTGACTACTTGGAAGACATCTACATTGCAAAAGAAAAAAAATAAATTCTCCACTTTTACATCGCCCCTACAATCCTTGCAGCCGATATCTCTAAACACAAACCCAACTCATCCACCAAACAGATCAAAAAACAAACGAACAAATCACGATTTCATCCTCTTCATCATTGTCGTCCAGATTCATATCAAACTCAAGAAAAAAAACCTATGTTTGATCCAAAAAGTCAGAAATTTACCTAGAGAATTAAATGGCTAAGAACTTTCTTGAATCCGGGAGGGAACGAGCTCGTGCTTTCTCTCAGAAAGCTCTGAAAATCTTGAGCGACAAATAGCCTCTCCCCTTCTATAAGCCCCCCTCTGCCCCCACCGAGGTGAAACCATTAAGCGACTGGCACCCGGACCCTGCATTATGTAACCTCCCGAACGTCCCCTCCCTCCTCCACCGTCGCCTCCTCATCCTTCCCTGGCCCCCCCCCCGATCGCCGACGCGTCCCCCCTACATGTCTCCCTGAATGCCGACCTGCACCTCCAGGGCCCCCGCCATGGGACGGGTGTTCAAATATCGAGGTCCCCTGGATCTCCTACCTAAACCTGACCGAGGGCACCCCCGACCTGGGGTGTTCATATGAGGTCCTTTCCCTAGAAGACCTAACCGAGGGCACCCCAGACCTAGACGGTGTCAAATAACAGGTCCCCTTGTTTCCTAGAAGACCACCGAGGGCACCCGACCATCCGAGTGTTCAATGAGGTCCTGTTTTCCCGGAAGACCTGACGAGGGCACCCAGGGGTGTTCAATAAAGGTCCCCCTTCCCTCCGGAAGACCTGACAGGAGGGCACCCCCGACTCGGGTGTCAAATATAGGTCCACCCTGCTGATCTTCTCGGAAGACCTAGACGGAGGGCACCCGACCTTCGGGGTGTAATAGAGCCCCCTATCTTCCTACCCGGAAGACCTCAAAGGCACCCCGACTCCGAGGCGGGGTGTTCAAATAATGAGTCCACCCTCGTCTCCCGGAAGACCTAGACCGAGGGCCCCCCACCTGCGGGTGTTCAAATCAATCGAGGTACCCTCGCTGATCTTCCTCCGGAAGACCTCGACCCAGGGCACCCCCGCCATCGCGACGGTGTTCAAATCAATCGAGGTCCCTGCTTCTTCCTCCCGGAAGACCTGACCCGAGGGCACCCCCCGCTCGCGGCGGGTGTCAATCAATCGAGGTCCCCTCGCTGTCTTCCTCAAGACCTCCTCCCGAGGGCACCCGACCTTCCGGACCGGGTGTAAATCAATCGAGGTCCCCTCGCGTCTTCCCCCGTAAGACACCTCGGCGGGAAAACACCTGCTCTCTCCTCCCCCGCTGGGGACTCCTCCCCTCGCTGGAGGGACTGTGATGACATGACCGTTCGGCATTGAGTCCCGAGAAAAGCATCCTACCGCGATGCTTTGTTCATCATCCGATCGGCATGTCATCCGAAGAAGGAGCTCTGGGACACTCCCTCGGACCACCTCCCGAAGCTCTCGGATCACTCCCGAGGCCTTCCCCTGGGGCGCACTCAGGCATTACTTCCCAAGAAAGCAAAGCATGAAGCCACTCGGCAACAAAGGCCACCTGCCCGGAAAGCCACTCGGGCCCACAAAGGCCCCCAGAGGCAACAGCTCCTAGGTGACTAGGTCCATGAGGCCCGGTAGGGGTACCTGGGACAACTCCCCCTTGAACCCTAGTCCCTTCTTAAATACCTCACTCCACAAGTGAAAGTAAGTTCATCTCTCCCACCAAAATACTTACTTGCCTCTAAGACTTTCCTTCCTTTCCTCCTTCACTGACTTAAGCTCAGGCTGCCGGCACCCACCTGCCCAAGTTTACTTTCCTTCCTATCAGGTACATCTGTCCCCGGAACCACCCTGGGCAGCACCTTCTTGCATCAACTGCCCAAGTTGAGCCATGTCGCCCAAGATACATAGATATAAACACAATGTTTGGAGATTTCTTAGGAACTGAAGAGATGAAGGTAGCAATGGGATACGCACAGGGACGGATCCAAGAATTTAAAATGAAGGGAGTTGCATGGGTGGGACTGGGTGTTGGGGGGCTACAATGTAAATATAAGAGGATTAATGGGTTTTTATTCATACAAAATACAAGAACACCAAAAAAAAAGACCTGGACTGAAGCCAGGGCCGGCCCTATCTAAATTGGGGCCCAAAGCATGAAAAATTTGGGGGCCTTATACAATAAAATTTGGGCTAAAAATCACTTAGAGTTTCATATATGAAGCTAAAAACGAAATTTGGGGGCCTTATACAACAAAATTTGGGCTGAAAAAAACACTTGGGCTACTACATATATATGGCTAAAATCAAATTCGGAGGCCCTTTTCACATGGGGGCCCAACGTCTGGGATTTGTTTGCTAAAGGGAAGGGTCGGCCCTGGCTAAAGCCCACTTAGCCTTCTTACTGGATACGCAGATTAGATTAGTTAAATCCTACACTTTAAGTTAATTCATTTCTTCAAATAAATTGTGTGGGATTTCTAACAAGTCACGTTTACCCCACAAGATGGGATATATGGTTCTAGTCTTAGGCTCTGTTTGCCTGCTTTCGCGAAAGTAATTATGACCCGAAAGTGCTTTCGCGAAAGTTTTTGACTAGAAAACATACTATTGCACTAGTTTTGGAGACAAAAAAGTCCAGTTTATTGTGAGCCGCAAGATATCAGTTAAAAGACATCCAAAGGCCAATATTGCACACCCTCAACATTTGTGGGCCTTGCGGGAAAGTTCATTAGAAGAGAACTCAGTAGTCTTCTCTACCTCTTCGCGCCGGCGTCTCTCCTCTACCGAGACGACGATAAAAGCTTGATGAAATTCCGGTAAACCGTGAAATCTACTCGTGATTTTCCTCCAATTTTACCGTCCCTACCCAGGTAATTTCAACCAAGCCACCAATTTCTTTTATTTAGCAATTGGAAATTTGGGATAAATTGAATATAAAAGGGTGATTTGCAGTGAAGAGTAAAAAATCGCTGCCTTACTGAGCGGAAAATGTGGAGGCGAGTGGTGGTATCGCCGCCATCAGCTCAGCTACAAACCCTTTTTGCCTCAGCCGCAAAGCTCGGCTTTCGACCACTCATATTCTCACCATCTTCCGGCGCCGCCTTCACTTCTTCCAGTGCGTCTGCATTCGCTATCAGTCCCGACCAGGAGGAAGTTGAGTCCGAGCATCAGGTTAACACCAACTTTTAATTCCGCCACCATTTCTGCATTTTTTTTTAGTTGAGTTTCCAAGATATGAAATTTTTTTTAAATTTTTGGGCTACTTAGTTATTTTTACTTCATTAATATGTTTATATAGCCAAGGAATAATGCACCTGAGCTGAGTAGAGGTTATAGTGGATATTATTGTCAGAATGATGGGCAGTTGGAACAAAAACTGAATGGGGCTTGTGCAGATGGTTCAAGGGATTCCCAAGTGAGCTCAAATCGATATAATCAGAGTTACAATGAATATCGGAATGACCCAGTTCAGCAAGCTGGAAATCGTAGTGGGTATCATGGCCATGAAAATGGAGCGTTACAGCATGACACGAAGATGGATGGGAGGCATTTAGGAAATGAAGGGTTAGGGAATCCATATGGCTCTGGGCAGGAGGGACCAATAGATATGAGACAGAACCGAGATGGTTTCGATTCACAATGCAATTCAGGGTTTCAGGGAAGCCTAGATCACCATCATATGCAAAGTTATGCACAATATCAGCAAAATACTGATGGCTATTCTGAAATGCGTCATCAGAATCCTAGTTATGGCCCTTATCAGCAAAACCTTAGTTATGCCCAGTATCAGCAAAGCCCTAGTTATGGGCAATATCAGCAGAACCCTAGTTATGGGCAATATCAGCAGAAGCCCTAGTTACGGGCAATATCAGCACAGCCCTAGTAGTGGGCAATATCAGCAAATTCCTAGTAATGGGCAATATCAGACAAATCCAGATACTTTTGAAAATAAGATAGTGGCTTCCCAAGTAGCAAGTGAGTCCAAATCTGAAGGACAGCTCGTTGAGGCTTCTGAAAGTAGCCCTTCTAGTAGTCCTGAAGAGTTGGAACGTTTTTGCAAGGAGGGAAAAGTTAAAGAGGCTATGGAGATATTGGGTCTACTCGAGAAGCAGCATGTTCATGTGGACTTGGATCTGTATCTACAGTTAATGCAGGCATGCGGTGAGGCTAAGGCTCTAGAAGAAGCAAAGGTTCTTCATGAAAAAATTACAAATTTACCGTCTCCTTTGAAAGTGAGCACCTACAACAAAATTTTGAAGATGTTTTCTAAATGTGGTTCTATGGAAAGCGCATTTATGGTTTTCAATGAGATGCCGAAGCGCAATTTGACTTCTTGGGACATTATGATAACATGGCTTGCCAAGAATGGTCTTGGGGAAGATGCTATTGATCTGTTTACCCAGTTCAAGAAAGCAGGCCTCAAACCTGATGGCCAAATGTTTATTGGGGTTTTCCATGCTTGTAGTGTCTTGGGAGACATTGATGAAGGATTGCTGCATCTTGAATCAATGAGGAAAGACTATGGCATTATTCCCGATATTGGAAATTATGTAAGTGTAGTAGATATGCTAGGAAGTACTGGCTACGTGGATGAAGCTTTGGAGTTCATTGAGAAGATGCCATTGGAACCTAATGTTGATGTCTGGAAAACCTTGATGAACCACTGCAGAATTCAGGGGCACTTGGAGCTCGGGGACCGGTGTGCTGAGCTGGTTGAGCAGCTAGATCCGTCCTGCTTAAATGAGCAATCAAAGGCGGGCCTTGTTCCTGTAAAAGATTCAGACCTTGTGAAGGAGAAAGAAAAGAAAAAATTAGCATCACAAAACCTTTTAGAAGCCAGGGGCAGAGTCCATGAATATAGAGCTGGAGATACATCTCATCCTGAAAATGATAAGATTTATGCTCAACTTAGGAGTTTAAGGGAACAAATGAAGGAGGCTGGTTACATTCCAGAGACTAGATTCGTCTTACATGACATAGATCAGGAAGGTAAGGAAGATGCGCTGCTTGCCCATAGTGAGAGACTTGCTGCTGCTTATGGCTTCCTCACAAGCCCAGCTCGTTCAACTATTAGGGTGATCAAGAATCTTCGTGTATGTGGTGATTGCCATAATGCATTGAAGATCATTTCGAAAATTGTAGGCAGGGAACTCATCATGCGAGATGCTAAGAGGTTCCACCATTTCAAAGATGGAGTGTGCTCATGCCGAGATTATTGGTGAACAAAATGAAACTTGATTTATTGTTTATCTCTGATGCTATTTACCTCTTAACTTTTGTAAACAAAAATTCAAACTTTTATAATTTTGGTACGAATGCAGCTTTGGAAGATAATATTGCCTATGATGCAATGTATTTGATAGTAATCTCTAACTTTAAGACCACATTATCTTAGCAAGAACTTCTGACTAGATGAGATTATTGAAAGGAAAAATATCGTTATGTTGCTTTTCTGATCCAAGGCACTTAAATATGGATTGCAGTGGAATTGTATGGAACTGCTAAATCTACCTGTCTTCTCACTGAAGTGAGTTTATTGAAGCAAATATGGTGAGTTATTTTTCTTGGTTTTCTTGACACTTGATGTATTTTATAGTATGGGAGCTAACCTGGAGCTGTAAATATAATCATGTACGGTAATGAATAAACAACAGAAATTGGACTATGACATGTATTTTATAGTATGGGAGCCGTCCTGGAGATGTAAATATAATCATGTACGGTAATGAATAAGCAAAAAGAAATTGGACTATGACTCTTTTTGCTGCATTTCTGGTGCCATGTCTGAAGGGGTGATGAAATGCCAGAGCCAACCCATGCCCATAGGGAAGCTCGAAATTGCTGATATGCTTTTTAGAATTACTTGAATGAAAGCTATTTAACCTGCCATTTTAGTTTAGCAGAAGATACATATCAGAGCATCACATTTGCCAGTGGCTTGCAGGCATTCCAGAAATTACAGTTTTGCATTGGATGTATTCTTGGACATGCAATTTTTGCAAACTTTTTGTAAGGTGCTGATGTAGCATGTTGAAAATTCATATTTAGAGCAGAGGTCTTTGTTTAAATTTGATTTATGAATACTGATGCTCAGACAACAAAAACGTGCAGATATGTTATGTAATTTGGGGTGATATGTTGTATATTGACTTGTTTTATTCAATGCTGCTTGTTTATCTTTGAGCGTTGTAGCTTATGACTTGTTTCTGGCGAAACTAGAAAGAAAGTAGCGTGCCATGCCACTGGCACATTTGTGTGTTATATCTTTGATGACTGTTTTCGAGTCCTCTCCTTTAAAAATTATGTTATGAGGATTCCAGGATAATTTCACAGATCTTTCTCTAAACATTTTTGGCATTGTTTGGTAGTCATTTTTGTTTTTGCTTTTGCTTTTGCTTTTGCATTTCCTTTTCTATTTGAGAAATAAGGCATTTCAAGCAAAAAAATAAAGAAAGAGGTGTAAAGATTACATAGAAGCTCAGGAAGATCAATGCAACTGTTCATTCTTTCAGCCTGGAAGTAACTGGAGCTGTCTAGTAGCTTTTTCACATGGCATTTTTGGCAGTTTGCACTTAAAAAATAAAAATGAAAAAATGAATATGGCATTTCCAATATTTGAAAATGCATCTAATGGTATAATAGTAAAATATTTTCGGAAACCAAATACGATGAAAATGTTGTTATCTCTTGAATTGTCTGGCTCATCATTTTGTATGATTCCACTTACTCTTTTCCTACTTGAAAGATGTCAAGAGAAACATTTGGTGTTAACTGAAGAACTCTTCTCCGTTTTAGGCTCCGTTTTACAGGCTGATGGTTTTGGCCAGTGCATATTTTTCGTAAAATAGTGCAGCCCCAGCTCCGGTGCCTAATTCTCCAACGCCACCGCTCTGCTACCAATCGACGGTTGTGGGTTTACAGAACTCTACTTGGAAGATAGCTTCATCGTTTAGTCCATGACGTTGTTGCTGCGTCGAATCACTCAATCTCTACTTCCCAAACCCACCAATCAGAGAACGCACCGCCTCATCCACACACGCTCCTCGCCAAACGACGTCGTCAAATCCATCCGCGACGCCTTGAGAGCACGTTGCAATTGGGACACCCTGACCGCCAGATTCGGAGCCGTCAAATTTGACGGCGGCGTCGTCGAGAGCGTGCTGTTAGAATTGAAAGAACCCACCGATGCGAAACGGGCTCTGGGTTTTTTCCACTGGGCAGCTCACCGTAGAAGATTCGAACATGGGGTTTCGTCATACTCCATAGCCATTCACATTCTAGCCAAAGCCAGGTTGCTCATGGACGCCAGAGCTCTGATTGAATCGGCTGTGAAGAAAAATGATGGAAATTCTTCGAAATTTTTGGTTGTCGATTCGTTGCTTGATAGCTACGAGGTGACTGATTCGAACCCATTCGTGTTTGATCTGTTAGTTCAGGTTTACGCTAAGATGAGAATGTTTGAGATTGGTTTTGATGTTTGTTGCTATTTAGGGGAACATGGGTTGCCTTTGAGTCTTATAAGTTACAACACTTTGCTTCATGTGGTTCAGAAATCTGAGCAAACTGCTTTGGTTTGGAAGATTTACGAGCATATGATCGAAAAAAGGCGGTATCCGAATGAGGAGACGATTAAAATCTTGGTTGATGCTTTGTGCAAGGAAGGGGAGCTGAGGAAGTATGTTGACATGTTGGAGAGGATTCATGGGAAGAAATGCTCTCCCTCTGTGATTACGAATACGAGTTTGGTTTTTCGGATTTTGGAAGAGGGTAGAGTTGATGAAGGTATCGTGTTGCTGAAGAGAATGTTGCAGAAGAATATGGTTCTAGATACAGTTGCTTACTCGTTGATTGTTTATGCTAAAGTT
Source organism: Spiraea crenata (assembly GCA_033992175.1). Taxonomy (NCBI): domain Eukaryota; kingdom Viridiplantae; phylum Streptophyta; class Magnoliopsida; order Rosales; family Rosaceae; genus Spiraea; species Spiraea crenata. The sequence goes on along the minus strand of JAVBHV010000010.1, from coordinate 649,672 downwards.
AAACTTGGAGATGTAAGCTCTGGATGGAAGGTGTATGAAGAAATGCTCAAGAGAGGTTTCCAAGCAAACCCTTTTGTGTATACTTTGTTTATAGGAGCGCACTGTGAAGGAGGACGAATTGAAGAAGCACAATGCATGATGCATGAGATGGAAAATACGGATTTGAAGCCATACGATGAGAGCTTCAATCTTCTTATTGAGGGGTGTGCTAAAGCCGGAAGAGTGGAAGGAAGCGTGACTTACTTGAAGAAGATGATGGACAGCGGGTTCATACCTAGTTGTTCGGCCTTCAATGCGATGGTTGGGAAGTTATGTGAAATTGGGGATCCAGAGCAAGCAAATGTAATGTTAACAACACTGTTGGATAAAGGGTTCTTGCCCGATGAAAGCACGTACTCTCATCTGATTGACGGGTATGAAAGGAAAGGCGAGATGCAGGAAGTTGTCAAGCTCTATTATGAAATGAAATCCAGGAAACTTTCTCCCGGGATATATGAGAAATTGATCAGTAGCCCGAAATTACTGTATATATGAGAAATTGATTGCCAAGCACATTGAGAAGGGCAATACGGAAAGGGCCCTTCACCTCCACTCTGAAATGGTTTCGAAGGATTAAAATCTGATTGCTCTGCTTTTAGATAACCAAAACTGCTCGTGTCTTTTATCATCTTTAAGATAAATAGACCAAATGTGTTACGGGTACGTATAGAAACACTTGTAGTTCTTCCTGATCAAGAAATAGACCAAATGTTTTATGTTTCCGGGTCTCGATGGTAGCTGAGGGGAATGGTTGAAGTTGAACTAGGTGGTTTCCATTAAGTAGACCTTGAAGTTTTTGATTGGCGCTGAACAAATTTCTGCTAATTGGAGCTTATGGAACCTTTTGCAGTGCAGCTCAGCATTTGAAAATCATTGAAACAATTTGCTTAGAAGTGTTTGTGAAAATCCCTCTACGCAGAGGCAGATTCAGGATTTCTCCCAGAGGGTTCTGAAATTATAGTACCTTTCATATCTTTACAAAACAGATGAAGGATAATGTTTGGCTGGTAAAATGATTCTCAAGTCGCTCAGTGAAAGGAGCGAAGAAGGAATGTTCCATTGCTTTGGTTGCTGGATATGTAAATCCACTTTCCGGATATAACCGGATTGCAGAAAGAATGGTACTTCTCCAGAGGAAAGGCCTCAAATCAAGGATGCCATACTAACCAAACAAAACACAACACCCATACCAATTAATCAAATAAACAAAAGTACCTTTATCAACTAATCAAGAGACGATACTTGTACCAATAAACCAAAACTAGACCTTCCCGAAGTAATCAAAACACAAAACTCATCCTGTTCGCGTATTTAATCAAACACCTGGGAGCTTTTGGAATGACCCCCTTTAGCACCCTATAAGAATCTCGAGAGGAAGCGCAACATTGACTATTATAAACTTCAGGCAAGTATGATTTCACAAACTTTAGAAACTGTTTTCAAATTTGGGAATTCAGTTCAAGTTTCTGAAAATTATTCTGAGATGGAAAATCAAACGGAATCTAAAATTTCTCTGAGGAGGCGGTTCCAAACATCAAGATGAACTACAACTAGGAAGAGAGCCAGAAGCATAAGAAAAGTTTTCTACTGGTACATCCCACTAAGCCAACCAACCAGTATTTGGGTCTCCACGCTCATTTATTTTACAAACAAAACAGAAGCTCATTTATTCTGGTGGAACACATATCTGCCCTGCAACACAAGGATGACTATTAGTTCAAGAAATGAAATATTTGGATACTCGCAATTGGATTCCCTTGACTCCATGATTTCATAACCACAATCTTACAAATAGAAAGCATCCAAAAATAGTGAGATATGGATATGGTATGTTTGAACTTTGAACCCAACTTGAACATGAACAGATCTTTTAATTACCAAATAGGACTTCATAATTCAGTGGAATAAATAAAAAAAAATTCTTTACTCAAAGAAACACTACTGGCGTCCTTAAGAAGCAGCTTAAAGGTGCATTTTTCAACAGAAATTTCAGGTAACTATGGTTTTGACAAACCGCTACTATTAAAACTTTATAAAGCCAAACATAAAGAAAAACTAAGAAGAGAGTTTTAAATAATGCCAGATTCATGACACACGACACCAGGGGAATGAAGATGAAAAGCCCATATGAAATCTGGCTTGGCTTACTGTTTTGTTCACTAGCAAATAAAACGAGCATCCATGCTATTCTTCAATACTTCCACGGCTAAAAGAAACTATAATGCAAGTGCAAAACCAAAGTCGTTGTTAATAAGAAGTATGAGAAATCATTTGGTTATGTAATATCAGTTCCTTATCCCTAACATGCTTGTATTCTGTTAAAAGCAAAGGACAGACAAAAAGAGAAGGACAAAAGCTCTGATCAAAGTCACTTGTTCCCACACTTTCCAGTTGAACCCTAGAATCAGCAGATAAGAAACAAAGCGCCATCAACCAATAAACTATTGAAACCTTGTACAGTAATACATACTATCAGAACAAATCTGACCAAACAAGAAAGTAAAGAAAGAGATTGAATGGAGTGAGTTCTATACCTCTCCTATCTTGATTCTTCTCATACCACATGTTCTTGATCAATGCTGTGATAGTAATTGGGTGAAATAAGGCTCTCCAAGTAGATCCCAACGGAAGTAACTTCAGGAATTTCAGAAATCAATAGAGTGCGAAAGCATTCATCCTTGAAATTGTACATACTCAACTTCTCTCTGAAGACCAGCAGATCAAGATTTTTCTTCCAAAAACCTGAATGATATAAATTAGAATATGGAATGGAGATCTTTATTTTAGTCCAAGACTGCCTCATTCCATATTCCTTCATGATCCAAAATTCATAATGAATTTTTTCAACCCCATTATATGTTAAACACAGGTATTCCCTTGAGACCCCCAACAGAGAAGGTCCAAAATCATTGGAACATTCAAGTGGCAGTGGAATTTCCCGAGCCTCCTCCTCTGCCAAAAGGAAAGATATAATCATGCGTTCCTCCCTGATGTTTTCCATTAGCCAATGAAGACCTCCATTGATCAGAACCCCCTGAGCAGTAAATGCCCCTGTGTAGGGAAGTGGACATTGAACCACTTGCCAAGAATCAGTTTTCAACGAATAGACACTAAACATAAACCCATCCTCACAAAATAGTTGACAGACCACCTTGTAATCATCAGTGGATTGATCATATCCAAACCCCATATGGTGCATACTCTCTGGACCTTCTGGCAGTTTCTTGGATTCCCCAGTAGCTGGGTTAACCAGATATAATTCATGTGACCATTTTGGTCCATATAACTTGCACACCAACAAGCCATTGCAGTAAAATAGGCCCTCCACCACATCACATGGCAACTCATCACTCTTCACCAAGTCGACCTCAGGGACTACTAAATCATCAATATCATGATCATGACTAAGAAATGCATCATCGGGATCCGGAATCAACTGATCAAGGTCCACAGAGTGAATGGAATAAGCATCCAGCCCACAAAACATAAGTCTTCGTCTTTGGTAAAATACATCCTCATTATCCAAGGCTCTTTGGAAATGTAATTTCACAAAATCACGATCAGAAATGACAGAATTCCAAGGATTAGATACACACCTGAAGCGGCATAAGGACTTGACCGGTAGCCATGAAAGAATTCCAATTATGATGTCTATCGGGAGTTTAACGTTCCTTTCGTCCTTCAGAAACTGCTCCAGCATCTTCTTGCGCAGCTTCGTGCTCTCTGGACCCATACTAGGGTTTTGCATGACTGATAAAGGGAAAATAGATATTCCCTGAAATCCCTTGTCTACGATATAATCTTCCCCAAAACTGAATTATAGATCTGACACTGAGTGGACTAGTTCACATACGGCTTTATGTAAAATGGACTTGGCCTACACTGATGATTTTTAATTGGGTTTGCAGTTGGATCAAACTTGGAAGAACTAGGGGTCCGCATCCATTCCGGTCCAACATATTCTGAAGAATCCATATTTAATCCACTTTGGGTTTGCGCCAATCCAATAAAGTAAAAAAGTCCAGAAAGTCATATCCAATCCAATTGTATAAGGTCAGTCGAATTCATCACACTTTTGAAATGACAATGTAACAGAAGACATAAACTAAATAATATGTATCCTTCTTGGAAAGCAATTGAAAAGGAATATTTTTAATTAGGTGTCTGGTTATAGACTTTTTTTGGTTAAACATTTTGCTTTTTGAAATTTTTTGCTTAAAATTTCTTAAAATCTGGTGCCACATAAAATATGTTTCCCCTTCTATACAAAAAAAAAAAAAACAGAAAATGCAACTTTTTAATTGCACGTAAAACTAATTCATCATGATCCATACAGTATACAAATGAGAAATCCCATAATTGTTCGGATTCAAATCTTCCAGTTTATATCTACTTCTCACTAGTCAAAAGAGTTAAACATGAAGAAAAAAAATGGATGTCAGAACAAGTCATTTTTTCAAGACATTAGGGGTAACAACAATCTGTCAGAACATATCCATGGGTACTTTAAAACAAAAGTAACAAAACTCATGGCAACAATTAAAACAAATGCACCATAAGACAAAATATTCCTACACAAAATCAATCTACCCAGATAACTATAAGTACATATATACAAGCATACCGTTGAAGTCAAGTGTCCATATAATCCAATATTATATTTCTAAAAACTAATAAACTGTTATTTTCCTCGGCGAATTGAATATTAGTAATCAAGGATTAGCATGCCCAAAAAATTAAGCCATTCAAACACAAAAAGAAAAGAGAGCAATTTAGAAAACAACAGTCACCTTTGGAAATGAATGAACAACAAAACCTTTTTCAAAAATAGTAAACTAAAAATAACGACATCTAACCATCTGAATTATCAAATGCGGATGTGGAGGGTGATTCCCTTTAGATCATTGCTGCGGTTTCTATTAGGCTCTGGCTCTAACTTAGTTCAGGTCCTAACTTCTCTTGTATCGGTTGATTGTTTTACCTATGTACGTCGTCATGCCAATTGAGTAGGCCACTACAAGGCTCATTATGCTCGTCATGTTTTAGGTTTATGTACTTTGGTTTAAGGAACCACTTGATTTTAGTTGCTATGTTTTCTTAGAGGATTGTACTGCTTTTTGGTCATTGACAAGAATATAGCATTTCTCTTTTAAACCAAAGAACATAAATGTATAAACTAAAATGGAGATTGGGAAGGGAGAATGGTAGTTTTCATAATGATGGGATTATATTTTCCCATCATCCAAATCAAACTGAGATTTTTCTTAACATCCTTGCCACATATAGCAACCACAAAACACAACCAATCAACTCAAACATAGCTAAAAAAACATTAAACGAACAAGATACTGTTCTGAATCATTTCATAGGTGAAAGAGTTTATTAGGATAAAACTATCATGCAAATGCAGCACCAAACTCCTTAAAAATCCAAATAATTTGTTTTATCAACTATCGGTTTATTTTGCTAGCATGAATGCAATTCTGTCCAAGGCAAAAGCTCAACATATTTAAACCATCACCATCAACGAATAAACTATCAGTAGTTCAGTAATAAAATGGACGATAAAAAGAATTCAAAACGAACAAAAACTCTAGAAAGTAATTGAGTGGATCCAGTTTCTTTACCTCTACAATCTCCCATAGCAGGTTAGGGTTAGGGTTCACTTCTTCCTCCGTTAGCTGCTTCGAAATTTTCCGGCGGTGCTTCTTTTTCTCGGCAACCAAACAAGCGTTGCCCATGATCGGAAAGAGAACAAGCGTCCCCTGAAAGCCCTGATCTCCCAAAAGTAAAGTGAGAGTATGACGGTGTGTCGACTTAATTGTGGACTCGATCCTACACTTATGATTCTCAATTGGGTTTGGAGTTGGGCCAAATTTGGGCCTACACAGCCTGGTCTTTTTGACAAAGATATTTTTTGGCTGCCTCATCGACCCTTTTCAGCTTCCCAACTAATACGTGTCATGATGGGAATCGTTTATTTTGTTCACTATCTAGTAAAGATCATCCTTATGAAAAAATAAATCAACTCTGAGATCCTTTGGGTTATTCAATTGCATTAAACATATAGATGGCTCATTTGACGTCTAATTGTACCGTTGATATGTTTCACAAAATTATATAACCAAACGATATCAGAGTTGATTTATTTTTCACAGGGATGATCTTCATTAGATAATAAATAAAATGGACGATTGCGATCATGACATGTATAAGCCTGGAAAGCCTAAATTGTACTTTTAACGGTGGCCTAATGCTAAATTCTAATGATCAAAACATTTTGACACAAAACAAGTAGGGGAGAAATTTTTCATTATGGTTACGGTACAGATCTGCCGCTTTCAGCCAAGGATTTGTAGTGGTGGCGAATGCAAGTTATGGTGGGCGAATCAAGTGTTTAACTACTTGTTAGTTGTACAGTCTATATAAATCATGGTAGCTTTGCGTTCAGATTCACTAACAAGGCCATTTCGAAAGTGAGGTCTACCGATGTTAGGTACCATGATGGCTCTTTATTTCTTTTGTTTTTTTTTTATCAAGGGAACACAATCTATATATGAGAAAGGTTTGGCATTGTGCCAAATAGAAAGATTACATGAGATTACAACACGTAAGAGCATCTCCACCCATGTTGGGTGGATTGCCTTAGGTCTAAGGCAATTTGGAGGCCAACAAATTGTCTTTGTTGCTTCCACCCAACAAAGGCAATTTGGAGGGCAATTTAGAGGGCAAGTATTGCATTTTGTTTATGTGTTAAATTTTTTCTTGTAGTATTTAATTTTTTATTATAGTATTAGAAATATTGTGGTATTTATAGGAAAAATAAAATTTAGGGTATTTTTCTGAAATTTTTTTAAAAAATAATTACAAAGCAACCCAAAAAATAATTGCAAAACAGCCCCAAAAATTATAAAATTACCCCAAATCAAATTTACAAAACAAACCCAAAAAATAAAACAATTACAAAATGACCCCCAAATCAACGGTCCAGATCTGCTCGGGCAGATCAATCTAACGGCCCACAACCCTCAGCGCTAGTGCGTGCTGACGTCAGCACGCACTTACAATTTTTTTTTTTAAAAAAATCTGGGTTTGTCAGCTGCCCGCGTGGGCTTTGTCGGAAGACTGCGTCCGAGACCGCAGTCTCGTCCGACGGCGATTGACGAACTCGGACGCGACATCGCCCCCAAACCCGTCCGATTCCGCTGGCGATTTGGCACCGGTGGAGGTGGCTTTTGCTCTTTCCGTTCGATTCCGCGTCCGATCGAGCGAATCGGACGTCCCGGTGGAGATGCTCTAACGCTCTTAGGTACCATTCAAAACTTCGCAAAGGTGAAAAGAATATCCAATACTCCTACAAACAAATACATTCAAAAGAAAAATAGACACAGATAAAGCTCTTAGGGTGAAACCCGCCAATTCTCCTTATGGCAAAGCTATTAAGAAAAAAAAAATTAGAATCTAGTCAAGCTCCTTATGATTATATGATACAGTGGTATTATTTGTCGGTAGTCTCAAAGGAAAAATTAGCACGCAACTCAATCTACAATCAAATTAAAATTGGACATGAGACAGGTCGTAAACATTAAAAATAGGATTAATGACTCACAAGGATATATAAAAATACCTAATTCTATAATAGGACATACAATTCAAATAAGGACAAACCAATTGGTGGCAGAAGGTCAACTAATAACTCTTCACGCGTCGTAAATCTCACTTTCACGCTCCTCTTCGTCCCCGCCCCTTCTCCTTTCTCTTCTTCCACAATCGCGCCAAACCATCACCAAACCCACCGACGACGACTCGTGGGCAAGGATCAATGAGTGCAGTGGAATTGGCCCTCGCCGAGTGACTGGTCGCGCTACAGGGCGACGAGGATGATCAAGAGACGATGTCAACCAGATCTAGATCGAAAACCCATCAAGAAAAAGCCTTCGTCAGCTTTCGCGCAGTGGAATCGATTCAGTTTGGTCGATGCCAAAACCGACGTGAACCACTGGTCGAACACGGCGAACTCGTTCGCTAACTCGGTGTAGATCGGGGAAGAGGGACAGCGAGCCCGCCGACACCGCTGTCCGAGTCTACTCGGCGTGGCACGACCCAAAACGACAGCGAGACTCGGCGTGGAAGGCCGTGAGTGTGGTGGCCTTTTCGAGCTCGAAATGTTCGACTTGCGGTCTTCGTTGGACAATGTGTGTAGTGTTGATGATTTGACGCAGAGAATGCGGGCTCTATTTGAGCATGGGCAGTTGCAAAGAGATCTTTAATGCCATGAATCAAGTAGCTAAGGTTTGGATTTTGATTCCATTCTTTGTTTGGTTGCTGAGAAAATTTTAGTGCTACTTAAAAAGAAATGGAAATTTAGTTACTAATAGCATTGAATTGAGTTGAGTTTGTGTTAATATCTTCAGAATATTTGATGAAGGGAGGTTGAAGATGAAAGCTCATTGCCCTTTAGTGAGTGATGTTGGACTGAAGGAGAAGGCTACTAGAATCCTCATGAGTTATAATCCGATTTGGCTTCAAATTGGGTTGTACATTGTTTTCGGTGGTGACTCTTTGTTGTCTGATAGAGATGTTAGTTCTGATGAAGAAATCAGATGTTAGTTGAAAGATGTGTAGTTGTAAATTTTCTTCGAATTTGGATCACGTTTTTTTTTTTGGTGAATGAATCGAATGGAGTTTACAAGATTGACAAAATATACATCTATTGTTTGAATTTTGATTTTCCCTGTGATATAACTTTGGTTGAATAAATAAATTTTTTATATTTGTGTTTCTGTTGCATTGCTGTAATTGAAATGAACTGTTTTTGTATGTGATATGAATTGTTTTTGTATGTGACATAAACTGTTTCTGTGTTGGCATGAACTGTTACTGTATTGACATGAACTGTTTCTATGTTTGCATGAACTGTTTCTGTGTTTTTATGAACTATTATTTGGCATAACTATTTCTGTGTTTAATAGAAAGTGTTCATGTAGTTGGCGTAACTGTTTCTGTGTTTAGTAGAAAATGTTTCTGAGAAACAGTTTCTGCAACCCATAAACAGTTTCTGTGTTTTGCAGAACTGTTTCTGTTTTGCAGAAATAATAACTATTTCTGTGTTTTGCAAAAACAATAACTGTTTTTGTCTTACTGTACAAGTGTGGTACTGCACGCGCGTGTGGTAGTGTATACGTGGTACTGTTCACATGGGCATACATCATTGGTCAAATTATTTTTTTATTATACTAATTATTATTTTGTCCTTGTAGGAAAATATTTAAAATACCTGTCTTTGTATAGAATTAAAGTGCTTTTTTTTATCCTTAGGGATCATTGTCCCTTAAAAATATTTGGACAGTGACAACTATGGAGGACAAGAGAACTAAAAATCCATTAAGTAAAATATCGTAATTACTTTAAATAGAATTGTGCCACGCGTCATAGATAATTTTGTACGTGAACTCCAAAATGAGCTCTGAAGGTGCATATATAGAGCACTAGTCACATTAATGAACTCCACTAATTAATATCAGTACATTTGGTCAACTATAGACAGAGAAATTTGCTTAACGAGTGCTTAGAAATGCAATGTGAGGGTACCTTCATTCATTTCCCCCTTATATTGCATTTCCCAAATCTTCTGTCGACTCTGCCGAAAAACGTGTTATTTGATTGATGCATGTCCACTTCATTGTTGCGGGCCGGCACAGGCTCTAAAATTATTATCTTGACATAGCCTTGATTCATTCAAAATAAAACTGGACAATTCAAAGATAATCAACTTTCAATTGTCAAAATTTACATTCGAATCGAATCTTTAATGATATTTTCCTCAAAACTACTCGTACACATGTCCGTTGAAATTCAGCTATCATTTGATGTCAAAAAGTTAAGGGCAAATTACAATTTTGTACTCTGTGGTTTGGGTTAAATTTCAAAATGATACCTGTACTTTTTTTTCTTGCATTTTAGTACCCTGTACTTTCAAATCCTTACAATTGTGTTCCACCCTTTGTAAAATCGTCAATTTTTTGTAATTCAGTGATGATGTGGACTATATGGAGCCCACATATTCACTCTTCCCTGTCATCTGTGATCTACAACGGGTAATAAAAGTACATCGATTCATCTCTGGACAGTCAAAAATTGACGATTCTACAAGCAGTGGAACACAATTGCAAGGATTAAAAGTACATGGTACTAAAATGCAAGAAAAAAAAAGTATATGTATCATTTTGAAATTTGACCCAAATCACAGGGTACGAAATTATAATTTACCCAAAAGCTAATCATAGTTGTGGATATATTAATTAGAAAATGATTTACCATCAGCAAAGGAAAAGGGAATTATGTTCATCAAAGAAAAGTTTCAATGGGTATAAACATAGAGAAAATGTACCTTACTATACAAACACTGACGGGGGAGAATTGCAGACATCATTGTTTATCTCTGATAAGGATAAGCGAGAACGTGTGGTAGAGGGAAGCCCTGCAGGGGCGACCTGAGAACACGTGGAATGCAACAAACACCACAACTCTTGGAATCGAATGTGCAAATACATGTGTTCCCATGTCGCTCCTGTGGGACTCCTCTGCCCTTGAGCTTATGACTTATGCGGAGAATTTGGTGATGCCCAAGTGTTTGAGTCATCTAATTTATATGCTTAATTGAGTACTTCACTAAATTATACTTGTACAGTTGTACTACACCGCAGTACACGTGAGAAAACTAAGATGCAATTGTGGGGTTAGTACGACTTTGTACTTCCTAAATAATTGCATTTGCTATTTGTACTACAAATCTGTCGAGAACCAAAGGATATTTCCCATGAAGATTGCCAAAATCATGTGAACTGTATTTCAAGACAAGAATATAATATAACATTCATTCATGTACTGAAACTCCTTCACAGTACAATGAAATAGGAAATTCAACTCAAGCCGAGTGACAAATCAATGCCGTCGTTGTGCTCCTCTGCATCGTCATATTCCTTTACACCATTGACTACATTACTTGGATTTACTGATCCCACTTCATCATTTCCCGGAAGACAATCAATATTTTCAGCCGGCAATCTGATCAGCGTAATAGGTTGCAACGGCACCACGATTATAATTTTTTTTTTTTTTTTTAAAAAAAAAAAACTCAAGCCCATCATTACTGATAAATTATATATGAAATAAATAAACAAAATCAAACAAAATGAATCAATTAAAGCTTAAGTGACAAATCAATGTTGTCGTCGTGCTCCTCTGCATTGTCAATTTCCTTTCACTTATTGCCCAACTTGCCCCTTACCATTCACTTTGAGATATTTTACCCTTTACAACTCTATTAGTATTCCATCTGCCACATGTAACTCATTTTTTGTGAATTTTTACCCTTTACTGAATGATATGTCCACGTCAGCAAATATAGATCCTACATGTATACGCATCAGCAAAAAAAATTATATATATTTTAAAATTTATGTTTTAATAATTTTTAAATTTTTTTTACACATATAAACAATTTGCTTATATTCCAAATTTGTGTACCAAAACAATTCATGTGCATCCCATCATAAAAAAAACCTACATATCCACTTGATCATTGACCTTAGCATATACTTCTCTACTTAAAAATCAAAAATGCACAAAACATTAAACAATTTATGAAACAAAAAGCTAGCAAAAAAAACATAGGCTCCATGTTCTAGCCGGATTGCACTCTATTGGTTTGTTGGGAGCTTTTAATGCATGCTTTTTTTCACTTGTTTCTTTCTCTGTACTTGTGAACCGTTGGTACTAGGGACATAACTCCTCAATTGCATTTGATTACCCTCTGCATTACTTCCACTTGTAGCTTCAGCCATGTTAGGATCATTAGGCTTCTTTTGCCTTCGGGGCTTATCTCATCCTTCTAACAAAAACAAGAAGTTAGCTGATAACAAAAGGCAAGCAAAAAGAGTAGAAATTCAACAAATTACATAACATCTTACATAGATGAAGAAATAATTTTTTTTTTTAATTTAACGAAAAATGAGGTAAAAATTCAAAAAATATGAGTTGTATGGGACAGATGAGACATAAATAAAATTGCATGAGGTAAAATGTCTTTGAAAATGAGTTGCATTACTTGGATTTACTTTACACCATTGGCTACATTACTTGGATTTACCGATGCCACTAAATCGTTTCCCCGATAACGATCAATATTTCCAACCGGCAATTTGATCAGTGTACTAGATTGCGCCGACACCACGGTTATGATGGTTCGATGAATATGCTCGTGTTGTTGATGCACCAGAAACTGAGACTGCGGATGGACTACATGCACTCCATCCATTTAATGTATGTGAATTGTCGAATCCGGGACCACATGCAACACCCAACCCGGCACATCAAGGGCATGTTTATTAACTCGGAATCGGAATGGGCAGGAATCAGAATGGGTCGGAATCGGAATCAGTCATTCCATTCCAGTATTTATTAACTGTCTGGAATCATTCTCCGGAATCAGAATTAGTGTAATATGATTACCAAAATACTTTTGTAAAGATAAAATATTATTAAGATAAATTCAATTTTGATATATAATAAAACACTATTAAGCTTTATTCTACATTATTATTTTTAACTATGTCTATAATTCTAATTACAATTGGAGTAATTATCCAATCTTACGAAGTTTAATAATATTTGCTAAGAAAAATTAACAAACAAGCACTACGCCAAAAAAGCCCTAAGACGACGGAGAAAATCCGTCGTCTTAGAGGGTAAAAAAACTGTCGTCTTGTAGGCTGACGTCTATTGAACATCATACCACGACGGAGTTTCTCCGTCGTTATATAGTATATTAGACGACGGATATTTATTAAAACCGTCGTTAAATGTAGTACATATAACGACATAATTAGTTTTTTTCCGTCGTCGTTATAGATTTTTAACGACAGTTTTAGCACATATCTGTCGTTTTAAAGCTATCCCAACGACATATTCTGTACATTTATGTCGTTGAAGATTGTCAAATTACGACAGAATTAGCTTTTTCTGTCGTTATTATAGATTTTTAACGACAGTTTTTGTATTCATATGTCGTAAAAAACCTAATCCAAAGACTTTTTGCACATTTGTTATCCAAAAACCAAATATGCACATTCCTAGTCTAAAACATGTACGAATAGTCCATTCCATTCAACCAAAATATATGAATTACAATACCATAACATTGTCATTACATAAACCACCATATAAGTTGCATTTAATTCAATGACAGTACCAAAACGGACAACATGCCTAAATTATATAAATTGTTTCTAACTAATCTAGAATTCCCCACAAAAAGCCACTTCAATTGCCTCCACTTCAATCATCTTCACTCATCATCATCGAGAAGGTTATCCGCTGCCACATACAGAAATACAATGAACTAAAGTGAGATGAAACATGTTGAACCCAGTGAAGGATGAGGAGATCATGAGTGATAGAGATACATTACTATAACTTAATCTGAATAGGCAATACAAAAGGACAGTCAAAATAGGGTACTATCCCATAAACCATCACAAATGTAGTAAATATCATGCTCATCATAATTGAAGACTCGGATCAATGCAAACACCAAAAAAACCAGATTCATTTTGTTAGAAAATTTGCCTTAAAACATAAGGGTAAATATTGCCAATCCTTCTGATGGTTAATCTAGGACATACCAAATTGAGCCAACCAAATCTGCAGTTTGTAAAAACTTTAATATCGAAGTTGTTCCCAATTCGAGGGTACAGCTCCATGCCCTACAAATATAGAAGAGCAATTAGAGATCCAAACTTGGGACAGAAGGATACACCAGCAAAAAATGCAGATGCTATATTAGAAAATAAATAAGAGGGTTTAGGGAATCACATAACTAAGGTAATGAATGTCAGATAATTCATAGTAGATCTTAAACTGGATGTATTGGCTATCTTCCCAACAGACTTGCCATTTGGGCAAGCCTTATTGATGAGTGTTGACCCCACCATGAGTGACCAAGACTACTGGCTCACCTGCAATTGAAAGAAACCAGGATATAAACAAACAGATTGCTACATGTGTCACTCTTGATCTATATTTGCATCATTGTTCTGGCCGAGCTAGGTTTTGAGAGGCAAAAGACAGACTTAGTTGTGCAGTGCAGTGCAGATTACACACACAATATTAGTTGTAGTTTTACACCCCATTTATTTGGTTCTTTTCATAAATAGATACTTGCAGTTGCATGAAATGCTCAATAGGAACACAAATTAAACCAGCTATCAAACAAAGAAGTTGAACATTTGCTATCAACTAGTTCAAGATATCAGCATCCCTACTCAGCAAACAACTAACAAAAACTAAGTCCGCAACACAATGCATAACAAAAGCAAACTAACTTTGTCAAAATGCATGAGTACAGAATCATCTAACTTTTTCTAGTTACAAAGCACAATTAGTGTCAACAGAAAAGTAAGTTCACTCACCAGGAGAGTTGTTCAAAGCCACTCAGCTACAAGCACAAGGAAGATACTCAGATGCTTTTTCAGGTCTTTCCATATAAAATCTATGATGCCAGTAGATTGTAACTGTGTCCTAAAACTTGAAATTGTCATATATCAAAAATAAAAACCCTGTAACTATAATCACATTTCGTTATAGCTTGTAACTATGTCCCAAAACTTGCAATAGTCATAGATCAAAATGAAAACACAAAGGATTTCACCTGTCAATTTTCCTTTGGCTCACAAGACTCTGAATAACGAAAGGTATACAAATCATAAGTCCAAACTGTACAACGATGAGATTATGATCAGTTTGAAACTAATAATCAGCCAAACGGAAACTCGACAGATAAAATAAAACGTAAATCAGGTTAGCAAATGAATGAACTCACCAACCACATCATTTGATTAACTCTATATAGGGAAAAACTATTTCAGTAAAGTTTAATGACAATAAGCTATCAGGATATGCACATATGCATTCATTCAAGAGATACACATGTACTCACTCAAGATTACAACAAGATAGTAACAAGTTTAGCCTTATTCACTGCTAGATAAGAGGTCAAATTTCATACTCTAAACCACAAAGTACTATGATTAACTCTGAAGTCTGTAGGACCAACATCATCATTCGAATTCTGAATTTCTGAACTAAATTTTAATGTGATATCAAACTCAACACTAAGCATCCAAGTTGTCTCAAAACACAACTTGAGAAAGAGATAAACTCTTTACATTATCCAGAAGCAAAACAAACAAAAAGATAAACCCTTATTACTCAATTCAAACCCAAAATACAAGAACCCAACCCTAAATTCAACCGAAAAACCCATGAATCGAAACTTATATACCCTAATTACTCAATTTGAACCCAAAATACGAGAACCCAACCCCAAATTCAACCGAAAAACCCTCAGTGTTCAATACGAAAACCTAGACCAATTCCAGACCCTCAATGTTCAATACGAAAACCTAAGCCTTTTAATTTCAATTTGAAACCCTAGACCAGTACTAAACCCTCCATACGAACACCCAATCCTCCATAGCCCCTTCTCTCTAGATCTCGAAACCCAGATTCCAAAACCTCGAATAGAAATCCCAAAACAAAAACCACAAAATCGAAACTTACCCAGATTTGAAGAACTCACCAAAAGTGAACTGAGATTGAAACTTCAATCGATTGAAACAGCAGTGTCTGGCGCTTGAAGAGCTCGTCAATTGACTTATCAATTGCACGACAAACCCGTTTCGGATTCGGATATGCCTATTTGTCGTTGCCGAGCTCGCGAACAGATCTTCGAAGCTCTAAGCCGTAGGGGAACAGAGCCAAGTTCGCGAGGTAGTGGGTATGGTTGAAGGTGGGCGTCGAAGAGGAGGCGAGGAAGGTTGAAGGTGGGCATTGAAGGTGGGTGTCGAAGAGGAGGCGACGAAGTGGAGAGAAAAGATAAGGCATAGGAAAAGAGATGGGGAGAGAGAGGAAAGATAGGGTTTAGATTTAGATTAGGGACACGGAGGGAATTGAACATTTTGTTTAGTAAGTTGATCAGACGACGGTTTTCCATTAAAACTGTCGTCTAAGTTTGTGGACTAAAGAATCACACGACAGATTTTTATTATTTCTGTCGTCTTATTTCGTGGTTTCAATTAGACGACGGATTATACTAAATCCGTCGTGGTATTTGTGTCGTGTATTGTTGTTTTTGGCGTAGTGAAGCCATCCTAAATCAAACATAAAAGAGTCTGTGGAAGCCAAAATAATCCCGACCAGTTAGAACGAGCCACATGGATTCTAATCTCAAAAGGACGAGCATACCCTTGACGGAGATTACGAAGCGCTACGCCGACATCTCGGTCAAAGGGAGATCACGAGACCTCCATGAAGTTCATCTCCTCTCGAGGAGGGCCCTTCGGAGACCACTACAGCTCGGGAAGTGATCTCGGAGATCAGACAATCATTCAAGTGCATTAAATCTTATTTAATGCTCATAATAAAGCTGCCAAAGGAAGATCCTCCTACAACCACTATAAATAGTGGTCATCATTTATCATTCAAGGTAATCACAAAATCCTCCATAAACTCCTAAGTTCCAAGAATACATTTCTAACTTAGGCATCAGAGGCCCTTTGGCAAACCCCCCCACCAGGGTTAGTCAATTCCTTTGATGTTATTTTCTTTGTTTTGCAGGTTCGTTCGTTATTGAACAAGGTGGACGAAATTTGCACAAACAGAGTCATTCATCATCTTAAATCAAGCATAAAAGAGTCATTCATCATCTTAAAGCAAGCATAAAAGAGCTTGAAGAGGCTTCAAGAACAGAAGGTGCGGCTGGAAGAGGGAGGAGGATAGGGTTTTGTAATTGTGTGGTTTTTTGGTTATTTCAACAAAAACAGGAGGGTAAGTTTGGAAATAACAAACTCATTCCCGTTCCACTCAACCCAATACCATCTACCCCATCCGGATTCAAATTTGGCCAAAAGTTGGGAATGAGAATGGTTTTTTCTGGTGGAACCCACAACAATTTTCATTCCTAGTGTAAGTAAACACTAGAATAGGAATCGTTTTCATTTCATTCCCATTCTACTGAAGTAAACATGCCCCAAATTCCAATCAACAACTTGGAGGTATCTTGGTTGGAAGACAAATGTGGGGCCGGATGCCTAATTACCCGGTTTTGATGATTAGTGTTTGGTCGACGAAATCGAAGGCTCCGAGCACCAAATCGTAATTACTCTCGTCCTTACACCAATCATACCACCCAAAAACGCAAAGAAAGACACTTGATCATTAATGACTAATGTACAAGATATTTGTAGAAAATTTTGGAGGGCTTTCGATAATTATACAATTTTCTTAATTGAGATAAAAAGTTGAATTAATGACCTCATAATTTATAAGTACAATTATTTTTTCCTCATGTACCAACAATTTTAAATGGGTAATTAGCTAATTTGCCCCCTTAAGTTGTACCTTACTTTTGATTTGCCCCTTTAACTTGCACTTTGAAAAATTAACCCCCTTAACTTGTATTTTTAGCCAATTTCCCCCCTTTCCGTCTAAAATTAACCTAATTCCATCAAATTGAGTTATGTAACCTATACGTAATGGACACCTTATCATGTTTCTTGCTATTTTTCTTCGTCAACTTCTTCTTGGGATCGGCAAAGCCATCCATGGCGTCGACGTACTTCAACCCAATTAATAACATTAAATGTCTTGATGATGGTGAATGACAAAAAAAAACTCTTCACATGCAAGTCGCATGAGTGTATTTAACGGAAAATTATATAAGAGTATGTTAATTTTGACTGCAAGGGGGGTAATTAGCTAAAAATGCAAGTTAAAGGGGTTAATTTTCCAAAGTGCAAGTTAAAGGGGCAAATCAAAACTAAGGTACAAGTTAAAGGAGCAAATTGGCTAATACTCCATTTTAAATTGTCTCCTCCAAAGACAAAATCGCAAATATAGAGTCCAACACACTAGAAAATCAAGAAAAGCAAAAAAGAATATGTTCGCATTTGCTTGATCAAAAAAATATGTTCGCATTTGATGGAACTCGACGCCGACAATGGCCTGCAAAAAACTCATCGTTTGAGCTTCCGATAACGAGTAACGAATTCACGAACGGGCCCACCACAACATTCGTCGAATTGAAAGCTCGATTGTCTTCGGCGGGAAGAAGCTCTCGACAACCTCGATCTACTTCGAGCGCTTGCCGTATCAGATCTTGGTTATTGGGTCTGAAAAGAAAACTGGAGATTTGAATGGAGATAGAGGAGGCGCTCGGGTTGGGACGGGGATCTTCTGGTCCGGATTCCCTCTTCCATCTCTATTTTAATGACATGGGTCATTGGTTCAACCAAAGAATTAACACAACCAACCTCCTAAACCCAATATCAACGCCGCCAGTGGTGTTCGAGTGCCGCCACCATATTTTCGGTTGACTGTCATCGGAAACCGCCAAGGAGGTCCTCAACGGTGGCCCCCTCGTCGTCTTGCGATGGTAGGAGGTCGAAAGGTACAACACCAAAGAAACAATTTTTGGGATAATCTGCAAAAGTGGAGTTAGATTAAATTAATCGATTAATTCAAAGACAGAAACTTTTTGGAGATTTGACAAAGATCATACTAGTTAGACTTGTTTGAAGTGATAGACGCATGAGGGATGAATGCAGTGTTTGGGGGAGGGAGAAAGGAAGAAAGAAGAGGCCATGTAGAAACGAAACAAAAAAATAATTAACTAATACACATGTCATCAAAATAGAGATGGAAGAGGAATGGATATGTACGAGGAGTGAGTTTGACTCTGACCCCTAGAGAACTTTGATTCTCTATGGTCAAGTATATACCAATTTGTGCACTCACATATTACAGCCACTAAAGTGCTGCCGTATGTGCACTGCTATAAACCGGGACAAACAAGACATCGCAGGACGAAATCCTAAAGACTCGGGGCATGTTCACTTACAATTGGGAATGGGAACCGGGAACGGGAATGGGAATGAGAATGGGAATGGGAATCGGGAATGAGAATCAGATACCCAAGTCCCCCTTAAGGATTCGATTCCCATTCCTTAAGGGGTTTTGATGTTTAAATTGAAATATGGCCCACTTCATTTTGATTCTTAAGTGGGTTAGTAAATAAGGGGGAACAAAGGAAAGAAAATGATTCCTGATGATTCCCATTCCTTCCATTCCCTTTCCCAGTAAGTAAACGTGTCCTCGGTACTATCCTGGTTCCAACTGGTTCGGGTAAAATCACTTGTTCCAAATGGTCTGATGTATTTTCAGAATGGTTCTGGGATGATCTGAGACAGCTCAAAGGTTTCGAGACACTTGCCAGCCCTAGTTAGAATAAGAGCAAAGTATTTTTATGAAAAGTTCTTCATATTGACAACACAAAATCAAAGTCCAAAATTATATGAAAAGGTTGAACTTATTGTCAATTAAGCAGAAGTCCATGGGTTTAACAAGGCTGAAGATAATGCTAATCTTTTACTTGCGTTCCATGCCATTGAATCACAATAAGCATGTGTCGAGTTGGTCAATGCAACTGACTTGAGGATTTAATAAAAATCAATGTCTTTGATGGTCAATAACAGTATAAATAAATAATTATAGTCTTTGGACACGACCCGACGAACAAATCAATCTTCAACCTGTTCAATTGGTCAATGACGATGCATACTAAACGTCTTATTCCATTGAATCTGAAAATGACAAAAACGCAATGGAAAACGAATAATGAGTTGGGAGAGAGCCACTAGGACGTGCATCGATGCTCGAGAACTTTCACACTACAAGTCCAAATGTTTGTGCGGAAAGATTGATTAGGGCACAAAACAGAAAGGCTTAATTCTAATTGCTTGGACCGAACTCAAGCCCAAGACCGTGGTCACCATGAGACCCCCGCCCGTCCTACTCTGTTTTCATATAGCTCCGATAGGTAGCTCTCATGGCACAAATGGTTGGTTAGCGGTTAAGACACTTGTGGGGGGGGGGGGGGGGGGGGGGGGGGGGGGCGGACCTCCCCAAAACAACACACAGTGCCACAAAAAGCTAATCACGAGTCCATTCTTTGTCTGCTAGTAAAAGCCGACAGTGCCACGTTCGCATAAAAATCACATCTTGATAGGTACCAAAACAGAGTAATTAGGAAAGATAAATATCTGCTCATGAAGAGGTGAATGATTCAAAAGACTAATTAGATCCCAATTATTTTATGAAAAGAGTCTATGACTATTTGTTCCTAATTCTATTATTTCCTCCACACTGTATAATTTAAGTACGGTTGTGGAAATTAAGAATATGTATATTTAAGTAATCTCATCATTGAATCTGAAGAAACGGTTGAAAAGGGAAACAACCAAGGTGAACTCTACTAAATTGGGAAAGATGAGTAAAAGGGTGAGTGAATATTAGGCTAATAGTAATTCCTGCTAGCAAACAAATTTGAGAGAGTTAATCCAATCCTCAACTACATCAAATATGTACACTAGAGCTATTGCTCAAAAAAAAAAAGAGTATGTACACTAGAGCTGGTCACGGGTCATCCGACGAATGGCTCGAAACTCGAAGTCTCTGACTCGTTTCATTCAGAAATTGAAAAAAGAGTTTGGGTTGTAAAATTTTATATGCAAATTCCCCAATCTGCTTCCGCCTGGACCGAATAATTATAATATTTAACTCAATTGACCTATTTGCCCCATTTTATTATATGTATTACTATTATATAACACTAATAATATGGATTCGACTCCTCTGTTCGGCTCCCCTATGTTGGGGCGGTGTTCATCCGGCCAAATGACGTAATTTCACGATAATGAACAATGATTGGAACTGTTGGGTTTGTAATTAATTTAGCAAAATTCATCTCCATAAAAAATGAATCAATTCAGATATCGTTTGATCACCTACTTATGTGAAACATATACCAAACATATGAATGGTCCAATTGAGTGACTATACTAGCCGTCCATATATTTGTTATATGTCTCACACAATTAGGTGATTTTTTTTTTTTTTTTTTAGTGACAAACGCGTGTTTGGCCGGAGAGCCAAGGGGAGGAAGGAGCGAATCATTTTTTGTGAAATCGACTGAAATGGCGAGCCTCGGGCGGCCGTGGCTCGAGCTCGTTCGTTACAAAAATGATCTTCATTTAAAAATTGAGCGATCGGCTCATAAAGCTCAGAGAAGCTCGTGAGCGGCAAGCGGCACGGCTCGTGGGTGGTAAAAAAATAATAAAAATAAATAATAATATTACTTATTAGTAACTTTCAGTATTATAAATATTAAATCAAATTAAGAGTCCAGCATAAAAACTTGCAAACCTTAACCCTGTTTCTTTTGTATATAACCAATGCACATGAATGAAAACAATGAAGAGGACAAAAAATAAATCTTGATAAGTAAAGAAAAGACAAAGTCATTATTAACGTTTTGACAAATGAGCCCAACGAGCCGAGCCGAGGGGGCCGAGCAGAAGCTCGGCCGGAGCCGACCGTAAATCCGGCTAATAATATCCCCCCTCTAGATATTTATTACTCAGAACAATCAAACTCATCGAAATCGACCCCACAAACTCTCATCACCGAAAACCCATATAGTCACTTCATCGCCGCCAAAAATCCATATTCTTCATTGCAGAAAATTGTGTAATTTTCTTTATTTGGTGATGCTGTGTTGAGCTTTCTTTCAATATCAACATGATTTTTTTGTTTCATAATTTTGTAAGGACGCCGCTTAGTTAAGGTTAAACTGTCTTGAAATTAAATGGGCCGAATCAACCTAAGTTAATTATTTTATATACCAATACTTATTTCGATCAAATTAAATAAAAAGATGGCTGCTATGTACACCCGTCTTTTTTCTTTGGACACCCTGAACTTTTTCATAACATATAATTACATTTGTATCCTTTTGTAAAATTACATATAAGTACTTAATTTCTTTGTATCGGTCATTATACTCTATGTTTTTAAATCCTAAATCTAATGTAATTTCCGATTTTTTATGAAAGACACAATGAAAGAGGATGAATTCAAAGAAGAAAAGGTAAGAATTTTCATTGATTGTATCAAAGTTATTTTTTTGTGTGTGGGAATTGGCCTCTTAAATTTGGCTGCACGTTAGGAATTGATTGTTGATGTGTATATCAAATTTGAGTATTTGGCGAATTCTAGACGTCTGATCAGATAGGGAGAGACGAGTATAGTAAATTCTAATTTTGTGTGTCAAAGGGTCAAAGAAAAATTTAAGGGTGTTCAAGAAAATTTGTTCAATAAACAAAATGAAGGATATAAGTGAAAAATTTTAGTCAAATTTGGGTGTTCAAAATAGTTTTAAAAAAATGAGATGAATATATAAAGAAATTAAATATTCAAAGAAGAACATAGCAGCCCTCAATAAAAATTACTAGCCAGATTAATGGGTCAAGGGTTTTTTTTAGGCAAAAGTAAAATACATTAATCAGTCTAAACTAGGGAAAAGTTGGTCCTCCTACCACAACTCTAACTTTTTGTTTCCAAAATTAAGAAAGAAACACCAATTAACAAACACACGAGTCAACAACACGAGAAAAACAAGCTCTTTTTAATTTCTATTACCCACCATCAATGGCGACCCAACGCCTCATATGCCTTCTGCACCAACTGAAACCTCCACACCCTCAAACAATGAGGGCTCCTAAAAACCCCAAACCGTATTACTCCGCCCTGTTCTGCCTGACTCTTCTCAGTCTCTCCCCAATAGCCACCGCCACAGACACCTTGTCCGCCGCCCAAAAGCTCCAAAACGACCAGACCCTCGTCTCCTCCGGCGAGGTTTTCGAGTTGGGTTTCTTCAACCCCGGCTCTTCGGGTTGGTACTTAGGCATATGGTACAAGAAAGTTGCTCAAAAAACAGTCGTCTGGGTTGCAAACAGAGACAGCCCACTTCCGAATTCGACATCGGCGACTCTCCAAATCGGCGACCGCGGCAACCTCGTCGTCCTCGATAACAAATCCGGAAACATAACATGGTCATCCAACGAAACCCGGGTTTCAAACCCAATTGTGCAGCTTCTGGATTCGGGAAATTTAGTCCTCGGAGAAGCGAATTCGAACGACTTCTCCTGGCAGAGCTTCGACTACCCAACCGATACTCTGCTGCCGGGTATGAAGCTGGGCTGGAATTTCAGTGCGAATCTCGACAGGTACATAACCTCATGGAAATCCCCAAACGACCCGTCTACAGGGGACTGTGCTTTCAAGCTCGATTACCGAGGTTTCCCGGAGATTTTCTTGTGGGACAAACAGATGATAAGGTATCGCAGTGGCCCTTGGAATGGAGAGAGATTCAGTGGTGTTCCCGAGATGAAAGTTGCAAACGGATTCGAATTCGATTTCGTGGTGAACCCAAAAGAGGTGTACTACTCGTTTAAGATACAGGGGAGTTCGAACTTGGGACCTCTGTACTCGCGATTGGTCGTTAGCCCAGATAGGCAGCTTCAAAGATGGACATGGATGGAAAGCGGTAATCGATGGAATCAATTTTGGAATGCTCCGAAAGACGAATGTGACAACTACCGGAAATGTGGACCGTACGGCGTGTGCGACGCGAACGCCTCGCCGATGTGCGAGTGCATGAAGGGGTTCGAGCCGAGGGATTCACGGGCGTGGATCTTGCGAGACGGGTCGGGCGGGTGCGTGAGGAAAACGGAGCTGGGTTGCTTGAGGGATAAGTTTTTGGGTGTGAAGAACATGAAGCTGCCGGAGAGCGGCGGCGCGTTTGTGGACATGGGAATGGGGATCGACGCGTGTAAGAAAAAGTGTTTGGAGAATTGTAGTTGTATGGCGTATGGGAATGCCCGGATTGAAAAAGGCGGGTCGGGTTGTGTGATTTGGTATGGGGATTTGATGGACATGAGGTCATATGCGGAAGGTGGACAGCTTCTCTATGTGCGGGTGGCAGCTTCTGAAATAGGTACCTTTTTTTTCCCATTGCTTAAAAAATAAGTGGAATTTGGGAAAATTTTTGGAGTGTTAATCATAGCATTTATGGTTAAATGTGTATTAATAATAATTATAATAACCAAACTAAGGAAGGTAGTTTTTAACATTTTTTTTAGAGAATTAAGTATTCTCAACATTCTTTTTAATGTAGGTGTGTTGTTGATTGATTGATAAACACTTGCTTTTAGGCCTTAGTAATTTGATTAGCCTTTTGATGTTTATATGAGTGAGTGGTGAAGTTTTGTCACCAATTATATTCTTAGAAGTACACGTTTTTAGGCAAGACAAGTAAAAAGAACTTAAAATTTCAAGCTGGAAAAGAAAAATGAGAAGGGGAGAAGGTGAGAGAAGTGAGAACGATCAAACCAAAAGTACGATATATATAAATGCTGAAATGAGAGAGGAAAGAAAGTGAACGGAAGTGCGCGTTGGTGGTATCTATTTATGCTGACTTGATGGAGGTGCGCATCACGTTCACGTGTAGGCTCTAGGAGTCCCATCTGATTCAAACATGTTTTGCAAAACTATGCTTTCACATAAAACATCATTCATTTTGGTTGGTGTGAATCAAGATTCTAAAAAAAGTTAGATATAAATTAGAAGGTGAGGAGAGGTCTAGCGTCTAGAAAATTAATCAGTCTATTCAAAATAAAAAATACATTTATATAATTGTATTGACAAATATAAATATGAAAGTTTAAAAGATAATAAGAGCATATTATTATAATTGATTGAAAACATGAGTCCAGTATATAAATACTACAATAAAAATAAGAAAATTAACACTTCACAGTTGAATTAAAAAATTTCATCCCCAAAAAAAAAAACCCGCCTAACCCCTGTCTAACCAGTCTGGTTGATTTTCAGCCCAATTTTGTCCAAAATTGGGGCAGAGAGGTACCGTTGAGCTCCTAGGCAACCCTTGACGCCGATTTTTAGAATAGTGATGTGAAGTGAAGGTGACTGTTTACTAATTTTTCAACGGGTACATTGCGCGAGTCATCATTGTGGTTCGAGCTATATGCCAATGTTGCACATGTGTACTTTCTATTCAATTACTTTGAATTTCAAATGTAAATCATTTGAAGTTAAAATAACTTTCGGCAAATGTAGACAAAATTTAAAGGTTGTCTTGTTTGAACTAAGATTGGAAATAGATCATAGCATATTGTTACAAGCTTTTTCATAAAAAACAACATTGACATGGTCTATGTTACGAGGATGATCAATGTGATATGACCCATAATTTGAAAGATGTTGGGTCATGTGGAAACATTTTCAGTCTATCTTAGTTGGTGTTTATATTTAGAGTGCATTTTTGCTGACCACCAAATTTTTTCACCATTGCAATTTGTTAACCAGTTGTTGCTTAATTTATTCACCTTAGTAATTTTTGCACTTACGATGTCTACATAAGTTGTTTCACTCTCAAATCCACCATTACTAATCAACATGACAGAGATTAGATTTTGGACATTTTAACATGGTATCAGCCCCACCCCAACAAGGAAAACGCTCCCAGAATGAGTCATTATTAACTGCTCTTTAGGCAGCTTGGGTCCTCTAGGCCGACATTTTTGACTTGATAAGGTTTTCTTGGGCTACGCTCACCGGTACTTTTCAATTTTTTACTTTTCAAATTCATTACCATCCCGAATATTGCAGGCGGGACGGGATTTTCTACGGGCCCTACTAGAAATTTTAGTCAAGAGACATTCGAACTCTTGATAAAATAATTATGAAAAAAAAAATAAACTCTTGATAAAATAGTCGACTGATTAGACAAAAATAAATAAAATAGTCGACTGATAAATCTAGTAGGCCACAAGAAGTGTGACGTGGTTCGGAAACTTCATACAAAGACAAAAGCACTTGAATCACCTTTTTGTAGTTGTTGTGTTGTGCTTTACTTTCCTCTAAAGGAGTGAGTGTTCATGATCTTATCTGTGTTAGAATTCTCGGCATGATTAAGAGCTGATGACGAGTCTAGGATATGTTCGGGAGTGATTTAATAAGATAATTAGTTTAAGTTATATTGTTGAGTGGTTAGTTTAATAAGATAATTAGTTTAGGGATGACTAGTTTAACATATGTTTGGGAGTGACTTTAGTTTAGGATATGTTGGGAAGAAGTGATCCTAAGAAGATGATAAGGCTAATTTCAAAAGTGCTTTTAAGAGAATCAAATATGTGGAAAGTGCTTAACGCCAAAAGTGATTTTGCTCTTAATTATTCTAATCTTTTTTATCCGCATTTTGTTGGAGCAAGTAGGTTTAGAAACGGTCCCATGGCAAAGATCTAGATCTTGTGTATATTCATAAATGTACTCAATTTTCACTGGCTTCCCTATAAGTACAGAAAAATAATTGACCTCTGATCTCAGGTTGTTCACCTATTAAGTACTCGTCCCCTTTGGCCGGTGGGTTAGGTATCTATAGATAAATGTTAACAGCTAACCTGGTCCCTCCATTGGTATTCTCCTATTAAGTACTTGTCCTCATATTCTCTTCATCAAATATCTAATCAAAGGTTGAAAACTAATGAACTTAGAACATTGTGCTTACTGTTTGAATCGGACAACTCCTTGATAGTTTGCATCCCTTACCAATATAGCATTACAAAATTACAACTAGCTGTGGACATTTTGTAATGTAACAAAATGCCACATGCCTGATCTGTACGCCAAGTTTCATGACATCATGACAGACTGCTAACTGTATATCTTTGTGTTCATTTCAGATGATGGGAAAACGAAACGAGTAATCTTAATTGCTGGCGTTGTTGCTGGTATTGGCATTTTGCTCTCAGGCCTTGCTATCTATTTCCTATGGAAGAGGAGATGGGCTAGCATGCAGAAAGCAAAGATAGAACAAAAAGGTACCAAGTAACTTGTACATGTTCAGCTTTTAAGGGATGGGATTTTTTGGTAGCAGTACCAATCTACAGTACATGATATTATAGCCAATGTTTCTGTTTTTTCCCTCTTTGGTTAATATATATGGTCAATAGTTCACGATATTGACTAGATATGTTTCCAAACATCAATTATGCAAAATGTACTCTAAATTGGTATCTGGTAGCTAGCTGCCAATTATAGTCCATTCATCAGAGGAGCTAGTGCAAAACTAAAATACTGAGCTACGTACCATTTTACTTTCGAACAGGGCCTAATGAAAGAAGCCAGGATTTTCTGCTGAATGAGGTAGTTATTTCAAGTAAGAGGGAGAACTATTCAGGTGAAAGGGGCAATGATGAAATAGAGTTGCCATTGCTTGATTTTAGCACCGTTGCAATGGCGACGAATAACTTTTCTGATGAAAATCTACTAGGACAAGGCGGTTTCGGTTGTGTTTACAAGGTAATCATAAGTGCATTTTGTAAGAAATCGATACGTTGATCATGCATAAGAAATTGCAGAAGTAACTAATCGAATTGCAGGGTACATTGGTTGAAGGGCAAGTAGTTGCTGTCAAGCGACTTTCAAAGAACTCTGGACAGGGAACCGAAGAATTCAAGAACGAAGTCAAGTTAATTGCAAGGCTTCAGCACCGAAATCTAGTTCGACTGCTTGGTTGCAGCGTTGATATGGATGAAAAGATGCTGATTTACGAATACATGGAAAACAAAAGCCTGGACTCTGTTCTATTCAGTTGGTGCCTTGCTCCTTGTCTTAATGATCTAATACTATAATATACTATACTTAATGTTCAATCCAATTGAGCTTGAACTAATAAATCAAGTTGATGATCATTGTTATAGGTAAATCCAAGAGGTCTATGCTAGATTGGCAAAAGCGTTTCGACATTATTTGTGGGATCGCTCGAGGCCTTCTTTACCTTCACCAGGACTCCAGGTTTAGGATCATCCACAGGGATCTCAAGGCAAGCAACATTCTACTTGATGGAGGATTGAACCCTAAGATATCGGACTTTGGAATGGCTAGAATCTTTGGTCATGACCAGACAGAAGCCAACACTAGAAGAGTGGTGGGAACATAGTGAGTACAATTGCTCTGCATATCGAATACAAATCTTTCTGTTTTGCTAATTAAGTTAAGCTCAACCCGTTAGCTGATGATATATACTAACTTTGTTACTTTGGTTCTGTGCAGTGGCTACATGGCTCCGGAATATGCTATGGATGGACTCTTCTCGATCAAGTCAGATGTCTTTAGCTTTGGTGTTCTGGTGTTGGAGATTATTAGTGGTAAAAAGAACAGGGGATTTTATTATTCCAACAATGAATTGAATCTCCTAGGACATGTAAGTAAAAAAGGGAGTTTTGTTTAGCAATTTTTACATCCATTCCATAGAGTAATTTGATTCACTACTGACAAAGCAATGACTTATACAATTGTTAATAACAGGCTTGGAAGCTATGGACAGAAGGAAAGAAGTATGAGATAATCGATCAGTCAATTGGGGAATCATATTCCACCTCTGAGCTGTTGAGATGCATGCAAGTCGGACTTTTGTGCGTTCAAGAGCGCGCGGAAGATAGGCCTACAATGTCGTCTGTGGTTTTGATGTTGAGTAGCGAAACTGCAACAATGCCTCATCCTAAGAACCCCGGTTTCTGCCTTGAAAGGAATAAAAATCCGATTGAAACAGATTCGTCCTCAAGCAAGCAAGACCAATCCTGCACTATAAACCAAGTTACTGTCACAATGCTAGACGGTAGGTAGTGGAAGATATCACGTCATCAAGCTTGTGTTGTATACCTTGTACTACAAGTTATATATGTGAAATCCAATTTTTGTATATCATATAATCAAGCATGATTTGATTTGTACATTTTATCCTGACGACTAATTAGCCCCTGAACTTGTCTTTTACCCTGAATTTTTTCTGAAACCAACGAACTCCACAGTTGATTTCATTACAAAAGCAACCACGGGGAAATAAGGCTCTCCAAATAGAACCCGACTACACCTAGTCGGTGAGTCCCCGGAACCCATACACTGACATCTCACTGTTAAAATGTACAAAACCAAGCGATCATTCAACACTAATAGGTGGTGATTTTTATTCGGAAGTCCTGAACGATACAATTGGCATTCTACGATTTGGGGGATGGAGATTGATATTTTAGTCCAAGACATTGCCACTCCATATTCCTTCATCATCCAGAACTCAAAATTGGGCTGCCATAATCGAAAGGAGTTGTGTCTATTTTGTTCATGGATAACCGGCATTGTAATTTCTTTAACATCCTCCTCACCTAAAAGGAAAGATAAAATCACCAAAGTCTTTTGGTGAACCAATGTAGTCCTCCATTGGGCACTGCAATCCCCAGATCAGCCAGTTTGTAGGGAAAAGAGCCGGCATCTTTCCCTCGCTACCGGTTTTCAACATCCGGCCTTGAAGTCTTCCCCGATGACCACCTTGCAATCATCGGCTGAGGGATCAAATCCGAAAACAAATACGGTACAATCACGATAATATGGTACATGTAGCAGTTTCTGGGACGCTCTGGTCGCACGGTTGACCCTATGAAACTCAACATGACAATTCAAAAAGGTTAACTAGCACAAGCACAAGCCATTGCAGCTAGCGTGAACAAAAACGAAAGTAACTCTGGCTGGTCTCGAGATATGTATTCGAATTTGGTGACCTCTAAACCTCCGTAACTGTCGCGGTTATATCCATCGTTGAGGTCCAAAGAGTAGCATATAGGGAATTATTAAACTTGAATAGAACTCTTTGCCTTTGGTACTTGTTCATTATCGACGGCTCTGCGATCATACATATTGACAAACAAGGGTCGGAAGTTAGAGAACGCCATGAGTTCGATACGCATCTGAAGTGGCATAACGTCTTTACCGGTAGCAATAAAAGAATCTTAGTTAAGATTTCTTTGGAAAGTTCGGTTTTGTCATCAGTTTGGCCCGCACTTGCCTTGTCCCTGCATATTCTCCAAATAAGATGATTTTGCTTCGGTGGTTTCTTGATGAGCTCAGTTAAGCCAACAAAAAAGTTATATCTATAGGGTGTTGGAAGTTAGTATATTGATTTTGAATTCAGCAGTCAAGTACGTTTTATTTGGTACTGGGAGAAGAATTTGAGTTTTGTTATAAAAGATGGATGTCACAAGCATGTGATGGCAATCACGCATATCCCTCTCCTTCCATTTCAGTCAAGAACTTCAACTCAATCATAAATATACAAATAGTGAAATAGTGCTGAAATTAAATCGAAGTCACACAAATCCGTTCATCAGAGCTAGTGCATGGTATCACATTAAGTCAACTTCACAAGCAATCAACTTGAATCAAGCAGGAATCAAGGGGAGTTATATTGTTACCAGGGGAGTATCTGGTAGCATACTCACTTGACTTTAATTTACTTTTTTTTTTCCTTCGATCATAACCATTTTCTCATTGGGTTTTTGGTATTTGACAAGGTTTTAACAAGGCGCCCCCATCGAGTTAGTCATACCTCTATGTTCTCATTGCATCCTGATGATGCTTTTGTTGAGTTTACATTTTCTCTCTTTTCCCTTAGATTGATGTTTTGAAAAGGTTGGGACAAGAGTTAGTCATACCTCCATGTTCTCATTGCATCCTGATGATGCTTTTGTTGAGATTACATTTTCTTATCTTTTCCCTTTAGATTAGATGTTTTGAATCAAAGGTTTTGATGAAAAAACTCTATATATAGTCTGAAACGTACATGCTTACTATGTGCTTGATCTGGCTAAAGTTTTTAATGAGGCAACTGGTCAATAACTTAATGACATCTAAGGGGGATTGTTATAAAAGATAGATGCCATAAGCATGTGATGGCAATCATGTATATCCCTCTCATTCACTTTCAGTCAACAACTTCAACTCAATCATGCATATCCAAATAGTGAAATAGTGGTGAATAATATGGTAAATACTGAAGTTGAATAGTGTGAATCATTATGACATTGTAGTGGTTTTTTCTTATAAAAGAGATCATTCCTTTATTATTTTGTAAGATGAAAAAAAAAATCCAGAAATAAAGGTTCGTGGAAATCCAAAGAGAGAGAGAGAGAGCGTTATGAGGGCTACTATCCACTCGACTCTCATCCTTTTGTTATTATATTAAGACACTTCTGGAAGGATAATTTTGTAGTAGGGCAGCCTTGGTTGATTATTTTGGTTTGCATGGTAACATGACAGAGCTTTTATGTGATAAGGCTGCGGATTATATTACGGTTGGTGCTTGGAATTTGCTTCATATGCTACAACTCCACTTCCCTGCACTTTCTAAGTTGATTAAAGATGTTCCCATTGCAGTTACCGAGGCTGATCAATTTATTTGGACTCATTCTCGTTCCGGTGATATCACAGCCAAGTTTGCTTGTAATTATTTAAGGGGAAGTTCCCCTACTTTCAGATGGTGCAAGCTTATTTGGAACAATTATACACCTCCTCGTTTACTCTTTTAGCTTGGAAGGTTCTTCATGGACGGATCTTATTTGAGATTCATTTGCAATGGAGAGGAATTTCTCTAGCTTCAAGATGTCTTTTCTGCCACAGTCATGTTGAGTCGCTGACGCATATTTTTATGTCTTGCCCGTTTGCATCTTCTGTTTGGTCTCGCTTAGCTGATTTGTTTGAGTTGGGTGCCGTCTTTTTGACTTCTCTGCCTGCTATGCTAGAATGGGGGTTGGGGGATCGCAGTCCTCAGTTAAAAGAGCTTTGTGTTTCTTGCTTTTCTTCCGTAATTTGGTTTATTTGGTAGATGCGCAATAAAGCTAGGTATGATAATGTCGAGCCAAGTTTTCTTTCTATTTGTCGTTTGGTGGTGGGTCAGGTGAATGCCTCCAGTATGATTGTCACAGGTTGCATGAAGAACTCTACTCAAGATCTTTGTATTTTGAAGTGGTTTGGTGTCACATGTCGCCCTCGTCGAGCTCCCCGTATTATTGAGGTCAACTGGCACGCGCCTTCTTTTAATTTTGTGAAAATAAATATTGATGGTGCTTGGAAGCATGATACTGGCAAATCAGGGTATGGTGGTGTGTTTCGGGATTACAGGGGGCGTGTTGTTGGTTGTTTTTGCTCCAATTTAGCCATTCCTAGCTAGGTTGCAGCTGAGGTGATGGCAATGATTAAAGCAATTGAATTGGCCTGGCTTCATGATTGGAAACATGTTTGGTTAGAGGTTGACTCTTCTCTAGTTCTTGATTTCATTCGCTCTTCTCATCTAGTGCCATGGCAATTTCAGGTGGAGTGGAGGAATTGTATGTTTCGTATCTCGCAAATGCAGTTTCGTTCTTCTCATATTTTTCGTGAGGGTAATCAGGTTGCTGATGCTTTGGCTAATTTTGGGACTTCTTCTTCAGGCTTCAATTGGAGGGACTCTATTCCACCTTTTGCTCTTTCTTTTTGTGTTCGGGATTTGATGGGTCTTCCGAATTACCGTTTTGCTTGATGCCGCGCTTCTTCAGGTTTGCAGTGATGTTTTCTGTTGTTCTGCTTATCAGTACACTGGGTGTAGATCCTGGTTTGAGCCTAATTCCCTCTTATGGTTAGGCTGTAAGGAGGTCAACTAAGTTCTCGTTATGCCGTAGGGAAAATGGGCGGGTTTCGGATCATGTGGTACATCCATGTCTACGTATTTTCCGAATGCTTTTGTTTAATTAAGGTGTACCGGGCACTCTTTTCCTCGTACACTGCGAGGTTTTTAATGAGGCCCTCGGATGTTGTGTCTCATCTTTTGTTTTGTTTTTTTTTTTCCTTCTTTCTTGTACTCCTTTTGTTTGGCAGTTTGTCAAACTTTTTTTATTAAATAAAGCATTCATTCAAAAAAGACACTTATGGTACGTTTATAAATTCGGAGTCGGAATGAGCAATAGTCGAAATAAGTACGAATCAAAGGGAGCATGAATCAGAATGAGTATGAATTGGAGTGAAGCACTCTCATTGAAGTGTTTATTGATTGTCTATAATCGGAGTGAAAATTAAGTTGATTCTCATTAAATTGTTTACTGTATTTTATGAATTGGAGTGGAAATCAACTAAATTAATAAAATACTCCAATATAAATTTTATGTTTTTTGTCAACATAAATGTGAAAAATTTAAATTTTCAAGTCTTACTTAATATACGCGAATACAATTTAAGTTTTTAACTGTTAAGAAAGCCTAGCCGCTCTCTCTCTTCCTCTCTCTCAAAAAACCCAAACTTCCCCATCACTGCGCCGGCCCCTTGCTTTGGCTTGGGGTCTGTCGGCCCTCTGGCTCTCAATTCATGTTTACTCTTCCGCCCTCTCTCCTTTTGAGAGCTCCTCTCTACTTGTGAGAGTCCATCAAAGGTGAAAAATTGAATGGTGACCTTTGAAAAAGAGTCTGGCTTTTTGTTGTGGTTGTTTTGTTTCCAATAAATCGCAAGTGTGGGGAAACCAATTCAAGATCGGCCACCATTGCTGAGTTGTGATGAGTTTGTTTGTTGCTTTGTGTTGTTATTATTAGGGGGTGTGTGTTTTGGTTTCCCTTTCCCCCTCCCCCCCCCCCCCTCGCCGTCTTCCCTTCTTTTCTTGGGTTTTTTTTTGTTTCCTTCGTTACGGGGGGTGGGGGGGGGGGGGGGGGGAGAAGAAAAAAAGGGGTGCCGGAGGCGGGGGGGTTTTTTTCTCCTCTGCCACATGTCAGTAGGTGGTTGGCCCAAAAATGAAAAGTAGCCCCACCATCCACTTTCTCTTCTTTCTTTCATTCTGAGTCCCCTTCTCTCTCATACTTTTTTTTCCACTTTCTCATTTCATTCGACACTTCATTTCTTTGCATCTTCTTCTGTTCATCTTCTTTTTCACTTCACTTCTCATTCACACCCTCCAAGCTCAAGAAAACCCACCTCCCCCTGAAAAACCAAACCCAAGACCTCCTTGTATTTAATCCTTGCGAAGTTATCCTTGTTCGCCGTTGAAGCCTTTCCATTGACCTCGAACTCGCCGCCATGCTGCCTCCTCCGTATCCACCACCGCCATGACTGCTGCGACCTCAAATCTGTATCTTAGCTTTGTTCTCTATGTGTTGGGTAATTGAAATTAAAGTTTATGATTGGGAAATTATGGTTTCAATTGGGATTTTCGAATTCTGAAAATGGATTCTATTGGTGTTGTTCTATTGTATTGGATTATGTTGTCGGTTAATGCAATCGGAACTGGAGGCTGTGTAATTGAGGTTGATCTAATTTGGAGATGAAATCTGGTTTTTGTTCTTTTTTGCTGGCCATCATGAAATCGGGATTTTGGGATGAATCCCGATCCCGATCCCGATAAGGTGGGATCCCGAATGTCGGGATCCCGATCATACGGGATAGGGATCGGGAGTCAAATATAGGTAGAATTCAGGATCGGGACGGGATCGGGATCCACTGTTCGGGATCGGGATCGGGACGGGATCGGGATCCACTGTTCGGGATCGGGATCGTCCCGAACCCAGGCCTAGTTATTATTGTTCAGGTTTCAGATTTAGCGGGTTCAGATCTCACCCGATCTTGTGGCGGCTGGTGCAGTTTTCCGATTCTAATCGCTTGATGGGTTTCGGGTTTCGGTTCTACCATGTTTGGCCTGTTTGTCTGCTTAATCTGATCTAGTGGCGGCTGGTGCCACTTTCCGATTTAGATCGCTTGATGGTCTTCATGTTTCGATTGTGCCATGCTTTGCCGGCTTTGTCTGTTGGGTTTTTTTAGTCGTTTTTGCTTAGTTTATTTTGAAGTTGGTTCCATTGTAGTTGGTGTTTTGATGCTGGTTCTATGGAGTCTGATTCTTGTCGGTAGTGTTGTCATCTACAGCTAGCCGGTCGGAGATCCTTGTCAAAATTTGGATTTCGCTCGTTCGCCAGAGTGGGCTTGGTTCTCTTTTGATATGACTGCTTTCATCTGCCCTATTGCAGTATTACGTAATGTATTCTCGTGGAGTATGGGGCACTCATTTTATTGAGAGCCTAATTTCTTTGTACTCTTTTGTCTATTAATATATTTTCTTTGATAAAAAAAAAAAAAAAAACTTTCAGAAAGCATTGTAAGAAGATGAAAGAACATTAGTGCCAGTAATTTTTTTTCCTATATATAGGTACAACTTTTTTGCCTGGATACAATTGGAGACCACATTAAATTATGAGGGTAATGTAGGCATAACAATTTCAATCCTGGTGGAATCAATTTTCATGAATCACAATATATACCACCTCCCATCAAGGAGTCTCATTCCATGAAAATCAGGAATGTGATTCATGATTTTGTTGTGGGTCTTACTTTGACACCAAATACAAATTTTGATACCAATGCAGAACAAACGAGAAATACATGGATTGGTTACGGTGCAATAAGGCTCTCCAAATAGATCCCTACTCCACCTAGTTTGTCATACCTATGAATCATCAATATATATCGATAACGGTTACTGTCCAAATCGTACAAAACCAAGCGGTCATTCAACACGAATAGATCGTGGTTTTTATTCCGCAGACCGGAATGATATATTCTGGAACGTGCGGTCGCCGGGATGGAGATTGTGATCTTAGTCCAAGACTCTGTCACTCCGTATTCCTTCATAATCCAAAACTCACAACTCGGCGACACTTGTTCAATATAATTATGTCTTATGGACAGGCATTCCCTCAAGACCCCGAACCGATAATCTATTGCCTTCGCGGGATCAGCTGGAATCGAAATTTCTTTAACCTCATCCTTCCCTAAAACGAAAGATAAAATCACCAAAGACAGATTGCCGATTCTTTGAACGATCTAGTGTAGTCTCCCATTCAGCAAGATCCCATCATTGTAGAGTGCAATCTCATCTTCATCAACCGCAAGCCTATAGGGACACGGACTTTCAATCATCCGCTCGCCATCGGTTTTCAACGTCCGGACACTAAACTTGATTCCGTCCTTGCAGTCCTGCCCATTAACCACCTTGTAATCATCCGCGGAAGGATCAAATCCAAACCCAAATACATCACGATCACAGTATTTTGTCGGTTTCCACGGTAAGTGTAGCAGTTTCTTGGAAGCTCTAGTGGCTGGGTCGACCATATGAAGCTCGGCATGATCGTCAAAATTTAACTTGCACAAGCACAAGCCGTTGGAGCTAGACGTGACGACCACCCACTGTACATCTGGCAGGTCACCATAAACGTAATCGAGTTTAGTGGCCACTAAATTTTGATAACTTCCACAGTCAAGCTCATCGTTGAGGTCCAAAGAGCAGATGGATTTATAAGTGAATTTATGGGCCTCTGGAATTCCATAACTGTCAATATCAAATTTATCGTTGTTGTCCGAAGAGCAGAAGGATTTATAAGTGAATAAAACCCTTTGCCTTCGGTTGTAAATTTCTTCACTATCAATGGCTTTGCGAGTCGTACATCTTAACGAAATAAGGGTCGGAGATTAGAGAAAGCCATGGGTTCGATACGCATCTGAAGCGGCATAACGTCTTTACTGGTAGCAATAAAAGAATCTCAGTTTAGGGAGTTTCCAATCAAAGTGATATAGCAGCAGAGCAAGCGGGAGCTCAACATTGGCCAGACCGAATGATATACCCGGGCATATTCTCCTTCCAGCACCAAATGGGATATACTCAAAGTTTGTTCCTTTGTAGTCAATGGAGCTGTCAAGAAACCTCTCCGGATAAAAGATCTCAGGTTCTGTCCAGTACTTTGGATCTCTACCAATTGCCCATGCATTCACAATTACCTTGGCTTTGACAGGAATTTCGTATCCACCAATTTCGCATCTCTCCTTGCGTTCTCTTGGAAGTAAAAGTGGACCGGGGGGATGTAACCTCAGTGTCTCTTTGATAACCAAGCTTAAATACTGCACCTCTCTAATTCCTGCTTCATCTACCTGTCCTTTTCTGTTAAACACTTCCCTCACCTCTTTCTGTGCCTTTGTCATTATTCTTGGATGCTTTATCATTTCTGACAGCGCCCAATCTATTGTTGTAGCCGAAGTCTCACTCCCAGCACCGAAAATGTCCTATCATTATTTGAAATAGGAAATCATGTTAATCAAAAGACAGTCCATTTGAATCCAGGTAAGCTCACATACAAGTTACCAATGTTGAGCAATACCGCTGTCTTATATTATTTGGAATTAATAGAGTTGGAATTTGAGTTTATTCCTAGGAATCCTTCACAAAGAACTAGAATTTGGTTTTGAGTTGTTAAAAAGCATGACAGCAGCAAATGTTTTGAAGGCCTACTTATAGAATTTGTGCCTGGTGGAAGGGACTGGTGTAATGGATGAAGTGAATCTGTTTAACAGGATTATAACCCATTTATTTGGTGTGCAGAGAGGTAAGTCTCTGACCCATAATTTCTCTCCTGTCCTTGCCAACTTTTTTGAATCAGTGGTGGCTACATGTTTAGTGCTCTACAAATGTTAAACATCATAGAGACAAACAATCTAAAGTTTAATCAATCAGATGCTAAATATAAACCATGCTCTTGGCTCCCCCAGGTTTGATGGTGGTAGTGAAGCTTTCCTTCTACTAGTTTTAGAAAAACTGTCGGATTCTTGGATTTTATATAAGGAATGGTTTGAAGACATATAAGGCTTGTTTGGCTGGGTTGTATATGCTGTAAGACTAGGTAATAGGGCTAGCCTTAAAGCTGTAGGAATTTTACTGTGGAGATGAAGATGTTTGATGAAATTCTAGAGATATTAGTGAATTCTTTTAGTGAACTTGGCGCAGATATTATGGCTACTCTCCTAAGAGCGAATGCTGAAGTAAAAAGTTCTTTTGTGTTTGTAATGAACCATAAAATTAAAAACAACCTTAATCAACCGTAATCACCAAAGCTAATAATAATGAATTAAGGTTGTACATTAAAAACAAGAATTGATAGTGGCTTGTGGAGTAAAAAAAAAACTGAAAATTGAAAACTAGTTATTAAAGCCTGATATTAAGAGAAAGTTACTTACCAAGATCACTGCTTTGATGTTGTCAGTAGTTAGGGAGAACTCAAGGCCATCACCCTGCTCGTGAAATTTTAGGAGAACATGTACCAGGTCTTCCTCTGCTTCACCATCGACATCTTTTGTAGTTGCCATGTCTCTTTTATGTTCCCTGATGATGTTTTCCATTACCCTGTCAGATTCTTTCTGCAGCTTATCAAGTTTAGACTTCATTCCACTTAACGGATGCAGCAAACTGGCAGAAGGAAACACATCTTCCAGAGCGAAGCCTCCTGCTGCCTTAATAGCTTCTTTCACAACATATATGAACCTTTCATGATCCCTGCTTTTCTTACCAAAGGCTGCCCGCGAAGTGATGGTATATGTCGTTGACTGAATTTCTTCAGTGAGATTGATAGGCGTTCCAGCTCTAAAAACAATCCGCTCAATGAGTTTCATTACCTCTTCTTCCCTAACAGGCCTGTAAGACTGAACGCGTTTTAAGCTCAAAAGCTCTTGTGTGCAAATTTTCCGTAGTTGTCTCCAGTAATCACCATATGGTGCAAAAGTAATGCTTGTACAACCGTAAGACAAGATCGTTGCAGCAAGGACGGGGGGCCTTGATGCAAAGATAACATCATGGGTTTTCATCACCTCTTCTGCAAACTCTGGTGATGAAACAACAATGGTGGAAACTTCTCCCAGCCTCAAATGCATAAGCGGTCCATATTGCTTGGCCAAGTCTCTCAGTCCATGGTGGGGCAGAGAGCCCATGAGCTGGTGCAAGTTTCCTATAAATGGTAGCTTCCATGGCCCTGGGGGAATGTTTGAAGGGGAGCAATTAGTTTTGCCTCTCTTGATCCCTGTTTTCAGTATCATAATTAGAAAGAGCAAGAAGGCGATGAGGATTTGGAAGGAAGGGCATTGCCATTGAACCTCCATGAGGAAATAAAGTTGTGTTTGGGTACGAGTGGCTTACTGGTGAGGTTCCTGGCTTTCCTATCACATTCGTTTATAACAGAGGATGTAACTTTGTCTTCTTCCTGATGTGAGGGTTATCTTTGCCTGCTTGGTATCTCTTGTGACCAATAGTTAGGAGTTCTTTAGGTAGCACTTGCTTCCATCTTTTTTTATTTTTAAATGTTGAATTTGGAAGCATCTTTATGGTTTGCTGCATGAGACCAGTAAGTCCCTTAGTCCGTGATGGGGTAAACGGGTAAAGAGTTTATCAACTGGTGTAGGTTTTCTATGAGTAGTAGCTACTGGTACGGGGTAATTTAATTTTTCCTCGGAGATGGAAGATACTAGTCATAGAAAACTTAATGTATGTCATCGTCTATGAAGCGAGGTAATTACTTTTTCCTTTCTTCATCAGCATTTTCAGCTCTGTAATCAGAAAGAGCTAGAAGATGATGAGGACATGGAAGGGTTGCAGTTGAAGTTCCATGAGGAAGACAAAGGTGAGCCTGTAGAAGAGGTGACATTGTGTGTATTTTATGTCTGTGTACAAGGCATGATGTAGCTTGCAATATTGTTTCCTAAGTAAAAGATGTACTAAGGTAGTTGGGAGATCTCTTTTATCTAATCAATTAACTAAGATCTGGCTATATACGAATCGTTGGCATTTGATAATGTAGAGGAATCCAATGAGATCCCTCCTCCCACGTGTACAAAGTGGGTACGACCAGATTACGGCTTTGTCAACATAATTGTGATGGGGCTTGAAATAGTAGAATAGATATTCCTGCTTTGGTTATGGAGGGAGAGGCTATTCGTGAGGATCGTTTGCTTGTCAGGGTGGTAGTTTCATGAAGGTCATAGTGGAATCTGATTCAAAATTGATCATTGATGCTCTCAACAATCCATGTTTGGGTATTGTTGTAGTTGATAGTCTAGTCTTTGATATTAGTCATATGACAGCTAGTTTCGAGTTTATCTCTTTTTGTTATGTTCTATATGAATGTAACTAAGTAACTCATCTAATTGTATCTTTTGTTACTAGACGCTCGTGTAATAGGTCGTGGGATGATGATCCCCTGCCTTGGCTTTTCAATGTATTGGTGGATGACTTCGATGTTTCTATTAGGCTTTAAGTCTAATAAAGCATGCTATCTTTGATAAAACAAAATAAATAAAACAGAACAGCCAGCCTAAGCTAGGAGAGAAACTTTCTTGGACTAAGTCCAAATGACGTGGAAAGGGAGAGAGGAAAAGTAGAAAGCGGGAAAATTATTCTAGTGCTAGTTCTTACGAAAACTTCTTTTTTCAAACTTTCATTTTTGAGTGGTTTCTTTGTTCTCTTATTTTTACTGAAAGAAATAGAAAACTTCCCTTTCTTTCTCTTCTTTCTTTTCCTCCGACGAATTGTGTTTTGCCAGAGATTATTTTTTAAGAAGACTATCCATTCGATAAATAATTGTTTATTAGTAAAAATATAAACAAGCAAAAAACAATATGTTACGAGAAAGTTTAGTTTTTCCTTCTCCATCTATCGACTATAGACGGAGAATATGTCATAACATATCATACGGTCTGGCCAACATTGAGCTCCATTTGCCTTGTTGTAGCATTTTGATTGGAAGCTCCCAAATCCAAATGGGATGATGAAACATGAAGGTCTGGACATGAATGAGGCCTTCGCCCCAACTGTTCGAAGAAAACAGAATTTAAACTTGATTTCTGTGCCACATCAAGCTCCGCCTACTGAAAAATTCAAACTATGAGAAAGTTAAATGCTTTTATATGTTTTGTTTCTTCAAGCTTATCGTTACTTATTCTCGAATCAAACTATAAGAAAGTTAATTGCTTTTATATGTTTTGTTTCTTCAAGCTTATCGATACTTATTCTTGTTATTCCATGTTATAAGAATTGCAACTTTAAGGCTTTGCCAGATTCATTATTGGAGTTGATTGCCATGGATATTATACTATAAACGCACATGTCTTGTTTGTGCAACTTTCATCCTCCTTGTTGAATGACGAATGAACATGCAAAACAAAGAAAATACCATCAAAAGAATTGACTAGCCCAGTGGGGGGTTTGCCAAAGGGCCTCCGATACATAAGTCAGAAACGTATTCTTGGTACTTAGGAGTTTATGCAGAATTTTGTGATTACCTTGAATGGTGAATGTTTATCTCTATTTATAGATGTTGTGGGAAAAATATTCCTTTGATATGGTCATTAAGAGCATTAAATAGGTTTAAATGCACTTTATGATTGTGTGATCTCCGATGTGGTGGTCTCCTGAAGGGATCTCTCGAGGATAGATGATCTTCATGGTGATCTCTCGCAGGAGAGTGGTCGACTTGGACTTTGAATGACCTCTCGAGAGTTTTTGATATCGTGATATCTCTTTGACAGAGATAACGGTGTAGTGGTTCGTAATTTCCGTCAAGAGTACGCTTGTCCTTTCGGGGTTAGAATCCACGTGGCTTGTTTTAATTTGTCGAGATTATTTTGGGTTTCACACATGTCCTACTGAGCAAATGAGAATAAACATAGTACAGAACTAGATAGTGAGATGAGAGTGTAATGAATAGTTGGACATGCATTCACTCATGGAGCTTGATTCTTACTGCAAACTTTGGCTCAAAGCTCATATAACTGCAAAAAAACGTCATTTCTGTTATTTAAATGTGAGTCAGCATAGAGGAAACCAGTTGTCTTTCTGATCTTATCATTTCCGATGTGTAATTAGTTTTACAGGATACAAGAACTTAACACTTTCACATTTTAGAATTTCCAGTAAGCAGGGGGAGTATATGGAATGGGAATCAAGCGAAGATCTTCTTTTCTTTGGACGGTAACCCCGGATATATCTGTCAGGTCCAGGTCTTCATGCTTCATTCCATTAGGGAGTTTCCAATCATCAAAATGGTATAACAGCACTGCAAGTGGGAGCTCAATATTTGCTAGAGCAAATGATATGCCTGGGCATCCTCTTCTTCCTGCACCAAATGGGATATACTCAAAGTTGGTTCCCTTGTAGTCAATGCAGCTGCCAAGGAGCATTTCAAGATTAAAACTCTCCGGATCAGGCCAGTAACTGGGATCTCTTCCTATTGCCCATGCATTGACAAATACTTTGGTTTTGACAATTATTTCGTATCCACCAATCTCGCCTCTCTCCGCATTGCCTTTGAAGTAACAGGGGAGCAGAAGATGCAACCTCAGTGTCTCTTGGATCACTAATGCTAAGACGACCATCTGATTTTAAACCATCTTCCAAACCATCTTATGTGGCAATCAATCTAACCATTCAGAATTGTATGAGATAATTATTTACTAAAATCATATGCAACCATCACTTGCCACATAAGATGGTTTGGAAGATGGTTTAAAATAAGATGATCATTCTAGCATTATTATTCATCACATTCTAGCATTATTGAAGGTTAAATACTTCATTTCGACAATGCCTGTTTCATCTACCTGCTCTTTTCCATTGAAAGAGAGAAATTTACACGATTATAAATTATTTGGGTCATTTGGCACGATTAATGACTTAGATTAATGTTATGGTATTGACTCTGTTCCTGAACAGAGAAATTTGCTACTTTTTTCTAGTGGTGGGCATAAAGTCCTGAAAATCTTGTATTTCGAATCCGTCCCAAATAATCTCGTCCCATTCGGAAATTATTAGAATTTCAGTATATCCCGTCCCATTTTAATTTTTCTCTGAACGGGATGTGTAAACCGTATCCCGAAATCTCATCCCGTCCCGTTTAATTTGTATTTGTATTATTAACTCTTAAGTGTCACCACATTATTAACTCTTAAATTTCAATTTGTAGTTGATGAATTTCAATTTGTAGTTTAAGAATTTCAATTTATAGTTGATGAATTTGGAATTTGTAGTTTATGAATTTGGAAATTTGTAGTTTATAGTATACCTGAAGACTAGTATTTCATTTGGAAATTTGTAGTTTATGAATTTGTGTTGTGAAAGATTGATTGTATTGAATTTGATAAAATTCTATGGGATGCTCCTGTCCTGTCCTGTACCCGTCCCGATTAAATTCGGGACGAGACGAGATGAGATTAATCCTTAAAATCACTTATCTCGTCCCTTCCCGTCCCATTTCAATTAAACGAGATTGGGACGGGATCACCTTCATCCCGTCCCATGCCCACCCCTATTTTTTTTTCCTTGTATGGGAAGAGATGGGAAAAGTTGGGCTTATTGCATGCGGCTTATGGACGTACAGTGTGTTGAGAATGTGGTGTGAAAAGTCCCACATTGGCTAGTTAAGGGACCTTGGTGGTATTCATAAAGGATTGGGCTACTCCCCCCATTGCCAATTGGTTTTGGGGTGGAACCTCAATTTCCTTCATGGTATCAGAGCCACTCTATCGTGTGGTGCGAATGTGCCGAAGAGGAAGTCGGGCTCCTGAGGGGGGTGGATTGTGAGATCCCACATCGACCAACGGAGAGGAGGTGATGTGTTCATAAAGGATTGGGCTACTCCCCCCATTGCCAATTGGTTTTGGGGTGGAACCTCAATTTCCTTCACAGTGGAGATGGATTGCATTAATTGTTCTCCAAAACCGCACTAGGTGGGTATAGCAGAATTGCCGAGTCATGCCTCCAGGGACTTTCTCTTCTGGTATTGACCAATTTGTATGTTAGTGATAACAATAACATACAAGAACAGAAAAGTAGCAGAAAATTAGAACAAACGGAACCCGAATTATTTGAACTCATCAGAGTATATTGATTCTGCATGTGAAATTCTGAACTGAGTTTTGGGTCATGTGTGCTAATAGTGAATTCTCTGAATGAGTAGACATATTAGCTTTTAACGAAATTAGTATCTCATAATTATGCAGTTTTTTGTTGTTGTTCTTATTTATCTGAGAAGGGATAACAA
This sequence comes from Spiraea crenata, assembly GCA_033992175.1. Classification (NCBI taxonomy): domain Eukaryota; kingdom Viridiplantae; phylum Streptophyta; class Magnoliopsida; order Rosales; family Rosaceae; genus Spiraea; species Spiraea crenata. The sequence goes on along the minus strand of JAVBHV010000010.1, from coordinate 605,909 downwards.
TAGGATTACTAGTAATCCAAGCTGCTCTCACAAAGAATCATCCTACAAGGTTTCTTAACTTTCCGATGTGGGAAATTTCTTTGCATCTTCACATATTTTCTCCTAATTTTCTCATGCGGGCAACATATGCACTAAAATGAGATACTTCTCATCTCAACTAAGCATTACTGTGCAAAAGTCATTGATTGATTGAATGTCACTTTGCATATCATACTTCGTACTCCACTATACTAATGTAAACTTGTAAAGCAGACAGCGACGTATCAGCTTTCACAGAAGAAAAGCTTCTCCCTACCCTATGCTTGGAAATCTTTTTTAGGTGGACGATGATACGAAATGGGAATCAAATGCAGATCTTGTTTTCTTCGGACTGAAACGGCAAAGGCCTCAGTCATTTCCAGGTCTTCATGCTTCATGCCATTAGGGAGTTTCCAATCAAAGTGATACAGAAGCAGAGCAAGCGGGAGCTCAACATTGGCCAGACCGAATGATATACCCGGGCATATTCTCCTTCCAGCACCAAATGGGATGTACTCAAAGTTTGTTCCTTTGTAGTCAATGGAGCTGTCAAGAAACCTCTCCGGATAAAAGATCTCAGGTTCTGTCCAGTACTTTGGATCTCTACCAATTGCCCATGCATTCACAATTACCTTGGCTTTGGCAGGAATTTCGTATCCACCAATTTTGCATCTCTCCTTGCATTCTCTTGGAAGTAAAAGTGGACCGGGGGTATGTAACCTCAGTGTCTCTTTGATAACCAAGCTTAAATACTGCATCTCTCTAATTCCTGCTTCATCTACCTGTCCTTTTCTGTTAAACACTTCCCTCACCTCTTCCTGTGCCTTTGTCATTATTCTTGGATGTTTTATCAATTCTGACAGCGCCCAATCTATTGTTGTAGCCGAAGTCTCACTCCCAGCACCAAAAATGTCCTGACATTATTTGAAATAGGAAATCATGCTAATCAAAAGATAGTCCATTTGAATCCAGGTAAGCTCACATACAAGTTACCAATGTTTAGCAATACCTCTGTCTTATATTATTTGGAATTAAAAGAGTTGGAATTTGAGTTTGTTCCTAGGATTCTTTCACAAAGAACTGGAAAGTGGTTTTGAGTTGTTAAAGCATAAGAGCAGCAAAGGTTGTATGACTTACCAAGATGACTGCTTTGATGTTGTCAGTTGTAAGGGAAAAATCAAGATCACTGCCATGCTCTTGAAACGTTAGGAGAACGTCTACCAGGTCTTCCTCTGCTTCTTCTTTCCCTCGTTTTGTTAATCCCATATGTTCTTTGATGATGTTTTCCATTATCCTGTCAGATTCTTCTTGCAGCTTCTCAAGTTGATGCCTGGTTCTGCTTATCCTGTGAAGCAAACGGATAGAAGGAAAAACATCTGCTAGATCGAAGCCTCCTGCAATCCTCATACCTTCCTTGACAATATATATGAACCTTTCATGATCTTTGCTTCTTTTACCAAATGCGGCTCGCGAAGTGATGGTAAATGTCATTGAGTTGACCTCTTGAGATAAATTGATAGGTGATCCCTCCTTCAAAGCAATCAATTTAATGAGATTCTGTACCTCTTCCTCCCTGATAGGTCGGTAGCTCTGAACACGTTTACTGTTTAAAAGCTCTAACGTGCAAATTTTCCGTAGTTGTCTCCAGTAATCACCATATGGTGCAAAGCCAATGTTTGTACAACCGTAAGACATGATCGTTGCAGCAAGGACGGGGGGCCTTGATGCAAAGATAATGTCATGAGTTTGCATCACCTCTTTGGCATTCTCTGCTGATGAAACAACTATGGTGGTAACCTCTCCAAGACGTAGGTGCATAAGGGGTCCATATTTGTTGGACAAGTCCCTCAGTGCATGATGGGGCAGAGAACCAGTAAGCTGGTGTAAGTTTCCTATAAAGGGTAGCTTCCATGGCCCTGGGGGTAGATTTGAAGCAGAGCTTTTGGTTTTGTTTTTCTTCCCTATTGTCAGTACCAATATGCTAAAAAGAAACAAAGCAAACAAGACTTGGTAGGAAGGGAGCCACTGAAGCTCCATTAGGAAAACAATGGTGAGATTGAATTAGTTTGGCGTATCGATAAGAGTTGATCCTATATAACACTGAGGATGTTGAAATGTCAACAAATGCTTTCAGATCGTAATGCACGGAGTCCCTCTAATTGGTTGCTGTTTCTTGACCGTATTTTTAAATTATAGTCAAGGCCACATTATACGGATGATTACTACCGGAATATTAGTTTAAGCTTTCATATTAATCATTGTGGGCTTCTTGCTTATATAAAAATGATTAGCTTTTCATTTTTTGTCACCTTCAATAACGACTTGCTTTTGTAAGATCATGCAAATAATTTTGTATCTGTTAGTCAAGCAACAATGACCAGTTGGATTCTATCGGCTGCTTTTGCCTTTTGATTTCTATCTTTTTCTTTCAATAATGAAGAGCTGTTTGCTTATGTAACAACAACAGGTAATTTATCTCTTTTTTATTAATAATCAAGGTCTGTTTGCTCATGTATGATAATATGAAAGCATCTATCAGGAAGGAGCAGTACGTAATTGACTTTTTCAAAGCTTCTCTTTGGTACATTGCTCTCAGCAGAAAAGGATTTGTAGCACCTACAATTCCAGAGGTAAGTCGCACACTTAATCTGGCTTGGATTGATGTTTTTCCCTTAAATTGGGTGGGAAACGAGGACTGGCTGGAATGATGAAGTCTGAACTAAGACATTATAGAGATTCGATTGGACGGTATATACGCTCTGTCTAGCCGTATCTGCTGACTGCTCAAGCTGCTTCCACATGTTGACATTCGACTCACTTCATATGTAGCAATATAGCATCTAAAAGTTTTTGTGTGCCTTCAGAGCATCGGAGTACTAATGAATTTCAAAATATGAGATTCAAGGTTAACAATTTGTTAAGCATATACATATTGTTTGACTTACCTTGATGAGGTTTCATCATACCTTGGTCACCTGTGTGTCATGCACCCGTGGACTCTTGTTCCTCTGCTTTCTTTATTAGTCCCACATGCGTCTGTCTTAACAATCAATACTGTTGTCGGTGGCTATCCCAATAGATAGTTCTGGAGTCCCTCTGTCTTCATCCACTCACATTAACTACCTATGTGATAAGATTCATTTGCTATTCCAGATCTATTTCCAGATTATGTTCTGGCTCTTATTGCAGTACCTGTTTACTATCACACTATCTTATTCAATTCTTGTGTTCCAGTTCTATCCTATCAATGACAGTTAATAACATAATGTAAAAACCCGAGTCCATGTGCTATGTATATTCCCTCCTCTTGAACTAAACACGCATACTCATCACCAACTAATCTTTAGTATAGTTACAGTAGTCTCTGCTTAGTTTAAGGACTTTTGGGGTGGTTCGATTCACTTCAAGGCGAGGACAATACAAGCTAGTGATGAATTAGATATCTAGGTGGGCTTAGCCATAAGAAGATTGCAAGTAAATGATGAACTTTCTGAAAAACAGCCAAACCAGTTTTGAACAAAAACGGTTCCAGTGTGTGCTAATCTTTTTCAGCAGTCTCTCAAGTAATCACACTTTCATGGTGCAGAGGCAATGTTTGTGTCGTCGTGAGCTTTCATCGCCTCTTTGGAAAACTTTGCTGATGAAACAATGATGGTGGAAACTGATCTATTGGGGATGCAATGAGTCTGGCAACACGATACAAAATCTTCTAGGACATAACCAACGTATTCTGCATTTGCGCGCCCTTCACCTTTGCGAGGATTTCCAACGGAATCCACAGAACTTGAATTCGCTCATGGATTGGACCCTTTGCGCGCGACTTTGGAAATGGACTGAAATTGGACATGGATGATGGACCCTATACAATAACGACAATGGACCAGAACTTGGACTGACATTGGAACAGAGGCATGGACCAACGACATTTGGACAATAGGCATGGACCAACGAGACTGAAACTTGGATATGAACAGGGATCCTTTACGCGAGAACTTGGAAATATACATAGAACCGGATGAATTCAATTTGGACAATTTGGACAGGACATTAATCAATTAAAAGTTTAAAAGGACCAAATTTTTTTAATATCTTGAAGAAAGCCAAGAGTGGAAACTTCTCGTAGCTGGAGGCAATGGCGGATTTAAGAATTTTCTGTTAGGGGAGCGGAATTTAAAAGAAGCATTCCAAAAAAAAAAAAAAATAAAGGAACTAAATATCTTAGAATTTAAATAATATAAATATCATTAATATTTCATATAAAAATGTAATATTAAATGCATGAAATAACATTACAAAAGTGGTAGCTTACGTTTTCTGAATCTAATGGAGTTACTAAGGAACTCACACCTGAGTATAAACAATAGTTTAACATTCTGTTAATGACTGCTCTCAGTGAATATATTGTGGTGTATATCATTAGCTGCAAATCCTCTGCTGAAGCTTGGAGGACTCTGAAGGATCGTTTTGGTATGAGATCAATTATTATAGGACTCAACTTTGGGTTGAATTATTAACAATTCAGAAAGAAGCTAATTCTGTTGAGCAATTTTTGCTGAAGATCAAGCCTATTGTGGACAAGGTTGGGTCCGTAAGTGTAAAAGTTACAGATGAAAAAATTATAGCTGCAACACTGAAGGGTCTTCCTCATGAATTTGATATGGTTAAAACTGTGATTCTCAATAGAGAATTCCCTATTTGTCTCAAAGAGTTGAGAAAGCAGATTCGGTTCCAAAATTTTAACTCAAGGCACCGGCGCTATGGTCAACATTGCTCAACCGATGACATATTCTTGTGCTTTTGTGTCACAAAGTGGTTCTAATGGCAATCGACAGTGGCATAATAAAAACTGTGGTGGAAATGGAAATAGGAACTGGAACGCACAATCTCAATGGAATGATAAGAATGCTGGTCACTATGACAACGAAGGTAACAATGTCGGCAATAGAGTACTAGAATGTCCACTTTGTGATCGACTTGGTCACACTGCTATCACTTGCTGGCAGAAGGATTCACATAAAAACCATATCGGTCTCTTGTGGGAAAAGAGGTCATATAGCTTCGAATTGCAGACATCGAAATCAGGTGCTGGCTTTGTTCCCTACAATTTCTTCAGATAACTCCTCTGAAGAATTAGCATTACCTGATATTGATACAGTTCCAGTGGATAATGCAATAATTGAGAACTATATTCATGGTCCATTACCTACTCATTCCATGATTACAAGATCCAAGGGTGGAATTCTTCATAGGAATTTTGATCCCGAATTTTCCTATTTAGCTTGTCTATGTGAAGAAAAACACTACTAGTTGGGGTACGTTTATCTGCTTCTGGTTCTAGCTTGTTCACCAAGCATTCCGGTGATGATGTTGACACCTTCATACTCTATGTAGATATCATCCTTATTGCCTATCAATCATCTATGTCATCTATGTCGTGAGTCACGAATGGAAATGTCACTAAGTGGTCATGTGCAACAAATTAAGCTACTATGTCATGTTAACCATTTTCATCTAACAAAGCGGGAGAGCTCAACACTGGCCATGCCAAGACCATAGAATTACAAAACATCAGGGCAGAGTCATCTTCCGGCACCAATTGGGATATAACAAATCGGGCTTCCTTGTAATCAACAGATGCCCGTCCACTGAGAATCCATTTGACAGATATGAACACAAGTACTCTCAGCGTCTCTTTCATGAGAAAGTTCAAATATTTCATTTCCATCACCAAAAATTTCCCGAAAATGATAATATTATTTCTTCAGAATAATTACTGTTAGTGCTATGTGTTCTCCACAACAGATAAGTGGAGAAGATGAAATACATGATTTTTCTGGTGGAATTAGATACGAGAATTAGTTGCAGGGAAGGGAAAAGCTCTAGTTGGGGGATTTTATTACTGTGTGAAAAAGGAAGATTCGTTTTAGAACATCTCATTCTGGCAAGGATACCGCTGTCAGTTATGTGTTCACATGTACTGAGTGTGGAAGCGTTCTCCAATCTTTTCTTGTGGTCTTTTAGCTCAAAGTTTTTGCTTTATTGGACATACTTAGAGAAATGTATGAGTTTTGTAGTTTGAGTAGTCTGTAAGATTAATTAGATAACAAAGGCATAGATGAAATGGCTTACAATATACTTTGCCAAGGTATCGACACATGCATGATGAAGATGGTGGTAAGTACATTGTTTGGAACTTTCAGATAATGGCCTGCATCTTTAAACAATGTTTCTGGACTCTCTATGGAATCTACTCATTAAAACAGACAGTGAAGAATTGTTCCTTGTATTGGGTGGATTTTGATTGTCTGTTACCTCTTTGTAATCTTCCTTGCTGCAGGATTTTCGGTATCAGCTCCTTGGATAAATATATGTGAAGGAAAATCGTGTAAACATTTTAGTCATGTGGCTTTACTGGTCTATGTATTTTATCTGTGCACCAAAGCGCAAAATAATTCATAACATTAACATCTTATAATTGGAAAGAAAAATAATTTGTTATCAAAGTACGATTTCAACAGAAATTCTATGAAGTTATTGAGATAACTACTGTATGTTGTCAGTAGTTATGGATAGATCAATTTGCCCACTATCCTCGTGAAGTTTTAGGAAAACATCTATTAGCTCTCTATATTTGTCTCACCCTCACCATCTTTTGTTGCCTAATCATCTTTGTGTTCCTCTCAACTCGGATAGTTTCTTTCCTATAATTAAAAGTTAGGAGCTGTTTCTTAGAATGGTTGGTGCAGTTATGTCTCTACTTTACTGGATAACTTTCTAAGCATGCATCTGATAGACTTTATTACAGTTTCTGCTGTACTTTTCTTGAGATTTCGTAGATGTCATCAGCGATAAAATGGTTGCTTCATATTTGGATCAAATTCATGTCCCCCTTTCTAACAAGTACTAGTAGAATGAATATTGACTAAGTCCAACAGATAGAACATGGCTAGAATTTTGAATTCCAACAGCCTGCTAGTCCAAAGGTATTAGAATTTTTATAGAGGTGCTTTCGAGCAATCATTTTAATTGCTATAAATACTTAAATAAAGCACTTGATAGAGACACAAAGCCGGCCAGGATGTCATTCTTCACAAGCATGCATTAGAATAGGCATTGATTTCCCATTTTAACAAGATATCATGTATTGATGTTTGGTTTGTCTGTCTGGAAAGGAAACAAAACAAATTAACTGACCTTCAAAGCATTGAAAGTGCACCAGTCACTGAAGAAATACAGAAACGGGAAAAGAGAGCTTTGCAAATCACGGCTATTCATTGATAATAACATTGTGTACAATACAAGCTTATATATGGCTAGACTAGGGTTACACAAGATACATGGGCTGGACTATACATAAAACACAATACATTACAAAAACAGAATACAGACACGTACACTATTCTCTAACATTCCCCCGCAAACTTGGCACCGGATAGGAGACAAGTTTGGACACAAGAGAAGCAAACCACTCAGAAGGAAATCCCTTAGTAAAGACATCAGCAAGTTGATACACAGAAGGAACAAACCGAACTTGATGAGTACCAGCAGCGTATCGTTCACGCACAAAATGATAATCAACGGCAATATGTTTCGTTCGAGCATGAAAAATCGGATTGGCAGCCATGTAGGTAGCAGACAGGTTATCACAATTAAGAACAATAGGTGTAAGTAGAGGGAAGCGAAGCTCACTGAGAAGACCCTGAAGCCAGATGGTGTCAGCACAAGCATTGGCAAGAGCACGATACTCGGCTTCGGCGCTAGAACGAGAAACAGTGTGTTGTTTCTTGGCACTCCAAGACACAAGGTTCGGACCAAGAAAAACACAATAACCAGTAACGGAGCGATGAGTATCGGGACAGCCTTCCCAGTCAGCATCAGAATAAGCAACAAGGAACTGAGTAGAAGACGAGCGACAAATAGGAAGACCAAGTCCAAGCGTACCCTTCAAGTAGCGAAGAATACGCTTGACCGCTTCCAGGTGAGCATCAGTGGGTGAACTCATAAACTGGGCATCATGCTGAACCGCATGAGCAATATCCGGACGAGTGAAGGTCAAGTACTGAAGGGCACCAACGAGCTGACGGTACTCTGTAGAATCCGGAAGGGGTTTGCCCGTGGCACGAGAAAGAGAGCCCTTAGTCGTCATGGGTGTGGAACAAGGCTTACACTCCACCATATTATTGCGCTGAAGGATGTCAAGAGTGTACTTATTCTAACTAAGGTGAAGCGAGTCGGCTAAATACAGAACCTCAATCCCAAGAAAGTAATAGAGGCAACCAAGGTCCTTAATCTCAAAAGCCAATGCCAACTGTCGAATAAACTCCAAGAGCTGAGGAGGACTACTGCCAGTGAGGATAATGTCATCCACATAAACCAGAAGAATCATAACACAAGTAGCATGGCGAAAGGTGAACATAGAATTATCAGCACGGCTTTGAACAAAACCAAAAGTAAGGAGAAACTGACTGCACTTCTGAAACCAAGCGCGAGGAGCTTGTTTCAGACCATAAAGAGCCTTGTGAAGTTTACAGACATGAGTAGGCCTATTGGGATCCACAAAGCCAGGCGGCTGTTGCATATACACTTCCTTAGATAAATCACCATGAAGAAAAGCATTTTTAACATCTAACTGACGGTAGCCCAACCATAACAAACAACCATACTCAAGACAGTACGAATAGTAGTAGGCTCCACAACAGGACTAAAAGTATCAAAGTAGTCTACACCTTCCTATTGAAGATAACCTTTAGCAACCAAACAAGCCTTATAACGCACAACCGTACCATCTGATCGACGTTTAACCTTGTAAACCCATTTACAACCAACATCATTAATAGAAGGAGAGTTAGGGACTAAAGATCATGTACCCTGTTTCTGGAGAGCAGTGAATTCATCTAGCATAGCCTGTTTCCAAGTAGGAGAACGAGAAGCTTGTATGTACGAAGTAGGTTCAATGTCATTAACCAAGAAAGTAGTGAAAGCAGCAGGAATCGGATGACGAACAGTAAAGAGTGAGTAGTTCTTAGGTTTGAAAATACTCGAAGTAGAGCGAGTACGAATCGGACTACGTGGAGGAGCAGGAGGGGGCGCAAGGCGCTGGTAGAGGGAGGCCAGCATCGGACGCAGGGGCGCTGGGCGCTAGGGCGGGTGCGCTAGCATCAAAAGGGATAGTGGGCGCAGGGGCGCTGGGCGCTGGCACAGACAAGCCAGCCTCGGGCGCAGGGGCGCGGGGCGCTAGCACAGATGTGCTAGCATCAAGTGGAAAAGTGGACGTAGGGGAGCAGGGCGCTGGCACAGAGGAGCCAGCTTCGGACGCAGGGGCGCTGGCATCAGGTGCAGTGGGCGTAGGGGCGCAGGGCGCTGGCACAAACGGGCCAGCCTCGGATGTAGGGGCTCTGGGCACTAGTGCAGAAGCAGTAGCATCATGAGGAGGTAGAGTGCGGGGACGACGGACGTAATGCAGTGGTAGGGGAGGTACTCGAGTAGGGATATGGGCAGTAGAGGAGGGCGGAGTAGGAAGAGGGACAATGGGAGCGGAGGAAATAACAGGGACAATAGCAGGGGGTTCGGAAGGGGAGGACGAAGAAGGTGTATGGGCATAAGGAAAGTGGTCCTCGTGAAACGTAACATGACGAGAGGTGTAGAGACGACCAGTGGGTGTGTGCAAACAACGGTACCCCTTGTATTGATCGCTATAACCGACAAACACACAAGGAAGAGAGCGAGCCTGCAGTTTGTTAGAGACATAATCACCAAGAAAGGGAAAACATTGATAGCCAAAGGTGCGCAACAGAGAGTAATCCGGATATTTTCCATATAACGCATAATACGGAGAATCCCAGTGGAGAACGTGAGTGGGAAGACGATTAATGAGATAAACAGCTGTGCATAGGGCTTCAACCCACAAGTGATGAGGGAGGTTCGCAGTGAGAAGGACAGTGCGGCCCATATCACAAATATGACGATGCTTACGCTCAGCGAGTCCATTCTGTTGGGGGGTGTGAGGACAAGAGAGACGATGAAGAATACCATGAGTTGCACAAAAGGTTTTAAAAGCCATGTTAGTGAATTCAGTACCACCGTCACTTTGAAATTTCTTAATGTTGGAAGAGAATTGAGTGCAAACAATCGCATAGAAGGTAGTAAAGTGGGTGAGAACCTCAAATTTGGCACGCATGGGAAAAATCCATGAATAACGAGTAAAATCATCAGTGAACAACACATAATAATGAAAGCCAGAAACAAATTTAACGGGAGACATCCAAACATCAGAATTAATTAATTCAAATGGAGCAACAAAACAATGTTCACTAGATGAAATGGGAAGTCGAACTGACTTTGAAAGTGCACAACGATTACAAGGAGATGTAGATAAACGAGAAATAGATCCTAATAAAGATTTAGACGCTAAAGTGCTAATCACTTTATCAGACGGATGACCGAGACGATGATGCCAAAGCGAGGACGATGAATGACTGACGACGAGAGCTGATGGAGGGACGGTGGATGGCGCAGGGCAGGGAAACACGGGATAGAGACCATCACTACATGGGCCCTGAAAGAGAATAGAGCCAGTTTTTAAATCACGAATGACGGATCCCCAAGGATAAAAGGCTATGCTCACGAAACAATCACGCGTAAATTGAGCAACAGATATAAGATTTTTACGGATAGAGGGGACACGAAGAACATCAGATAAACGGAAACGAAAAGATCCGGAAGAAAAGGAGAGATTACCAGAGTGTGTAATGGGAAGCGAAGCACCATTACCGACAAGGACTTGCTCAGAAGAGGGCAAGGCAGCGGGCGTTTGAAGTGCATGGTGGTCATAAGTCATGTGATGGGTAGCGCCGAAGTCAAGGTACCAAGTTGGATCTTCATGAGCGGGTTGAGATGGAGGTGGCACCACGTGCATGCCGGCGAACGCACGAGAGAGGTCGATTTCTTGGGATGTGGCAGTGGGACATTTGGCAGCAATGTGGCCTAATTGACCACATGACTAGCATTGACGAGGAGGACGAGACGATGCGGAATCGAGGATGCCGGCTGAGGAGTTGTTACCCGATTTGAAGGGGAGAGACCAAGAGGCAGCAGGGCGCGGAGTGGAAGGGCGAGGAGCATATGGGCGGTGTGGCTTGCCAACGGCATAAGCATGTGGCTGGTAGGGCAGTGGCGGTGCAGGAGATGCAGGAAGTTGATAGGGCAGCGGCGGTGCAGAATATGCAGGAAGTTGATAGGGCAGCGGTGCAGGAAGTGCAGCAGGGTGATATGGCAGCGGTGCAGGAGGTTGGGAGGCTTGGGGCTGTGCATACAGGTGAGGAGAAGGTGGCTGGTGCAGGTGGGGCTGAGCATACGCGAAGGGAGGTGCAGAGGAGGACGATTGGTGCAGGTTCGGTTGAGTTGCATAGAAAGCAGTGGGCTGGAGTGGAGGATGAGCAACGGTGATGCGTGTTTGTTGAGCTTCAAAAGCAAGGAGCTTGGACCAGAGGTCAGAGAAGGAAGGGAGCGGTGGGAAGGCGGTGATGGCAGTGGACCACATCAAATAATCCGGACCTAGCCCATTGATCACAAAGGAGACGAGATCATTGGGAGGAACAAGTTCGCCGATCGCTGCAAGTTGGTCAGCAAGGGACTTAGCATCGGCAAGGTAATCAGGAATGGACTTGGAGCCCTTGGTGAGTCCGATAAATTGAAAACGGAGCTGTTGAACATTGGCAAGCGACTGTTGGGAGTAGTTTTGACGAAGGCAATCCCATATTTCACGAGAGGTGTTGCAACCGACCACTTGAGCAAGGAGAGGCCGAGAGAGAGTGGCACGGAGTTGAGCGACTAGAGTTTGATTGGATTGGTACCATGATAAGAACTCGGGGTTGGGAATGGTGGTGGGAGGATCGGTGGTGGTGGCTGTGTGTTTGGGATCGACATAGGTGGGAGAGGGACACGGAAAAGAACCATCGATGAAACGCCAAAGATTTTGCCCAATTAGAAAAGGTTTGACTTGACTTTCCCAAGTAAGATAATTCGAATCTGTTAGAAAATTAAATGATTTATGTTTAATTTCTAATAATTGAATGGAAATAAAATTGCTAAACTAGTTGAAGATGAAAGTGTAAACCGTTCGTACACCTTTTTGTCGAACGGATGCATTCCCTGGAAGAGGAACGCTTTGAATCATCAATGGAAAGCTGCGTTCAAATAGTTGTCTATGGGTATTGTTTTGAGAGTTGTCCTGTTTCAATGGAAGCTTCAATGTTTCAAGAAACAATGCAACCATAGCTTATTAAACAAAGAATAATCATAGCAGATTGGTCAACGTGACCTTTCATGATTTAATGCAACTGACATTGTTTTATGGAAAGTTGTGTTGCTATGGAAACAATGCAATTGACAACCAGCACTGTTATCTTCATCTCCAAGAGGCATGTCGGCTGGACATGTCCTTTGTGAATAGATGTCTTAACATCTATAAATAGCAAACAAGTTCCTGCATCAAAGAATTCAATCCATCCGGATTACTTAGTTATACAGAGCATATATTCATATTTACCTATCTAGAATATAGAGCATTCATATATATAGATTTAGTGTTATTGAGAGAGAGATCAAACACTTTCTGGTTCGCCGTTCTTTGTGGATTAGAGTGCTACTTCCGCAAAGAGAAAGATCGTTGTATCCTGGGAGACATTCGCCAATTCAAACCTTGAGGCACCTGTGAGGGGGGATCTTGTCTTAAGGTTATAGAATCTAATTCTAGCCTCGATCTATTCAAGTTCTTCTGTTCTTTGTTTTTTGCCTTTACTGTTTCCAGTGCATATGTTATAACAATTTGTATTTGTTATATATAATTTCAATTTGTTATAGCAATTTATCTTTACATATACCCAACAGAATCACATAGTTTGTCAGTGACAAGGGTGGCAAGGTGAGGAGGATGAGAAGAAGTAGAGGAAGACGCCATGGAGAGAGAGAGGAAGAAAGCACAAGACCGAAAGCAAGCAGCAACAAGGACGATAGGCAGCGGAAAAAAAAAAGGTTAGGCTCTTGATACCATGAAGAAATACAGAAACGGGAAAAGAGAGCTTTGCAAATCACGGCTATTCATTGATAATAACATTGTGTACAATACAAGCTTATATATGGCTAGACTAGGGTTACACAAGATACATGGGCTGAACTATACATAAAACACAATACATTACATAAAACAGAATACATACACGTACGCTATTCTCTAACAGTCACTCTCATCCTCCTTGCTGATGTGCTCCGTATTTGGTTAACATCCAAGTTTGTGGTTCTTTTAATTTTCTTATGATCATAGCAAATGCATTATACCATTAACAATTGAAACATGGAAAGGTCTTTCACTGTTATAAGATGGCGAGTAACTGTAATTTTCAGAACATGAGATAATATAAAAGCGAAAGTGATTATTTGCAGAAAGTTAACAGATTTATACTTGGGCTTTCTCAGTAGGTGGAGGATGATAAGGAATGGGAATCAACTGGAGATCTTCTTTTCGTCGGACAGTAACACCGAATAACTCAGTCATGTCCAGGTCTTCATGCTTCATCCCGTTGGGGAGTTTCCAATCAAAATGGTATAACAACAACGCAAGTGGGAGCTCAATGTTGGCCAGACCATATGAAATTCCAGGGCAGATTCTCCTTCCTGAACCAAATGGGATATACTCAAAGTAATTTCCCTTGTAGTCAATAGAGCTGTCAAGGAACCTCTCTGGGTAAAATATATCAGGGTCACTCCAGTGATTGGGATCTCTACCAATTGCCCATCCATTAACTATCACCTTGGTTTTCGCAGGTATGGCATATCCATTAATTTCACAACTCTCTCTACATTCTCTTGGGAGTAACAGGGGAGCGGGAGGATGTAACCTCAATGTCTCTTTGATCACCGAGCTTAAATATTTCATCTCTTTAACCCCAGTTTCGTCTACCTGCCCTTTTCTATTGAACACCTCTCTCACCTCATCCTGTGCTACTTTCATTATTCTGGAATTCTTTATCATTTCTGACATTGCCCAATCTACTGTTGTAGCTGATGTCTCACTCCCAGCACCAAAAATGTCCTGGAAAATGATTAATTTGTTATAAGCTGAGGTCATACATAGAAGCCAATGGGAACTTTGTAAATTCTATAATCCTTGGCCCTTCTTGCTTAGCTTATCTTTTTCATGCATATCCAACAAGTTTTGGTACCAAAGTGGTTAATAGTTAATTCAGGTTGCATACTTGGAAAGAATGGAAATTAGTATTTCAGTTAAAGTTGATGCAAAACTGGCTTGACTTTTTAAAGCATGATATCTAGAGCAAGTGTGTATACTTACCAATATGACTGCTTTGATGTTGTCTGTAGTTAGAGAGAATTCAGCGCCTTTTCCATGTTCGTGGAATTTCAGGAGAACATCTACCAGGTCTTCCTCTACTTTGCCTTCTCCATCTTGTGTTGTCCTGACTTTCTTATGGTCTTTGATGATATTTTCCATTATCCTATCAGTTTCTTTCTGTAGGCTCTCAAGCTTTGGCCTAATTCCACCAATTCGATGAAGCAAACCGACAGAAGGAAATGTATCTGCAAGATCAAAGCCTGCTGCCACCTTAATAGATTCCTTCACAGCATGTATGAACTGTTCTTGATCTTTGCTTTTCTTACCAAAGGCCGCTCGAGAAGTGATGGTATAGTTCGATGAGTAAATTTCCTCGGTGAGATTGACAGGTGATCCTGCTTTTGAAGAAATCCATTGAATGAGATTTTGTACCTCTTCTTCCCTAAGAGGCCGGTGACCTTGAACACGCTTGGTGCTTAAAAGCTCTAGTGTGCAAATTTTCCGCAATTGTCTCCAGTATTCACCATATGGAGCAAAGGCAATGTTTGTAGAATCATAAGACATTATGACAGAAGCAAGGAGATGGGGCCTTGATGCAAAGGTAACATCATGGGTTTTCAACACCTCTTTGGCATACTCTGCAGATGAAACAACTACTGTGGAGACTTCTCCAAGCTGGAGGTGCATGAGGGGTCCGTATTTCTTGGACAATTTTGTTAGTGCATGATGAGGTTGAGAACCAACGAGCTGGTGCATGTTGCCTATGAAAGGTAGCTTCCATGGCCCGGGGGGTAGTTTTACAGCGGTGTCTTTGGTTTTGCTTATCTTCATTTTCAGGACCATAACCATGAAGAGAAGAAAGGTGAACAGAACTTGGAAGGAAGGCCATTGAAGCTCCATGAGGAAAGCAAAGGTGAGTATTGGAAGTAGCTTATCAATGAAACCTGCATTTTACATCTAGGTATATAACACAGGATGCAGGCTTTGCAGATACCTTCTTCATGATGGAAAGATGCTCTCCTTTTTTTTTTGGTCGACTTGTTTGGCAGAATTGATAATTAGGAGTTGATTACATCTATGCCTAAGACATAATTAAGTATGCTTTCTTTTAAGGGGTAACTTTGGAAGCATCTCTAACCCCTAAGACATGACAATAATAGGCTTTTTTCTTCTGTTTTTTCCTTTATTGTTTTTCTATATAGTTAGCACATGTCAACTGTCACAAGCAGTTGTATATTATTGTTCAATTTGTCTCGATGGTGTTTATTGATTGTCTTGGAGGAGCCCTGGAATATCATATGTTCTTAGTCCAGTAGTAGATTGTACATTGTATCGGCCACGGAAATAAGACTGTAATAGCAACAGTATAACTTAACTGCCGGCTAATCCAAGGTCCCCTATTAGAATGGGGATCAGAAGCAGAAGCACCGCTGATGATTATATTGTAGTGTCAATTACAGCTCCTCAAAGCAAATGTCAACGGCAATTTTCAAGAAGCATGCATTTGGGCTTTCAAAAGCACGCACAAAATAATAAAAAAGTAAAGGGAAACTGGCTAAATTAAGTATTTTTTTTTTATATTTATTACTGAAATAGTGTGGGCAAGTTTTTCTTTTTCAAAGTAAGCACAAATTTCCTTATTTGCTGGCCGAGGTCCCCATGGACTATAGTGGTACTATAACAATGCTAAATGGGTACTATAAGGACACTATAGTTCTCTCGCATAGTATTCATGTAGTCTTTATGCAGTCTAGTGTAAGATACATTATAGTACCCTTATAGTATCCATAGTGCCCTTGTAGTAGCCGAATAGACTCGTCGTAGTTCATTCCTCTTTATCTTCATCTTCTTTCGATTTTATGGGATTTTGAATCTGGGTTTGAATTTCAACGTAGAGGTCGATTTGATGTTGTTGAGTCGATTCTGATGTGGTTTTGTTAGGTCTTTGTAGAGGTCGAGGGAGGCGTTGGGCCCTCCGCAGCTGCCACCATCATATGAAATCAATAACAACACAAAATGCTAGCGTTCTCGATGGGGGCGGGCCCAGTTAATGGCGTCGTCGATGGGGCTGACTTGGTTGCTGGCGTTGATGGTTTCATCGATGGGGACAAGACTAATTAATGGGGTCAATGGTGTATCGATGGGGATGGCTTGGTGGCAGCTTGGTTGTAGGCCAAGTTGATGAAGTCGATTTGGGGGGGGGGGGGGGGGGGGAGTGCCTAGCATATTTATGATGGGGGCCCTAGTTGTACTTAACTCTAGAATAAAAAACCTGTCGGCACATTTTGGTGAGAAAATATCCAAAAATAATTATTTTGGACAATTTTCCAAAGGAAAATTTTATTTACACTCCATAAATTGATAAAAACACCAAAAATTCAGTTTTTGTTGCCAATCTTCCATTTTTACCCCTGGAATTTATAAAACCACCTAGGGGTGGAATTTTTGTACCAAATACCAAATACCAACCGTACCATACCGTACCATTATCCATTTGTACACTACCATTGGTACAGTTACTGTTCGGTACGGTACACTACCACTACCGAAAACTTTGGTACGGTATTGGTATTGAAAACCCAATACCATGGTATACCATGGTATACCGAATAGTATATATATATATATATATATATATATATATATATATATATATATAATTTAATTTTTTAATAACATATATCATTTTTCTCACTCTTTTTTCAAGCCAACCTAAAAGTTCAAGCTAAGTTGGAAGTTCAAATGCATCCATCACGCCGCATATATATAGCCTTGGATTATGATAGCCTTACTATTTTTTTCGTTAAAAACACTCTTGAGTGTATTTTATTTATTTGAGATTATTATTGCATTTGAATTTGAAGTTGAACTATGTGATTTGTTATTTAGATGTTAGGTTGTACAACTATGATACAATTTGAAAGTTTTAGTACATTGAATATGCTGAATTGATAATATTGACTTTGAATTTAATTTTGTAAAATATATAGTTGGAGACTTTGGTAGTATACCAATACCAAACACTACCATACCGTACCATACCGTACCAAAAACTTGGTATGGTATTGTAGTCATTTATAGAAAACACCCTTAGTTTGGTTGGTACACGGTATTGGAGGTTTGGTACGGTATACCTACCATTCCCACCCCTAAAACCACCCACAATAATAATTGTTTTTTATCCATTAACACCCCACACTCTCTTCCCCAAACCTGACAAGCACCGTTTGTCACCCAAGCCACCCAACCCATACACCTCTTTTCGAATCTTCGTCGTTCACCGCCCTCTTCGACCTCTCTTCAAGACATTTCTTAATGGTCGCCCAGCCATTCAATTTGAAGTACCAACTCGGGTTCAGGCTTCTGATTTCCCATAGAAAATGGCCCTCGCCACCTCCAAGAATGACCGCTTGGAACACGCGGAGGAAGCATGAGACGCCACATAGGACGATGACGAAGACGAAGTGGGCGACGGCAAAATGGGCTACTAGCTCTGACCGCACTCTGATCCATCTCGATTAGATATTGTATCGTCTTCGTGGAGGATGGTGACGGTGGATTATTCAGACCACAATATGTTGCCGCCGTTTCGGGTCTATGTGTATGATGGTAATGGTGGCGGGAGCAATGCGATTCAAAAGAGGCGGCCGATTGTTGAGGAGCGTCTTGGCGCGGCAGTTGGTAGGCCAGAAAGTGCGGTCGTCCACGACGACGATTCAGAAGGACTTCACTCTCTTGTTTTGCAGTGAGAAAAACTGAGGGAATAGGACATATAAATGGAGAGAAAAGAAATTATTAGAGATGAACATAAACATATTTAAAGAAGAAAGGGCCACGAGAAAAGAAAGCCGATGCCAGGCGCCTGGCGCCGTAGTGGAGATGGGGTGATGGTTGCTCTTAGGTTTGGAGTGAGTTCACCATTTTTATTGTTATTTCTTTCCTAATTTATGATGGGCAAAACTGGTATTTAGATTGAATAATTTTAAAGTGGGGTGGAATTAACAAGTTTTTGGGGTGTAAATAAAATTTCCCTTTTCCAAAAGCAATAGTAGAAACTAGAGAGCCTAAGGGTTTTTTCATACAATTTTTAATTGCTAAATTTATGCACCCGAAAAATGCTCTTTCTGCCTTGGAGTCTTCAATGAAGTTTCAAGGATGTGTTCATTTGATGAGTATACTCAGGGCCGGCCCTGAGGGGAGCGCGGCGAGACAGTCATCTCGAGCCCCCGCAGGAAAAGGGCCCCCATAAAAAAAATTATATATGTTATATATATAATATATAAATAGTTGTAGGCCCTTTAATATATGTTGGAAGCTTCCTGATGTAGTGGTAAGTTGTTGTGTATGTTACTTTCATGACCCAAGTTCAATTCTTTTTGGGGCCATTTTCTAAATTTTTTTTTTCAGGGATTTTTTCTTTTCCTTTTTCACTAAGTTATTCATTTTCCCAAATTAAGTAGGTTATATATTTGCATTGAGTTTTGATTTGTGGTTGCGGTTATAAATTGGGTTTGAGTTGATTGTTGTTGTGAGTGGTGTAGTACAAAGAGGGGGTCGAAGAAAAACAGAGAGTTGTACGAAGAAGACAAAATAGACAAATTTTGGATAGGAGGATTTTGTACTACAATTCAAACTAGAAAATTAGGACATAGACTTTGACGAATGAAATGAGTGGTGGCCTTCGAACATCCGTCCAATGACTTGCCTTGGGAGTTTTTAACCTAATCACAACTGGCTTTGAACGTACTCTACTCGCTTATCTGTTTCTTTCTTGTGTGGAGGGCTTTATATTTGGAAGGAGATGAGAATTCTTTGGGTATCATATCGTTAAAGATCACAAGAATATTTGAGGGTTTTGTACTACAATTCAAACTAGAAAATTAGGACATAGACTTTGACGAATGAAATGGGTGGTGGCCTTCTAACATCCGTCCAATGGCTTGACATGGGAGTTATCAACTTTATCATAGCTGGCTTTGAACGTACTCTACTCGCTTGTCTGTTTATTTCTTGTGTGGAGGGCTTTATATTTGGAAGGTGAGGAGTTCTTTGGGTATCATGTCGTTAAAGATCACAAGAATATTTGCTTACATGAGTTTATCCAAGGCACGCTAGTTATCACTATATCGACGGTCATTATCTCTTCATTTTGTTGGATGAAGAGGTGCACAAGCTAACGTCAAGATTGTTGGATTGTGGAACAGATTTCCACATGTGCGGAAGCGTGGCGTGACACGTATGCAATAATAAAATTCATAATTCAATCGTAAACATACATGGTTGGCGGAACGTTGGATTCCATTAATCATATTAATTAATCCGCGTGCATGGTTAATCGACGTGCCATGTGATTCTTAGCATACCAATAAGATCACCCCTAATCTAAAAGAAGATAAGAGTTACCAACCTTTGCTTGCCATGATGATGATAATGAAGTCCTAGACGTTCAAGTGTTCGTCCTCTACAAGTTTCAACATGAACGGTATTCGGTTGATGAGACAGAGAGAGGATGTATTAGCTAGAAGCACCGAACTCCGATGGACGATGACGAGCACCACCAATATCTGCGGCAAGGCTGAGGATTTACGGCACATAAGGGTTTCAGAGAAACAATTTTTCTGACTTTATGTTTTAGTAAAGAATGTATTCTCAACATATGAGATTCTTTACTGATATGTGAGTTCACAACTTCTGTTAGGTCAATACCCAACAAGCCTTTTTATAGAGAACCTTTTTCTAACAGGCTTGGACTTTTATTTAACAATTAAACAACAATCCTTGTCTCACAAGGAATAGGATGCGGCAACTCTGGGAGAAACCCTAGAGTTGCCGTCCCTAATGGTGTCTCACCTCTTAGTGGGCTTAGCCCACTAATGTGTCATCAATCATAATTTATTTAATTGGTCAATTCCAAATTGTATTGGACTAATATTAATGCCAAGCCCAAAGGACTTGTATCTATTTATTCAAGCCCAATCACCAACTTAAATAAATTTACTATTTAACATAAACTAATTCATGTTAAACACCCTCATCAATTTTTCGAAGGCATGCGTTCTTGTGTGTCTGACCTCGGTAGGTTCCGATAAAGCTGGCAGTTAACAATCTTATTTTTCGGAATATAGAAATTACCAATATTCAACCTTATAGGGAAGATCATTCACAAACCGAGTAGTAACATCTAGCTATGGCTCTTGGCTACCCAGATTATCAATAATGTGTTTCGAACTTCTTCATCACACATCGAGCAGAAAATTAGTTATGGTTACAGTGCAATAAGGTTCCTTCGTCTCCTATATTCCGATCAAATCATTTAGGGCATGGAAACTTATTGTCAAGCCCTAATGCATTGGTGTGCTGATATGATCGCCCTGATCTATCTCTTTACTTATATGCTTCGGCCGAAAACTTAGAGATAGATCTTCAAGGGGTTCTTGGAATATCAACCTTCACTGATTACCTAGAAGGTGACGAATCCCATTTTGCGCATTCACAAATCTCCATGCTTGAATCCATGCACCCAATCCTCACCTACTTGGCCCAAATCATTCTTGATAAACCGTGAGATTGAGGTCAAAGTTCAAGTCTCCCAACACGAGATATCTGGTGAAGCCTCAGGTCTAAGAACTAGTTTGCACTCATAAATAGCCAGAACGTTGTACGATTGACATAGTAGGTAAACCTCCATTCGTACGCTCTGTGGTTGGTCAGTGTTCAGTGAACTCATATCTATATACGAGCACCTTCATGCCTATTTCATATCACTATATGCTTAGTCTGAGATCGACTACTAAATACGACATGAACCGGCCTTAACGGATAACCAACAGCCCTAGTTGGATATCCTATGGCTAGGAACGTTCTTTAGGAGTCGAGGACAGTAGGGAACGTATCTCAAATCACAACTTCTTTGTGATTCCATCCCTACACTCAATATTCTCCTAGGACTCACCCTGGAATTCGACTGCGAGCCTCCCTAATACACTTATTAGGTCACACGCTCCGTCGAGGGTGTCTATATTTGCCCTTACTGTTGATTTCTCAACTTTGGATTGACACATGTCTCCCATCACATATTGCCACATCAATGCCTTAACGGGCACAATCCAACAAAGATGGAATCTAAAGTGTTCTATAAGGTGTTCTATATGGTGTTTTACATACAGTTGTACAAAGCATTCTATAAGGTGTTCTCCATGGTGTTCTTAGGGCCGGCCTTGAGGCAAGCGGGGCGAGACTATAATCTCGGGCCCCCGTTTGAAAAGGGCCCCCAAAAAAAATTATATATCTTATATATACAACAACAACAACAAAGCCTTTTCCCAATAGTTGTAAGTCCTGTAATTTACATTGAAAGTTTCATGGTGTATGTCACTTTCATTACTCAAGTTTGAATCTTTTTGGGGCAATTTTCTAGTGTTTTTTTTTTCTTTCAAACTTTCTATTTCAGGGCCCTTTTTCTTTCATTTTTCACTAAGGTATTTTTCCCAAACTAAGTAGATTTCCTTTTACAACTAGACTATGTGGATTTAATTATTAAATTTGCATCTAAAAACGCAAGGCGAACAAGATTTATGTAACTTTTTTTTATGCAAGTATCAAGTGAAAATGTATAGCTTTTTTCTTTTTATCGTATTCATTTATGTAAAGCAGAAAAAAAAATTATGAAGTAGCAAATGATTTTTATATTATTTTATGGTAACATACAATGAATAAAGAGTCCAAGACATTTAAGACCCCATTTTGAGAGTTCGTCTTGGGCCACCGAATTCTCAGGGCCGGCCCTGAGTATACTGACTATTTATTTTGTGTTCAAATATTTCGAATGACACATCCTAAACCTTCTGTATGCGAGCTCATTTATGTGTTTGAAATTGACTTATTCGTCCATATACGTGATAAATTATGTTTCAAAGGCATATGCGTCTTTTCCAATTCTTACTAAAGTATAGAATAAATATTGGGTTCTTTGGAATTGAAG
The DNA here is from genome assembly GCA_033992175.1 of Spiraea crenata. Classification (NCBI taxonomy): domain Eukaryota; kingdom Viridiplantae; phylum Streptophyta; class Magnoliopsida; order Rosales; family Rosaceae; genus Spiraea; species Spiraea crenata. The sequence continues at coordinate 583,563 of JAVBHV010000010.1, read as the reverse complement.
TATTTGTCCATATATATTAAGTTAAAATAAGTATCTATTTAATTAGGGTGGGTTTGTTATTCCAAATTCCGTCCCGATTTCATCATGTCCCGAAAAATAGGCATCAGAATCGGAAACGATTTTGAAAAAATTCAGGATCCCGATAGTATACATCTCTTCCGCCACATGTCAACATGTGATTTGTCCAAAAATAAAATAGGTAACCCCACCCATCCGTTCTCTTCTCTCTTCTACTGAGTCTTCTCTTCTCTCTCATAATTCATTCAACGATTCTCTTCTTCGCTCTCATCATTCACACCACAGAAAACCGTCGATAGAAAAACCCAACATAATCTCTGTGTCAACCCCGCCCTCCTCACATCGACTCTTGCCTTTCATCCAACTCTGCCCCACCCCCTCCCTCCTCCTCCTCCAACTTTGATCTTCTGCGGAGACAATTGTGAATTTGTGAGTAAGTATGCATAAATTGAGTTTCTCTTGCATCTCCTATAAAAGTAGCTTGAAAACAAGATTTTGGATGACTATCGAGAAATCGGGATTCCTGATCTTAATACTGCAAGTCTGAGATCCTGAAGGTCAGGAATCTAATTATGCGGGAGCAAAATTAGGACCCAATATAACCAAAATTCTGAATCGGATGAGATTGAGACCCACTATTCAGAATCGGGATTATCCTGAACTCACTCCTATATATAATACTATGATAAACTAAACTTTAAAAAATACATTGCCTCTTATTTTGATTTCTAAATCTCACTTTTTAATTATAGTATAGATAACACTGAACAAAATTGAGATAAGGAATGTTTTGGTGAACTCCATGTTGAATATTTGGGCTTAGGCCCTACTACTCTCAGTGTGCTCTATTGGAAACCCACACTTTGTCTAGGCTTGCTGGCTAGTTAGCTAGGAGATAGTAGAAAAAAGGAAAATTGTCCAAAACAAGTACATTTGGACAATTTGTTAACCTAATTGTGCGATCAGCCTTTTCATTTCTAAATTGAGCATAATTTTTTTTATTTGCTGCCCGATACTCTACGGGCTATAATTGTACTATAACGGTACTATACATGTACTATAAGCATACTATAATTCTCTGTCCCATAGTACTCATATAGTCCATGTACAGTCCAGTGGTTAGGTATATCATAATATCGTAATAGTTTTTTAGTACGCATATAGTACCGTCATAGTTCTATCGTGCTCTTCCTCATTCTCTTTCTAAAAATTTTAGATCTCTTAAATGGCGAACTAGACGATGATGAATCCTACCAGAAGACTTCATCTTCTAAATCCTGGAGCACTTCCGATCCCCTAAACCTAAAGCCATCAAGAGATCTTCTTCATCTCTCTATAAATCTGACCAGAAGACTATTGGAAATTTGATATTGTATTAATATTAAATTTATAACAATGAATGGAAATTAATTATATTGTCTATTGGGTTTTGTGGACCGGCCCACTCTAATAGAGATGGTGTTAAGATGGTTTACACACAATCACAATGTTTGGATACCTATTCAACAAACATGACGTTCTATTTGGGTGACCGCAGTAAGCCGCAAGTCGCAAGTTGCAAGACTTCTTTCTCATTGTTATCAAATAACCCATGGACAATGGAGTTGCGTCTTCTCAATTCGAAGGTTATGTTGGTTGCCTCTACAAGTTGGTACGCGAAGGGCACGACATCATCTATAAATTGGGGATTTCTTCCTCTATGTTTTATCATCTGGAAAAACTGAATTTTCTCATATTCATAAGCATTCATACATTAGAGAGATTTGTTCATTCATTTGTGAGGAAGTTCATACATAATTCAGTTCTAAGGAGCCTTGCAAATTGGAGTGCTTCATTCACAAGGAGGGAGTCGTTGTATCCTGGGAGACGAACGCTAACAAACCATAAGCACCGTAGTAGGGCATAATTCGTCTTAAGGTCAGAGCGTCGAGCGGTTGCCTCGACTCAATTTGAGGTTTTTCTAATCCTATCTTGTTGTTTATGCATGATTTGATTTAGTTTGTTTACCAAAGTTGTTTATACCAATATAGTGTCTTATTTTCTATCAAAGACTCCATCTTCTAATATTGGAGCACATCCGCTCCCCCAAACCTAAAGCCATCAAGAGATTCTCTCTCTCTCTCTCTCTCTCTCTCTCTCTCTCTCTCTCTCTCTCTCTCTCTCTCTCTCTCTCTCTCTAGAGATTTGAAGCTCCTTTGTTAATTAATTTGAGAATTTTTTGAATTCACACATTGAATGAATATTGAAAGTGCTTGAATTTGCTGGGCTGATTGAGTGGTGGAGGGAAGATGCAGTGGTGCATGATGGTGTTGGTTTGGTTGCATAGGAGAGAAGAAGGCAAAGGCAAATTTGCAAAAAAGAAAAAGAAAAAGGAGTGGGGTATGATTGAATTACGATGGTAATATGTGTATGGACAATTTTACGCTGCTCAATCTATAGCAGCCTGACGCTGCTTGAGGTGACGTGGAGCCTTCTCAAAGTGACACATGTTTTATTGAGTTAGATGTTAGCTAACTAGAGTTTGTTTTTTAACTTCGTGGAAACCCCCAAAATCAACCAACACCGTCTTTCGTCCTCACCAAGCCCGCCCTCGCGCACCGGCGACGCAACTTCCGGAACCACCCTCTTGCTACCGGAGATAGGAAAGGTGAGAAGAACCCAGATGCGTCGCCCAAAGTTTCGGTTGTTTTGGACAAAAGCTCGCCGATTTCGTAGCCGGAGAGAGTGTCGGAGAAGAACCCAGATGCAATTTTAAGAGTTCGCATTGTATGAACATTATATTTCAATTGTTGCGGTGAATTCTCCTCATTTAACAAAAAGAAGTCAACGGAGTGGGCCTAAAATCATTGGAAAACAAAGAGGGCTCACCTTACCTATATCACAATCACTTGATATTCCATTCTCAGAAATGTAGCTAGCAATATTGAACAGAAGGTAAGAGGCACCAAAAAATTGCAGAATTGTAATAACCGTAGAAAACTAAGTCCACCAAAGCCATTTTTTGTACCTAACCTGTTCATACAAAAAGTACTTTACAATTGAGAATGCAAGAATTGACGAGGGGGAAGAAGCAGCCGAGGGAAAAGACGGAAGCGTTGGCGACGGCCAGCACTAGAGAGCAGGGACGGAGCTAGGATTTCCCGACCAGGGGAGCAGAACTTGAAAGAACGGACAGCGGTGGAAGCAGTGGCAGCGCTGCAGCGCCACCGTCGGTGGATTCCAAGGCGTTGGCGCGGATCATTGTTGGGAAATATTGCAGAAGCAAAACAGTGATATATTGGCCTTTATCACACACCAAAACCATAACAAAATTTACTAAACTAGTTACGAAAAAGATCGAAATCATCATTTACTTCATTCATTCAATCCACCACACATTTTCATTCAATTCGAAGTTAAGAACTTAAGCATAAGAACCAACACGAAACTCACATGACCAGCAATGACCAACTCCCCCATAGCCCGGGAATCGGCCCAATTAGTGGCCACCATAAGCGTCCCTGAGCTCAACCAAGCACAACTACTTGTTACCCAATTCAACAACCACGCCACTCTCACTTACAGCAATCTTAATCCTTAATCTGCTTAATCGTATCATTTGATCTCATCATCATACTTCAAAAGTAAACTAACTTAGCATCGATTCGAGCATTTGTGATAACGCAAAACAAAAATCTCAGCTCCACAATTAGATAATTCTAGCACCCCAAGCTCACATTAACCAATTCAACCACAAATCAGCCAGAAATGCAAACCGATCTGATTTTGCAGCACATTTCTATCAGCACCAAAATCTGATCAACCACTACAATTACTATAATTAGATGCATATTATCTGTAACCAGTACAAAAAAAAAACATACAATCATTCATAGAGAGAGAGAGAGAGAGAGAGAGAGAGAGAGAGAGAGAGAGAGAGACAGTACCTAGGCAAGGAAGGACCGGCTTGCGGCTGGTTGAAGATGAGAAGGACGTTTCCAAAATGACGCCGCTGCAGTATACACCCACCCAGATTTGTACACGTTTCCAAAGCTTAAAACGACGCAATTTCTTTAAAGAAGAAACGGCGCCGTTTTGTCGTCCTCTCTTCTTCTTCGTCGTTTTGCAGAGCAGATCGTGCTTCCCAGATCTTCATCAATGGCGTCTTCATGTCACGACAGTGTCGGACTAGGGGAGCGGAGCCACGCAGACCTGCTCCTAGTCCCTACTTTTTTCGGTGAGCAGGGGAGCGGCTACTGACCTCCGCTCCGGGCTAGCTCCATCCCTGCTAGAGAGCTCTCTCTCAAGCAAATTAGACAATGATGACGACGAAGATGACGAAATTCGGATGCAAATGTATAAACCCTCGATCGGACCCGATTGAACTTCTTGGTGCATCTGGGTTCTTCTCCCACTCTCTCTCCGGCTACGAAATCGGCGAGCTTTTGTCCTAAAGAACCGAAACTTTGGGCGACGCATCTAGGTTCTTCTCACCTTTCCTATCTTCGGTAGCAGGAGGGTGGTTCCGGAAGTTGCATCGCCGGTGCGGGAGGGCGGGCTTGGTGAGGACGAAAGACGGTGTTGGTTGATTTTGGGGGTTTCCACGAAGTTAAAAAACAAACTCTAGTTAGCTAACATATAACTCAATAAAACATGTGTCACTTTGAGAACACGTCACCTCAAGCAGCGTGAGGCTGCTATAGATTGAGCAGCGTAAAATTGTCCTATGTGTATTACGAGACTATTAGGGTGTGTTTGGTACTCTTCCGTGAAGTGGACATGACATGACAATTTCAATTAAGATGTTTTTTTCCTCCATTTGGTGCATCAGTGTTAATTTAAGGAGGGGATTGTGGTGGTGGGACCCACATCCAATTCTTCACTATCCATCCTAATTTTAGACCCCTTTTTCATTTGGGTTTCAACAGGACTATTTTAACTGCCCAGAAACAAACCCATCTCCTCCAACAAAGAAGCCGCCAAGCTCGAGAAGCTCCACCGCCTCTAGAAGCAACAGGCCCTCGGACTCGAACTCGTCTACGACGACCTCTCCTCCCTCCCTCCGTCGTTATCCACCGACTTCGAGCTTGCCTGCGACGATGACACAGACTACGACTCCCTCCTATCCGCCTTCTCTGGCTGCGATGTCGTCTTCCACACAATTCTTCTTCGTAAGCTCCCAATCCTTCGATTTCAAATCAATTCGATTTTGATTTTCGATGAAACAGACTGGTGCTGTTACTGCTTCTGTAACCCATGAAATCAACGGCCGTATTTGACCCTCTTGAGCATAGAGCAGAGATGAAACAGAGCCAAAGAAAAAGCAGAGAGAGTAAGAAAGAGAAAGTGGGACAGAAATGGAGGAGGCGGTGTTGATAAAGAGGTTGGAAAATTTGTTGCCTACGAAGTGTTTGTTGAAATGCCTCTATGGTCAAAGGATGGCATAAATAATCTGGTGGGATTGAAGAACGTAGGGGGATTAAAGAATGTCTAAATTCACCATTGCTTTGTGAATTTGGTGGAATGGGTTTCTGGCTTTGTGTGAATTTGGTGTGGGCTCAGTTGGGCTTCTTAGTCCAATGCAGCAGCAACGTAGGGTAGGACTCAGTCCAACATAAGTCAGTCCAGTACAGTCCGAAATAAGTCCAGAATTTAATCATGTCCGAGATAGTTATGAGTGCCAAACAAGCCCTTAGGATACTATGATATACCTATACACATCATACATGGATTATATGAATAATATGCTGTAGAGAACTATAGTATACTTATAGTACACGTATAATACTGTTATAGTACCACTACAATCCATAGGGGCTGCAGGCAGCAAATAAAAAAATTATGCTCATTTTAGAAAAGAAAAGGCTGATTGCACATTTTAACAAGAACTTATCCAAAAGTGCTTATTTTAGACAATTTCCCTAAAAATAATGACATGCTCAGTTTGTTCAGCCCACCGGTGGCTGTCCTCTTAGGAGTTTTTTTTTTTTTCTTTCATAATTGCCCCCTAGTTGGATTAGGCGTCTAGTTCCTTACGCGTCCTAGTCCACTACGGATGAGTTGCGTGCTGAGTTTTTTGATCGGTTGGCGTTCACTTCGGGACGTCCATGATTGTGTTTCTGTGCACCTTCTCTTATCAATAGTATATATGTCGTTTCACTTAAAACAAACAAACTTGAGATGCTACATTACACATAATAACAGCATTACACATTACACATTACGCATTACTTTAAAAAAAAATTTGAGATGATACATTACACAATACACATAATATAATAGCATTCGATTGTTTTAATTAACAAGTAAATGATTCATGTGAAGCTCACTGGGTTAATCGACTTAAGTAATTCTTGGCAACAAGAAAGATTCAATGGGGAGTTCTAAACTTACAATTACATAAGAACCAGTATGCCTCGTAAACTAACATACATAGTGATCTAAACATCCACAAAACACACAGGTACAATATAAGTATGTTAGCACAGTAAACATAATCAGTGAAAGGAAACATGAACATACATTGGTTGTTCATGGCCATTGGAATTGGATGCTCAAGTCTTCTGTAAGATCGACATGGTTTCTCACTTTTCTATGGATCAAGATAGCCGAATGAGAATGATATGTGTGCTTGCATGGACCTAGGCATTATACAGGGGCCTGATAGGTAGTGAAGCCCTTAATTGTCTTACTTGATGTACAAGTTATGGTTCTACTGAAGGATAGAAATTAGAATATTAGAACCAGTCCTCTAATCATGCCTAACCATTACTTAAAGACACGAGCATAGAGATAGGATCATAATATCTCATTACTTGATCACCAAGAATATAATTATTTGTTGATTAAACATAATACTGTTATATATTGAAGTTCACAATTTACCGTGCCTTTCTTATTGAATCATCTGGTTCGGATCGTTTAATTTCAAAAAACTAATATATAAAGAAAAGAAGAGCTCTGAATGGCCTACTAAACCATATTCAGAACACGTGATACGTTTTGAACCATGATCAACTTCTGTAACTTTTTACATTAAAGTAAAACCTGCAAGCTGGTAATTTCTCTGTTTCAGGCTTAAATGGAAAAGAGCATGTAGTCTCTACCGTTTTCATTTCTGGTCTTAATCACTCTGAAGGGGACGATAAGGAGTCGGAATCAAGTGTAGTTCTTTCTCTCTTCTCACTGTGGCGCCGAAACTCTTAGTCATGTCCAAATCCTCTTGCTTTGTTCCAATGGGGAGATCAAACTGAACTGTCAAGGAACCTCTCTAGACAAAATGTTTCTGCTTCAGTCCAATAGTTGGGATCTCTGCCAATTGCCCACGCATTTACAATGACTTTGGTTTTGACAGGTGTTGCATATCCATCGATTTCACAACTGTCACTGCATTCTTTTGGAAGCAACAAAGGAACAGGAGGGTGTAATCTCAAAGTTTCTTTGATTACTGCCTTTAAGAATTTCAATTCGTGAAGACCTGTTACATTGCCTTTTTCACAAAAGACTTGCCTCACCTCTGCTTGTGCCATTTCCATCACTCTCGAGGTTTTCAGCATTTCTGCCATCGCCCATTCCACAGTTGAAGATGATGTCTCACTCCCAGCGGTGAAAATGTCCTGGAATATAGAAAACGTAATAAATTTCTGGAGGATGATTAAACATCAATTCTTGTACATGTTGCAAAGATGGTTACGCAATAAAATAGCCCCTGACAGATAGGTTCTTTCTAAATCAGTGTCATGCTCTACTGAAACTAACTCAGAAAAGATATTCTGATTGAAAGGTTTAACCTTGGAGTTAACTATTTGGTTGACCAAGTAGATCATGCTTACTAGACATATATTTGGTTGACCAAGTAGATCATGCTTACTAGACATATGAAAAACTTGATATAATAGAAGCATAACCATACTAACCAGGCGGACTGCTTTTATATTGTTGATAGTAAAAGGAACTTCAAGTTCACCATGCTTCTGCATATTTAAAAGGACACTGTGTAGATCATTTGTTATTTCCTTGCCTATAGTCTGGACTGCTTCCTTGCTAGATTTATGCTCTTTGCAAATGTTGTCCAGTATCAAGTCAAGTTTTATGTGAATCTTTTCAAGTTTAGGCCTCATTCCACTGAGCACGTGAAGTATTGTCATAGACGGGAATGCATCTGCAATCTCGAAGCCACCAGCTGCCTCTGCACCTTCCCTGACAGCTGTTATGAGTTCTTCCTGGATCTGGTCTTTGCATTTGTTACCAAAGGCCACTCTGGCTGTGATGCCCTATGTCATGGAGAATATTTTCTTGCCAAGGTTGATAGGCAATCCGATGTTTGAAGAGATGAAGTTAATTAAATGAAACACGTCTTCATCTCTGATTGACTGAAATGATTCTACTCGTTTTGAGTATAGAAGCACTGATCCACAAATTTTCCGCATCTGTCTCCAGTAGTCTCCATAGGGTGCAAAGGCAATCCCAGAACCACCATAATAGATCCGGAGCAAGGAGAAACAGCCTATAAGAAAAGATGCTGTCATGAGGAGTTCTCATAATCTCTTTGGCGGCTTTTGGTATGGAGACAATAACAGCGGAAACTTCACCAACTTGCAAGTGCATAAGGGGTCCGTACATCTTAGCCAAGTTTCGCAACGTGTGATGAGGTAAAGAACCAGTAAGTTGGTGCATGTTTCCAATGACAGGCAGTTTTGTCATTATAAATAGTGACAATTGCTATATTTATTGAATTAAGAAATTGAAAGTACAATGTAACTCGAAACTATGCGATTAAATCAACAAGAAAAGAGAAAAGACACTTTACAGATGATCGAGTCTAGAACGGGGTTCTATCTCCTTAAGACGAAATTGCCTCCTCACGGGTGCTTTAGGATTTGCATTGGCAAACGTCTCCCAGGATACAACGATCGACTTCTTGCGGAAGTAGCACTTCAATCCCCAAGAAAAGCGAACTCAAATTGTGTTTGAACTCTCTCTCAAAACCACTAGAAAACTACAATGTGAATGCTCTATAAACTAAGTAATCCGGATGGATTGAATGAATTATGATGCAGGGAGTTGGTTGATATTTATAGATGTGAAGACATCTATTCACAAAAGACATGTCCAGCCGACATACCACTTCAATTTGTATTAGAATGGTGCTGGTTCATTGATAAAGCAACGGCAGTTGCATGGTTTCCACACCAACACAACTTTTCATACATCTTTTCATTATGTATATGAGCCATTGCAACTTTTCATCAAGAACATGTCCATTTTCAGGGAAAGCAAACCGTTAAGGTTTATGCCAACCAATTCCACCGTTTCATTTCCATTCAACTATTAAAAAATTAAACAAAGTGTATTTAATTTTCTAACAAGTTTCCACCGGCCGGGGGCAGCTTCGAGATTGAATTGCTGGTTTTGTATCCTCTGCACATCTTCAACGCCACGTGGATAAACAGGAAGACGGTGAAGAGGGCAGGCAAGGATCCAAAGAAATATTCAAACTCAATTGTAGAAAATTGTAGAGAAAGAAGACTGAGACATCAACGTTGAGTCTGCAACTAAGTTTTATACACGTTTACAATCATGGAAGATGCTTCATGCAAGATTCCATTCGGGCCTTTTGCTCTGTATTTTAGCGGCAGAGCATACCACAAGTGTTACGAGGTACTTTGCCAAACTGGACATATAAGTATATAAGATTGGTATATTCTCTGTATTCTTAATTATTCTAAGCAAAGAGTTTGTTAATACCAGCAAGCAGACAATTTCTTCTGAGGCAAAAAACTATATTCAATTGTTGAACAATGGCACTAGCCATTAAAACTAGAATTTAGTTCATCGTTCAGAAACACTAGCCTTATAAAGCATTCAAATAACAATCATCATTCATCTTTCATTCAACATTCTTCATCATCAACCTTCTTCATTCACCCTTTATCATTCAACCTTCATCATAACAGCCACCATCATTTCCCACTTTCATAATTGAATTTTTTTTTCTTCTTTTGTAATGCGTATCAGGATCAGAGGGAACCCATTTTTCTTGTAGTAAAGGTATGTACATTATTAGACTATATGCTCATTATCAGGCCAGCCCTCTCATTGGGCAAGAAACTCTCAGGCGTTGGGACCCAGTTGGAAAAGGCCCCCAATTTATATGTATATAAACCCAAATTTCCATAATACATACTCCAAATATCATGCAAAATTTTGTTCCAAAAGGTCCCAAATTTACCCTTGCTTTGGGCCCCAAATTAGACAGGGCCAGCCCTGCTCTTTATTATAATAGTTCTAGTTTTATTTTTACTATGGGAGAGGTAGATTTATTGATGAACAATAAAAGTACAACATAACGAAAATTACAACAAGCTTGCACTGACTGCAATTCTCTATCTAAGCTCGAGTCCTACCATCGCAATTGGCAACTTGGCACTTGACTGACTAGTGGAATACATTAAAAAGAACACTTATTAGCCCTTTTGCCCCCTACAACTCACTTTAAGAGAAATTTTGCCCCCCACAACTTTATTTGTATCCCATCTGCCCTCTGCAACTCATTCTTTGAAAAATTTTGCATCTTTTCCATTAAGTGTCATTCCACATCAGTAAAAGATGGGTCTCATGTGTATACACATTAGCAAAAAGTTTTTTTTTTTTTTTTTTTATAACTTAAGTGAATTTTCATCCCATCCCAGTGAATCCTTATGTTAACTTTTTTTTTTTTTTGCCACATTGTAGTGTAGTGTATGAAGGGATCATGCCATGCCACATTAGAAAGATGAGATTAAGCCCCGAAAGCAAGAGAAGCCTAATGATCCTGACATGCCTGGAGCTGCTAGTGGAGGTAGGTTAGAGGGTAACAACAACGGTTCACAGATATAGAGAAAGAAGAAAAAGAAAATAAAAATTACTAAAAGCTCCCAACTCACTCAATAGAGTGCAATCTGAATTCATTGTGGCAAACCTGAATATGCAGTTTATGTTTTTTTGCTAGCTTTTGTTTCAAAAGTTGTTGAATGCTTTGTGCGTGTATGATGTTCAAGTGGAGAAGTATGTGCCAAGGTCAATGATCAAGTGGATATGTAGGTTTTTTGATGATTGGATTCATATGATTGTACTAGTGCACAAATTTGGAATACATATGAATTGTGGTGCGTGTTATGCAGATCGTTGTAGTTCACCAGCTGTTTCCATGCAGACTTGTGACTATTATTTTGAGATGTCTTCATTATTATGCATTTGTAGTAATTGTTTCTCCTCATCTTCTTTTTTATATAATATGTTCTTCTTCTCTATACAATAGTTTGATGTTGGGGCAACAGTTAAAAGCTAGCCCCATCAATTTCCCCCCAAGATTAATAAGAATTTAACTGAAGGATATTATTACCAAGATGGGTGAAAATCCTCTAGAGTTTTTTAAAAAATTTTTTTGCTGACATGTATATATATATGGGACCCACTTTTTATTGACATGGACATTCTTACGTCTGTAAATTTAACAAAAATATTTAACTTAACAGAAAATGGGGCAAAATTTCTCAAAAAATGAGTTTCAAGGGGTAGATGGGATACAAATTGAATTGCAGGGGGCAAAATTTTCCTCAAAGTGAGTTGCATAGGCAAAAGGGCTAATAAATGAAAAAACACACCCTAATACGGGGAACCTTCGGCCTTCCTATGCAAACTAATAAACAAAGAAAAGAAGAAAGGATGCTGCAATGCCCCCAAATCAAACAACCAAAATCAAATCCGATGCGCAGCAACTCAGCAACTTGACAATGGCATCGGATACAGCAAGCAATCATGAACAAGAATTATCCAAGATAATAAGCAATGAAGAGCGGCGACAATGATGACAACTCGATAGAACCCAACTCGACAAGTCAAAGATCTTGACAACTTGACAATTCGGGTGCCTCGGGCAATTCGACATCTCAAGTGGAAGGGGAGAAGGCAGAAAAGGTGGCCGGCCTACCCAAGCAAACAAAGTGGCCGACAGTAATCGAAAATATTTTTTGGGGTTTTTGGGCGAGAGCAGCTAGGGGGGAGAGCAGCTTATTAGTTCTGGTTTTATTACTTTCATGTTATATCTTTGAGTTATTTTTTATTCTTCCCTTAGTTGAAGTATTCTCAGGTCGGTCTGTTAGTCTTTTTGGGGGTTTTAACTAATTAGTAGTGCCCTTAGAACTGTTGAAATTTTCTGCATTGTACTGTTGGAACCTATTTTGATCGATTCCATGGTGGCTTGCGAGAAATGAGTACATCTATCACTTATTAGTTCTGGTTTTATTACTTTCATGTTATATCTTTGAGTTATTTTTTATTCTTCCGTTAGTTGAAGTATTCTCAGGTCGGTCTGTTAGTCTTTTTGGGGGTTTTAACTAATTAGTAGTGCCCTTAGAACTGTTGAAATTTTCTGCATTGTACTGTTGGAACCTATTTTGATCGATTCCATGGTGGCTTGCGAGAAATGAGTACATCTATCACTTCAGAGCACCAGGCCCATCCCCTTGATGGTCTCCGTCGCCATTGGCCTCATCGTCTGCTTCCTCTTGGAGCGAAGCCCGATCGCTGGCTTCGTCGAGACGCTCACGCCCTCCACTCGTTCTTCTCGCGGGCCTGTTGGGATAGTAGGGGACGAGTGCGTCTCAACACTTAGACAAGATCGAGAAGATTTAACTTTCATCGTAGAGCGAAGATGTATCGGCGGTACCGTCGAGTATTGCATTGGTGCATGTTGCCCCTTTGGGGGTATCTCCGACGAACTCAAGCGACGAGCAGGTGCTATCGTCAAACTCCTCGCAGGTAACAGCGATGGTAATGGTGTGCAAGTTGGCAATGAGGGGGGATATTTTCAAATAATTCCCTCTACTTTAACAAACAGCACAAACAGAATCCCATAGATGACCAGTCACCAGTTGTGATGACTTAAACAGTTTACTTTGGATTGCTTTTATCTTCACAAATAGTACGTGATCAGATTCTTGACAAACTTTGACTTGTGTATGCTTGTGATTTGTTCAACAACATTCAGATGCTATGCTAACTTAGGTCCTCAACAGATTCAGTGAAGTTTGAGATCCGAGAGCTATCCAGAACTACAACTTATTGAATCCAGCGTTTCTAATGCAGGAGTTATGATGATCAGTCTGGCAGTTTGTTCAGATTGCATGTTATGGAGGTTTGTGCAGAAATAAGTCCAATTTTAGATTTAGCCAAGTGGTTAACAGTTCACAAAGATGGACACAAGATTTTGGTTCCTGGAAAAATTCACTAAGGGATAAAAAAACCGAGGGTCCATCAGAAGACCGGTCTTCCACTATGGAATAGCAAAAGATGCCCAGTACAAGATTTCAACCAAGCTCAATATCTATGTACCTAACTTAGATGCATACAAAAAAAAATTACACCACATCGGTCTCTTGTGCTTAAATTTTATTTTTATTTTTACCTGGCTTCTTTTCTCAATCACTTCACGTCCAGCGGATCCTCACTTGGTCAACATGTCATAGGCACATACATAAGTATTCCTAATTCGTGCCCCCACCTATGTATGGAGGCGGCGGATGTGTCGCGTGACCTTGGCAGATTTCCAGAGAGCTACAAACTTTCAGGAAATTTGGCAGTAACTGTGTTTACTGCAGCAAGCTACAAAACTGTGCAGCAAACCAACCAAGGTCAATGACCTCTAAACTCAACCAAGTCTACCAACATGCATGAACATAGAAGACTAAGATTGCACAATACTATTTCGACTCAAAAAGGAATGAACTTTAAAGAAGTCGAAACAGTGAAGATGAACCTTCTTCAAAGTTTGCTTAAAATCTTTTCTAAGAGAAACCGAACTTTGAGAAGAAGATTTAAATGCATGCAACTCTCATAATCTTATAATGTCTCTATATAAGTGATCTACGCAACTTTTTGAATCCAAAAACCCTAATGAAAAAAAAGTGAGGATGTTTAGCTTAAATAAGCTTGAGAGGATAAGAGATGAGTGGCCGGGATTTGAACAACAAAACTGCATTTTTTCACAAACCTAGGCAGATCAAAACTTAGTGGGAAACATTTGACTACCCGCTGGATAATAACATGCGCGGTCACAAAAGGTGTTCAATCTGTAACTGTCAGGAAAAAGCAGTCAACGGTTTCACGTGCAGAAAATAGATGACCAGTCAAGTAAAACCTGAGATCTTTAATATAATAAAAACCTTTACAAAAACCTAAGTGTTTGAAAATTTTTGACATTATTAAGTAAGGATCTATGCTAGACTCATGTAAATGCAGATATGATGTGCAATATGGCTGTCATACTTGAATGCATCTTCATCAACCCATCACTCTTCAATCTTCAAAGCCTCAATATCAATTCTATAAAACTAAGAAGGAATTCTAATTGATCTAACTGAGCTTGTGACATTATTACAATATTTTTGTCCAACGATAGCCACTAAAATAACCTACATGGTGCTACGTTCTAGAACAAAACAATCGGCGCATGAGAGAGAATATGCAGCTGAGTCGCGAGTTGACTCTGATCTGGAGGTTATGTAGCAATAAATTGGCTTTGATGATAAACTACACTTCTGGTCAGTTAGAAAACGGCGGCGGCAGTTGCAGTGATGGTGATGGTGGTGTGAATAGGGCAATTTTGGTCTGTGAACTAAAATTTGGGGTTATGTGAACTGGGAGAAAATGATGGACTTGGGGCGCGTAGGTTTCATTCAGTCGCCACAAAGTCACACACCCAATTGGAACTGGCATGTGTCATTTAGAACTAAATGGTTAAGAGATTAATATGTAATGAGTTTTATGGGTATTAGTGTTTAAAAGTATGATTATATTGCAATAGTTTCTATTTAATTTCACAATTATTGTCACTTTAATTTTTTCATTACTAAAAAATAAATTTACCATCTACACTTTTTTTACCTATTGGTTTGTCTCATTCACTTAATTTTGCCACCTATTTGGTTATTTTTTTGCAATTAATTGCAAAACTTGTATATTTAATTTTCCTTGTTGAGTTATAATCTATAGTTAGTTTGAAGAAAGTAGTGAGAAAGCAATTATGTGAAAAGAAAAATATTAAATAATTGTTTAGATTAATTTTTTAGTCATAAAAAAAATTTCCTTAGAGATAAGGTAACTTTGCCTTATTCTCAGCCAAAAGGCCAAGCAGACTTAGTATTTGTCGTATTTGCTATAGACAGGTTTTGCTGACGTCGCGCAGCAAACATGATTTGCTGCATCAGTTATCTTAATCACCGTAAATGGATCCATATTATAGTAAATTTACTCTTCTTTTTTTTAGGTTTATCTATGAGATATTATGATTTACTACTATAACGACCTAATTTTAAAATTAAAATTTAAGTAGGAATTGGCAGTGTAAAACCGAGAATTGTACTTACGGTAGATAAGGCAACTGACGCTGCACCACGTCAGCAAAACATGCATATAGCAGATAAGGCAATTGTTTTTTTTTAGGGTTAAAAAATGTATCTCATCTATTATTTAATGATTTACATTCTACACACAATTTCTTTCTCACTATTTTTTTAACTAATTAGAGATTAAATCTTAACAAGCAAAAATTAAATATACAAAATATATAATTAGGTGCATAGAAACAACCAAATTAATATCATTTTTTAATTAATAATATGTCTTAACAGTTTAAACTTATCTGCTGTGAGACAGATTTTCACCAAGGCAAATTCTCAGGGCAAATATGCCACATTAGCCATCAAACGACAAATTTGCCTTATGGGTTTGCGTTATCTACTGCATTTGCTCTACTTTTTCATTTCTATATGAGAGCACTTACGACGGATAAGGCAACTGGCGCATGAAATCCTATTTGCCGCGCCATGTCAGCAAATTCTGCCTTCAGCAGATAAGGAAAATGTTGAGTAAGCTTTGTCTTATGGCTAAAATATGGTAAAATTGTCTTATCTCCGTCCATCAGGCAAGCCTATTTTTTATTCAAAATAATATATATACACTATTGTGGAATGTTTTTAACTTGAATCTAATTTCTACCAATTAGGAAGAAAAAAATAAAATCATTCATATTAAATCATTTGTATTGTCACTGTAACTTGTTGAAGACTCTGACCAAATTACCATGGGAAAATCAAGGCTATCTTTTTTTTTTTCCTTTTTTTCTTTGTGGTGTGTTTTTGTTGGTTGTTGGGGGTTTTTTTTTTTTTGAAATAAAGAGAAAAGGGGGGGGGGGCCTCCTTGGGTTATTTTTTTATTTATTTTTTTTTTTTTTTTTTTTTTTTTTTTTTTTTTTTTTTAAAAAATATTTTTTTTTAAAAAAAAAAAAAAAAAAAGAAGATAATAATAACCACCATAATCATCATCATCCCCCCTCTTTTTTCTTCCTACTTTCTCCTACATACATATTTTTCCTCCACCCCCCCCATCTTTTTTATGGTGGGGGACTACACGGAAGCAACATACTTGTGAAGAATGGAAGGTGAAACTGAAATTATGACTCTGGACTTTTCATTGCAACGAAGCAAACTATGGTTTAAATTTGAGAGTACCCACAAAAATATCTTCACTACAATTCAATGGAAATATAATAGAGATCTAAATGGTGTTGCCATATCCCATTTAAACTTGTAGATATTTGTGAGTGTTTTGAAACTGTGATTGGAATCGTGTGTTACTTGTTGTAAGAAATGCAACGGCGGAGAGGTGAAACATATATGGAAGATATAAAGGGTTTCTTTACTCTTCATTGTTCTGTGATATGGGTTTAAAGGAGTTCTTAATTTACCTTTATGTCACGTCAGCGTCCAAGTAGGCTTTCAATTAAAAAAAACTTCCATACCGCTTTACGGTATTATCCTTGCTTCGTTTGTCTCTTCATTCTCTCCATAATCTCTTTGTTTTTTCTCATTCTTCTGTATCTAATTCTCTTTTATCATCTCCTAATTCCTTCGTTCCATTCCATTGTCTCAATGTCTTTCCACTCACTTTATTGTTGCGGCATCTATAATCTCTGGTGGCATTATTATGGGTGCGATATGGCGAAGAGCATGGCAACTAATTGAAAATGATGTCATGGCTGGAAGTTGAAAAATTATTCCAAATTATTTATCTTTAGATTAATAATGGGTGTAAAGCTCAAATTCAATATTGAGTGAGGGGTATTTTTGGAACACAGTGCAGCGGTAAATTTCAAACTAGCCAAAATTGATAATGAATTTGAAAATAAAATTGAGTGTAAAGATCAAATTGATAGACGTGAATAAAATTATCCCTAAACAATTGAATGGAAGATGAGTTCCACCATAGGAACCTACATGCAAAACCAAAATTCCTTCGTGAGAAAAATCTCGAATAAAGTTAATGAGGTGTCCTTGCTTTATCAAATTTTATTGCCAAATTGTATTTTTATTTCAATTAATGATCCCAGATTCCATAAAATAAGCCATCTTTCTCTAATAGGAAATAAAATTCAAATCATTCCCTATGAGAACAAAATACAAGTGGCAGAAGGTCCAACTCCCGACCTGATTTCCTCGCCTCCAAATTTGATCCATTTGACCTGAGGATTGATCAATTTTCGGCGTGCCTTTGGAGGATTTAAGCGACCTCGAGAAGTGTGATAAGAGTCTGAGATCAAATTCTAGGTTCTGAAGTTTTCGAAATCAAACTGGGTATTGTTTGTTTTCGTTGTAGGTGGAATTAACACTTGATCTGAGTGAGAGCACGGGATCAACTATGGACGGTGGTATAAGGTGGGTCCAAAGTAGGATCCGACCTAATCCTTCTTGTTGTTGTTTGGGCGCTCGGATTCGTAGTTGTCGGGCTCAAATGAGTAATGGAGCTCGGCAAGGATGGAGCGATGAAGGCCACTGAGAAAGAAAGCGAAGAGGAGAAGCTGTAATTTTTGAGAGATTTAACAACTGATCGGATTAATTTTGCAGGGAATTCATAGTAAACCTTTGGGCCTGAATTTGGTTGGTGTGTGATATAATCGGATTTGGGTATGATGAAATTTGATTTGGGTCTAGTGAAATTTGGAGTGAAATGTTGATATAAAAAAATGCAGAGGATGAAATTGAAATTCAGAGGAGGATGAAGATGAAGATTTGAGATTATGTCACAAACTGAATGTTGGAAATATTTAGGTTGTGGATGCTACTATTTCTACATAAACACTAAACAACAAAAAGTACTAAGTGAATGATAAATATAGTTTCACAATAAATTGAATCATGAAACTAGAATACTTATCTTTTAGGGACGAACACATCGATCTTCACGTATCCTTGAATATAAATAGGCTTGTTGATCAAAAAATAAAAGTGAAGAGATTTTGGTTGAACAACTCGATTCTTTCCTTTGGTACAAAAAGGTTGAAGAAATACTTGAAAGATTCGAAAGGTAGAAATGTTATAGTAAATGAGAACAAAACTCGTGAAACAAAGAGGAAAAGAAACATGAGAAGATGGAGAGGATGTGATCATGAAGGCCACGGGAAGGATCAAATGTCCATATATGTATATCTCAGTTTTAAATAATATTGGAATCAACCCTGGAGGGGCAAAACAAGAAACATTTTACATAGAACAATATAGAAGAAAGAGGAGGGATTGATCCTCCACAAAAAGGGCTTCTGCCCAAAAACTACTACTAGACTTTTATTATGCCAAAAAACACTACCCCAATAAAATTATTACAAAATACTACTACTTTCCCAAAAATCTACTAAAAAGCCCACTACAACTCACGCGAGCGTGAGACTCCCACATAGCCATACCTTCGCCTCCGTCTCCCGTGTTTCAACCAATATGTGAGGCTCTCCGGTGATGATCCGCTGCAAAGTAAGTCTCAATGTTGGATGGGCTGTGTCTAGAATGATGAGAGGATGAAATTTTGGGTGGTGGTTCGTCCCATTTGTCGCCGGAATAGGAGAATCTCGCCGGAAAACATGAAAACGTTACTGCCCTGTTCTCTCTCTACAATGGGTCTGGGGTTACAATCTTAGTGTCTATGGAAAGAGGGCAACGAGACGAATCCAACCCAATTAATTTCGTGTCAAACGGAGTCCGGATGAGAAAGTTATGGGTAAAAGAGTGTTTTGAAGTTTGTGGGGAAGGAGAACTGCCCTGTTCTCTCTCTTCAGTGGGTCTGGGGTTACAATCTTGGTGTCTATGGAAGAGGGCGATGAGACGAATCCAACCCAATTGATTTCTTGTCAAACGAAGTCCGGATGAGAAAGTTATGTGTAAAAAAGTGTTTTGAAGTTTGTGGGGAATGGGGACTTCCTTCAAAATAAAGAAAGTGTTCCTTCAATGAATGAGGACTTTCTTCAAAATGAAGGAAGTCCTGCAAAATGAGGAAGTGTTCCTTCAAAATGAAGGAGGACTTCCTTCAAAATGAAGGAGGACTTCCTTCAATTTGAAGGAAATGTTCTTTCAATTTGAAGGAAGTCCTTCAAAATGAAGGAGAAAGAATAGCTGTGTTGACTCACCATCAATTTATATGATTTTTATATCAATCTTCATCTAAACAACCCAATAAAGCTTTCTAGACTAGTTTCAAAGATTACCTTGCCCGGAAACTCACCGGAAAGTTTCAACCAATATGTGAGGCTCTCCGGCGATGATCCACTGCAAACTAAGTCTTAATGTTGGATGGGCTGTGTCTAGAATGATGAGAGGATGAAGTTTTGGGTGGTGGTTTGTCCCATTTATTGCCGGAATCGGAGAATCTCGCCAGAAAACGTGAAGACGTTGATGCCTTGTTCTCTCTCTACAATGAGTCTGGGGTTACACTCTTGGTGTCTATGGAAAGAGGGTGACGAGACGAATCCAATCCAATTAATTTTGTGTCAAACTGAGTCTGGATGAGAAAGTTATGCGTAAAAGAGTGTTTTGAAGTTTGTAGGGGTTAACAAAAAGATGAAGAGCGTGAATCACGGAGCAGGGAAAGTCCAAGAAGAGATTGAGCGTGTTTTTGCAGCGCGTGTGGTGTGAACTTTGTATTAAAAGTGTAAAACCAATCAACATATGCCCAAAGTAGTACTATATTGTAATGTTTAAAGTGTAGTAGTGTTTATGGGGTATTTTACTCTTCAAGCAGTATCAAAATGTAAATATAATAAAGAAGAAAAGACTAAAACTTCTAGGGAGTGGTTTTATAGTATTCAACTAAACATAAAGAAAGAATATCTAAAAAGTACTATATTAGAGTCTTAATATCTAAAAAGTAAAATATTTTATTATAATATCCAAACGGTCCAAATTGTCAATGTGTCAAAATTTTATTGGTCAGCTTTGATTTAGTTAAAACAAACGGCATAACAACCTCATTCTCTTTCTCTCTCCTATTTTTCATTATTTTGTTTCTCTAAATTAATCATAACTTTTGATTTAGAAGTTGTAATAAAAATTCATTTTCGCTGATAGATTCGTATAAGTGAGATCTACATTTTAAGATCCATATTGAGCATGTTTTTCACATAAAATATTTCGTAAGTTTTGAATGAAGAGACACCAAATTCAAGTGTCTTTGCAGAGACACACGACTATCTCTGTAGAGACAAATGACTCTCTATAGAGACATATGACAATCTCTGTATAGACACTTAAATGTCTCTGTATATTTTCTAGTTTTTTTGTTTAGTACTTTCGAATTTGGTGTCTCTGCAGAGACACTTGGACTATCACTGCAGAGACACTTGACTATGACTGTGTTTGCAGAGACACATGATTGTCTCTGTAGAGACACATGAGTTTCACTGTAAAGACATTTGACTGTGTCTGTAGAGACACATGACTGTCTCTGTAGAGACACATGATTATCACTGTAGAGACACTTGACTGTCTTTGCATTCAAAAGTAACAAAATGTTTTCTACGAAAAACATATTCAATATGGATCTTAAAATGTAAATCTCACTTCTACGAATCCATTGGTTAAAACGAATTTTCATTACGACTTCTATATCAAAAGTTATGATTAATTTAGAGAAATAAAAAAATTGAAAAAATAAAAAATAGGAAAGAGAAAGATGACATCAGTGAATGAGAATTAGTTATTTTTGCTGAGTTGGCATCAATTTTGAATTGGTTTTGGGCTATGTAGATATTTAATATCGTTTTTGGACTATATAGATATTTAGAGTCTTATTTTGGACCTCTAGGATATCAGCTCAACATAAATAGGCACACCAAATAATGATCATAAAAATTAGGCAATTAAAAAACTAAACTAATTCCTATAAGAACAATTCCAAGCCCAATGAAGCATTTCCAACGTTAAAGAATTCCACAAAGTTCCAACAATAATAATGGTGAAGAAAGACCAAGTTAAAAGTTTGGGTTGTTGATTGTATTTTGAAATACCCACAAAATTCCAACACTGAAATCTGTATTAGAACGAATTGTTTCTGTGTTGTTAGGAATTGTTTCAGTATGGGTTCGTGCACTAGCAGTGATTTTTTTTTTTTTTGGCCCTTTTCAGTATAACTTAGGGCACGTTTGGTTGGGGGGTTTAGGGAGGGGAATGGGAAAGCTATTCTCATTACCATGTTTGGGAAAGAAAAGTAGGTAGTGGGAATCAAAAACTAATTCCGGCCCCACGGAAAAAATGGTGGGACCCATGGGAATTGGAGGGGAATGTGATTCCCACCTTAGGAGGTGGGTTTTGTATTCCCGGGCCCACAGAAACAAAATTTAACCCATATTTTTACTATTTTGCTCTAAGAATTTATTCATATTAAACAAAAGTAAGGATATAATGGTAAAATTAATATATTTATTCCAATACACATTCCCACCCAACATAACCAAACAAGATAATAAATTTTTTTTTTCCATTCCCTCCTTTATTCTCAGTAATCATATTCTCATTCCCATCTTTTCTATTCCGTGAACCAAACGAGCCCTTAGGGTGGCTTAGAAGAAACAAAAATAAATACTTCCAAAAGAACAAATGATTATAAGTAACCTGTATTGGTTTTCCACTGCCCATGGAGCAGTGAAATGCGTGGCGATAGGAAAGAACTCTAACGTTGTAAGCACTCTGTTATTCCGAGACTGACAATGAGAGATTGAATCTCGAAATTTCTTCCGCAGCCTTATCATGACTGTATATAAGATGAGGACTTACACTTTAAACAGTAAAATGTACACATGGAGGAACTTGAAGCTTTTTCCCAGACCAGTAACTTGAGAGCACAACCTTAACTTGAGCAATTCATTGTCGACGTTAGCAAATTCGATTCCTATTTCGCGCATCACAGTTATTATTTTAAGAT
Source organism: Spiraea crenata (assembly GCA_033992175.1). Lineage (NCBI taxonomy): Eukaryota > Viridiplantae > Streptophyta > Magnoliopsida > Rosales > Rosaceae > Spiraea > Spiraea crenata. Next base: position 561,285 of record JAVBHV010000010.1, on the reverse strand, counting down.
CAACTACTATTTCCAATAACTTAATTCATAGTATCATCCAAAGTTATGTGAAATACTAAAGAATCTATCAACACAGAAACTAGTAAATGACAGGATCTTCCTTTTGACTTACTGGTCTACAATATTCTTCCCAATTATACTGGTTCCAATCTACCGAACACAGATGCTATCATATTACATATAGATTGATGGCTAGGGGTGGGAAAAAATCCCGAATCCCGCGTCCCGATCCCGATCCCGATCCCCGACGATCCCGATCCCGACAATCCCGATCCTGACTAGTCGGGATTTTGTCCCGATCCCCACTGAGTCGGGACGGGATCGGGATTTTTTTTAAAAAAGTCGGGATCCCGACATCCCGACACTATATATTATTTAATTATTTTTTATTAATGTTTTAATTCTTACCCTAACTGAAGCAGCTACAGTGATCCAATTAATCTGATTTTTTTGGTATGTTATAGGAATCAAGCTAATGAACAACTTTCAAGAAGAAAATTTTTCGATTTGAACAACGTAAAGTGGTCTTCTCGGGCTTTGAACATCCCGACACTATATATTATTTAATTATTTTTTATTAATGTTTTAATTCTTACCCTAACTGAAGCAGCTACAGTGATTTGATTAATCTGATTTTTTGGTATGTTATAGGAATCGAGCTAGTGAACAACTTTCAAGAAGAAATTTTTTTTATTTGAACAACGTAAAGGGGTCTTCTCGGGCTCTGAACAGTTCAACTATTTTCTTCCAAGTTCTACGTATTCTCTACTTTTTGTTTCTTTTTTCGGTTTTCTCCCCCTCTCCCCACGCCAACACACACCTTCATGGCCACATGGCCTTCATGATAATAGAAGAAGCCACACACCCTCAAGTTATTGTATTACTATGTTAGTATGTTTTATCTTCATCATATATAAGTTGTATTTATTAGTATACATTATAAATTTATGCACACAAAAAAGTTTAAAATTTCATATTATACTTGAGATTCAATTGTCGAGATTTATCAGGTTTCCCGATCGGGATCCAAACTTAATTGGTATTTTTGTCCGGATCCCGTCTCAATCGGGACGGAATTCGGAATCATTTTTAACCTCTAATCGGGATCGGGATTTTTGGGATCGGGATCGGGATCATCCCAATCCCACCCCTATTGATGGCACATCAAAATCAAAAACCAGAATATTCCGAAAGATAACCATGACAGATTAACCACAGCACATTGACCAGTGAGATAAAACTCTATTCATGTAAAAAGAGAGAACAGTAGAAAGATAAATTATCCACAAGAAGTAAATAAACTAGTTAAACTTTCATATTCATAGCAGACAATGGTCTCAACATCTTAACATGATACAAACACCAGAGACTACGATCTCCAAGACTCTGGGTTTTGGTAATAGGAGAACCTCAGTTCTCACTAAATACAATCCAGGATTGAATATCCCACTTCATGACATAGCTTAAATCAGCTTCAATGGTCTCTGTTTGCTAATAGGAGAACTTGAGTTCTCACTTAAAGCACAAACAGAAAAGCCCTCCAAGTACAAATACAAATACAAAAAATAAAAACAACTAAATCGGAAATCCGAAAGGCCCAAAGAAGTACCAAAATGATGGCAAGCAGGCCCCTTAAATACAATAATCAGACCACTCAGCAATGTGGGAAGTATGGTCCATGGTGAAGCTAGGCATTTTGTCAAGCTTCATTGGATTTTCTTTCCCACCAATCAACCTAGCCGGGTTCCCAACGGCAGTGGTCCTCGCCGGCACATCCTTCAAGACCACAGAACAAGCCCCAATCTTGGCCCCCTCACCAATCATAATGTTGCCCAAAATCGAAGTCCCCGCCCCTATAAGCACCCCATCACCAATCTTCGGGTGCCTATCCCCACTTGCCTTACCAGTCCCTCCTAAGGTCACATTGTGCAAGATCGACACATTGTTCCCAATCACCGCCGTCTCCCCAACCACGAGTCCCGTGGCGTGATCGAACAATATCCCATGTCCGATTTTCGCCCCCGGGTGAATATCCACTGCGAAAACCTCAGAAACCCTGTTCTGTATCAACAAGGCCAACACCCTCCTCCCCTGCGACCACAACTTGTGCGCCACCCTATGCGCTTGGCATGCCAAAAACCCTTTGAAATTCAAGAAACAATGTGTGTAGCTTAAGCAAGCCGGGTCTCGCTCCTTCACTGCTTTCAGATCCTCTTTCACAGCCCGCATCAAATCTCCATCTTCTTTCAACACCCCCATGAAGATATCAAACAGGGTGCAAATCGACAAGCTAGAATTGCTCAGCTTCACAGAGAGATGATTGGCCAGCGCGCTCTCCAGCGAATTGTGGGTCAAAACGGAGGTGTAATAGTAACTGGACAAGATGGGTTCCTGATCGATGTCGGATTGGGCCTCGTCTCGCATTTTCTGCCAAAGCCCATCATTCGCACGCGCATCTTGGGCAAGATCGTCGACGATTCTTCTTGTTTGCGTGGTTTTCGATCGATTCTGGGAAATGGGTGCGCACGAAACCTGATCGGAGAAGCTGGCGCGGCAGAATTTCATGAATTGGTAGCGATCTTCGTCGGGTTTCGACCTGCTCGGATCGCGAGAAAGTGGGTTGTTCTGGGGCATGCAAGCGGCCATGGTGGGATTCCAGAGGCTTTGCTGTTTGGGAAGTGAGGAAATGGGCCAAAGGAATTGGGGATTCAAAGTCTGTATTGTGGGTGGGAGAAGTTTTGGTGTTGAGAGAAATGGGGAAGCAACCTTAATATATAGGGATCGACTTACGGCCAGGACTTTCATGGAAAATCAAGAGATTTTCTTGGGAAAAATTAGAAGATAAAAAAAAATGAATTGGACACAATTTCGTGAACGAATAATCCCAAAATTATGGAAGGGAAATTATATGGATTGGGAGTGGGTGTTCCGTGGAGGAGGAGAGGACGGAATAATTTATAGAGGTCAAATTGTACCATCGCCATCAGAATTCACGTTTGGTCTCGCGAGTGGCTGTGCAATCTCACTCTGTCCTTTTTCTTTCTGTAGTGGTCTATTTATTTTCTTCCATATATGATTTTATTCCTTGCGGCGAATATTAATAGACAATCTCTTAATCTAGTATCTCTGTGCAACAAAAGTTACAAGAAATTCTGGCCTCTCTCTCCCACTTGGGTCGATAAAAGAAGGGCAATATTGCAATTTGCAAGAATAGAATCTATTTATTTATCTATTTGCAAGATAATCATATGACATTTAAGTCTTTTGTAAGAGCCATACTATACTATAATTGAAATTTCAGTAAGGTCGGTTTGTGTGGGACTCGATTGGGCCCTTTTGGTTGTTTGATATCGTGGCGGCTGAAGTTAATGTTTCTATTCAGCTTTAGTTGAATAAAACCTCTCTTTTGGTAAAATAAAAATAAAAATAAAAATAAAAATCTAATGAATTAGATGAGATTTAGATTATGCAACTCTCTAACATTGTCATATAATTTTACTGAATCGTACATTTTATTTTCTTAACAACGTTAATTGTCATTGCAATTGTTAAAACTGTGTTGAAATTGAACAAATTGCAATTAAAAAGCTAATCACAACTTTCAACATCACTTAGCAGAATTAAGGTGATGGGGCGGCTTGGGCATAAAGAATATGATTATGTTGTTTTCAGTGTTGAAAAAAGTTCCAAAAAGTTACAAAGATAAAAAAAAAACCAACTTTTCCATACGTAATGGGTTACATAACCATATCCAATCAACTAGTCAAGAGTAATTAAACAAAGATGATGGATTCCTTCTGGCGTAGAAGTATTGGAGACTGGACACAACCGCCGTGGTCCACCGGAGGCTTTTGGGTCAACCGGTACACGTCCCCTTGAAACTCATGGAAGCCAAATTGCTTTTTCACATGGGAAGCGCCACTTCATCCTATACGTCATAATCTCCCCCTTTCCTTGAGTCACACTATTCTCTTCCTCTTTAAATTGAGGCCATGTCGTTTTCCAGATCTACTGACTAGCTTTTCCAACAAACTTAACCACACGATTAATTGTTTGTGATTGTGCGTATCATTCTTTAAAAGGACAAAATGAAGAGCCAAAACTAGGGTTGGGTGGCTGTCCCCTTTTTATTCTAGTCAACTTGTTTACATGAGTGTTGTGTCAAATTACACATGAGTCGACATAAAGAAGTAGTTTGCGTGAAATTCCAGTGTAACTTCAGTTTATGCGTTTAGATTCTAGGAAAATTGATAAATTTCACCAAATTTACAACCAAATTACCAAGTGAAAGGGGCTTGTGTGGTTTTTTACACCACATAAATGTCCAATTCACCCTTCCATGTGTATACAAGTCAGAAAAATAAGTTGTTTTCATTGAAGCCTTTAAACTACAAGGACTAAAATCGCAATATTTCGAACCACATAAACTAAAAGCTTATTAACTGTTTTGGTACCCAAAACTCTGATCAAATCTCAATTTAACATTTAAGAGTTAAAATGTCCCACTTTGAAGATGTTGCTATACTAGGCCATCTCCAGCCGAGGTCATAGGGCTGGCTACATCTATTGTAGCCCCCAAAATTGGTTCAAAACCATCTCCAAATAAGAGAGCTACATTTTGGGCTACAAAAACAAAAGGGCTAGAGTGCTAGAAAGAGGGTTGGATTCAACCCTTTGGGCTGACCGGGCTACAAAAACAAAAGGGCTAAGAGGCTCCACCCACATGACCCAAATTTATTTAAATGGGTTAATGGAGAACCCAGTCAGCATTACACTACAAAAGGATGAGAGCAACTCTGCCACGTGGCCAACTCTAGTTGGCCAACGGATTCCAAGGGCTATATGACATTATTGAAGTTTTTTTCCCCAAGATCTAGAGTTAGAGTTCTTACGGTAGATAATGCAACTGACGCGGTGAATTTTATCTACTAGTGTCAGGTCAGCAAAATATATCTGCAACAAAATTTATAATTAAACAACCAAATTAATATCATTGTCTAAAAAATTTCTATGGAATTCAATAAAGGTTAGAGAGTCAAAGCTATAAATGAGAAATTGAAAAGAGTGAGAAAATGTGAAATATGATGGTGAGAAAACGATGGCTAAAGTAGTCATATAGATGAATTTATTTTTTTTAGTAGTAAAAAAAAAATTTAATGATAACATTTGTCAAACTAAACATCATGAAAATAAAAATAGTTTGCTTGAACTAATGTTGATGTCTAAAACTGGGGGATTGACACGTAGAATAGTAATGAGGACGTGGAAGCGGGGGCTTCCCGCTTCCACGTTGGGTGAGTTGAGGTGACTTCGGGGAAGTCACAGACTTGTGGGAGTCGGCTAGGAGAGGCGACGGTCTTCGGAGTACTCTACAAGAAAACCAATTATGAGTATCGGAGTACCGGTGTGGTTCCGGCCGAAAGGGGCTCCGATGCTTAAGCCAGTAAGAATGACAGTGGCTTTAGAGTTGTATAATTATCAGTGAGTGATAGTTTGAACAGTAGATATTCGTTACCCTTGACCCTTGGGGGAGACTTCCCTTTTATAGAGGTGGTGAGGGTGTCACTTCTTCTTTTGTCCAATGTGGGATAGGGAGCACCCGTAGGTTATTTCCTTGTGAGCTTGGGTCTTCGTGTAGGGCCCACCACTTATTGTATAAAGAGAGTTAGCGGCTCTATGCGGAGACCACCGCAAGGTGATTCTACGGGGTGTGTTCGTTTTGTTGTGTGATGTTCCATGTAGGGGCCACAACCTCATAGAGCGTGCTTACGAGACTCACGGGATTATCCATGAGGTATTAGGTTACACTTGCCATGTGGCGCTCGGTTGTACATCCTATGTGTCAGGGTGAGGCATAGTATAAACAACTAATATTAATATTCTTAAGTTAATTATTTAATTAAAAAATGGTATGTTGAATATTTTAATATATTCAATAATAAAATAATAATATGCCTTCATAGTTTTACATTATCTACTGTGAGAAATTTTCACTAAGGCAAATTCGCAGAGTAAACATTCCACATCACCCATCAAACAACAAATTTGCCTTATGGGTTTGCCTTATCTATCGCATTTGCTTTTATGGGTTTAGTTGCAAAGATTTAGTTCAAAATATGTATTGTAAGTAGGGACAATGACCCCTAAGGACAAAAAAAATACCCCAATTATATAGTAGGACATGAATTTCAAATAATTTCCTATAAGGACAAAATAATAATTGGACCAATCAAAGAGTACCACGTGAACAGTTCTCGGTGAACAGTACCACGCGCGCGTGAATAGTACCGCGTTTGAACAGTAACATAGAAACAGTTCTTTCTATCAAACACAGAAACAGTTAACTGTTTCTGCCAAACAAGAAACAGTTCTTGTTTCTGTCAAACACAGAAACAGTTCTTGTTTCTGTCAAACACAGAAACAGTTCTTGTTTCTGCCCAACACAGAAACAGTTATGCCAACACAGAAACAGTTATGAAAAACACAGAAACAGTTGTGAAAAACACAGAAACAGTTATGAAAACCCAAAAATAATTATGAAAAACATAAAAACAGTTATGAAAAACACAGAAACAGTTGTGAAAAACACAGAAACAGTTCATCTATTCACAGAAACAGTTCAATATTTTACAGAAACAGTTCATGCAAATTGGTGAACATTTGAATTGTGTGTCCTATAATCATAAGGATCCCAATTTACATTTCTCAACATTTAAATTCTGAATTATCAGTAACCAAAGGAACCTAAATCAACATTTACATATCCCAACATTCAAATGAAAACCACATTCTCAAAATCAACATAAAAGCTAAACTCCACAGCCACAATTCAAACACAGAAACAGTTAATGACACACAGAAACAGTTAATAAAAACACAGAAACAGTTAATAAAAACACGGAAACAATTAATAAAAACACAGAAACAGTTAATTAAACACATAAACAGTTAACAAAACACAAAAATAGTTAATAAAAATACAGAAACAATTTGTATTTTGATATGGACACTTTGCCCTCAAGCTACTGATTCAAACAACTTCTGATCGGCCCTACAAATTACAAAAACCAATTCAAACCAACCATAACAACCTGTGCTTGAACACACAGCATGAATATTCAAAAGACGCTAAATTTGAGAAATCACAATAACATACAATTGCATGACCAAACCATAACAATCATATTTTATCAAAAGAAAATAACAGATATTTTTGGAAAGCCCACAAACAAAGATGCTCCATATCAAAATACAAAAATGACAAAAATGGAAAAAGTGCTTGACGGAGGTGAACTTTCCCGAGATCGACGTGAGGGTCTTTAAGGTGGATTCGGGTGCAGAAGTGTTTGCCGGAGCCGGAGAGGACGATGACACTGACGTCGGGGTTTTGGTCGTGGGCGGATAGAGCGGCGGGGAATCTCCAAAACGCAGACCATCGAGCTCTTGCAATTCGACGACGCCTCGTCGACGTGGAGCTTCGACCATCAAGCTCCCTGAGGCTGCCGTCGCGGAGACAAGTTTCCCGGAGGCTGGCGTCACGGAAGTTGGCGTCGCCGAGGCTGAAAGGATGCGGGTTTTCATCAGATCTGGCGGCGACGTAGGATGGAGAGATCTGGGCATCAGATCCGACGGCGATGGGCTGCTGGTCGTCGGACCGGAAACACGGGTTCGACTACTGGAGACAGCAAACGGGAAAGCGGCAACGAGAAAGCTCTACAGAAGAGATGGGGGAGAAGAGATGGGGGAGAAGAGATGGGGGAGAAGCGCGTGGCGTCTTCAATTAGATTGTCCTTAGAGGTTATTATTCAAAATGGTTGTCTTTACTCAGAATTAAGATGTTTTCTTAGTCCTTAGGGGTCATTAATCCTTGTAAGTAATAATTTTTTAGTACATATTATATTAGCCAAGAACCGAGCCACTTTTAAATTTCTTCCCAATTGGCACAGCAACATGATTTCATATTGTAAAAGTGGATGCCCGAATTCGTGGTAGTGAGTGTAGAACTCAAAATAATCTCAACCAATCAGAATACGCCACATGGAATTTAGGCCACGTGGAATCCACACAGTGTCCGTTGGAGCAACCCCCCGTGCCCGTCATCAATCATCAACTTTGCTTCCCAATGGAAGGAGAAGAGCATGGGTACCATTATCTTTTTCTTTTTTTTTTATTTTTTTTTAATGGAACATGGGTACCATTATCAAAAAGCTCTCTTTGTCGATTATAGTCTATATTCTATCCGGTTGGAGAGAAATAGCCATGTGTTCAACAATGTTGGGAAATTGTCTAAAATGGCCCAACGGGCAGCGGGCAACTCAACAGTAGGTAAAATACTATTACACTTTGCAATTGAATCCCTCGGTAAATAGTGCGGCCATAGTGCCTCATAGTCCCTCATAGTCACTCATAATTTTTCGAGTACAAATTAGTTGCAATTCATCATAGTGCCTTATAGTCCCTCATAGTGCGGCCATAGTCTCTTATAGTCCCTCATAGTCTTTCGAGTACAGATTAGTTATAATTCATCAACGCGTTTATAGTCCCTCATAGTGCGCCCATAGTGCAGCCATAGTTCCTCATAGTTCCCTATAGTCCGCCATAGTCTCTTATAGTATGTCCATAGTTACTCTCTAACTCTACAACTTCGCGCTATTATTCTGGCAACTTCAAACCATTCTTCCCGGTAACTGCATGTCATTCTTCTTATCTCATCAAAACAACACCAACCCATATTCACAATTAACTTGAATTCCCAAACTTTAGCATAAATTACTCAATTTTCAATTTAAAAATACAAATTAATTAACCAACCAATTCCCCAATCAAAAAACCAAAAAAATCCACAAAAGATGTACTGCTAGGAATTCCTAGCGCGCGTCATTGTAGATGAACGCAGCCAAGACCTCCGAGCACAGCGTCCGCTCACAAAATGACCGCCGACACCGACACCAATCCCGATCACACTGAGTAGTAGGACAGTACTCGGGCCGCTGTCCACAACCGACCCCAACTACGGCCCACAACCGACCCCAACCGCGCCGGAAATAAACCCTATGCTACCGGAAATTCATCGGCGGCGTATGGTGACGGGTTGTTGGTCGGGCTTGGGTGGCAGGTTGGTGAGGCGTTCTTGTTGATCGGCTTTCTGGAGAATTGTGAAGGACTGGGTGGTGAATTGTGAAAGATTGGGTAGTGAATTGTGAAGGGTTTCTTGTGCAATTAAGCAATAATTTTGACAATTTGGAAAGGATTATGCTGAAAAAAACAAATTGGAACAAAGTTTTGCCTCTTGAGCCATTTTGGATAATTTCCCAACAATGTTTCTAAGCAGCCAGCAGTCTACAATCCATTGTGAACATGATTCGATGTGGGCTTAGCTCACTATCCTTTAAGCCCACTATGGAAAACACTCATCTAGCTATGGCTTGGAACATCTCCTTTTGTAATCTCTGGGGTTCCCCTGTAGGGTCTGTGCCTTAATCGCGTTGTTTTGTGGTTTTTCCTATGCGTTTTGCCTTGTAAGTTTGTCGTGTTTGTGCCATGTTTCAATATAAAAACACAGGATTTCATATTTCTCACTACCCCTACCTAGAAAGTGAAGAGAGGCCTAGCAAATATTGTAATAATAAATAAAAGTGAGCAACTATGCTGGGTTAATCTGATAAGCATGTTTACAAAATGTAATGAAACTGCAAGGATATACACTGTTACTAGAGGAACTCTTTGTCTCTGTTTTTCCAACTCCAACCCAAGGGCAACAGGTATCCATTTTAACAAAACATTGCTTACAACATCACCGACACATAAGAATTTCAGGAAACCGTCATATAGTGAATAAACTTGATCCTGCCGTCAGTCACCCTCCAGAAAATGAAATAATGAATCACCAACGCGTTCTGTATCCCAGCACCTAAAATGGCAAAGGAAAATTAGAAGCCAATGAAGAAAAAAGGGGGGTTCAGACACACAAAGATAGCAAATATATAGAAGAAACACACATATTTGACCCCCACAAAATAGATAAAAACAAGTGGTTGGTAAGTTAGCTATGAGAACAGCAGGAAGACGAGCAATAAGGATCATGAGTAGTGTGAAGATTGTAATGAAATCAAGCATGAAGTGAAAAGAGTCAAAAGGGAAGACATGGATGTAAGAAATAAATAGAGAGAGAAGTAGGATCTAAAGTTATTAATTATTAGTCACACAACAATCACCCCCAAAGCCTAACAAAATCAGATGGTGAGCAACTCACTAATTAGAACCTTTCATGAACAAAGGAAACAGAAATGGACAACATAAATTCCAGTATAATGCATGAGCAAATAGATACATACAATGGATAATGGTGCAAATTTGTTTTGCGATGGAGAGCAATTATAAGAAACAAGAAAGAGCTTACTACCAACTTATATGAACAAGCATTCCAAATTCAAGCACTCGATTATACATATTTATTAAAAAATAGAAATAAAAGCAAGTAAAACTTCAGAAGCTGAAAAAACATTACCTAAACTGCTCACAGCTTGACCTCAACATCAACTCCAGCAGGAAGGTCAAGCTGCATCAAGGAATCTATGGTTTGTGCAGTGGGGTAGAGAATATCGATGAGGCGCTGGTGGGTACGAATCTCAAAGTGGAACCTTGCATCCTTGTGGACATGGGGCGACTTTAGAACACAATAGATTCTTTTCTTGGTTGGTAAGGGTACAGGGCCCATTGTTTTTGCATTGGTATTTTTTGCAGCATCCATTATTTGCTTGCAAGAATCTTCTATCAGAGGGACGAAGTACGACCTAAGTTTAATCCTAATTTTCTGCTTCGGTGAGGCCTGAAAACAGAAACACATTTAGATAATGAAAATACACGTAAACTGCTGAAGAAGTAGAGGAATCAAAAAAAATAACTCAATTTAGACCTTTCTTTATTAATTGACAGCGTATAATAACATAATTCTTAGAACAACTAAACCCAGCCAGAACAAGTCTGTTTAGCTGTTTCTCAATGACTTAGATGAGTAATCTCAAGCCTACATAGAATCCATGTTCTCTAATGCAATTCAACAATGCATACCTGAAGGCCACAAACCAAAACTCTTACACGCTGGAGGGTGTAAGGTTAAGACCCTCCACAATCTTACTGCACTGTATTTTAAGACTAGTCAGCAGAATCTACATACCCAATACACTACACGATTATTCCTTCATGGAAGCACACTTGCCGCATTTAAACTTGCCAACTAGTTCATTTTTCCTCGGTTCTAATTTAACTATTCAGAATTCACAAAAACTATGAAATTGAAACTATACCTTATCTCCATCTCCGGCGATGCTCAGTGATGAAGTACTCGGTGTCTCAGAACTTCCAACCTAAAAAAACATACAATGGACATTAAAAAAAAATAAAAACTCATCACTTGATAGTTTACAAGATGGCCCATTTCGATACAAAGAAGAAAAACCAATTGAAGATCAAAACCCAGTGGGCAAGAAATACACAAACCTCAAGACCGCCATCAAGGATTTCGGGAGGTGGGACTAAGCTCTCGGGGGACTCCAACACTTCAGGGGCAGCAGAAACCCTAGATGAGGGCCTTAAAGCTCGAAGCTTTGCGGCATTGGTGGTAGCAGAGGGAAACGCGGAAAATGAGAGCTTTGGTTTGGAAGATGGAAACGGAGAAGCGGAATTGGAGAGCGGAAGAGAAGGAATCAGGACTGCGGACATTGAAGAAACTGCCATTGAAATTTGGTCTTCTCTTTCTCTTCCTCCTTCAGGGTTTAGGAGAAGGCTCTCTGGTTTTGCTCGCTCTTGCAGGTAGAATTATCCAGAAAATTTTGATTTTCTTTGTATTTGACAAAAATGAAATATCAAGTGGGCTAGGTGAAGAGTTTGAAAGCTAAAGCCCGATTGTATTCTAAGTGGGCTCGGGGTAAATAGGATCCGTATGTCGCGAAAGAGTAATGTGTTAACATATGGATACAACTAATTTTCAATCATATCAGACTATTATTTCTCGTGTTTACTAAGTTGGAATGGAAATGAAATTTATTGGCAGTCATATCCACTCGTGGTGATTCCCGTGTTTACTGAAATTTGATAATCAAATTTGTGGTGAGGAATGGGACTCCTTGGGTTGAGGTGGTATTGGGATTCTTGGAGATTGATTCCACCAGAAATGAAAAATTTTATATCTAAATTATCCTTCAAAAACTTCTACCAATGCGAAAAAGAGACAATTACCCGCGCGAAAAAAAATATTGTAGCTGCGTATAAGAAAACAACCCTAGTAGCTGTGTTCTTTTCCTCTTCTCACATCTTTTGTCTCAGTAATATTTCTTTTATAAAATAGAATAGCAAACTTTCGGTGGTAAGAGATATTTGTACTTGAAACTTTAATTTTCACCTCTACGTGAAAAAGCTGAAATTTTATATTTAGGGTATTTTAGAGCATGAATTGATTTTCATTCCGATTCATGAAAATTAGTAAATAGTTTAATGGCAAACAACTTAAATGGGAGTGCTTTACTCTAATTCCTACTCATTTCGATTCATGCTCACTCTGATTCCAGTTCATTCCGACTCCTGCTTACTCCGACTCTGAGCCAAATATGTAAACAGTAGCTTTTTTTCTATGAAAATAATGACTGTTCTTGTGGTCTTTTAATGTTCTAGGTTAATGTCTAGTTCAAAGTCGGTTTCCAGAATGGTAACAGTAAGTAAACTACATTTCAGTTGAATCGCGAAAAGTGAATCTACAAATGAGATTAATTTCTTATTTTGATGGAGTAATGATTAATAGGTTAGTGGGCGTTGGAAAAATAATGAATCAAAATAAGTAAATATAACTTAACTCAAACCACAAAATCATGATCCTGATTTAGCATGTATAAAGTTGTAGAATGGGCCCGAGCATGAGAAACATCACACTCTCGCAAGTTCGATATCGAATACCAAAATAGGCATGAGTTTGGGGTTAATGTTACCATGTACAGAATGTAATTCCTTGATTGATTTGGTTCACTTTACAAATATATAGTGTACATATTTACTTGGAGTCCAAGCTAAACTATAAGTCTAGTTGATATACACAATCTCATCAAATCAATCTAACAGATGCGGCATGATCTTTATCAAGGCTAACTGATTCGGCAGGATGTTTATCTAGGGAAAGCACATCTCTAACAATGTTAAACATGTTAGGTTATTTTAGTCTTCATCATTACCTCTTGAAGTTGCACACATAATTGTGGATCATCACCCCATGTGCGTACTTGACGAAATTAGTAATTAGTACAAACGAACACGAACTGCTACAAGCAATAATCGTACTACAAAAATGACTCAAAGTTAGAATGCATACTCGTCACTGTGTGTGGGCTGAGAGAGACAGAGCTACTCAAGCACAATGAAGACTTTTGGAGGTCATAATGTTCGTCATTTAATTTACATGACTAGAAGAAGACCTAATAGCAAGTAAAAATGATTCGGTATGGGACTTTGGGGATGAGAGCCAAATAGATTAGAAGTATCCATTCCTACTTATTTACTTGCTAGAGGGACAAAGTCGAAGTAAATGCTAGGGTAGAACTCAGCTATGAGATTTAATGCTAGAGAACTTCATTGCCTATAACCTAGATTGACTTTCAGATTTCAACATTATTGATTGTAATTTACGAACAGTAATTAGCAAGATTGTAACTTCTTCCCAATAAAAACTCATCCCTTGTTCGAACCGAATCCAAAAAGCCAATTTTGGGATTCTATATTTCAACGTGGGGTGTAGAACGTGCGTGAACTGCTCCGTGCGTGTGACCAATTTCTCCAAATTATCAATGTATCTCAAATCCTCATGCAAAGAGGCTGCAGCTATATAAACAATCAATCAACCAAAACTAATTTCAAAACTCAATCAAAATTACCTTTTCTTTTCACTTTTGATCAATTTGTCAGTTTCAAAACTCAGCTATAAGAAAAGCATAACCGCTCTCTTTGCCTTCTCCACAGTTAATACTGGTTTTGACTTCTAAGCTAATCAGTAATCACCTTCTACATGATGAATTCCAAAACATTAATGGAATTTGTTCTGATTTTGGCACAAGTTTGATGACAAACCCGAGTCTCTTTGAATTCTTCACACCACAATAATTGTGCATTCAACTTCTCAATTTTTTTTATAGAGTATGATTCTTCTTCTTATGGTGTTTTTAACGTTTGACAAGTCTCACAAGGAACACAAGAGGCAAACACACCCCACGCTCCCTCATTCATTACCTTCACCTCTTCCACTCCTCTTCATCTCCCAAAAACAGAGTTTTCACCAAGAAATCTTCACAACTTTTACGAATTCCAACATCTTTCCTTTTTCGGGGTTTTCGTTTTTCATGCACTTAGTTTTGATTTTGAGAGTTTCAGGGCAGTTTGAGATACAGATTAATTAATGGTGGTGATCATGAAGTTGGGTGTCCTTTGTGTTTTTGTGTTGGTCTTGTTGGGTGGTGTTCAGTTGGGATTTTCACAAAGTGAAGCGTATTATGCAAGGAATTACATTAGCTGGGATGATTTGAAGGTGGATGAGCACAATGTGGGCTTGAACTCCAGAGATGAGGCCATTAATGGAAGCCGAGTTATTGTTGTCGATAAGAATGGAGGAGGAGATTCTCTTACAGTTCAAGGAGCAGTTGACATGGTTCCAGAACAGAATACAGACAGGGTCAAAATTTACATTCTTCCTGGAATTTACAGGTCTGTTTGAGTAAATAATCTTTCATCACTTTACTAAAAACCTATCTGTTTCGTCTTCTCTTTGTCTAGGACATTTTGTTGGCCTTAATTCAAGCCAAGTAAATTCTTCTTGAATATGAGGTTTTGCAGTTTTTGACAGTTTATGTTTTTGGAGGGTTAAGTTTAAACCCAATTGAGCTACGTGGGGTCAGTGGAAGTTACATTTTCTTTTAGTGGGGGCTAATAAAAATAAAAATTTGTCTACCCCCAAAAGAATAGGAAGGAAAAACTACCTAGATGTGCTGTAATTGTAATCTGGAATTAATTTTTATTGTGTGTTTGTATATTGTAAACTGATGCAGGGAGAAGGTAATTGTACCAATGACAAAGCCATACATATCCATAATTGGGAACCAGAACAAGATTGATGCAACGGTGATAACTTGGAACGACAAGGCATCTGATAAGGACAGCACTGGTTGTGAGCTAGGAACATACAGAACTGCAACTGTAGCCATAGAGGCCGATTACTTTTGCGCATCCGGGATCACTTTCGAGGTAATGACTAATAACGAACACAGAAACACACCACAACAAAGAAACAAATTAAAATTGGAACTTGGAAGTAAGCATTCGACAATTAACTCTTTGGTTGCAGAACTCTGTGGTTGCAATGCCTCAAGGATATGGCATGCAAGCAGTAGCTCTTAGAGTTGCAGGTGACAAAGCAATGTTCTACAGAGTTCGGGTTTTGGGGTCACAGGATACACTCTTGGATGAGGTTGGCTCACACTACTTTTACCAATCTCACATTCAAGGAAGCGTAGACTTCATTTTTGGTCGATCAAGATCACTGTTCCGGGTAAAATGGCTAACATTTCTGCTTCTTGCTCTTTTAAGTTTTGTTTTTCACGATACTAACACTTTGATCTGCCCTTGCTACCAGGACTGTGTTCTTCAGTCAACAGCTGAGAGCTGGGGAGCAATAGCAGCTCATCACCGGGATTCACCAGACGAAGATACAGGGTTCTCTTTCGTGAATTGCAAAATCATTGGAACTGGCAGTATCCTCTTGGGAAGAGCTTGGGGAAACTATTCAAGAGCAGTGTATTCGTACTGTCATTTCGAGGATATAATCACTCCGTCCGGGTGGAGTGACTGGAATTTCACAACCAGGCAGAAGTACATACAACCTTTTTTAACTGAAACTGGAACAATTTTGCTTCTTCCATTACATCTATTTTGTTTTTAAACAACGAAAACTATAAGCATCTTACAAAATGACGCTTTGCGTTTGCAGGACTGCCGAATTTGGCGAATACAATTGCAGGGGCAAAGGAGCCGATCTAAGAGGAAGGGTGCCATGGTTGAAGTCTTTCAACTTGGGGGAGATAAGGCCTTTTCTGGGCACCAAATTCATATATGGAGATCAATGGCTTAGACTATAGTTTTTTCTTTATTCTGTCATTTCTTTCTATCCTCATTTTTCCATCCACCACGATGCACAACTATGCAAATAGGCTAAATAGTATATACATATAGGGGGCTAAGGTCAAGACACTAAAAAGTGAATCAAATTTTTGAATGTATATTAAACTTCATTGTTCTTTCCCTTCTTAAAGTACCAAAAAAAAATGGTAAATGATGAGCTTACCATAAGTTGGCTCAAAGCTTCAAATTAGTTCTTTTTTATAGCTCTTGCTCAAAACTTGAACAAATTGTACACACTAGACAACATGGAGCTAAGAAAATTACTTTACGCAACAATAGACTTCCCAATGTTTGGTACAAGCATCAAGTACATATGCGTGAGGAAACTGAAGTGGAAGAACTGAACTGTCTTGTTGAGAGACGTTGCTAATCCAAGGAATCTGAAATCTAATGTGATCGCTGAAAACCAGAAGACAAATTAAATCATACACTCTAACCTCATACTGTACACCAACGAAGGCCACCAACTCCAAATAATGCCGTGAACTTCTCCAACATATCTGTGTAACTATTTACAACATCCTAACTGACATGCTTTCAACGTTAGCCAACATCACTAACATATACTGCAACAATTTAAGGCTAGCCAACTCAAGTTAGACATCTTTTGATGTCAATTCCATGGTTTCTGCTACTTTAAGGCTTTGCCCTGGTGTTTCAAACACCTCCATTCCTTCTGGTACCTCACTACCGCCCATTTCGGCACCTTTGCCATCCTCGTCATTCTTGGCATCTTTGCCTTCTACAGCCTCATAACTGCACATGCTGTTACCTTTCTCATTCTCACCATTGTTTGCATCATTGCATTCTAGGACCTCATTATCTCCCATGTCAACTTTGTCATCCTCACAATTGTTGGCATCTTTTTCATCATCAAGATCATTACCTTGGCCAATGTGTACATCACTACAACTGCCATTGACATCAACACCGTCAGTAACAAAGTTATTTAACAATGGTGACTTCTTATCATTGACCAAGTCCATATTTTCAAGAGCATCAAAACTGGCAGTTGCTGCCAACTTCAGTTTTTCCTCATGTATAGCACTAGAAGGAACTTTAATATTTGATAAAGCAAAACCATCAGAGTCTACATCTTTGGCAGCAGTTGATGACATAAAGGGAAGGGTGCATGAGCTGATTTTCGAAGATATGGCTGATAGTATATCAGGCTTTGTCTCTACATCAGCCCACTGGTCCCCCAACCAATCTCTGGATATTCGAATATCCTTTTTGTGCATGTTCAAGAGCAACCTTTCACCTATAACCACCAAAGTAATTACATTATGACAAAAGGTACAAGGAATATGTAGGGGAAAATGAACAGAAACCTTTCAGGGGGAAAAGACTAGATTCAATTTGTAAGAAGCATACCAGGAAAGAAGACCTGAAAGTTATCACTGCAGCTTCCAACTCCAGTTATAATCCCTTCCCACCAGCCATCACTCCACCATGCATCAATTGCATCCCCAACCTCAAGAGCAAGGTCATTTTGTTCCTTCTGAGGGGCTGGCCGGACTGTCGGGCGGCCATCGTGCCGTATTCCAAGCTTATCTGGCATAGCCAGTCTAAAGGCTGGAACCCATTCCTACAAGTTGGAAAAATGAGGGCCGTGCCATCAAAATACAGTTTAAAACCCAAAAAAAATCATGAAAACACAGCACAATCACTCAAGAGGCACAGTAGTTTATGTGGTCCAATCTAGCCAATGAATACAGGAGATGATGAAGAAAACTACAATGCACAGGCTATCTCATAAAGCACGGCCCATTGCACCAAAAAGTAGGAATGTTGTTCTAAACTATAACGTAAACTAAGAACATGAGCTATAAACACTGACTAGATCAAAAAGGTTTAAATCCTATACATCTGGATCATTTCATGTCAGTAGCAAGGGGATAATATGAGGGGCAGTGCAGTGTTCATGGCATGCCATCATAAAAGAGTGAAGGTTAACTTGCTTTTCAGGCTAATATTTCAGAATTCGAGAATGGAGATGCTCTAAAATCTGAACATGCTAGACTGTATTCAAAAAAAGGGACATTATCAAACAAAGAAGTGGAAGACATATATTAATTTGAAGAGAATCTTGAACAGAAAGCATGTGCACCTAAACCTTACCCAAAATCCGGAGTTCCTAACTTAGACATGATGCCAAAAATTTTACACCAGAAATTACAGTCCAAACCAAATAATAAATGAAGTAGATAGTATATCAGTGGCTAAGCATACCTTAAGCTTGCCACATCCTTCCTCATCTTGCAAATCATCATATTGGACTTTTATCTGTTTTCGTGATATTTGTAAGACTGTACACCGAAACCAGCAGCCTCGAATGCCACTATCTTGGCAGAGCAATTCTATCTTTTCATCAACCTTAAAAAGTGGGGTATACCAAGGCTGACAATTCACAAGCTTCGTGGAAAACACTCTCCTTTCTAGCAAACCATACTCTAAGTTTTGAGGTCTATATGTTGTCATCCGGCTATCTCTAGTAGATCTTTTTGATCTAGAATGATCAGTTACAGACCTCTGACATGGCCTTCCACTTCTAGTCCTCTTAGATCCTAGCTTCACATAATCACTTGGGCCCAATTCATCTTCTTCCCCAATCGGGCTATCAGTTGTAAACTCAGATTTGGATGAAAATTCAGGACCAAAACAAGAGAAAATTGGCTGATTAAAATAGCCATGCATTTTACTCACATCAAATGGCTTCACCTTGTTCTTTTTAAACTGCCTACAGCAAAGATGTATTCTGGCCAATAGAGACTGAGGAAACACATCTAAGCATTTTTCATAATGTCCATGAGTTAAAACTGTTGCAGGGCCATCAACACATTCTGCACTAATGACCTGGACATATGGCGTAATGAAAACTTCCTTTGGGTGAGGATTTCGTAGAGGAGCAACCCCCTTGACCTCCTCTTTATGATGAAACCACCTCACTTTGACCTTTCTATGACCCTTCTTGTCTTCATACATATCTTCCACATAAGCAACATAGTGGTTTTCACCCTCGTTGGCCATTACAAAGACAAAAGACTTAGTCTGGATACAAAGGCAAAAGAAAAACAATCAGGGGAAAACGGCTGAAAGTAAAAAATTCGAGCAATCATGTCAATTTTACTGTTAGTATTTCTATTAAGTCCCAGTGTGCAAGTGATCATCAGTGATTAGACAAGCGGTACAAACCAATTTGAGGCAATCTAAATATCTTGATTTACAGTCTGAACCAAGTTTCTTGAAATTCATGCATCACTATATCCAACTTGGATGAGGTTCAACTTTAACAGGGCTTGAAGCATACAAGATATGTAATAGTAATGGCATCAAGAGGCAGCTGGTGTCAAACTATCACAAAAATATGACTCATGGTCAAGTTTTTCTGATTGAAAGCAAACAGAGTTAACTATAGCAAAATAAACAAATTGTAATACTTATTAGCACCCACAGAGAGTGCACTTCCATCTTAGTTCATATTAATTACAGAGGAATCATTTTTCCAATAAGTGATGTCAGAGCAATTATTCTGGAGGAGTTAATTTTCCCAATAGCATCTCTTGCATTACATTTATTTCTCTCAGAATTAGCATGCAATTCATATAGGTTGGAGAGATTAACCATTTTTCATTATATTTAAGTATATTTCTTGCCTAGCGCAGTCACACTTGCTACACTTGAAGAACAACAGAACCCAAAAATGCATTGCGACTTTGACTGCTAGAGCATTACCGCTATTTTAATTCCATCTCTGCAGAATGCAGGGAAATGCTTAAGCTGTTTACCACATGTCCAAGCAGCACCTGACCAAACTATGTCTGGATTGCGTCCCTTGAAGTTGCTTGAATGATGGACCTGATAAATTAGGTTTCAAAGTCTGTAACAGAAAGCATAATCAAGAAAGAAAAAAAGCAATATTTATAAAGGAAAAGAACAAAAGAGCTACCGAGTCATTGGGTATTCGGACCTGGGGGACACTGAGTCCATTCATTCGATATTCAAATGTCCCTGAAGCTTGGACTGAATCAAGTTGGGGTAATTCTGTCATAGAGTATTTAACTCATTACATTCCAGTAATATAATTTCCATCATAGAAAAAATGTAATAGAGTCACAACATTCCAGTAATAGAAAACCTATAATTTCTTGCAACATAGGTAAAATATGTTATTAGCTATCAGCATCGAGACTTTTAACAATTAACTTCTTTATGAGCATCGAGTCTCTTAACAATTAACTTCATAAAGATATTCATACATGGTTAAACTTATTGAAGATTTCTTCATGAGTCACTTAAACTAACTAATAATTCATGCAGGATGCAGGAGAGAGTCAAAATCTTTCATGGTTCATACATCTCCAGAGTGATTAAAACATTCCCTAGAAAACGGAACACGGAAAATACATTTAAACTCTATAAGGAACTAACAAGCATACAATGGCAACACATACCAGACAGACCCCCACGCCTATACTGCATTGATAGCATAGATGTAAGCCAATCCACAACCTCCCTTCTTGACCTCCATTTGAAGTTAGCACTACTGGAGCTTTCATTACCATGGGCTCGCAAAAACTCCTCGGAAACAACATAAAACATGTGCCTCACGCTCCTCTCCGTGCCCACAACTGCAAGAATGGATTCTCCAGCAGAATCCTTCAGGAAATAGTGAACCACACGGTTCCCCCTCTCCTGAGAAACAAAATGCTCCTTCCACTCCACAAAACAGTGACCATTCTCAGCCATTTTGACACAACACCTTCTTCAAAGTTCTAATCACATGGCTGAAGATTCCCAAAATGAAAGATATCAAAAGGGTTCAAACCTCAATGACTTAGCTGCCTAAAAAGTATCAATAGAGTAAATTCCTGGCCACAACCCACAATCTTGCAATTATTTATTGCCTTAACCTCAGGAATAATTGCCCAGGAATAAATATAAACTAACTTGCCAAAGCTGTAACAAATCCAAAATTCCAAAAAAAAAAAAGAATTATGTGGCAAAAATGACCAGAATCTAAGAAAATCTTAGGGTTTCAAAACCTAAGCAGATCAAATCCCTGACTTTACAGCTGAATAATATGTACCTAAATAAGCAACAAACAGTTGAATGAAATCTTCAGAATCAGAAACCAAGCACGATCAGAAGCCCAAAACACCGACTAGTAAGAAGGCCAACAAAGAAATGGGTAGCTGAGAAACCTTCACCGGAGCCCAAAACACCGGTGCTCGGAGGCAGATCAGAACCCCCCCGGCAGTCAACTTGAAACCCCAAAAGGGAAGGGGGCAGAAAAAGACCTTGGTTTGACTGGTTTTTCCAAGACAAGTGGAAAGAAGTTGAAGCGGGCAGCTGTGATTTGGACCTAAAGAGAAAGCTAAGCTCACAAAACAGGAGTGCTTGATTGCGCAAAGTAGGTGGTGCTGGTGGGTTTCATGGGGAAGGTGGGAAGAAGCAGCTTTGGGCTTGTGGTGTTGGTGGGTGCAAAGGAGAGTAGAGAAAGAGAGGGACAAGACGAGGTGAGAAGAGGTGGAGATTTGTTGAAAAGGCCATGAATGGACATGAAAGAAATGGAGAGGAGAAAGAGTTGCAGAGCTTTGGAAATGTTTGTGTGCAGCAATGGAGGACCAGGTGAACAAGAAAATCAAAAGGTCTGAAAAATTATATAATTTTTTCACTTGTTTATTTCTTTGCCTTTTTTCTTGGTGGATGGATGGACGGTAGGAGGAGAGCTGCTGGGGGTTGGATTATTTCCTACGACAAACAATTTGTTGTGTTACGGCGAAGCCCATTAATTTGCCAGGCCCAAGTATCTTCTTCAAAATCTTATTTCGACTCCATATATCTGATTGTTATGGCGTTCTGTGAGTGATTGTGGGGGTACCAAAATCATTCTAGAGAAGAAGTATTTCCAATGTTTTTCTCAATAAATATATATTTTTTTCATTCAAGCCATATTGGGAGTGGTAGAATTAAAGTCGGAAAAAAGTGATTATGACTCTTACCAACTTCTAAACACATGATTCTCAAAACTCCACTGTCGATCTGAGATATCTTCATCTCTGTCGATCTGAGATATCTTCATCTTATGGTTCGTATAAACTTGCTCAAAATACTCTACCTTCCCACAAGATTAATGGGAGATAGAGTCTTAACTATAGGGAGGAGGTGATGTGGTATGGAAATATGTGGTCCCTTTAGTAGCAAACGACAATCAGGCTAGTGGTCCAGATAAAGAAGTGAGAGTCCCGCTTAAAATTAGGTAAATATATATATGTGGTCAATTACATTAACTTAGCACATGGAGAATCAGCATGATGTAAGAGTTCGTTGCGCTTGAAGTTATGGTCGATGTATCGGAGGACAATAAGATCAGGTATTTGAAGTGGGTAGCACCAGCGCATGCTGCTTCAAGGATTAGAGCTAGGCGAACAAAAAGATCATATACTTTAAGACTGTTACTGACACTTCAAAATAGTCATCATACACTTCATGATTATTCTATTATCTACACGCATGTGTCATTGCAGAACGACAATTTTGGAAAGCCAATTGCAACCCCTTAAATCTTCGGGTGTAGAATTTTCTCTTCTGAGTATTAAGCTTGCAATGCTTCAAACTGCTTATAATGCCAATATGCAGCTGTAATATGTGGTTTGACACTGCATGCAGAAATTACATTCCTGCATTCTAGTTTCAAGAGATATGCAGATTCCAAGTACAACTTGACATAGGCAACCCATACAACTCTTCTAGTCCCCCAGAGACATCACATCTTTGAAACTTCAAAACCTAAATAACAAGCTTCAAACTCTGCTCCATCAATGGTTTCCTCTGCAGGATGCTCGACTTTGCTCACTGTATTTCTGCACCTTTCCACTGCTACACAGCCTAGCAGTCCTACCAATCTCGAGTATGAGAAATACCTGATTGTCGTCCAAATACACTCAAGAGTTCTTCCACCATCAAATGCCAAATTGGGTTTTGTCCATTCCTAGAACCAAGAGGACCCTGGCAAACTATAAACCAGAGAGGACTTCCTCTCTCACTGCCCAATAGGCGTCCCAACAGTAGTTCTACTTTCCCTGTTAGAAAAATTAACTAATTGACAAATAAATAGAATGCACATAGAGGTACGTATGATATTTGTGTGTTTCGTAGATCAAATAATTGAGAACGACAATACTATCATCTATGTCAGCCTCTATTTTCCTTCAACAGAACAATGATACTATCTCTGTCATCTTCTCGTTTCATTCACAATTCATCTTTGTTTCATCTCATAAGTGAACTTGATCTCTCCAATTTCTGAAATATAACAGGAAAAATATTTCTAACAAATCACAAAGTGCAAAAACGACTCCAGTTCAAAACTTCTAACAGTTTTGTTTGCATGTTATACATGTATGCATGCTATGTCATGCCAATCATAGTTTAGTTTGTGTACTGCAAAAACCAATCACTACGTTTTCCAGGCAGCACCAGCACTGTCATAACCTCTTCTAACTAAGTTTCCATCATATTAGAGTAACATCAAGATCCTATCTCACCACTTCACCTTATCTTCAATATTCCAACACATGCACACCACAGAAGATTTTATGAGAGTGAGAGGGAAAGAAATAAAGTTCCACATCTGCTCCGAAGACATGTAGCAAGTAACTTTGCATTCAATCTATACCAAAAATCTACAGTGATGCAGAGATATTCAGAAACAAAAAATAATAATAAAAACTATAAGCTAGCTAACTTGTAGTTAACAACTTACATGGAAACACCCAAAAAATACAGTAACTTAGAACCGACTTCAAATCTAGACGAACTTAACAGCCGAGGATTTATACTGATGTGTCTATCAAGTGCCTAGATTTGGTGCATGGCTTGCTATTGGTGGACCATATGAGTATCTCCACTGATCACATGCTGAGCATTTGTCCAATTTCACACTGTTTTCCAAAGTGCAGAATGTACAGCACCAAATTGTGTAACTTGTACCAACATCTTTTGGTTTCTGTGTGCTACAAAGTTCACATATTGGAGCTAATGGCTGCAGCATTCCACCCGTCATTAACATGGACAAAAAGAAAAATCAGATATACTATTATGCTAACATAATCAAAAGGAAATAGTTCGACTAAATAAGACTCTGAGTTTACATAAAATGAGATCTACTAGTAATTCAGTAAAGAATGAATATAACCAAGAAATAGAAACACTTACGGGATTCAATAAAGTGCAACTTTCACACTGCCACAGAGCAGTCTCCTTTGGATTATGCATTCCATCATTATTAGGCATCAACCCAGAAGATGAAGCACCCGTTAGATCCTCAACACTTGATTCTCGATTACAATTGGAATGAGAGAATGAACTATTTTCTGATGTTCGACTTCTCTTTTGAAACTTTATGCCACAATTGATCATGGACCCAGATATTGAGTCATCCGTGGATAAATCAATAAAGTTGGATCCTGAACTGCATTTGGAAAACTGAGAAGACCTATTCGAACTTTGCTCACGACTTCTTTTGTGAAATAATGTATCTGAGGAATGGGCTTCTGCTCCACCTTGAGGCTTTGAACTTTCTGCATTTGGACCTAAATATTCATGGTCCTCTGATTTATCATCACTGCATTCTCCATCCTTGGAAGCTCCAAAACACACCGAACCACACCAGATATCATCCTGCAATCTTCTCTCTGCAGCCATTGCAGCAGCTTGCACTGGACTAAGTGCACCCATAATAGAGCTATCACCACCAAGACGCTTAGGTCCAGATGGCATCAGAGAACCCAAAAGCACTCTCTTTTCTGCAGCAACAAGTGCAGTTTTCCGGAGAGAGGAAAGAGGGGGTTGACGTGAAAAACTCCCCAAACGCCTCCCTGGAAGATCAAACCCTTCTGCGCTGCCAGTTATTCCCTTAGACATCAGCTCCTCACATTCCTGTAGAACTATGAAGTGTTAACAAATGCAACAGGTCTATGTCACCACTAAAACAAAGAAATGTCAACAGATAAGCACCTTTCTAAGCTCATCCCAAAGCTTGTAGAATTTGGCATCGTGAGGGCCATGAACATTGTGACAAAGCTCGTGAAGCATTGTATCAAGGACTTCATGAAAGGGATAGAACTCCCAATCTCTGTTCGCCCTACGCAGCCTCAGCTTCACGTTGACACCGCGGTTTACATTCAACCCCAGAAGACGGGGATTTTTCGGGCTGTAATACCATCAAATTACTTTTATTATCACTTTCAACCCCAGAGGGGAAAAGGACTATCTACTGGTAAAAATTGTGTAGAAAGTCAATTCAATGCATCATAAAATTGCTACAAAGTAGCAAGTTGCAGCAAACTTAAAGAAGAAAGGAAAACAAAAACTCTAAACTCTAAACAGTGAACACCAGAACAAAAAACTAAAAATTTCCATTGAAAATGGCATGCGAGAAAAACCAGATACATTGTCGCTGGTTATAGAACTCTAATAGCTTATCAAAGTAATTCAAGGAGCAAACTAAAGATCAAGTTTTTACCTGAAATATACACAAACAAACAGAAAAATGGGAAACCCAACTTGATTAATAACAATCTGAGTACTTGGCATAGTTGGGGGGGTGTGATTTTCAGCACTATAAAGAATAATACCCAATAATATAATCCGAAATGCAAGTCCAAAAACATCCATCCAATCGCCAATTTTCCAACACTTTTCCGACAACCAAACAGAAGACAAGAAGTAAACAATGAGAAGACAAGAAATATCATACCACATTTCAGAAAGAAGCTTGACGCGCCATTTGTGTTTGGTCATAATGGGTTGGACCTGTTTGGCAATTTTCTCGAGAATCTTCCTTGCTTCATCTTCCTGATCCTTTCTCTTCAGGGCTCGGATTTCCCACACCTTGTTGAGGTCCCCCAGATTCATATTTTTCTGGAACAATTGAAAATCCGGGAAACCCCCTTTTTGGATTTGAACCCTAATTTCAATTATTTTAGATTTCAGTCCTTTTGGTTTTGGGTTGGTTTCGATTTTGTCACGTTCGAGGTTGGCGGGCTTTCGAATGTATCGCACGTGCATTCTCAACAAAAGAAATGTATCGCACGTGTGTAAATGTGTTCGTTTACTTCAGGTGCAGAAAACTCACACAAAAAAAAAAAAAAAAAAAAAAAAGTTTGTTGCCTGAAGAGAGAAAATCTTGCCTTTGCCAAAATATGAGTTTCCACCCATGCAAATCTTGTCTTTTACTCTAGAGATTGAGAAGGCAAAGGGCAGGGCAAAAGGCAAGAAGTTGCCTGCCTCCCTGATCCTGACCCTCCATTTTTAATCCAACGGCTACAATAATTAGGATAAAAATTGAATTTTTTCCCTATAAATACCAAATCTAAGTTTTACATTTCCCACATCAAAATATCACAAATTCGTTTTTCCTCACTTATATTATTCGATTAGCATAAGTACCAAACTATGTTTTTTTTCATTAAAAAATTTCAAAATGAACTTCATGAATAGTAATCGCCATTGCCTTGCCTTTTTGCGGTGGAACCAAAAACGAAAGACGATTACTATTTTCATGGGCCATACGTAAATAATACCTGTATTTTGGGAGTATTCTCTTGCCCTTGCCTCATGGGTGGATACGCTCTAATTGGGCAGCTTTGAGTTGACCCAACCCAACCCTGACCATGACTAACCAGTAAAATCAAGGGCAAATTACAATTACGTACTTTATGGTTTGGGTTAAATTTCAAAATGATACTGTACTTTTTTTTTCTTGCATTTTATTACCATGTACATCCAAATCCTTCCAAATATGTTCCACTATTAGTAGAATTGTCAATTTTCGGTTGTTCAAAGATGACGTGGATGTTGTGGAGCCCACGTGTTCACCCTACTCTATCATATGTGGTCTACAGCGGGTAATACAAGTACATCGAGTAGTTTCGAGTCATTGAAGAATGTAGCCTTTAGTAGTTTTGTCACCATACTTTTGTTGCCGATACACAATCCATTAATCCAAACACTAATTAATCAAACTCACAGAGTCCACATCATCTGCCAAAAAAGAGGAGTATTTTATATATGGGGGATGGTTGAAGGGATTGGTAAGAAGGTGGTTGGTAATAGAAGGGAAAAAGAATGGGGTGTTTTTTTTTTTTTTTAGCCAAATTCTTTGGTATGTTTTTGGATTTTTCCTTAAAATCAATCATCCGACTTAGGGATGGCAATGGGGCGGGTTGGGGATGGGGATGACAATACCATCCCCGTCCCCAATACCCATCCCCTCCCCCGCCCCGTCCCCGCCCCATCCCCTATTTGTATGATTCGGGGATTCCCCATCCCCGTCCCCGCCGGGGAGCACTCTCCCATCCCCGCCCCCATCCCCATGTTTTTTTTATTTTCATATAAGTAAAATTAACAAAAGAAAAACTTTATCATCTCAATCTTTGAAGATTGAAAGAAATTTAAAGAAGAAGAGGCAGTCGCACGTAAGAATAGAAAAAGTTTTCAATTAGGTTTTGTTTTGTAGTTAGGTTATAGTAAAACTTATCTTTTATACTAATATTTATTAGCTTAAATTAATATATATTTATTTATTAATAATTATTATATAATATCGGGGCGGGTTCGGGGATGGGGATGACAATGTCATCCCCGCCCCATCACCACCGGGGAATTTTACTTTTCGGGGACGGGGATCCCCGTTCCCCGTTGCACCGGGGATTTTCCCCCGTTTGGGGCGGGTCCTCACAGGGTACCCAACCTGTTGGGTATTTCTGCCATCCTCCCCGCCCCGGCTGGGGTTTTTTTTTTTTTCCCCTTATACCCCCCCCCCCCCCCCCTTTATTTTTTTTTTGGTGGGGGCGTCCCTTCTTTTTTTTTTTTTTCTTTTTCCCCCCCCCTCCCCCCCCCTTTTTTTTTTTCTGGTTTTAAATAGGGAATGTATACGCATAAAAACATATTTTTGATTGAGAAAACCTAATAATATATGCATTGCTTTTTATAATTTTTGTTTTTAATGAATGTTTTCTTCTCTCCTTTAGTTAATATTTTAGTGTTTGTGAAAGTGAAAATCATGTTTTTTATGTGATTCATACATAATAAAAAATTATCTAGTGGAGCATGTAGGTTGAATCCAACTTAATAAATTTGGATAATCTGTTCAACCCCAGTTGGGTTGAACTTACTGTGGTTTCAATCCCTGATTTATATGAATTCGTACAGACTTTTTTATGTGATAGACTTTTGCAGACATTCAAAGATTTTGATGATTTGTCAAGAGTATTTTGGATTCCAGATAATTTGAAATCGATTTTTGCAAAATTCTAATAGAGTACCTTTCCTGACTTCTATAAATTGTATCCTAGATTTGTTAATTATATGGACTTTGACAGCCTTTATAATGAATAATTAGTTTACAACATTTCCATTTTTTTATCTATTACAAGGGCGGGAGTTTTGGATGTGACGAAATTGGAGAAGGTGAAAAGATTGGCGTTGACCTTGTGCAAATGGTAGAAGGTGATTAGAAGTAAGGATTAAAATTTTGGTTTCGATGAAATTTCAATAGCCAAATTATGGAAATTTTGGTAGTTTCGAACCTCCAAAATTTTGATGTTTCAATGGAAATTTTGTTCCTTGATTAGAAGAGATTTGGATTGTAATGAAATGACAAAAGTGCTATGCCACATTAGCTTTTCTAATGAAGTTAAGTTCAAAGTTAATAGTGTACTAAAATGGGACAAGTTTAGACAATCAAAGTACCAAAGTGAGATGACATACCGTACCAAACCCCACATACCGTGTAGCAACCATATATAGCCCTTCTCACAAAATTCAAACCATTACTGTACCAAAGTTTCGGTAACCAACATTTCGGTACATTATTGGTATGGTTTGGTATCGGTACAAACCAAATTCCTATTCAACAATTTATCTATATGTATTTTACAAGATTAAAGTTTCAAAATCCATACTTTCATTTGACCATGTTCAATTTAAGTTCAACCTATCGAAGTTTAAAAGTGCTACAACCCAACAATATTAATTCTTATGTGATGATATCTTCAACGCTCCATGTATGTGGAGCGGCTGCACTTGAACTTCTGTGTTGACTAGAAGAAACCGTCATTGTTTGCATTGGTACATATAACAAAATATTATTAGAATATGAATTTAGAAGTTATCGATTGCTATTGAAGTTGTCCAAGAGCATGAAGAGAATAGAAACCTGGAGAGAGTGATAATGATTAGATATTTAGGGTTATAGTTATAAAATATTTATATATATATATATATATATATATATATATATATATACTTTGGTATTCGGTATACTATGATTTTGGCTAACCTCTACCACAAATTGTATCGAAAACTTTAATATGGTAGATTTACCGTACCAAATAGTATTTGTACCGAATTTGTACTAAATTGAAGTGTACCAATCGTTATATTTCGATTGATTTTTGGTATTCGGTTATACAATTCCACCCCTAGTTTCAAACACCAAAACAACTAAATATCAATGCCTACAATTTAATAGTGACCCTTTTGTTTTTGCAGCCAAACATGGTAAAAGTAAAATAGGATACGCAGTCAGTCGTACTCAAAAGCTTCATAGTAACTAAGAAGGGTGATTAGTCAGAGTATAGATCCCTGATTAAGGACGGTCCCTTGTCCCACTCTATCTCAATCAAAGCCCCAAAACCCAGTCCTTGTTCTCTGCTCTTTATAAAATCCGATCGTTTCGATTTCTCGATTCTAGGCGTTACATGTCGCAGTAAATTTCCCGGGAAAATAATCGCCGCAGAGTATACAAAGCCCTTTTCTTTGGTTCAATTTTGATAGTTTTGGCTGTGCGCGTTTGTGGGTTTCGATTGGTTTTCGCCTTCAGAGTGAGTAGCAATGGCGGGAATAGCTATAATTCTAGATCTTATGAGAAAGAACCCTAGTTATACAGCGAACGCGTTACACTCTTCTGGGTATTTCTCGGCCAAAGCCGCCGCTTCTGCCGCTGCCGCGTCTCTCGTCGCCAGCGCTCCGTATGTTTACAAGGCATTGTAGGGCTACTCTCCCCTTTCCTTAATTTGTTTTGTTCTGTTTTTCTAGCCAATATGTGCTTGTATGTTTTTGTAATGATGTAATTGATTGAATTGGATCGGATGTTTGGGATATACTGATATTGTAATATTGTATGTGGAGTTTAGTGGAGATTTTATACATTGTATTTAGATGAGTTTTGAGCTCAGGACGCATATGTCAGTGAGTATTGGAATTGGTTAGCTTATACTTACTTGTTTCGAGGTGGTTTACATGAGTGTGCTGAATTTGTTGATACCGGAAAACATTGATTTCTATTTGAATTTATATTCATATAGATTGTGTACAGCCTATGCGATATGAACAACTTTGAGTGTGGATAAAGGTTCCGTAGGGTATCTGTCGAATTGCCCATTTCAGGGCAGTCCTAAACTTCTGGGAACAATAGGGTTGACCTCCGATGGTTTGGTTGGTTGTGTTTATTCTACTTGCTGGGTGATAAGGCAGTGCCGGTAGCTTATGATTATATGGTTAAAGATGAAGAAGAATAAATTCGGAGTTGGTATTCTTATGTAGGGGATGCATATCAGGACATTTAAACTGCTGTGCTATTGGGCTTTATTTCCTTGTTTCTTACCTCCTCATTCATTGTTTCTTGACCTCATTGCATTATCCATTAAAATCAGCAGCATATTGATAAGCAGCGCCTGGTTCCGGGATGGCTTTAAAAGGCTTGCTTTTCTATGTTATATTTCATTATTGCGTTGAGGATTGTTGTTGGCTTAAGTTTGATCTTGCACTAATTTCTGAGTACTATGCAACAGTAATTTTAGGGTACCAGTTGCCTACTGTGATGCTGGAACTGCTCCAGCATGGTCTGAAGATTATGTTTCTAGTTTACGAAGTGCATCTCAAAAAATGTTTCAGAATGACTCACCGAGCTACACTTCTAAGGATTATAATATTGAGTTGAAGCCTCTACTGTCAGCTTTCGATTGGAGGGCTCTATCTCTTACCACCCTGAGGTCCTTTTTAATGTTCTATTTACCTCTTTTGGAGCCTCATACAAACTTGGAAGAGGACGACGATGACTTCTTGCAGGATGCTGAGGAAGAGAAACATATAGATTATGTTGTTCCACTCAAAAAATCAGTCAAGCAAATTGTTCGTGAGGTCAGTTGTTTTTCCTGCATTCTTGTTTCATGTTGAATTTTGTTGAACCAAATTCAAATCATACATAGTGTCCGTCAGTTAGTTGCTGTTTGTATGCAACTGCATCATATGTTGCCCCAAACAGTTAGAAATTAATCAATTTCTGAAGGTTGTATTAAATATTAACGGAATTAGGTGCTTGGATGTTCATCATTTGATACTTCTAAGACAGTATCCTCTATCTCTAATAACTAGAAACAGTCTATTTGAAGTGTATGTAACTTTGAATGAGGATCAAGTATTAACAGAACCAAGTGTTTGGGTTTGCATTACCTTTTTCGTGTTTGTCTATGTTTATAGTTCTGTTAGTTATAGACAAGATGCCAGTCTCTAGGGTTAGTCATGTTAATTTGAAAATCAATGTGATCTCAAAAACAAGCTAATTCTAAGAATGTGATGTAGATGTATGTTACTTTCAATCAACATCAAGTTTATTTGCCTATTCACCTTCACCTCTTGATATTTTTTCTTTTACATTTTCTTTTGGCGTGGGACCATTCCTGCTTTGTACAAAATAAAAAATCTTGAATTTTATCCTTCAAATGGACATTTGAAGGAGGATCAAATCTAATAATAATGTGCGAGTAAAAGTTTACCTGAGACAGAGCTTGGGTTTCTTTTTCTTTTTTTAATCCTCCTTCAAATTTCCATTTGATGGACAAACTTCAAGATTTTTCATTTTGTACAAAGCAGGAATGGTCCCATGCCAAAAGAAAATGTAAAAGAAAAAAAATATCAAGAGGTGAAGGTGAATAGGCAAATAAACTTGATACTGATTTGAAAGTAACAAACATCTACATCACATTCTTAGAAAATATTTGGCTATAGGGATTGGAACTCTTGTATACACCAAATATTTGCATCTTCATTGTTTCTGAGTTGAATATGTTTTCTTTCCGGGTACATTTGTCAACCAGTAACTATTGGAGACAAAATTAACTGAGTACATTTTTTGCATCCTTCACAGACTACTGTTGTAACTACTAGAAGGATTCTTGAACGCATTTCTGTCCGTTATGTTTCACCAAGAATGGCATGGAAACTTCTGAAAGGTACCTTCTGTAATATTCAAATCTAGTTTCATTCCAGAAGAATAAGTGATCATAATTTACAAAGATGGTAAAGATGAATTGATTTCTAATTGGAAGATGGTGTAATTGACACGTTCTGTTTATGTGCATAGATGTTCCAAAGTCGGCAATGAGGAAAGCTGGAAGAAGATTGCCTACTTACGTTTTCTGCTTCAGTGTTGGCAGAACTACTTTCAGAGGTAAAATTTCTAATACATGTATCCTATTCAGGGATAAAAATAATATGGAATCGTGTGTCTCATTATTGTTGCTTGCTTCAACCTCCATTCTCACTGTTCTCTCCATGTTTATATGTACGCAGGACACTTCCTCGGTGTTGCAGCATCATGGCTCATTACAATTGGCATTGAAATCTATCGATTTGCCCGAGATATGATAACTTCGAGGGAAGAGGTTGATGAGATTAATACGCCTGAGCAACTTAAAGTTCTTGGGAAGAAGGTTTCGTTGGCTACTATGAGATGTGGTGCATCTCTAGTTTTTGCTTCCATTGGGGCAGGTATTGGTGCCACCCTTATCCGCCCTTCAGTTGGCCAGTGGATTGGTAAGTGAATTATATCTACTTGATCCGTCTCTGTTGGTTTTCAGTACTTTACGGATGAACTTATTATACCATGTGTGCTCACATATCTGCGGTTTCTCTTTCGCAGGCTGTGTTGTGGGCGATTTGGCCGGGCCTTTTATTGTATCAGCTTGCCTTGGCCAAACTTTCTTAGCAGAGATTTGAGTAGCGGAATGACGTATGCTCTGCCCTTGCTTCATTGGGACTGGTCTATGCAAAGACACTCACTCTGTTGTGATAATTCTTAACAGAAACTCCCCCTTCGTGAAATTAATTAAGCAGGTGTTAACCAAGAATTTTGTCCTTAATTAATTCGAGCTCTATTTCCTTTGCTCACGATGAATTTTTCAAATGTATTACAATAATCCTGATTATGCCACTGATTGATGAATGCCTTATGCATTGATTCTTTGTACTGTTTATATGATGTATTTGTGCTGTTTGAAAGAATTTGGAGATGACTTTTAAACAATATCAATCAAAATAACACGAGTTTAACAAAGTACAAATAGTGTCAAACACCAGACAAAGTAATATTTTTTTTTAAAACCGAAGTTTGTTTCTTATCTCAAAAATAGAATAGATATTAATAAACGTATGTTGGTTCTTTCATGGCTCGTATCTCAATGATTTTCAACGTAGAATAGACAAATTTGAAAATCGTAGGGATAGTTGCGCACAAATTTGCAACAACAATAAAACAAATATCATGTACTTGGAGTGTCAAAATTCATATTATTTGATAAATTCCGAAATGAAAATGAAGTAGAGAAACAGATCTTTAAAAAAAGAAAACAGAGGTAATTTAGCTGTCCGAATAACCCTTAGGATTTCTCACTAAAACAAAAAAAAATGACCCTTAGGATCTAACAAAAATAAAAAAAATGGCCCATATACCGAACCGACAAACAAGCAATCAATCCTGATGACCCTAGGATTAGTGGACAGACACCCAACCGTTGGATGACATTACATCCAGCGGCTCAAGATGGCCATCAAAACCTATATAACCCTAACACACTCCACCAAGCAGCCAATTTGTAACTCATGCAAAGCAAGATTTGTCGCTCTTTCTCGCCTATTGCCGATCTTCAATTTTCTGATTCCCCCAAAATTCTTACTCTTTCTTCTAATTGTTGAAGAAGATTCACCCAAATTCGCACAAAGATTCGCTTCTTTTCGATCGATCAAATTGCTTAGAGATTAGCAAACCCTAACCCTAATTAAAAAAAATCAGAAATTATTCGAGAGATGTTGTTTCCGGGCTTCAGGTTCAAGCCCACCGACAAGGAAATCATCACCTACTTTCTCCATCGGAAAGTGGTTGAGAGAGAGCCGTTTCCGGCGCCGCTCGACGGCTTCGTTCCCGACTGCAACGTCGTGGGCAAAATTGAGCCGTGGGTGTTGTGGGAACAGTTTGGAGGGCCTAATTCTCTAGACCAAGGGGTTTACTTCTTCACCGAATTGAAGGTTAAAAGCACCAACCCCAATGGAGGAGTGCGCTACTGCCGTCAAATCGAGTCGGGCGGCACGTGGAGCGGCTCCACCACGGACGATGTCAAAGACGATGCGGGGAATGTAATCGGACTGAAACGCCATCTCCATTACGAAAAGAAAGGATGCGATCATAATGGGGAGTGGCTATTGGACGAGTATTGCATTCCGGAGTCGTCCACGATTGTGCTTTGCCGGCTCAAAAAGAGCCCCAGGTTTGTTCCAAAAGAAAAGCCACGTGAGAAAGTTTGCCCGGGAAAAAGAAAGCACTCGGATTCAGAATTGATGATCAATGTTCCTTCAATGAAAATGGCAAGAACAGAATGTGTTGATGATGATCATGTGGTCAATGTTGAACCA
Source organism: Spiraea crenata (assembly GCA_033992175.1). Classification (NCBI taxonomy): domain Eukaryota; kingdom Viridiplantae; phylum Streptophyta; class Magnoliopsida; order Rosales; family Rosaceae; genus Spiraea; species Spiraea crenata. Next base: position 526,320 of record JAVBHV010000010.1, on the reverse strand, counting down.
CAGACCTCTAATCAATCGGGTGTAATGAACAGCAGCACCAATATGTTGCTTGATGATGAAGAAAACCCTGATTCGGAGGTGAACACGGAGGATATCCAATTCGCTAATGAGTTATTCAGTCAACTACATTCGGGGGAGGAGAAGCTGCAGGGGCCTACTGATGGAGAGCAACCACCAATGGCCTGTGAAATTGTCCCGACCCTCCAGCTCCAAAACGTGGTCTCCACTGTAAACCTGGACTGCAAATTGGATCTAAATGCAATTGCCCAGAGAGCTCCCAACGCCCAATACAACCCCAAAAAGTTCGCCAAGTTGACGTTGAGGATGAAAGAGCCCAAGGCCACCGCCTTGATATTCGCAGCCGGCAAAATGGTATGTACTGGGGCTAAGAGCGAAAAAGATTCTGAACTTGCCGCCCGGAAGTTCGTCCGGATCATCCAGAATCTCGGCTTCCCGGTCAAGTTCAAAGACTTCCAAGTCCAAAACATTGTCGCTTCTTGTGACCTGAAGTTCCCCATTGGGCTGGCGGGTCTTGCCGAGTCAGCGACCCATGGACCGTGCTGCACTTATAATCCGGAATCTTTCCCGGGGTTGACGTACCGGATGAAAGGGTCCAAAGTTGTGATTCGGGTCTTTATGTCCGGGAAGATTGTGGTGACGGGGGCTAAGGTGAGAGCCGACACGTACGCGGCGTTTGATCACATTTACCCACTTCTTCAACAGTTCAGAAGAAAACCAACAATGTACCATGTACAGGGAAGGAAAGTACAAGTACAGCAACCAATGATGGGGAAGGAAAGTACAAGTAGAGCCACCAATGATGGAAAATCAGCTACCGTTTCCTGTTGTTGATGATAAGTTCACGGCTTTCTCAACTGCTGCTCTTGGTTGCTATGTGAATCCTAATTTTGACTGTAATGGATTTCTTGGAATAGGGTAGACATAGCTGATATATATAACATGTACCTGTGAGGAAATGGCTGGCTAATTTTCACTGCCTGCCAATTGAATATCTATTTGTATAATTTTTTTGACTAATGGTGATTTCATTTTCATGTTACACAGACTTGTTTGTTTCCTATTATCTTTTGGTTAATCTCTGCTTGCAAATCCATCAGTATCCAAGTAAATCATGATATCTTGAACAACAATTAAGTAGAGCAAAAGCAAATCGTAATATATGTATGAGAATTACAAACTTCCAAGACTTTGTTCGATGAAGTTTGAAACCCCAAATTCATAAGACTAATTTAAATCCCTTGGGGAAAATGACATCAATTTATACCAGTCATAACCTAGTCCGCTATCTACTTCTGCTCAAGCACTGCTGTGGGGGATTGTCTGACCATGGTGATAATTTGGAAATGTAGGGAATCTAAATCAAAGATCATTACTAAGAGAGAATGAAATTTAAGTTATACCAGTCATAACCTCGTCCACTATTTATATCTGCTCAAGCACTGCTAGAACCATCGATACATCCCTACGCCCCAAACGAATTGTATTTCTGGACTTTTCTTCTGCAAACACTTTCCCCACTGGGTAAGATGCTGGGTAATGATGTCAATAACTATAGAACAATGAGATTATGATCTGCTCATGTTTCAACTGAATGCATGTACCTGACTGAAGGATATCCGAAGCCTCAGAAAACCTTTTTGAGCAGCTACATATATCTGCAAAAGAAAGGATATTTCATCAATGATCTTGAAGTTTGTTCCTCAATAAACAAGCAGACAATTCAGTAGCTTGCAACTAATAGCTTTGTACATTTCCTGAGCTCCATAGTAATAACCTTCTTTTACAGTGTTCTCTAACTTCGAATCAAATGCATGTCGCAAAAAGAAAATCCAAAATCATTGTTAATAATCACTGAAACTTATGACCCCAAAAATCCACTTAGCCATCTGTGAAATGAATGTGCAATCAACTCTTTCCTGTGACTTGCTATATTTCTTGAACACTGAATTTCATTGACTGAGTTCTATCGTTTTATCGGAATCACAGTACTCAAAGTTCGGCTACTATACATTAATATACTTGAAAATGTAGGGAATCTAAAGCAAAGACCTTTAAGAAGAGAGAAGGAAATTTATGTTATACTGTTGGTCTCAAAATCCGTCGATAGGATTTCAGGTTCCTTTTCGTCCTTCTTATTTGTGTGCACGGGCGTGCCACCTCGCCAACGAGGAAATGATTAGTTGTAAGTATGTGGTTGCGCTGATTTGACTTCTTTTGAAATTATTGTGGACTGACAAAGGAACGTGTCTCGGTCAAAAGTTCACCGTGCCTTGGCTGCAAGGACTTTAAGGCGACGTTATTCGTAAGAAGATGGACTTGGTATGATGATGGTTGGTGCGAATTTGGTAATCGAGAATCTCCTCAAACTTTAACGAAACTATTCGCAAAAGTTGAATCGATGCAAACTACAAAATTTAAGTAGAGATAGAGATTGCATAAAAGTAGCCGCCCCTCTCCAAAAAAACCCAAACCACCCAAAAGTTTTCCTAGCCGCTGCAGCCCCTTGCTTCGGCTTGGGGTCAGCCGGCCATTATCCCCCTTAGTTTCCTAGTCCTCTGCTGCCTAGTTTTGTGCAAGTTGTTCAATAAAGCCGTCGTCGAGGCCGTTGCTGCCTATCTACTCCGGGATGCTTCGTCGATTTGATCCATTGGCGTTGTGGTGCTGCCTTCGCTGATCTGTCTTGTTTTTATGCCGCCGGCCACCACCAACATTCCCCCTTTTTGGATCTCGATTCATCTGAATTGGGATCTGCTTGGGGTTTTGGGTGTGGTGTTTTTGAGGAGTTTCCTTGGCTTTGGCGCACCCCCGTGCTGTGGGCTTTTGCCAGTTTGATGATTTTATCGGTTAATTTATCAGTTGAATAATAGTAGTGTTGAGTTCAATAATCGTCAGCTTATTTCATTTTGGTTGGCTTGTTGTGATGGTTTCCATCGAGCGGCGGCTGGTGTTATTTTCTGTTTTCCGATTGTTTTGATAGGCATCGGATCTCGATATTTGTCTTGCTTGGCCGGTGTTTTTTCAGGCTTTGGGGTCAGCAGGTTCAGATCTCACTCGATCTAGTGGCCGCTTGTGCAGTGGGTGAGATCTAGTGGCAGCTTGTGCAATTTCGAGTTTCCGTTCTACCATGCTTGGCCGGTTGTCTGCTTAATCCGAGCTAGTGGCGGCTTGTGCAGTTGTCAGATTCAGATTCCTTGAAGGGCTTCGGGATTCAAGTTCACCATGCTTTGCCGGTTTAGTTGTTAAGTTGGTTTTTAGTAGTTTAGTTGTCCTTGTAAAAGATGTAGTTAATCGATCAAGTTTATCTTTTCCGGTTGTACTGATGCCTTCTCTAGCGAGTTGGCTTGCTCCTGCTGCCTAGTTGCAGTGAATTTATAGGTTCTGTTAGGAGTATAGGCATTCCATGTTCGGTCGATGTCTGATTTGTACTCCTTTGTTTGGTTTTGCCAAACGCTTTTATAATATATTTCTGTTGATAAAAAAAAAAAAAGAGATTGCATAAAAGTAAAGGGAGAAGTAAAGAGATAGAAATTGTGTAAAAATAAAGAGATAGGAGTAAAGCGATAGAAATTGCGTAAAAATAAAGTAGCGGTAATGAAAGTGCAAGGAATTAAAGAGCATGATGTAAAAAGCGACTATTAAAGTACGAAGAAATAAAGAACATGAACTTAAAATTGCAATATAAGAAAATGAATTGAAAGACAGCATAAAGGTTGTTAATTGCCATACGTGGAATTCAAATTCAAAAGATGCATCACTTGATTGGCTGACTTTGCATGCAATTATTTGGTCAAATTCCATCCTGATCAGAACCTTTTAATTGCCACGTTCAGTATTCCATATGTGGTCTTTCAATGCATTAAACCGTCCGCATAATCGGTGCACTTTCTCCGAGTTTTCCATCTGCATAATTCTTTGCACAATTGATGCATATCTTGCCGTTATGTAGCTGAGATTTTCACTATTAATGGCTTCAATTTGTCGGTGATTCACCAATCGACGTACTTGGTAAACCAAAATGATTTGAGTTCAAGATCGCTTCCACATTAAATGTCATGTTACGACCTTGGTTAAGGTTATGTAATACGACCTTGATTCACCTTATCAATATTGGAGAGGAGTTTACTTGAGATGATTCGCCAATTAACTCACATTTGAGTTGTAAAATCAATTTGACGCATGATCTTGATTATCTCCTTCGTCAAAGTTACATGACGTGCTTGATCAAGTACGACCTTGGTTAAGGTCTTGGTTAATGTCACATGATGACCACCATAGTAAAGATCAAGTGATGATCTTAGTCATGGTAAAGTACTCCTATACCAAGCAGGATTGCAAGGTATGTCCACGGCTTGCTGTACCAAGTAGAATTACATCTTGGTCATGGTAAAGTATTCCTATACCGAGCATGATTGCAAGGTATGTCCACGGCTTGCTTGGTCATGGTGGTGTACTTCTATACCAAACTGAATTGCAAAGTATAAGAGACTGAGTTTGGTCATGGTAGAGTACTCCTATACCAAGCAGGATTGCATCTTGGCCATGCTAAAGTACTCCTATACTAAGCAGGATTGCAAGGTTTATCCACGGCTTGCTTGGCCATGGTGGCGTTCTTCTATACCAAGTTGAATGGCAAAGTACCTTCCAAATATTTGGTCATGGTAACCAACATTGCCACACTTCTATGCCAAGTAGGAATTGTAAAATCTAGGTCCAAACATATACCAGTCATAATCTAGTCCATTATCTACATCTGCTCAAGCACTTCCTAGAATCACCGATACAACCCCATTCCCTATGCCCCAAAGGCAACCAACACAATGTTGAGAAAGCCATTCGTACTCTTACAGAGTCTTCATAATAAAGAATTTGAGCTACCAATGAATAGGCCAGATACAAAACAAACATGAGTTTTTCTAACACCTTAGTCCATTTGTAGGACACATAAAGGAGATTTAAATAGATGATGCAGCCCTCTCAAAGCATAGTTTAAAGATAGCTGGTTTCAGTTAAGGGAGCAATATCTCCAAGCAAGGTAGTGATAAAGTTTCATTAATTGAGAACTATAACCACTATTAGTGTCCACTATAACTTCTTTCAGATTTAAAAATTATAACTTGGTATAGTGGAATAGATAACAAACAAATGGAATAGTTGAAGATTCTGATGAATTCGATTGGAAGGAGAACATAAACTAGGATCGGAATTCAATGCTGAATTTGCAAATCGAGTTATAATCCAAAGACAATTGCTACAAGAAAATCAAAATATGATTGCTACAACTAAGACTGAACTATATGCAGTAGAAGAAAATGCTACTTTTCAACAATAAAATTGCAACTAAAGGAAAAACCAAGATCAATTTAATAGAACACAGCATCAATACCTAATAATATTTCAGGGGTGGATACAAATGGAAGGTGGAGCAATCCCTCAGCCTACGAGTTTTGAGCTAGACGAAATTTCTACTACTTAAATCAGTAATTATGCATTTTTCTATAGAAACTTCACATTTGTCTTATCTCAGAAAGATTGATGCAAATACCAAGTCAGTCATACACATCATGCCCAGATGACAAATCTGGAAGCAGCAAATTCTTAATGCGCTCACGGCATATTCTTCCCAACTCTTCCCCGAGGTGAAGATTGAAACAATACCACAGATCAAGTGACACAAGATGCGGGCAACCATCCATAAGTTTCCTCAAGCCATCATTCGCAACTTGGTAGCCGAAAATTTGGAGATGGTGTAAACCGTGCATGGTTCTTCCTATTGCAATTGGATCATCATCTCTATGGAGAGCGAATTTATCATCATTAAAAAACTCATCTGAGTATTTGCACCACCCTTTGTTCAACTTGATGATCTCAAAAGAAGGCAAGAGTGGCCAAAGGCTTCTATAGTCGCACGTGAGAAACTGCAATATGTAATTTCGAGGTCCTTTAACACTGGAAGTTTCCAAGCCGCTTCAACCAATCAATCACTCAGATGTTATCATGCCATAGTTGAACTTAACATACAGAATCCTTCTATGACGAGCCATATATTCTGCAATTGCTAGCCTATGTTGATCATACTCATAGTACACACTCTCGTGAAGGTCATAGGCTGCATGGGTTACTATCGAAGATCTTCTAGCACGTCCATCTTCATCATCAGCTTCAACTTCATATTCTTCATATTCATCTTCAACAATCATATTGTGCAATATTAAGCAAGTAAGCATAATATCACCTAGAATTGATTTGCACCACATACGAGCAGGCCCTTTAACAATTGCCCAACATGCTTGAAGTATGCCAAATGCTCGCTCAACATCTCTCCTATATGCCTCTTGTTTTATGGAGAAAAATTTTGTTCCATCTGAATCAGGTCTAGAAATTGTTTCCACAAATGTTGACCACTTGGGGTAAATTCCATCAACCAAGTAATAACCCATAGAGTACTCATGATTTTTCACACGATATTGAACTTGTGGTGCAACATCGATAACAATAGGGGTGAACAATGGAGATGTAGCAAGAGTGTTAATGTCATTGTTTGATCTAGCTGTTCCAAAATAGGCATGCCAAATCCAAGTATCATATGAAGCAACAGCCTCAAGAACAACAATAGGCTTACCTTTGTATCCTGCAAATTGCCAAGTCCAAGCAGTTGGGCAGTTTTTCCATTTCCAGTGTATGCAATCAAGACTCCCCAACAAGCCCGGAAAGCCTTGACGACTCCCCTTCTTCAAAAGTCTGGGGAGGTCAGCTCTGGTAGGTTGTCGGAGATATTGATCCTTGTAAATCCGTATAATTGTTGCACAGAAGTACCTTAGACTTTCAATAGTTGTTGATTCCACCAACCTAGTATATGCATCAGTTGCATCAGCAGAGCATCTGTAAGCAAGCATGCGAAAGACACATGTCAACTTTTGCTCTAGGGATAGACTGGCTCGGCCCAATGCATCTCTTTTCTGAACGAAGTAGGCTCGTTGGCAACAACATCATTCAAAATGCAACAACATCATTCAAAATGCGGTAGAAAAGAGGTTTATGCATCCAAAAACATCTTCGGAAAGCAGTTGGACCAAAAGTATTTCTTTCAATGAAGTAATCTTTCATGAGATTCTCATGCCGCTTCTCTCTTTCACGGTCTATGTACTCCCGACTAACAACTGACCCGCCATGTTTGGGTTGGTTATAGTAAATAGCATGCAATCTCAATTTGACGAAGAATCATCTTCTTCTTGCTCATCATCTAGTAGCATCTGCATTGCACTCCCACTTGAATGTGAACTTGAACCCATTTCAACTGAAAGTGTAGTAAGAAAAAGATGATGGAGAAATTTCAGAAGATATTGATTGGTGTATATGTAGAGGAAGTGAATAATAATATGTCAGTGAAATCTACAAAATGAGTGGTAAGAGATGAAAGGGAATCAAATAGTTAGGTAAGAAATAATTGAAGCTAGACAATTGAGTCAGATTGATAAGAACAATCAATGTGTTTGTTTCGTGCATTTTACAAAGTTTGTATATGTAGAAATGGATGGTAACTTGTGAGTGAAATCTCCAAAATGAGTGGTAGGAGATGCAAGAGAATTCAATAGTTAGGTAAGAAATTATTGAACCCAGATAATGGAGTCAGAATGACTAGACCGATCAATTGTTTGATTCTCCCCTTCTACACCACTCGTTTTAACTCGGCCTTACACTGAATGACAAAAAAAATAAAAAATTTGGATTTTGAATTTTTTAAAGGTCGAAATGTTCATAAAATTAATTTACAACACTCTGGTTAAAAATTAACTTATGAAAAAAGTTCAATCGAAAAAAATTAAGGTTAAACTCAATTAATCAAACCATAAAGTCAAATTTGAGTCTACTAGCATTGAGAGTAATGTCAAATCCGTATAGATGAATAGTTATTTTTTGTGGTGTCAAATTTGAGTTTTTGACATTTACCATTGGAGATGGTCTAAGAACCCATGCATCTGCATAATCATTCATTAATACAAACATGCAATTCAAACATGTGTACATATGGTGGTGTTTTTTTTTTTTTTTTTTGGTTTTTTTTTTTTTGTTGTGGGTTGGATTGGGGATATTTTTAATTAAAAAAATGCTTGCAGTGGTTTATGGTTGATACCTCAGTAAATACGACAAATGCGTGGAAAAATAAATGCAGAGGCTCATGATCCGTACATATGTATTTGTGCGATAGCAGACATAATAATTTATTTATTTCTAACTTAATAGCTGAGATGATAGAGGGCATCCTATCATTATTCATAGAAGGAAACTCTGCTTGTATGTCCTAAAAGTGTTTGTTTCGATCAAACTCAATGTGTAAGTAAATTCTTCTCTAACAAATTTTCAAACATTACAGCTCCACACCAACATCAAAGCCAACCCAATCCTTCTGGAAAAAAAAAAAAAAAATCAAAGCCAACCCAATCAATTACTGAATACAATTTAGACTTGCATCGTACTAAATATGGCCAGGCAATCCAACAGAAAACAAACAAAGTACCTCTAAGTGAGATACTCCAGTCGAGGAATCGATATTGGTATGTTCCAAATTACCACAACAAGGTAACTTGGGTATGGGTATTGATGTCAATATAGAACAATGAAAATATGACCTGCTCAGGTCTCAATTGAATGCATGCACTGACTGAAGGATATCCAAAGCCTCGGGAATGCCTTTTTGAGCAGTTATATATAGGATTAATGACTCACAAGGACATAAAATAACACCTAATTCTACTCTAGGACATGTAATTCAAACAATAACCTACTAGGACAAAACACCAAATTATATATTAAAATAATAAAACCACACCTTATATCCCCATGCGCTCAAAAAGTGTCGCCACCTTCTCACTTCCGTCATCTCCCCCAACTCGATCCGATCAATCTCGAAGCCTTTCCCCATAGCACTGGTCAGTTCCACGATGTCCCCTCTCTTGAGCCGGCAAAGAATCTTCGCCATCGACCCCGCCACGCTCTTCACCGAGAGCTTGAACGCGCCCTTCTCATCAGCGTATGACGGCGGCGACGTGATTGGGAGGAAGGAAGGTTTGACTCGGATCTATTTTCTGCCACCACCCTCCTCACCTTTAATTCCATCTGACGCCACCTGCTTCGCCCTTCCATCATCCCCAGTAATAATCCCACACAAACCAAAACCCCCCACTCCTCAAAAAAACCAAAACTTTAATTTTTTTTCTTTCCTTTTCCCTTCTTTTAATTCAACCCCATTTTTGGTTTCTCCACCACGAACACAACAAACCCAATAGAACTCTCTATCAGATAATAAAGTTGCAATCTTTGTTGATGCCTGAATCGGCAGCCAACTCCGTCCAACTGGGTCTACGTTAAATGGGGTTGAATTTCGAAGAAAATCTGTTCGGTAATGGCGCCACAGCAGTCGGAGCGCAGGCCGGCAACTACTGGTTCAGTTAGGAATCTATAATTGCAATGTCTCTTAATTTGTTTTGTGCTTTTGGAGCTAATTGGAGGCTTAATTTGATGGTTTTCGAATTGGGTTTTGGTTAATTTTTCACGTTAAGACGGGGGTGGGATCTAGAGGTTGTGTCAAGGTGGACGGCGGCGGAGATTCCGGAGTTCGTTGTCGACTGCAGGAGCGAAGAGAAGATGACGTTCAAGCTTGAGGAGGTGGCTCAAAGGGCGGCTGGGGGTAGTGAAGCATTTTTGTTGTGTTTTCAATTGGTTACTAAGAAATTATTTTTAAAAAATTGGTTAGTAAAAAAGAGTATCCAATCTTAATTTAGAGTGATTGAACAAGCAAATTGATGAATTTTCTGATTTATTATTGGAGTTTTGGTAATTGTGGTGGATTGTTTATGTGTCGGTATAAATTGTGTTTGTGTTGATATAATTGGTATGAACTGTTTCTGTGTTTGCATGAACTGTTTCTGTGTTTTTGTATCGCATAATTGTTTTGTGATGAACTGTTTCTGTGTTTGCATGAACTGTTTCTGTGATTCTTGCATGAACTGTTTCTGTGTTTTTGTATCACATAACTATTTCTGTGTTTGCATGAACTGTTTCTGTGTTTTTGTATCGCATAACTGTTTCTGTGTCTGTGTTGACAGTTGGCAAAATTGTTTCTGTGTAAACTGATAAACTGTTCAAGCGCACGGTTATTATTCACGCGCGGGGTTACTGTTCATGCACTTGGTTGTGGACTTGAAGTGTAAGTGTGATCGCCATATTTTGTCCTTTGAGGTTATTTTTTGAATTTATTGTCCTATCTTAGAATTAGAATATTTTTTTGTCCTTAGAGGTCATTGTCCCTTATATATATCTGCAAAAGAGAAAGCATATTTGATCAATGTTCTAGCACGAAGCGAAGATACTTTGTTCTTCAATAATCTTTTAGATATAATAAAATCTATAACTTGGTCACAAACAAATGGAAAAATTGAAGGTTAAAGAACAGACAAGCACGGCTTGCGCAAATTGAAACTTTCAATTGTGCTATGAAGACAATTTATAGTACCCTATAATCTTACATATCCAAAACAATAGCGTGGCATCTTTATTTGTACCAAAAAGTATTTGAATCACCATATATGAAACTATATTGACATTAAGTTCATTAATCCTCCCAAGTTGCCAAAAATGAATGAGACAACCTACACTCGTAAGTGCGCATAACAGAGCACTCCAAATGCAATGTTCAATTGCACATTAGGCCTATATTTTCTTTCTACAGAGACAAAGACATTCACTTTCGGATCAAACACAGCAAGAGACTTGGTCCTTTTTATACACAGCAAACAAGCACTCAAATTAACCAGAAGTTTTCGTCTCATTTTTACAAACGTCCAAGTTTCAAGTACAGGCAAAAAGCCAGACATTTTTACAAACGCTTTGCAGGCAACTCACAAACACAAACACAAGACTCACATTGCGATCAAAATCACTCCGATTCATCGCCACATTTCGATTTTCTATTTCCACCGTCGTCGTCCTCATTTTTGTTGTTGGCATTACCGGCGGAAATGGTGGACAATGCTCGAGAAATTAGCCGATACTTTGGAGTAAACGGCGACTGAGTTTGGGGATACTGGAATTGATCTCGACTGATACGCCGATGTTTCCTGTGAATTCTTTGGAAATTCTGCCTTGAATTTGATGCATTTATGCACCCTGGTTGCCCACGCCTACTACTTCAAAATCGAGATAGCTCTCGTTCTTCTGACGTCATCGCCGTGGTGAAGTGCGACTCCAACAAGCCTCAGACAATCTACAAGGTGAGATAACAAAGGTGAGTCTGGTCGCCATGGCCGCAATTGCAGGAATGGTGGCAGTGACCTCAGCTTAGGAGGCCTTGGCTTCGTCTATGGTGAGCTCGAGGTCGAGGGAGTCGAAGTCGAGGTTGACATCATCAACGTCATCGTCGTAGGTGCGTAGCAGGACGTTGAAGTTGAGATTCCATCACCAGTGCTGTTGTCGTAGGTGCACATGAGGACATTGCTGATGCCCTTGTCATCATCCATGAAGTCCCTGTCGTTATTTTTGTCGAATAGATGGAATTTGCTTGAATTTTTTTATCTGCTGCCTTTGAGAAGCAATTGGATAAAGTCACGAGATTTTAGGCGACGGAGGAAAGAGCAGATCTTAATATGAAGGAGATGGAGATGAAGGTTAGGAAAGAAAGAGACATAATTGTTTATGTACTGGAATAAACTATTTCTGCATTGGCACAAAATGTTTATGTATGAAACAAATTGCTTATGTGAGGGTGATTTTTTAGAAAGAATGCGTATGGGTTTTGATTGATTATCAAAAGTGGTCTCCAATATTTTGTCTTTGAAGGTAAACTTTAAAAATTGGCAGGATCTTTTATCAATATTAGCTTGTCTTGGCCAAAATTTCATAGCAAAGATTTGAGTGTCGGAATAACTAATGACGTATGCTTTGCCCTTGCTTCATTGAGACTGATCTATGCAAAGACATACTCACTCGGTTGTGATAATTCTTAACAGAAAATCTCCCTTTGTGAAGGCGTTAACCAAGAATTTTGTCCTTAATTAATTAGAGCTCTATTCCCTTTGCTCACGATGAATTTTTTCAAAAGTGTTACATTATTAATACTGATTATGCCACTGATGGATGAATGCCTTCTGCATTGATTCTTTGTACTGTTTATATGATGTATTTGTGCTGTGTGAAAGAATTTGGGGATGATTTTTAAACAATATCAAACAATATCATATTATTCGACTAATCCCGAAATGAAAATCAAGTGGAAATAAGTAGAAAAATATATCTTAAAAAAACAGAGGTAATTTAGCTGTCCTAATGCCCTTAGGATTTCTCAAAAAAAAAACATCCTTAGGATCTAACAAGAAAAAATCTAACAAAAAAAGTGGCCCATATGATCCGGGGAAAGACACCCACACCGAACCCACAAACAAGCAATCCCAATGGCCCTAGGATGAGTGGACAGACACCCAACCATCGGATGAGATTATATCCAACGGCTCAAGATTGCCATCAAAACTTAGGATTATCCAAGGGCTCCAAATGGCCATTAAAAGCAATATAACCCTAACACACTCCACCAAGCAGCCGTTTCTGAGAGTTTTCAAAAGACTCTCTTTGTCGCTCTCACTCTTTTTCTCCATCTTTCTCGCTTATTTCTGATCTTCAATTTTCTGATTCCCCCAAAACTCTCTCTTTCTTCCAATTTTTGAAGAAGATTCACCCAATTTCGCACAAAGAATCGCTTCTTTTCGATAATTCACATTGCTTAGAGATTAGCAAGCCCTAACCCTAATTAAAAAATCCAAGATTATCAAGAATGCTGTTGCCGGGCTTGAGGTTCCAGCCCACCGACAGGGAAATCATCACCTACTTTCTCCACCGTAAAGTGGTTGAGAGGGAGCCGTTTCCACCGCCGCTCGACGGATTCATTCCCGACTGCAACGTCGTGGGCAAAATTGCGCCGTGGGTGTTGAGGGAACAATTTGGAGGGCCTAACTCTCTAGACCAAGAGGTTTACTTCTTCACAGAATTGAAGATTAAAAGCACTAATCCCAATGGAGGAGTGCGCTACTGCCGTCAAATTGAGTCCGGCGGTACGTGGAGTGGCTCCACCACAGATGACGTTAAAGATGATGAGGGGAATGTAATCGGACTTAAACGCCATCTCCATTACGAAAAGAAAGGATGCGATCATAATGGGGAGTGGCTATTGGACGAGTTTTGCATTCCGGAGTCGTCCACGGTTGTGTTTTGCAGGCTCAAAAAGAGCCCCAGGTTTGTCCCGAAAGAAAAGGGCAAGAGAAAAGGGCAAACCTCGGATTCAGAATTGATATTGATCAATAAGCCTTCAATGAAGAGGGCAAGAGCAGAATGTGAATCACCATCAACAGCAATGCCGCAAGGTCCTAGTAATCTTGATGATGATCATGTGGTCAATGATGAACCACAGACCCCTGATCAATCGGGTCTAATGAACAGCAGCACCATTGTGGTGCTTGATGATGACAACCATGGTGATAACTGCTGGGAAGGTGATCATTCCGATATCGAATTCGCCAATGAGTTATTCGATCAACTAGATCAGGGGGAGGAGGAGCTGCAGGGCACTATTACAGCTTCTCTTGCAATTGGTGGTACTAATACTACTACTGATGGAGTAGGAGTGGCAGAATTAGAGAACTTGTCTGATGTACTGGAAATACATGGAGAGCAACCATTGTCCGAGGAGGAGCTACCCGAAAACCAACAGACTATGTCTTCATTGCAAACCTGGTATGATGTACAGGAAAGGCAGGTACAAACAGAGCAACCCATTATGGAAAATCAGCAACCGTCTTCTGTTGTTGATGATACCTTCATGGCTTTTCCAACTGCTGCACTTGGTGGTGATGTGAATCATAATTTCGACTATGATGGATTTCTTGGAATAGACCTACAACGGCCAGTGTTTGGGGAGCTTCCTTACACAGCTGATCAAGAATGTTCTTTCACTCAAGAATTGAACGAGGACCCTTGGTTCAATGGCTGTTTATGGGCATTGTGATTTGGCCCTGGGTATCACATACTTAACACGTTGGCTGATGTACATGTGATCAAAGGCTGGATAAGTTTCACTGCCTGCCAAATGAACATTATTTGTAACAAATTTTTGACAAATGGTGATTTCATTTTCTTGTTACTTATAATACTTGTTTGTTTCCTATTCTCTTTGGTTGTTCTCTGCTAGGAAATCCATCAGTATCCAAAAAATCATGATGTCTTGAACAACAACTAAGTAGAGCAAAACCAAATCGTAATAATAAATTACAAACTTCCAAGACTTTGTTCGATAAAAACTTGAAACTACACATTCATAGACTATTTATATCCATGGGGAAAATAAGACATCAAATCATACAAAACAAACCACAATCAACTTATTTCACTACAACAAATATGGGCTTTAGCGACTAAAATTTCAGCGAGGTAATTGTTTTCCTCGCTGAAAGTATGCTTCAGCGAGGAAAAAATAAAGTTGTCGCAGAAAGTCAGCAAGATGGCTTTTTATTAGTCTTTCCTCGTTGAAAGCAATGAGATGAAATATTTGAGTTTCCAAATAGCGAGAAAAACAAGAGGTTCATCGCAGTAGGCCTGCATCTCATCCCCAAAAACTCAAAACACTTAAAAATTTCTTTCACTCTCACATAAACACTCGACATTCTGTTGGGTTTCAACATCATCGATCTCCATAGTGCAGGCGACATCACCATCGTCAATCTGCGCCGTCACGAAGGTTAGTTCAGTAGCTCCTCGTTGTCTTCGATTATTCTAAGGTGAGATCCATTGCGCTACTTTTTCTTTCGCTACTGTCTCCAAAATCGGAGGGCACGTAGAGACAATCCAGGATCCAGACCCAAAATGCTCTGCCTTTGTTAGTTTCTATCTTAGCAGGGGGTTCATAAACGTGTTTCTTAGGCTTGGTATTCTATCTTAATTGGCTTTATTGTTTAAAGATTGTCAAATTTGGTTTTGAGTTTGTGCTCTGATGTCGTGGTTATTGGATTGGTGTTTCCTAGTGATTTTCTTTTATGTCAATTGGCAATTTCAGGTGTCGCAGCAGCCATGGCTATTTGCTTAGAGCATAGAGATTGAAGAGCAGCTCTAGAGATCTCTCTTAGCTAGTTAACATTTATTTTGGTAGCTAGGAATTTATATTATATATTAATTGATTGTAAATTGATGTTTGTAAGATACTACGATTTGGTTTCAATATATGTTATGGTTGTTTCACTGATTCAATTAACTTGGTAGTTTTCTTGTTTCATAATCTCGTTTGATTTGAATGGAAAAAACTAAATATGAAAAACTGAAGTTATCTGGGAGGAAAATTTTACTGTCTGCGATGAAAAATTTCGTCGCGAAAAGTCCTGGTCAGCTGAATTTTCGGGCAGCTAGAACATTCAGGGATGAAAATCAAACGAGAAGACAAAAAACTTCAAATTAAAACACTTCACTGTTGAACAAGAAACATGTTAATACTACGCATTACCAAAAACGACAAGGAAAACATGTGGATCACATATGGGATCTATTTATCAGAATATTTGCTTACACCAATTGTCTTATTTATTCAATTTGTTTTTGCTTTGCTTTTGTTAAGTTATTCAATTTTTTTTGCATATGGATTATATTAGTTTCCCACTATTCGTTTAATTGATTCAATTCTTTTTGCATGTTGATTCAATTCGTTCTTGCTTTTTGATTCAATTGTTTTTGTTAAGTTATCCAATTGTTTTTGTTAGTTTGTTTAGTGGATATCTCAATGATTTTTGTGGGTTTATACAAATTTTTCAGATTAGTGGAGGAGGTTTCTCCAGGCTTGATCAATGAACCGGAAGGCAAAAACTTTGTTGAAGATACACAAGGTCAGTCTTAGTCTTAAACATTCACTGATAATTTGAATGCGCTGAATAATGACAATGAAGAAATGGAGCCAATTTTTCATATTCAAATCCATCAATATTTTATGAGACCCCAACTTCGCAAGACAATTTTTATTTCACCCAACTACTTAATGTAAGTATATATATATGTATACAATCCAATACATGCTGGTCTACTAGATGTTAAAAATATTTATTAACATGTGGTTTGCACTTGTAGGAACCACTGTCAGAATTTGATTACTTTTCTCAAGGTAAATGGACCTAAGCAACTTTCTTATTCCAAATTTGTTGAACTTCTTGGGTCATGCAACATATGACATGGAGAAATTTCAAAGAATTTTTTAGGCAGTTGGTGTTGTGCACCATATCAATAACTTGTATCATCTACTGTTGCTTGTTTAGCTATAGATCATACCATCATATATTTTGCAGCTTGACAGCATACGAAGTACTATGCCTTTTTTTGTGAGATTATAGCAAGGTGGAAAAGCAAGATTGCACATGACTCTATTTTCAACTGTATTTGGAATGTTCTTAATGATATTTTGCCAAATTATTGCTCCAAAGCCTCCCTTTTTTTATTTGTACTACTTTACGTTTTTTTTGTATGAGGGATTGGACTTGATATATGAAGAATTATACTGATCAAGAAATTAGTATTTGAGATTGAATAGTAAAGCCGAGTATAGATTTCTTTTCCCCCAAAAAAAAAAAAAACAAATTAGAGTACATGTTTCCTCAATAAAATGTAAGTTAAAATTTCTACCACTAGATGAATTGGATGGCTATGATAATATATAGTAAAATAATATTAGATAAATAAATTAGTTTTTATTAAGTGAAAAATAAGTGAAATATAACCACTAATAATGTGCCACATCACTTTTGCGTATGTATAAATACCCACTTTTGGGTACCTAAGTTTTTCCTAAAAAAAAAAAAATATCCTTGAAATCTAAGATTAATTACTCACAATAACATAGAAAAATACCTAATTCTACCCTAGGACATGTAGTTCAAATAATCTTCTACAAGAACAAAATACTAAAAAATATATTAAAATATAAATATTATAGATATTATACAAATGCGCTCAATCCTCACCCGACTCCGCAAACAACGCACACCTTCCACCCAAACGGAGATCTGATCGGCTCCTTTAAGCATCCCGAACTTGATTTTCTCAAAGGAAAATTCGATTCCGGCAACGCCATTTATCAAGCTCTGCCACCCCTCGACAACGCCATTCTTGAAGCTTCGTCGCCCCGCTACACCGTCTCTCTTACTGAAGACGCACACAACCTCCTCCGCCCCTTGACGCCGGACCAGCTCATCGCGATCCTCCAATCCACCGTCGTCCACCACCCCAACGTCCTCGAGTCCGTCCGCCTCCACACCGACAAAGACCCAGCCCTACTCAACTCTTCTTTCGCGGCCTCGCGAATTGGAGTGTTGATTTTGGGGTGTTTGGTGTTTGTGTTTGCACCGCCTCTCCTAACATTGAGAAGTTGCAGCTGGTGGAGGACGAGAAGAAGAAGATCAGGCAAGAGTATGAGAAGAAGAAAAAGGAAGTCGAAGTCCGAATGAAGATGTATGATTTGCTTTAAATTTTCTAATTTGTGTTCCTTTTTTATTTCAATTTGAATGTAGTTATTTGGTTGTCTTAAGTTCAATTGAGAATAATTTAGCAGCATCTGTTATCAATGACTATTAGGTGGAATTCAGTAGTGAATTTGGAAAGTTAGGTAGTGGAAAAGATTTGTTCTTTTGTTGATTTTACGGATTTGCTAAAAAAGATGTGAAATTCTTTAATATGAACTGTTTTTGTGTTCGTATAAACTGTTTTCGTGTTCGTATGAACTGTTTCTGTGTTCAGATGAACTTTTTCTGCGTTGCCATGAATTGTTTCTGCATTGCCATGAACTGCTTCTGTGTATGCATTAACTGCTTCTGTATTGACATGAACTATTATGTATTAGTAAAACTGTTTGACATAATTGTTTCTGTGTTTGGCATAAATGTTTCTGTATTTAGTAAAAAGTGTTTCTGTATTTGGCATAACTGTTTCTGTATAATTGTTTTTATGTTTGACAGAAACAAAACGGTTTTTGTGTTACTATGCGCGCATTACTGTACGTGCGCGTGGTACTTTACACGTGCGTTTGTCTTATTCATCAGATTATTTTTTTGTCCTTATATGAAAATATTTGAAATACTTGTCTTGGTCAGATTATTTTTTTGTCCTTATATGAAAATATTTTAAATACTTGTCTTAACATAGAAGTAGGGTATTGTTATTGTCCTTAAGAGTCATTGCCCCTAGAATCTAACAAGAAAAAATCTAACAAAAAAAGTGGCCCATATGATTCGTGGAAAGACACCCACACCGAACCAAGGTTCAAAATTTCGGCCGAAATTTCGGTAATTTTTGAGCACCGAAATTTGAATCGGGGTATATTTCAATATCATCAGAAAAAACCGAAATTTCGGCGAAATTTCGGTAATTTCAGTAATTTCGGTTTCGATTTCGGTGAAATTTCGGAAATCTGGTGGAAATTTCGGTAAATTTCGGTGAAATTTCGGTAAATTTCAGTGAAACTTTGATGTAGGCTTTGGTAAAGATGTTTTATTTACATAGCTTCTCTCTACCACCTCCACCATCAATTATCAAGCTAACAAACAAACAATAGGCTTCTTACATTATGTTTTACTTCTCTCTACCTTCATCATCTATCATACAAACAAACACTAAGCTTCTTCTTACTTTATGATTCCCTACCACCTCCACTCCTCCGTCAATTATCAAGCTCAATACAATAGGTGTGCTAAACGTAGATAGTCTTTTTGACTTTCTTACATGGAGAATCATTTGTTACCTTCAATTATTTCTAACAAAACAATAGGTATGCTGATAGATTTTTTCCTTTTTTTTTTTTGGGGTTTTTTTTTTTTCTTTTTTTTTTTTTTGTTTTTTTTGTGACTCACGTTTTGTTTTCCCCAATAACATTTAAGATATTATGTTAATTGACAGCTTAGTGGAATGCAAAACACGCATTCTTCTCTCTTATGTACATAAAAATTAATCCATATGGATAATGTTGCATAGCTTAAGTGTTAAATTGCATTATTTGTTGATTTTAGAGCCTATAGAAAGTAGAGATATCAATTTATAGGTGTTCTAGCATGTTTTTCGTCTTTTTTATTTTTTTTTACCGAAATTTCCATCGAAATCGAAACTTTTTCCGAAATTTCCATAAATTTTGGCAACCGAAATTTCAACCGAAACCAAAACTTTGAACCTTGCACCGAACCGACAAACAAGCAATCCTAATGGCCCTAGGATTAGTGGACGGACATCAAACCGTCGGATGAGATTATATCCAACGGCTCATGATTGCCATCAAAACATAGGATTATCCAACGGCTCCAAATAGCCATCAAAAGCAATATAACCCTAACACACTCCACCAAGCAGCCGTTTTTGAGAGTTTTCAAAAGACTCTCTTTGTCGCTCTCACTCCTTTTCTCCATCTTTCTCGCTTATTTCTGATCTTCAGTTTTCTGATTCCCCCAAAACTCTCTCTTTCTTCCAATTTTTGAAGAAGATTCACCCAATTTCGCACAAAGAATCGCTTCTTTTCGATAGTTCACATTGCTTAGAGATTAGCAAGCCCTAACCCTAATTAAAAAATCCAAGATTATCAAGAATGCTGTTACCGGGCTTGAGGTTCCAGCCCACCGACAGGGAAATCATCACCTACTTTCTCCACCGTAAAGTGGTTGAGAGGGAGCCGATTCCACCGCCGCTCGACGGATTCGTACCCGACTGCAACGTCGTGGGCACAATTGAGCCGTGGGTGTTGAGGGAACAATTTGGAGGGCCTAACTCTCTAGACCAAGAGGTTTACTTCTTCACAAAATTGAAGATTAAAAGCACCAATCCCAATGGAGGAGTGCGCTACTGCCGTCAAATCGAGTCCGGCGGTACGTGGAGTGGCTCCACCACGGATGACGTTAAAGATGATGAGGGGAATGTAATCGGACTTAAACGCCATCTCCATTACGAAAAGAAAGGATGCGATCATAATGGGGAGTGGCTATTGGACGAGTTTTGCATTCCGGAGTCGTCCACGGTTGTGTTTTGCAGGCTCAAAAAGAGCCCCAGGTTTGTCCCGAAAGAAAAGGGCAAGAGAAAAGGGCAAACCTCGGATTCAGAATTGATATTGATCAATAAGCCTTCAATGAAGAGGGCAAGAGCAGAATGTGAATCACCATCAACAGCAATGTCGCAAGGTCCTAGTAATCTTGATGATGATCATGTGGTCAATGATGAACCACAGACCCCTGATCAATCGGGTCTAATGAACAGCAGCACCATTGTGGTGCTTGATGATGACAACCATGGTGATAACTGCTGGGAAGGTGATCATTCCGATATCGAATTCGCCAATGAGTTATTCGATCAACTAGATCAGGGGGAGGAGGAGCTGCAGGGGACTATTATAGCTTCTCTTGCAATTGGTGGTACTAATACTACTAATGGAGTAGGAGTGGCAGAATTAGAGAACTTGTCTGATGTACTGGAAATACATGGAGAGCAACCATTGTCCGAGGAGGAGCTTCCCGAAAACCAACAGACTCTGCCTTCATTGCAAACCTGGTATGATGTACAGGAAAGGCAGGTACAAACAGAGCAACCCATTATGGAAAATCAGCAACAGTCTTCTGTTGTTGATGATACCTTCATGGCTTTTCCAACTGCTGCACTTGGTGGTGATGTGAATCATAATTTCGACTATGATGGATTTCTTGGAATAGACCTACAACGGCCAGTGTTTGGGGAGCTTCCTTACACAGCTGATCAAGAATGTTCTTTCACTCAAGAATTGAACGAGGACCCTTGGTTCAATGGCTGTTTATGGGCATTGTGATTTGGCCCTGGGTATCACATACTTAACACGTTGGTTGATGTACATGTGATCAAAGGCTGGATAAGTTTCACTGCCTGCCAATTGAACATTATTTGTAACAAGTTTTTGACAAATGGTGATATCATTTTCTTGTTACTTATAATACTTGTTTGTTTCCTATTCTCTTTTGGTTGTTCTCTGCTAGGAAATCCATCAGTATCCAAAAAATCATGATGTCTTGAACAACAACTAAGTAGAGCAAAACCAAATCGTAATAATAAATTACAAACTTCCAAGACTTTGTTCGATAAAAACTTGAAATTACACATTCATAGACTATTTATATCCATGGGGAAAATAAGACATCAAATCATACAAAACAAACCACAATCAACTTATTTCACTACAACAAATATGGGCTTTAGCGACTAAAATTTCAGCGAGGTAATTGTTTTCCTCGCTGAAACTATGCTTCAGCGAGGAAAAAATAAAGTTGTCGCAGAAAGTCAGCAAGATGGCTTTTTATTAGTCTTTCCTCGTTGAAAGCAATGAGATGAAATATTTGAGTTTCCAAATAGCGAGAAAAACAAGAGGTTCATCGCAGTAGGCCTGCATCTCATCCCCAAAAACTCAAAACACTTAAAAATTTCTTTCACTCTCACATAAACACTCGACATTCTGTTGGGTTTCAACATCGTCGATCTCCACAGTGCAGGCGACATCACCATCGTCAATCTGCGTCGTCACGAAGGTTAGTTCAGTGGCTCCTCGTTGTCTTCGATTATCCTAAGGTGAGATCCATCGCGCTACTTTTTCTCTCGCTACTGTCTCCAAAATCGGAAGGCACGTAGAGACAATCCAGGATCCAGACCCAAAATGCTCTGCCTTTGTTAGTATCTATCTTAGCAGGGGGTTCATAAACGTGTTTCTTAGGCTTGGTATTATATTTTAGTTGGCTTTATTGTTTAAAGATTGGCAAATTTGGTTTTTGAGTTTGTGCTCTGATGTCGTGGTTATTGGATTGGTGTTTCCTAGTGATTTTCTTTTATGTCAATTGGCAATTTCAGGTGTCGCAGCAGCCATGGCTATTTTTCTTAGAGCATAGAGATTGAAGAGCAGCTCTAGAGATCTCTTTTAGCTAGTTAACATTTACTATCTGCGATGAAAAATTTCGTCGCGAAAAGTCCTGGTCAACTGAATTTTCAGGCAGCTAGAACATTTAGGGATGAAAATCAAACGAGAAGACAAAAAACTTCAAATTAAAACACTGCACTGTTGAACAAGAAACATGTTAATACTACGCATTACCAAAAACAACAAGGAAAGCATGTGGATCACATATGGGATCTATTTATCAGAATATTTGCTTACACCAATTGTCTTATTTATTCAATTTGTTTTTGCTTTGCTTTTGTTAAGTTATTCAATTCTTTTTGCATATGGATTATATTAGTTTCCCACTATTCGTCTAATTGATTCAATTCTTTTTGCATGTTGATTCAATTCGTTCTTGCTTTTTGATTCAATTGTTTTTGTTAAGTTATCCAATTGTTTTTGTCAGTTTGTTTAGTGGATATCTCAATGATTTTTGTGGGTTTGTACAAATTTTTCAGATTAGTGGAGGTGGTTTCTCCAAGCTTGATCAATGAACCGGAAGGCAAAAACTTTGTTGAAGATACACAAGGTCAGTCTCAATCTTAAACATTCACTGATAATTTGAATGCGCTGAATAATGACAATGAAGAAATGGAGCCAATTTTTCATATCCAAATCCATCAATATTTTATGAGACCCCAACTTCGCAAGACAATTTTTCTTTTACCCAACTACTTAATGTAAGTATATATATGTATATAATCCAATACATACAGGTCTACTAGATGTTAAAAATATTTATTAACATGTGGTTTGCACTTGTTGGAACCACTGTCAGAATTTGATTACTTTTCTCCAGGTAAACGGACCTAAGCAACTTCTTATTCCAAATTTGTTGAACTTCTTGGGTCATGCAACATATGACATGGAGAAATTTCAAAGAATTTTTTAGGCAGTTGGTGTTGTGCACCATATCAATAACTTCTATCATCTACTGTTGCTTGTTTAGCTATAGATCATACCATCATATATTTTGCAGCTTGACAGCATACGAAGTACTATGCCTTTTCTGTGAGATTATAGCAAGGTGGAAAAGCAAGATTGCACATGACTCTATTTTCAACTGTATTTGGAATGTTCTTAATGATATTTTGCCAAATTATTGTTCCAAACCCTCCCTTTTTTTATTTGTACTACTTTATGTTTTTTTTTTGTATGAGGGATTGGACTTGATATATGAAGAATTATACTGATCAAGAAATTAGTATTTGAGATTGAATAGTGAAGCCGAGTATAGATTTCTTTTCCCCCAAAAAAAAAAACAAATTAGAGTGAATGTTTCCTCAATAAAATGTATGTTAAAATCTCTAGCACTAGATGAATTGATGGTTATGATGATATATAGTAAAATAATATTAGATAAATAAATTAGTTTTTATTAAGAGAAAAAGAAGTGAACTATAACCACTAATAATGTGCCACATCACTTTTGCATATGTATAAATACCCACTTTTGGGTACCTAAGTTTTTCCCAAAAAAAAAAATTATCCTTAGAATCTAGGATTAATTACTCACAAGAACATAGAAAAATACCTACCCTAGGACATGTAGTTCAAATAATCTTCTACAAGGACAAAATACTAAAATATATATTAAAATATAAGTATTATAGATATTATACAAATGCGTTCAATCCTCACCCGACTCAGCAAACAACGCACACCTTCCACCCAAACGGAGATCTGATCGGCCCCTTTAAGCATCCCGAACTTGATTTTCTCAAAGGAAAATTCGATTCCGGCAACGCCATTTTTCAGGCTCTGCCACCCCTCGACAACGCCATTCTTGAAGCTTCGTCGCCCCGCTACACCGCCTCTCTTACCGAAGACGCACACAACCTCCTCCGCCCCTTGACGCCGGATCAGCTCATCGCAATCCTCCAATCCACCGTCGTCCGCCACCCCGACGTCCTCGAGCCCGTCCGCCTCCACACCGACAAAGACCCAGCCCTCCTCAACTCTTCGTTCGCGGCCTCGCGAATTGGAGTGTTGATTTTGGGGTGTTTGGTGTTTGTGTTTGCACCGCCTCTCCTAACATTGAGAAGTTGCAGCTGGTGGAGGACGAGAAGAAGAAGAAGAAGATTAGGCAAGATTATGAGAAGAAGAAAAAGGAAGTCGAAGTCCGAATAAAGATGTATGATTTGCTTTAAGTTTTCTAATTTGTGTTCCTTTTTTATTTCAATTTGAATGTAGTTATCTGGTTGTCTTAAGTTCAATTGAGAATAATTTAGCAGCATCAGTTATCAATGACTATTAGGTGGAATTCAGTAGTGAATTTGGAAAGTTAGGTAGTGGAAAAGATTTGTTCTTTTGTTGATTTATGGATTTGCTAAAAAAATTGGGAAATTCTTTAACATGAACTGTTTTTGTGTTCGTATAAACTGTTTTTGTGTTCGTATGAACTGTTTCTGTGTTCAGATGAATTGTTTCTGCGTTGCCATGAACTGTTTCTGCTTTGGCATTAACTGCTTCTGTGTATGCATTAACTGCTTCTGTATTGACATGAACTATTAAGTATTAGTAAAACTGTTTGACATAATTTTTTCTGTGTTTGGCATAACTGTTTCTGTGTTTAGTAAAAAGTATTTCTGTATTTGGCATAATTGTTTCTGTATTTGGCATAACTATTTATATGTTTGACAGAAACAAAACTGTTTTTGTGTTACTATGCGCGCATTACTGTACGCGCGCGTGGTACTGTTCATGTGTGTTTGTCTTAATGATCAGATTATTTTTTTTGTCCTTATATAAAAATATTTAAAATACTTGTCCTAACATAGAAATAAGGTATTGTTTTTGTCTTTAAGGGTCATTGTCTCTAGAATCTAACAAGAAAAAATCTAACAAAAAAAGTGGCCCATATGATCCGGGGAAAGACACCCACACCGAACCGACAAACAAGCAATCCTAATGGCCCTAGGATTAGTGGACAGACATCAAACCGTCGGATGAGATTATATCCAACGGCTCATGATTGCCATCAAAACATAGGATTATCCAACGGCTCCAAATGGCCATCAAAAGCAATACAACCCTAACACACTCCACCAAGCATCCGTTTCTGAGAGTTTTCAAAAGACTCTCTTTGTCGATCTCACTCTTTTTCTCCATCTTTCTCGCTTATTTCTGATCTTCAATTTTCTGATTCCCCCAAAACTCTCTCTTTCTTCCAATTGTTGAAGAAGATTCACCCAATTTCGCACAAAGAATCGCTTCTTTTCGATAGTTCACATTGCTTAGAGATTAGCAAGCCCTAGCCCTAATTAAAAAATCCAAGATTATCAAGAATGCTGTTACCGGGCTTGAGGTTCCAGCCCACCGACAGGGAAATCATCACCTACTTTCTCCACCGTAAAGTGGTTGAGAGGGAACCGTTTCCACCGCCGCTCGACGGATTCGTTCCCGACTGCAACGTCGTGCGAAAAATTGAGCCGTGGGTGTTGAGGGAACAATTTGGAGGGCCTAACTCTCTAGACCAAGAGGTTTGCTTCTTCACAGAATTGAAGATTAAAAGCACCAATCCCAATGGAGGAGTGCGCTACTGGCGTCAAATCGAGTCCGGCGGTACGTGGAGTGGCTCCACCACGGATGACGTTAAAGATGATGAGGGGAATGTAATCGGACTTAAACGCCATCTCCATTACGAAAAGAAAGGATGCGATCATAATGGGGAGTGGCTATTGGACGAGTTTTGCATTCCGGAGTCGTCCACGGTTGTGTTTTGCAGGCTCAAAAAGAGCCCCAGGTTTGTCCCGAAAGAAAAGGGCAAGAGAAAAGGGCAAACCTCGGATTCAGAATTGATATTGATCAATAAGCCTTCAATGAAGAGGGCAAGAGCAGAATGTGAATCACCATCAACAGCATTGTCGCAAGGTCCTAGTAATCTTGATGATGATCATGTGGTCAATGATGAACCACAGACCCCTGATCAATCGGCTCTAATGAACAGCAGCACCATTGTGGTGCTTGATGATGACAACCATGGTGATAACTGCTGGGAAGGTGATCATTCCGATATCGAATTCGCCAATGAGTTATTTGATCAACTAGATCAGGGGGAGGAGGAGCTGCAGGGCACTATTACAGCTTCTCTTGCAATTGGTGGTACTAATACTACTACTGATGGAGTAGGAGTGGCAGAATTAGAGAACTTGTCTGATGTACTGGAAATACATGGAGAGCAACCATTGTCCGAGGAGGAGCTACCCGAAAACCAAGAGACTATGTCTTCATTGCAAACCTGGTATGATGTACAGGAAAGGCTGGTACAAACAGAGCTACCCATGATGGAAAATCAGCAACCGTCTTCTGTTGTTGATGATACCTTCATGGCTTTCCCAACTGCCGCACTTGGTGGTGATGTGAATCATAATTTCGACTATGATGGATTTCCTGGAATAGACCTACAACGGCCAGTGTTTGGGGAGCTTCCATACACAGCTGATTAAGAATGTTCTTTCACTCAAGAATTGAACGAGGACCCTTGGTTCAATGGCTATTTATGGGCATTGTGATTTGGCCATGGGTATCACATACTTAACACGTTGATTCTCACATAGGGTACACATGGCTGATGTATAACATGTACATGTGATCAAAGGCTGGATAAGTTTCACTTCCTGACAATTGAACATTATTTGTAACAAATTTTTGACAAATGGTGATTTCATTTTCTTGTTACTTATAATACTTGTTTGTTTCCTATTCTCTTTTGGTTGTTCTCTGCTAGGAAATCCATCAGTATCCAAAAAATCATGATATCTTGAACAACAACAAGTAGAGCAAAACTAAATCGTAATGATAAATTACAAACTTCCAAGACTTTGTTCGATAAAAACTTGAAACTACGTATTCATAGACTATTTAGATCCATGGGGGAAATAAGACATCAAATCATACAAACCAAACCACAATCAACTTATTTCCTACATCTGCTCGTGCATTGGGAGAATTTTCGATATGTTTATACCATGCCCCACCATGACACATGGCATGTGCAACCAAGCGCCACGTGGTATGTGCAACCGAACACCACATGGATAATCCCGCGAGTTCCGAGAGCACACTTTACGAGGTTCGTGGCCCCCCACATGGAAGTCACATGACGGATCAAACACACCTCGTGAAATCACCTCGCGGCGATCTCCGCATAGAGCCGCTAATCCGCTTCATACTAAGCAATGGGCCCTACACGAAGGCCCAAAGTCATTAAAAAGCACCCTGCAAATGCTCACTGCCCCACATAGAATAGTAGAGGTAAGAGACACCCTCACCACCTCTATAAAAGGGAAGTCCACCCCAAGGGCCAAGGGTAACGAATCTCCACTATTTTGACTATCATTTAATGATAATTACACAACTCTAAAGCCACTATCATTCTTACTGACTTAAGCATCGGAGCCCTTTCGGCCGGTACCGCACCGGTACTCTGATACTCACACCTAGCTTTCTTGCAGATCACTACAGACCCGTCGCCACTCCTAGCCAACGCCTCAAGTCTGTGGCTTCCTAGAAGTCACCTCCAGTAATCTACGTGGAAGCCCCCTGCTTCCACATCCGCATCATTATTTCACAAGTGTTGATCCTCAGTTTTTGACATCAACACAATACATCCCTATAGGCTATGCCCCTTACGTGGCCAACACAAGATTGAGCAAGGTATTCGTAGTGTTGCCGAGTTCTCATGCCTCTTCTCTATCCCAATACCCAATAGCACCTGTTCCAATGGCAGCTTAAAACCAAACCATATCATTATATAGGGGAGAATTCATCCACTTTCCCTTAATAGAAAATTAAAAACTTCAAATTAGAACACTTCATTGTTGAACAAGAAACATGTTAAGACTACGAATTACCAAAAATCACAAGGAAAACATGTGGATTACATAGGGGTTCCATTTATCAGAAAGCTTACACCAATAGCACTTGTATAGAAGAACCAAGCGACCAGTACCCGTACCAACCAAGAGAAGATTAAAATCCCTTTAAACATTTACCAATGGTTTCATCTTCATGCGGAAATCTTCCTTTGATAAGTTTATCAACAAACAGCACATCTTTTTTTTCTTTTTTTTTTTTAAGATATAGAATCAGTAATACTGGAAAAGCGACTGAATTTCATGACTTTTCTTCTGCAAACACATGTCACAAGGTAAGATGGGTATTGATGTCAATAACTATAGAACAATGAGATTATAATTTGCTCATGTTTCAATTGAATGCCTGCACCTGATTGAAGGATATCTGAAGCCTCAAAATACCTTTTTGAGCAGCTACATATATCTGCAAAAGAGAGCATATTTCATCAATGTTCTTGACGTTTGTTCCTCAATAACCAAGCCGACAATTCAGTAGCAACTAATAGCTTTGTACATTTTCTGAGCTCCATAGTGACGCAGCGAAACTAACAGATAAAAGGGCTCGCAAGCACTAGACCCTTGAACATCCTGGAATCCACCAAGAAAAGAGAACATATCTCTAATTTTATTGAAAAAGATGATAAAAGAATTAATTGATTACAAGCTAAACAATCTCTTTATATAGAGATATCAAACCCTAAGCTACAATAACCCTAGTAAACCTAAAATAGGTAAACAACATAAATATGAAATCCTAATACAATTAGAACAAGAAATCTAATTAAACTAGAATAGATAAAAACTACTAAATAATTAAAATCCGGATTTGAACCCGTATACGCCATTATTCGGCCCTAAACTCTGGGGCTCATTGTATAACAATGAGCTTTGTAGATCTAGACGTTTCCCTTCAAATCGATATATTATGGGCCCAAATCGGATACATCTGCCCAAGGTTACGCCACTTCAGGCGAACCCGAAATATCCAATAAAGCCATCGCTTGTCCTCTTTAGAAGCAAGGAATCTTCCAACGCTTGAATTCGCGATTCTGAATTCACTTTTCTTAATTATCCGCCGCCCTTTTCTCTTCACCTTCCTTTTCAGTATTTTACTCGTGCCTCGTTCTACATCACATAGTAATTACCATCTTTATTCATGGGCAGGAACTAGCGACTACTCCAATGGATTTGTTCGAGAATATACATAATGAAATTTCCGGATCCTCTAACATAGCAAGCTTTGGAGTTACCCTACTCAATCCTTCATCACAGATGTCATCACAACTCACAAGTCGGAGACATTTGATTCCCTTCTATCTACAGACAGGAGATTTAGATTAGCATATTAGGTCATTTTTAGCAATAGAATTTAGGGGTAGCTTAAACACTACTAGCCTCTCTTTTTTGTAAAGAATCATCTCTAGCAATTAGATGGCTAAAGGGCTAAAAGTTCATCAAGAGGGTTAAGGGGCCAGAGGGGTGGCTGCCCGTATCTCTTTAGCCAGCTCCTTTTGTGGAGCCAACCCCAAAACTTCTGCAGCCCAAACACCCAATTTATGTTGCTCAAATCAAAAAATGTTCTTCACTGCCTTGATTCCTAAAAATATCTGAAATTCAGAGTCATTGAAGCTCTTGAGAATTAACGAAGTACATAAATCCAAAGCTCATTCAAAATAGTTGTTTGTGATGATCAAGAGGCAATCTTGGTCCTAAAATTTCATGGAAGCTGCTTTAAAATAACTAGACAAAGTAAATGATAATTGTTACTAACCACACCAAATACGAACAACATAATACATTAAAATTAACAAAACATTAAAGCGGTTTGAAATTTAGACTTTCCTCACTAAAGATGGTGAAATTTAAACTTACCCTAAATCTTAAAAAATTATTTTTTGAAGGGCTAAATTTTAACCAAGTAGACATTTAGCCTCTTTATCACTAAAGATGGCCTTAGAGGTTAATAATTGCATAAATGCAATTCACGCAATGCTGCATCAACATCATAACCCATGGATATGACCGGAGTATAGTGATTGATTTTGTAAATTATAATCATAATACATATTAAAATTGAAAATGAACAGCTAAACAGATACATACATGAGAATTAGGAACGATGCTTTCCTTTCCCTTTCAATCACATTTCATCGTCTAAGAAAAATTAAATCTAACAAGTTCAAAACAATTTTCCTGTACATGAAATATTGGAGGAGTTGATTGATTCCAAACGGCTCAATATAGTCTTCAGTTCATGACAATCATATGGTTCTTCAACAGTAGATATAGCCACAGTAGTATTCATCGCATGACTTTTTTTACCACATATAGATCCATATACAAACGTCTGCCTACATCAAATGATTCCAGATGAAGACAACAATCACAGATTTCTTTCATGCCATCATCGCTCAACTTACTCCCGAAATGTTGGAGGTAGTGTAAGCCACGCATTGTTCTTGCTATAGCATGTGCATGCTCATCATAGGCACGCGATACGATAACGTGGTAAATCGTCCAACTCAGTCATTTCTAATCTTAAAGAATTCAGAAGAGGGCCCAAACGTTTCTAGAGTTTCACGTGAGACTAGCGACAAACTCATAAAATTTCGAAGTCCTCCAACAGCGGAAGCTTCAAAGCCATTTCCCTCTCAATCCCCCGTGTTATTTCAAAGATATCGACCAAACGAAGGTGTCTGATTCCACTCAAACTGTTGAAAAGTTTTGGATGAAATCTGTTAGCTAGGCATTAAAAAAAGAAACATGCTCAATAATCAACGCCGTCTGGGAGCTCCGCCCAGTTTCACCGTCGACCTTGGGTAGCTGTCAGTGGCGGAGGCAGGAATTTCACCTAGCAGGGGCACCTTTGATATAAAAATAGAGTGTGTGGTCAAGGTGAAGTGTAAAAGAAGAAAAAAAAATTTCAGAGGGGTCCTTTCCTCTTTGTATTTTACAAATAATGCCCAAAAGAAGTGGTTAATTAAAGGTGGGAGAAATATGAGGGGGGGCACGTGCCCCTCCTGGTCCTCACGTGCGTCCGCCAGTGGCTGTAAATGAGGGTTTCACCGTCAGCCTTGCAGCTAAAAAAGATCAATTTCACTCATAATTCAGATGTCATTCTTGCGTTTTCATCCTCACTGTACTTGGGATTCTCAATCCCGTCCATGCAGTTGTTTTTCTTGTATTAGTAAGATAGTTTCATTTTGTTAGCAAACAATGCCAACGCCATTCACGGATGAGTAGTCACACATGAGCTTGATTGATCCAAGTAACTGAATCGGTGACTGCAACGAGGAATTTAGACATTGCGGTACAAATTACAAAAGATCAAAACATTACGGTACCAATCATCAGCATGTATGTCATACAATGTTACTAAGAGCATCTCCAAAAGACTATACAAATGATTCTACAAATTCAATTTGCAGCGCGACGTCAGCAAAACAACCCTTTAAGGGATGCTGCAAATGACTATAGTAGAATATGTATATTTGTATATTCTAGTATATGTAAAAATGGGCCCTACATAATATATTGAATTGAAAATGTTAAAAATTTCCACTTCTCATAATAAATTAGGCTCCACATGAATTATAAGTGTACCACATACATTTCAAAAAGGGATGTCAAATAAGCATGCATTGGTACATTGCATCGCATGTGCATACTCGCATCATCATGATAGTCAATCAAATGCTTTCTTGAATGATCCGTGCTTGTTCGTTAGTTACTTACTGAGCGTTGCTCACATAGTCTCATTTGTGAGTTTCAGGTCAGAATGATGAGTAGATGATGACAGCAGGTATTGGACAAGTTACAGCAAATCACCACTCAAGTCGTAGAGTCTTTCAAATTATTACTTCATTATTTTACTTGTCGTTGTAATAGATTTTGGTTGTACCTTCTCTTTCTAAAGATATTAAGTACGAGTGCTTGACTTAAAATTGTTTCACATTAATAAAAGTTGTCCAATGCGTTATCATAATCAGTTTTTGAATCACATTAAGTCAAACCATCGTGACGCCCCAATTCTGGATTTTTTTTCTGGGGTGTTACGCCACCACCGCCGCCACCCCACCCCACCCCAGAATTCTCCATTTTCTAACCCTCTGACCAACAAAAAAATTAAAACACAACCCTTTGACCAAAAATCTCACCGATCATTCGCACCGATGTAGAGGATGGCTTCGCTCACCGTTAAGATTGCCCCATCTCCCTGTTTCACCCAACCGTAGATGACGGTTTCGAGTGCCACCAGATGCTCACCCAAGATCAACCCCATGAGCCCCATTTAGAGCACAACCAAGATCCCTTCGCAGCCTTGATTCGCACCACTATGACTGATTGTTGCCACAATCAAGATCGCCTCGGCACCACCGATTGCTGTGCCGAATTTCAGAAAAGATGTTCTGGAAACTTAAACATAATGGCAGTGGAGGTGTTTGTGTTGTTATTTCATAAAAGATGTAAGGTTAGTTTTGAAATTTAAATTTAAATTTCCATTCCTCTTGTTTTAATACCTTATCGCCCCTCCAGAATGAATGGGAATGGAATCAATTGTAGATGTGGGTCCCACAAACCTTTTTCCTAGGGGTGGGCACGGGACGGGATGGGACGGGATGACCTTCATCCCGTCCCGGTCCCGATTATTTGAAACGGGACGGGACGGGATAAACGTTTTAAAGAATTAGTCTCGTCCCGTCTTGAATTTAATCGGGACGGGACGGGATTATCCTATAAAAATTTTATCAACTTCAAACTAAAACAAGCTAACCCAAATATGATAAATCAAAATCTATCTAAATATGCTAAGAGCACTTCTTTAAAAGAAACCAAAAACAGATTATTACACATAAAAAACTGGGCGTTGACCATTTTTGTAAAATTCACCAAAATTCAGCCCCTCATTAGATGGAGTCGAAAATTTGCAGATCATAAGTAAACATGTGAAACTGACTCCTTCCAAAATCTCAAGTAAAACGGAGTTCAAATGATATGTTCACCTATGTTGCATGGATACGGGTGCGGGTACGGGGATACGATACGGCAAGATACGGGGATACGGCAAATCTCAAAAAATTAGGATACGATACGGCTAGGATACGGCAATTAATATTTATATTAAAAATAAAAATAATAATATAATTAGTTAAAAATTCCAAATTATCAATACTAAATATCACTCAAATTCAAATTATGAAAAGTAAAAAAATCCAAATTCAAATTATCAAAAAGTAAATACATCCAAATCCAAATTACTTAATAAAAAATATATATTTATAATATAATTTTTTAAGATTAGATGTAAATACTTGACTATAATATATAGTTTTTATGTGTATTATTTAATTAATACTGTTTTTTGCTAAGATTAAATTAATATTGTTATCATATATATAATATAAGATTAGACTAAAACAAACTGTCCAAATGAAACGGTGCGT
Source organism: Spiraea crenata (assembly GCA_033992175.1). Lineage (NCBI taxonomy): Eukaryota > Viridiplantae > Streptophyta > Magnoliopsida > Rosales > Rosaceae > Spiraea > Spiraea crenata. The sequence continues at coordinate 493,003 of JAVBHV010000010.1, read as the reverse complement.
TGCACCTTTCATCTTCTTCGCTTGACTCTGCGAAACTGTCAACCAAGAGCCGACTATCCTCCGACCCAAAAAAGCAAGATTCGAACCCGATCAAAACCCACAAAATGGATTTGCCCCAAACCCGAATACTGGCCCTCAACCTCCCCATCGGAATGTCCTCGCCGTCGCTCCGCCTCGACTCCCCTTCCGGCTCTTTCCGGGCGACTCTCGTCGCCGTCGCCGAAGTCGTCGACTTGCAGCGACTGGTTCATCACTTGCAGATCGTCGTCGAGGCTCCACACGTTTGGGCTCAACGAGAAGGGCTCGCCGGGCAAAGAAGGCGGCAACGAGGCCTATCCTAATCGTATCCAAAACAAATTGCAATCGTATGTGATCCGTATCCCAGTCATATCCAAGCATTTATGGATTCTCTAGGCAACGGATACGCCGGGATACGCGTATCCGAGCGTATCCGGCCGTATCTCATCGTATCCCCGTGTCGGATACGGGATTCGGCAGTTTTCCGCCGTATCCATGCAACATAGATGTTCACCCAAAGAAACCAAAAACAGATTATTACACAAATAAAAAACTGGGCATCGATCGTTTTTGTAAAATTCACCAAAATTCAACCCCTCATGAGATGAAGTCGAAAATTTGCAGATCATAAGTAAACATGTGAAACTGACTCCTTTCGAAATCTCAAGTAAAACGGAGTTCAAATGATATGTTCACCAAAAGAAACCAAAAACAGATTATTACACAAATAAAAAACTGGGCATCGACCGTTTTTGTAAAATTCATCAAAATTCAACCCCTCATGAGATGGAGTCGAAAATTTGCAGATCATAAGTAAACATGTGAAACTGACTCCTTCCAAAATCTCAAGTAAAACGGAGTTCAAATGATATGTACAATCTTACATGTGATGAGGTACATATTTTTTTAGTATACACTTGTTTTTGAGCCAATAAAATGGTGACACTTAAGGGGTTTTTATTATTTATTTAATACCATGCATATTATACGGGACAGGACGGGATTTCGGGATAGAAATTTCTCATCCCGTCCCGTCCCGAAAAAATTAAATCGGGACGGGACGGGACGCACTGGCGGACGCACGTGAGGACCAGGAGGGGCACGTGCCCCCCCTCATATTTCTCCCACCTTTAATTAACCACTTCTTTTGGGCATTATTTGTAAAATACAAAGAGGAAAGGACCCCTCTGAAATTTTTTTTTCTTCTTTTACACTTCACCTTGACCACACACTCTATTTTTATATCAAAGGTGCCCCTGCTAGGTGAAATTCCTGCCTCCGCCACTGACGGGACGGGACGGGACGGGATAAGCTAATTTTGAAATTAATCCCGAACGGGACGGGATAATTCGGGACGGGATTCGGGATACCGGATTTTCGGGATATTTTGCCCACCCCTACTTTTTCCCTCCAACGTTTGAAGTAAACATCAAAATGGGAATAATTCTCATTCCCTTGAAGTAAACGCACCTTAAGAAATTAAGTAGTTCACACCAAAAAAAAAAGTACGCGCATTATATAACATTTATTGTAGAAAAAATGTGCGCAACTTACACCTTTATTCGTGTCCCTCTCTAAACTTTATAGATTTGTCCACATTAAAAATCAATGAGCTCACTTAGAAAGAGAGAACCAAAAGAAAAAGGCAAACTTCGTTTGTCACGGATCTATTAGTTGGGAGATTAGAAACAAAATGGGAATAATTCTCATTCCCTTGAAGTAAACGCACCTTAAGAAATTAAGTAGTTCACACCAAAAAAAAAAGTACGCGCATTATATAACATTTATTGTAGAAAAAATGTGCGCAACTTACACCTTTATTCGTGTCCCTCTCTAAACTTTATAGATTTGTCCACATTAAAAATCAATGAGCTCACTTAGACCCAAGAGAGAACCACAAAGAACAAACGCGCAAACACTTACGTTTGTCACGGATCTATTAGTTGGGAGATTAGAAACAAACTTAATAAGAAATATTGTTTACAATATTATCAAGTGTCTGACAATTGTTTGTTAACCTTGTGTTATTTTGCTTGATATCGTTTAAAATTGACTTCATTATTTTGTTTTCTATGAGAAGAAACAGTGTCCAAAAGACAAAACTGTGTTGTTTGCCACTTTGTCACAAATGCGATAAAAATTATCATGTATAAGTGCAATGAGCAAGTGATCATAGTACTTGTGAGAGGAAATAATTAATCCCTACTTTATTTCTAAGCTTCTGGACATTCTCAAAATAAACATACCTTGTTTTCTTGAACTTGACAGATAAACAATCATGCTAACTGGTCTGACCGCTTATTCTTTTTGGAACAACTTTGATTATGTCTATTCTTAATGCCATATATAGGAGTTGATCATCACACACAGAATTTGACACATACAGTATATATCTTCCTTGGATGATCATAAAGAACGCCTTATTCCATAACTGACATGATTCTTTCATACAAATGACATTGATCAATGAGGAAGAAAGTAATTGCAGACAGAACGTCGAGAGTAGTCTGGACAGCATAATGAAATTTTAGGTGTCCCAGATCATGGCAACAGATATTACTCCAACTCCAAACAACACAGCCAAGAACTTATAATGGGGTGCGTCAACAGAGACTGCCCTGTGAGCTGTGTAGCCCTTTGACAATAGGTGGTATATCGATACATATATGAACACTCCACATGCCAGACCTATTGAAATGGCAAACATCCAATCCGCTGTGGCACCTTGGGTTGTGGAGTCTATTATGATCCCAACTCCTACACCAACTGGACTTGAAATGGCAAAAACAGAAGCATACGCTGTGCACGATAAGAAGGGGCGGTCTGGGATCATGCGAAGGAGAGCGATCCCCATGGCGATGGCTGCAATCATTTTGTGTAGACTGACTGTCCACAGAGCCTTCCAAGCTTCCGATTTTGTCTTGGCCACTCCAATTGCAATGCCCTCAAAGAAAGAGTGGAAGCATAAGGAGATGATTAACAAAATGTTGTCCCCAACTGAGCCAACTGTTGCAGGGTGGTGAATGTGACCATCGAGGCCCTGTCAAATAATTTTCACAAGCAAAATATTCAGTGCATGAGCTTTTCTAGCAAAGGAACTATATATTTTTACCAAACAGTCTGACTTATATTTTTTTGTGAGACTGAATTTGAATTAACTTTTAAGGTGAAATTATGTCTGATCGATGTGCGGCTGTGATTCGCATAGCAACATAATCGGTGAAATATGCGGAAATCAAGCTTGCACATATGTGGTTATATAACATCAAGCTCAATATCGTACCTTGTGACTGTCCTTTCCTGTAATGAAGAAGATTTGTACCATCATTATTTTAACTCATTTTTCGAAACAAATATACATCTTGTTTAGGATAGTCAAAAGATATGACATAAAAAAGACACGTACAATAATGAATGACGCTATACCTTGAACTTCAGGGTCACTGTCCTTCTGCTTAGCATACACAAAAGAAACCACAGAGTCTGCAAGCATAGTGATCAAGAACCCCACACTAGCCAACAAAAACGCAAAAGGGTACTCCTCCTTAGTCAAGCCCTGGAAAGTCTTGTTTGAATCACTCAAAAAGTGCATGAGAGCTGTTCCCAAAAATACACCACCAGCAAACTGTGTGCCAAGAACCAAGAACCCCTCGTTCCACTTCAAGAAGTAGGGCGACATTCCAGCTGCAAATGTCCCTACAAAGACCAAAACCAAGCACCAAATCTTCACTAATATTAGCGGCTTAGAGCGGAGGCTGTGAACATGGTTGGCTTTTTTGGCTTCATTCTCATCGTGGCTGTAGGCCAAAGCAGAGAAGGTGAGGCAGAGGAAAAGACACAGCTTGAGAAGATTGTAGCAAGCCATATGTTTTGAAGCGGTGAATGAGAAAAATTAAGGGGGTTGATTGTGTTATTATACAGGTTTTGTTTCGGACTTTACCATAATAACAAATAAGATAAATACAATTAATCATCAATCTATGCTGAGCAGATATCAAACTTCTTCTTTTCTCATTTGGTTTTCTCATTTGGTTTTATAATGTATTTTTGGTCTGACCAGACCAACTATGAGAATGCTTAACTAAGACAATTATTTAGGCATATCTGTCACGGAGTGCTTTCTTCTTGTGATTAAAAGAAGCAAATGCAGTTATCACCATGAGACAAAATTTCAGCGAAAACTACGTACGTTGGCACCTCGGGTTCTGATTGGTGCAATTGAATTACATGTACATCAGTGAACAATAACAGGAGAGTGGACATGATCTTTATATATCTGGAGAGAGTTGACATCACTTGTATGGAAGACATAAATACACAGGGCATTGCCACAATGATCAGCTGCGTATACAAGTAAGAAGAAGAAATGAAATAATCAAATAGTCATCCTGTGTGGCTAGAGACGTAGATCAGGCTCCATACAGATCGAGCTTGTATCGAGCTCAATTCCTAAGTTGCAGTGTTGTAAAACAAGCAAGCCAAGCTTGAGATTTCTTTGACGATCTGTCTATTCAAGCTTGAGCTTGAATAATGTTTAGCTCGTCGGACCTTTCTTAAACTACACAACGCAAGCCAAGCTTCAGCCAACTTGTTCAGTCGATTAATGAGATAAATGTTGACTTGCATTCCTACTTTTTTCTGCAATTGCAATTCAGCCAAGAGCAAAATGGATACAAATCGTTTAGCTAATGTTTTATAGAGGGTCAACATGCGTTGCCTCATTCAGCTACCATGCAAACTATAAACAAAAACCAGATGACAAAAAGAAATCATTGAGTTCGGCTATAATTCGATCAACCAACAATGAATATATGCATGCATCACAGATAGGAGTTTCATTCTTGTCAATTTGCATATAGCATCTGTAGGCCAATTATGGTATAGACCACCCTGGTTCTTCTTGGTGGTATCAGTGTCTTCACTGTTTGGCACCTTAGCCTTACTGTCTCAACTTCAAAACTATCAATTCAGATACCTTGTTGTTTTGTTTTTCTGGTTTCTCTTTCTATATTCAATTATTTTGAGGGTTGCCTTTCTATATGCTTCAACATTCGTCCAAACACAAATGGTGCAAGAACAATCTTTGTTGAGAATGAAGTTTTCAAATGGAGTGTCATACTTTCTTGTTAACAATCATAATTGATCCATTAATGTACTGCATATATGTATCGCGAATTCTTCCGTTCTGGAAGTCATGGTGAGCAATTACTTCATACATACTCAAGTCCCTCAAACTTTTTCTCCTGGGACGATCAAGATCCCCCTCTCATTTGGCCTCTTTCAATAAAAGACAAAGCGTTCATGTTATATATCTACAGCTTTCTTTGGACTAGCAGTCTAAATTCTCAATCTTATTGAATTTTGTATCCTCTGATCAGCTGATCTGTTCTTAGCTGAATTATAGTTTTGGTCCAAAATTTAGTCATAATAAAACAAATTTCTTTCATTGTCGTTCCACTTCACAATTTTTGTCACATTCGTTTATTTTATTTTGGTGGGTTAGGTTGAAATTAACTTATGCTTTTGGTCAATTAATGTGACAAAAATATAGATGTAAGCTCCATTGAGAACTATAGTAGACTCGTTCGTTGATCAATCACCAAACATTAGTCCCAGATCATGGCAACCCCAAACACAACAGCCAAAAGCTAAGCTTGTAATGAGACTTATCGACAGAGACTGCTTTCTGAGCAGTGTAACCCTTTGACAGTAGATGGTTTATCGATACATAAATGAACACTCCACATGCCAAACCTATCGAAATGGCGAAGATCCAATCTGCTGTGGTGCCTCTGGTTGTGGCATCTATGGTGATGCCAACTGCCACACCAACTGGACTATAGAAATGGCAAACACGAAAGCATATGGCATGCATGATAACAAGGGACGTTCTGGAAGCATGCGGAGGAGAGCAATCCCCATGGCTATGCCTGCAATTATTTGTGCAGACAGACTGTCCACAAAGCCTTCCAAGCATTGGATTTAGACTTGGCAACTCCAATTGCAATGCCCTCAAAGAAAGAGTGGAAACACAAGGCGATGATCAATGAGATGGTGTCCCCAACTAAACCAACTGTTGCAGGGTGGTGACCAATGACCATGACCATCATGCAGTCAAAGAATACAAGAAAAAATATTCCGTTAGTCTTTTGATTAATAACGGGAACAACAACGTTCCTTTAGACCATCTCCAATGGTTGGAGCCATTATCTCAAATTTGACATCACAAAATACAATTATTCATCTATACGAATTTGACATTGCTCCCAATGATGACAGACTCAAATTTAACTCTATGCTTGAAGTAATTGAGTTTAACCTTAATCTTCACTCAAGCTTCACATATACTTTCATCTTCTTTTTGTAAGTAATTTGGACCCCTTTGAGGTTTTGGAGGCATATTGAACAAACTAAATGGAGATAGAAAATATAAGAAAGTATTTAGAGGGAATGATGAAGTTGTATTGATTGTTAAGGAACTGAGTGTTTATTTATAAATTTTCTGAGTAGGATCTAACTCAAAAAAATATATTTTAATTTTTCAGTCGTTGGATTTTAATTTGAGTCATTGGATCATTTTTTTACCGTTAGATTTGATTACATGTAATGAAGACTGTTAGATTTAACTAAAGGAAAAAAACATGATTTAAGAATTAATGTTAGCCACAAAAACAAAAGCAAATGTGATGTGCGGCTTGCAATGGAGCCAACGGGTTCAATTTCTTGCTAGAAGATAAGATTGGTTGCTAATGGGAGATGGGTCTCACAAATGACATTAGTGTCAAATTTTTGGTCACACAAGCTATACATCCCACATACACACATTGGGAGTAAATTAATGTCATATTTGGGTTTGACATTACATGATTGGAGATGGTCTTAGCATATTATGTCATGAGACTTAATAAGAAAGAGACCATTCCTGCTAACAAATTTATATTTCCAGTATACAACATCAAGCTCATGCATCTCACCTTCTGATCGTCCTTTCCTGGAGAGGAAAAACATTGTTAAAATTAATCTCTTAATCCAATTGGAAAACAAATATACATCTTGTTTTCGGTACTAAAGAGAAGACAACCAAGTAATTTGAGCATTTACTTTAAAGGTCAGTGGTTCTGTCTTTTTTCCAAGTACATACCTTAATTTTCTTGTGAAGTGACAGTAGCAAAAACACACAAGGCAATCAAGAAGGCCTAACTCCAAAATGGCTAAATCTTTGAAGTACCACGTTCCTACCTTCAATTTCAAGATCACTGCTTTTCTGCTTAGAATACACATAGGACACAACACAGTCTGCAAGCATAAAGATCAAGTACCCGATACAGGCCAACGTGAATGCAAAAGGGTACTCCTTCTCAGTCAAGCTTTGGAAAGTCTTTGTCTGAATCATGCAGGAAGTGCATGATAGCTGTTCCTAGAATGACACCACCAGCAAACTGCGTGCCTAGGACCAAGAACCCCTCGTTCCACTTCAAGAAGTAGGGTGACAATCCTGCTGCAAAAGTCCCAACAAAGACTAAAACCAAGCACCATATCTTCACCACAATTAGAGGCTTCGCGGGAAGCCTGTGAAGGTTGTCGGTCTTGTTGGTTTCGGCTTCATCATTGCTGCTGTAGGCCAAGGCAGAGAGGGTGAGGCAGAGGAAGAAAAAGAGCTTGAGAAGGTTCCGGCAAGCCCATTTCTGCAGTAATACGTGAAACAAGATGCAGAGTTTTGCGTTAATATAGAACCAGGGTATTGGACTTTACCTTCAATTAGGATAAATAATTCATTAGTCACTACTCAGATATCAATTTTCATACCAACTTCTCCTTTTGTCATCTGGTTTTCTAATTTAAATTTAGTCTGACTTTAGGCTAATCTGTTGGGAATATTCTTTCTTGTTGTAATAAAAGAAACAAATGCAGTTATCCGGCCCATTCTGATTGGTGGAATTGCGTTTCAGTGAACAAAATTTGGAGAGAGTTGACATGACCTGAAAGTAAAATTCTGACATATTTTGTGTAATAGAATACTTAGAGAGGAATCTATGTATTTTTTACTGATACAGGAAAATCTATATGTTTTTCACCAGTTTCAGTAGACTCTATCCATTTTCCGGTTACAAAAGAATCTATACATTTACCATTATATGTTCCACTATTGCCAGGGCCGGCCCTATCATATAGCAAGGAACGCCTGAGAGTTGGTCCCTGCTTTGAAGTTGCCCCAAAATATGGAAGTGTCTATTTTATATATTAAGAGGCCACTGGATACAAAGATCAGAGCTTAAGGGCATTGGTAACTGCTTCCACCCTCCACACCCGGGTTCCACCCTTAGGAGTGGTTTTATTCCACTTCTTTGGTCCCTGCTTTTTCTTCTATGTAAAGAAAGAAAAACAATTCATTGTTCTTGGAAAGCAAACCCCACCTGATTTGTTTCGAAAACTTTTTTTTCTAATCATATAAAACTTTTGTTCTTGACTCTATAACTCTGCAAAATTCATTTTTTGTTTAGTGGATCTTTTTCTTATAGATTTCAAATCAATGAACACCTTTAGATAATTCTGTTTGTAACACTAATTTTTGCTTAGTGAATTCTTTCTAATAGATTTCAAATCAAATAAACATATTTAGACATGATATCATTATGTGCAGTAGCAATATTAAATTAAATACGATGTAATTTATTTTTTAATAAAAAATTATTTAAAGACACGATCAAATTAACTTTAAGGGCTCCAATTTTTTTTCGATTTGGGTCACCAAAACGGCTGGGCCGGCCCTGACTATTGCCACATTCAGCGCACAGAAAACACGAAACACAACATGATCACATAGATCCTGGCCTAATGATAATCACACTTTGTTGCTCGCAGTTGAAGGGAAACAGAGTAATGCTACTCAACCACAAATTGCTTCATATATGAAAATTCACTGTATTGGGGGAAAAAGAAACATTCTTGGACAGTGCTACAACCTGAAGTAATAACTTATGACAGAAAAATATATATGAGGAACAAAACGATGTATCTATCACCCTACCCTTGCTACTATCCAATAGCTGCATTCTCTAAATGCTTCAAAATGCGATATTCCACTAACTAATCGTGTATATATAGGACCAATGTTTTTTATGGCTTCAATTTTTAAGTGTCCCAGATCATCACAACAGCTATTACGCCCACGCCCAACAAAACTGCCAAAAACTTATAATGTGGTTGGTCCACAGAAACTGCTTTGACGGGGGCATAACCTTTTGCCAACAGATGGTTGATTGCTACATAGATGAAGACTCCACATGCTAGACCCATTGAAATCGCGAATATCCAATCTGCCACAGCTCCTTGAGTTGTCGCGTCTATTAAGATCCCAATAGCCACACCAATAGGACTTGAAATAGCAAATGCAAACGCATAGGCAGCGCATGATAAGAAGGGCCGGTTAGGCATCATCCGAAGGAGAGCGATGCCCATGGCAATGGCTGCAAATACCTTGTGGAGAGATATTGTCCATAAGGCTTTCCAAGCATCGGCTTTTGAGTCAGCAACTCCGATTGCAATGCCCTCAAAGACAGAGTGGAAACACAAGGCTACTATCAACAAGATGCTGTCCCCAAGTGAACTAACATTTGCAACAGCCGCATTTACAAAGTGATTATGGCTCTGTCAGTGCATTCAATTACAAATATCGAGTTAGTTTCAGAATTAGTACCTCCTCCGTAATTGTGGAAATCCTGCTATTACTGACAGATATAGGAAACTACATATCTCACCTGTGATTGTGAGGTTAGTCCGTTTTGACCGTTCTTTGCCTGCTCAGCTCTCCCTGTAATATACAGTTATGAGCTGCTTTGCCTTATAAACTTTACATCATTTAGGTAACACAGAAAAGCATTTCCATGTTCATCTAATTTGTTCAGTTACTTCACTGATCTTCTCATCATTCCTAAGACACTTGTACTATTATAACAAAATCAACTAGATATTTTCATCGAAAGCCTTCAGCCCAGTTTTTCTTCTTAAGTTGGCCATGGAAAATACTAAATAGAAATCCTAATTATACGCAAAATGCTTGCTGCCCAAGTGGTTAAAGAGCATCTGCAATCAAGGCCCGGTGTTTGATTCTGAAAGTCCTAATATCAATTTGTGTAAAAGAAAGAAAAGGGAACAAAAACAAACACAACTAGGCAACTACAATTCTCAGCAACAAAACACACGCATCATCAGACCACACAAAATTATGTTCTCCAGCATGTAACCAAGTTGTCAGAAAAAAACAATAAAATAACACAACCATGAAATCCCAAATCAGAAAGTTGCCTATATTCAACAAAATCCACTCACTTCACTCCACAACCAAAATAAAAAAGAGAATTTCAAATCCCAAAGGAAAAAAGCACTCACCTTGCAGCTCAAGATCAGCAGCAGACACGATATCCTTATTCTTCACGAAAACATAAGTAATGACACAATCAGCAAGCATCGTGAGCAAAAACCCACCACAAGCCAACATGAAGGCAAAAGGGTACTCTTTGGTAGTCAAGTCGTTGAAAGTCTCATTCGCGTCACTCAGAAAATGCATCATCGCCGTCCCCAAAAACACACCGCCGGCGAACTGCGTGCCCAGAACCAAAAACCCTTCATTCCACTTGAAGAAGTAAGGCGAAACTCCAGGCACAAAAGTCCCGACAAAGATTACGACCAAACACGCAATCTTGGTTACAATCAGAGGCTTTGATCGGAGGTTTTGAGGTTGTGAGGAGGTATCCGGTGTGGTGGTGGGTTCATCGTCGCCATCATCGTCGTGGTGGCCGCTGTGGGAGAAGGCCGGGATTGTGAGGCAAAGGAGGAGGAGAAAGCAGAGGAGGAGAGAGCGCGGTGGCGGAGCAGCGGCGGCCATTGGTGGTGGTGGTGGTGGTGGTGTTGTGGAGGTTTTTGGGAGGAGGAATAGTTGGAGTAAGCATTGGGTTTTGATTTGTGGGTTGCGGTTATAAATGTGGGTGGTGTAGTACAAAGAGGGGTTGAAGAAAAACAAAGAGTAGTACGAAGAAGACGAAATAGACAAGTTTTGGATAGGAGAGTTTTGTACTACAATTCAAACTAAAAAATCCGACTTTGACGAATGAAATGGGTGGTGGCCTTTCTAACATCCGTCTAAAGAGTTGACTTGGGAGTTATCAACTTTATACCTGCTGGCTTTGAATGTATTCTACTCCGTTTGTCTGTTTCTTTCTTGTGTGGAGGGCTCTATGTTTGGAAGGAGAGGAGAATTTTTCGGGTATCATGTCGTTAAAGATCGCAAGAATATTTGCTTACATAAGCTTAGCCAAGGCACGTTAGTTATCATTTAGATCGAGCATCATTGTCTCTTCATTTTGTTGGATAAAATCTCAAATTTCGACTCTTATTAAAATAAATATTCAGTTGTTATATCTTTCATATATCAATTACCAAAAAACTGAGCGAAGAAGCGTATAGCACACATTTTCATATTGACCTTAAGGGTCTCAACTACCTAAGTTATGAATTATTATCTCAATGCACAAACTAACGTTAAGATGGAATCCAAAGTTGAAAGTCCAATTGTTTATTCTTTTCTGGTCAATTTCCAAGTGTTACGTTCAATTATATATATTCTGTTCAATTTTATATATTCTGTTCAAGTAGCAATTGGTTGTTGGCTCCACGGCACAAGAGCGTGATGTGCTACTAACATTGTAGGTATGGCAGCTTGACGGCAAAGCTAATTCCCTCTTTTGATTATTTTTAAGAGCAACCCGATCAATAACAACAAACGCTACCTTAGCCTTATGGTTAGTGTCTGTCACTTTCAATTCTCTAATTTTTTATTTAAAAAATTCTCACATGTTTGACCCTGTTGTGCATTGAGTCTCTAGCCAACTCTAACTAATCAACTGTCTTAAGGGTTGTTGTTCTTCTAAGAAACAGACTAAGGTTCTATTGATTCAGAATGAATTAATAAATAAAGCATGATATCTACCTTGGGTATTATTTTACACATCAATCTCATTCTCTGTTTCCACTATCCTACAATATTTTTTGATAATTAAATCTTCAATTTTTTGTTTCACCTAGTATAAATCAAATCTGCAAGGAATAAACCTAATCGGCTGTCATCTAACATTTGATTTTTAAAATAATTACATTTTGTTACTACTTGAAAAGTAAAATACTCATAAACGTCACTACACTTTAAACATTACAATATAGTACTACTTTGGACACATGTTGATTTTTAATTGGTTTTACACTTTTAATACAAAGTTCACACCACACGCGCTACAAAATATGCTCAATCTTTTCTTCGACTTCCCTGCTCCGTGATCCACGCTAGAAATCTTCATCTTTTTGTTAACCCCTACAAACTTCAAAACACTCTTTTACCCATAACTTTCTCATCCGGACTCCGTTTGACACGAAATCAATTGGGTTGGATTCGTCTCATCGCCGTCTTTCCATAGACACCAAGATTGTAACCCCAGACCCACTGTAGAGAGAGAACAGGGCAGCAACGTCTTCATGTTTTTCGGGGAGATTCTCCGATTCCGGCGACAAATGGGACAAACCACCACCCAAAACTTCATCCTCTCATCATTTTAGACAAAGCCCAACCAACATTGAGCCTTAGTTTGCAGCGAATCATCGCTGGAGAGCCTCACATATTGGTTGAAACTTTCAGGTGAGTTTCCGGCCAAGGTAATCTTTGAAACTAGTCTAGAAAGCTTTGTTGGGTTGTTTAGATGAAGATTGATATAAAAATCATATGAATTGATGGTGAGTCAACACAGCTATTCTTTCTCCTTCATTTTGAAGGACTTCCTTCAAATTGAAAGAACACTTCCTTCAAATTGAAGGAACACTTCCTTCATTTGGACTTCCTTCATTTTGAATGAAGTCCTCCTTCCCCACAAATTTCAAAACACTATTTTACCCATAACTTTCTCATCTGGACTTCGTTTGACACAAAATCAATTGGGTTGGATTCGTCTCGTCGCCCTCTTTCCATAGACACCAAGATTGTAACCCCAGACTCACTGTAGAGAGAGAACATGGCAGTCTTCCTTCCCCACAAACTTCAAAACACTCTTTTACCCATAACTTTCTCATCCGGACTTCGTTTGACACGAAATCAATTGGGTTGAATTCGTCTCATCGCCCTCTTTCCATAGACACTAAGATTGTAACCCCAGACCCACTGTAGAGCTAGAACAGGACAGCAACGTCTTCACGTTTTCCGGCGAGATTCTCCGATTCCAGCGACAAATGGGACAAACCACACCCAAAACTTCATCATCTCATCATTCTAGACAAAGCCCAACCAACATTGAACCTTAATTTGCAGCGGATCATCGCCGGAGAGCTTCACATATTAGTTGAAACACGGAGACGGAGGCGGAGGTGTGGTGATGTGCGTGAGTCTCACGCTCGCGTGAGCTGTAGTGAGCTTTTTAGTGGATTTTTGGGAAAGTAGTAGTATTTGGTAATAATTTTATTGTGGTAGTGTTCTTGGGCATAATAAAAGTGTGGTAGTAGTTTTTGGGCAGAAGCCCTTGATTTTTATTGTCTCACTTCCAACATTAACCTAAACCAATAAACTAATTGTACTTAATTATGAATTCATGGGTTAAAATTCAACCCAACCTATAGGCCCGGCTTGTGGAGGCTCATCCAATCCCGGCCTAGTAGGCCCGGCTAGGCCCAGTCCTCAAGATTGTAAGTCAATTTCATGTTCTTATAACCGTTGACATGATTCACTTTACTTACAACTCTATTCATTTATTATACTTTTTTTATCTTTCGGACATCTCCCATCACGTATATCTTTTTTTTTTAGTTGTATCTTTTGTAGTAGCTTATATTATAGTGGTAGATACTTTAATTTTAATTTTTGTTATTTGTTGATGAAGTTATTTACGTTTGAAACTTTGAGTTGATGAATTATTATTATTTTTTTTTTGTGATAGATCAAGCAAATATTTCTGGAACTTTATCTAAAATAGGCCAACCGACCAAACTTTGTTCTAAAATCTCTGGGCAACCAAATCTGTTCTAAAATTAGGTAAAAGTTTTGCCTAATTGCATAAGAAGCTCCTCCTGCTAATTGCACAAAAAGCTCCTCATCTCTCTGCTTTTCCATCGCCATCTTCCCATTGACTTTCTGCAAACCCAGGTTTGGCACACCAACGACCACCAATCGCCTCACATTCAAGCTCAGATTGTAATCCCCAAGGCATATACAGTACTGGTTGAACCAAGGAGTCGACGTCAACAAGCTCGAGGCTCAGGAGCAGAAGCGCTCGACTTGCTCGTTAGATCCGTCGACAACGACCCCCATCCGTTCTTCGAATGCATGCGTCGCCGATTGGACTCCTAATTTTTTTCAATTTTTTTATTCAAATCTGTAAGGGGTCAAATCATACTCGTCGATGTTCGTCCTCGCCGGCGTCACGAGAATATTGAAGAAGAAATTGCCGTGGCCTCTTTTTCTCGTTTTCTAAAAAAGCTTTCAAGTTTAGATAATTTAATCGAAAAATTGTGAATTTGGGTTTTTTTTTTGCTTGGAATTTGAGTGATTTGTATTCAAAGATTATTGAATTAGATTGAGAATCTGGGTTGATGTTGTGTTGATCAGGTGGGAAGAATGGCGTGAAGTTACGAGTTACAGAGGAGACAATATAAATACTATAAAAGACTCTATACTCACTATAAGAGATTATATGCATACTATAAGAGACTATATGTAAATTATGAATAGTAATTTATTTTTTAAAAATGGACTATGACCACATTATGGTGAACTACGATCACACTATGGTGGACTATGATAACACTACGAGAGACTATGACCAGCTTATGATGGACTACGATTACACTTTGTACCAAGGGATTTAATTGCAAATTATGAATAGTAATTTATTTTTCAGAAATGGACTACGATCACACTATGGTGGACTACGACAATATTACGATAGACTATAACTATACTATGATGGACTACAATCACACTTTGGACCCAGGGATTTAATTGCAATTTCACTATACAAAATTTGCCTACCGAAGAACAGACCGCTGCCCGTTACATATTTTGTAACAAAAGTTTCCCGGTTGGCCTATTGTAGATAAAATCTCAATATTTCTCATACGAGTAAGCCCATCTAATCTTGACCCTTATAGCATATCGTGGGCCAGGCGGGCCCATCCGGTAAAACCCAACTTAATGGCTGGCCTGGATCGTAATTTTGCTAAAAACCTTATCCAACCCAACCCATTAAATAAATTCTTTTAGGGAAATTAGCTAAACTAGGCCCATGGAGAAACTTGTGTGCTAAAATAGGCAAAGGGCAGCGGTCATTTCTTCACTAGGCAAAATGCTACAGTAATTTTGCAATTAAATCCCTGGGGTTATAGTGCCTCATAGTCCCCCATAGTCTTTCGAGTACAGAATCGTTATAATTCATCAACACGTTCATAGTCTCGCATAGTGCGTTCATGGTGCGACTATAGTTCCTCATATTCCCTCATAATCTGTCGAGTACAGATTAGTTGTAATTCATCAACGCGTTCATAGTCCCTTATAGTGTGCCCATGGTGCGGCCATAGTTCTTCATAGTCCCTCATAGTCTTTCGAGTACAGATTAGTTGTAATTCATCAACGTGTTCATAGTCCCTTATAGTGCAGCCATAGTTCTTCATAGTCCCTCATAGTCTTTTGAGTACAGATTAGTTGTAATTCATCAACGCATTCATAGTCCATCATAGTGCGCCCATGGTGCGATCATAGTTCCTTATAGTCTCTTATAGTATGCACATAGTCTCTTCTAGTACTCATATAGTCTCTTATAGTATTCACATTGTTCCCAGTCCCTTATAGTATGACCATAGTCTCATATAGTATAACCATAGTCTTTAATAGTCCACTCTCTGACACTTCACGCTTTTCTTTCCGGCAAATTCAAGCCATTCTTCCCCGACAACTTCATGCCATTTTGCCCATCTCATCAAAACAACACCAACCCAGATTCACAATCAACTTAATTCCCAAACTTCAGCACAAATTACTCAATTTTTAATTTAAAAATACAAATTTATTCTTGCCGAATTCGCGGTGGGCGAACTTGGAGTCGTCGGCGAGGTTGAAGATGGCAAGGGGGTAGCAAGTTCACGGCGAAACAACACAGACTCGATCGGGTTCCCCAACAGCTTTGCCTCGGGGGCGTCGGCGAAACTGGTCGGTGTCGTTGCTGAAGCCCGAGCTGCACTGATCGGAGCTGCAGGTGAACCGGCTTTAGTTGATGAGGATGAATTCTGTTGACCCAGCGAAGCGGCGCCGTAGGAGTCCGGGTCGACCCAATCGAGCTCCAGGGATCTGATGACGGGTCGGTAGGGATGCTGTAGAAGCAGACGTCGGCCTCGGAATCGGAGATGAAGATCGAAGTAGGAGCTGGTGCCGGCGAGGTCCTCCGACCACAGCGACTGCCATTGGAAGATGGGGGTGCCCTCGATGGAGATGTAAAACGATGGCGAGTGGGAGACAGAGTGGATCCAGTTCAAGGCCGAGAAGCAAACGAAGGAAGTGTGAAGGGGCTTGGTATGCAATAGTTTGTGCAGGGGTTTTTGTGCAATTAAGTAATAAATTTGACATTTTGGTAAGGATTTGGCTGCCCCAACATTTTAGCAAAAAATTTGGTCAATGGGCCTATTTTAGCTAATTTCTCATTCATTTATTTACGTTCCGATTGGTCCCCCCCCCCCCTGCCGGCCGGGCGCGCCCCGCCCCCCCCGCCCCTTTTCTTTATTGAGGCCCCGGGGGAGAGGAGGGGTAGAAAAAAATCTGGGGAGGACGCCCCCCCAAAAAAAAAAGGTTGGAGAGGGGGGGGAGAGGACGAAGAGAGAGAACGGGGGCGGCCCCCCCTATGGGGGTAGAAGCGCGAGCCCCGGGCCCCCCCCCCCCCTGTCTCCCCAAAAAAACCCCAAAACCCCGGGGCATCTTTTGATTTTTTTTTCCCCCCCCCCCCTGTCCCCCCTTCCCCCCAACCCCCTCCTTTCTTGGGGTTACGAAATCCAACAGGTACGCTCTCCGAACTCCGAATTAGGGTTTTCTTGTTGTTGCATTACTGTATTTCTCGTAGTAAATTTTGTGCTTGATTCTGCCAATACGATTTTGCAGATTATTGCCGAGGTTTCGCGTGTGAATTTCTTCTCTCTGTAACCATGGTTCGTTCTCCGTGTCTTTCGCTCTGCTTTCCGATTCTTCAGCTTTCACTATTGTTTGGGTTGTTGTTGTGTTTTGTTGTTGTTGTTGATGATGTTATTTTGGTGAAATTGACAGCCTCAGGGAGACTATATAGATCTTCACAGGAAGCGGTATGGGTACCGACCCGACCACTTCGAGCGCAAGCGCAAGAGGGACGCTCGTGCCGTCCACAAGCACTCTCAGATTGCCCAGAAGGTCTAAAATTCCCCCCATTCGTTTTGTGTCCTCGTTTTAATTTGAAATGAAATTGAAAATTTGTTATGCTCATTTTGTTTCGTTATTCGAAATGCTTGTGATGGAGACAGGCTATTGGTATCAAGGGCAAGATGATTGCTAAGAAGAATTACGCCGAAAAGGTTCTCCAGAAGAGAACGTGAGTTCTAGTCCCTCTATTTTGTTCTGATTTTATTTAGTTTTAATTTTGTTTGAACCGTGCTGTTAACTCTTTTAAGTTTCTGGGAAAATGGCTTAATAGTTTCTCTTGAAGCCAATCAACTATGAGATGATATTGGGTTATAAAATCACTATTGGGTTTACGGGAGAAGTGCTCCTATATGTGGAGAAACACTTCCTAAAGGGCATTTCCTGGAAGCAGCAGGGTTTTACTAAGACTTCCAGGAAGCTTAAGTTCTGTAAGCAGTTGTAAACATGCCTTTTAAGCACGTAGGATGCATTTATAACAGTTATGTTCATATCAAATGTAACTTGTATTTTCAAATGGCTTCCAGGTAGTTTGTCTTTATGTTGGTAGTTTTGTGTATTAGCTTTGTGTGGATGGTGTCGGGAGTTACGTTTATATTGAATTAAATGTTTCTTCTGTGAATGTTGGACAGAATTGCTATCCATGAGGAGTCCGAAACTAGGAGCAAGGTGGATGATGTTAATCCAGGAGCTGTTCCAGCATATTTGATCGATCGTGAGGTCACATCACGCGCAAAAGTATGTTTGGCTGCCAATTCATAATTATTTTCTGAATGAGATTTCTATCATGTTTTGCATCTAACTTTATGGTTGAAACAGATTCTTAACAACACCATTAAGCAAAAAAGGAAGGAGAAAGCTGGGAAATGGGAAGTCCCTCTACCTAAGGTGAGAACATATCAAACTTTCTTCCAGGCCAATATGTGCAATGCCAGGCCATTTCTCCATATTTCTCTTCCTTTGTGTTTCCATATGTGCAATTCCAGGCCATTTTTCTTCTTTTAATCATCATATGTTTTTCTGACTGAGTTATCTGTTCTCCAGGTAAGGCCGGTGGCTGAAGATGAGATGTTTAAAATTCTTAGATCTGGAAAACGCAAGAGTAAGTAATCCACAAGTTGTCTACTTTCCATACCATCAGAGTCTGCATGTGGTTGCATGTTTCACTAAAGTTTATTGTTGATTACTTAGGCTTAAGATTTAGATTTCCCTCATGGCAATATTAAAGGTGTTCTTAGTTCTGAAGTTTCGCTACTGAAGTTTGTACGGGATAACATTAAGGCTAAATGAAAAATTGATGGCACATTTTCATGCAACTTTTATTCGGTAGTCCATCGTAGCTTATATATACTTGGTTCTATTTTGTAGCTAAACAATGGAAGAGGATGGTCACAAAAGCCACATTTGTGGGACCTGGTTTTACAAGGAAACCTCCCAAGTATGAGCGATTCATCCGGCCTAGTGGACTGAGGTTCACAAAAGCTCATGTGACACACCCCGAACTTAGAGCCACTTTTAACCTTGAGATCATCAGTGTGAAGAAAAATCCTAATGGTCAAATGTACTCCTCTCTCGGTGTCTTGACTAAGGGAACCATCATTGAGGTACCTCTTTTCTTATGTGATGATCTATTGCATTTATATTGCCAATACTATGGTGTGTTATGCTGTTTACTTAATTCTGTGGATATCAGGTGAATGTCAGTGAACTTGGTCTTGTCACGCCTGGAGGGAAGGTTGTATGGGGTGAGTTAAAGCCTTTTGTTGGTGTTTTTGCGGAATCTATGTTTGTTAGCTCTGTTCTCATATACGGTTGACTTGGGTTGATGAATTTATCTTTTCGTTTGGTCGGTGCAGGGAAGTATGCACAGGTGACAAATAATCCTGAGAATGACGGATGTGTAAATGCAGTTTTGCTCGTGTAAGGGGATTGCTTGGTGAACATCATCGAACTACACACTTTCAACCTGGTATCTGGTATCAACTTCTCATCATGCACCAGCCAACATCCCTTATCCTTCAAACTTTGAGACAAAAACGTATGGTTGTGAACTGAGATAGTAGATGGTTCAGTGGATCACTCAATTTTGGCTTAAGGAACCTGAGTGCGTAGTGCTGATTGTGGCAAATTTAGAATACACTTTTGTCTTTTTGTTCAAACATATTCTCAAACTATTATCAATCAAGAAACTTCTCTACTGGCCTAAACGTAGAATGTGGTTAGGGAATTTTTAATTCTCCACTGCAGCTTATTTTGCTCTCTGTTGGCTGCTTCTGATTTTCTTCTCTTCTACACGGAAAAACAGAAGCACCACTTATTGCTTAGTATGCACTTAACTATACAGTCTCTATTTGCCGAGCAGAAGAAATGTGTTGAAATTGCTGAGGGGACAATATATTTCTTAAGTCTCGTGTGAAATATTGTATCTCTAAAAATCAATCAAATGACGGATCGTACCTACGTGGTACTTATTCAATTTGTAGTCGACTTGCCTTTTCGCTAGCTGGTTTGACAAGGATGGGTGAAGTTGCTCAAAGGCCCGGTGCACTTCCCCAAAGTAGAGTGTGAGAATCTGAATTTGAATTCTGCAATTACTGAACACCAAATCGAACAAAAGAAAACGGCTTCCCTGCCGTAACATGTTCCTCTCCGACGACTGACGAGTAGAGTGGGGGTTCGTCATCTCTCCCCTCGTTGCGTTTTCTGCCCTAATTTTCTGTGTGCTCTGCGTGATCATGATTCACAAATAACATGCGCGGGTTGAAATTTTACCATTGATTAATTTTTGAAACTTTTTTCCCACTTTGACGCAGTTCATAAATTTCTAAGTTGAATTGTGGCGTTCCTCAACTTACTTGTGCATTGATGTTTTTGTTTCTGAATTCTGCAATTTCTATCTTCTGGAGTCAGTTTCTGTAATTTGTTCATTTCATCTAGCTAAGGCTGATTATCTCATCCGGTCCGTTTTGGCTCAATCTTCTCTTTGATGTCCTTAGATGTGAATTTATTGACGACTTAAGAAGCTGTCATTTTTTTTGAAAATGGCAAAAAGAAGCTCAAATTTGAGAACATTGCTATCGTCGATCCTGTAGATTTCGTTGAGTGGGGAGGGCAGAAATTAAGGCATTTTTTCTTTCAAAGGAAAAAAGAGCGTAAGTCATGTTACGTGGAATGACTGCACTTTGTGATTTGACTCGAACGTTTTAGGACTGTCATTCCCTTGAGATGTTGATAAAATCTGAAAATTTCAGAGGTTCTAATATTTACTCAAGAGTTTTGTGAAATTGCTGAAACATGTTTAATCTACGACTCCCTGAAGAGTTATACATTCTACGAACATAAATGGATGTTGGGAATGGCTAAACGCCGAGTAACAAGCTACAAAAACACTAAGTGCCCTCGGTATAACGAAAAATTAATTGATGAGATCCAAAATTTCTGCTGTTTAAACAGATTAATGCCAAAAAAATGTCCACTTGGCCAAAAAAAATTGATGTCCACATCCCCAAGACTGAACCAAGCAATCGCATATACTAGTATTGTCAAATCTGCCGCAAAAAAGTTTTATAATGGATCCAAACTTTCTCTGGAAATGGCTCGATAGCTACTTGAACTTCGACTTAAAAATCAGATAGCCAATTGAGCTTTAAAACATCACCTAGTCTTTACAATATTCTGACTGTGTCTTCGACCTCAGCGTCTCCACAGTCGACCCTGCTGCTTCTGTTCTTGCATTTTCCTGCAACATCGTTGGGATTGTGTTACTAAGAATTTATTGGAACTGGTAGCACTACAAAGAGAGTAATGGATTCTAACATCAGACTATTCAAATTAGCATAAGATTCATACAGTACATCTGAAACATTTCATTGCAAAATTTAGAAGATTAGAAGAGGGGTTCTGGTTTTGGGATTTGTAAGCACTAATATGAGAGCATTTGCTTTCAACTAAAGTAAAACAGCTTCTTCAGTCATGAACTATATAAATATAGAGTTAATTGTAAATAAACCCTCTGCCCTTGGGGAAAAAAAAAAGAATTGAATAACTTGAAAATGATAGTGTTTAATTAAGCACACACTTTAGAATACTTTACCTCTGATGCTCCTTAGAACGCCTAATGAACTCTGCAGGAATATCCCGCCCTTCATACGATGCTAATACTTGCCTAATATCAGCTGGGGGATTACGAGCGACAACTACACATAAACCAAGAATAATCAGGTGGCAATGCATTTCTCAAGAGCTTCAAGTGTTTATTTAACACATGCATAATGGACAAAAATGATAAATGAGCTGTTCGAGTTTGATAACATATGAAAATCACAGAAGACTTACACTCAAGGAATGGTATGAAATCCACAAGAGCTGTGTCATCCATCTCATACTTATAAGGCTTTATTACAGCACCATTTTCAGGCTGAAGGCTATTTTCTCGTGCATGGGCACTTAGGTAGATGATCTTTTTTGGATCTCTGTTAAGTTTCGAAAGGTCCTGCCAAGAGAAACTACATTACATACGCTTTACTAAAAACACATGTCAAAACCAGATAAAGATTTACAGCGGATGTGTTAAAGCAGAAAAAGCAGAAAAAAGTCATGCAAATTGTATTTTAATGATTATGTCATGGTTTGACATGGCATTCAGGTACGCTTTGTAGTTGCACCAGACTGTTCACCAACTTGTAATAATATGGCAAAATGCAGACAGAATTATATTGGCAAAAGCTAGGGCCACCAATAGAACACAAGTAAATTTCATGCTAAATCAAGAAGGTATAGGAAAGAAAATGAAACAAGAACTACCCAACCAACTTACCCTATAGTGTTTTCCATCCGTATACTTAGTTGCAGCCTTTCCTAGCCTGTATCTTACACAATGCTTGGTGTCCAGTCTCTCCATTACAGGATCTACATACTACAGTTATCAGGAAACATTAAGAATCTATTAGTAATTATCAATTTTCCAAGATAATAGCAAAGGTAGTAACCAAGTATAAGCCAAATATTGAAATACCATGTTTGAATAGTCTGAATACACAATAATTTCAAAAAACTGAGCAAGATGTTCCAAGAAAGCATCAACTCCGGGTCTTTTGATAGTCTGCCAGCCCTTTTCTCGCTGCACGTGGTAAAACAAAGTATTATCATAACTACTTACCAAAATGAAAAAAGAAGCTTCCAAGGCTTGAAGACTGTAATTGACAAGACTTTTAGATGACATGATAGAGGCTCAAGTTTATGCTAACTATGATCAGAAAGCATTTTCAAATACATAAGACTACCAAATAAATCTTCTAAGACCATGCTAAAACTTGCCAACCTGAAGAGCACAATACAAGTTGGAGATACAAAAATGTTGCAACCATATTCCAGTCCTAGCCTTACCGTCCAATAAGAGTAAAGTAATGTCTCCTGGAGATCCAGAACAAGTGTAAAAACATGTTTCTCCGAAGGATGCAAATCTGGAAGAAGCTTTTCTGCGTATGGTTCAGTATAACCCTATATGAGAGAAGAATTTGTGTTAAACAACAAAAACTCCTTTTAATAACAGTTAGATAAACCAAAATCATAACACTATACTAGGTTGAAGGAAAGAACCAAAATTGAAAACAATCAAAAGATAATAAAATACATACTCGAACTTGTTCTTCGATCGTTCGCCGTGCATCAATGTAAGCTTCAGCTGCTTTGGCAGGCACTGAAATGTAAGACAAAATCAATCAGGATAGTGTTGGTTACAATATGACATAAAATAACTGTACTACAAACATACAGTCCCTTATCGTGGCAAGTGCCAACTAAATGAGCTATCTCAAATTCAATAGCCAAGGAGTGGGCAGTAAAGAATGTGTTTCTCCAAAGAACTTATTAACCTTCACTACATGTTTTTGAAAATAAACCACTTAACATGTTCCACCAAACATGCCTCTCTATTACTCATATGTGGTAAAAATTCATAAAGAAGCTTAAATGACTAGTTCGATTATTTTCTGGTGTTGGTTTTCATGATATGTTTGCTTTATGCTGAGTAATTAAAACACTATACTACTGAACAAAATCACAAGTAAAGGATGACTGAGGTTGATCCGTACAGCCTCAGCGTAACAGACTACAAACTGAAGTTAATTAACAGCAGTCAACATAATAGAATGCGGAAAACCCAATACGTAAAGCATGACTACAGACAGAAATGGGGTTCAGGACCACACCTTTAACTGCAGAAGTGTATACCCGACTTTTAAATTTCTGCAAAAGAAATTGATAACAAAATGTTAGTATATCGAAATCGCATCCAATTATTCAGGTAATAGTGATAATATAATGTGTCGTTATATCAAGGCCCCACAACATCATCGAATCATCAAGCGCAACTACACGCAACCACCAAAGACAGAATAGAACACAGTTTCAGTGACACACAATTGTTGAAGGATTTAGTAATAAGCTACCCAGTTCATGCGCCTAGCAGGACTTGATTATTGTTTTGAACAACAGAGGACACAAACCACACCTAATTTATGTAGTTTTCCTCAATGAGTTTTTGGATATATTGAAAACCAGCACTGTACCTGAAAATAATAAAGTCAGTTTGGCAATGTCAAAATGAGCTTATATCCATCTTTTCACTTTTATACCCTCCCAGTTTGCCCACATCTCCTCCATCTCAGCATATCTCTCATCTATCTCTTTCTTTGACTAAAGATCTTTCCTTGTAGTAAATCCAAAGCTCCCCTATCTGCCTACAGGTGAAGGAAGGGCTACCAGAGATTGTCGACCAGTATTGATTTCGGATTGCAAAGACAATAGAAGCTTTACATTTTGTTCTCTCCCTTCCTCTACTATCCCAGTTAAGTAACTCGAATCCAATTGCTAAGGATATTTTGCACTTTAAAGTCAAAGATGGCATATTAATATATCGAGTCATGGGTACACATAGCATCTCTAAACAAGTCAAACTTACATCCAAGGCAGAGGCATCATCTGGCACCTTGAAACTTGAAGGCGCTGCTCGAAGAGCCTTTGTCTTTTCGTCGATTTCATCCACCGAGTAAGCTGCAAAACCAAATTAGCCACATCAGAAAATCATAACAATCAAGCCAATATTACCCACATCAGATATCGCTTCTACACGCCAAAAAAAAAAAGGAAAACTTAACAATCAAAATCAGAATCCAGAATTTACAATCATGCAATGCTCACGAAATTCACCAATAATTGAAAACTACTCATCATGAACTAATCTAAAACACCCAACACCAAGATTTTCATTTTCCTTTCATCCAAAACCCAGATCACTTTTCACTTCCGAATCCGGATAAAAGGAAATCACCCAGCAGAAACAAAACAAAATGAACCAACATTTCTCAAGAAGCACAGCTCGTACCGTAAGAGAAATAACCGAGAGAGGCGGTGGCTGCAGTGATCGCGCCAACGATCGAGTACTTGAGAAAGTTAAAGGCTTTGCTACTGGAAGCGTCGGACGCCGGAGTGGCCGGCGGTGGCGGCGGTGGCGGAGGCGGAGGCGGAGGTAGATCGGAGAGTAGGGATTGAGCCCCGATTAGTGGCTCTTTGGGAGGGGTTGAAGCCACATCGGAGCTGAATAGGCGTCGATTACGCTTTAGTACGCGGGCGACAATACGGGACCGGAGTAGTATCGCGGACATTGCTAGGGTTTTAGAGAAATTTTTGTTCGGATGGCTTGTATTGGGGTTTAGGGGTTGAGGTAGGGTTTTTGCGTAGGAGGAGAAAGAGGAGGATGTGTTTGGGCTATTGGGATTGTTTGTTTTCAACTGTTTTGACTGTTGTGGCTTAACTGGGAAGCCTCTTTTGGTGGGTATTGGGTTCCAACTTCCAAGTACAAGAGAGTTCTAGCTTAGTCTAAAACCTTTCAATTTTGCTTTTTTAAAATTTCCTTTTGTTCGCCTTTCTCTTAAGGACAATTCTTGGCTGCACCCTTCCTTGGCTACTGAAATGGGCAAGTTCTGCCTTCCTCGTTGATGCGTTTTATAATTCGAATCGTTCATTTGATTCATTATCTAGTAAAGATCATCCCTGCAAAAATTCAATTAAATAGGAGGTTGTTTGGTTATTTAACTTGGTGAAACATGTGAACGGTGTAATTAATGTCAAAACGAGCCGTCTATATATTTGGTGCAGTTCAATAAACCAAACGACTTCCGATTTGATTGATTTTATTAGACTCTATATAATTTGTAGAGTTGTTTGCAGAATCCCTTGGAGGACTGTTTTGTTGATATGGCCCTGCAAATTGACTTTATAGAGTCATTTGAAGATGTTCTTACAAACAACCCTTTGTGTCGTTGAGTATAATAATCGCATGATGGGAGCCGTCCAATAATTTATAAATTATTTAGGAAAAATGTTTGATTAATGATGTGGAGGATTGTTTTGTTTTACTGCTTATATATATCGATTGTATGTTTTATACCATATTGCACGTGATGGATACATGATAATCTATGCAATCAACTATTGCCAATATGAAACTAAACTATGGGTTTGTTAAACAGAATGGTCTTGAATCTTGATCAATATGTGATCCTTCTTTCTTGTGTCCCAAACCCCAAGCAATTGCCACCTCCCAATCAATGTTCATAAAATGTCAAACCTCAACATGAAGATTACTCTTACCTAATATGCCTAAATGGGGTGAGAGCTAGAAAGTTCTGAATAGTGATCAAGTAAATTAAAACACCCTATTCAGCCTCCAAATGGCAATTTATTCAGCCTCCAAATGGCAATTTATAAGGTTTGACTGATCACACAGATTCTAAAGGGGCCACCAGCACATCTGTAGATTGCATTGTGATCAAGTGTATTTTTGGAAAGTCACTATATATTTTTGCACCCGAGTTACTAAATTTAACTATCTCATATTTCGGTATTACTTGTATAAAAGAAAGTTACTTTAAACCAAGACTACTCTATATATAACCCTCCAATCCATAGACTTTCACATAGCATGCTTCTTGCCAAGATTCCTGTTAACAGACTTGAAAGTTCAACCCCCTCTCCACACCTTCTTGAATTTCTCCAAAGATCTTCCCCTTTAGCAATTACAAGTAAGAATTAGGTAGAGAGACATGGATCAAACTGAGTACCAAAACCCACGAACCGTGACTCATTCCTACAACAGCTCCATAGAAAAGCAGCTTGTGAAGAAAGCTACCAAATTTTTTGTCTCAGTTTCTCTGTTTTCTCTCTGCTTTGGCCACTCATCTTTTCTTTCCATCCTCCACTCCTTCAATTTCTACTTGTCCACATTCCCATACCAGTTTTTCACCCACAGAATTGACAAGAACTGCATATTCCTCATTTGCAATTTGCTCTTGGTTGTCCTTGCAAAATGCTCTGGCTTAATCAGACCTTTGTCCCGGTCTTATCGTACTAATGATGAAACCACCTCCAAGAATACAGAAAGAGGTCTCGAGTATGAAGCTCCAATATTCGAGACAGACGAGCCAGTTTTGGAGAACGCGGGTATTGGTGCGGCAAGTTTGGGATCAGCAAAAAATGTTGATACAGAAGAAGAAAAAGAAAACGAGCTTTCGATCAACCTGTTAGAAGAAGGTGCAGATAAGGCAGTTGAAGAATGCAGAGAACAAGACCAAGAGCCAGAAATTGAGCCTATAGTTTCAGAAGAAGCAGAAGAAGAAAATGGACAAGTTTGTGAAGAAGATGGAAATGGAAGGTTCAGTAGTAGTACTGAAGATTTAAACAAGAAATTTGAAGATTTTATTAGAAGAATGAAGGAAGAATTAAGGATTGAAGCACAAAGACAACTGATTGTGGTTTAATTAGTATTGTATAATCTGAATGTTATATTATGTTAGTCTATGGAGCGTTTTCTTTTGTATCTTCTACTTGTTGTTAATGGATCTTAAAGTCGCATGTGTTGCAAGTACAAATCATGAACTTATTACAATTAGCAAGTGAATTTCTTGCGTCTGCCTAAGTCATCAACAACAAAGTTTACTTCTCTAAAAATATGCAGGATAATGCAGAACATCAACGCTATAACCAATGAGCAGCGCAGGTAGATGATTTGAACTTGGATCTGATCTTACAACATTAGCAAGAGATATAGATACCACCAAAGTAAGAGCTAATTGATCCATGAATAATAATATTTCGAATGAACATCCTCACCCGATGAGGAACGAAGCATGGTTCGAATAAGCAACCAATCGGGAGTTTCAAATCCCCTTGCATTCGAGAGCTTTCGAGTACATTTATTAGTAGCATTAGTCAGAAATTAGTTAGGGCCACTAGACTTGCCCCTATGATATTTCTTATGAATAGAGGAGTGGGGTTAGGGTGCAATGCTTGAACCTCCCAATGGTTTGAGAACCGTACATTATTTTCATGGAAACCCATACAATGAAAACGATGCCTAGGTTTCTATCTCAGACTGTTCATTTAATCTTGGTCCCATTGGACTTCTTCCTGTGTTGTTTGGTGTGGAAATTGACAAGTTTAATTAAGCTGAAGATAGAATTGACAGATATGAAACGTTAACTATAATACTATTCATCTTAGCCAGTACGATCCTATAGATGATAACGTCAGCATAAACAAACTCCAGTTCCAAGAATGTTTGGCTCGGGTGGTATAAGAAAAAAAAATGAAATTTTGAAAGGTGTTGTATAGAGATAAGGGTGCTAGGTGCTTATGTGGGGTTGTTGGATTTGTTCTTATTGAGAGTAGGAGATAGGAGGAGGCTCCCCCGCGGAGAGAAAAATTTGTGATAATGATGTTATGAGCTTCTTATGTATCTCTTTTTTATAATAGAGAGATCTTCTTTTTTCTAAAAAAAAAAAAAAAAAAGAATGTTTGGCTCTATCATTCATCCTTACATATAAAACATAATTTGGTACATGTATAGAACTTTTTGCTTTTGTATTTTGAATTTGTCAGAAGGATGACTATGTATCAAACTATGATTTATACCGAAAATGATTGTGTTTGGTACGTGAGTCAATTTTTCTCATATTCGAAATCGTAGATTCCCTCCATGTTATCAAAGTAAGGAAGGAATAGCATAAAAAGATTGAAGGAATCTATGTAGCCTATATAGGTAACCCATCCCGTTAAGAAACTAGGTTGCAAGTATGTATCTCACCCTCTTTATCAATGATGCCCAGCGACATGGAAGAGGTATCAAGAATCAGAACATTGTACTTTACACGTGCTCTCTGTTCATGTAGCCAAACAAAATAAATCCTAGAAGAATACAAGATTCACTTCCTCAAAATATAGTAACTCAATTCAGCTAAGGCACCCCACTATATCTGAACCAGTGGAAAGCAAAAGCTCTTTCGTGAGTGGTTTTGGGTGGGTTGAAATCATTTCTGTGAAGACTGCAGTGATTAAGCTTCTTCCGAGAAATGGTACTTACTCTAAGCCAAAAACATGTCATGGTCATGGAATCTGCCACTCCACAGTTCCTAATTCCATTAGTTTTTCCAGAGTAGCCAACTACTTGTTTAGACAACCCGGAAAATAACAGATAGTTGGAAGTACAACTACACAACAAAAAAAAGACCCAATTTTTGTTTTCATTTCTGAAAGGGACTGATCATCTACTGCTAGAACTGATGAGGGATGAATTCCACGAGTCTTTATACTTGTGGCTGGAAGCTCAAGACCACACAACACAGTTTCTTCATAAATGAGAGATGCGCCCTTCTTCCTTCCTTCCTTCTATGTGAAATTCAATTCGACCATAGTACTCTTACCTTTGTGTATCTAATTTAATCATTTAGTATAAGGTTATAAACTCCTCGTCACTCGCCTGAATTGATGAAATCACATGGTGACATTCTAGTGTCACATAAGCAGTTCTCAATCACTAAAAGTGGGAGATATGTTTTAGCACTTAGCACCTTCTAGGCATGATGGGATTTATGGTTAGAAGCATTGAGTTACTTCTAGATGTCATATTTCACCCCAATGCTTCAGCTAATATAAGGTTTTAACATGTAAGTAGAAAGGCTGGAAAATCTAACATGTAATACATTTGGAAATTGTTAGACTACATTAATAGATTTGGAGTAGAACAATTTAACCTACCTCACAAATGAAAAATTCGCCTATATATGCATGAACGACTGACCGTAACATTCTTATAAAAATAATATAACTTTAACGAATCTAGAATATTCAAATACCGGAGTTGTTTCAAATTCGGTTGTGTTTGCACAACTTGCTGCTAGATCCATTAAGTTTGATTTGCCTTCTTAACAACTGAACCATTGAAATAGGGCCATGTTTAAGTTATTAAATGCAGTGACCTGTGTGCTTCTTTCACACAAGTTTCCTTCCCAATCTTCGCAACTTACACCAACCTAAGTTTGATTTGCCTTCTTAACAACTGACCCATTGAAATAGGGCCATGTTTAAGTTATTAAATGCAGTAATCTGTGTGCTTCTTTCACACAAGTTTCCTTCACAATCTTCTCAACTTATACCCACATTTTCTTGAATGATGTTAGTCATCGAAATTGCTCACCAAATAGTATCACAGTGGAATGTCAATATCTTTTTCTTCATATCATTAAGTGAACAAATTTGGGTTTCTTTCTGCCACTACAATATACACGTGCAGTTTTCTTTCACATCTTTACACAATAACATGAAACATCAAAGAATGAAATAAACACTATCTTCAAATTGACAGAATATACATGATCATAATCAGAAGAAAAAAAGAAGAAGAATACTTCGCTAACTAATAAACAATGAACCCTCTACCAACCTATAATCATCCCAACACTACATGATACAGCATTTAGATTTTTTACCGGAGCCGGCCCCCGGTTTCACTGCCCCATTTGCAACATTACCTTCGGGCGGTGGTGCTGGAAGTGCCGGCGTTTGTGAAGGCAATGCTTGTGACTGTTGTTGCGGTGCTGGTAATTGAGACTGCGGCGCTGTCGATGATGGTAACGCTAATGGTGGCGGTGGGGGCGGGGGTGCCACCAACGGCATCATTATAAGACGACTTGGATCATCCCAATATTGGTAGCCAAACCCTCCATATGGTGGATATCCATACGGGTTGTATCCATATCCATATCCATGTGGGTCGTAACCATATCCAGCTTGTCCAAAATAATTATCATAGCCATAATAATCCTTGACCTCA
Organism: Spiraea crenata; assembly: GCA_033992175.1. Lineage (NCBI taxonomy): Eukaryota > Viridiplantae > Streptophyta > Magnoliopsida > Rosales > Rosaceae > Spiraea > Spiraea crenata. The sequence continues at coordinate 462,356 of JAVBHV010000010.1, read as the reverse complement.
CCATCAAATGTGACACTCTTTATTTCAGCATGCTTCCCTGACCCTTCAAGCACCATTAGAAGTGTGCTTGGGTTTACTTTCCCTGAAACTTTCACTGTTCCTTGCTCTGCATCTAGATTAATTTTGTACACACCTATATTTGAAAATATAAAGAGAAATAAGTCCACCCTTCATATACGTAGTAGCAAAACTATTTATTCTCTCGGACAAAAAGAACAAAAAGGAAGCGAAAAAATACCATAGATATTCTGCAAGACCTTATAGATCTTAGTCCTGCATGCTTCACATTTGAGCTTCACTTTCAGAACACAAGTCTGCAAAAGAATGATATAATCTCGATTAGCACCAAGAGATATGCCAAGCATAAAATTGAAACAATAAAGGAGAATCCACGGATGATGACAAGGGAAACAGTGTAGAAGGACACATTGAGAGTATGAAAGCACTAATAAACACTATGATTAAACATAAGCCCAGTGGTAAAGTCTAACCATTTCAGCAATGGAAGAATCCATTAGAGCTTCTGACAGTTTCTTAGTAGGTTATGTGTTCTTCTGCAATGCGTTAATTTCTTCACAGCTTCAGATATATATGCTTGACTCACTTGTATTTTGTAAATCCGATAGTTGTATTTTGGCTGTCAGGTTTTGAATCAAATCCTAAAATCTCTCTTCTGATACTCTTCGTAATTTTGATTTAAAACAGAATGGTATGTCCAGTTGTGACATTTTTTGTTTCTATAATTTCACCTCTGTAAAACCTTGCAGAAGAGGGTAAATCACGTGATATTTGGTCTGCTTTAGGCAAAGAGTGAATCAGGACACCCAATTTGTCTCTGTACATTTGTCACATTTGACAAACCAGCCAAAAGTCAAATTAATCAAGACGATACCGAAAGGTAAATTGTATTAATCGTCTGAAGAAAACGTAATTCCCTTATGGTAATTTCTTAATACATATTCTGAAGAAATTACTATATGCAGATCTCGTTTAAGTAAATATTTAGTGCACCATCAGATGACCTGGATATTCATCAGACTTGGTCCAATGCATAAATACAAAATCTTTCTAAAAAAACCCAAACAAGCAAGAATTTTAAGACGGGATACAGAGATGAGGGTGACTTAAATATTAGGACCTGGGGATAACTCGCCTGCCTCCAAAATTTTAGTAAGTAGTACTATCGTATAGGTTAATCCAGGTCATCATGTACTTCATGTAGAGCTATGGCTGCACTTGAGAATTATTCACTATTAGTCATTGAACAATGACGCAGTAGATTTCATCACAGTAAAGACAAGGCTGCTGAATTCGTGTAACATAGTGAATCTTCAGGAATCCCAATCATCATAACAATTAGTCTTGGGATATCTCCCTTTTTGCGCCCCAAGCCGAGTAGGGGAAAAATCTAAAGAGAAAGTGAAAAATAAAAACAGAAACTTTGGATACTAGAGCAGAAGAACTAATTTAAGGGTGGGTTTCAAGCGGTTTAGAACAATCCTTCTATTATCCAATTATAACATGCTCCTATTTCATTTCATGTAAAGAAGTAAAAGTCATAATGCTGATTATTCTTGGAAGAAATACTACGATTTGTTTTCTCCTACAAGCTAACAGATGTACAGCTGATTTGCTAGAAGGTGTTAGATGTAGAATCCACCTTCAATTTTAGATGGTATGTACTTCGCCGACAGAAAGTTCAGTTCGTGCACCGACAATGCTTCTAACTCAAATTTCACTCCTGTTTCCAGCATCATCTGTAGCTCCAATCTATCATGGCAAAAAATGAAACTACTATGTAGCTTTAATCTAGTCAAATGACAGATGAAATAAGAAAGCTTATAGTGTCTTTACCTCCACTGTGGCACCTCACTTTGTAAGTAGCATCTAAGTAACATAGCCTCTGTTTTTTTCTTGTCTGACATGATTATAAGGAACCTCAGCATGATTACTAAGAAAAAGATGTGAATGTAAAACACCATATCGCTCACCTTCAGCTGTCAAAGGAAGCAGACACTGTTGTGGAAGATGGTACTTCTCCGAGTCCAATGGGAAAGCTCCAAGCCAGAGTATCTGAGGGACCCGTAGAAATTTCGCATCGTAGGCCATTTGCTGGCATAACAGCGGGTGAGTTGAAATTGGATTATAAGGTTATTTTCATTACAATACAATGTACGAGCATTCCACAGCCTTATTCAGCACATATCAATCCCTACATTTTCAGTCTGCCTACGTAGGTCACAAAGTAGAGAACAATTTCAGAGATTGATCAGGAAGCCTAACCATAGAACCAAATCGGTAGGTGCACAGGATGTCAAAACCATAGGGATCACAATCTACCAAGCCATAGATAGGGAGATGCAAAGTATCAACAAGAAGCCCCAAAAACCTGAATGACATAAATGAATAGTATATAAAACAAGACAAAAGAGAAAATAACATCAAACACAGTCTATAAGAACAGACACACCCTACTCCTGTTTGACAATTGTAAGGAACTCTGTACCTTCTTGTTGGAATATCTGGATATCCACGTCCCTGTGAAGAAAAGAAAAATACCATAACAACAAAAAAGAACATTAACAGAAGCTGTTTCATGGAGAAAAAAAACCAGTTATATGGCCAAGAAAGGGGTGTATGCTTACTGTGATGACAATGCAATGGTTTGCTTTACAGAACCCATCATTTGCCAATCGTTGGAAAACTATACATAAGACATAAGCAAATGATGGCTTTCTAAAGATGCAAACGCATATCAAAATCAAGCAGTATTGAGCTAAGCATCAGGGTTCCTTAGAAAAGAGTAATTACCTGATTCTTTCTCCACAACCAGTATGTACTGCGCAACACTTACAATATCTGCAGGTTAGAATTCAAGGTTAGAGCAATGTTTTGCCATCTTCCAGTGATGGTTATTATTGACTTTATATTTAGCAATGCATTTTTGAAGTTCACAGTAATCATTCTTTTTTAATCATCTGGATACCTTTGACCTCTTCAACATGAACAGGAATTGGGAAGGCCTGTATGTGAACCAAAGGCAAAAATTTTATTTCAGACGAGAGAAAAAGATGATGATTAAGAAGATGTTATCAAATCATTCAAAGAAAGAAAAAACCTCTTCCATTCTTACAGTGTTTGGTCTATTTATGCAATCAAATGTGATTCCGGATTCTGAGAACCTTAGCCGGCCCATTACCAACCTGTAATGAGATAAACACTTCATGTGACCTGATGAATTGACAATACTTAAATCATGGTCATAGTGATACCAACTCACCAAAAGTGTACCATGCACCTTTTAAAAAATTTACCTAGATTCTGAGCAAAGTTGATTCATGCTGACCAATAATGCACATATTTAAATGTGAATGATGATTCGTGTTAGTTGTTTTTATGCAAACTTAAGCAGAAATGCACAAAATTATCTGTATGTCTTCAAAACCCAAGGGAGATTTTCCATACGTACCCTTTCCCTACAGACACCTGCCAAAACGAGGTAACCAGAAGTAAATATAGAACAAAAATGGTCTTCGCCTCATAAACTATTAGAATCTCATGACTGTAAATTTAAAAGCTTCGATAAAACTACTAATCATATGTAACACCATACATAACACATTGGAGCACATTAATAAACACACAAATAGCTATCAAACTGGTTAATGCAAATGCACGAGTACTCACCACATTCAAATTGTGACGACTACACTGCATAACGACGCATATGTCATTGATTGCATGGTCTACAACTGACTGATCTACATTGTGAATCAAACCAAAAATATTGGTAAGTTCTTGGAGAGACTGGACACAATGTATCAACAATTTCCACTCGTACAAGATCACACCATAACAGAAATACAGTTTTTCCCATACAATCTTAGCATGAAGCAGTAGGCCTCAGTTTTTTGGCAAATATACAATATAATAGTGAGGATTATTCTTTGAGACTGGACGTGAGAAACAACATGGGTTCACCTGAAAATACAGAAGGGTGCATGTAATAGATATCTCTCTTAGATACATGCATGTTCTCTTGTAGAAGTTGCTGAACAATCACTAGAACCCTGAGAAAAACATCTGAAACAGTTTTTATGGTAATGAGTACGCCATACTTTGATTAAATCGCTTGTGCATTTCATATGATAGCAGTTGTATATGGCTCGCTATGTCTTCGACTATCAATCAAAAAAGGGAAGATGAGCACTTAACTGAGTTCGTCAGCTAGAATTTGTTTGTTCATTATCCGAAACGGAACGCAAAATGCAAGAAGCAGCACACGAATAGTTATATACGATACCAAAACGCAACATAACCTACCTAATCTACGCACATGGCTTTCCCTTCTAAGTGTGAGAGTCTCCGTCCACTTTGGTGAATCAAAGCTGCAGTAGCTGCGCCGAATAATGTGCTATTTCAGATGACTAATTAAATTAATGCGTGCTCTTTAAACCAAGAAGAAACCTTACAAAAAATAAATACAGAAACCTATTGTTAAGAACTTTCTAGAGGCTGTTTGGTTGAAATTGAGACTCTGAAGCTCAGTAACTAACCAATTTGAATCGGGCTTCGTGCAGTAATTTCTGAAGCGGTCGATGACAATCTCCGGAGACCGTCCATTGCTGAGATCGTCAACTATAGCTCCAGTAAATTCTGGCGCGCCAAAAAGGATTAAACAAAAATGAAATAAAATGGCAATTCTAAATTAGTTTATGCTTGAGAGGAAATTGATCTGAAATTGGAGATTTAATTTTGAATTTGATGGAGCTTGGGCGTCTAACCTCTGATTTTTCGTAGCAAATCGCACGGGCGTGGCTGTGAGCTCCATCTTGAGAGCTTTCCCTCCATTATTCTTCTGTTGATGGAGATTATTTTTGAAAATCAAGGTTTTTGAGATATTTATAGAATTGGTAGTGGGCCTGGGTCGGGTTGGTTTAGATTGCCTACGAGGAAATACTATTGACGTGTTTAATGAACTTCGGCCCTTCTTGGTGTAGTGAGTGGGCTTATAAATGGAATTTTGGGTTTATAAATTCAATCATTTACTTGCACTTACTCTAAAATCCCTTTTTGTTCATTTTCAACCTTCAATCCAATCCCACTTTATCAATTGGTTGTTCATTCAAGGCTTTGACCCCGAGACGGTGAAAGAACATAGGCCAAGAGAAAGTTCCTTGCTTTGGCCACACAATCACTTGGTCAGAAGTCAAACTTAAGCGCATCATCATCAATCTAATACATATCCATTTCCATTCAAGCCAAACTCATGGCTTGATGGTGGTGGCACGTTGCGCATCCAACCTGAAGAATGATCAAATAGACATAAGTTTTAAACATAGGTTTAACTCTGCGAAATAAAGCATAAGTTATCTTCTCCATTCTATTGGGCATAGTTACAATTCCAATTTTAGTTATTTGTTTACGAAAAGTCTTTACTCCTCAAATGGTTGACTAGTGAAAACGATTCAACCACATCAAAACCATTACTTTAACGCTTCTTGACCAACGTGTTATCAAACCACAAAGATAATTCTCATCTTATAAAACAGGATTTTCCTGTGAGAACGTGTCAAAGTCTTTTACAGCATTGTCATTTGCCAAATCTTTTGTTAATTGAAGTCGGCAACTTTGTGACCACAAGAACTGTAGAGTGTAAGTAGTGACCAGTGAGTGCCGCATGCTCTGGCGCATCACTATACACGTGGCACACGGATCAAACACTGTCAAGGAAGTTTAGATCCAATGACCCAATCCTAATTATGGACAAGAGTCACCAGCCCAACTGCAAATGGCTGCACAGCACGTCCTCTTTAGAGAACAAAAAAATAAAAATAGAAAGGGCATACTCTATATAAAGCATACAAATTCCTTGATCAAATCTTTTCTCTCGAAGAAAAGGAAAAGTTTAAAGAAAATTACGAATGGGCAATTGGAGTCCAACGATTGAGATCTTCCAGAATTCTCAATAATTGAGAACACAAAAATTCCGACATGCTTATTCTGGTGAATGGTGAGTTTTGTTCTCATGTTTGATACTTGACAAAGAATAGGGGTGTTTCACTTATTACTGCTGCTGGAGCGTTGTACTTTTGTAGTTAGTTATTTCGGTTGATCTGAAAACAGACCCTCAGCTTATGGTTCGCATTTCTCTGCTCCAAAAATTACTGACTCAACTTTCTATCAGTAGAGTTATTTATGAGCTTCATCATCCACTGTGGATTCATTTCATGTCAATTATAGTGGTAGGATCAATGGATTTTAGTTTCTGGGAAACATTTTTTCTTTGTTTGTTTGTAGTTGATTAGAAGTTTAGCCTATTGTAAGTATGATTGTACCACGAAATATGGGAAGAAAAGTCGCTGTTTTGTTGATTACGCATCGAAGTTTTATGAACATTGGTGAAGAGGAAAAATGGGGTTTACTAGCAACTGATGATGGCAACTAAGTTTGGTATAGGAATTGGCTAACATGTTTGCTGATAAATAATCCATAAAAGATTGGAACTTGAGAGCTGAATCAATGGTGTTAAATTGAGGTGCATCTTTCAGAACATGCCTAAAGTGTCTAGCTATGCAGGTCTTCTCATTTGCTGATGTCCGAATCATCCCGATGGATTCAAATGGTGTGAGAGAACCCTTGATTTCAGCAATGCCAGATCCTACACCGAAGAGTAGAAAATATCGACGTTCTAAAAGTGCTCCTCTTGCAGAATATGCACCCTTAGAGACAACCGACAAGGGCTCAGTTCCAACTTCTGGATCCATTTTGGGAAATATAAATCCGAAGTTTAGTAAAGTAGCTGGATTTCTGACTATCTACTTAGGCATAGGAGCTATATGCTTCTACCTTGTCAGGCACCAGATCAAGGGAGTAAAGACCAATGCAGTTCTTGATGCTGTTTATTTTTGTATTGTGACTATGACCACTGTTGGATATGGAGATCTAGTCCCCAACAGCAATCTTTCGAAGCTTCTAGCTTGTGCTTTTGTCTTCACAGGAATGGCTCTCGTTGGGTTTATCTTGAGTAAAGCTGCTGACTATTTGGTAGAGAAGCAGGAAATGTTGCTTGTTAAAGCCTTACATATGAATCAAAAAGTTGGTCGCACGGAAGTTCTTAAAGATGCTGAGACTAACAATATGAGGTACAAGTGTATTGTGGCCTTTATCCTTCTTTTGGTACTCATGGTTGCTGGCACAGCATTCTTAGTTACTGTTGAGAAATTGGAAATTGTGGATGCGTTTTACTGCGTATGTTCTTCCATCACAACCCTGGGGTATGGTGATGAGAGCTTCTCGACTGAAGCAGGACGTGTTTTTGCAATATTTTGGATATTGACGAGTACCATTTGTTTAGCCCAGTTATTCCTCTATATTGCTGAGCTGAACGCCCAGAGCAGACAAAGGGCGTTGGTCCACTGGGTTCTTACTCGTAAAATGACAAATGTAGATCTGGAGGCAGCCGATCTTGATTGTGATGGGGTTGTTGGGTATGTGAAATGCTTTCTCAAAACTATTTCCACATTATGAGCTTATTTGCTGATTGTTTCATAACAAACTTCCATAATCTTCCTCTTTTCCTTTTCCGTAGAGCTGCTGAATTTGCCATATATAAGCTCAAGGAGATGGGGAAAATTAGCCAGGAGGATATTAGACTTGTAATGGAGGAGTTTGAAGATCTTGATGTTGATCAGTCAGGATCCTTGTCGGTATCAGATATAATTCTTAGTCAGTCATCTCAGACAGACAGGTAACTGAAGCATCATTTTGAGGTTTTCACTTGTACCCTAGTGGGTGGATATGCAGAGTCAGTAATCTGAGAGGTGGCTTGTACATTTGTAATGTGACTCATTGCTTACCTTTCTGTGATATGTATTCATATACATAAGGCCCTATAAACACTTGCTCAAAATGATTGGTATGCTTCTAGACAGTTTGGTGATCATGGCTCAGCTTTGTTCCGTCTCGTTTGTCATACTTTCTGTTCTTATTAATCCAACAGCCATGGTATACTGGAAATGTTTCCTTAGACAGAGACATCTAGTGTACATTAATTTGATTTTGTTTCTTAATCAGATTGCAAAATGGGACTGCCTTTAGTGAATAGAAAGGTCCTCTAAAAATGCAGATCAATCATGTTGTATGATGACATAGTTGGATGAGCGTCCAATGTGGAGTATAGATAATTAAGTTCATCCGCTTCTGCATTTGGTTTTACAGATCTGTTTATTGATAATATTTAGGGTGCTGGGCAGGGTAACTCCCCAAGTTTAGCCGTTCCTTTTCCCGAATCATATATAAGCATATATAATATGAATGTATGTATGGCTTATGTTTGTATCCGTATTCATCTTAGGCCATCTCCAGCCGAGGCTGCCTACACCTATTGTAGCCCCCAAAATGGTTCAAAACCATCTCCAAAAGAGAAGGCTATATTTTTTTGGGGTACAAAAACAAATGGGCTAGAGTGCTAGAAAGAGGACTAGATCCAGCCCTCTATGTAGATCTGGCTATAAAATGGATGAGGGCAACTCTGCCACATGGCCAACTCTACTTGGCAAAGGATTCCGACTCTAAAATGTAGCCCACCTCGTTTGGAGATGACAAAATGTAGCATACTATTATTCTTTAAAAAAATTTATTTTAGAGAATTACAATGTAGCATGGCTAAATTGTAGCTTTTTTAGCTAGAGATAGCCTTAGAGCATTTGCACCGCGGAGGGTGCAGAGGTGCGGAAATGCGGTGGAGCCCGCCACTGTTCACCCGAGAATCGCCCCTTGCCCCTGAAATTGGGTTTCCACTGCGGAGGTGCACAAAATCCCTGTTCATGGAGGGCAGGTGCAAAAGGCAGGGTGGAGGGGCTGTTTTTAGCCCCTTCACTGTAGCGGGCGGGGCAAAATCTGGGCTGGGAGGTTTCTGGCGCGGCTGGGAGGTTTTTGGCGCGTGCGTGCGGAGGTTGCTGGCGCGTGCGGCGCGTGGGAGCTGGGGAGGAAGCCTTCTTTTTTTTTTTGCCAAATGGCTTCTTTCTGACCTTCGATCTCCAGATCCGACGGGCCAGGAAATATTTGGGCAAAAAATACCAAACAAAATGAGAAAAAAAATAGAAAATTATGCAAAAAAATTATGAAAAAAATGAAAGGCACTATGTAATATTTTGCTTGAGTTTTAAAATAAAAGAAGTTGTATTAATTTTAGTACCTTAGTACCAAAAAATGTGAAAACAATAATAAAAAATTTGCAAAAATCGTGAAATTTTTCTATAATTACCCAATTAAATTATTGTACAATTAGATCGATATGTATTATAAATAACAACGATTCAAAATCATATCGGTGGAAATTTTATTGATGTTTGTCCGTAAATAGTGATTACCTGCCCCTTGCACCTGCTCTTGTGTGGGTGGAACAAAAAATGAAAGGCTGGTGCAATTCGGATGGAGCCTACATAAATAGTAACTACCTTTTGGGTTGCACCCTTGCCCTTTGCCACCTTGCACCTGCACCTATGAGTGCAAATGCTCTTATGTTCGAGTAAGAAAAGGGCGGATCCTGAAATGGTGAGACCATAGCAAGACCTAGATCATGGCCCAGAAGCCAATTCGGTTTGTCTTTTAGTGGATCCGAAAGCAATCCTTTTGATGACAATTGTCAAACTAAAATGATGGTAGGAGTGGTAGTGGGGTTCACGGTGCACGCACCATGTGGATGGATCATCATGCCATTTCTTGAAAACTCTCTCCCTATGTAACATCACATCACATCATTGGCATTTATCTATCCATCCCCACTTAAAAGAGTTATTTTTCAGTCATGACCGGGTTTAAAAACATAGAATATACAGCATCTCCAATAAGACTAGCTATTTTTTTTACCGTTTTAGCATAAGAAATAACTTCAAAATTATTTTAGTTAGTCATTATATCACTCTAACTTCAACAATACTAGCTATTTTAATAATTTTAAAATATTTTATTATTAATTCCCTTCTTTCTAAATATTATATTACCACACTCACATTCTCTCGTCCTATATTTTTTCTTCCTAAATATTATATCATTTGCAATAATACGATTTTATGTTTAGCTAGCAGTCATTTTCTCTTTTCTCCTAGCTAAATTTAGCTAGGAACTGTAGCAAAAACTGTTTTGGCTGGCCTGTTGAAAGAACAAAATGGTGACTTTTTAGTTAAAATAACTAAAAGCGGATGTTTAGCTAGTCTCTTGGATTTGCTATAATATAGCAAATTCTAAGGCCATCTTTAATAATAAAATGGCTAAAGTGTTATTTGGTTGAATTTTAAAAATGGCTAAAGTGTTATTTGGTTAAATTTTAGCCATCTCAAAAATAGCCATATTAAATTTTAGGCTGTTACAACAACAAAAATGGAACTTTTGGGTTAAAATAGCCAAAATATTTAAAAAATAGAAACTTAAGTCTTTCCTTACTAAAAATGGTAAAATTTAAGCCTACCCTAAACTATATAAATTATTATTTGGGGGGCTAAATTTTAGCCCAAGAGACATTTAGCTCTGCCCTTGCTAAAGATTGCCTTAAGAGCATCTCCAACAGCATAGCCATCCTCCCAATTTTGGCAATTTTAACTCAAAAGCTCCATTTTTGTTGTTGCAACAGCTTAGCTAAACAAGAAGTTAAAATGGTTTTGTGAATAGTTGCTAAACAAAAATAGCCAAGAGTGGAGAGAAATTTAGCAAATGTTAAACATTAAAAACAATAAAAATTCCCTCACATCTCTCTGGATCCGGTTTCTCTGTTCCACCCAAAATGTGCCACTTTTGTTCCATAATTATTTTTTCGACATCTCCGACGATTTATGTTATAATCCAAACCGTTCACTTTTTTTATTGTGTAGCAAAGATCATCCTTGCAAAAAATCATTCAAATCCGTGATTTTTTAGATTATATAAAGACCCGGCTATGTTTTGTAAAGTCGATTCGGCTATATTTCATTGTTTGATAACCGAACGATTACGGATTTGAATGATTTTTTGCAAGGATGATCTTTGCTACACAATAAAAAAAGTGAACGGTTTGGATTATAACATAAATCGTCGGAGATGTCGAAAAAATGATTATGGAACAAAAGTGGCACATTTTGGGTGGAACAGAGAAACCGGGTTCTGCCCTTCCTCTCTCTCTCTTTTGTGTGAATATGGGTGGAAAAAGATAAAAAAGGTGGGGTCAAAGGAAAAAATAAATATTAAAATATTTTAACTTATGTTTAAATAGCTAGTGTTATTGGATTTGTCCATGTTAAAGTGACTAACTAAACTAGTTTTTAGATCATTTTCGAGTTAAAATAGCCAAATTTTGGCTAGTGTTGTTGGAGATGCTACTAAAGAGCTAAAGATAGCCACCCCCCAAAAGACCTTTAGACTTTTTTGTGACCCTTTATCCAGCTCATTACTAAAGATTGTTTTTTACAAAAATAAGAGGCTAATAGGATTTAAATTACCCATAAATTGAACTCTCACTGTATTGGACCAAAAAGTTAAAAAGATTGATGTAGGCCAGAATAATTCTCTCTCAACCCTAGCCCCAAAACCACAAGCCTCCGCCGCCGCCGGCCCCTTGGCTTGCCTTGGGGTCGGCCGGCCACCCTTCCTCCCTTCTCTAGCATCGACGGCCTTCTCCCCTTGTTTTCCTATTTTTGCTTTTGTGTTTTTCTTTTTGCAGGTTTCCCGATCCCGGCCTCCACCTCCATGTTTGGAGGGTGCAGATCTGAGTCATGAATAAAGTGATAACTAGTGTAATTTTCTGTTTCTGATTGCTTGATGGGCTTCGGATCTTGATTCTACCTTGCTTGTTTGGTGTCTTTTAGGTCTCGGGTTCAGCGGGTTCAGATCTCAATATATCTAGTGGCGGCTAGTGTAGATTTCCAATTCCGCTCCCTTGGTGGGTTTCGAGTTTTCAGTTCTGCCAAGCTTGGCCGGTTTGTCTGCTTAATCCAAGCTATTGGCGGCTTGTGTAGTTGTCAGATTCAGATTGCTTGATAGGCTTCGGGAATCAGTTTTCGCCATGCTTGGCCGGTTTGTCTGTTTTGATCCGATCTAGTGGCGGCTAGTGCAGTTTTCAGATTCAGATTGCTTAATGTGCTTCGGGTTTCGATTCTGCTTGGCTTGGCCGACTTTGTTTTTTTTGAGTGTTTGCTAGTTTGGTGTTTGTTTTCGGTTGCTTTGGAATAAGAATTGTTGGCTGTGGCGCCCCATGCTAGTGTTCCAGTTTGCAGATGGTTTAGCTGCATAGTTGGATTTCTTTACAGTTGGTTCTCTATAGTTGTCATTTTTTAGTTGTCCATGTAAAAGTTGTGGTTAATCAGTCAAGTTGATCTTTTCCGGTTGCACTAATGCCTTCTCTAACGAGTTGGCTTGCTTTCTGTTGCCTAGTTGTAGTGAAGTTATTGGTCATGTAGAAATATTAGGCATTCCTTGTTCGTCGATGTCTAATTTGTACTTCTGTGTTTGGCTTGCCAAACGCTTTTATAATATATTTCCGTTACCAAAAAAAAAATTACCCATAAATTCTATTGCTAAAGATAGCCTAAGAGTACGCTCTCTCCCTCAAAGTCCCAAAACCACAAACCTTCCACCGCCGCCGGCCCCTTGGCTTGCCTTAGGGTCGGCCGACCACTCTGTCTATCCTCTCTAGCTCCGTCGATCTTCCCCCTGGTTTGCTGGGCTGCTGCCGCCGCCTAGTCCTCGCGGATTAGCTATTATGTTTTTTGTTTTACTGTTATTTTGCATGTTTCTAGATCTGGCCTCCACCGCTTGTCCTGTCGAGTTCCGTCGCCTGAGAGGTCCTGATGAGGCGTTGTTTGGCCGTTGGCTATATCTGGAGGACGTCTGACAGAGTCCGGGTTCGGCTGCGGATGTTGTTTGGCAGTGCCGAGCGTGGCTCACCAGCGCCGATCGCGACTCACACCAGCGCGGCCAAGCCAATTCATCTGGATCAATTTTCCGCTCTCGTCGGAACGGCTCGGTGGTGTTCCGGCCCGCTCCGTTGGTTGGGCCTCGGTATGGGCGTGCTCCCCATCAGTTTGGTTGCGGTCTGCCCCCGTACCGAATCACTTGGGTTGGGCTTGCCTCTGTCTTTGGTTGAGGGCTGGGCCTGGACCTTTTTTGGTGATTAATGTTTGCTGGATTGGTGGTTGTGCTGTTGTCGGATGAATAATTGTAGTGTTGAATTCAATAATTAGCTCCTTTTTTTGGTCTGTTGAGATGGGTTTCATCTAGTGGCAGCTGGTGTAATTTTGTTTCCGATTGTTTGATAGGCATCGAATCTCGATATTTGCCCTGCTTTGCCGGTGTTTTTTCAAGTTTTGGGTTCAGCAGTTTCAGATCTCACTTGATCTAGTGGCCGTTTGTGCAGTGGGTGAGATCTAGTGGCGGTTTGTGTAGTATCGGGTTTCCCTTCTACCAGGCTTGGCTGGTTTGTTTGCTTAAGCTGAGCTAGTGGCGGCTTGTGCAGTTGTCAGATTCAGACTCCTTGAAGAGATTCGGAATTCAGGTTCACCATGCTTCGCCGGCTTAGCTGCTAAGTTGATTTAGTGGTTTAGTTGTCTTTGTAATAGTTGTAGTTAATCGGTTAAGTTATTCTTTTCCGGTTGTACTGATGCCTTCTCTAGCGAGTTGGCTTGCTCCTGCTGCCTAGTTGCAGTGAAGTTATGGGTCCTATTAGGAGTATAGGCATTCCTTGTTCGGTCGATGTCTGATTTGTACTCCTTTGTTTGGTTTTTGCCAAACGCTTCTATAATATATTTCTATTGATAAAAAAAAAAAGATAGCCTAAGAGTATCTTCAAGAGGTAATAAATTCACTGTTCAAATTATGTTTTGTTGGCTTATATGTGGTAATTTATAAAGTGAATTTGTAATATTTGGTTTTGTTTTCTCCAAAAAAATTCTTTAAAATATATTATAATAATTTTACATTTATTAGGACATTGAAAAAAGAATCAATAGGAATGATGAATAGTGAGTTACATATCACTTTTAGTATTGAAAAAAAATTTGTGGAGTAGTCCATACAGGTTTAATTTTGAAGAGTGATTCACAAAGTTTTAGGTTTGAAAAGTGTATTTGTAAATTTTGTTTGAGAAAACTTTTATGCTTTTTTTATTATATGACTTATGAAATTAGACCCCGATTTATGTTTTGTGAATTTTATTGGAGACGCTCTAACAAAAAATATACATAGCTCCAGAGTAAATCCTGCTTGCAAACATATTGCAATTAGATATTGATAAATTCCATATGCGTCAAACTGTACTTAAAAAATTATTCATTTCATGTGAAGAGCATAATAATAGTTTATTTTTTTGATCAACAAGGCTGATAGTGCCAAGTGAACTAATAGTACCATAGAAAAAAGTGAAGGGCCCATTAATGGGCATTTGTGTGCGACAGAGAGGCAGGAAGTGTACAACTTTCAAATTTCAAAACCTGTATATTTGTCACATGAAGTTTGTCTTCTTGCTTGGAGTTTAATCTATCTATACATTAGTACAAGAAAGTAAATTGTCGGCGAATAATTTGGAATTATCCAGGGATGTACACACTAATCTAGGGCATATCTGCAACTGCAAGAGGAGAGCTGAAATTATATACTCAAGCACAACAAGAAAACAAACATTTCCCAACAAAATGAAGATAACGAAATTTTACGCGTCAATCACAATCGTTGGGGACTTCCGGGAGAGAAGGCTCCAGACGCAATTCAATCACACTACCACCAATTCAACCATTCCCACTTTGTATTCATTTGCACTCAAGATTTCGAGTTTAGTTCAATCAAATCTCCAATATTGCTCCTTTTTATAAGCAAATTTGCTGAATTGATGTATCTTTTTGCTATGATGAAGCTTTTTTCTCGTATCGATGTTGATATCCGGATTTCGAATGAAAATTAGAATCATACTTGGATTATATTATACTAGTTTAACAACATAAACATATTAAGCAAATAAAAAAGAAAGACAAAATGAAAGAGACCCATATGTCATGTGAGGACATTATTCTTCCCAGATTTTTCCAGCTCACTCTTTGCCAACTACGAACCAAAAGTGAAGACGAACATGTTACAAAAGGTAAAAAAGTTAGAAAATTACAGAGACGATACAAATAACATTTCTGTTAAATTTTCCTCAGACTCTCTGCTTGCTAGTTTGCTACTCGGACTTGTAACTCTCGACGACATGATGCGGTTGCCCGGCGACGTAATCCAGGAGGCCCTCGCCGTGTTTGTCGCCGGGACCGTCGGAGGCCGGCAAGGTGGTCTTCCCGAAGACGACGACGGCGAAGAGGAAGAGGGCGGTGGAGACGAAGAGCGGCCAAAAATAGGCCAAAACTGTTAGCAATCTGGGGGCTATGAGGGTTAGGGAGTACAGGGCAAAGGTCGCAGTAAGGGCAAAGAGGAAGTGGAACTTGAATTTGAGGAGCTTTTGTGGGATCTCCATGGAATTGGGTTTTTGAATTTTGAAAAGAAAATGAAGGACTGAGGATGGATTTTGTAGAGACTAGAGACAGGGAGATTGTGCAGAGATTCCCTGGAAGGGGAAAATGCTTTGTCGACTGAGCTTTTTTGTTCTGGAGTGAGTAAAATGGAAAGCATCCTGAAACAACTCTATAAATATAGGTAAATGTGTGATTTAATAGCTGATATATGGTATTAAATCGATTCATTTATCAAATCATCAAAGTTGATAACTACAAGCAAATAGTTAAATAATTTGATGCAACTAATATTATATTGTATATAATATACTTTTAAGTTAATTAGAGTCCAATTAAGTATGATTAGTAGCTTATTTTACTATTTTCAATTCAATATATTGTGTAGGGTTTATTTTCATAATATTTATAGAATTAGATTCATAGAATTAATTGCAACATCTCTTAGAAAGCTGTTTTGTTGACGTGGTACTGCAAACAGAGTTTGTAAAGTACTAATTCATAATTTTAATAAATCATATTTAAATTTTAGGTAATTGTAAGTCCTTAAATTCTTTTTCATCCTATCAAATGGTTACAAATCCTATTTTTTTTTTAAACATTTCTTTAATTCTTTAAACTACAATTATACAATACTGGAATTTTACACTTGCAATATAAGGCTTCCACAGAGAAGATCATTACAGCATATTGCAACTGTTTGATTTAAATCTTATCTTTTTACATTTTGAGACAATTTTAGTACATGAAATTGTTGTTTCAAAATTTTCCCTACATTTTTTTATACAATTGTACTGTAAAACAATTACCAATTGCAGTGTAAAAAAATTTCCACTCAGATTAAGGTCACAATTACATTATAGAAAGTGTTGAAAACCAAAAGCTTGATTCATATATTACAATTGTCCTGCGATTGTGAAGAGCAGCCTCTCAAACCTGCTATGGCGATGGGCAAGCGACAATGGGCGAGTGATGGGCGATGGGCAAGCCATGATGGGTGAGCGTCGATGGACGAAGGGCATGCTATAATTTTGAAGCTTTTTAAATTTGTCCGTTGGTGATATTCCCCATAATCAATTGTGTGACTGTTTTAAGTTTTAATTATGATTCAATTCAGGTTTTAATTTTTGGTTTAATGCCATAATTTTCTTATTCAATTTGAAGAGGTTGGATGCCTATATAAGGCTATTCATGCTTCACATTGAATACACAACTACACAAGCTATTTTCCAACTCTATATATACTACTTTACGCTATTAGTTTTAAGCAACGGTCTTATGACTTGGATACCTATATCTGACTGTGAACGTGCTCATAGCGAACCTTGAGCTTGTGTATTTGCGGTCGTATCTTGGAGTCTTATAGTCGTCAGTATCTCCACGTAAGGAGGCTATAAAGGCTTTAGGACAGTGTCTTTGACGTGCTTCACTGTACTAGGCTCGCGTTCTTACCTTTTACCTTTGCATCTATTTTATTAATTGAATTATCTATCTATACATATATTACCATAACAAGCTATTTTCAATATGTACTTTTACTCTTGATTTCGTTGATTGATTAATTATTTTGTAATAAGCTATTTCATAATTGTTTTACCGAAAAGAAAAAACTAGTTTCCAAATAACAGGGAAATGGAAGGTGGCGGCGGAATCGTCTACTTCGAGCTTCGAGCTATGCCTCATCTTTTAGTGCTTGCTCTTCAACCTCCTTACTCTCTTATTCTTCCACTTGGCTTGGGTTTTCTGGATTTTCAATGGGGTTTTTGGATTTTGGAGGCTCCCATGGGAGAAAATGCGGGAGGAGATAAGAGAGAGTCTAATAACTAACTTACTTAATAGTGTATAAATATAAGGAATTAAAAATAAATTTAGGGCCTTAATAAAAAATAAAAAAGAAAAAGGGTTGAATAATCTAGTGAGTTTTAGTTTAGAAATTTTTTATTAGTTTTTCAGAGTAAAATTTGATATTTTTCCACTAGCTGTGAGATTTTATTTATTATAGTAGTTAACTTGGATTTTTTTAAACCAAAATGCCCATCAAGTCTCTTCACAATTTGATTAAGAAACTGATTTTTGCCCATCTTGATTAAAGTTGGGCATTGGGTTATGGGTTGAGTTAGAGCTCAAATAGCTGGCCGAACTAATGGGCTCGGTTTGGCATTAACTTAAACCCAATTTTTTAGGAAAATTTTATATTAAAAAAAAAAAGCAAACTAAACAAGGAGTAACGGACAATTCTACTCTTTCAGGGCTCGTTTGGCACAGAAGGACTGGACTGGACTGGACTATATTTGGGATTAGCTTGGACTGGACTGGACTGGCTTAACTTGACCTAAGTCCTAACCGACGTTTGGTGCTGCTAAGAAACCGGACTCACCAAATTCAACACCAAACCCAGAATACAAAATCCAATCTCCAAATTGAACATCAAAATCAAGATTCAGAATTCAACACCAAACCCAGAATACAAATTCAACATCAAAATCCAAATACATAATCCAAATCCAAATCAAAAATCCAAATTGAAATCCTTTCTTTACCAAACCGGCGTCGGGTGTCGTTGTGGGTGATGAGCAACAACGGCGAGCGACCGACGTCAGGTCGCTGAAGCGAGGACGGCTAGCGACCAGTGTCGGCGATGAGCGATGCGTCGTTGTGACCGGCAGATGAGAGAGCGAGGCGTTGGGCTGTAGATCGTGGCGGCGTTGTGGCCGGAAGCAGCGAGATTGACGCGGCGTTGTGGCCGGCAGATTCGAGTGAGATGTTGGCATTGGCGTTGGCGTCCGGCGTTGACGTCGGCGTCCGGCGAAATTGATGACGCCCAACGGTAGACGAAGCCGGAGAGGAAGGTGGACGACGAAGAAGATGCGTCGGAGCGGCGGTGGGAGCGACTCGAGGTTGGGAGCACCGGTGAAGCTTCTTGAGCGTGCGGCTTCTGTGTTGGAAGAAATGGGTTTGTGGGCATATGAAATTAGTCCTGGCGAATACCAAGTGAAAATGCAGTCCTAAATAAGACCGGTTAGTGAAGGGTTGTTGGTGGGCCCCGCTATTATAGTCCCCTCCTTAAATAAGACCGGATGCACCAAACATGAGATACGGAACTAATTTCAGATAGTCCAATCTAGTCCAGTCCAGTGAAGCGTACCAAACGAGCCCTCAGTACTTATACTGTCCTTATAATACTGTTGTAGAATTTACAAATCTGACCATGTCTCCAATTCCGCCCTCCTTCATCTTCTCCATCTACTGTTCCAGTTGTAAGCTTGTTCAATAGATTTATAACAGAAAAAAGTGTGGCACATTTTTATTTCAACATCTGGGACACAAACGGCACCTTTGATTTCGAAATCGTATAGCTAGAGACAAAGAGCAGCTCGGAGTTATGGAAGTTATTGCCACAATCGGGTCGCAAATGCACCATAAATTCGGCAAATCGATGTACATTTACTCCTGAAAAACTTCAATTTCACCACCTCTAAAACAAAAGCCCCGACCTTTCACAACACACCACCTCACAAATTCATAAAAAAACACAAACCCATTAACCAAAACCCGACCCAAAAGAAACCCATGTTGTCAAAGCCCAAAAAGATTCGAACTTTAATCCTATGTTGTGCGGCTGTATTTCTGTTTCTTATGTTTGTCGCCTGTGCTCATTGGATTGATGGGTTGATCTATTTGGTTTTGAAAAGGGTGGCTTTCCAATTGAATTGAGGGCACGTTTACTTCACTGGAATGGGAATGAAATGAAAACCATTCTCAATCCGGTGTTTACTTGCACTTGGAATGAAATGATGCGGGTCCCACGGAAACTAAAATGATTCCCATTCCCAAATTTGAGTGAATTTGATTCCAATGAGAGCATCTCCACCGGGCAGGTGAGCGCTCGGGCGAGGGCGCGGGGAAGCCTGCGCGCGGCACTGTTCACGCCACACCGGCGATTTTGCGCGAAGGCGAGAGGAGGGCGAGAGCTCGGCGGGCGGAGGCGGATGCGGGCGTCGCCAGCGCCCGCGCCTGCGGGCGGTGCGTGGGTGTGGGCCCCAGCTGACGTCAAAACGCACTATTCTTTTTTTTAAGTCTGGTGCGTGTTGGCGAGGATTCCGTGTTCGGAAGGGGAGTCCGAACACTATTTGTGGGCTGAAATGATTGTTCGGCAGCCACTGCCGAACACTGAGAAACAATTTTTTTCCTTTTTTTTTTATATAAAATCAACATTTTCTTTTCTATAAAAAATCACAATTTTTTTTCTCTCAAATTTAAGTATGTAATATTAAATTTGAAGCACAAATATTCAATTTAACATATGATAATTCTACATGTTTTTTATGATAATTATTAGTATGTAATATTCAATTTTGTGTGAAGAAGTATTCAATTTTGATGTTTTCTATAAAAAAATCACAATTTTTTTATATCAAAATTTTCAAGTATGTAATATTAAATTTTAAGCACAAAAATAATTTAACATATGATAATTCTACATGTTTTTTATGATAATTATTTGTATGTAAAATTTATTTGACAACAAAAGGGAATATTTAATAATGTTGGTGATAATTCTTATCCATGTTTTTGAAAAAAAAAAAAATTAAAAATTGTGATTGCTTGCGCCTGCGACTACGTGGGTGTGGGATGTTTTTTTGACGGAACGCGCAAACGATCACTATTCATCGCCTGCATGCAAGAAAAAGGCAATTACCCACTTCGTGCCTGCGCTTGCGCCTGCATGGGTAGAAATGCTCTGAGGGGTTGGGGTATTGGGGAGGAGGAATGGGAATGGGTTTCTTATTTCCAAAAATACCCTCATCTTTTTTTAAATAACAAAAAAAACCACATAACAAAACCCTATTTTCTCTATAAGAAAACAATGTTTAACATTGACATTTTTTTGCACAACAAGAAAACAATGTTTAACGTTGGCTTTTTTTTTTAGCAAATGTTATTAAACTTTATAAGATTGGATAATTGTAAATAAAATTGTAGAGTAATTAAAAAATAATAGTGTAGAATAAAGCTTAATAATGTTTTATTATCTATCAAAATTGAATATATCTTAATATTATGTTATCTTTATGAAAGGGTATTTTGGTAATCAAGTTACACTGATTCTGATTTCGGACAATGATTCCGAACAATTAGTAAATGCTGGAATGGAATGACTGATTCCGATTCCTACCCATTCTGATTCCCGCTCATTCCGATGCATGCATATTCCGATTTCGAGTTAGTAAACGTGCCCTGAAATGAAAACAGAGATTGCCAGAGAGGTACTGACCTCCTCATTGGTTTTGAATGTTTCCGACGACATCATCTAGTCGAGAGTGATGTCAACGCGACTGGAGGTGGTGGTTCTAACACACCTCGTCCCAAAAATGGGGTTGGGAAGTGCAGTCATCACCCAAAAGGGTGATGAAGCCTTGACAACTAAGAAATAACATGAAACACAACTGAAAGAAAACAAAAGAGATTCAGATCGCTACCTGTTATTGAAAAATAGTAATGAGAGCATCTAACAATGTAAGGAAACATAATAAGTAGTCATGTGTCGAAGGAGGAATTATTACAACGCAAGCACAACCAAGATTACACTAAGTCTCTATTCTGTCAAGACGAAATCAGAGCTATCCAAAATATCATGCACATCGTTGGGGTGCTCATCATTACTAAATCTGAGGGGGCACAAAACAAAGGGTGAGTGGATGAGAAAACTAAAGGTTTCGAAAATAATTACTTTCTGAAAATATAACACCCTATGTATAACTCATAGTAGATATAATAACAATACTAGTATCGTAAGTCAACTCATGCGAAAACCAAACTGTAAAACCACATTTCAAAGTATTCTCTAGGACTGTGCAGAGGTAGTACACCAAGTATGTCACACACAACATCCTGTAATTACGCACGACAAGCTTGTACGTATAAATATTTAACCACGTGTACCTACAATCACCTGCCACCAAATACCTTGGGACCGCACAGGGCAAGCTTGCAACGGAAAGTAAACAACTAGTAAATGGAATCTTCGGTGCCGGTGAACAAACATGAAAGCTGTGTCCTACGGCCGTAGACTAGGTACTAAAACGTATGTATGATACTAAGTGTACAGGTAAAACTGAAAAGGAAATGGAGCTGTAGATTGACAATATATATAGACTTCCAACAAAATCATTAATATAAAACAAAACCATCCACTCACAGTACTCTCGACGATCACCATCGTCTTGCAAAGCTTGTCACGGTACGCCACCGAAGGTCAGGTTACTTTCGCTTTCACAAAACTCTGACGGAAATGGCCAAAAAGTGAGTCGGAAAGTCACTAGTGGTGGTATGCTCGAGGCTGCTGTGCCGCTAGTCGAAATGACGCGTAACCAATCGAGAATTGTAGTTGACATCGAGACAAATCCAACGGTATAAGGCTCGAGGTCTCTTTCATTGTGTTCTGCAAATTCTCACTTGAAACTAGAACTTTTTCGGTGAGTTCTTCTTGATATGTTCGCAGCCGGGACTGGCCGGAAAATGGCCGAAAAGTTTTGGTCGGTGTTAAAATGGTTGCGAGGATCGATCTGCTGCGAATTTGACTTTGGGATCGATTGGGTTGTTATTGGAACAATGAGAGGAAGAAGGTTTTGGGTTTCGTTTGTCTGATTAGTCGTAAGGTAAATGTGGCTAATGGTGGTGGCGTGCGGTATGTTTATGGTGTTTTAAAGAGAGTTTTTTGGCTAATTATCACTGAATATCCCTGTGGTGGGAATTCATTATCAATTTCACATATGTGGTAAAAAAATATCAATTTTACCCTCGTGGTGGTTTTCTGTTATCAATTTACACCCAACACTGTTAAGTTTTCCATCCAAATATGAGGGGCAAAATTGTCTTTTTTAAATTTTCTTTGCAATTTTTTTTGGCAAAATTTTTTAACTTGTTACCCACTATGTTAAAAATCTATAAGACTCATATCATCTTAACACACCAACTACATTATCACAAAAAATTACAATAGTGGGTGAAATGATTAAAAAAATATTAAAAACAAATAAAAAAGATGATTTTGCCCTCATATTTGAATGCAAAACTTAACAGAAATGGTGTTGGGTGACAATTGATAACGGAATACCACCATGGGAAGTACAATTGATAGTTTTTTTTACTACATTGGTGGACTTGATAGTGAGTGTCCACCACAGGAGTATATAATTGGCCGAGTTTCTTTTTTAGAGAAAGAGAAAAAGAAAGAGTAGGAAGAAGAAGAAGAAGACAACATCTGTACACCCACCAACTCCTTCTAGATTTTTCTACACATGCTTTGAATGAATTCTCTAAATGCACTGATATGAGACCTTGTTAGCTTAGTAACCCAAATAAATCAGGATTAGCAATTTGTCAACCCGTGCAATAGTATCATTGAGAATCCTACTTGATATGTCAATCAAACAAAACGAAGTGGAAATACCGCTGCCGAGATAGTCAGATGTGACTAATGACTAGCCTTAAATCAATTTCTCTTTACGTCACATCGGGCCATTTTAGCTTTTGGGCTTTCTTTCTCCAATATTGATCCTTAGAACGAGCCTAAGCCAGAAGCTTCGTGACCCAGTTAGCAGTGAGTTCTGCTCGTATACGCGCTTTGTCAGCCTTGATTCCTACTCGCCTACGCCTTGCTTGCGTCACAGGTTTGAACCGCCGCCATGGCGCCTGTGAAATCCACAGGCGCCGCCGTTGTCGCCGCCGTCTCAGTGACCGTGGCGTTACTCTCTCTTCTTCTCTACAAATCCAAGCCCTCCTCCAAAAATACCAAACTGGCCCGACCGTCGAAGAAAAATCACAGAAATGGCCTCGTTGGCGCCATTGGCAACACCCCTCTGATTCGCATCAACAGCCTCTCCGACGCCACCGGTTGTGAAGTAAGCAAGCTTTCCTGGGTTTTCCGTCAATTTCAATTCTCGTCCTGAAGTTCATGGCTTTCATTAAAATCACTTCGGTGTTTAAATGTCCTTTTAATTAGAAATTATAAGATAATGGTTTTATGTAAATTTCGTGTTTTTGTGTTTTGGGTTTGTTCAGATTCTTGGGAAGTGCGAGTTTTTAAACCCTGGGGGGAGTGTGAAGGACAGAGTTGCTGTGAAAATTATTGAAGAGGTAAGAAGACTTTCACTTCGTTTTTTGTTGCTGACAGATTTTATGGAACAAATTGCATATTTTGATCTTGGAGACTTTCTGTATTAGAAAGTAGAGGTGTATATGTACCACTGTTTAGCTTAGAGTTTACTTTTGATAACGTACATTTCTTGGACGAACTGCGGATTTACATGCTACGTTTGTTGTACAAAGGTCCATAAGTTTGGTGTTGTAGCTATTGTCTATGCGAGTGATTAATATACACATGCAGTAGTTACCTTATCGGCTCCCCGAGTAGTGTTAAAGAATTGGTGCCTGTCAATTGACCTTGATAATGCTCCATCGTCTGCTGCTCTACTGGCGAATAGTAGTTTAGATTATCTGTTGTAATGGGATTTTGACCATAAGTTGTTGGTATTCTGGGTCACATAAATGATCTGGTTTTTTGGATTTATACAGGCTCTGGAATGCAGGGATCTTGCTCCTGGTGGAGTAGTCACCGAGGGCAGTGCTGGAAGCACAGCTATTAGCCTTGCTACGGTTGCTCCTGCTTATGGTTGCAAATGCCACGTGGTTATACCCGATGATGCTGCTATTGAGAAGGTTTATTACAATGCATTTTTTGATTAGCAATTTGGAGTCATATACTATATTTACTGGTACTTGTGGGGTGTATCTGAGATGAGCAAGCACCATGATCTCCCTACGCCCAGTTTTCTTTTCAAATTCAGTAATATCTTCTGCAATGTGCTAAGGCTTCTGTTGCGTCAAACTTTTCTTCAGTCTCAGATACTTGAAGCCCTGGGTGCTACTGTTGAAAGGGTAAGGCCAGTGTCAATCACGCACAGAGACCACTTTGTCAATATTGCAAGGCGACGGGCATCAGAAGCGAATGAGTTAGCATTAAAGCATAGAAAAGATGAGCAAATGGATGGAAAAGACCCTCAGCAAATTAACGGTTTCCAACTTGATGATGAGAAAAAAAGTTTGTTTTCAAGGTATTGTACAGGTGGTTACTTTGCTGATCAGTTTGAAAATCTAGCAAACTTTCGGGCTCACTATGAGGGTACCGGGCCTGAGATTTGGGACCAGACTGGAGGAAATATAGATGCATTTGTGGCAGCAGCAGGAACAGGTGGTACTGTGGCTGGTGTTTCCAAGTTTCTCCAGGTCCACTATTTTTCATGCCCTAAATCTTCTGTCATCTATTATCTAGTCATATTGTGGTGGTAACCATTTGTTGTTGTGTTCAACAGGAAAAGAAATCAAACATCAAGTGCTTCCTCGTAGATCCTCCTGGTTCTGGTTTATTCAATAAAGTTACAAGAGGAGTGATGTACACGAGAGAGGAGGCTGAAGGACGAAGGCTGAAGAATCCATTTGACACGATAACTGAAGGGATTGGAATCAATAGAATAACAAAGAATTTTATGATGGCAAAACTTGATGGGGCTTTCCGAGGCACAGATAAGGAAGCTGTTGAAATGTCCAGGTGAGTCCATACTCTTATTCTTTCTTAGTAACCAAAGTTTCATATTCCTTGATGCCAAGAGACACCAAAAATGGAAGTAATTGGAGATTATGATTCCTGGTTTGGGCCTGCTATATTTGGTGTCTCTTTAATGGGTTAAGTAGTGATCTTTGTATGTTTGATCATATGCTGGTTTTGTAAGATGAACATGCCAGTTTCTTTCATTCACTTGGCAATGTTAATTCAAGAATGTTTAGTTGTTTTTCGTAGCATTAAGCTTTTTATTTGTAAAATTTTGTCAGGTTTCTTATGAAGAACGATGGGCTCTTTTTGGGGAGTTCTTCAGCCATGAATTGTGTTGGAGCAGTCCGGGTGGCGCAATCAATTGGTCCTGGTCACACAATTGTTACCATTTTGTGCGATAGTGGGATGAGACACCTGAGCAAATTTTTCAGTGATGAGTATCTATTTCAATATGGTTTGACACCCTCAGCTAGGGGATTAGAGTTCCTGGATGTTGAATGAGATTTTCCACCACTTGGAATGTGGTTTTTTCTCTCCACATTTCCATCTGAAGATAGAGTACTAGCTATAAGCTATTTTAGGGTTGGTTGTAGTCCTATAGATATCACGCTTTCGCCACTATTGAGCCTCTGAAATTTCGAGTAGTAGTAGTTTTTGAAGCGGCAGAATTATTGTAGAAACCACACACGATAGAAACTTGTCACGTTAGAGCCAAAATCTCAGCTTGTATCTTTGTGAGGACATTTTCAGTTCTAAATGATTATTCATCTTACATTTTCAGCTTTTATTCTCATTCTCATAGTATTTGACATTTCTAAGATTGAAACTTAAACTTGATCCAGGAAATTTATGGGAAATAGAACCATCTCTGTACGCTTCATGTATACTTTTCTACAGAACAGAAGCAATGAACAGAAAAATAACTGAATTCAAACAGCCAAACTCTTTTATGAAAATTTCTGCAACAATACTGTGAGCTTCAACCAAAAATTTATTGTCAAGATACATTGCCTGAAATGTCTCCAGAGATCTAAAAGATCAAAACCTAAAAATGGGTGCCAAATGCGAGTATATTAAGTTATCAGATACCCCAATCACTGGGTGTTCCACTTCTCAAATTGAGCCTCATGACAGTGGGGGTCTAACCAATCCCTATTAGAACCCTTTGCCATACTACTGCTGCTTCCTTTTCCACCACCCACAAGCTCACGCAGATTCTCCAACTTATTCTCTCGCCCTGTCCCGGTACTTCTCTTGTCTGCTTCCTTCAGTTTCTGCTTGAACTTCTGCTTACGGCCGGAAGGGTTTAACTCTTGCTGCTTTGATTGCGAAGGGGGAGCCCCGTGTGGTCCCAAGTAGATGTTCTCTTCTTTTTTGGCCTGCAAAAAACAATATAACCATGCATAAACAATCTGTTCCAAGATTTCCGAATTAAGACTTTGAAGCAATCAAGTACAAATACATCATTTTTCTTAATAAATTACAGCATACAAGATATTAGAGCAGCTGGAACTGACCTCTGGAGATTGTGGTTTTGTGGCTTCTACTACTGGAGCATCATGATTACTTTTATCTTGATTTTCAATAACCAAGCTCGGAATCACAAATCCATCAGTGTCTAATACAAAGAACACTCATACATTAATGTCAAAAATAATTAAACAGAATTGAAATGAACTCAGACGGTACAATGGCATTGCTGAAACTAATAATTCCCTTACAATCATATGTAAAGTGTCATTCTAACAAATACGCCCTATACTTTCCTCAAATTGCACCAACCAGTATCTAACACAGAAAAACCAGAATACATTGCTGCCACCAATAGGAGCATACCGTCTATTACTATCTCTTATGATCAGCTGGGAAAACAGAAGCTCACTCCTCTTTAGTAATGGATTGAAATACAAATCAACAGCGATTGAGTCAAACTGACACAACTTAACAGTATGGCCTGAAAGCATAATCTTATCAAGCAAATGCGACTAACTTTTGACCTTATATTCCAAACTGTGTTGCCAATTCACCAACTGGAAAAAACAAAAAAACTGGAAACAATATATTTACAAGCTACAGAATGTGTTAGCAAAATTCATTAATCACAAAATCCAGTTACGACATAGCAGAATTACCGATCCCAAAAAAAGCGGTTTTTGTTTCTCCATTTCGTAATAAGAGAAAAACAACAAAATCAATCTGTGTCTAAGCTTGACCAAGCAATCATTTCAGTGCCCAAGTGCAACACTAAATATACAGAACACAATAACTGGCTTAGGCCAAGCTGATTTTACCTAAGCTAGAAAACCCATTTGAAAATAGGCAAAAAAGATCCGTACTTCTATCTTAATTTCCTCTTTCATGAAAATTTTCTTAGTAACCAAACAAGAATACAAGATGACAACAGGAAAAGAGAGATGACAAAGGGCTTACCCCACTCGTCTTCTTCTTCAAGAGGTGGAGTGGTTTGCACTGGAGAGGGGTCCATGGGACGCAGTTGATCATGGATTTGACCAGCCACAGGGCGCAAAAGCCCAGATCAAGATCAATCCAACGGCGCCAAATCAATCACCACTGACCCAAATCTTAAGAAACCCCAAAGAACACTTTGATGTATGAGACTTAGGAAACCTGCGGTACAAACACAAAGCCGAGTTCTTTCAGCTACAAGAAAACCAATCAATATGCCCAAAAGTGGAACAAAATCAAGTTATGTGGAGGAGGATGCAAGTAATTGGCAAAAGTGCAAACCCCTGATCCTAAAAACACTTCGCTTCTTTGTAAGTTTGTTTCGTCCATATTTTGGTGGGTATTTGATAAGAATACAGGTAGGCCCATCCTCTCCATTTGGCATAACTATTCAAACCCATACTGAGGCCCAGCTCATCCTTTACTATTCTAGAGAGTTCTTCTTGGCACTAGCTAGGAAGAGCTGTTAGTAGTTAGGGGTGGCATTTTAATACCGAAAACCGAAAACCGTACCGAACCGAACCGAAACCGAATCGAAATTTTACCGAACCGGATTTTACCGAATTTTACCATACCGAATATTCGGTTTTTTGTACCGAACCGAATAATCCGGTATGGTAACCGATAACATACTATGAAAAATTCGGTATACCGAAACCGAATTAGCGGTATTAATTTTATTCATTTCATAAATATATATACATTACAATTATAAATATTTGAGCATTAATACATCAATTCAATTATACTCACTGCATCAATTCAATTTCAATTTTTGACCGGAGTCTTGAACCCTTATATATATATACAATTATACTTAATTGGGTCCCCTACAGTTCAATCTAATTTCACAGCGCCATCGTTCCTTTCTTTCCCACAGCTCCATCAATTATACAATATATATATATATATATATATATATATATATATATATATATATATATATATATATATATATATATATATATATACTTAGATTGGTTTATTACTCAAGCTCAAATGCCTCCTCAACCTATTAGTTCTACAACGTCTTCACTTGCCTCTCCAACTGTAAGAGTCTCTACTTCCGGGGCCCTTCCTCCTATACATGATTCATCTTCAACTTCATCATCTAGAGCTCATGGTGCTTCCTCTACTTCACTTAGACGTTGATGATCTTCGCTTTCTACCTCTTGAATTAAGAAAAAAACCTCTAATCGAATTTGATGTTTTTGTAACTTTATTTTGGTTGTGTAAGGCTTTTTGCTTGGTGTTGCTTGTTTAAATTGTTGAATTTTAAGTTTGATTTTATAACTTGAGTATGTTGCTAAACCCTTGAACAACATTACATAAATTACAAGTTGGAGATTCTTAAGTATCTTTTTTGTTTAAAATGTATGAAGAAATAGTTATGGAGTTGTTATAAGAACAAAAAAATATTCATGAATAAATTCGGTAAACCGAATCCGAACCGAATCCGAACCGAATTTTACCGAACCGAAATATCGGTAACCGAATATTTAGGTACGGTAATGGTATTGAAAATTTTCTTAAATTTGGTAAATATTCGGTATTGGTAACCGGATTTTAGGTATGGTAACCGAACCGAATCCACCCCTATTAGTAGTACATTTTCATAGCTGGGAATTGCTACATCAGCCAACCTTAGGGTTATGATATAGTATAAATAAGACATTGTAAGCATTGCAGCAACCATGAATGAAAAAGCTCTTTATTTCCTTTAATTTCTTGTTCTTCCTTACAACATTGAGAGACGAGCACCATCAATATTTTCGTCATGGACTCCATCATTATTTTCCGGCTTCCTCGTTGATCTGTATCATAATCTAAATCGTTTATTTGATTTATTATTTAGTAACAATCATCCTTATAAGAAAATCAATTAAATCTGAGATCGCTTGAGTATCAAATTTTGTGAAACATATAAACAGTATAATAAGACATTAAATAAATAATCTATATATTTTGTGCAGTTCAATAACTCAAACGATATCAGATTAAATTGTTTTTTTATAGGGATGCTATTTACTAGGTAATGAATCAAATTAATGGTTCAAATTATGACTCGGATCTACGAAAAGCTGAAAAATGAGGCTGGAGTAGCCAAAGGTTGCACCCAAGCATTGTCATTTAGTCCGTGGTCAGATTGTTGATGATTTGTGGAAAGAGAAAGGTTGTGGTAAGTGTCAATTGTAAGGGTTTAAATCAAAGGATTCATTGTTAACTACAAATTAATAGTGAAATTGAGCAATCTGAGGGCTGTGATTGAATTTGAAGGTTGAATTACATGTAAACAACCTCAAATCATGTGCTCATGTATTCTGTCGGATGACTGAACTCAACAACAAGTAAAGAGGGAAGTTTTGAACTCAATCGTCCGATGGAGAATGGAGAAACCGTGATTAGAGGTTATTTACACGTAACACACTCTCCAAAGTCAATCACAGCCCTCGGATCGCTTTGTTTCACTGCTAATTTGTGTTTAACAATGAATCTATTACTTTAAGCACTTACAGTAGGCCATTACCATAACTTTTGTGTTGTGGAAAAGCCAAGTCAAATACTAATCACACTATGTTAAGCTTTGTTATGAACTTGAAAAAAGCCTGAAGGCAGCAGGCCCAAAAGAGGTTCCAAACCCGTGCTATAGATCAAAATAGATTCAATTTCAATGGGTTGCATTTTTCGACCTCAGAATCAAGAATCGCACATAAAAGACCGAGAATCGGGTTCAAATTCCAAACTTCAAAGTTGAAAGTAAAGGATTTGCACTGCTGCACCAATGAATGATATTTTATTAAAAAAAACTAAAACTTAACATAAAAGAGTAACTTATGCAATTTTGGTAAGCAGTGGCGGATGCATGACTTATAAGTTGGGTGGTCCTAATATAAAATAATACTAAAAATATTGATAAAATTACAAGAGAAAATGATAGCCCAATTTACAACAGTATTGACAGTCCAAATTACGAATATTTCGATGTTGATATTATCGATACCCATAAAAGAAAATACTAGAAATAAGCTTAAAAAGTCAGAAATTTTGAATGAAACTTCAGAAAATGATAAGTCATCCAACAATGCAAATTGAAGACTAATAAACTTCCTAAAATAGTATTCATATGATAAAGTATATGTCAATTACAAATAATATTGTTGAACTTTAATTACATAATTCAAGTTAGAATGACAAATTATTCATTAAAACATATTAAAAAACATGTAAAGTGCCTACCCATTCTAATTTATATTTGCGTTCACCTAATATTACAGGTTAGTGTAACCAAGTGATAATAATATAAAACTAACCGAAAATTGAAATCTAATTTTATATAAGAAAAGTTACTAAATTTTTATAAAAAGAAATAATAAGAATAGCTATGTTTTGGGGTGTAAATGCAACAGAATTGCACCGCACAGTTTCAATCATTCGGCCCTTCTAAAAAAAAATCATTCGGCCCAACAACATTCAAAACGGTGCCGTTTGTAGAAGATTGGTCATCTTTCTCGTGAGATCAATTTGAAACTATCGCTGCATGCCGATGGTTTCACTGCCGCACCCCTTCTTTCTTCCTCCACACCCTCGTTCTTCTTCCTTCCACCAAGCTCAAGGAATTTTGGTGGTCCAGGGGTCCTGCTTCCATCACGCCCTCTTATCTTTATTCCCCGCCTCCTTCTTCCTCCTCATATTCATGGAAGCTTTCAGAAGTTTGGGCTTGGGAAAACATAAGTAAATAAGACATGGCAACCTTTCTCATAATACTCAAAAACACCCCAAATATTTCTACAAGATTCAAGAGTTTTGAGATAGAAAAATAATCAATGTTTAGAGGTGGTCATTCTATTGCAATGGTGCTTCTGGTAATATTGTATTGCTTTGTTGGTTTTCAAAATCAAACTAAAGTGCTGAGAGCAACTGGAGCGCAGGGACGGACTTGAGCAAAGATAGCAAAGGCGTTCGTCTGGGGCCACCGATTGTAGAGGGCCCAAAATTTTGTATATCCCTTGTATATATATCTGCCGTTAACTTATGTCTAGCATTGAAAAAAA
The DNA here is from genome assembly GCA_033992175.1 of Spiraea crenata. Lineage (NCBI taxonomy): Eukaryota > Viridiplantae > Streptophyta > Magnoliopsida > Rosales > Rosaceae > Spiraea > Spiraea crenata. The sequence goes on along the minus strand of JAVBHV010000010.1, from coordinate 430,758 downwards.
AATTCGAATAAAACCATTTTTTAATCTATAATGAAAACTAGATTATCTCAAAATAGATCCAATTTGTACCAGAAAAAAGCCCAAACAAAGGGCTAACTTTGTAAAAGAGAAAGGAAAGAAGACCCAAGTATCATTTAACTCAACTCAAAGTCAATTGACCTAGGTAGAAACAACATCACTTTTTCTGCAACGACTCCACCTCTATCTAGAAACAACACCACTTCGAGTAACAAGCTTAGCTTTCTCCGCCGTTACGCCGTTCAAGTTAGTTTTTAATTACCCAATAACTTGACTTCTTCTTTCCCCGTTTGTTGTAATTGTTGTATTAGGTATGTATTATTGATATTTGATATTTTGTTTTGAGTCTTCTTTTTCAGTTAAGAAATCAATGAACCAATTTTTACGGGTGAATTGTTGTTGTTCATCAAGTTTGACTGGTCTTTTTTTTCAGAAAAGTGAAATATTTGAGTAGATAGTTAATTGCTGGGTGGGTTGCCAATTGGTAGTTGGAAGCAAGATTGTTCTCATGGCTCCTATTAGAAAGCATCTTTCTGGGTATCAAAAGAGAAAACAAAAAGAGAAGATAGAACGATTAGTTAAGTCACAAGTTGGATCTCTTAATAAGTTCTTTACTAGATCTAAAGAAGAGGAAACTTCAGGGAATGCTTTTGTGAGTGAGGACATGTGCATGAATTTTGTTAACCATTCCTGTTACAGTTACCTCTGCAGAAAGAAGCTTTTCTAAATTGAAGTTGATCAAGGCTTACCTTCGATCGACTATGTCACAAGAAAGATTGAATGGCTTATCCATGATGGCTATTGAGAGAAGAATGGTGGACAAACTTGAGTATGAAGACTTGGTTAACACTTTTGCTGCCAAAAATGCAAGACGAGTGATGTTAAGATGATTTATTGTGGCATTGTAATGTTGTTTTTTGGGATTGTCTAATGTTCTCTTTTGGGATTGTCTAATGTTTGTTGTTGCATTTTAATGTGATAATTCGTAGTATGTTTATATATGGTTTATTCCTTTTTTTATATGAATCCGTATAAATGTCGAGGGCCGCATTTTCAAACTTTGTTTGGGGCCACCAAATCCTAGGACCACCTCTGTTTGAGAGACCAAATCAAGAGGGGCAACAACAAGAGAAGCCGAGCTACAACAGTAGGAAGGACAATTTGATGCACTTTGTCGGTGTCCTTTATTTATGGCTTGGGCGGCATTAAATATTGTCGAGATACTTGAATGGATTGGATTGTTTTGAAAGGACAATTCTTGGCTGCTGAGGGGTGTGCAGCCAAGGGTTGTTGTTTTGCTTCCGTTGAGGCTGCTCCGCTTATATGAGTCATGATTGGAACCGTTCATTTTATTCATTACTTAACAAAGATCATCTCTCCAAAAAAATCAATCAAATCTGAGATTGTTCGAGTTATCTAAATGCATCAAACATATATGCGGTTAGTTTGACATTTAATTGTACCGTTAATTAGTTTCCCAAAGTTAGATGACCGAATGGTCTCAAATTGGATTGATTTTTTTGCAGAGATGATCTTTGCTAAATAATGAATAAAATGAACGGTTCCGGTCATGACTCATGTAAGCGGAGAAGCCTCAACTGAAGCAAAACAGCAGCCCTTGGCTGTACACCCCTCAGCAGCCAAGAATTGTCCGTTTTGAAATACACTTTGAAGATCACATGGAAGCTATTATCCAACTGAGGATACTGATGTGGAGCCATCCAAGGGACACCTCACCCAGATTAGTTTTACAATAACCGTTCGAAAACTGCTTCTTGATAGTATATAAAGACCCATGGGTGATATTGAATCTATAATGGGATATTCAGTTGAAGATGGCAAAGGTCGTCCAAGTTAGGATTTGATCCTCGCTGACTAACATAATCACATATGGTCGGCTCATACTATGCATCGATTGCTTTCTCACTCTGAAAATCCACAGACGTATAATGCAACTCCTTATTCGATGTTATCACATGACAAGTTTGCCACTTCACGCTTTGAAAATATCCTCTTACCAATTCATTATTTGCATGCTTATAGTTGTGATAAGTTAAATGCATATGATAGTGAATTGATTGTCCTCTGTTTGGTTTGCTTGCTAACAGTAGGCACTCATACCTTTGGTGAATGAATAAATCTTACTTGAAGCCCATGACAGTTTTCTCATGAGGCAGACTGATTTAGAGTTTGCTGTATGTTTTAGGTCCAATAATGGATGAATTATGAAGGCTGTTTTTGGCATGGATGAACTATCATGCATTTAACCTTGTAAAACTATGTTTTCTGTTGTTCTTTTGGAATTTTGTCATAGATACTTTTCATCATTTATGCTTTCTACTATTCCTCTACCTTTATTTTTTTTTTGAATGTTTATCTCATTGAATGCTTTTGATTACAATGAAAGATTTTCCCACTCGCATAATTACATATGGTCGACTGATAATTTGTATCGTTACCTTCTTACTCTGATAATCCACAAGGCTAATTTTTCAACTACTTTTTGATGTCATCATATGATAAGTTTTCCACTTTACACTTTAAACACATCCTCTTACCATTTCATTACTTGCATGATTATAGTTGTGGTAGCATCTATACTAAAAAGTCAATAAAGTTCCCAAAAGATATTTAGTAAAATAGTTGTACATCCCCATTAATTCTTGCAAACCATGTCTACAAACTATAGTAGATCTCTTCAAAGTTGTAGGGTCTCACCTCCCAAAAAAACTCCAATGCCGAAAACTAGAATTTTTGCTTTAGGATCTTTTTTTATTGTCTCTTTTCACCCTCCAAAACTTAGTAAAAATGAGTAAAATAGCCTGCGTTTCAAAGCTTGTTGAGTCCTCTTCGTAACCATAAGTTTTGTCAAAGATTGATAATTTATATTCTCAGTTATGCTCAGCCCAAATGAAGCTCGTGAAACCGTAAAAATCCAAAAAATAATGTATTTGTCCAGTAATTTAACCAACCAAAATTTATCCAAATTGTTTGAAACCATAGGGGTTTTGATAATGGACCAGTCGAGGTCAAAATCGAGAGACAAACCCAGCCACTAAAAAATGCGTAAACAATAAAAACTCAAAATCAAAACCCACCAACTAAATTAGCAAAAAAATAGTAAATAAACATGTAAACAATAGGCCAAAGGAAATAGCCAAGTGAGAAAAAAGTCAAGTAAATTAGTTCTTAGCTAATGTGGTACAAATAAGGTATCTACAAGCAATCTATCTAGAAAATCCCGCAAACTTATTATTCGGAAAAATGTCAAAGAAAATATCACAATCGCATTAATGAGAGAGCACATAATAGAATAACGTAGGGGTGGGCACGGGACGGGATGGGACGGGATGACCTTCATCCCGTCCCAGTCCCGATTATTTGAAACGGGACGGGACGGGACGGGATAAATGTTTTTAAGAATTAGTCCCGTCCTGTCCCATCCTGAATTTATTCGGGACGGGTTCGGGACGTGACGGGACTATCCTATGCAATTTTAAAATGCCAACACATAATCTTTCACATAAATTCATAAAAGACATACATAGTTCCAAATTCATAAACAAAACAACATATCATGTTCCAAATGAAATACAAATACTACTACTTCAAGTTTCAACTCAACCAATTGAAATAGAAATACAATACTCAATGAAACAGAGATATAATGATGCTTTCAAGTTGATGAAACAGAGATATACTCAATGAAACAGAGATACAAATACTACTACTGCACTGCTGCACTGCTGCTTTCAACTAAATGAAACAGAGATATACTGAGCCATGGGCACTAACTAAAAATTCAAAATAGCAACATCAAATCTAATTAATTAATTACTCATCATATGTCTAAACATCTCCAAAGCATTTACAGGGACAAATGTTAAAAGTATTCAAAGAAGCAAGCATGCACTCAACAGAAGTTAGCAGTTTTCTCCTTTACATGGACGTTAATCTGCTGAATCAATTGTTCCCCCCTATAGATATGTGTTTTCCCTTCATCTTTAATACTAGTAGTTCTTCATCAATATAAACTAAGAATGAAGAGATGATTTGACCGTAACTCCATATTACAAATGTTCACCATCAAAAGAGTGTTATGGGGTGTCTAAATTTCAAAAATGTATACCAAACCCAGAGGGTTATCGTTATACACATCCAACTGAGGACGCAAGCAGGAAAAGGAAACAGCCTATCCAACCAAGGTGTTCACTTACTCAATGTTAAACTTATCCAACTCGGTGCTCTATGAAATTGTGTGATGAGATACACACTTCTTATTATACACTTGTTTTTGAACCAATTATATGGTGACACATAAGGGGTTTTATTATTTATTTAATACCCTTTATATTATACGGGACAGGACGGGGATTTCGGGATAGAAATTTCTCATCCCGTCTCGTCCCGAAAAAAATTAAAGCGGGACGGGATGGGACGAGATATGCTATTTTTGAAATTAATCCCGATCGGGATGGAATAATTCGGGACGGGATTCGGGATATGGGATTTTCGGGATATTTTGCCCACCCCTAGAATAACGAGAAGCACCTGCAACATGCCTTTTTTTGTAGGTCATAACTACCCTCGATGGTGTTGTTTAGAAGAGGTAAGTTACATACTTCACTAATCTTAGATGGTATTTGATACAGATCCTTTTTTATGTTTACACTTTCGTATTGGTATTTGATAAAGCATTCATACCATCAGACTAACTCGATTGAATTGCAACAAAATCCTTATCTTTGGAGGTATGCTCATCAAAATCATGCACATTAGGCTTTCATCGCTAATAAATCCAGCGATCATTGAACAAGTTGTGTCACAACCCGGGACCGCTCCGCCGTAGCACGATATTGTCCGCTTTGGGCATCATCCTCTCTGGCCCTCACGGTTTGGTTTCTGGGAATTCACGAGCAACTTCCCAGTATGTCACCCATCCTGGGATTGCTTTAGCCTCAACTCGCTTAACTACGGAGTTCCCATCCCCTCCGAAGCAAATGAGCCCCCAAAAGGCCTCATGTTAGATGGTGGTGGGCATGCACATATAAGGCACATCACCCCCTCTCCGTTGGTCGATGTGGGATCTTACAATCCACCCACCTGAGGGGCCGGACGTCCTCGGCGGCACACTCGCACCACACGACAGAGTGGATCTGATACCAAATTGTCACAACCCGGGATCGCTCTGCCGTAGCACGATAATGTCCGCTTTGGGCACCATCCTCTCTGGCCCTCACGGTTTTGTTTCTGGGAACTCACGAGCAACTTCCTAGTAGGTCACCCATCCTGGGATTGCTCTAGCCTCAACTCGCTTAACTCTGGAGTTCCCATCCCCTCCGAAGCCAGTGGGCCCCCAAAATGCCTCGTGTTAGATGGTGGTGGGCATGCACATATAAGGCACATCATCCCCTCTCCATTGGTCGATGTGGGATCTTACAAGTTGACAATTCTTGTTCATTATTATTAAAGGATACATGAGCATCTACGTATATTATGATGATCATTTCAAAATAATTTCATATTTCATATGAAACAAAAGGAGTTAATATTATGATTAAAAAAGGGTTACAATATGGCTTTGATATGGGTTATTTTCTGACATATGATCTGAAATAAAGTATCCTACTTCCTTCGAAAAAATGGAATGAAATTTTTTTTTCAAATTGAGAATTTTTATATATTGAAAATATTTCAGATCAGAATTACATAAAAATATGAATTTTTTTTAAAATTTTTATGTTCTCAAGGTAAAATAATATAACAACTACGCTTATAAAATAAACACATATACTAAAGTAAGTAATAAATTATGTCCACAAGTAAGAATGAGTAAAGTGAAAGTAAATATAATTGTTCTATAAACTATACAATAAATAAATTACTATAAAACATATGGAATGTATGCCTTTATCGAAATAGTTCGGAAATGTTCGAAAATAAGAACGATATGAAAGTGCATATTCCAATTTCCATCCAACTTCTTTCAAAATTTTTTGAAACTTTTCGAATTTGGACATCAAATTGGAATATCCAATCCAACTTGCACCCCTAGGTTATGAAGATCTTTTAGCAAAGTGCTAAATTCTAAAAATCAACTGCTTTCGTCATGATCTAGTATGGCGGACTAAGCTCAAAAGAAGACAAAACTTTATTTTGTATACATATTGTTGATTAGATCACCTTAAGGTCATGTGTGCTTCTTTTTAATCCCAAATGCAGGAGTCACGTAGCATTATAACTAGAAATACGAGTATCAAATCCACAAAACGCTGTTGAAAATCGCAAACTTGTAAAGTATCAAATCCATAAAACAATGTTACAAGTACTATTATAAAGATGAAAAAGTCCTACAAGCTAAGAAGATGAAAGCTAGCCTAGAGACTTCTTGCTCTGCTTTTGTTTCTGCTAGAAATTTCCATATGAAAACAAGGAAAGATGAACATGAATACTAGAAGAAGTATCATTATGAGGATGAATAAGTCAGAAAAGCGAAGAAGATGAAACCTAGACCAGATTTGTGACAATGACCAACTTGCTACTTCTGACAGGATTCCCATCTAAAGAGCAAGTAGCTGAGTACTTTTGGAACCAGCAAACCAAGTAGGACAGATGAATACCAATATTACAAGAATCTTTGTGAAGGTGAAGACAGCAAGTTGATAGAGAAGAAGAGCAACAGTGAACAACAAGCAAAGAAGAAGATTGAGTCTTTACGTGGTTACTTGGATCTGATTATGATACCTGCAACACTTTTTAATATATAGTTCACCAAACATTTTACTGCTTTCTGACACTTTTTAATATATAGTTCACCTAAACCCGCACACACAGACGATAAAACCACGAAAATAAAAGCACAAAAGACACACTGGGCCCATAACACTCACTCAAAAACAAACACAACAGCATCAGAGCATCTACGGCAAAAGAATAGAAACAGCGGAAATGACAGACAACCTGAACTGAACAGGAGACGTCCCTACATTCTCAGGACGGATGCAAGGCCTTCGAATTGCCTCTCCTCGCGCCTCTGGTCAATTCAGCCACTATTACCTGAGGGAGTGCAAAACCAAAGGGTGAGTGGATGGAAAAACAAATAAGCTTTCAAAAACATTTATGAAAAATATATAAATAACCCCTGCTGTAAAAACATATAATCTGTACTGAAAATTCTGATACTATAACATCCTCTGGGAACACCCAGAGGAGATGCATACTTGGCCCCGGATACGCGCAGGGCAATTGCACATAGTAGATCACACACGATACCTCGGAAACGCATAGTAGTATCGTAATATAAACCTCTGTACCCACCTTCGCGTGTCACCCTCGCTGTCCTGGAATACGCACAGGGCAAATGCACCAGAAGTGCTAGCTAAAGGAGGGGTCTTCGGTGCGGGCGACAAGCGTAAAAGCTGTGTTCTACGGCCGTAGTCCGAGTACTAACTGTGTAGGTGTGATTCTAGGTCCACTAAGGTACTGGAAATACTGATAACTGATATCCATATATATAAATATGAATAATACTACTATATACTGAACTTAAATAAAAGTAAGATCATCTGAAAACAAAACCCATCCACTCACAGTGATTCCAAGCTGTCGAACTCATCCGTCTGTAACGCTTGACTGTAGTGTCTCACCGGTGCTCGGATACCTACAAAGTCTTCCACAATTCAACCATGAGAAATCCATAAATCAACAACACCTTCAAAACCCTAACTTCCAATATTTTGCTCAATCAAGGTTCTACCATATCTCGGATGGTGAAACGGAGTTCGCTATTGGGTTTGGAACAATGTTTCCAATCGGAAAAGTGGCCAGTCAATGATGGTCAACGCCAATCAACGGTGCTGACGTGGCATTGACACATCGCTGACGTGGCAGCCACATGTTGCTGAGGTGGCACCTACGTGGTAGCCGCGTGGCGTTGATGTGTCTAACCCGTGGCGCTGACATGCCTGCCACGTGGCACACCGCCACTGCCGCCGTCACCATTGCCAGCGCCGCTGCACCGTCGCCAGAAAACTCATCGGAATCGGGAAAATTTCCAGATTTCGGCGTATTCTTCAGCGTCGTCGCGCCTTCGCTGGAATTTCCCCAAATTCCGGCAACTATTCCCAGTTTTCCGGCGAGCTCTATAATCCTCATTTCTCAACCGTTTTCAACAAACTTTATATCGAAATTCATCTACTCAACCGAACAAATTCAATGGTATAAAAATCGAGACTCACCGATGCCTGTACTGGCAGAAAAAACTATCGGAAGGTGGCGGTTTCCGTTTGTCTCGTCGCTGGTGATTCCCAAGGTTGCAGCAGCTGATTTTGGGTGCTCCGGGTTCATCTCATCGAGCTGAAGCTGTTCGTGGTGGTCAGAGGTTTGATCGTCGGCCGGAACGCGACGATCGACGGCGAAGGGGTCGACGAGTTTATGCGCTGGTTGGGGTTTCCCTTTTTGGAAACCTGGGTCGGTTTTCATTTTTAAAGCCCGGTTCGGGCTTTCTAGAATGGTCTCCAACCTTCCAACCAATCAGAGCCCGCCACGTGGCACTCTCAACACTCCTCAATTTCGTTTTTCGACCGTAACTCCTTCGATATAGCTCGGAATCCAATTCTATCTTCGCAGACGCATTCGTATTGTCGAGCTCTTCGCATCAAGTCCAATACTGAAAATGCAAATTCCCACTGTACAAAAGTCAACGTTTGACCCACAAGGGCATTTTTGTCATTTCCACTAAAATTCCGGGACGGGTTGTAACATGAGCATTGAAATTAAGTGGGATTGTTGTATAAACAATAAGAATTTTGATAAATTTTTGATACGGTGTTCAATAATTTGACAACAGAAGAAGGAAATGGGATAAGTTTCTTATCATAGGTTGGTGAAAAAAAACAATCATGATTTGGGGTTTAGAGTTACCTTTGGAACAAAAAATGGGTGTAATGAGAGAATTTAAACTAGTGAAAATATGTAGGATATTTGTATCTTAGAAATTATGTAATATTGTCTATCATTGTTCAAAAACTTTGCATAATTATTCACAAGCTAAATTTAGGTTTTCAGCGTTTAGTTTTAGACTTAGTGATAAGTGATTGGCTTGAAGATCAAGAAATGAAGACGTGTTCAGATGCATCGTGACATGATCGGCACTTAACATCATTTGCATTTGCATAATTTTTCTTAACTTAGGATTAAATTTGAGAAAAAATGTGTCCCTTTAACCGTTGAGTAGTCAACTATACCCCACTATCTCGGATCTGCCTAGAATTCATTTCTTTGAGGTAGTCTTAGCCGTTCAAATCCTATCTTCTTGTCTTATAAAAACTAAACCTTTCAGCCACTTTCATTACGGTTTTTGCATTCAAAATATCATTTCATATCTTTCAAAAATCTCTCAATTGTGTGCTGCCTTCCTTCTTTGGTTCTTACTTTGAATTCTTGTGAGCTTTCAATTACATAGAGCCTTTACAAGAATTCTAAGGATGGCATGCGTTTGAATTTCTTCTAAAGTTTCGGTTTTCACTTAAACTCATTATTGAAGGAAACCTTGAAGAAGTTCTTATCTTCATCGTTTCAACTTCCTTGTACTCATTTAGTTAAGAAGATGAAATAGTGGTCTTCAATCTTGTCTTCCATGTTCACACTCTTTCAAGACAAGATTGAGTTATAGGAGTCTTTTTCACTTCAGTAATTCTGCTCAGTTTTGTAACTGTAGCATAATACACCTAGTTGTCCAGCAGTCCTTGCTGAAGCTTCATACCTCTCTACAACTCTGCTGGTGACTAGTCACACAGTTTTCACAGTTTATATAATTGGTGCCGCTAAATAGAAATGCCTATGTATTGTCTGTTTAGTGAATAACCAGTCATCTGAACCACTGTACATGAAGTGACTGAGAAGAAGCCGCACGAGGGACTGTTGCATCTAAGACTAGGTACATTAGATAGTGAGCTTGTCTGAACCTTGTATTGGGCATCTTTTTGCCATTTCATAGTGGAAGGCTGGTCATCTGATAGACCCTCGGTGTTTTACCCTTTTGGGGTTTTTCCGGGTACCAAAATATTGTGTCCATCTCTGTGAATTGTTAACAAGTTGACTAATCTTAAAATCGAATTTAATTATGCACCAACTCAACTTGAAATGCAATATGGACAAAACTGCGTGACTGGTCATCCTATAACTGCTACATTAGAACCGCTGGATTTAATAGGTTGTAGCTGTGGATAGCTCGTAGTTTTCAATCTCACTGAATTTGTTGAGGACCTAAGTTGGCATATCATCTGATTGTGTTTGTGCAAATTCACAAGCATACACAAATAGTCAAGTAAAGGACTGGTCACATATTCCTGTTAATTTCAGTGTAGTGACAAACTGTCAGATTCATCACATCAAGTGACTAGTCACCTGTGTGATCTGTTGTGAACATTTTTTGTGCTTGGTGTGACTTCTTTGAAAATACCCCCCTCATTGCCAACCTGCAAAATATACAGTGGGTTGCAGGTTGGCAATGAGGGGGGTAATTTTCAATTAAGTCACGGCAAGTACAAACAATTCACACAACAGATCACTTAGGTGACCAGTCACCTAATGTGATGAACCTGATACTTTGTTTCTATACTGAACTACGTGACCAGTCAATTTATTTCCAAACTGAAATATGTGACCAATCCTTTAATTGACAGTTTGTGTATGCTTGTGAATTTTTTCAAACACATTCGGATGCTATGCCAACTTAGGTTCCCAAAACAGATTCAGTGAAGATGAAATCTGCGGGCTATCCACAACTACAACCTATTCAAATCCAGCGGTTCTAATGCAGCAGTTATAGAATGACCAGTCACACAGTTTTGTCCAGATTGTATGGCATGTCAAGTTGGTGCATTATTAAATCTGATTTTATGATTAGTCAACTTGTTAACAATTCACAGAAATAGACACAAGGTTTTGGTACCCGGAAAAACCCCAAAAGGGTAAAAAACTGGGGGTCTATCAAAAGACCAGCCTTCCACTATGAAACGGCAAAAAGATGCCCAATACAAGGTTCAGACAATGCTCAATATCTAATGTACCTAGTCTTAGATGCAGCAGTCCCTCGTGCGGCTTCTTCTTCAATCGCTCCACCTCCAGTGGTACAGATGACTGGTCAATCACTTCCAGAGAATACACACGTATGTCTGGTTAGCGGCACCAAATATGCAAGCTGTGAAACTGTATGACCAGTCACCAACAGAGTTACAGAGAGCTACGGAGCTTCAGTAAATCCGCTGGACAACTGGGTGTTCTAATGCACTAGTCACGAAACTGGGCAAAAAAACACAAAGTCAAATGACTCCTAAATAAACTCAACCTTGTCTTATAAAATGCATGAACATGAAAGACAAGATTGCAAACAACTATTTTGGACTTCTAACTATATGAGTTTGAAAATCATGGAAGCCAAAACAGTGAAGATAAGAACTTCTTCAAAGTTTCCTTCAATATGAGTTTATATGAAACCGAAACTTAGTGAAGAAAATTCAAAACGCATGCCATCCTCAATATCTTACAAATCTTCTATTTAAGTGAACTAAAGCACTCAAGAAGACAAGATAGAATCGGAGAGGAAAAATGGCAGCACACTTGAGAGGTTTTTGAAAATGATATGAAGTTTTAGAACATAAAAACCCTAATGAGGTGAGAGAGGAGGTTTAGGCTTTATAGAGATGAAGATATGGCATGGACGGACCAGATTAATTCATACAAGGAACTTGAATGGACAAGATTAATTCAAACTAATGAAACATAGCTAAATCCGAGATAGTGGGATGTAGTTGTCTAACCAAAGGTTAAAAGCATGCTTGACCTACAACAACAGGATCTGTCAAAACTAGTCAAAACCGAGATAGTGGGGTGTAGCTGACTATCCACCAGTTAAACAGATGTTCCAGCCAACCCGGATAATAACATGACCTTTTAAAACCGGATAAAACAGTGATCTGTCAAGCAACTGATCACCAGTCGCTGTCAGGAACTGAGCTGTCAAAAGCAAAGCTTAAGGTGACCAGTCACCAAACATATGAAAACTGAGTTTTTTTTATGAAGAACACATTTTTCTCAATTTTAAACCTAAGTTTATGAAAACCTTATGCATATGTAAATGATGCCAAAAGCTGAATTAATCACAGTGCAACTGAACATGTCTTCATTTCTTGATCTTCACTTCAATCACCTATCACTAAACTTCATCCTAACCTTCTAAAACCTAAATTGAGCATGTCAATGATTTTACAATGTTTTTGTTACAAGGATAGCCAATATTACATTAAGTCTAAGATACAAATATCCTACATGGGTTTATAGAGAAGATTGTGTGTACTTAGGAGGAGTCATTATTTGACCGGACGTCAATATGCTGAAATGCATCGGTCCAAGTCTAAAAGGCCAAAGACCAATCCAGCCCATTGTTTTGCCCAATCAGGCCAGCTCATTTTTGGTTTGGATCAGACTTGAATTGAGGGTTTGAAGTTTTGGATCGGCTCACAACCCAACCTATTTGAGTTTATAAGATTTAGACTTTAGTCCAGTCCAGTCCATTTGAGCATGGCCCAACCTGACCCATTTGTGCATGGCCCAACCTGACCCATTTGAGCTTATATATAATGAATTTAATATAATTTATATCTTATTTCAAATAATTTCTTTACTCACTTGTATTTTAATGAAGAAAATTGTTTTTTAGACTAGGTTGATTGGAAGGTCAATAAGTTTAAGACTCTAAATAGTAGCAAAGTTCTACATGAATTTCATCTTTCACGAAACAAGAGCACCAATTAATTCATTGAAAGAATATTAAAGCCTTCAATACATTCTTATACTGACCTATTCTAATCTGGCCAAAATAGGCCAGCCCAGTCTAGCCTATTCTCGTCCAATCCAGTCCAAACGGTCCAATCCAAATAAGCAAACTTTGATTGAGTGATTAAAGTTGAGGGCTGCTATGTACACCCTATTTTCTTCTCTTGACGCCTTGAATTTTTTTATTAACATGTAATTACATTTATACCCTTATGTAAAATTACATCTAATGATTTAGTTTCTTATACATCCTATATAAAGTCATGGACACCCATCTACTCTTGCATCATATTCTATTTTTCTAAACCCTAAATTACAATCTTTTATTTTTTATGAAAGACACAATACGAGGATGAATCTGAAGAAGAAAAAAGTAAGAATTTTTACTGATTTACATTATTTTTACTGATTTACATATTTAAAGATAACAGACGGTTTGATTTTCGTTCTGAAAACAAATCACGCAATGTTTCTGCCTCTTATGCTTCAAAACAAATATGATGAACTTCTTTAAATATAGATCTGAGTTTTTGGTGAATCCTAGAGGCCTAATGATGTGGAGAGAGATGAGTTTATCAAATTCTAATTTTGGGTGTTCAAAGAAAAATCGAAGGGTACTCAAGAAAATTTGTTTAATAAACTAAATGAAGGGTATATGTGGAAAATTTTAACCAAAATGGGTATTCAAAGTAAATAAGATGGGTATACAAAGAAACTCGGGTGTCCAAAGAAGAAAACCGGATGTACATAGCAGTCCTCTTAAAGTTTTGGCCCAGCCCAAGCTAACCCAAAATATTAAAAAAATTTAATAAGCTCGTCTAAATCCAGCCCAACCTAGCCCATGGACCAGGGCAACCAATAATGGTGTACATTAAAGAGATAAAATGATTCAATAAAATGATTCTTTTCTGTCGATGAGCTCCAATTGCATATATGTAACATACAAACTATGTACACTTACAAGTAGAATTCGGAAAAATTATTAGAGATCTATAAAATCTGGGGCCATGTGCGGTCACCTCGTTGAATCCCCTCAGAGCATTTCCACTTGTAAGGGGGAGGGCGAGGGCGAAAGGGAGTGTTTTCGCCCTTGGGTGATGAATAGTGATTCACCCTCGCCTTGCTTCGCCCACGCAACTTCCACCCATGGAAGGCGAGGCCGAGGACGAAAGAACATATTAACAATAAAAAAGTGAACAAAAACAAAACCAGACTTCATCTCACAACCGCTGGATTTCATCTTGTGGCTGTGAGTAAATCTCCATTTTTTACGTGAGGTCCACTGAAAACAAAAAAAAGAAACTCAATCTTTTCCTCCCAAACCTCCTCGCCGCCGCCACGCAAACCCAAGACCTCTGCCACCGTCGACAACGCCGCTCCCCTACCACCACCACCGCCGCCATTTCAAAAAATATGACCCCAAGGAAGGGCATCGTCGTCTTCTCCATCCCTTTCCTCTCTAATCATCAACTCCGCCCAAAAGAGCACCGCCTCACCAATGACCTCTATATCAATTTCAATGCCCAAATGACCCTAACTCCATCTCCGAGCAAACCGAATTTCCCACCATTTACTTGACCCAACCCGGAATCATAGACCCCTAACTCCTACATTCAGAACCTAGAAGCCTCATCCACGATCGGCCCATCATCAGAAACCACATCCTCGACTTCATCTCGGCTCACCAAAACCCCAATCGACCCCTGTTACGACCCATCCCGAGATTTTTGGTTAAATGACGAAACTATCCCTGGGAGTCTAGCGTTGACTTTTTGGACCGTCGAGAATTGCATAGTCAATATTGGACTCTATGCAAAGAGCTTGACGATACGAACGCGTCCGCGAAGACGGAATTGGATTCCGAGCTATATCAAAGAAGTTACGGCCGAGAAACGAATTGATGGTGTTGAGTGGGCCGCCATGTGGCAAGCCCTGAGTGGGCAGCGGGTTGGAGACTTTTCTGGAAAGCCCCAACAGCCCAACCGGGTTTTAAAAACCCAGAACCGGCCCAAGTTTCCCAAAAGGGAAACCCGACGCCGTCCTTCCAACTCACCGTCGATTCTCTCGGCGCCGACGCGGATCGAGCTTGCTAGCGTCGCCATCATCTTCAGCTCGACGTCGCGACTCCAGAGCGCCAAAGATCGGAGCTGGAAACCCAGCGGATCGCCGGCGACGACATCAACGGAAACCCGGAGCTTCCGATGCAATTTCCGGCCAAATCCGACCCCGGTGAGTTCTGAAACTAGTAGATTTGGATTCCTTGTTGTTGGTAGATGAATTTTGACATAAGGATTGTTCGATTTGGTTGAGAAATGAAGAAGTTATGATTTTGGGAAAACCGGCCGGAATAGTCGTCGGAATCTGGAAAGTTCCGGTGACGGCACGGCGGCGCTGAAGAACATGCTGGAATCTGGAAATTTTCCAGATTCCGATGAGTTCTCCGGCGACGGTGCGGTGACCGGCGATGGTGGCGGCGTGACACGCGGGTGCCACGTGTCGGACACGTCAGCACCACTTGTCAGGCACATCAGTGCCACGTGTCAATTAGGTCAGCGCCACGCCAGCACTGTGTCAGTGCCACGCCAGCACTGTGTCAGTGCCACGTCAGCACCAGCGTGCTGACGTGGCAGCCGTTGACCGTTGACGACCGGCCACTTTTCTGATTGGAAACGACGTTCCGGACCCGATGGCGAACTCCGTTTTGGCATCCGAGATATGGTTGAACCCCGATTGGGCAAAACATGGAAAATTAGGGTTTTGAAGGTGGTATTTAATTATGAACTTTCTGACGGTTGATTCATGGAAACTTTATAGGTATCCGAGCTCCAGTGAGACGCCACAGTCCTACAGTACAGACATACGAGTTTGACAACTTGGAATCACTGTGAGTGTATGGGTTTTGTTTTCTTATTGTTGGTTTTTATACACGTTCAGCATGCGGTTTATTTATACAGTTATTATATATATATATATATATATATATATATATTCAGTTTTCGGTAGCCTTTCTTATCCTAGTGCACCTAGAATCACACGTACACTTTTAGTACTCGGACTACGGTCGTAGGACACAACTCTCACATCATTGCCTGTGCCGAAGACCCCATTTGCTAGCCTTGTTTTCCGGTGGTAGCAGTCGTTGCGCGTATTCCAGGGACTGGGGGTGACGATGTGACGGGGAGTACACAGGGTTTATTTATTCAGCTGTACACAGCGGTGCCCTGCGCAACCAGGGCACTGGGTGTGATATACTACGTGCACTTGACCGGTGCCTACCAGAGTATGTGACCATATTTTCAGTATTTCAGCACAGTCCATATTTTTACAGCACAGGGGGTTATGTATTATGTTTTCAGAAATGTTTTTGAAAGCTTATTTTTTTTTCCATCCACTCACCCTTTGGTTTTGCGCCCCCTCAGGGAGTAGTAGCTGGGTTGACCAGAGACGCGAGGAGAGGCAGTTCGAGGGCTCTGCATCTGTCCCGCCAGTGTAGGGACGTTCCCTGTTTGGTTCCAGGTTGTCTGTAGCTTCCGATGTTTCTGTTTGGTTGTTGTAGATGCTCGAAGCTGTTGTAGTTGTGTTGTGTGTTTGTTTAGGCCCAGTTGCGTCTGTTTGTGATTTTATTTTGGTGGTTTTATCGTTTATGTGTGCGGGTGCAGGCTTCGTCACCCTCCGGGTGATGGCCGTACATCCCGGGCCCACCTTTTTGGGACGGGGTGTAACAACCCCAATCTCAAAATGCTGAAAGCAATGCAAAAGTGGAGACTGCCGCACTGGCATTGGCGTTGCCGAAGTGTAGAAGCGTGGCGATGGGGAGGATTAAAAAAAAGGGTAAGTGCGCGGTGATGTCGCCTCATCGTTTTCGCTCGCAGGCGCAGGCACAGGCTATTCTCGCCTTCGCCCTCCGCTAATTCGCCTTCCCTTTTTTTCCGCGGGGAGGCCAGGTTTTGTCGCGCAAGAGAGATCCCAGGATTGCCTTCAGTTGCGCCTTTGCGGTGGAACCACTTTCCACAATGTTTCTGTCATCATAATTCCTCCCACATTTTTCTCTCACAAATTATAGCACAAAAAATAAAAACTGAAAATTCAAAATAGTGCTCAAACTCAAGACCCAAATTAACAAGGTTTGGGCACTCGCCCCACAATCGGACGCCTGAAAACTGCCGAATGTCAAACGAATACTAAAAGCCAGCCGTCCATTTTGGAGGTGCCCATCTTGAACCAGATCTATATGCTACCGCTCTTCAACTTTCCATCTCACTCACGTCTGACACTCAAATCCGACGTGGCATTTAACTGCCTTTTAAATCCGGATTTCAAGTCCGGACTATATAAATTCAATCTGGTACATTAATTAAACAAATAAAATAAATAAAAAGAAAGTTTGGGCTCGGAATCAAAAATGCTCAAGAGAGAGAAGCACTGAGAGAGTGTGGGACTCGAAGACTTTTCTGAGCTCCAAATCGAGCCAACAAGAATTCAAATCTCCGTAAGCGTCTTCTTCATTTGCTCAAATATTTTCTTCGAATTCTGAATTTTTGTTCTGTTTGCTCTTTTTCTTGCTGTTGAATTGTCGGTTCTCGTTGAGGAGGTGGGGAAAAATTGGTGTCCGGAACTTAGGGTTTCGAAATATGATTAGCTGTTAATGTTTGCGAATTTTGGTGGGTTTTACTGATTATTGATGAAAATTGGTGTGTTAGAACGTCTGTTTGATTCCTGAGGAAAGTTGCAAACCGAAGTTTGATTTGTAGTTTTGAAATTTGCATGTCTTTTGGACCAAAGTTGATCCGCAATGCCATTGGTTTGTGTTGTTGTGGTTAACAAAGCATCATATCAGCTAAAGATTCGAACTTTGTATCGTTTACATAACTTCGTGTTTGCTCACTTACCGAACGGGGGGTTACGGTGTTTTTTGGAATTCGCATATCTTTTGGACCAAAGCTGATGATAATGCAATTCGTTTGTTTTTTCGAAGCGGCGTAGGCTAAAGTTTCGCAATTTTTTTCATTTACGTCACCTTCTGTTATCTCAGTAAACTGGTGCCTTTTTTCTGAAATGGTTTGGCATATGCGTAGTTTTGTTTTGGTTTAAATACTTTCTTTTCATCCAAAGTTACCGACTTTATGCAGATTTAGTTAGAGCTTTCGACTTCTGGGGACTGTTATATTCCACTGGCCAATTCCATGGACTGTCAAAATACTTTTCCTGCTTAGGAAAAGTCAGCTTTGGCCGTGGCTTTTTCGAATACTTATAATCGTCTCTTTGTTTGAAGAAATTTTAGTAACTCCTGAAACTTCTGTGAAAACTCTTTTATTTTCCAAATACTCTTCACGTTAATTTCCTCATTCCCTAAGTAAAAGCTACATTTGTTTCAGGATAATATTTCTGTCATAATCTTTGGGAGAAAAGGAACCTGGTTTAGATTAATTGAGGTCGGTTTATAATGGGCGATGAAGACACGGTGACCAATGGCGCTGAAGCAGTGACAAATGGCACTGTCCAGTCAGAGAAAACCAGTGAAGATGTGATTGCGAAAAAGGAGAGTGTTGGCGTAACAGAAATGGATGTAGATAAGAAAAGTGATGAGAAAGGTGACGTGGAGAAAATGGATGAAGACCTCGAGGCCAATGGAAGGGTAGATGAAAAAGTGAAAGAACAAACAGAGGAATCTAAAGTTGAGGACCAGGGTGAAGAGAGTGGCCCACATGAAGTTAAGAAAGGTGATGAGAAAGCTGAAGTCAAGAAATTGGAAGAAAACCTAGAGGCTGATGGAAGCAAAGGTGAAGAAGGGAAAGTGGAAACAGAGGAACTCAAAGTCGATGAAATGGAAGAAGAAACTGGTCCAAATGAAAAAGAGGAGACGCACGAAAAGACTGAAGAAAAGAGGGAAATTAAAGTGGAAGAGAATAAGGCTGATGGGCTTAAGGAGGAAGAAGCAAAGGAAGACACAAAGGAACAAGCAGAGGAAGGAAAAAAGGCCGAGGCAGAGGAAGAAAAAAAGGCAGAGGCAGAGGAAGAAGATAAGGCAGAAGCAGATGAAGAAGGGATGGCAGAAGAGAATGATGAAGTGCTTGTGAAGGAGATTGTGGAAGCAAAGGACAAAAAGAAGGAAGAGCAGAAGAAAGAAGAACAGGAAGAAGAAGTGGAGGATGAGAAGGAAGAAGAGAAGGCAGGAGAGACAGATGAAAAGCAGGAAGAAGAGAGGGGCAAAGAAGCTAAGATAAAGAAAGGGCAGAGGAAGCGTGGAAAAGGAAAGAGTGAGGAGAAACCAAAAGAGAAGAAACAGAAAGTGGAAGAAAAGGAGCCCGAGCAAAGGACTCCTGTTGCTACTGATCGTCCTGTGCGTGAACGAAAATCAGTTGAAAGGCTGGTGGCATCTATTGACAAAGATTCTGTCAGGGAATTCCACATAGAAAAGGTCTTTTTTTTGTCTGTTTTATGTTCTGATGTTGTCAGTCTATCTGTTTCAGTTGTGAATTCAAGAGGATTATCTTGTTAATAATGTTACCTGAAACATTGTAGGGACCTGGTACGCCATTGAAAGACATACCTAACGGTATGGTTCCTGCCCCTACTATTTTGTTCTTTCTTGCAGTTCTGTTAATGAACCCTGCTTACTTTTCTCTGTCGAAATCAATCTTGCATGATGTTTAGTTTCTTCATTAAGTGAAGTAGTTGCTAATACCCAATGATCCAGGTGCATAGTTACTTGACATTTTAAACTCCTCTCGGTAGTAATGACTATGAAATATTTTTACACTTTTATTTCTTTTTTAGCGATAGTGGTAGGCTGTCAAGGGGTCAGGGCTTTTACACTCTGTGGGATCTGGTGGTAATGAGAATATTGAACATATGATATCCTAAATATCACTGGTGTGGTTAATTATGATATTCATCTTTTTCTTGCATTAAAGCACAATCATTGTGATGGAAAACTGAAGTGGCAAGAACCTTTATATTTGTACTTAAGTGCCAATACTCAACTACAGATGATCTTAGTTTACCTGTGCTCTTGGTAATTGGGACTATTCAAGTTCAGTTATTAATGGACTGGGCTTCACTTCAATTGCTAAGACTCTTATATGTCTATTGTTCATGTATTGAGTAAATACAGTCCTATATTAGATAGTGTTGGTTGCAATGACTGGTCCTTAAGTAGTTAATCTTGGATCAGTATATGCATGTGCTAAATGTATGCCTAGGACTAAATGCAGTCCTTTAGATCAGCGTACTAAAAGTTTCATGGAAGGCTTGTAGACCCTTTTGGTTATCAAAGAAATGAATGAATCTAAAGAATTATGCAGTACTCATGTTTATATCTAGGATTGTGTCATGCGACCTAAGCCTACCTGTTGTTGGTAAGGCTTCCAGGAGCAATTACAAGGTCCCTCGATGTTGAGATGCTTGCAGCCTCTTTGATTAGCCTTTTGGTTTCTCTATGATTGATGTGTGAGACAAAATTGTTTTGGCCTTTTTTTGTTTTTTTAATAAGAACCTAGTCTTGGAGAGTTATGAAGGTCGCTTACATTTAACATCCATCACTTAAATGCAAACTTTTTGATGTTTGGTCTTGTTCAAATTGTTCAGTGGCTTTCAAGTTCTCAAGAAGGAAAATGGATGATACCTTTAAACTACTTCATACGATCCTCTTTGGAAGGAGAGGAAAGGTAATCCACGACTGCTGCCTCCTTATTTTTCTTTTTCAATTTTTTTTTACCGCACTCTACTTATTGACGAGAATGTATTGAAGGGCTATATACTATGCGAATAAAGAGGTCTTGGGAGATTCTAAACCTAGTATTCCTCATATGTTATCTGCAGGCTGCTGAGGTGAAGAGTAATATATCCAGGTTTTCTGGATTTGTCTGGCATGGGAATGAGGTAAATTGTACAATGATTTCAACCAAAAAAACAGATGTATGAAGTGACATAATCATTCCTATCACTCAAACATTAGCATTCTGCTTTATGTGAGGTGCGATAATGAGGTTCAAATGTTGTCTCTGTTGCAGGAGAAGCAGAAGTCTAAAGTACAGGAAAAATTTGACAAGTGCAATAAAGAGAAATTGTTGGAATTCTGTGATCTGTTCAACATTCCAATTTCTAAAGCTACGACTAGGAAGGTGTGTGACCGTTATGCTGCTGCTCCTTGTTTGATTTTGAGCTTTTTGTTTGTCTCTAAATATTTACCTTTAATGTTGATGAATCTATTACTTAAGTTAATACCTGACTAAAGTACCAACTTTTCTATTTGATTGGATGTTTCTTGATGGTCAATTAACTCAAATATAAAATTGTTTAATTTAGATATAATTGTGTTTGCATTTTTGCTCCTCATATTCACAGAAGATATTAATAATCAAACTGTTAGTGGATCAACAAATGCAACAATTTATCTTTTTATCTTTATCTCAGCAGAGAGAAAGAGGTAACAGTTGCTTTTGGTTCTGTAAGAGAGCAAAAGGGGCATATTAGAAATGCATTTCTTGTCAAATTTGAAAAAAACTAATTTTGACTAGTCCCATTGCTTAAATGATTTGGAAATGCAAATGCAGGAGGATATAGTTGCAAAACTGATGGACTTTTTAGTGGCTCCCCATGCGACAACTACTGTGCTACTTGCAGAACAAGAGAAGGTTTGATTGCCTAGTTGGATATTTCCCCTTCAAAAGAATTGTTCTCATCCAGCCTCATCGTAATTCTTTTATTTACTGCTTAATATCAGTCAAGTAAGGGCAGCAAGCGCAAGAGGGCAACTAAAGGAAGTTCACCAATATCTGGGACAACAAATTCAAAGCGCTCTGCAAAGGTGTTATCTCCTCTCGTAATTCTTGTAAATAAAGTTGACTTGCGCGTCGGTATAGTAGAATAGTTGGTCATTTGTTTTCTCTGTGTCTTCTTTGTCTTTGTTCCTTGGATGCATTTATCTGTTGACATGGACAACACCTCGTCTTTACCTCTTGGTGTATCATCTAGTGTCTTTTGGTGAATGTTGGCCTCTTTTCAAATTTGCAAAATTGTCCGAGGGTTGAAAAATTCCTTTGTGTAGTTTGTATGAACAGTGGCATCTTATTTTCTTGGAATCGAAATTCCACATCTATAATAGCATTGGGTTAGGATAACAAAGAACAGGTGATATGCACTGTTTCCCAATCCTTTGGTATGGATAACTGCAAAGCCTTCTTTAGAAGGGAGCATCAAAGAAACAAACTGAAAACATTAGAGTGCACCAGAGCAAGGTTGATATTTCCAAATACATCCAAATACATGAACGCCTATGTAAATGGCATCATACAATTCATACCATTTATTGTTGCTCTGATAAAAAGGTTGATTATTTTCCTGTGTTTTTTCCAGAGTCATAAGAAGAATGATGATGATTCAAAATTGGAGGACAAGAGTACACCAGATACAGAAGATGAGTCAGAGGAAGATGAAGATGAGAAAGAAGTAGCTGAAGAAAATGTCCAGGAGGGAAAAGAAACCAGTGTTCCAGAAAAGTCTGAAGATGATATGCCTGAGCATCACGAGAGTGAAGAACAACATGAGTCTTCAGATGATACTGAAGAAGAAGAAGTGAAAAAACGGAAGCCAAGGTCAAAATCATCATCCAGAAAGAAGGAAACTCCTGCAAAAGCTAAAACCAAAAAAGCCAGATCTTCTGTTAAATCTACTCCTCCACCTGCTAAAGTAACAAAGAAATTATCATCGAAACACACTCCAGTTGATGATGACAGTGATACAAGTCCAAAGGCATCCTCAAGGAAAAAGAAAAATGAGAAAGTATCAAAAGCGTCAACACCAACAAAATCTGTCTCAAAAGAAAAAACTGGTATAAATCAGAATTTCTCCTCCATTTATTTGAAGTATCAATTTATGGTGTTATGATCAACTCATCCCTATATTATAATGTTTTGAGATACTTGTATACCTTATGTGTTCGTCCTCTTTAAGTAAACTATTGACAAACAGTGGCTTATCTGGTCAACATTTTTGCTAGTTTCTATGTTATTGTTAAATATTCATAATTTTCATATGCAATTGACCATTGTTACTTGGTCAAAGTGCAAGCTTTTTTCTATTACTTCATTGCAGTCAACAAAGCTTAATAGTTTTTTTTTGTTTGAAGGGAGAAAGGTTGCTAAAGGGAAGGATAAGATCAAGGAAGACGAATTGACTGATGATAAGTTGAGAGACGCAATATGTGAAACTCTCCAAAAAGTTGACTTCAATACGGTAAGCTAACAGTATGAAGTACTGTACACTTTGGTTGTAGTGGCATGTTCTTGGACAAATTAACCTGGTTGTAAGGGGTTCTTGCACCACAAGTATGGAAAAGGTTATCTGAGCAATTGAAATGCCTGTTATATCTCATGTCAATATTACGTTGGTATGTGGTGTGTGACGGTTTCCTCTGTTGTATTTTCTTGATTTTGCAGGCTACTTTCACCGACATCCTGAAGCTACTTGGTATGCACTCTTGTCATATTGTTATATGTCAATTTAAGATTGTTCTTCTTTTGAATAGTGCTGGTACCTGATGGTACCATAATGTTGGCCTTAGCTTCGACAATCCTGCTGTTTGAAATTCTTTTGCTATATTTGTTCAAACTTCACTCATCTGGTTATTTGGTTAGAAACTCCATGGCCATTTTTGTTTGTTTTTGAACTGAATGATTGATCAGTAGTGATCTCCGGGTGTTCTTATGAAGGCTTCTGCTGTTTTCCTTTTTCAGCTGGGCAGTTTGATACAGATCTCGGCCCAAGGAAGCAATCTATAAAAGTCATGATCCAGGAAGAACTTACCAAATTAGCTGATGAAGGAGATGACGAAGAAGAAGAAGAAGAAGAAGTGGGAGGGCAATCTGCTGGGCAAGAGGTGGAAGCCTGACCAAAAGAAGAGGGAACATTACTGCATGGACATAGTATAGCTATTTATGTCCCCTTTTGTACTTTGCCTATCTCCTTTCTTTTTTCACTTATTTTGTGCCTGCATGTACTATTTAGTCTGTCACATAAGCTGGCTGTAATTTATCGGTAGTGCTTCTTTTGCTGGCAAGTAAACTAGTAAATCTAAACCAGTGGATTTGAGACTACTCTCAAGTCGTAATGCAGAATCTCAGCTTGTTATGTACACATTAACGTAAGTTGTAGGAATATAATATCTAATGCAATCAACGGTTATTGCTTGACAATTATTGTTCCCTTTTAATTCACTCTTGTTTTACATCTTGGTTTTCGGATGTATAATTTTAGCCTTTTTGGATGCCATCAATCTCTTGCGTCATGCTGAGCTGACTAAAGTCGTTTGGTGGTGAATTGATAGGTATGCAAAGTCATTTTTGCTGTGATCATGACTTGCTATCTTTTGGATGCCCATCTTATGTATGGTATGCATGAAGCAGTTGTCCTTGCTGGCTTTTTTTTAGCAATGTTTTGTTTTTGCTCGATTTCCTTTGCATTTAAGTCTGAACATTTGATGGCCCCCTTTCGTGCCCCCTATGCCCCCTTATATGGGACATACAGCTGAACCTTCCATTCTATCAGTTTACGTGCACATCTTGGAGGCCACACAAACTTGCATATAGGAGTAATCGAAAAGTAGGGATGCAACCAAATCGGAAGCTATCTGCTTGTCGTCATAAAATTGCAGTTATTCGTTTATTCATTTGATAATATACATGTGTAAGGAGATGTTTTTATGATTTCAGATTTGACCAAGTTCTTTTTAAGCACGATTTCTAAGTGTGATTACCATTTCTTGAAAAAGTTGGAGATTTACCCTCTCTTAAAGGGGGATATTTCCACCGTTTAGGTTGATTATGAAAGGGTAAAGCTTTTGGATGCAGAGTCATCCAAAACCAAAAGCCAGTTCATCTATGTTTAGTATATCATTTAAATACTTTTAGTGGCCTTCAGATTCTGAGTATGTTTGTCCTTCAATTTCAATTACTACAAAGTGCATGTTAGTACACAAGATCGACATGTAAAGATCAACTTTCCTAGTCATTTGAGCTACATCTCCCTGGTCTTGGACTTGCAAAATATAGTTTTCGTTGTACCATTTGTTTGTACCTTCTTTTGCTGAAACCTTTTGATGATGAACTATTTTTCTGGTGAAAAGTTGTTACCAGCTAGGAAACAGTTCATTCTAATTAAGCAAGTGACGAAGGAGTTGCTAGTATTGCTATGGTTAAGAAGATAGATGGATTTTGCTCAAAATCTCAGGCATATACAAATACAAAAAATTGAAGAATGCAGACTTCCATTTTGTCATCAATTGTATTTGCTGCGTAAAACTCAAAGGCAAGAAAAGAGACAAATTGATCCACTTAAGAAGTGGAGCACAGAGCACTGATCAAAATGTCCACGTCCCATTAGAAACTAAATAAGCCATGTCAAATAAGTGGTGCTTGGCACATGATTAATATCGAGTTTGGAAAGAAATCATAGTTTTAAGTGCATTTAGACAGTAATTATTATGTCATTATTCTCTTGTGTGGTTTGTTAATGGTCATTTTCTATATAAAAAAGGATGGAGAGTATATAATTCACCAGTGATAGAACATTATTCTTCACCAAAAAAAATATGTTATATCTTATTTCACAAATTTGATTTTGCCTTTGTGATATACTTTATGAAATAACATAGAACCTTTTTTTTTTGGTGAAAAGGAATGTTCTAACGCTGCCAAGGTTAAAAAAGTGAATACCAAATTTTACAAGTTATATATGCAGAACAAAAACGAATCTGTATCCCAGTAAGTTGACAAAAAGTAGATATATCCCATGATAATAACTAATACATTGTATTCACAAAAGGGTCATATGATTTATGAGTGCGGTTGTATTGAAGTTTGTTAATGTGGAGGTTTTGTACTATCTCTAGTGGCCTCAACAGTAAGTCAAGACTGTGTGAGAGCAACACTTCCCACTCTAAAACTAGAAAAGTAGAAGCTTGCTTCACCAGTAGCAATCAAGGGGAGGTTGATGTTTTCCCAGTAAATCTTTTGATAATCATTATTTTATACGCAATACACATAGAGCATTGAGATTTCTGAAAACAATTAGTTGATTTTTGTCCCCCCTGGAACTCTTTGGGACCATGATTAACTTATTTACTTGATTGTGAATTTTCATCTGCGCATGATTGAAAAAGACAAATAAATATTGGCTAAAGAAAAGAATAAAGTAGAGTTTCTTAGACTTGTTGTAGGTGTCCAGTGGTGATTTGCGCTGTGAAGGTGAAAGTCATTGCAGGTCTTAAAAACCAGGTTAATGAGGGCAAATAGATTATGGTTTTTTTTTTTACGAGAACGACCCAATGTTTCATTGCAATAGAGTGTATATGTAAAGAGCACAGCTGCTCCGTTTTCACAGGGCAAATTTAGAAGTTAAGATTCTAACAATATATCGTTTAAACTTTTGTTTTAAAGTAATATATTTCTGTAATCATGATTTTAATGAAATCATTGAAACTTCCAAGAATAATGAAACGCAATGCACCTAAAGCTTCACTTTTACCTCGTACCCAAGTCGTACATAATTTTTTTGAAACGCAGTTTGTTGATTATGTCTCTACTCGACAGATGTAATGGGGTTGCCTCATAATAGTGAATCATATAACATTATGATAAGTTTTAACCAAGGAATAAAATTTCGGTTTCGATGGAAATTTCGATAGCCAAAATTATGGAAATTTCGATGGAAATTTCGGTATATTTCGATAGTTTCGGACCTAAAATTATGGAAATTTCGATAGAAATTTTGTTCCTTAGTTTTAACAAAGAGGCTTATCAAAACTGTACAAGCATTTTTGGGCAGAAGCTTCTAAGGTTGTAGCATGCAAGGAGCCAAAAAAATATGTTTCAAACTCAAAATGTGTGAAAGGCAGTGTGTAAGTACGAAAAATATGAATTATCGGTGACATGTGAAGTTTACGGAGGTAAGTTTGAGGCCCACAAAAAGTTGAACATCTTTTGAAAAAGGGAATCCAGGTCAGACCAACCACGTGCGCGATACCAAATCGACGGTCGAGCTCATCCTCCTCGACCCATCCGACGGCCTTCATCCCGTCGGCGATAACACCACACTTATCGGCGAACAACGGTCCACATTCGTCCACGTGACCAATGGATAGCGTTATTAACGCCGTGATCCGACGGACTCAACTCATCCGCTCCCGAGCACACACTCCTCCCTCTCTCTCTCTCTCGACAAATCCCAAAATTTCTTCAGTTTATTTCCGTTTCCATTTTTCAACTTCCGCCGTTTTCGGAATCTTAAAATCTTCACTGAATTTCAAATTCCACTCTTTTTTTTCTTAACTCCCGAGAATTCGAAATTCTCAGCTCAAACTTCAATTCCCCGACGAAATTGAAAAAACTCATTTTTGCTGAATTACTGGGAATTTCAAGTATCATCAACAATCTGAGATTTTTTCAGTTAATTCCGTTTGTTAGTGAAGAAAAAGAAAGTCAAAAGAGTCAAAGCAGGAGGAGGAGGGAGAAGAAGAGAAGCTTGGGGGGGTTTGAGGTGACGTCAGCAATGGCGGACTCGGACAACGACTCGGGAGGGCCGCAGAACAAGTCGAACAGCGAGCTGTCGCCGCGGGAGCAGGACCGGCTGCTGCCGATCGCGAACGTGAGCCGGATCATGAAGAAGGCGCTGCCGGCGAACGCCAAGATCTCCAAGGACGCCAAGGAGACGGTGCAGGAGTGCGTCTCGGAGTTCATCAGCTTCATCACCGGCGAGGCCTCCGACAAGTGCCAGCGCGAGAAGCGCAAGACCATCAACGGCGACGATTTGCTCTGGGCCATGACCACGCTCGGCTTCGAGGAGTACGTGGAGCCCTTGAAGGTTTACCTGCAGAGGTTTAGGGAGATGGAGGGGGAGAAGAGCAGCGTGGCCGCGCGCGACAAGGACGGCAGCGTCGGCGGGGTTGTCGGGTATGACGGCGGCGGAGGAAGCGGTGGTGGCGGCGGCGGCGGAGCTGGGGTATATTGGCAGCAGCAGCAGCAGCAGCAGCAACAGCAGCAGCATCAGGGACACGTGTACGGCGGGAGCGGGTTTCATCAGATGGGCGTTAGTGGAGTTGGGATGGGGAAAAGTGGGCCGGGCTCTAACATGGGTAGGCCCAGATGATTAGATATAATGTGGTATTTGCTTCGGGTTTGGGTTGTTATAATTCGATTGCTAATTTTGTTTTACAAGTGTTTTGATTGGTAAGTGAATGTATAAAACTCCTACTTACATGTTATCTATTTACTGTTTTTGAACAAGTGTTCTTACTTGTATTTGTCGCTAATATAGTTTCTATTTTTGGACCATATAGAGAGGAGAATAGAATTCGAGTACATTGTTGTATATATTATCTTTTTCGGGACTATAAGCTATTTGCATAGTTATTTGTAAATGATTCTTAGAGATTTTATTCATTCTTCCATTTGTGCGAGTCGAACTGTTTAACCACTTTTGGCCTTTGGTTTTGTTTTTTCCTTCCTTTTTTCTTTCTTTTAGTTGGAAAAATGATGATTTGGTTGACCATAAAATGTATGAAGTGGGTTGGATGTGACAAAAGGATTAAAGCTCACTTGGCTTTGATAAGGTAAAGGGTCAACTAAAGTTCGAGGCTGTAGAACCAACCAGTCAACCAAAACAGTAGATCTCCATTGTCTGTGTTTATTATTATTATTTTTTTTTTATAATAGAGAAACGAAAGGATAATCTGAGGTTGCAATGTCAGATAAAAGACATTGCTAAATATACATATTATCCATAAAATGATTTGATTGGCAATTACATCAGTAGTAAAGTTGGCTAGTCTGAAAATATGTTTTCAAGTGATGAAATTGAAGTATGAAACTGCCATTGTAATATCTTGAATAATTATCTTAAGAGTTCAGAAAATAGAACATTCCCCACAACGTAGTCGTAGTCAATGATTAACTTGAAGAAGGTTTCATTTTACCTCGCTTTTACTTTTCACTTTATAACCATATAATGGGAGAAGAGTAAAATAGCCCAGCCCAAAACAGTTACTTCGAAAGTGAAGTCAATTAAGTTGTAAGCAAGCGAGACCTTGCAGAGGGTACCGATCTTTCCTAATTTGGGGAATGAGCAAGGCAAGACTCAAATTTGTTCCCATAAATTTGAATTGTTCCATTCCTGTAACTAGACCCTTCACCTCACATCTAGTTTAAGTACGAAAGGTGATCATCTGGAGGAAACATGACTCAACTAGTACTACTACTCTTCCCAGTTTTGGCAAATCCTAAATTTGAATACCCTGTTTTTCTACAGCAGTAAGAGACGCACCAGTGAAGGTGACAGGTACTCCGCGAGGACAAGGCTAAGCTGCGACCATTTTCATCCTCAAAACATAATCACAATGCCTTAATATCTTTGACAAAGTTGAGAAATGAAGGATAAACTTTGAAAGAGAAGCAAGAGGCATAAGAAGATGAATCCACTATAAACGAAGAATTCCTCGTGTACAAGATTAGCATACACCTGCTTTCTACTATGTACATGATGGGGGGGTGAGACCTATACAAATCTCTCGTCTAAACTATTGCTTTAAAAGAATGGTTAGGTTTCTACATCTTGACAAAATTTTGCAAAATCAGCATACAGAACCAAAAACTGGGGGGGAAAGGTGATACAAGTAAGCCAATTAGAACAAGGCATATTAGCAACATCTGCTAAATCCTATTACAACAATCAAATATCAGGTCGGAAAACAATCTACCACATTCCAGACTTCAGCAATTCCAAGTCATAACAATATCCACAACATCTATTGGATCAAGTGCCAATTAACTCAAATATCAAGGCAAATGAGAAAGCTAAAACTAAAAGCAAAAGTTCAGCTTCGAAATCCAAGTAGAGAAAGGGAAACGCCAGCTTCGAAATCCAACTAGAGAAAGGGAAACGCCATGCTATCAGTCTCTTCATTGTACAAGAAGTAAGAGGTCTTCATATCCAAGGCAACTCTCAGTTCTTAACAGCTTCCATTCTCACCAGGAAGTGTCCTTCAAATTATCAGACAGTGAAACAGGTGAGAATAATACCTAGAATAACCAAGCCGGCAATAAGCATAGTCATCAGGAAACAATAACATACTCAACGATGCAACCACACAATGTTAAAAAAATTTACACACAACACAAAAGATAAACAAAACCACGTCTTTAATGGACCCAATACAGTTGAATCACATCAAAATACTAGGAAGATCATTCACGCACAAATCAAGTACAGGTCATAATATGAAAATAACACCACCTAGGAAGATCAACGGAAAGTTTCAGCTATGCAGCATATTTCTGTTGTTAATCCAGACCAAGTTACTTCAATTTGACATGTGTCCTGCTGCCCCTGCAGAGCAAAAGCTTCTAAAGTAGGCACCAGAACAAGTAAACCATTTTGCAGTACCAATGCACTGACAAAATAAATGATAGATATGACTAAGTATCGTGAATTCAGGAGCTGCATAAAACCACCTAAAGGCAGACATCACCCAAACCGAAGGAAAATCAACATAAAATAGCACCTAAAACTACGCAAATCCAACAGGGTTTTCTCTTGTTACTAAAAAACAATTACAATGGAACTATCCCAAATAGAACGGCATCCCAAGTTTCCAGGTCATTGTCATGCAGGGTGAACTTGTTTTATTTGAGATTAGCACACTGACATATACAAAAGCTTAGAGGCTCTCCAATGGGCTCAATGACAGAGCCCTTAGTTCATGTTTAGAGAAGTCAAAGAACCACCTCGAACCATGTTCCCTATCAAGCTCCCAGAAAGAGGAGACCCCCCAAGGAGCTCCTAAATCCGAGGAGGGAAAAAGAGCTACTAGTGTCTCCTTATCATTAATATTTAATGGTAACTTTACTATGTTTTAAACAAATTGTTCATTTCTATTGGCTCACACTCGCTATAACTACCTAAACTAGAGAGCAGGGTTCGAGTAAAAATTCTATCTAGATCTCCTAATAAAAGTTATAGTCCTTTTAATTAAAACAATATGGAGCATTATTACTGATGCTGTAAGCACCCTTCAACTTTGGAAGGTCACTGGGAAGGGAGAGGAGGAGGGGCTTCAACATTTAGCTCCCACTAAAATTTCTATCTCTAACAGCAATAGAAGACATAATGAAGTTAAGGGCTTCCTCTAATCACCTACCTACCACGAGTTAGGAAAAGTGTAAATACATTCTTTCCAGGTATACAACAGGCCAGAGACCCTTACAGAAGATTGAAAACACAATTTAACCACTGAAGGCTTCCAACTTTTAATGTGAGTCAAAAGTCCTCAGTGATTACCATCTAGCCAATCGGAAGTATAATATATATTGAATACAGATCATTAATTGGAAATTGAAGGGAAATTAAAACTAAAAATCTGCCCTTGTTTAAAAGTAATTATTTTATAGAAATAGAAGCTAAATCGCATAAAAATCACTGATACACACACTCATAGATTTCCAATTGTGTTTATCATGGAAGACCACATGTCATTGACCCGCTTGATGCCGAGCACAGTCAACACGATAAAGGGGCCTTGAAGGGAATTAAGCATCCTTGTCGTACAAGGTAAGCATACGGTGTGCATATGTAAACATACCAGTGTTAAGTACAAGTGTCGTAAAACAATTTATCATGAACATGATTGAAAAGCACAAGTGTCGGAAAACAATTTATCATGAAAGCTTGAAAAACTTGGTGAGGCGCTGTATCATATATGACCAATGTAGCAATGCATCATCTTCAGTCCAAAAGTTAAACCTACCATAAAACCCTGAGACAGCACTAAAAAATTCTACTTAAGGAAACTATAATTGATACCAACAAGCATCCAAAAATTAAGGAGTCCAATAACTGATAAATCCAGTATGGAAAGAAGTACAGTGAAGTTAAAAAAAAAAAAAAAAAGAAAAAAAAAAAAAGGGGGGGCATGGAAAACTTGCAAAACAGATTAAATTAGCATCAAAATGATTATGTTCACTATGCAGACAACACATAAGAACTTACCGGTATAAAGAGTGACGATGTATGAAAACACAAACAATAAAACAAGCACGACATATCTAATAACAGACAAGAGAATATTATGCAGATTTATAGGCACAGAAGTAAATAAAACTAAGTTTAAGGGCTTACCTTTTTTTCATGTGAGGATTAAACTGTGCTCCAGCTAGACAGCAGCAAGAACTAACTCTAGGCAATGACGTGAGAGCAACCATATGATGAATGAAAGACCAAACAACTTGAAAGAGAGTCCAATAAGCATGACAACCCACAGTTCCTTTAACTCTAGATTGTATTTCTTTCTCAATGAGAAAGATACCAAAAGTAGGGAACAAGAGAGCAGTTTACTCGGAAGTAAGCCGGCGTCTCTTCCCATAATCAGCATCCCTCGATCTTGAGCGACGGTCATCCTCTTGAGCTACACGTGCCTTACTGTGAGTCCTTGATGACCGCCCTCTTTCCCATTCATCCTCGCGTTCTGGTTCGCGATCTCTATGCTTATGATGATCAGCATATCTGTCTCTATCTTCCCTGTACCTATCACGATCCCGTTCCCGCTCACGATCTCTATCACGGTCACGATCTCGAGAGCGTTCTCTGCCCCTATCACGCTCTCTGTCCCGTTCTCGATTAACATCAACATCCTCACGGTACTTCCTTTCAGACCAGCTATGGTCATGAGTCACATCTTTCTCTCTAGGCATGTCTCTGTCATAGCCCTGATCCTTATCATCCCGGAACCTTCTATCAGAGGATCCAGACCAGTCCCTCTCTGAACCTCTATCTTTCTCCTTATTTGGCCATGCACCTCCTCTATCATGACTAACCTCACCATATTGATGCTCAGAAACAGCTTCCTCACCATAACTAGACTCCCCCGCTCTTCCAGCACCTTGCTCTTCACCAGTCCATCCACCCATATTAGGATCAGACCACATTCCCATATTAGGCCCATCAACTCCAGAAGTTGGCATCATTCCCATTCCATTCATGGGCATCCCCCTACCAAAGAATGCAGGATTCACATGAGGGGCTACTCCAGGCAGCCCTACACCCCCTACAGGTGGGAACGAAGACATCATTCCGGAGAAAGGAGGCGTCGGAGCACCAGGAAATCCCCCATATCCACCCATTCTCCCCATTGGAGCACCAAAAGCTGGATCAAAACCCTGACCCATCATTGACTGAGGATGCATCATAGGAGGGGTTGCACCAATACCTTGCCCAAAACCATTTCCACCATTCCCCATTATACCTCTACCGCCCATCCCAACACCTCTGTTCCTCATCGGACCAACCGCCCCTCTTCCCATTCCCTGAGCATTACCCCTCCCCCAGTTACCTCTCCCGTAACCTCTATTGTTATCCCCACCTTGATAATTCCCACCTGTCGCAATATTACTCCCAACCGGTTTATTCCCAAAATCATTAGGCCGCCCCCTACCACCAGTTTGAGTTACTGCAGTCTGGGCTACCTGTTGATTCCTATTTACTTGAGCCTCCCCCATTCTCTTAACACTTAATGGTGATGCAAAAGCAACAATACACGGGCGCCCATTGAACACATGCCCATTCATCCCTTCCTTGCAGTTGGTGGCAGCAGCAGGATCAACAAATTCAACCTGGCAGTACCCTTTTGATTTCCCACTTGCTTTCTCATCGAAAAACTTCACTTCTTTCACCTGTCCATACTTGCATAACTCTGCCTCGAGCTCCGCATCTGTAGTCCACCAATGCAAATCACCCACAAACAATAACGTCCCCCCACCACCACCACCACCACCACCATATCCACCTCCCGGACCACTACTGGCACCAATCCCATTCGCATTCCCACCTACAACACCACCAGCTTGCCTCAACATGCCTTCATTCCCCATATTCCCAACATTAGGAGGACCACTATGAAATTGTTGGTGCGGCTGTTGGAGTTGGGGCTGATGTTGTTGGTGCAATTGCGGAGGATGCTGCGGCTGAGCAGCCATCCCTTGAACCCCAACACCACCATTATTCCCAGTTTGCTGCTCAAACTCATTCAATTTACTCGACCCTTGCCCCATCTCAACCCTAGTCCCACCTCCACCGCCACCGCCAATCGGCCCCAATTTCACACCCACCTCGTTCCCTCTAAACCCTAGATTCTGGTTATTGTACCCAGAAATCCTAACCCCTCCATCACCGCCGCCTCCGCCCTCGCCGCCACCTCCAGCAACACCCGGAATCGCAACGGCGCCGCGAGGCTCAGCAGCCTCGGGTGGCTCAATCTTTTTCTCCTCCACCACCTCGTTTCTAAACCCTAGCTCCTCGTTCTTTCTCATGGACTGATAAAACCCCTCGCCGACATTGACATCGTTGTAGAGGTCGTCGAACTCGTCGTCCTCTTCGGCTAAAAACCCATCGTCGGCCACCGCAGAGATTGCCTCGTTGCGGTGGAACTGATCCATCTGGTCGGCTCCGTCGCCTTCGTCCATTCTTTTTTTCCCTCTTTCTAATTAGGGTTCTCTGAGGTTCTAGGGTTTCCTAATTTCTGGTTCGACTGGGCAGTGGAAGTGTAAATTTCAGAAATTGAAAATGGAAAGACCAAGTAAAATTAACTAATTTAAAGGATTTTGGAGATCTTACCAGGAAAGACAAGAAAAGCCAGCGTGTTGCTGAGAGTTCGAGAAAGAGAAGAAAACCCTAATCATGCGATTCTGGAAACTTGTGAGAGACAAGGACACAGATGAATTTTCTGGTAATCTAAATCTATCTTCCCATCTTTAACTAACTTACGCCTCCGTGCGTAATGCTTGTTCTTTTTGTTTTTTCACTTTCTACTTTTTACCCTTTTTACTTTTACTTCATAGTAAAGATTATTTCATAAAAAAAAATCAATTAAATCGAAAATTATTCGGTTATGACTCGTTTGGTCATGTAATTGTATCGTTTGATTATTTTTGGCGGTTAGATAATTAAATGATCTCCAATTTAATTGATTTTTTCAAAAAATGATTTTTACTACATAAGTTATAAAATAAATGATTTCGATTATGATAACATTGTATGACAGAAGAAATTTAAAAAATAGAATAGGAGTTTCTACTTTATTTAGGGTAATACTTTTCAAATTTTTTTTTATCGAAATTAGGCGGCCATGTTTTCCTTTTCAAAAGTAAACACAAAATTTTTTATTTTCTGGCCAATGTCTCTATGAACTATAATGATACTATATATATATATATATACTATAAGGTCATTATAGTTCTCCCTCGCTAGTATTCATGCAATCCCTATGCAGTGTAATGTATAGATATATACAATGTTCTAAAAATCAGTCTAGGCAGCCGATTAGGCGGCACGTAGGCGCTCGGCGGCGACCACCCCAGGAATTTAATGCAAAATCGTTAAAAAAATGGATGGGTGATTAAGCCATAATTCGACGGCGATTCGGCGGCGATTAGGAGCTCCTGGGCTGGCTAGGCGGGCCGAGCGAAACAACAAAGTTGAACGGCGGGGGATTGGAAGGAGGTGGTGGTCGCGGATTGGGCTCGGGACGTGGTAGTAGATGTAGCAGCGTCGGAGAGATCTGGGTGGAGAAGAAAGCGAATTTGAACGGTGGCTCTTGCGGGAAAGTCGGTTTGAAGATGAAGACAGGAAGTCGGTTGAAGAAGAAGATAAGACCCCAAGCCTTTTTTAGTGTTGCCTTTTTGCGTTCAAGTTGCAGACTACACACCGTTTTAATTAAATATCTATATATTAAAATGAATTTTTATATTTTAATGATAGAAAACTAATATATTATAACCAAATTTCTATATATTATTACTTTTGTTTGCCAATTATCTCTAATTACAACCAAATATCTATATATTGCTACTTAAAGTAGGCCCAATTAATCCCCGATTAATCCTCTAAACGCTAGTCCCCACCTTGCTGCCTAACTCCCGCCTAGCGTTTTTAGAACCTTGGATATATATAATAGTACCCTTGTAGTACCATAGTAGTCATATAGCCCGTCGTAATTGACTTCTCTTTATCTTCATCTTTTTTCAATATTCTGAGCTGATTCTAAAT
This sequence comes from Spiraea crenata, assembly GCA_033992175.1. Taxonomy (NCBI): domain Eukaryota; kingdom Viridiplantae; phylum Streptophyta; class Magnoliopsida; order Rosales; family Rosaceae; genus Spiraea; species Spiraea crenata. The sequence goes on along the minus strand of JAVBHV010000010.1, from coordinate 394,815 downwards.
ATGGATTTGAATTGAACGTTGTAGATGTCGACTTGATGTTGTTGAGGTCAATTCCGATGTGGTTTTGAACTCTGAGTTTTTATAGAGGTCGAGGGAGGCGTTGCGCCCTCCACTGCGGGCACCATCATCTGATAGCAATAACAACACAAAACGACAGCGCCGATTGTTGGAGAAAAGATGATAAGAAAGTTTTTTGAAGAAAGTTAAAATATACTCAGCGAGAAATAATGACACACCTCATCCCCAAAAATGGGTCCCGAGAGGTGCGATCATCACCTCAACAAGGTGACAAGGCCTTGACCAACCAATAAAGCACAACCAACGAACGAAAAGACACAAATAGAACATGTCGGGTCGTAGCTTGTTATTACAACAAACACAAAGTATCAGAGCATCTAACAGCGGAAGGGAAACATACACAACTAGTATTGCCCAAAGGCGAATTAACACAACGACTGTACATATAACAACCTGACAGAAGATAGTTGACAAAGAGTCCCTACTCTTTGTGGATGGAAACAGAGCTATCCAGAAACCTCAATCGTCTATGTGGTGTACTTCAGGCCTATATTCTAAGGGGGCGCAAAAACAAGGGTGAGTAGACTGGAAAAATAAATCAATGTAAAACACAGTTTAAAACGTATTCCAATAACCCCCTCTGTCAAAAACGAGTAGTATACATCCATACTACCAATACAGCCAACAAGTATAGTACTTAGTCACATGAGGTAAACCTGTACAACAATATGACATAAATCTACGGCCGTGATTAAATGGGCAGTGGGACTCGAACCCACGCCGATAAATAGGGCAGTTATGACTCGAACCCCTGCGGGGATGTCAGGATAATGGGACTTTAACCCACTCATAACATCGAGTCCAAAGAACCGACTGGGACTCGAACCCATGGGTCCACAAGTGCACCATCAACTGTACCAAACATCAATCATAAACAACCATCACAATCCTATCTAGTAAAGCACCATTTATATGTATATCATAACCAAACAACAGTTTAAACCAACCCCATCCACTCACTAGAATGTCGGGAGATTGTCGTCGTCCTCGTTTATCGGATCTGCTTAGTGGCGTTGATTCCTGAGAGTCTGATCCCCTAGAAGTTCCAATAGCCAAAATTAAATAAAACCGTAACTTTTAAATAAAACCCTAATTCTCCTTTAATTTGCTCAAAAGTGGTTTATGCGTATTTCAAATGGTGAAACGGTGTTCGTAATCGAATTCAGAACACGAAATCGCTTCGGAAAAGTGGTCGGTCAACACCAGTCAACACTAGTCAATAGTTGACTAACATCGGTCAACGGTTGACTAACAGCGGTCAACAGTTGACTAACAGCGGTCAACAGTTGACTAACAGCGGTCAACGGTTGACTAACAAGAATCTGTTAGATTCTAACGGAATATGCGAGATTCTGACAAAATATTCTAGATTCTAACGGCGCCGTTAACAACTAACAGAAACCGTTAGAGACTAACGGCTACCGGTCAACTAACTAACAGATTCCGTTAAGTATAACGGTCGATACGAGTTTAACGCAATTGACCTCGCATCAATTTGACTCCGAATGAAAGAGTTATGATTAAAATAAGTTTATGAAAGTTTTGAGAACAAAATTGAAAGAAACGAGTGGAAGAAGGAGGCTGCGCGCGTGGGAAAAAAACAATAACACTATTGACACCAACTAGTTTACCAAAATTTTGGATACCAACACACGTGACAAGTGCCACATTATATTTTTATTTACATAGTGTTCCAATCAAATCTAAAAGCAAATCAATTAATCATTTAACAAAAATCAAAGTATCAAAATTAAATCAAGTCAATTAAACATGGGCTCTTACCAAAAACTACTATGTGGGTCTTAATATTACCAAAAACATTACCTTAATTTTTTTTTTCTTATAATTTACTACTATTGTTATAATTTAATACCAAACCAAAATCAAGAAGCCCACCACAGCTCGCTTGCGTGAGGCTCACGCACCCCACACCGCAGCCTTGAGCTCCTTGAACGCTGCAACGATTTTTCTTAGCGGCTTCTCGTCTACCATTGTCAAAGGCTCGAGCTTTATTCACAAATCTCTTTGGTTTTTTATTTTTTTTGTTGGAAAAGTTCATTTTTGTTTTGTGCAGATGAACGCAGTGACGAAGATGAAGAATAACATAATTGAATTTGAAGGAACAGATCCTTCAAATTGAAGGAACACTTGCAAATTTGAAGGAACAGCTCCTTCAAATTTGCAGGTATTCCTTTAAATATGAAGCTATTACTTCAAATTGGAAGATGTTCCTTCAATTTGAAGGAGGTGTTCCTTCAATTTGAGGGAGGTGTTCCTTCAAATTGGAAACCATTCCCTCAAAATGAAGGACCACCTGTGTTGACTCATCTCTCTAGCTGTGTTCACTTTCCTTTCTCAAGAGAGCCCCGATTTTCTATCCTTTCAAACAAACACTTGGCCTCGATTCGAGGACTGCTTCCACGTCTACCAATCGTTCAAAGTCCCCGATTACCTCAACTCCTTGCCCTCAATCGAAGACTCCGACCTCACCAACCTCGTCACCGGTAAAAAAGCCCAACGAAATCATCCTCAAACTCGACGCGAATCAGACCATCCACGATGATTTCCTCAGAGCCAAGCTGGCGTGGACGGCGGAGGGAGCTAGTACCACAACTAATAGAGCCCTCATGCTCAAGATTCGGAAGGCCGACAAGCGGCAGATTCTCCGGCCATACCTGCAGCACATCCACGTCATTGCCAACCAGCTCGAGCATTAGAAGCGCGACCTCCGCTCCGCCTCTACATGAACTCTGGCTCCGCCAACCGAGTCTGGCGGCAGTACCATTTACCCACCCATCGACTCTCGAGACCATTTCAATGGATTCGAATCTGAAATCGAAAGTCAAGTCCGACCCGGTCGGCGAGCCAACGACCATCGCAAAGTTCCAGCCTTGACTGAGTCGGTGAGCTGAGTGAGCGAGTTTTTGGTTCGTTGTAACAGAATGGGGTGGTCTAGGTGACGGTTGCATGGAGGGAGTGGGACTTTGGCGGGAGGGGACGAAGTGAATCGAACGCCGTCTTTTAACGACATTGTGACGGAATTGAAGGAAAAATGGGAAGATAAACCCTCAAGATTTTTGGTTTGAAAATTTACAGGGGGTTTTGGGAAGAAGAAGATGAAGAGAGAGCGACGGCGAGTCGCGGGTGCGCATAGCATCACGAGGAAGGAGAGAAGCGAGGTCGCGGCGGCCATAAGTTGTGGTTTTTGCAATGAAAAGAAACTGTTTTGGGATTCTTAGCTCATGGGTGTTTGGTATAGCGCGTATATGTAAAATTATTATTAAAAATATACAAGCCAATTAAAAATCAACATATGTCAAATTAGTACTACATTGTAATGTTTAAAGTGTAGTAGTGTTTTTGGGTATTTTGCTCTTCATGTAGTATCAAAATGTAATTGTTTCATTAAACATCAAATTACTCTTAATTGGCTCTCTCTCATTCATCATGCTCAAAAAAAGGAGAAAAAAAAAAAAAAAAAAAAAAACTCCTGGAACTTCAAAATCCTCTTGCTCCAGTGAAGACTTCCACTTGTGCATCACACCAATCCTCTTTCTCTATTTTCTTGATTCAATATTGTAGATAGTTCATATGATTTGTGTCTAGAATGCATATATATGATTGTCGACATAATTGATTGATTGCTATCCTAGATCAATATGTTAATTTTGGATTTTCTTTAATACGTTCTTCATTATTATTTTAGGGTTCAAAGTGTTTTTTGGCGTGAGGAAGAGGGAGGCAAGGAGAGTCTGGTTTGATGTCTAACGTGAAGTGAATTCTTAATTTTTTGTTGTTGTTTTTTTTATTATTGTTTAATGATTAATTGATTTTTTTAAGATTTGATTGAAAAATGTAATTTATGAATAAATATAATAGGTAATTCAAAAGATGATGTGGCCCTTGCCACGCGTGTTGGTAGGGCCGCCGCTGGTACGACGCTGGTGGAGATTGTGAACCAGGCCCCCTCTTCAGGTGGGGTCCACCGAATTTTTTTTTGTAATTTTTTTAAATGTTATATTATTAATATTAGGGCTGATATTCTAGGAGTATAAAATAACACCTTAAATATCTAAAAAATACATAAAAGATGTTAAATATCCCACAAGTCCAAAACCAATGCCAACTCAGCAAAAGTAACTAACTCTCATTAACAGAAATCATTTTTCTCTCTTCTATTTCTTATTTTTTTAATTTTGTTGTTTTTCTAAATTAATCATAACTTTTGATATAGAAATCGTAATGAAAATTCGTTTTCACCAATTTATTCGTAAAAGTGAGATCTACATTTTAAGATCCATATTGAGTATGTTTTTCGCATAAAAAATTCCGCAAGTTTCACATACAGAGACATTAAGTGTCTCTGCAGAGACAGTCAAGTGTCTCTGCAGAGACAGTCAAATATCTCTGCAAAAACATACAAGTGTCTCTATAGAAACACTTATGTGTCTCCATTGAGACAGTAAGTGTCTCTACAGAGATAGTCAAGTGTCTCTATAGAGACAGTCAAGTGTCCCTACAGTGTCAAACCCCGTGACTATCCCTATAGAGACAAATAACTGTCTCTATAGAGACAGGTGACTATCTCTATAGAGACAGATAACTGGCTCTCTAGAGATAGATAATTGTCTCTGTAGAGACAAATAATTGTCTCATTAAAAACAGATGACTGTCTCTACAGAGACATTCATTTTTTGATCTGCATCAAATCGTGACCAATCCTTACGATTATTACATCAATCTTCATCTAAACAACCCAACAAAGCTTTCTAGACTAGTCTCAAACCTTACCTTGGCCGGAATCAGTTGAAAAATGACCAGGAGTTTTGGCCTATTGTAAACGAGCTCACCGGTGCCGATCCACTATGAATTAGAGGTCAAGGTTGGTCGGGTTATGTCTAGAAGGACGAGAGGAAGAAGTTTTGGGGATTGATATGTCCGATCCGTGGCCGAAATCCGATAATCTCGTCGGAAAAGCCAAATATATCGCTGCTCTATTCTCTTTCTATAGTGAGTTTGAGGTTATAAGCTTGGTGTCTATGAAAAGAAGACGACGAGACGAATCTAACGCCTCTGACCTCATGTCGATCGGAGTTCGGATGAAGGAGAAATGACTAAAACATTTTTTGAGTTTAGAAGGAAGAGAGAGAGAGAGAGAGAGAGAGAGAGAGAGAGAGAGAGAGAGAGAGAGAGAGAGAGATTATGAGGGTAACAGTGTGCTAACTCCGTTTGTTTTGCCCTTTTGTAATTAACATCAAAGCTCTCCAATAAAATTCTGGCACATTAACAATTTGGACTATTTAGATATTATAAGAAAGTTGTGTATTTTTTAGATATAAGGAGTTTTATCTAGTACTTTTTAGATATTATCTCTTAATATTAATTAAGAAAAACAAAATTTTAACCCTATTTTTACCCTTGATCACTTAATCTACCGCATCACACTTCTTTTTCTGTGTGTTTCTTCTTTGCTGAAATGCCACTTAAGTCACCAAGTATCCATTGAATTCAAATTTTAAGGTTAATTCGATTAATTAGATTTAGATTAGGGTTTCTCAAAAACTTTTGATGAAAATTTGTTAAATACTAATTTGCTTTGAGGTTAACATCTATCAAATAATTTGTTCAAAATCTTTTGATTGATTTTCTGGGTTTTAAATTTTTTTTTGTTATATTATTTTTTGCTATCAATACTTTGTTCGTAATATGCTTTGCGTGAATTCAATAATCTTTCTCAAGTTCGTTATAAATTTAATTCCAAATTTATCTTTTTATTAGTATATAAGTAGAAAATAGTTATTGCGGTATGTTTAAAGATGGATTTAAAAGGCCCTGCTAAATTTTTTGAACCAGACCCCCAAATTCTTAACCACGGCACTATGTGTTGGTATCCGAAATTTGGTAAAGTATTTGGTGCCAATAGTGTTATTGAAGAAAAAAAAATAATTTTGGCCTCTGTAATTATGTCACATATATTTTTATTCTGGTATGAGATGATTTGAATTTGGGAGAAACTTAGGTACCCCAAATTGGGTATCTACAAATACCCCAAGGTGATGTGGACAAGTGAAATAACGACATGTGTCAACTTAAATTTAATTGAGTGTGTGAGTAACTATGTCCAAACACCCGTATATCTCTTTCTTCTCCCGTGTTTCACTACCACCATCTAGTTCTCGTCGCCGACCCGACTACCATATGACCCTTACCTCACCTGCGCTCTTCACCCAAACCTCCTTTCACTACAACTCCGCCTTCCCAACCGCTGTCTAGGAGCTGCGAAACACTAAGATTTCCATTTCCCAAAAATCCAATTACCCGAAAGACTCAAACTCTTCGCAACCAGAATGCAATTGACATAAAACCCAACTACCCATAAGAGAAAAAAGATCGAAATTTGCTTTCTTTGCCTTCAATTTCTGAAAATCGGTGAGAATTTGAGAGTGCTTTCTCTAGGAACATCACCTCCTCAGGAAAGACCCAATCCAAACCAATCAACAATCGACATTAATTTTACCTAACATTTTGACGTTTGGGATCACAAAAACTGAGCCAAACGCAAAGGCTTTTATACTAGAACTTGGACTTGGAGCGAACTTCGTTGGTGGCCCACAACTTCATGCGGTAAATCTTAGGGTGCTCATTAGAATTCGTGGGAAGAGCCCTCCTGATGACCTGGTACTGATGGAACTGCAAACACAACACACAAAATGATACCGTCAATTGCAACTCCAAAAGGCCTAATTTCAATTATAAATTACCATTTTCGGTACAAAGGAGTGTAGGCTTACTCTGAATCGAAGACGTCGACGACTGAGATTACCGTGGCGATGAGCGATCAGTTCGTCGAAAACTAGATGGTGGTAGTGAAACACGGGAGAAGAAAGAGATATACGGGTGTTTGGACACACAATTACTCACACACTCAATTAAATTTAAGTTGACACATATCGTTTTTTCATTTGTCCACATCACCTTGGGGTATTTGTAGATACCCAATTTGGGGTACCTAAGTTTCTCCCTTTGAATTTTGTGTTCTAGGATATGGACTATGTGGTCATTAATCATTTTGTATTATCTTTGAGTTGTTAACTTCACAACCTAAACATAGTAGATTATGTGAAAACCTAGATGATTGGGATTAAAGTCGCCAACATAGTTACGAAAAACTAAAAGTTGGGGCCAAAAGAGGCTTGTGACGAAACCTAACCGACACTGTCGATTAACATATATTTGTTTGCTAATGAGGTTAATTTTCTAACCAATCAGTTCCCATATTTGGCCTCTATATTAACAAGAGGAAGAAGAAAGTGCACAACGAGAAGTCAAAGAACCACCACCTAACTAGGGGTGGGAAAACCCGGCCCAAAACCCAAAGCCCGACCCGAACCCGGCCCTAAAAATCCTAATGGGCCGGTTCTAATTTGAAAGCCCGACCCGAAGCAAAAAAGCCCGGCCCGGCCCATGGAAATCGGGCTTAAGTTCGGTCCTAATTTTTAAGAACCCGGCCCGGCCCGGTAAAACCCGGATATATATATATTTATATATTAAATATATTTTTGTACACATGTCACTTGCTAATTGGTAAAAATTATGGTTACACCTATCTTAAAATAGAACACATACACCCTATACCTGCCCTAAATAATCCTAATCTAGTTCATTTCCTTTTTTTCCTCTCATTTTCATCGGTCTTCCCCTTCCGCCGTTCTTGTAGAATCGATGCTCCAATGAAAACCCCGAAGTCACTCCTAACTCTCATCGAAACCTCCACAACCCTCAACCAGCTGAAGCAAATCCATGCCAAATCCGTAACCGCAGGTCTTCCCCACAACCAATTCATCCTCCCAAGTTGGGCCCTTCCAAATTGATCCACCCTCGGGTTCCGAGTCGACGGCGGAGGTGGACAGGACTCGGAATCGAGAGGCCGAGTTCCGAGTCGACGACGGAGGTGGAGGCGCGTCGAAAGCTGTGCGGATGGAGCGAGCTGGAGAAGCACGAGGAGGCGTCGATCTGGAAGCTGATTCTTGACTAGATGAGCGACACGCTCGTTCGGATCCTGCTGAAGACGAGAAGACGATGTAGCTTCCCTCGACGAAGACGACTCTTCTGAAATCAATCGGTAATTTCTTTTCTTTTTTCTTATTTCTTCTCGTCTCTGTGCTGTGTTGTATGTGGATTCCTCTGATTCAATTTTAATTCTTCTCGTCGCTGCATCAATTTTAATTCTTCTCGTCACTTCCAGACAAATCCGTTGTGTTGTATGTGGATTCCTCTGGTTCCGCTGATTAGTCAGTCTACTTTGTATTCGATTTTGGTTGTGGAACTTTGGAGCAAGACTTGGGGAATATAGCTGCTTTGTATTCCTCTGTTATCAAATATCTATGCGGATTTTGATTGTGGAACTTTGGTCAGGTTTTGTGTAGATTGGAGAAGGCTGTGGAAGCGGGGCAGGTCGGAGAAAGAAGAGGAGGTGGCGAGGCGAGCCCAACGGCAGCAGACTTGGCGGAGTACGGCGATGGAAAATTGATCGGGTTTTAACCGGCCCGGCCCGAGCCCGGCCCGAACCCGAAGACAAAAAACCCGACCCGGCCCGATTAAGTTGGGCCCTCTAACGGGCCTGAAATTTGAGAGCCCGACCTCTCACGGGCTTTTTTCGGGCTCACCCAAAATCCGGCCCGGCCCGGCCCGATCCCAGCCCTACACCTAACCAGTGAAACCAAATGAACCCAAATGAGACCGCAACCTTTCCGGGAATACGGACAGACATTCCACGACAAATTGACCGGGCCAGCCCGTGCTGTGGTTCCATCTAACGGCTACTTTACCCACAATAGCCAGTAGCAACACACCCGCAGTCCCCAACGGTCACATTTTCTGGTTTGTTGAATTTATCCCCTCAACAAACTCCCCCAACACATCGCGACGTTTTAATTAGTTTCAAACTCCCTATAAATTCAACTCATTTCACAGAACACAGGAACAACAACAGCGATCATTAACAACAACACCTCACTTTGCATTTTGAAGATAACTTTCATCAGAGATCTTTTGCAACGCTTTTCCAAGATGCATAAACTTGTTGTACTCTCAGTTCTTCTCTTTTGCGTATCACATAATTACAATGTGGTACAAGCAGGCAATGCGCCTGCTCCTTCACCCAAATCCTCGGGAACCACCGCAACTCCACCACCGCCACCGCCACCGCCGACAACACCTCCAAAATCCTCTCCGGCTACTCCTCCGGCCACTACTCCGGCGGCTTCTCCGCAATCCCCTCCGAGCCCTCCGACTCAGTCTCCGCCTTCACCGTCTCCAAAAGCCTCTCCGCCGGTTTCTCCGCCGACCCAAACTCCTCCGGCGGCAACCCCCACCGCCTCTCCGCCCACTCCTCCCGCGCAGACCCCCACCGTCTCTCCCCCGGCGAAGAGCCCATCTCCCCCGGCTAATTCTCCGGCGATACCTCCGCCTACGGTCGCAGCTCCGAAGAAGGCTCCTGTGAGTACTCCGGCGAAAAGTCCGGTGGCGGAAGCACCCGTTGCGGAGGCTCCGGAAATTGCGGCGACCCCTTCTGAACCAGTGGGCATTCCTTCGTCGGCGACACCGGCAGGGTCACCGGGAATGTTCCCGTCAAGCGATAGCAGCCCACCAAGTCCGGGGCCGGCGAGTTTGGCGCCTGAGAGTGCAAGTCCGGCAAATGATGATAAGTCGGGTTCGAGTTCGAATGGGGTCCGGGTCATTTTGAGCGGGTTGTCTATCTGGGTTGCTTTGGCTCTCTAATTCTGTACTTCATTAATTTAGTGTTCTTCTACTAGATTATTTATTTAGAATTAAAAATTTATTTAGGAAGACTTAATTCTTTTTATATTTCATGTACTGGTACTCTGTACCATTCTTGTTTGGTTGAATGACAAAATTCTTGTTTTATTCTGCAACTTCTGATTGTATCATTTGGCCTCTCCTCCTTGCCTCCATGTTTCATTCTATTACTCTTAATGTGGCTTGTATTAGATGAACTAATAGTTTAGATAAATGGTCCTATGAAGTGGAAGGCAAAAACTGAAATTTGGAATTTGAGTGCTTTGGTGCAGTTTTGGGGTGGCTGATTTATGGATTATGGATGATGCACAAACCAACTGTAAAGATGGTGGAATGGTCCAAATTCATCCAAATTCATTGTAATAGCTTTGTTTTGGTTCTAAATTATTGACCTTCTCCCATTCCCTGCATAATATCAACTGTTTGATCTCTGAGATGAGGATTGTGAATCCCCCAACTACAGCACTCTCAAGGCCATGGTATTCTTCACCAATCCAATTTCTTTCCCCACATAAAATTAAAAACACATACCAATCAGATAAAGAATTTGGCAACTTCCTCATCCACCCCTTTGTATGGAGGAGGAAACCAAAATCCCTTGCAACTGCAAACCCAGCATTTCTACCCAAAACCACTCTTTCAGTTTCAATAGAATGTTCCCTTAATGAAGGAGCAGTAGCAGATAGCTTTCCCCCAAATGATCAACAACAACTAGAGGTGCTACTTAAATTCTCTCTTTCTATGTTTTGGGCATTCTTTTTCCTTGATATAGTTTATGGATTTGTGTATACATTTTGGTTGGAGCAGCAGAGGAAGGGCTTCGGAGCAAATGGAAGGTATAGCTCTTGTTGATTCAGTGAATTGGAGAATTGGGTTGTATATTAGTATGGAGTTTCTATGTTGAAGAAAAAATGGGATTTTTCTTGTGAAATTACCATTGTGTTTTGAGTAGGCTTCATATCTTTTTGGTCAGGCAATATCTGCTGAAATGAGTTCGAAACTTGCAAAGCTTGGGTTGGCGGCTGTGCTCGCTTATGGTCTGTTTGATGCGGTCACATACACAACCTTCTTTGTGCTTGCGTTTCTCGGGTATGAGAAAAGCACAGGGAACAATCCTGCAGCCAATATCAAGGCACTTTTAGGGGTAAGGAATGCTTAGTTTTGCTAAATATTTCAATTCAGATGGTATGACTGGTTGACTTGTTCATAAAGTGTGCTGTTGGTAGAAGTGTTTAATTACAAAGTGTCCTGCTATCATTTCTGTTCATCTATCCAATTCTGGGTAGTATTTGTGTTTGTAAAGAAACTTGGCATTGCTTGAAGTTTGTCATTGCTTTTTCTGTTGATTCTTTCTATATATGAGTGCCTAATATTCGCGGAATAACAGATGTCAAAAGTTGCAAATGTAAGACTGTAATATTGTTGTTTGTATAGAAGCTTAACATTCCATGAAAACTTTGTCATTGTTTCTTGCTATTGACTGGCCTCCATCCTTTTTCGGAGTTTAAATATGGTGATTTCAGTGTGGTTCTGAGGTGAAAGAATTAACTAGTGTATGAGACATCACGCGAATATTAGGAAGCAAAGTTCATAAAAGAGAAGTAAAAAATTGTGATGGATTGGGTCCGGCCATATTCATGTTCATGTAAAACATACTAATATCCAACTCTGCATTGCTTGATGTTTGCCATTGTTTCTTGCTGTTGATTCTTCCTATGTGCTTTTTGTAAAAAACTTGTCAACACCTGTGCTGTCATTGTTTCATTTTCATTGTCAAATCCTATACAGTACTAATACTAAGAAAGTTAAGGTGGTGTAAAACCTCAGAAGTGTAATGTTCAGACTCTCATGGGCATAAAAGAGACTAATCTTGTTTACGCATAGAAAATGTCTTTAATTTTGACAAGGAGGTCGAAGGGATTTTTGTCTTTTCCCCTACAAGTTGAGGGATAAAAAAGGTGAAATCAAGTTTCATTTGTATGCTTAATGTTTAGGTAATCAAAGAACTTGTTTGGTACCCAGTAGAAGGTACTGCTTCTGCTAATTCCTAGTGTGCCTTCGTTCTTGTCTTCTGCAGATAGTTATCCTGATGTGGACCGGAAACAACGTCACAAAACCATTACCGGTGGCTGGAGCAGCAGCACTGGCACCACCGATTGACAAAGGCTTAAAAAAGATCCAACAGTATTTCAAGTTTCCAAATCTGGTCCATGCATTTGCGCTTATGGTATCTGTTGTGGCTGCACCATGTTTGACAGGTGATGGCTTGCTGATCCTTTCAAGATTGGGGAAAATAACAGTTGTCTGATAACTAGTGCTGGGAGTGATTCATTCGGGCTATTAAGAATTGGCCCGGGAGACTTCCCAATTTCTAGTTTGGTAGGTGTATAATGTTTCTGATCATCCTTTGGACATGCTAGTGATGACTACTATTTTGGTAGTTATGGCTCCATTCAGTCATTTGAGAAACTAGGAATGTTAGTGGAAACAGCGATGGCTCCCAAGAAGATGGGCATGGGTCCACTGAAGTTCTTCTAGAATTTAATGTTTCTGTGTTCTTTACTTCCATCAAGCTTCCGGAAGTTAAAGACTGCCTCCTTATACTACATGGATATAGCTGGACAGGTATTATAAGATATCAGCCTGCGTACATGATCTATTTACTTAAATTGGAATGATGTACGTGCTTGTGTGATATCTATCTTGCTTTTTTGAAGTGGAGTTGTATGCTTTACATCATGGAAATGATTTGATTTATGAGCTTAACTTAGAATTTCAAGCCCTTCTATAAAGCTTTTGCTTTTAGCTTGTTGAACTGTATCTTTGTTAAATGAAAGAGACAGGAAAGAGAAGGAAACGACAACATATCATTCCCTCAGGCACTCATGGCCCATCTTTGGCGAGCCAAAACACGCGGCAGTCATCTCAGCCCGGATCAAGAGAATAATTATCATGTTGCAGTAGGATTGAGGCAAAATAAGCAGCCACCATTGCCGAAAGAGTACCCCGGGAATGTGGTCTTAGGTGTTGATGTGAAGTCCAATGTAGGGGAGCTTCCACAACATTGTCTAGGCTGGACAGCTTTGCGTGTAAACAAAGTACTTGCCTCTTTAACATATGAACAAGCATATAAACTCTTGGTGAATTGGGCAGAAAAGCCTACGATATGCTCGAAGTTGAGGAGTATCTTAATATAGTGAGCTTCCATCACCCAAAACCAAATGGCAATGGGAGGAGAAGCCCAACTATATTTGAACACTACAAGCTAGGCTTCCATCTCCAATGTGAGATATTCTCAACACGTCCTCTCACGCGTGGGGTCATTGCGTCCTACGCGTGATCAGTTTAATTGGGTAACGTGGAGCACGTGAGACCGTGAGGCCTCCTACGTGGATAACCATTGCTCTAATACCATCTTAACATAGTGAGTCTGCATCACCCAAAAGCAATTGACAATAGGAGGAGAAGCACAACTATATTTAAACATTACAGGCTAGGTCATGGACTCTGCCATCGCAAGCCTGACTACTGATACCACTTGATGGGGATAGGGTATCACGAACACGGATCAACAAGAATCAAACAAGACACCAGAACTAGGATCTAGCAAACTCATAGTGTTAGTAGCAAATTACATGCCACAATAATATAAACTTTAATAATTCATCATAAACTAACTATTACAATGATAATTAGCCATATTTATAGGCTAAGCATAACTTGGGCACCAAGAATACGTGGGCGTAAAGAAAACTAATTAAAACTAATATCTACTTTAATTATATAATAAAATCCTAAATTTCCTAATCTAAAAATCTAGAATATTCAAATACTAAATAGACACATAATTAACTTAATAGAGTCCATATTTTCCTGCATCACTCTCCAATGTGGGATATCTCCAATGTAGGATATTCTCAACAATATTCCCACTAGTATACAACTGTTTCATTTCTGACAGGGAGCTCAATGCGGTTCAATGTATAGGAATGACTTTGGGTGAGGGAGACCAGTTGCTGTGCGAAGTGGAGGTTCCAACAGAATGAATGGGAAGTTGACAGTGTTTATGGAGGCCGAAGAAGGAAGTGTTGATTTTGAAGTTTGCCTTATGCCTGAGACTCTGCAAACCATGGCAGAGGATGCAGAGTTCATGGAGGCTGTGCTCACATGAAGCAAACTCTTGTATAGGTTGAGTTGACTTGTCATTTATATTGTTCTCCAACTTTCTTAATCGATCACATTGTTTGAGTTGACTTGTGATTTATATTGTTCTCCAATTTTCTTAATCGATCACATTGTGTGTATTCACCTGATGATTGATGATAGATCTGTATTTTGGGATTTCTTGCGTATAACAAGTGATAATAAATGATGTCACCTCCTATTTTAAATATTCTATTTGCTCGTCTTTCGTGGAATTTGCTTAGTAATTGGTGTTTTAATTAGCAGAAGAACATCTCTCACTTGGGTTACTGTTTGTGTTGCATTTGGCTCTTATATATTTTGTTGATTGAAATTCGTTTTCCCTTCAATAGGAGTCAATACAAATTATGCATATTAACAATAAATTGCAAACGTATCCAGTGACGGATTGAAGAGGGGTCACACAGGGTCGACCCTGTAAAGTTGTAAAAACGCCCAAAGAATTTCCCTAAAGTGTGGCAGAAATTCCGTACCTCCATAGCTCCCGGCATCAAGCAACGGCGACACTGCTGCTGTGTTGTGTTGTGTTGTATTTTCCTATCATTTTAATTGAAAATCAAGTTTTTTTTTAGCATAAATGATACATGGAGAAGAAAGCTTCAAGTGTTGGAGTTCAAATGTCACCGGAGACCTCAATTCCGAGATTTCCAAATGGTTGCGAAGACAAAAGAGTGCGAAGGTTTCTCGTTTCCTTTTCTTTTCCCAAAAACAGGCCAAATATACCAGACTTATACAAGCCCACTTGAAGCATGGCCTTCTTTTGTTCAACTCAGCAAGTTCATTTTGGTGGTGTGGACTCCACTTGTTCACTTCAAGTTAGACGGTCTAAGTTTAATTCAATATACCAGAATCAGGCTACTCGACTTTGACTCGATACTATTGTAATCGCGTTATAAGTTTGATTTATATAATGTTGTGAGCATAAAAAATATTTCGGCTTATGAATATTCTAAAAGGTCTACTCCGCAATATAATAGGAGATGAAAGATTGAATGATAGCTTACATGTTTATATTGAGAAAGATATTTTTACTTGTATTGAGAATGAACCTATCATTCGACGGTATCAAAGCATGAAAAAACATTGCAAATTGTTGGATGAATTGTGAAGGTTAATGAATTTTTTTGGTTATACATGAGTATATTTTTGGTTTCAAAAAAATTAGACTATTTTACATATTGACCCCTTAGGAATTTGATCTTGGATCCGCTACTAAACGTATCTAAAGTTCTATGTGATACCATATAGATATACACTTGATTCAAAAATGCTTTACAAGCATTGTGTACTTGGAGAGTATCAATTACAAGGGAATTAAGGACCCCATAATTCATAAGATAATCCCTCTTTATCTAATAGAATATGAAATTCAAATCATTCCCTATGAGGACAAAAATACAGGTGGCAAAAGGTCTAGTCATTTACTTCCTACGCGCGCAAGCATTCTTCACACGCACCTCTTCCTTGCCGGCTCATCCCCAATCCACCTCAAACTCTTGACAACCACTAACTCTTGCCACAACGGCCCAAATCAACAACCTAACCCCCCGATCTAATTTCCTAGTCTCTAAACTTGATTTATTTAACCTGAGGGTTTATCGATTTCTGGAGTTTCAATGAGTGATGGAGCTAGGCGGATATGGGTTGACATAGGCGGTGACTAAGAAAGAAAGCAGAGAGGAGGAGAACATGCAATTTTTGTGAGATTCAATAATTGATCGGGTTAATTTTGCAGGAAATTGATAGCAAATCTTGATGGCAGAATTTGATATTTGGGTGTGATGCTATTTGGTTTGAGTGTGATGAAATTAAGATAAAAAAATGAGATATTTCGGTGTTGGGTGTCGATATAACAAATTGAAGAGTAAGAAATTGAAGTTCGGAGGTTGAAAATGAAGATTTGAGATTATGTCACATACTGTTTCTGTGTAGTAGGAAATGTTTCTGTGTTGGCACGAACTATTTCTACATTGGCACTAATTTTTTTTTGTTTTGCATGAACTGCTTCTATGTTGGCACAAACTATTTTTGTATTGGCACGAATTGAGAGAAAGAAAGGCAAGAGAAATGGGTAGTGAGAGAACGGAGGTTAAGGTCCAAGTCATGGGGAAGAAGCGCGTGTGGGCTTCTTGCATTGGGTCTGTGCACGGGATCCATTATTTAGATGGTTACATGCTTATTTGTTCTTAGAAATAAATATTTGAAATTGTTCTTCTATCATTGTTTATGATGGATATTTTATCTTCATGGATCATTATCCTATAGAAGCTTGGAATCACTAAAAAAATGAAGACTTATTTTATATAATCTATAGATGAATGTGAAATTGAGATATTAATTAAAAAAGTTTGGTTTTTAATTGATTTTAAGATTTTCCTTGGGTTATATTTATTTAGTGTCCAATATTTGTCCATGTCCATGTTCCATTTCGTGTAGGGGATTTCGGGGGTCCATGTCCATTTCGTAAGGTCGGGTCGTATAGTGTCCGTATTGTCCATTCGTACGGTTGGGTCGTATTTGTCCATACATTTCGTATTCGTATTATCTGTCCATTCGTTCATGTTCAAGTCTTCTCGCATAGGTTCAGTCAGGAGAATCCATTGCGCGCGCGTACTTATCCCACGGGGGACAAACTACATTCGCAGGTAGGGGTTAATAAACCGTGTTTATCTGGTGTAGGCTTCCGATGTGGGATTATTTGAGCATTTTAAGTGCCCGCTTCTTCATCCCAAACAAACGAGCTCATATATCAAAGGGAGCTTCTCTTCAGATCTTTAGTATTGGCATCTCTTGTGCTCGATCCCAAAAGAAATCACAATTACACTCCAAAATTATCAGAAAAAATCCACCCACAAATTGCCATAAAACAATGAAATTACTTTCAAAGTACGAATCTTGAATCACAAAAATGAAACACCTAATGATCAGTATGGAAAGATTTCACCCAAATAATCAGTATGTAAAGATGAGAAAGAAAGAGAGTGAAGAGAGTTGCGGCTTTGTCAAGTGCTGAAGATGGAGGGTTTGGGTTGAAAGTGCTAATTTATAGGAGGGATGTAATGGGAATATCACTTATAGAAAAGATATGTGGTTATATTTTTTTTTTATCACACTAGCTAGAGGAGACAGAAATTAGTAAACTATTGTGTTGGGGGTACCCCTCTTGATATAACCACATGCAGTAGGACGAAGTCGATGACATTACCAGATGTTTGAACTATTTAATAAAATAGCTAATAGGAATTGATGGCATTACCCAGCTTATGTTCTTCCAAATTAATCATCTACCTATGATCGCATTCGATTCCCATTTAATCTTTCCTTCCAGCTACTCTGCAATTAGTGGATGCTGCAAAACGCAGAAAGCAATCAATCTCTTATTCACCACAAGCCGACATATGATGATTTAAGCTAGTGTGTTCTAATTAGGCATAATGTGTGTTGTTGGTGGGAGTGTTTAATTACAGGAACACGACCTTTGGGAAAGCATATGAGTACTTAATAGTAGTGGAATATCAGAAGTCAAAAATTGCGAAGGTCACAGACTATGTAGTATTCTTGTTTGAATAGAAGCTTGCATTCCATGAAAAGCGTCCTGTTTCCAAGTTTTATTATGGTGATTTCAGTGAGATGAAAGTATGAACGAGCGTATGAGGCATCACATAAGTAATAGGAAGCGAAGTTCATAATAGAGAAGGAAAAATATTTGTAGGATCGGTAGCAAAGCGTCCTGCTATTGTTTCTGCTCATATATCCAATATTTGTATGGGCATAGAAAATGTCTTTAATTTTGATGAGGAGGTCAAAGGGATTTTTGTTTTTTCCCGTAGAAGAAAAGTGAAATCAAGTTTCATGTATATGCTTAATTTTTAGGAAAGCAAAGAAATTGTTTATCATTCCACTAGAAGGTAATGCTTCTGCTAATTCCTAGTGTGCCTTCTTTCTTGCCTTCTGCAGATAGTTATCCTGATGTGGATTGCAAACAACGTCACAAGGCAATTACAAGTGGCTGGAGCAGCAGCACTCGCGCCACTGATTGACAAAGGCTTAAAAAGATCCAAAAGTACTTCAAGTTTCCAAATCTGGTCCATGCATTTGCGCTCATGGTTTCTGTTGTGGCTGCACCATGTTTGACAGTTGTTGGCTTGTTGATCCTCCAAAGATGGGGAAAATAACAGTTGTCTGATAACTAGTTCTGGGAGTGATTCATTCGTGCAATTTAGAAACGGCCCGGGAGACCACCCAGTTTCTAGTTTGGTGATCACCCTTTGGACATGCTAACGATGACTACTATTTTGGTAGATATGGCCCCATTTAGTCATTTGAGAAACTAGGAATTGATGTTAATGGAAACAGCGACGGCTCCCAAGAAGATGGCCATGGGTCCACTGCAGTCCTTCTAGAATTTAATGTTGCTGTGTTCTTTACTTCCATCAAGCTTCCGGAAGTTAGACTGCCTCCTTATACTACATGGATATAGCTGGACAGGTATTTTAAGATTTCAGCCTGCGTACATGATCTATTTACTTAAATTGGAATGATGTACTTGCTTGTGTTATATCTATCTTGCTTTTTTGAAGTGGAGTTGTATGCTTTACATCATGGGACATGAAAATGATTCGATTTATGAGCTTAACTTAGAATTTCAAGCCCTTCTACAAATCTTCTGCTTGTAGCTTGTTGAACTGTATCTTTGTTAAATGAAAGAGATAGGAAAGAGAAGGAAACGATAACATATCATTCCCTTAGGCACTCATGGTCCATCTTTGGCGAGCCAAAACACGCGGCTATCATCTCAGCCCGGATCAAAAGAATAATTATCATGTTGCAGAAGGATTGAGGCAAAATAAGAAGCCACCATTGCCGAAAGAGTATCTCGGGAATGCGGTCTTAGGTGTTGATGTGAAGTCCAATGTAGGGGAGCTTCTACAACATAGACTAGGCTGGACAGCTTTTACTTGCCTCTTTAACATATAAACGAGCATAGAAACTCTTGGTGGGCAGAAAAGCCTACAATATGCTCGAAGTTGAGGAGTAAAGTTCCCACTAGTACTACTGTTTCGTTTCGGACAGGAGCTCACCGGCGGTTCAATGTTTATGGGAATGATTTTGGGCGGGGGAGACCGGTTGCTGTGTGAAGTGGAGGTTCCAACAGAATGAATGGGAAGTTGACAGTGTTTCCGGAGGCCAAAGAAGGAAGTGTTGATTTTGAAGTTTGCCTTATGCCTGAGGCTCTGCAAGCCATGGCAGAAGATGCAGAGTTCATGGAGCCTGTGCTCACATAAAGTAAACTCTTGTATTGGTTGATGTTGACTTGTCATTTATATTGTTCTCCAATTTTCTTAATAGATCACATTGTTTGTATTCACCTGATGATTAATGATAGATCTGTATTTTGTGATTTCTTGCGTACAACAAGTTTTAGTAAATGATGTCACCTCATAGTTAAAATATTCGATTTGCTCATTTTTCGTGCAATTTGCTTAGTATATGGTGTTTTAATTTGCATAAGAACATCTCATACTTGGGCTACTGTTTGTGTTGTATTTTTTTTTTTTGGTCGAAATGGTACAATTCATTGATGATAGGAAAAATACCCAAAGGCACAAAGGCCATAGACAAAAGGCACAAAAGGTCATAGACAAGAAGTACATAGGCTCAGACATGAGGCACATAGGCCCAAATAAAAAAGGCACAGAGGTCCACTACCAAGGCAAAATAGCCCACTAAGAAAACCAAACAAATACAACAACGCACAAAGCTCGGGCTAAAACTAAAAGCCCAATCAAACACAAAAGCAACCGTAACATAATAACATCCAAAGCAACCGCACCATCCACCGAGCCGCTGCCGCTCCACCATCACAAGCTTCCAACCACCAAAAGAGTAGGACCCATTCGCAGAAGAACTGAAGACAATATCGGAAAGAGGGGGTGGACAAGCCACCAATGCGTAAATCGCTCCCACATTCCAGTCAAGGAGTGCAATTCAAATAATCTCTATAAAGATGAAAATACAAGTGGCAAAAGACCCAGTCATTTATTTCTTACGCATGCAAGCATTCTTCTCATGCACCTCTTCCTCGTCGGCTTGTCCTCAATCCACCTCAAACTCTCGGTAGCCACTAACTCCTACCACAACGGCCCAAATTAATGACATGACCTCCGATCTGATTTCTTCGCCTCTAAATTTGAGGATTGATCGATTTTTGGGGTTTCAATGAGTCATAGAGCTCGGCGGAGATGGGTTGACAGAGGAGGTGGCTGAGAAAGAAAGTGGAGAGGAGAAGAAGCTATAATTTTTGTGAGATACAACAATTGGTCAGGTTAATTTTGGAGTAAATTGATAGCAAATCTTGAGCACCGAATTTGATTTGGGTGTGGTGTTATTTGGTTTGAGTGTGATGAAATTGAGATCGAAAATGAGATATGTCGGTGTTTGGTGTTTGATCTAACAAAACTCAGAATAGGAAATTGAAGTTTAGAGATTGAAGATGAAGATTTGAGATTATATCATGAACTATTTCTATGTGGCAGGAATTATTTCTGTGTTGACACGAATTGTTCTGTGTAGGCCCGCGATGCTCTTTTTTTTGGGGACGCGGATTTTGTATATCTACAAGAATGTGGACCCTCTGAAACACTTTGTATTTGATAAAAACACTTGCTTTTAAAAAATAATTTTACATTAACTACTGTGAAGAAAAGTGAGTTTCATACATGTTGAACAGAGATTTGATGGAGGAGGTACATAAGCTTTGAAAGTGGGGAACTAGAAGTAGCTAGTAACTGGCAAAGGTGGAGGCAACAAGGTCCAAGTCATCGGGAAGAAGTGCGTGTGGGCATCTTGCATTGGGCCTACGTGCAGGATCCATTATTTAGTTGGTTAAATACTTATTTATCTTTAAAGGTGAACATTTAAAATTGTTAAGTTTGGAGGTGAACATTTAATTGTTATTCCCACTCGAATTTTTTCAAAATACACTTCACGTTCTCTTTAATTTTTACACATAGATAGAGTATATAATGAAAAAAAATGGAGTGCCAAAAATATTTCCTAACATTTATTGTTGTCATATCATGGTTACATGAGGGATATTTTACGTTAAGAGGTTATTGTGTTAGAACATTAGGAATCACAAGAAAAATGAATACTTGTATTCTATAATTTATAGATAAATGTTTAAATTGATATTAATTAAAAAAAATTGGTTCTTCCCCTTTTTTAATTGATTTTAAGATTTTCCTTTTTGTCATGCGGGTTACTTATTTAGTGTCCAATTTCGTATTCGTATCGGGGGTTAGGGTCCGTTGTCCATATTGCATTTGTATATGTCCATTTCGTGCGGACGGGTCGTATAGCGTCCGTATTTGTCCATTTCGTATTCGTATCGTGTCCGTATTTGTCCCGACTTCCGTGTTCAAGTATTCTCGCATAGGGGCCAGTCAGGAGCATCCATTGCGCGCGCGTACTTATCCCCCGGGGGACGAACTTACGTTTGCAGGTAGGGGTTAATAAACCGTGTTCATCTGCTGCAGTCTTCCGATGTGGGATTATTTGAGCATATATCAACCAAACCACATCATATATCAAAGGGAGCGTGCCATCTGTTGTGCTCGATCCCAAAAGAAATTACAATTACCCAAAGAGCAACATAAACCCACATCACATAATTAAAAAGGTGTGGTTACTTTGTCATACCAGAGGAGACAGAAATAGGTAAACTATTGTGTTTGGGGTTACACACCTCTTGATATATAACCACGTCCAATAGGACGGAATCGATGACATTACCAGATGTTTCAGATATTTAATAAACTAGCTAATTGGGAGAGCTAATTGGATGGAATTACCAGCTTATGTTCTTCGAAATTAATTATCTACCTGCGTTCACATTCAATTCCCGCTTAAGCTTCCTTCCAGCTAGTATGCAATTAGTGGATGCTGCAAAAGGCAGAAAGCAATCAACATCTCATTCACATACGCCAGCATATGATGATCTCAGCTAATGTGTTGGCAAACACATGAAAAATCACAAACCAGAATAATTGTTTTAATAATCCTATAATTTCTTTAATAATCTGTATGTGCTTACGTGTGCTTATATACCGTGGTCGTTAAAGATCAGGATCCCAAGATATTTGGAGTCCCTCTCAACTTCACGTCTATTATTTGGACTCATATTTACCGGAAGCTAATTTTGTTGAGAATGCAATTGCTAATCACGGACATTCTTTAGATAATATACATATTTGGTGTAATATGCTTCCTACTTTGGCTAGGAATGCCTTCCTGCTTGATTGTACAAACCTCGATGCTTTTGTGGCTTTTCGCCTTTTAAAAGGTGTTTCTTCGATAAAAAAAGAGAAGGAAAATAAAAAATAAAAATAGTTTCTGTTGCAGTACTGATCAAACCAAAGGTTAAGAGAAAGAAGTTTGTACACAATGAGAAGAGAAATAATATGTGTCAATATGTGTTTGTCTCCTTCCACTGTGCCTTTATTTGTAGTCAATCAATTTAGGGTTTACCAGTCCTACTGAGATTGAGCATGTTTATTACATAGAGTCTAGATAGATTTCACACTTCTAGTGTACACATTCATAGCAAAATACAAATTACTACAACCGTTTCAATATTCTTATCCATTCCAAAAACAACAAAAACGAAAATGCCAGGTAAAAAAGAGAAAGAAAATGAAGAACTTACATTTGGGCCTCATGTGGGCCCATAAGACCTCACTTGATTAGAACACCAGCCCAAAAAAAGGTATGGAGCAGAAGTGAGTTTCCATTTAAGGAAGAATAAACTGGTGCGAGTGATCTCCATGATCGATTGCCATGGCGGAAAATGGTCGGGTTGCGTGCAAATGCTCATCGGCGAGCAGAAGCCTCTGCTTCCGAGAAGTCAGCTTCGACGGCCAAACAAATCGCCGGAACAACCTCCGAAACGTTTCGAGCATCCCTCTCTTCAGAAACGGCCTCTTTTCTCGGTGCCCATCCGTTGCCGGAAATTCCATTCTCAGGTAACGGTCAAGCAAGTTTAATTTCATGTTTGTTTTCTTCAGCTGCGTCGTTTGTTTGGTTCGCGAGAAAACTCGGGAAAATAGACTTGTGTAGGGTTCGTTGAATGCTTAGACTAGGGTCAGTTTGGTTGATTGGACACTAGATGATCTGGCTTGTGCTGTTTTGTGCTGTTTTGTGGTTTCTGAAGTTGAAATTGGACTTGTGTGATTGTGTAGCATGGATGCACGAGAGAATTCGAGGCCGTCCATATTGCCATCGTCGAGAGATAAGGGGATTCCCATATATGTGATGATGCCTATTGATGCGTTCTGCATTGATGCGTTGGGCCGCCCGAAGATTAGGAGGTGAGTTTCGGAGCCGAATCGATGTTATTACACGCAAAGTTTTATGGGTTTGCTCTTTTAAGACTCTAGTATGAATGGTTTCATTTCTGGTTTCAGAATCAAGGCCTTAACTGTGGCTCTGAAAGCACTCAAGTTGGCAGGTGTGCATGGAATTGCGGTTGAGGTTTGGTGGGGCGTTGTAGAGCGTTTCTCTCCTTGTGAATATGATTGGTCTCTGTATGAAGAGCTTTTCAAGCTGATTTCCGATTCTGGGTTGAAATTGCATGTTGCTTTGTCTTTCCACTCAACCATGAACTCTTCTTCTGCCAGAAAAGGGGGTATAAGTCTCCCTCTCTGGATCATAGAGGTATGTGTTCTTTGCAATTTGTAAAACCTCGTTTGAATGTTAATAGACAGATTTGTTTCCAAAAAAAGACACATAATACATTTGAATTGATTACACATGATATTGACGTTTGTCCTGGATTCTACTCTGGCAACGTGCTAGGATACTGTTGCTCCCCGTTTGTGTACTTGATTTCAGCTTTGATGTTCATAAAAGGTTGTTATTGTGAAGGGATGGATGTGAGAAATGAACTACAGTTTGGCCTCAATTACATGTGAATTAGTTTGGGTGGACAAAGAAGTTGATACACGTTTTCTTTTTTCCCAGATCGGTGAACACAATAAGCACATATATTATCAAGACCAAAACGGATTTTCCAATGATGATTATCTTACACTAGGGGTTGATCATGTTCCTCTGTTTCGTGGCCGGACTGCCCTCCAATGTTATGAAGACTTCATGTTGAGTTTTGTAACCAAATTTGAATCCTACTTCGGAAATGTTATAGAAGAAATTGGTGTTGGTCTTGGTCCTTCTGGTGAACTTAGGTATGGTACATTAAAACTAGAATCACAAGTGTGACGCCAGTGGAATAATTTCTTATGAAGCATTACTCACAGGTATCCTGCACATCCTTTTGGTGATGATAGATGGAAGTTTCCTGGAATTGGTGAATTTCAGTGCTATGACAAGTACATGTAGGTTGAAACTCTTTCAGCTCATGAATGCAAATTTGCTTGATGCTGAATTTTCACTATTGTCAACCTTGTTCCCTTTTAGGATGGACGACTTAAAGGCTGCTGCATGCAGGGAAGGAAAGCCTCAGTGGGGAGACAGGGGGCCACCGGACGCTGGCTATTACAACAGTCTCCCATCTGAAGTCCCTTTCTTTGAAGAGGGAGAGGAAAGCTTTCTTTCTGATTATGGGTGTTTTTTCCTTGTATGAAACCTTGGTAGTTGCCTACTTTAATATTTCCAAAGACAACGTTATGCATAACCAAAACATAATGTTCATTGCATGATAGGAATATTCCTTTTATTATGGCTGTTCATTCTCATTTTATCTCATAACTACCACATGGAAGTCATGCAAGACTTTTTGGTACTTGCATGTAAACAACTCACAACTTACAACCTGCAACATATTTTATCAACCATTTCTGTAACTTTTCTTTGAAATCTGATTGCTTCTGGGCTTGCTTTTGCTGAATGTTTGGCACATCAGTCTTAGATACTCTCTTCACAACATGATTTCAAAAGTACATATGTGCACGATTTAATGTAGAATTACGACAAAGGAATGAGTTCTATTCTCTCAGAAACTGCACTAAACTGAATACAATGTAATGAACATTAAAAACCACGATGCATGCATACTGAAATAGTGAAGTTATCATTATAAGATTCTATTCTTAAGTAAATCAAAAACAATCATAGATGTGAAAGTGGGAAAGTTTATTATGATTGCTTGTCATACGCTACCTGGCATTACATGATTAAACTTTTTGTAAAATGATGCGGGAGCTGAGAGATCTGACGGCTTCTTAACTCATTGTAGGAATGGTACAGTAGCAGATTGCTTCATCATGCAGATGATATTCTTGCAAAGGCTGCTAAAATTCTGAAGAAATCTCAAGAAAACAAGCAAACTTCTATTCTACTGGTGGCTAAAATTGGTGGAATATATTGGTGGTACCAGACGATATCACACCCTGCTGAACTTACAGCAGGATACTACAACACTGCTCTAAGGGATGGCTATGATCCCGTGGCTTCAGTTGTGTCTCGTCATGGAGCTGCTTTGCATGTTTCGTGAGATTCTAAATCTTAAACAAGCTTTCACCCTAAAGATTCATAGAAATGTTTTCCATTGACCAACCTGATAACTATTCGAATGTATCTATTGGTATCATGCTCATGCACTAAGTATCTTATTTCAGCTGCCTAGAAATGATGGATGGTGATAACCCAGCATCCTATCTTTGCAGCCCAGAAGGATTACTCCAACAGGTATTTGTGCTGTTAATTGGTAATGCCTGCTTTTTATCTCGTTGCCTTATTGGCTTTTTTTTGTCACTTTGTTATGTTTGATTCGTGTGGGCTGTGCTTGGCACGGACGGTCCTGCTCGTCCAGGCCGAGCGTGGGCTCATGTGGGACTCTTTTGTAGCACTGGTATTGGGAATTATCTTGTGATAATTGTTGTTTTCTTTTAATTTCGAGTTCATTATATGGTAGATATTAATTGGGTTCTTTTGTAAGAATAACAAGTTTATCAATGCATGATCATTTTCTGTAATTTGAGAATACAACTGATATTACAAGAACTTAAGTTTGGATTTTGCATAGTGCATATAACTTACTGAAGGTTGCCATGGCTTGTTCCATTTTATGACACTGGGCAGTAGGTTTTGACAATGGTGGTTTTTTGCTGTCTATATCATTCAAGAAGTTTCTTGTATAAAATGTTTTTGGAGCTTATGCAATTTCAATTTTCTCTAACATGATTCTGTTTGACTCAGATATGGACAGTGTCAAAGAAAAGGATAATACATTTGACCGGGAGAAATACCAATGAACGATTTGACAGGGTAGATTCATCCTTTAATCATGAGCAAAAGCAAATTTCAGCTACCTTACAATTTTTATTTTACCAGAAATTGGATAGAACATGCACGTGAATGATTTTGTTGTGAATAATATCATAATGTGTTAATAATGCAAGTGGATTATAACTAGTAAGTTAGCAAGGCAGAATTTTGATACCAGTTAAGTTTGGCTAGTTTTGGTTTACCTCTCTTTGAATGATTGCACTGATGAGTTAGAACTCATCCAGATCATGTTTTACCCATTTTGTGTTGCCTATTTTGCTACCCCCGTTTACTCATCTGCTGTTTTCTTGCAGGCTGGTTTATGGCAAATACATGCTAATTGCTACAATTCACAGGCTGAAGCTGTAAGATCATTTACTTATTTCAGAATGAACGATAAGATCTTTAGGGCTGAAAACTGGAATAACTTTGTTCCTTTTGTTAGAAAGATGAGCACAAATTAGCGAAGCCACAAAACCCCAAAGTAACCATTAGATTTTACTGAACCATTGAACAACAGTCTCACTGTCCTTTAACTTTTTTTCTGAAGGGCAGATGTAAAGGTTTTATAACTTCCTAATATATTTGTAACTTCCTAATAACTGTGTTTCAATGACGTATTCCCCTGGTGACCTAAAGCCCAAATTAAAGCCTGGATCCTAACATTGTTAGCATATTATTACTATTTTTTATGGTAGACATTGTTAGTACATTTCACAGCCATAAAATCCCAGATGGAGAGCTTGTGAATAATAATAGAAATCATAATATCTTCCTCAGTTCATGAATTCTGGTTTAATCAACGAGCCAAAAAGCATATTGGTAGTCTACTACTTACAGGATTGTTATCTATTCGTGAATTTAGGCTTAGTATAGCCTTGCTTTCTTGTAACAAGCTTAGAACCCTAACTTGATTCTGAAAGTGTAACTAATCAAATTAAACAACCACATGAGAGCACGGGTATAAACGGAAGACCATAGGTCAGCTAGTTGGTCATTTTTCTGCTTCTGTTACAAACAGAGTAAATAAATGTGTAATCGCGGAGTAATTGCCTTAACCATTGCCATTGCTCTATGGGTTTAGTAGAACTCCTCGAACAACTTGAAGTGACGATCAAATCAAACGATTATTAAGTAGGTTTTGCCAAAAAGTTGAGGAATGAATTTTCCGGAATCGTTTGACCAAAAAGAATTTTCCGGAGTCGAAAACAAATACTCTATTGATCTTTGTGAAATAATCATCTGAATACAAAAGTTGCTCAACATTGAACATTGATATAAGCAGAGACCTTCACTCAAAATTTGTACTCAGTAATGACCAAATCGAAAAATTCAAAACCTGGTGACCAAATTAGAGAATTGAAAACAGTCACTAGATCAGATAAATTTGGAACATGATTAAAATGAAATTTAGGCCTAAAGACAATGGAAAACCATACAAAGCGTATTGGAGTTGCTGACAAGACATAACCCATAATGTGTTCTTTTTCTTGTGAACCTCATATATTCATGAAGCACAAACCAATAGAGAAAACGAAACCCAAGGAACAATCTAGTGAAGCCATAGCAGAGTAAATAGAAAACAATCAATTAGCAAACAATACAAGCCAACTAAACCACTCACAATTACACTCCTATTGAAGGACTAGTAATTCCATCTGATATGAGCACCCGAGTAAGAGACGATGGTGGTCAGAGCTGGTGGTCAGAGCAACAAATTAAGGTCCATCGCAAAAATGTCCATTGCTACTACTAAATGAGTTGCCCAGTTTAATCTCGAGAAATCTATAACTCAACTTCATGGAAACTAAACTTTTAGCAGCCCCACAATGTGTTTTCCATTGCGTTTTGGTGATCTCATTAGCTAAGCATTTCAAACAATTCTTGCATTGGATGAAATTCTCTTCAGCACAAAAGCTTGAATTGGATTTGACTAAAATTTTTAGTTTCTTCCAATATCTGAAATAATTTACCTTGTTCAAAGGAGTTGATATTCACCTTTCTCGCATACCTATTTTACTTAAACATAACAGCAATCAAGAAAATGTAGAGAAAGATACGGCGATCAAGCAAATGAAAAGCAGTACTCTTTCCTACTATGATGCAGAAACCATAGTTTTTTGTCATGTAAAACTGTATGTGAGCGGTTAATTCATGCAGATGCGGTGAACAATGTTCAAAGTTGGTGTGTGCAGATTTTGTACATGTCAATTCAATGCACATAGATTTTATGTCCTTGATACAAACAATCAAACATTTTACTCTGACAAATTTGAACCTTTAGACTTAGCCTACCATCATCCTCAGTACTAGGCTTCTCGGTCACTCTAGTGGCTTAAGAACATCCTAACAGTCAAAATTACTCTGAACCACCCCGTATTTATGCTATGCATGAGGTAGTTACACGTACTGCTGAGGTGCAGTTCCTGTAATTACATGTAGTTGGTCGATTAGCTTTAGTTATATCCTACGCAGAAAAAAAAAGTTATAGATGAAATGCAGAAAACTTGGTCGAAGAAGCCGGGCCTTATACTACTAAATCATTAATCACGATTCCATGTTATACACTGCTGCAATAATGAGGGAGCCACAACCGGAGGTATCGTACACCTTTATGCAGACTTGCCAGAGATATTTTGGATATGCAAAGGCTTCTTATAAGACTGCAACAAGAGAGAAGAACAGACCACACTCAGAGACGAAGCAGCCATGCATGCGCCTGCAAGCCACGGTGGTAGTCGAATTCCAGTGAAAGGGAACAGGATTCCAGCAGCGATTGGCATTCCAAGGACATTGTAGCCCAGGGCCCAGACATAATTTAATCGAATTCGAGACATGGTCTTTCTCGAGAGATCAATGGCTGTAACAACATCTTCCAGATTGCTTTTCATCAGAACTATATCAGCGGCTTCTATAGCTACGTCAGTACCAGCACCAATGGCCATGCCAACATCTGCTTCAGCCAACGCCGGAGAGTCATTGATTCCATCCCCCACCATTGCCACTATCATTCCTTTCATCTGCATTCAATTTAAAGTAAACGAGTCAGAACAGATTATACTTGCTCAGATTGTACCAAAATATTAGGTAGACAAACAACTTGATATCAAACAATGAGTTTAGAAATCTTCTAGATAAATTAGAATACTTGTCTTAATATCCCACTAAATGTAAACAGCAAGGTATTGAAACTATTTAAACTCACACACTTCCTGAAAATTCCTTTTTTTGTACTGATGATCCACCTACTTTTTTCACCATCTTTTCTTTTACATAACGATTGTCAGATTGATTTCACCTATTCTAACACCTCACCTTCACCGTAGTTTCCAAGTATGTCATATTTCATACAGACACATCGCTCTTGGTAACTAGTTCATAATCTTACCTGCAACTCTTTGATTCTATCAGCTTTTCCCGCAGGATCCGTTTCAGCAAACACCTTATCAATGCCGACCTCCTTTCCAATGGCTGTTGCAGTAGCCCAGTTATCACCAGTAACCATGATGCTTGAGATGTTCATTGAGCGAAGATAAGAAATGACTAGTGCAGCCTCTGGCTTGACAGGATCAGTTACAGCAAAAGATCCAGCAACCTTTCCATCAATGGCAACTAACACGCATGTTTGTGCTAGTTTCTCATGTTCTGAAACATATGCCTCAACCTCTGGACCGACCTGCACCTTAAAATCCCGCATGAGCCTCTTGTTTCCAACCAACACGATTTTGCCACCAACTCTTCCACTAACCCCAGCTCCTGTGTGCACCTCAAAGTCGTTAACCTCCATCACATGTTCAGTCGACCCAAACTTGTTGAGCAGCCTCTTAGCATGCTGTACCACAGATTTTGCAATTGGATGTTCACTATTGGCCTAGATATTTGAGAAACAGAGGTGAGTTAGCATCGCCGTCAAAATGAATTTAAGATTGCACAATAGTTGTGAGTTTTTCATCATTGATAAATTATACTTGCAGTGTATGGAAGAGTTTGAATTTTAAGCACTCACCTCTGCAGCAAGAGTCAAATCACACAATTCCTCCATTGAGTAATTGGAAAAGAGCACAGCACTGACTACTACTGGTTTGCCAATTGTCAGTGTCCCAGTCTTATCAAAGACAACTGTTTTCACCTACAGGATCAAACACATATCAAAGTCAACGGAGAGTTGTCATCCATATGAAATGGGATTTCGAACTTAACGAGTATTCCAGGAGCTTATCACCAATGCTATCATATTCCATTACATGTATAAAATAACAGCCATCTATTTTCTGGAACCAAAAGTTCATATGAGGCAGATACCAACAATGAAATATAATCGAACTATGCAGGGAAAATGTATGTGGAGATCACATCCTTCCACACACAATGACATGGATTGCGATTTATGTTAAGATTATAAGAGACTGCTAAAGGGATGTAGAACATCTTATTGTGCTTAAATGAAGTCTATACAAGTTGATATAATCGCAACAATCAATAGAGGTATGTCGGTATAGTATGTGACAACACAAAATTCGTCAGACCTGACAACCAGAAAAATAAGAGGAAATCAACCTCATAAGGAGGAAATACAAGAACAGAACTACATTTGCAACTGTTCAAGTCAGCTTGTTCTGATATTCATGTTCAAGTCACAATTTCGCACTTATATTGTGCAATACCAGAATTAGCAGGTCCCCCAGCCGCCTTGGATTATCAAGTGCTGTAGAAAGAAGTCCAAATTAAGTAACTAAGAAAAGCTAGTAGAAATAACATTTTTATATATTGAGGGGGAAGCCCTATTTTGTATAATACGGTAAACATTCATATTTCCAAAAATGCCCTCAATCAAAATACGTAATACTCGAGATATTTTCATTATAAATACATAATATTTGTAATACTGTATATACCCTCAAATAAGATACTTAATACCAAAAATACCACCAATTAAAATACTTAATACCAACAAAAAGCCTATGAAAGAGCAGATGCTAGTCCAAGTTAAACCTAGATTCTGATGAGACAGGTGAAAATTGTCTCCTAGGCAAAGGTGGCTTTACCTTATGAGCCTTTTCAAGTGAGTTTCCACCCTTGATAAGAACACCTTGTGAAGCGCCCTTCCCTGTTGCAACCATTACTGCTGTAGGTGTTGCGAGCCCCAAGGCACAAGGGCAAGCAACAACTAGAACTGAGATACCAAACTGTAGTGCCAGCTCAAACTTATCCATGCCTTTTGGAATCCAATGATTGGGGTAAAGACCAAATACTCCAGGGATGAACCATCCCAGCCATGTCAAAAATGCAGCAATGACAACCTGATGTAGGAAAGCCAAAATAGTCAAGTCGACAATCAAAAGGGGTCAAAATACATGGTTTGCCTCCAGCTACCATTTGACCACATTTTCAAGCAATGAAAATGAACTTTAAAAAAAATATTGAAAACTAACAAGAGCAACTCAGAAGGGATTGGACAAAAAGCCCAAAAATAAAGACCATCTCAAAAGAAACCAAGAAATCCAAAGATAAGGGAAAATGAAACTCAAGATAACATTAACGTAAGCAATAAAAGGAAAAAGTAAAAGCATTGTCCTTGATACATGCTTCTCATCTATTAAATCGAGAACAAATATTTATCTAGTGAGAAGCCTTTTCTGCTAACAGCAGATGCAACTAAGTGCTTTGAATGCTTATCCATATCCAAATATCAGCTTTAATTTACTTTTTTGGTAGAATTATAATTAGAAAAATGGACATACAAAATGACCTACTGAAATTATCAAATTTAGAAAAGCAGGTTAATCTTGCTAAATAAGTATCAAGTAGAAGACATTTAAGTAGTATATAACATGTTAGAGAAATAAAGAAACAAACTCACTGTTGGAACAAAAAACTTTGAGATCTGGTCAGCTAGTTTCTGAACAGGCGCTCTGGCAAGCTGTGCTGCTTCAACAAGTTGAACTATCTGGGACAG
The DNA here is from genome assembly GCA_033992175.1 of Spiraea crenata. Taxonomy (NCBI): domain Eukaryota; kingdom Viridiplantae; phylum Streptophyta; class Magnoliopsida; order Rosales; family Rosaceae; genus Spiraea; species Spiraea crenata. Next base: position 362,477 of record JAVBHV010000010.1, on the reverse strand, counting down.
TGCAGTCTCTGAACCAACATGAGTTGCCTTCACCAGTACACATCCATTCTCATTGATGGTGCCACCAATAACCTACTCAAGGAGGAAAAACGGAACTTAGTATTTTCCTTTAATCCCTGAAGAACAAAGAAGTAAGAAAGGTTTAATACCTTGTCACCAAGTCTTTTAGCAATGGGCCTTGCCTCTCCTGTGATCATACTCTCATTCACATAGCTTTGGCCACTAATTACAATCCCATCAGCAGGTACTTTTGCACCTGGACCAATCTTAAGTATATCATTTCTTTCAATAAGTTGAGTGCTAATTTCCATCTCTGAGATAACATTGCCGTCATCATCTAATGACACCAGATAAGCTGTATCAGGAGCCAGGTCGGTCAGTTTCGCTAAAGCATCGGACGTCCTCCCTTTAGCCAGAATTTCTAAGTACTTTCCCAGGAGTATAAAGGATATCAACATAGAACTAGTTTCAAAGAAATCTTGCCCTTCAAACTTATCCAAAGCCAATGCTTTTAATGCTATATAGACAGAGTAAAAGTAAGCAACATTGGTGCCCAGTGCAACAAGAACATCCATATTAGCTGATTGACGTCTTAAGGCATGATATGATCCCACATAAAACCTGAAAAGGAAATTCAAAATCAACATTTACTCCTTAAAAGTACTGACATACAACTTACACAGAATATAAAGAACGAGGAGTAGAATACCTTTGACCGACAATGAACTGCACTGGTGTGCAAAGAATCCATCTTAAAAGCATCCCTATAGTGAGCATGTTATGGACCTTGTAGCCCAGCCAGTTTCCGTAAGGAGGAAGCATGGGAAGCACCATTGAGAATACGAATACAGGAACCGAAAAGAGGCAACTAAGGAAAAACTGGTCCCTGTACATCTGTATTTCATTTTGCCGCTCAGCTTCTCTTTGTCTGGGAGGAATATACAAGCTTGCCTTGTACAACTTGGGCTCATGCCCAGCTTCTTCAATACAATGAATAAGAGACCTTGGACCTGTGAGGTCCGAATCATAGGCAATAATCACCTTTTTTTCTGCGAAGTCAACTTCAACATTACTTACACCTTCAACCAATTCGAGGGAGGACTGGACAACAGTCATATCATCCGGAGAATGAACTCCTTCAAGTTTTAGATGAACTTTGTTGACATCATTCCCAGAGCTAATGAGATCAGCTCCAAAGCCAGCATCTTCAATTGCTTCAATAATGGAACTGGTATCAGTTAGGCTAGGATCAAAATGAACCTTAGCTTCTTCAAGGGCTAGACCAACAACCGCCATTTTAACTCCATTAACCATTCGAAGAGCGCATTCAACAGACTCAGAGCAACTGGTGCATGCCATTCCTTTTATCCTCAGCCTGCATACCGCTATATCTTGTTCTGGAAACTCTTCAACCGGGAAACCTGCATCTTCTATGGCTTCCTTAATATTGCTTGCCTAGCACAAAGGACATCATAATGTTACAACCGTGTATAAAACATAGTAGTTAAATATATTAAGGAAAGTGAAGACTCAGGCTTGTAGGGGTATAATGTCAATGGAAAGGTAACTGAATTCATTAAACTTCACTCACAGTAATGAGTTCCGGGATATAATTGACTGCAGCTTGGCCGTGGAGGGGAGACACTGTAGCACTCTGAACCCCATTGAGCTTTCCCAACACAGATTCAATGGTAGTTGCACAAGATCCACACTTAATATCCCCTATTCTGAACTTAACTGTTTTTGTTCTTTTATCTTTTTTATTAGTATTCAAAGGCTTCAAAAGAGGCTCCTTCAGCTTATCTAGACCAGTAGCATCCATCCCTTCCGCTCCGCCATTCAAGCGTTTTGATTCCATCAAACCTAACATACAGACAACAAACACAAACTATTCAAAATTAAACTAAGACTATGTAGGACAGCGGGGAACAATGGATATAGGGTATGTTTCGTCGATTAGTAGAAACCAAAACAAAGCAAAACGATAGAAGATTAATCTGGAAAATAACTCATGGGGCTTCACCACTTCGCACCAGAATCACTGGAAACAAATCCAATTCATAAACTCTACTCCCTTTCATAAATTTCATACAGGTGGTATTTACAATACCCTAAACGTAGAGAAAACAGGACAATAAACCCAACCTCGGAAAAGAATGTGAAATTACCCCAAAACTTACTCAAACCATAAAAAACCTAAAAGATTCAAGTAAACTAGTTAAAATTAATAATAACAATCGGGAAAGTTCCACATCACAAGAAGAACTCTATAATTCCAATATCTAACATCGGATTGCAAATCAATCCTCCAAGCAGAGCAAAGCAAAAAGAAGAACAACTCACACCGTCGTTAGATTAGCATAATTGATCAAATCAACACCATTAGGAGGGGCAAACACAGCATAGAAATTTTGCAAATTAATCAAGTAACAGCTAGGAATTCATAGTAAACCAATTTCCAGCGAATCATCAAGAAGAATACAACAAAATCACAAGCTCTATACAGACGGACAGATACGCGTGCGCAGATAAAGTTACCTTTGATCGGCGAATCAGGACAAGGCGAGGGAGCTGAGTGGAGCAAAAAGGCGAAAGCTGAAATGAGAGAAAGCGAATTCAGAGAGGAAATTAGGGTTTTTTTGGGGAAGTGGGCGGGGATTCTTGTGAGGTCGGCGGAAACCGTCAGAGTGAGAGATTTTAGTGGGTTGTCGTTTCTATAGTCTTATGATGACTTTTTAAATTTTTGAAATTCATAACGTCTTATATGCGGTTTCCCACCCGCCCGGTCATTCCCACGCCTGCCTTCGATTGAATTTGTTTGTTAAATAGTGAAGACCGGAGGCTAGCTATAACCGATAAACAAAATTTTCATCGAAACATTGAAATTTTCATAGAAATTTTAGAGTTTCGAAACTATTGAAATTTATTGAAATTTTCATCAAAATTTCTATAATTTTAGTTATCAAAATTTCCATTGAAACTGAAATTTTAATCATTGACTATAGGTTTCAACGATTAACAGTTTATTTAATTTTATGCCTACGTTGACAATAATATTAAAGGTGATTCTAGGTACCTTCTCTTGCATATTTTAATTTTAAGAACACATCGGCCAATGCATTTTCTGACATCCAAGGAATAGCCAAGCATAAGCTCGACACTCATTCGTAGACTTTTACAAGAACGTATATGAACTTGAAAATGACCTCAAGGAAAGATTCATGTACTCGGTATTAAGGGACAAAATGTTTTTTTTTTTTTTTCTTAATTAGACAGTAAAAATTTACAAGGAAGATTCTCTTGGGTCCCAATTATTCCTTATAGAAAAACAAACTTACAAAAGAAAAATAGAAACCTCAATACATGAAAAGGCTTGGAAGACTTCTGTTTCATATGATTTGATTGCTATATTAGTTTTTTGGGTTATTATCATGAATGGTGCCTGAACTTTCATTAACAGGACTTCATGGTGCCTGAACTTTAAAAGTGATCAATTTGGTACCCAAACTTTTAAAAACCGGACTTCATAGTGCCTGAACTTTAAAAGTGATCAATTTGGTACCCAAACTTTAAAAAAGAGGACTATGTGGTACCCAGACTTTCAAAAAGAGGACTATGTGGTATTTTAGTCAATTTTTTGTAATCAAATTCCGTTAAAATGAAGGATAAAATGGTCTTTTAACATTAATTTTTATGTAAAATATTTTTTTTACCTCTCAACTTCTATAAATATGTTTTATGGTGTTTTGAAAAAAATGAAAATGTCATATAGCTATTTTAGATAAATAAACAAATTGATTAATGAAAATATAGTTGAACGGTAGATTTTTTCTATCTCTTAATTTCTATTAGAAATAATTTTTAATGTTCGAGTATATTTTTATTTATCAATTTATCTATTACTTTTCAATAGTCATATGCATAAATGTTTTTTGAAACATCGTAAAACATATTTATATAGTGGTTGAGAAGTAAAAAAAAACTATTTTATGGTGTTTTGAAAAAATGAAAAATGTGCATATAGCCATTTTAGAACAATAAATTAATTAATTAACGAAAATATACTTGAACGGTAGACTTTTTCTAGTACTCAATTTCTATTAGAAATCATTTTTAATGTTAGGATATATTTTTATTTATCAATTTATCTATTATTTTGCAATAGTTATATGCATAATTTTTTTTTGGAACATCATAAATCATATTTATATAGAGGTTGAGAGGTATAGTATTTTACATGAAAATTAATATAAAAAAGGGTTTTTAAATATGATTTATGATGTTTCAAAAATACTATACTTCTCAACCTCTATACAAATATGATTTATGATGTTTCAAAAAAACATTTATGCATATAACTATTGCAAAATAATAGATAAATTGATGAATAAAAATATACCTAAACATTAAAAATTATTTCTAATAGAAATTAAGTGATAGAAATAATCTACCGTTCAACTATATTTTCATTAATCAATTTATTTATTGTCCTAAAATAGCTATATGACATTTTCATTTTTTTTCAAAACACCATAAAACATATTTATAGAAGTTGAGAGGTAAAAAAAATATTTTACATAAAAATTAATGTTAAAAGACTATTTTATCCTTCATTTTAACGGAATTTGATTAAAAAAATTGACTAAAATACCACATAGTCCTCTTTTTGAAAGTTTGGGTACCACATAGTCCTCTTTTTTAAAGTCTGGGTACCAAATTGATCACTTTTAAAGTTCTCACATCCAAGGAATAGCCAAGCATAAGCTCGACACTCATTCGTAGACTTTTACAAGAACGTATATGAACTTGAAAATGACCTCAAGGAAAGATTCATGTACTCGGTATTAAGGGACAAAATGTTTTTTTTTTTTTTCTTAATTAGACAGTAAAAATTTACAAGGAAGATTCTCTTGGGTCCCAATTATTCCTTATAGAAAAACAAACTTACAAAAGAAAAATAGAAACCTCAATACATGAAAAGGCTTGGAAGACTTCTGTTTCATATGATTTGATTGCTATATTAGTTTTTTTGTAACACATGATGAAACTCAAAAAGTGCTTTCATTGTACAAGACGCCATTGAATATCCCAAACCTCCGTGGCAACAATATACGATCAAAGGAATTTTAGTAGCGCCCAAATTTCACACGAACAAATTGTAAAGGTCAAATTACAGTCCGACAATTGCCTAGTTTAGTTCGTCCGAATTAAATTAAATTAAATTAACCTTAAGCCGAGGATCTATTCTTAAGCTACTCTCTCAACCATGGTTCAACTTCACACATGACCCAAGATTCTGTTCTCGTTTCCACCCATAAAGACTGTAACGTTTAACTTTTAGCTCAGAAGTTTTGGATGCACTCATGCAACTAGGGCTGGGTTTGATAGGTATACCGTACCAAACATGAGAAACCAAATACCAACCATATCTTATGGTAACTAGAAAATTCATACCATTACCATACAAAAATTTCGGTATACCAAACTTTGGTATACCAAAATTTTGGTATGGTATGGTATGGTATTGGTACATACCGAATTTCTAGACAAGTATACTTTGTTGCACAGAACAGAGACAAAATTCCAGTTCAACATCAAGAACAATCTCGATGAACAACAAGTCAGAAGAAAAAAATCAAAATAAACCCATAATCATAAAAATCAAGACTTTCTCCATTCCAATTCCTTTATCCATGTTCTCGACCATCCAAACTGAAAATCAAAACAAACCCAAAAGCAGCAACCAACCAATGAATCAATCAAACAATTAGTCCATCAATAAACTCAAAAAGTGATTCAGAGCGCTTCTATGAGGAAACAGCGGAGATGAAGCGGTGGAAGATCGGGTGGATTCGATTGGTTGCGGATTGCAACGGTCGTGGATCCAGTGAAAGACGGCGGAGAGCTCGAGGAGAGGCTATGGAGCACAGAAGAGGCTACTTGTTTGGCGAAGAGAGGCTAGTGGCGAAGGAAAAGTGGTGAGCGGCCGAGAGGTGATTTGTTTAGGTTAGAGTTATAAAAAATTGCATATGCACCCTTAGCAAAATTGCATATATATATCCTCCTTGGTAAAATTACATATATACCCTAGGTATTTGGTATACCATGGTATTGCATACTTCATACCAAAAACCATACCAAAAACTTTGGTACGGTACAATACCATACCGAACAGTGATTGTACCGAATGGTAGTGTACCAATTGGTATGGTACGGTTAGTATTCGGTATCTGGTACAAAAATTCCACCCCTACATGCAACCAAATCCAAAATCGCAGTAGAGTCCATTTTTCCCTAGCGGCCCACTGAACAATAAAGCGTGGAAATTGCAATACTGCTCGACCGTAAATTATAATTAGCTCATATGACCATCTCCAATGGTTGGAGGCAATATCTCAAATTTAACATCACAAAATACTACTATTTATCTATATGAATTTGACATTACTCCTAATAATGAAATACTCGAATTTGACTCTATACTTTAAATAATTGAGTTTAACTTTAATTTTTTTTTCTTAAGTTAATTTGTAAATAGAGTTTCTTAAGTTAATCTTATGAATATGCCAACCTAAAAAAATTCAAAATCCGACAATTTTTTAATTTTTTAATTTTTTCATTCGGCCTAATACCTAGTGAAAACGAACTGTGCAGAATGCATAAATTGTTTGGATTGCACATCCTTGATTATCTTTTTTACCGTTAGATTTGATTAGGTGTAATGAAGACCGTTAGATTTAACTAAAATAAGAACAAAAAAATGATTTAAAAACGGTCACCAAATGTGAGCCACAAGATGTTAGGTCCCACAAATAAGATTTGTGTCAAATATGACCATAATTTTGACACAATCCCAAATATCACCCAAAAAATACACCCATTAAGAGCAAATTTTTGACAAATTTGGGTTTGCCACTCCACCATTGGAGATGGTCTAAGTCTATATAAAACGCCTAAAAACTCATCCAGAGAGTCCCAAAACTTGCACCTCAATCCAATGGTCAAGAATGTGTAAGGGTCGAATCTTCTAAAATTAATTGTATATGAGACTAAAGTAAGATCTCAAAGTCACGATGTTAAAAGAAAACTGCTCGATTGAACAAGAGCTTATTGCCAAACGAGTCCAGCAACTACAAATTAGCTCGATAACAGTGATATATTGGTATACTTCTTTTTCGCAACAAACAATTAATTAAGGCTTAACAATATTGCGAATGGTTTTCTTGCAATTGGTGAAGTTACTTGATTTGTGGAAGCAGGGGCGGAGGCATGTGAGGACCAGGTGGGGCACGTGCCCCATCTCAGATTTTCCAAATCTTGAGTTGAGTAGTGTTTTAGGGTATTCTTTGCAAATTACAAAGAGATAAGGACCTCTATGAAATTTATTTTTTTACACTTCACCTACACCACACAATTTGTCCATCTGTTTTTAATTTCTTTTTTTTTCTTCTTCCCTCTTTCTTCTTCCATCCATCAATTGCACGAATTCAAATCACATATTGCCCAAATTTATGTGATTTTATGAGATCAAATCACTCAAGTGCACGGAGGTTATTTGCAAAGAGGTTTTTGTCAACCCAAAAATCATGATTTTCCAAAGGCACTCATGAGTACAAAACATAGACAGTTTAATTCTGCTTGGTTTGATGAATTTCCTAGTTGATTGGAGTATAGCATGGTAACTTTCTTTTTGGGCATTGTAATCAAATGGTTCTTCTATGTTTTGGGCAATGTAATTCAATTATTGTTATATTAGAAGTGTCTCTGTTGGGCAGATTTCCTGCCTCTGCCACTGAGTGGAAGTATAAGAAGGTGATGAACTTGAAGTGGTAAGTAGTCCCATTCAAGAGATATGAGAGATAAAGGTCGGAATAGAGGTAAGTAGTAGAAGAACTAGAAGTAGTGGTGGGCCCATTACTAGGTTCAGACAGGGACAAGAGTGAGAAATTAACAAGGGTTGGGCAAACAGGCAAGTCAACTAGTGCAAAAACCAAACAACATCATTCACATACAAAATATCAATAAACATCAAACTAAATAGTGGACCAAGAATCAAGAAGTAAATTACTCCGAATTTGCAAGGAGATCAAAAGCTTTTATTATCTAGTGGCTGATGTTTATTATTAGGCACCCTTTGGGTTTCCTTTTTTTTTTTTTTTTGAGAAGTTGTAGCATTATTAGAAAATTGATGATCAATACAAATATCATAAACCCAAAAAAGAGGAGACTATCTCTCAGGATAAAAGCTGAATCTTAGTAAAGATCTGCTACCTTATGATAATCGCGGGGAGATGGTTTAGATGTGGAGTAGAGGGGGGAAGGGTGGAAAGGGGGTGAAAATTTTTTTTTATTTTTATATTTGTCTTTTGCGAACGTCATGTCCCCCCCCCTTAAGGGGTGCTCCTCTCTTCTTTTATCTTTTATATTTTTTTATTTTTTTTTTTCCTTTGTTTTTATTCCATATTGGCCCCTCCAAAAAAAAAAAGATGTGTCACTCCAATTAATTCATAAAAATAATATTTTTGTTGTAGGAATCTTTATTAGGGTATGATTGTGTAAACTAGAAGTAGAAAACCCTGATGGACTTTGTATTAGCTAAAGCCCATTCCTATTGGGATTGGTGGAAACCCTAGCTTGTTTCCCTATAAATAAAGGCACTACGAAGGAGGACAAACACACCTCTCTTCTCTTCATCTCTTCTATTCTCTCTTACTAATGATTCTCTGTCTCTAAGGCTTAGCAATTCATTATTACTGCAACACGTTATCAGCACGAAAGTTCTACTGCTGCACGTTTGGAGATTGACGAATCCCCGTTCGAGAGCTCACACAATTAACTGTTCATCCAACCGAATCCAATCATCAAGTAAATATGTTTTACCTTTTGAATTTTGTGATTTGATGAGTTGATTATGTTTTACAAATTATCAAGTTGGATATGGTTGAAATAATATGTTGAACAAAGAAGGAAAATCGGATTAGGGTTTGTAACAGTGTTCGGCAGCGTGTTCGGCAGCCTCTCGCGAACGCGGCAGCACCCCAAACTGTGTTCGGAGGCCACCTCCGAACAAGCTGCAGTGCCTCGCCCTGAAGCCGCGAGTCGCGCAGCAACCGCGGCCGCCTCCGACGCCTTGGTGCGTCGCCGACGACCTGGTCGTCGCCGAGAATGAGCCGCAGGCCATCCCTGAAGGATCGTCGGGCTGTTGCCTTCGCCGGAACCCGAAAACCCGCAAGTTTTCAATCGGGTTCGATCGCGAACCACGACCCGCCGCCGCTGAAACTCACGATCTGAGGCGATCGATCCCGGACCCGGCTCGGATCCATCGCGCGTCCTGAATGACGCCGCCGCCAAGATTTAGCCGGAATCCATCGCCGGATCATGGATTCCCCGATTTGTACGATCGGGTTTTCATGGTCTTTCGTTCCCCGCGCCGCCGTAGTGGGCCCTGCAGGCCACCACAGCGCACAACGGAGCCGCCGCGTCGAGCCTGTCCCGCTCCGCCGCTCCTCGTTGCCGGAAACGCCGCCGGATTCGCCGAAATCTATTCGGCCTTCCTCCCAGGTCAGACCGGCCGGGCCAAGCTCGGTCCAGACTCGGTTCAGTCAAGAACCAGTCCAAGACCCATGGGCTTAAACCCATTGGGCCTGACCTTTGGGCTTAGGCAGCCGATGTTTTGGGCCTGATCCATTTGGGCTTTGGCAGCCGCCTTTGGGCTTGACCCCTGGGCTTTGGCAGCGTTAGGTTGGGCCTGCCCCAACGGACCTGGGCTTCTGCAGCCAGCAGACCCGGGCCTTGCAGCCCTCTTCTTTTGTTCAGCAATGGGCCTTCACAAGCCCTTGGTCCAGCAGACCTATTGTTTTGATATCCAGTGGGCCTGAAGCCCATATGCTCAGTAGCATATCAAAACGGATCCCGAAGATCCTAGACCATCAGTTGTTTATGTTTTCTGTTGGAATATTTGTATATATATGTGTGTGTGTGTGTGTGTGTGTGTATGCAGGTTTTACATGAACCTGAAGTTCATTAGAAAAACCTCGAACCCGAAGCTTCGAGTATATGTGAAACATGTTGTAACCCGAAGTTAGCATGTTATATTCGAGTTATGTTATAGAACCTGGAGTCTTGAATTTTACTATTCGTAGATGCTTTTACCTGAAGTTAATAAGCACTACTAACATACTTGGTCCTGCATATCCACGCATTGTTTGTTTATTTGTTTCCTTGCATTTCCTTTCGTATATTTGTATTCGTTTGAAATTGCAGGTACAATTAAACCTGAAGTTCATATTAAGTCTCGACCTGAAGTTTCGAGCGTGGACTATCATAGAAACCTGAAGTTTCGAACCTGAAGTTCCTAAAACATCACCACACAAAGTCATAACACAAAGTTATGCGCTATAACTTGATGTTATATGCTATGAGTCTACGACTCAATGTTACATGTTCTAAAACCTGAAGTTTGCATGTTACAACCTGAAACCATGTCATAGAACTTGAAGTTCTTAAGTTGTTGAATGTAGATTTTGTCTAAAGCTCTACTAACACAACGTGTTCCCTCCTTACCCGAAGTAAGGACGCTGGAAGCACATATTGATCAGCCGAAGATGATCTACGTACTTGCTTGAAGCAAGACATGATTGGCAAAACTTACGCTCTCATGACTTGAAGTCTATGATTGAGTATAGTTCTAAAGTTTATGGAATCTGATCTTTCCGTTAGCTTTACAAGGATGACTTGACCAAGAATGATCTCCTGCAGAAGACCATGCCTCTAATGTGCTCCTGCAGTAGCAATATAGAGAGCAAAAGGTTACCAAGTCCTTAGATCTGGTTACTACTTTGTTGTTTGCTGAAAAGAATAACATACTTGTATCCACTCGCTCAAAACGCTCCCTTTGCCTGAAGCAAATGCTAAGCGATTTCTAAAGCTCAAACCGCTATCCTTTGGCACATGTCTGATCGGCCGGGCCGACCCGGATCAGACCAAATGCCCTCCCACCATTAGGGGGAGATAAGATCATTCCTGAAGAATGAATAATGGCGTGAGTGGACATTAGGGGAAGGCTCAACCTACCCAAAACCAAGATTAGCCAATCATATGCTATCACTATTGTGGTACAACCATTGATCTCGCACGTGTCGTGCCCCCATCAATGTCGTTGATGAGTACCCTTCTGATAGGCAACCAATGAGACATGGAATGGCTCCGTTTAGCCGAAACAACTTGAGAGTACTGATTCCCGTTAGAATCTAAATCCAAGTTTTGGTGTTTGTTTTAGTATGTGAACATCGTTATTGAATATCAATTAATTGAATCAACTGGAACCTGCAGTTTCCTAAATTATGTGACCGATTTCAATTAATTCCCGTTACGGTATGCTTAGTGGGAAGTTAGTAGTCTGGCAGACTGTGCGATCACATATGCACATTATTCTCCCCGAATGGAGATACTCCCTGAATGGAGATATATCCCCGAATGGATATATATTTATAACTTCATACCTAAACGAAGACCTATATTGGCCTTACACTCACATGGTTCCCGAAGAACGTTATGGAGTCTTAAGGATATTCGAATGAACGATTACCACACTGAAACCTCTGAAGAGAATGGAAAGGACTATCTTTGCATTAAATCTTTCCTATACGTCAGAAAACGTATATTGGAAAAGTTAGAGCGCCTACCTAATGGATTGTATCGCACAACCATTTGCTCTATGGAAGCACATATTGTGGCCGGCCTAAAGTCCGCCGAAATTGATGCTTCCTCGCTTTGGCATGACCGTTTGGGATACCCAGGTCACGACATGATGACCCGGATTCTAGAAGAATCACGCGGACATCTCCTAATGTCGAATAAGGTCCAGAACATTAAGACTTTATGCCAAGCATGATCGTGGGAATACTCGACCATCCCCTGCAAAGATACTTTATGCACTCCTTCTTTTCTTCAGCGGATTCAAGGGAATATTTGTGGACCATTCCAACCAATACATGGACCATATAAAGATTTCATGATTTTGGTTGATGTACCGATTTGTTGGTCACACGTCGTTTGTCCACACGAAATGCTGCATTTGCTAAACTCTTGGCCCTGATTGAGGGCTCACCACCCTAGTTATCCGTTGTAGTCTGGAAGACTGGATAACGCCAAAGAGTTTATATCGAAGTTTTTCGATGATTATTGCAGTCCCTTAGGATTGAGATTGAACATGCAGTTCCCTATGTTCATACTCCAAATGGTCTCGCAGAAACACAAGTCAGACTGGCCGGGCAGGCCCGGGTCTGACCATTTCTGCGTGGGACTATGCAATTCTGCATGCAGCTATATTGGTCCGCCTGAGGCCCATCTCCACCCACTCTTGTTAAGCGTTACAGTTGGATACTGGGTACGAGCATGATTCACCGTACTTACGCAATTTTGGGTGTGCAATTTTATGTGCCAGTTGGGCCGCCGCAACATACCAATATGGGTCCTCAATTGGGAATGGATTCCCATCTATTATGAGCTTTTACGAGCCATTGACAGGCAATCTTTTTCTCGCAACATTTGCGGATAGTCACTTTGATGAGACAGTCTTCCCGCCGTTAGGGGGAGGAAAGAACGTCAACGTTCCTGAAGAACGGCGTGAATTGACGTGGCCTTACCCACTCTGTCTCATCCTGATCCCTGGAAACAAGTGACGAGATCATACATACCAGCTGCAAACAAGCCTGTAATGAAGACGTCCCCGTAGGGCACAAAGTCATCCCCGAAGGATGCAACGTCCCGTATGACGTTCCGTTCCTGATGAACGAAATACATCGGCGGCTAGCCAATCATCTGTCTTTGGCCAGAAGCGAGGCAGATTCGGTTCGAAGGATTCACTCTCTAGAAGCGGAGAACTATGGCACAATCGAATCCTATCGCCATCTCAATCGATCCAAACTCATGAATTGCGCAGGATTGTAGAAGTGTCCTGGGAGACGTCCCAGGGTGATACCCCAAATCCAAAACTCCCGAGAACCAGAAGATCTCGGTCCAGATGAGGTTATGGAATCGAAATGAGATTATCATCGATGATATCTTTGCTTAAAGCAGTGGCCACTGAATCACAAAGTGCGACGACATCGAACCGTGTTCCGTTGATGAAGCACAACGTTGAACTGATTGGTCAAATGGAAAGAAATAGTGCATGTTGAATTATGTTCCTTAGTAAAGCGAAAAGTGTTTGGACCTGCAGTTCCCACACTTTCCAATGTGAACCCTGTTGGTTACATGTGGCGTTCGTAAGGAAGCGTAATGAGAAGAATGAAACAGTGCAATGTAATGCACGCCTTCTGTTGAAAGGCAACTCTCATTCGCCCTTACATTGATTACAAGGAAATATATTCCCATGCAAAGGATGTTACACGTTCCACTACCTTATCAGTTTGGTAGTTTCCCAAAGAACTGAATATGCAGCTTATGAATGTGGTTACTACATATCTCTATTGGGATCTTGAGATATACATGAAAGTTCCTAAAGAACTTGAGATAACTCGATACTACCTCGGCCTGAAGCTCGAGAGTTGAAATGATAGCATCATCGTGCATCAATCGAATTACATCCAGAAGATGTTGAGTCGCTTCATTGGAGATAAAGCGATGCATTCGAGTACACCCATGATTGTCCGTTCGCTAGATGCCTAGCGTGATCCATACCGTACTATGGAGGATGATGAGCCGATATTGGTGCCCGAAGTCTCATATCGAAGTACAATTGGCGTTTATTGTACGTAGCTCAATGCACTAGGCCGGACATCTCATTTGTGGTGAACGCATTAGCTTGGTTAAGCGATGCGTTTACACGCTACCACTGAATTGGTATTAAAGACATCTTTCGCTACCTTAAAGGTACTGCGAATATGGGATCATCTATCCCTACGCATCCCATGATGGATTACCTCTCTTAGATCCACGAAGTGATGCTTGCCTTGTTAGTTATGCTGACGCCGGTTACTTATCAAACCCGCACAAGGCACGTTCCCAAGTTGGTTATGTCTTTACCATAGGGAACACCGCAATATCTTGGAGGTCTATGGAATAGACTCTTGTTGCCACCTCTTCAATCCACGCAGAGCTCATCGCTTTACATGAGGCCACGCGTGAAGGTATTGGATTGCGTTTACTATTTGATTTACAACGTTTGTAGTATTCAGGGGGAGCATTGTCGAATTCAGGGGGAGTATCCCGAAGTATACTCACTTGACCTTAATGTACTCTTTTTCCCCTTAGCACAGGACAACTTTTTCCCACTGGGTTTTGTTGCCTGGCAAGGTTTTTAACGAGGCACCCATATCGGGTTGGTCATACCTCTGCACGCTTTTAGTGTCGACAAATGCATGCTCACTTTTTCCCCTTCGCCTTTGGTTTTTCCCACTGGGTTTTCCTTTGGCAAGGTTTTAGTGTTAGCATTCTTCCCATGGATTCCCCGTTGACTCATGTTCCTCCGAGTGCCTGCCGCAACGACTTCATCAACCGCCTACGCTATTTGTCCGAAGATCTGATGCGCCTACTTCTTGAGTTCTCCACACTCAAGGGGGAGTGTTGTAGGAATCTTTATTAGGGTATGATTGTGTAAACTAGAAGTAGAAAACCCTGATGGACTTTGTATTAGCTAAAGCCCATTCCTATTGGGATTGGTGGAAACCCTAGCTTGTTTCCTTATAAATAAAGGCACTACGAAGGAGGACAAACACACCTCTCTTCTCTTCATCTCTTCTATTCTCTCTTACTAATGATTCTCTGTCTCTAAGGCTTAGCAATTCATTATTACTGCAACAATTTTAAGTTAAAAATAAGATAAGAATAAAATAAAAATTAAATTAAATTTGAAAATCAATAAACTTATCTTTGATGGGGGTTAAAAAACTGCCATCCATATCAGCTGTCAGCGGTTTATCATTACAAATGGCGTAACTGTTTCAATCGTTATCAACCTCCAACACGGCGATGGAAAGCTTGCCGGAAATTTCAAACCAAACAGAACATTGCCTTCACCATCCACAAGAACAACAGAGAAGTATAGAGAACAGAGGCAAAAAGCGACCCAAAAGTCGCCTGTAAATTGAGGGATAAATTTGCTCTAATGCAAGGAACAAATTCGCTCGAAAGCGAGGGACAAATTCACCTCTAATATGAGGGAGAATTTCTACTTTCAGAAAGGACAAACTTGATAACACAGCCCACAAAATCATGTCTTGAAATAGAAAACAGTAAAGGAACATAACAATTTCCGGTTCTATACGCACCTTTAGGAGCCAAGTCATACACGCTGAAATTGGAAAGCACTTGGAGTTGGCAGTACTACGTTCATCATGAGTCGTCGCCGAAGACAAACACCTGAAGAATCACACCCTTCTTCCCCCACAGTCCGCTGTCGCATCCCTGGCTCTGCCGTTCCGTCAATTAGATACACCTGAATAAGTTCTGATTAATATTTATTGGGAATAAGTCAATTCAGTCAAATGACCAGATTCAAAACAACATAGTCTTAAATTTTTGTTAGAAAATCATTAAAAGGAACCTATGTTAGATTCACTATTTTCACCCTTTCCTTTTTACCTAGCTTCGCAACTATTCCAAGCATCAGCCCATGCGAGAAAGTACATTGCACTTAACCCAACAGAAAAACAGTAAGGCAGTCACATACAATATTAACTTGAGAGAAAACTCGCAAAGCAATTGTTTTTGTTAGCTTCCTGTATAAGTACGCAGACCAAAGAGAAGTGAACCAACAACGTACTCGACTTTCTTTTCTTGATCTCAGAAGCTTCATCATGTTTTGTGCATATCCCTTTGTTAATTTACTGTTCATTTTCATGATCATCTTTGTGTTTCTTCATAGTAGCCATGCATTTGAAGCAATGGATGTCCCATTTCAAAGCAACTACCAAGTCTCATATAGCCCGAGCTACACACAACTTGTTAACAATGGTGAAGAAATCATGCTATAGACGAATATTCGGGTTCTGGATTTCGGTCTTTAAAGCGATATGGCTCTGGATTCTTGGGTATTAGATTGAAGCTTCCGAAACGTGACACTACTGGAATCATCACCACCTTCCACGTAAGATCAATTCCGTTCCATCTTGTTTTGGATCAAGTTTTCCATTTTCTTGTCACAATATCAAACTAGCTAGGTACTTATAATAACAAGTAGAGTATATTGCGAAAATCCTTGGTATACTATATTTGATTCTCCCCTGTACTTTTTGGACTAATTAGCCCTTAACATATTTTATTCCCCAAAATTCGCCAAAAGTCATCCAAATTGTGGCATAGTGAAGTCATCATGAGGTGCACGTATGCCAAGTTTGAGGGCATTTGCCACATTATGAAGAAGATATATGCCCATTATTGATAATACTACAATAGTAGTGCATCAATGAAAAGAAAATTTCATGGCGCTGCTTGATAAGGGGGCATATGCCCTCAAAACGTGCCCCATGGCGCCTCAGCAATTTGGATGAATTTTGATGATTTTCTAAAGCAAGGGGGTGAATTGGCGATTAAATTATGTCAAAGGGGCTAATTGGTCAAAAAAAGTTTAAATTGCAATATCTATATGGATTACATTGTATATATATTTGTGCAGTTAATTTCAAGTCCGAACAGCGATGAGTATCGAGATGAGGTTGATTTCGAGTTTTTAGGTTCCAAGAGAGCACCCTAGGTGCTAAGCACAAATGTCATCTCCAATGGGAACTAACATCGAGAGCAACAGTTTACTCTATGGTCCGGTCCTACAGCGGATTACCATGAAATTCTGTGGAACCCACGTCAATTAGTGTAAGCATATGCATCTTAACAAATGTTGTTGAAGTCCTTTAATTCCAATCACTACAAGAAAATCCATCTTAGGCATCACCAATTAGGCAACACCAAAATAAATAACTGATGCCATTTGTGTATTAGGCATCGGTTCCATATTTTCTGATGCCAAAATAGGCTATAGCATCAGCACATATTGTACCGATGCCTTTAATATGCTCTTTGGCATCAGTTAAGTTATAAAAACCGATGCCAATTACAATGCGCCTTTCGTTTGAAACAAAAACAGAAACGACCGATGCCAAATGTGGAAAACGCGGCTGGTCTCTCTTCTTTTTTCACAAACGCGCGACCTCTCCCCCCAAAATTTCAACTTTCTTTCCCAAATATCCGAAACCCTCTCCCCAAAATTGAAACCCAAACCCTATCTTCAATTAACCCAACCCAGATCTCATCCTTGCTGCCCCAGTCCCCGTCGCCATCGCTGTTGTCGCACCCAAGTCGATACCCAAACCCCTTTCGCTGACCTTCCGACCAAGCCCTAGCGGAGACAAAAGCACAGCCCAATTCGTTTGCAATTCCTTGGGGGGTTTTTCGCCAATTTAGGGTTTCCCAAGATCAAGAACGAAGAGCCAGAAAGAATGGATCTTCCACGAGAAGTCGACAAATACATCAATGAATCGATAGACCACTCGGTGGGCCTCCCGGTGTCCACCCACACTCTCGAAACGAAGCTCCGATGCTCCGAGGAATCGAGACGGCGGCTTCAGAGCCAGTACTCAATTCTGCTCTCGAAATTGAAGGAGAAAGACCAAATCCTCGACCGGGCTAGGGTTTGTGTGTTTATTGATTCGTGTAATTGTGTCTATGTATTGTGGTTTCGTTTGGGTTTTTTGATTGCTGTTGTTTTTGTTGTTGATTAGGCTGAGATTCGGGTGCAGGAGTTGAGAGGACGAAGTGACAGAGTTGAGGGATGAATTGGAGTTGTGTAAACGGAAATTGGCGATGCATTCGGTAATTTCTTGGACCCTTTTCAATTGATTGTTATTTTGTGACTTGAAAACTATCTACTTTGAACATTTATCTGAAACTCAAGTTCTGGTATATTTTCTGGTTGTTGTTATCTCTTGAACTAAAGCAGTCTGTTTGAAAACAAAGTTCCAAGTGATGAGTGGATTCGTCTTATTACTTTTAATCTGTGAAACAGAAAGATAGAGGAAATATGTGAATACTTGATTTCCAAGCAAAAAACTAGAAATAAACATGATGAGATTGTTTCTATTGTAATAAATGAAAGTAACTGATATAGGAGATTTAGTGGAGAAGCATTCCAGTAAAATATGGCCTGTCGGAACTTGGAAGAGATATAAGGTCTGTAAAGAGAAGGGGAGGTCAAAAGTAACTTGATATCGACTATTTATATAATATTATTGTGCTCATACTTTATGGATCTCTTTGCAGGGAAATGATTGCTTATATTGCTAATACGTTAATTTTCATCTTGAGGTAAGTGCATAATCCGACACTCTTAAATTTATTTTGTTTGGTGAAATAAGAAAAGAGAAAACACCATAACTAATAATTAGCTTACTGTACCACGTGCTGGATCATGAGCTATGGATATTGAAATGCATATTTTCTCTCTTTCTTATCAGTGGAGTTGTTATAGCTGAAGGTGTTCTTAGCGGTGACAATGTTTTTGAACATGGTATTCACTTCTGGATGTATGAGTATGACAAGAAAAATAAACATTCCTTCTGGTGGTTAACTTTTCAGTTGACTATCTCTTGATTTTTTTTTATTTAAGAAGAAGATGATGGTGTTTAGTACTAATGCTTTTGTTGCTTTTACTTGTGTAGCCAGACCTTCAGTTAGCTACCTGTTATGATGATACATCTGTAACTCTGATGTCTTTTATTTCAGGAGATAATTGGGCCTACCTGGTTCTTCTCTATGTTTATGTGCTAGTCTCCCGGATCATAGTTATTGGAGTGTTGTTTCCACTTCTTCGGTATTTTGGCTACGGTTTGGATTGGAAAGAGGCTATTATCCTTTCATGGTCAGGTCTGCGTGGGGCTGCTGCATTGCCGCTTTCACTATCAGTTAAGGCAAGCTGTTGTTACTTAAAGGTTTATCTACAGAAAAGGAAATTTACCTTACCCCTTGATGCATGACCCAGTTTTCTTACCACCCATGGCTGAAAATTCAATCCCCCATGTTGTTAATTTCAATCATAAAATGTCCTCAGTAGACCATTGATGTTTTTGCTGATAAGAAGTATGTCTTTCGAACATCTAATCACCCAATTTTCTGTGTCAAACTCAAATGTTAAGTGATTGTGGTAGTCTCTGTATAGTGCAATTCCATTAGTTTTAAGTAAATAGTTCAGCAAAAGGAAGCAACCTTTTTGCTTGTATATTGTAGAAAAGGCTTTCTATCAATGACAAGGTTGCTTCTTTTCCCCTCACCTTTGTATGGATCAACGGTCAATTGTGTCTTTCCATATGTCAAACATATAAAAAGTTACTGTGGTAATTGTTATCTGGTAGAATAGTTTGATACCCATTTTTTCATTATTATTTCCTTCTAATTGATTTACCTTTATTTTTGTAGCGCACTAGTGACAGCTCTTCTCTTCTCAGTTCTGAAACCGGATTCCTGGTACGTATATAGAGCATGAACGCACACCCACACAGAGCCACTTTTCTTCATATGTTGAGTTACTAAGTTGGGAAACAGAACAAGTTAATGAGTATGGGGTACCGCATGAGAAACATATTAAAGTTCTTTTTTTGTGTATATTTCATCAAATTAATTACATTATTCATTTAAGTACTTTTGTTTCTTATTCTCTTAATGATATTTTTTATAAAAAAAAAAAAACTTTGCAGTTTGTTTTCTTCACTGGTGGCATTGTCTTTTTGACACTAATTGTGAACGGTTCAACCACACAATTCGTTTTACGCCTTCTGGGTTTGGACAGGCTATCAGCAGCGAAGGTGAGGATATAAGTTTGCCTCAATATACGCTGCATTGTCATTGTGCTACAGCTTCATGTTTCCCTCTCTTTTTTGTGGGCTTATAATTCTTAAATAATTGCTCAAAATTTTTTTATCTCATACAACTCTAAATCCATGCGCAAGTAAATTATGATTCATGTAGATTACAAATTTCAAGCTTAGGTACAGGCATCTAAGTTTGGGCACTTCTCCACAGGTAAAGGTTTGCTCTAGGTTTGCAGTATAAACTTGAAATGGCAAAGTTGTCTACTTTTCCCTTTTACTGAATGCCAACTTCAATTCTTTTTAGATTAATCTTCTTTTTGCATGTAATCGGTTGATAATAGTTTCTATTGGTTACAGCGTAAGTCAGAAGGTGAACATGAATCACGGAGAAGGAAACTCTGTCATTTGGCTTGGGCATGTCTTCTGTGTCTTATTTATTATATGCTTCACTTTGATATGGAAAACCATCTCTCCAAGGTGATTTAAATTGCTGCATCCACTAACATTAGCACTCTCTTTGCAGGTTTCCTCCAGAATTGCTTAAAAAGTTGAGTACTGATTGTCTTGCAATGCAAAATCATCATGTGAGTTTTAAAGGCTTCATCTGAGTAAAGCATAGTCATCAAATATGTCCTCTGTTTAAATGTTTGTGCTTTGTTAGTGTTTGAATGTTGCAGAGCAAGTACTACTTCGTCGTTGCGAATGCAAAGTTCATTCTTGATGAGGAGGAGCATTTCCCGTGGATTACGCAAGTACTAAGCCACCATTTTGTGTGCTGAGCATGTTGTTTTCAAATTGTGGTGAAAGGGTTTTCATGATCAAAAGTTAGTTAAGTGGTGAGATAGTAGAATGTTAAGCTGAATGAATTGGGATAGTGTCATAAATATTATCGAATTCTGTTGTGATTAAGTTGTAGATGCTAAGATCTTTGGCTCGTTCTCTACTTTAAAATCCAGTGTTTGAGAATCGTTAGAATCCGAGAGCTGAAGTTGTCAAAGAATAGGTGAACAATTGTAGATCAATCTTATGTAGTCCCCCCGTCTAAGCAAATAAGTGAAGAATAGGAGTTAGCGGTTTTTGAATCCAGTATCTTCTGCAACTAGAGCTACATGTTAGAGAACCAAAATTTGAATACATGCATGTTCTGTACAGGGCGCTTGGCATCTTCTTGGCGTTCTTCAGTAGAATCTAATTTCCTTTGATCAATATTATTAGTGAGTCAAAGGGTACTTGGTTTGCATCTTATGGCAGGTAAAAAGGAAATAAGGTGAAGTGTCGAAGAGAATTCAACATACTCACAAAGCTCTTTCAAGTTAGTATATAGGATTAATTTTTTGGCAGAAGTTGTTACAATATGTATTTACAATATGTATTTGATAAGTATGGGGGAGGTAACATTTCATGAAATATGTAGTTCATCATCATTTGGACAAATTGTAATTCATGAGAAGTATATGTAAGAATTCTGTATTTACTCTCATGATTGTAATTCATGATTTGCTTAAATATTGGTTTTAATTTTGTGTTTTGGTGATGCCAAAGAAGCATAATGTTGCCAAATTTTTAGGGAAAAGTGATGCTAAATAAGGATTATAGCATCACATTTTATCAAAAAAACCGATGCCGTAAGTGTACATAGGCATCGGTTTATATTTGAAAACTGATGTCTAAGGCACTTTAGGCATCGGTTTATACATAAAAACTGATGCCTAAAGCACTTTAGGCATCGGTATATACAAAAAAACTGATGCCAAAGGCACTTTAGGCATCGGATTATACATAAAAACCGATGCCATAAACACTTTAGGCATCGGATTATATATAAAAACCGATGCCTAAAGTGACTTAAGGCATCGGAAATCAACACAAAAAAGCAAATAGGCATCGGTTTTATTATAAAAACCGATGCCAAAAGTGGAAAAGGCCACGGATTTTATCCGATGCCTAATACCCTAGTATTAGGCATCACCGAGCAGGGCATCGGTTTTTATGGGTCTTTGGCATCAGATTTTATCCGATGCCTATCTTGATTTTTCTTGTAGTGAATATATATATATATATAGGGTCCGGTTCAAGGGACACACTATTTTGACACACCATTTGAAACATCCCTTCTTGTCCATTGGATTGGATCCATTATCAATGGATCCCACAAAAAATTGCAAAATCAATGGACAAGAAGGGATGTTTCAAATGGTGTGTCAAAATAGTGTGTTCCATGATCCTAAATCATATATATATATATATATATGATTTACATGGATCGATCGGTCATTTTCCTTTTCAGGTTATTTGTGAATAACATTCCCGTAAAAGTGTTTAAAAATAATCCTAGAAATCGGACCCATTTTTCCTAAGAAGCCAATGGAAATACAATGGACTATATGGAATGCCACATGGGCATCGTATGGAAAACCAGCTGACTGGAGCCAAGGGCCTTTCCAAGCGTATTATGCCAAGTTCGGCATCGCCGGCTGCCCTACAACGTCTTACTCGAATAATATTCATCCGAATGATTGCTATGGTCCGAACTACGAGTGGAACAGGAGAAATTATTGGGCATTGGACTGAGCACAACAAGAGGCGTATCTAGAGGTTAGGGGGAAGCACTTAACATATGATTACTGCACTAAGACCAATCCTCCACCCCAGGAATGCAAAATCAACCACTAGAATGTATATTCAAATTGCTATAAACCTGATGAGAGCTGTTATTTCCACCTCCCAATTCTCTTTCCCCACCCGCGTATTATTAATTAAATAAAAAATATTTATTTTCTTATGGATAAATTACGGAAATATCTATCACAGTTATCGTCATCTTCAATTCAATTGCTGTATCATTTACCAGCAACAATTCACCACATAACTTCATCATCCTCCAAGTAACCAATATAAAACCCATTCATATTCCGACCATGGACGGGTCAAACATCGGATGACCGTGCGGGCCCATGGGAAACCCCGGTCCGTAAGGCGGAGGCGGCATGATCGTCATCTGGGGCCTAGCATGCCCATAATCCATACGCTCCCTCTTGACATAGTCTCCTCGCAAGGACGAGCGTTCTCCATTCTCGGCCTCGCAAAATAATTAACCAGATATCTATGGGTGCACCTAAAACAAAAGAACCAAATATTTGACCAACCTTTACAACGAAGGTTAACACTGAAAAATAAATCAGCTAGATAGGGCAGCTAGAGTAAGATTTGAGTAAAAAAAAAAAACAAAAGGTGGCAAAAAGTAATTTAATTTTCTAATAGATATTCACAAAGGCATAAACAACATACTCTTTCTTCTCAGAAATTCCATAAAACTAAACTCACAAATACAAAATTGCTATCAAAAGCTTCACCCTAACCATGAAACATACCCTTAACATACTTCATTCCCCAAATTCGGCAAAAGTCATCCAAATTATGGCAAATTGAAGTCAAGAGGTGATTTGATAGTTATACTAGGCGAAAGCTTTTTCTTTCGACATGGAAATAATAAATCGTTATGTAGATAAAGTACACAACTGGGCTAAGTCTATTGGCTTGTACATGGAAATAATAAATCGTTATATACTGGGCGAAAGCTTTTTCTTTCGACCAAATTTTACGATTTATGGGAACAATTAACCCATTACCTTACCTACCCTCACACGACTGGGCTAAGTCTATTGGCTTGTTGAGTACACACCGTACATAAGCTAGCATAATTCAAATTAGTTAACCTTACTTTACAAATGAAAATATATTTCAAGTTAGGAACGCATGATAAAATCATTATATTTCCTAACTCAAACTTGTCTTAAAATTTCATTCAAATAAAATACCTATTTTTGCAATCATTATGTAGATAAAGTACACAACAACAACAACAACAACAACAACAACAGATTAACACGATCGACTACTAGTTATTTCGAAGTACTTACTTTATTTGTTGTTCATAGTTATAAAAGGACATGCGTTTTCTAGGCTCCACTCACTCACTTGAATGAGGCAAATGGATCAAAGCCCCCAAAAGAATTTTGGGCATGAACCTCAGAAGATGACGAACCACCACCTCCGCCAGCTCCCGAGGTCGACCCGTCCCTAAATAGTCCGACCACGGACGGGTCAAACATCGGGTGACTGTGCGGGCCCATGGGAAACCCCGGCCCATAAGGCGGAGGTGGCATGATCGCCATCTGTGGCCCAGAATGCCCATAATCCATATGCTCCCTCTTGACATAGCCTCCTCGCAAGGTCGAGCGCTCTCCATTCTCGGACTCACGATACTTGTGGAGGAAAACGGTGAGGGGCTCGACGTAGTTGTCGAAGCCGAGCTTGCCCATGGCCCACAGCACGTCCTCGGCTGTGACGGTCTTGCGCTGCTCGCGCTGGCAGCGCTCGTTGGCCTCGCCGGTGACGAAGGCGATGTACTCCGACACGCACTCCTGAATGGTCTCTTTTGCGTCGTCGGATATTTTTGCATGGGGAGGCAAAATACGACGCATTATGCGTATCACATTGGCTATGGGCATGTACTGGTCCTGTTCCCTCACCAGGCACTGTGGGCCCTTGTCTGCAGCATTCCCGTCGTTGACTGCGTTTGCAACATCGTTATTATTGTCGTTGGGCATCGCTGTGTTCAAGGATGGAAAAAAAGGAAAAAATCAAACAGTAATTAATTACTGTACAGATATGCAATCATAAATGAGATAAGTATATGGAGTGGTGCATGAATGCCACATCAGTAAGAAAATTAAAAGTGGAAATCAAAAGAGCATTAAAATGAAGGGAAAGGTTCATCATCATTATTTGAAATATAATACCATCTCACAAAATAAGAACCAGATATCTATGTGGGTGCACCGAAAACAAAAGAACCAAATATTTGACCAACGTTATAGTGAAGGTTAACTCTGAAAAATAAATCAGCTAGATAGGGCAGCTAGAGTAAGATTGATTAAAAAAAAGGTAACAAAAAGTAATTTAACTTTCTAATTCATTTTCACATAGGCATAAACAACATACTCTTTCCTCTCAGAAATTTCATACAACCAAACTCAAAAATACAAAATTCCTATCAAAATCTTGATCCTAACCATGAAAACCCTAAAGAGATCAAACAGATGCCTCATATTCTATGATTTCAAACCACGTGCAAAAATTTCACAATATGCAGGATCAAAAGCGAAAAATTTGAAATCGACCTTGGAATGATTTATTTTCTCGGGAGAAAAAAGGAAGAGAGGAAGAAAATGATTTATCCAAATCTTGAAATGAAAAAGGAAATGCATGCAATAGAAATCTATAGCCAAATAAGAAGAAATAGCAAATTGGAAACCCACCATCACTACAACAAAAATGGCCGACTGTTAAGATCTTAGAAGGAAAATATATGTGATTTGGGTAGGGGGAATTACCAAGTGGGCTTGATTTTGCATGCTGCTTGCTGTTTATACGTTCCATTTTCTGTCACTTGTACGTTGATTTCTCTTTGAAAATTCTGGTCAAATAAATTTATAGCTACAGCAGCAGCAGGGGGTGGACTCCAAGTGGCAGTTTTGCTCTCCACCGCTCCACCCGGTAGAAACTAAAAACCGGACTCCATCTTACAGCCGTTGGATTTGATCATGTGGCTGTCAACTTTGTAGTGGGGTCCACCATAAAAAAGACCGAAAACCTCCTAACCAGGACGAGAACGCGCCTTCATGCGACAAAGCTCGCCTTCGTCTTCTCAAATTCTCAATCGACCCTGTAATTTCTTCTGACGCAGAAAAAAAATTGAATTCAGCATAGTAATTAAGAGGGTCGTTGTTTGGCCTCCTCAGAATCCAACAATTCACGGCTATGGGGAAGCGTGTTTTTTTTCTTCTCTTTCGTCGAGCTTTCAATTTGATTTGTTTGTTTTGTTATATTTGAATCCGTTAATTGATTATGGACGGAATCATTAATGAGTGGTTTAATTAACATTGACTGAGCGGGAATCATTAATGTTCTCAGTATGTGCAGATATTGTGAATGGCAGAGAGCCAACCCAAAGTTTGGCTTTGCCATTGGTTCTTCCAAAAGCTGCGCGATGTGTTGGATGCTTCAATTGTCTGAGTTTGCTTTTGTTTGCCTCTCTACTCGTCCAATTACCTTAATTTGTGGTTTTGTTTGCCCCGGTAGCATTTTTTGTGTTAATTCTTCCCATGTTAAGGGGCTGTAAGTAATTCTCTTACGGATACATTTCTTTACCAAAACAGATTGATAGTACTTCTCACCGTTTAGATTTGTGTGTTCATACCCGAAAACATTTACCCCACAGTCCACGTTTGGTGTAATCAACTGAATGTGTGAATGCCAATTGTTGTTTACTAGACCATTACATTTTCTCATGTCACTCACAATTCTAATATATTGTGTCATCTACTTGTTCTGTTTTGTAGGCATTGGATTTGGACTCCTTTGGAAGAAATCATATATCGGGCCAACTGAATAGGGTAAAGAAGCTTCGGAGTCTATACTACAATCAGCTATTATTAGTGAATGAAGAAACAGAAAAACAAGGGTGCAGTTGTAACTTTCACAGATGACTTTTTTGTCGTAAATCAGTACATAATCTTAATATACATATTTTAGAATGCCACTTTCCCAGTTTCGCCCAAGTAATTGTTACAGTTTAGGTGCAACTGAACAATTTTCTGATCCAACTTTGCTTTAATTCTGGTAAAAGAATAACACAGAGGTCTTCATAAAATGCAACATACTTTTTTTACAAAGAATAAAATGTTAGCTTGATTCAAATTTTCTGTGACAAAACCTATAGTTTTCGCGAAGATAGTGTCTAAAAAGGCATGTCAGAAAACAACTTCTATACCTTTGGATGCTGGTGGGAGGGGCAGTTGTTGTAGGGTCATTGTACGAATTGGAAACCTTAACCTGATTGTAACTAAATAAAGATGTAGGAGAGTTTCTTCGAAGCCGTTTTAGCTCACAAGCCCTTGAGTTCGATTCAGACAACAGTATGTAGGCCGAAATGAAAAGGGTGAAACAGATGAATATGAATTTACATTATTGTATATATAGGCAACATATATACTCTAACGGGGACCAACTATTTAAACGAGGTTATACAAAAGAACTAAATATTTTGACCAATCGTTACAGTGAAGGTTAACACTGAAAAATAAACCAGCTAGACAGGGCAACTAGAGTAAGATTGAGTAAAAAAAGGTGGCAAAAAGTAATATAAATTTCTAATTGATTTTCACCGAGGCATAAACATACTCTTTCCTCTAAGAAATTCCATACAACCAAACTCACAAATACAAAATTGCCATCCAAATCTTGACCCTAACCATGAAACCCAAAGGAGATCAAACAAATGCCTCATATTCTACGATTTCAAACCCACATACAAAAATTTCACAAAATGCAGGATCAAAAGCGAAAAATATGAAATCGACATTGTAATGATTTATTTTCTCGGGAGAAAAAGGGAAGAGAGGAAGAAAATGATTTCTCCAAATCTTGAAATGAAAAAGGACATGCATGCAATAGAAATCTATAGCCAAATAAGAAGAAATAACAAATTCAAAACCCACTAATTGTTAAGATCTTAGAAGAAGGAAAAAAAGGTAATATAAACAAAAACAAAATGTATGCGACTTAGGTAGGGAGAATTTACCAGGGGGCTTAATTTTGCATCTTGCTTGCTGTTCATATGTTCCAATTTCTGTGGCTTGTACTTTGATTTCTATTTGAAAAATGTGTGGATATCTTATTTTGTTTTTCTCTGATTGTCTCTATGGAGTGGACAATGGTCTCTGGTCTAGTCAAGTAAATTTACAGCTAGAGCAGAAGGGTTGGACTCCAAGTGGCGAATCAGCGTGCCAACCGAGACACCCGGGTTTGTAGGGCATAACAAACTTTGTCAAATCATCTGATTGTTTGGAGGGGATGTTCTTTACCCGAAGGGGAATTAGTCAATTTACCCCCTTAACTTGTACCTTACTTTTGATTTGCCCCCTCAACTTGCACTTCGGAAATTTAACCCCCTTAACTTGTATTTTTGGCTAATTTCCCCCCTTCCGTCTAAAATTAGCCCAATTTCATCAAATTGAGTTACGTAACCTATACGCGATGTGCATCTTATCGTGTTTCTTGCTCTTCTTCTTTGTCAACTTCTTTTTAAGATTGACAGTACGCCATCAATATCGTCGACGAACTTCAACCCAATCAATAGTAGTGTTTAAAAAAGCGTTCTAAAAGAGCGCTTTTAGTGCGCGAAATAGCGTAGGGGTGTAAAAATTCTACAAAGGGGTTACATAATGCGCAATACCAAAAAAGCGTACGCTATTTGACGCTTTTTTCCGCTTTTTTACGCTTTCTACGCTATTTCAAATTCCCGCTATTAGTGCGCTATTTTGGTATTTTTTTTCAGAACAAAAAAATCAAAACGACGCCGTTTTGGTGCTTTTTTCTTTTCTTTTTTTTTGGTTTTGACTTAAACCTATTTTCTTTCTACGAGTGCCAGCCACAAACATCCCATTTTTCACTACATCTTTGCCGACTCACCGCCCAATGCCCACCAACTCACCTTGGGTTGTCGTCGTCGCCGACTCCGGCATCGAACATTCTCGGTAAATCTATTTATCAATCTCAGATTAATTTGATTAGTTAATTGAATTGATTTAGCTGATTAGTTGATTGAATTGATTTAGCTGATTAGTTAATTGAGTGATGTGTAATTGTGAAGAATTGGATTGATTTAGTTCGGCTAGTTATAAGATTGGTTGGTTGATGTGTGATTTGTTTATCAAGTAGGCAAAAAGGGGAGGACGATTAGGGAGCTGACATCTATTGTTCAGAAGAGGTTTAAGTTCCCAGAGAAAAACGTTGTGCTGTACACTGAGGAGGTGAACAACAGGAGTTGCTTAGGCCGTACAAGCTCCTCGGAGGCCTCGCTGTTTGCAGGTTCTTCATTTCCTTTTGGTTCCAAATTTCTATGAATCACATGGATATATAGATGAAATTTTTATTGAAATTGAATATAAAGATGAATTTGTTTATGGATTATTTGTTTCAAAGAATCTTTGAATGTTCAATTGAAATTGAAATTGAAATTTATCTGTTTTGACTCGTTTTGGTAGAAAATGTCAACAAGTGATAGTATTCCTAGTGGCAAGAGAGATATTGCTTGGAAGCATGCAACCCAAGAACCCAGGGAAAAGTATCCTAGGTGCAAGTATTGCAAACAATTGTGCACTGGGGGTATTACTAGATGATAGAGGTGAATATTTTGATCATGATGGCTTTGATTTGGATGATGAGGCACTTGAGGATGAGGATGAGGATGATGATGAAGATATGGATGTTTGAAGCGGTGTTTCTTTATTATCTATCTGTAATATTATTAATCTTGTTGAATTATTTTTTTCTCATGTTAAAACTATCTATTTTGATGATTGGATATTGGTAATTTTGTTGAATTATGTTGTGAATATTGTTGATTTGTTGTTGAATGATATTTGGAACTTTATGGATGATTATGTTATAGTCAAATAATATGCATTTTCTTTTATACCAAAAAAGCTTACGCGAAAACGCGGAATAGCTTACGCTACGCGATAGTGAGCTAATACGCTACGCTACGCGCAACCGCGATTTCAAACATTGATCAATAGCATAAAAATGTCTCGACAGTGATGAATGATGAAAAAAGCTCTTCACATGCAAGTCACGTGAGTGTATTTAACGGAAAATTGGATGAAAGTCGGTTAATTTTGACTGCGAGGGGGGAAATTGGCCAAAAATGCAAGTTAAGGGGGTTAATTTTCCAAAGTGCAAGTTAATGGGGCAAATCAAAAGTAAGGTACAAGTTGAGGGGGTAAATTGGCTAATACCCCTTACCGGAAATTACAGGTTTGGTTTGTCAATTTCCCTCGAGGGTCTTTAGGTTTTGATTAAGGGTCCTAAAAGTAAACGCTTTTTTTAGTTTTCTTTTGTGAAAACTACCATTTTACCCCTAGTCATACAATGTGACTTTGTTTTTTTTCATCCCTTCCTCCAATTTCATCTCATGATTTTTTTTTTGTCAGTTAAATTGTAGTCTTTGAAAGACAATAATCTTAAAATTTGATGCTCAAGTACTCTACACAAAAGCGTAATTTCATCTATTTTCTATAAACTTAGCTTCCTAAAACACATTTATTTTTTGAAATAATTACATTTTGGTACTATTTTAAGAGTACAATACCCAAAAACACTACTACACCTTAAATATTACAAAATAGTACTACTTTTGCCACACGTTAATTTTTAATTGGGTTCTACATTTTTTTAACACTTTTATTGACACACGCTACAGTGTCTCCCGACCCACATCTGTACCCACACATGCTACAGTGCTTTTTCCCAAAATTTCCCGATAAAACAAAAAAATTCCCGATAAACAAAGCCGCAAGTTATGGGTAAAACACTCTTTTACCCATAACTTTCTCATCTGAACTCCGTTTGACACAAAATCAATTGGGTTGGATTCTTCTTGTCGCCCTCTTTCCATAGACATCAAGATTGTAACCCCAGATTCACTGTAGCGAGAGAACAGGGCAGCAACGTCTTCACATTTTCCGGCAAGATTCTCCGATTCCGGTGACAAATGGGACGAACCACCACCCAAAACTTCATCCTCTCATCATTTTAGACAAAGCCCAACCAACATTGAGGCTTAGTTTGCAGCGGATCATCGCCGGTGAGCCTCACATATTGGTTGAAACTTTCCGATAAATTTCCGGCGAGTTTCCGGCCAAAGTAATCTTTGAAACTAGTCTAGAAAACTTTGTTGGGTTGTTTAGATGAAGACTGATATAAAAATCGTGTGAATTGATGTGAGTCAACACAGCTTCGTCAACACAGATTTTTTGAATGACTTCCTTCAAATTGAAAGAACACCTTCTTCATTTTGAAGGACTTCCTTCAAATTGAAGGAAGTCCTCCTTCATTTTTGAAGGAAGTCCTCCTTCATTTTGAAGGAACACTTCCTTCAACACAGCTGTTCCTTCATTTTGAAGGAGCACATCCTTCATTTTGAAGGAGCACATCCTCCATTTTGAAGGAACACATCCTTCAACTAGTTGTTCCTTCATTTTGAGGAACACATCCTTCAGAGTTGAAGGCACACATCCTTCAGAGTTGGTGGAACACATCCTTCATTTTGAAGGAACACATCCTTCAACTAGTTGTTCCTTCATTTTGAGGAACACATCTTTCATTTTGAAGGAACACATCCTTCAATTTGAAGGAACATATCCTTCAGAGTTGAAGGCATATATCCTTCAGAGTTAGTGGAACACATCCTTCAGATTGAAGGAACATATCCTTCAGATTGAAGTAACACATCCTTCAGATTGAAGGAACACATTCTTCAGATCTGCAGGTGTTCCTTCAAATTATTTTTCTTTTAAAATAATATTTTTTAATTCAAGTTAGTGGAGTGCATGAGTCCCACGCACATGGGATGTGAGTGGGCTTCTTGGTATGATTTAATATTAAATTATAACAATAGTAGTAAATTGTAAGAAAAAAAGTGAGGTAGTGTTTTTGGTAATACTAAGATCCATATAGTAGTTTTAAGTAAAAGCCCCTTATTTTTTCAAACTATTTAAAATAAAATACTTACACGGTTCAGAATTTGGAAAGTTCGGCATTTATTATCGTTATTACAGAAAGCGCTAAATATTTTCTTTTTGCTTACGAAGATGCATTGATTCTGTACATGACACCAGCAATTCTGTTTGTCTTAAAATGACGGTTTCTATTTTCTACATTCGGATAAAATTTTTATAAATTTTAACGAGGATTGTGGCATCTTATCACTTTTTGTCATTCACTAACGTCAGCATAATTCAGAATTCAGAATTCAAAATAAAATTTTAAAGTGTATGTCGAACAAGATGCCTAAGGGAATCTAAGGTGTTCTATTTATTTTATGATAGTTCTACAAATGCCTGTATGTATAGGAGTGTATATATAGGGCATCCGTAAAATATGCATCAGTAAAATGAGGACTCTGATTTTTACCGAGGTTACCTTTCATCACTTAAAATTATCTCACTCTCGACAATACTTAGTATTATTTTAGGATGCAGTCACCATGCAAGCTTCAACATCAGGTTTTAAATTGTGAGCTTAGGTAGCACACCTCGATTCCTATTGGGATCAATCAATAAATACACAACAATGCTAGTGGTAGATTGAAAAATCCCCATATCAACTTAAAGATCAAAGCACCTATCAATTGAAAAATCGTAGCACGGTTTGAAAAACCCTAATTACAGAGCCATCAAATTATAGGCAATCACGTTGACAATTATGATCAATGAAAGACAACTGTGATCAATGAAAGATTTTGAAGTGAACTAAAAGATATCAGTTGTGCTAGATGTCAGTAAATGGCTACGGCGATCGAAACAGCGTCCTAGTGTAAGCATTCCGTGAAAAACTTGTCCAAGACAAAGCAACGAAGATTTCTAGGCCCAAATCGAGATCGGACTTCTTCTCACCTCCTCCAAGCGGTTTTAGAGATAGAATTTTTGCGGACTCGCGGTTTTCGTTTTGATTTTATTTTGGATTGCTTTCTGGGGGAGGAAGGAGGGGGGAGAGAGAGATGGAGTCTGGATCTGACTAGAAGCAGAGAAATGAATGAATATAGCCATGCTTTGAGTTTTGTTCTCCTATGATAATTGTCTTCTTTAATTATAAGGACATTTTTGGAAGACACTATGTTCGCTAATACTTTTGTAGGCTTCGTACCAACGGTGGAGAAGAATAAATTCGTGGTAGTTCAATTAGTGATGGAATTCGTTTGATTTCACGATCAGGGTATTTCTACCAATGTTTTAAAAAACTCGCCTCAGGCGCACCAGAAGGTGAGGCGGGTGTTTTTTCCATAAGGCGCTTGAAAAAAGCGTTTTATCCCAAAAGGCGTTGAAAAGGCATATGAGGCGTTGATAAGGTGTATGCCTCAAGGAAAAAGGCGTAGCCTTGGTTAATTTTTTTTATTTAAAGATTTTAGGGGGATTTTCTATTGAATATACAAGGGTCAATTACAAAAAAAATTGGATGACCAACAATCCAAAAGAATTTGGGGTGTGATAATTTTGGTTCTTCCAAAAGCTACGCGGAACACTGAAATGAAAAGGGTGAAACAGATGAATATGAATTTACATTATTATTATTATTATTATTATTATTATAACGGGGACCAACTATTTAAACGAGGTTATACAAAAGAACTAAATTGACACACCCCACCCCAAAAGTGGGGCCCGGAAGGTGCGGCCATCACCCGAACCAGGTGACGAAGCCTTGACCAACACGTAACGACAAACCGAACAAAGAAAAGATGAAACAAAAGACAAGTCGGGTCGAAGCCCAATAAATACAAACACAACAGTATATCAGAGCGTCTAACAACGGAAGGGAAAACTAAACAACAGTACTGCCCGAAGGCGGAATAAATACAACCAACCAATGTACACAAGTCTGATGGACAATAGACGACAAAGAGTTTCCTACTCTTTGAGAAACAGAACAGAGCTATTTTGAGTCTTGCCGCTTGTCATGGTGGGGCTCAACAGTATCAGATCCTGAGGGGGCGCAAAAACAAAGGTGAGTGGATAGGGAAAATAAATGTCAGTGTAAAACACAGTTTAAGCATTTATCAATAATAACCCCCACAGTTAAAACCAGTAGTATACGACTATACTACAAACATATCCAAAAACAGTAGCAGTTTGTCGGTCACACAAAACAAACCACAATATAAATATACAATATATCATAAATCTATGGCCGTGATCTATTTGACGAAGGACTTACCGCCCGACTGTGATCTATTGGACGAGAGACTTACCGCCCGACCGATAAGTGTGCCACTAAAATACTAACATCATACATATAACTAGCAAAACCATTTTAAGCATATTCATATATATATATGCTCAAACGATAAATTAAACCAAAACCTGGCCAATCACAGAAAGGTCGGGCGATCAACATCATCCTCCTCTGTAGACGTGGTTCGATTACACTAATTCCGTGGAACCTGATCACCTATAAGTCCCAACTGATATCGATTAAATACTGAAACGAAACGTTAATCCTAAAAAGCCTAATTCTCCTTGTTTTGCTCAATAGGAGTTTAACCGTATCTCAAATGGCGAAACGGAGCTTACCATTGGATCCGGAATGTCGAAACGCTTCGAAAAAATGGTCGGTCAACCCTGGTCAACATCGGTCAATGGCATTAACTTTGACTGGTCAACATTGATTGACGGTCACCGTTAACTTTAAGACAGACTAACGGTCAATGGTTGTTGATATTAGCACGCTGTTGCTGACGTTAGCACCACCGTCGCTGACGTCACCACCGCCGCGCCGTCGCAAGAATATGGGAATTTCCGGCGACTTTTCCGGTCGATTTTTAAAAATACTAAAATTTTCATTTCTCAACCATTTTCAACGATCTTTATATGTAAATTCATCTACTCAATCCCAGGAATCCACAAAGCAAGGTTTCAGGACTCACCGTGGTCTAAATTGGCTGAAAATTCAATAGGAAAACTTGGTTTTCCATCGATCTTGTCGGCGCCGGTTCCGTCAGTTTTTTAGGCCGATGTGGGGTCTTCCGAGTTCGCAAGGACGAGAGGAAGCTGATTTCGGGCTCCGTTTCTCTGATCTGTGGCCGGCGGTAGGTCGATGGCATTAGAAGCTTTCGGCGGTGGCAAGCGGATCGGGTTTCCCTTTTGGGAAACCCCCAGTTCAAAACCGGGTTATATAAACCCAAAACAAACTGGCCAATTATTGAGTGACACTGTGGCAACGCCATATGTCAATTCATCCATACTTTACAATTCCGTTTTTCGTCCGTATCCGTTTCGTTACAACTCGGATGCATGTCACCATGCAAGCTTAAACATCAAGTTTTAAATTGTGAACTTAGGTAGCAACCTTCGATTCCTATTGTGATCAGACAAAGATTAAGTGGGAATTATGACGTTGAACTGCTATTATAGTCTTTCGAGAGTTTAACTTAAATTTGGGTATATATTCAACGAACTTTACGATAGGGCAATTTATTGTTACCAAAAACAAGATCTCGATAGTTAAGTCATAAATGTGTGATGCTCTAGGCTAAGAATAACAATGTTTTTTTAACAGGGAATGTGCCCAAAAAGTGGGACATATTTTCTGTTTTGTTATTCAAATAATATATAGCTTCTAGCATGAAATATTCGAAAAGGAAATCATAAAACGTACTAGAACACAAAAAAACATGAAATCATCAATCCAATCAACATAATAATAAAACACGTTATTTAGGGTCAACCAACAAATAAACATACTTTCATACCTATGCGCACCCCCTGAAAGCATGCTCTAACAAGTATAATTTTGCAGAAAACATAAACTAGAAGATGATTCTTCAAAATTAACTTGAAAACTTATCTGAGGTCTATGTACGCATCTTAACAATAGAGGAAGCGAATTAAACAAAAATTTGATCACCAAAAGATCGAACCGTGCATACTCGCGTAAAACCCCAGAAAAATTGAAACATAAAACGAGCAATTTTGAAGAATTTAGTATTGGATCGATGTGAAAAACCTTAAGCCCCAATTCAACTTTCAGAAAAATTTTGACCGTTAACTGCTGCCCCTTAAAAATATTTAATTTTACATGTCTGGGTGTGGGTATATCCGCGTGCTTCCAAACGGGCCAACATGTATCTGTATTTGGGTCATGACTTGACCCGATGGATAATTGAATTGGGTTGTGTGGATATTGTTATTTGAAAACCGAAGAACACACATAAAACCTTAATAAATAAAAACTTTTTGTTGTTAAATACTATAAATTTTATTTTCACAAAAAACATAATCAATTCATGCCTCATAAACGTTGGCTCTGATACAACTGTAATGTATGAGATGCTTATAAGAACATGAATACGATTATCCCAATGACAATACATAAACAACTAATTACCTTTATCTTTAGTCATCTTCGATGGTCAAGGCCAGGCCTTCTACACAGCAATCACGCTCACTCTCTTCTTTATGGGGTAGAGACATTATGAGCAGCGTGTGAATGTGTATAGGGACCTTAGCTATATATAGGAGTCAATTAGGTTCATGAGTCTTCCCATAAAAGATTACACTAACTCTAATTTCCTATTCATATGCATTACGTTAAAAATTCCAATTAACCTAAATTAATATGAAATTAGTTCGGCTACTAATTAATGTTGTGATCCTCTATATGCTCATTTCAGCACCTTGACTGAGCATATTCCTAAACCGAGTCAAAGATACCAAGTGTAACTCAAATACATGAATAGTAAGTAAGTGTCTGATTACTGTTAGTAAACATGCACCATTATCAAGTCCATTCTTACAACAACACCTTCCCTCACCTTATTAACATACCATTTCTCCAGCCCAAATTTCGCCACCATTTCAAACTTGTTACACTCCTCCACTACCCCACAAGATCCCCTCTGAAATCTCGCCTCGTCGTAGAGCCAGAGGGCTATGACCACGTGGCCGTTGTGGGAGCACACACGTCGAGCTTGTGCCTCAGGTGCCTCTCCGGCAACTCATGATGAGCTCTCTTCTTCGCTTTGTTCGAAATCGCTACCGCCAAATCGTGCCTCTCGCGTGGTGGTTTTACAACAAATTGGATGGAAAATAAATGGAGGTGGTTGTTGGTCATCTCCATATGAATCTAGATAGTTAATTATAAATTATTTTAATCTAGGTGGTATATGCACAAACATGGAGAAACTCAGGTGGTATTTATGCAATTTTCTCAATAACAAAAAAATGTGAAATTTTCAAGAATGAAATAAAGATTAGTAAGCCTATTAATATCACAAGGGGCTTGATTGGCATGGTTGAAGTGGGCGTCTAAGCACACTCGGTGGTCCATCATGTCAGATGTTAGGACTAAATGGTAATATTAAGATAAAACAAAAAAGGAAAAAAATAGAGGTGGGCACGGCACGGGTCGGTCAGGGTCCACCCTAAATCCATCTCCCGTACATGAGACGTCAGGAGGGCGTTTCACCAGCAGGAATCCTGGACAAGAAAGCTTTCGGGTACCCAATTTTTAGGGACGGGACGAGTCGGGTTCCGGCAGGCCTACTCCGAGGGAAGCAGGGCGAGACGGTTGTCTCGGGCTCCCGCTTCAAAAGGGCCCCTGAAATATATATATATAATGGTTGAAAGTTCTATATTTTGCATTTGGAAGCTTCCTGGTCTAGTGGTGCGTTTGTTGTGTATGTCACTTTCATGACTCAAGTTTAATTCTTTTTTGAGCCATTTTCTAGTGGTTGTTTTTGTTTTTTCAAACTTTCTATTTTCAGGACCTTTTTTCTTTCCTTTTTTACTAAGGTATTTCTTTTCCCAAATTAACGTAGGTTTCCTTTTACTAAGTTGAATAGATTAGTACATTGGCATCTAAAAATGTAAGGCTAACAAGATTTATGTAATTTTTTTTTATGCAAGTATTAAGTGAAAAAAAAATTATGAAATTGCAAATATTTTTTATATTATTTTATGATAATATATAATGAATGAAGAGTCGAAAATACTTAAGGTCCATTTTTGAGAGTTCGTCTTGGGCCCCCCGAATTCTCAGGGCCGGCCCTGGGTTTCTGATTTGGGACTGATTCTAAGATCGGAGATTGGAGGCAGAGGCTTCATTGATCCCAATGGGTCGATGGGCAAAAGAGATGAAGGTGGTGCTGTTGGACTCTTTTGGGCAGTGCTCATCATCTTCGCCCTCAGAGGAGGAAAAGGAAGATTGCTGAAATGGAGGAAAGGAAGAAGAAGACATCCGCGGCAGAGGAAAGGCGGCGATGCAGTCCTGCAAAAAATAATATATGTTTTTTGTAAATTTATATTATTTTATTAAATAAATATTATAATAATAATAATAATAGTAATAATAATAATAATAATAATAATAATAATAATAATAATAATAATAATAATAATATAAATTAATGTATTCGGTCCGATCTAAGTACCCATGAATTCTAGATTCTAGGACCCTATAACGACCCGAATCTTATCGGTTTGGTCCAATTTGGGTTTCAATTGACCAAAAAAAGTCAACAACCCATTTGAATGTGTAACGCCACCAATTGTGCAAGCACAAAAAGGTGCATCCTTACGAATCCATACTTAAAATACGGAAACGGAACAACCAATGAACTTAGAGAAAAAATTATAATTAAACTTCCTTTGAAAATCTCCAATAAAACATATCTAACTCAACATAAAGGTAACGTTAAACTCTAACATTAGACTAACAAAACCATAGAAAAGCGCCCTTGGGTGAGAACCCACTTATTCTTCGAGCTAAATGAACTTTAAAGTTATTTTACGCCTAAGGGACCTTTATACCAAGTCAGCGCTGCCAAGTCTTCTGAGCATTTACTCTTCGTCACTAGTACCTAGAACCACAAAAAAACTAATAGTGAGATTTAACTCAGTATGTAACTAGGACACACTTCAAACAAGCCCAAACAATCAAACAAGCATAGTACGAAAATATTTATACATATACTTAACGTTGAGCACATTCTCACAAAGAGAGCTTAACAACTTACTAGCCATCCGTCGATGACATCTTACGAGGTGGGCCCTTATAATAAAATGAGCCATCCATCGATGACTACTCACAAGGTGGGCCCTTAATGAGCCACCCGTCGATGGCACTCCCCTAGTGAACCTTATAACTTATACACATAAATGTTACCCGTGAGTGACACCCACAATGAGAGCCTTCAAACATATATTGTCACCCATCGGCAACACCCACCAAATGAGCCTTAAATGTCACCCATCAGCGACACCCACCAAGTAAGCCTTACAATATATCATAATCTTATCACATACAAAGACATATCAATACTTATAACCATAGTCCTTTCATAAGCAAAATACGTACTCGCAACCAAGCACATCAATAAACCAAACAAAAAACCCTACATAAGCACTTATAGGCGTATATACATACATATACATGCATGTGATTCGTCATGGTTCCAGAGCATGTCTAGACTACTTACCTCAATTGTAGTTAGCACAAATACCTTCTTTCATGAACCTTAGACAGGTCCTACACCTATCAAGCAAACACAACAATAAGGTCCTAAACAAACAATAACACAAATTGTAAAAAACAGTAATACAACTGTACCTTCTCTACTTAGGAAATTATTCCGTCCTAACCACTTATCCGAATTGGCTAAAACTTAGGAAAGATAACCAAGAGGCCCTATTAAACCTTCCCTAATTTTCTGGGAAAATTTCATTACCATCTTATAGCCGAAACTGAGTAAAACTTGTTAACTAGTATCACTGTCAGAAAGTACTGGCAACTTACGTCTCTGTACAAAGCCATTTATTTTAAAATAACCCCATACCCGTTTTCTCTCAAAATTCACAGATGGATACTTGACACTTTAACCCTTAACATATCTAAATTTCAGATCGCTTCGTTCACTATAGGTTAGCCAATTATAAACCTAAGTACGAATTTGAAATCTGTTAAAAGAGTCTCACTACGCAAAGTATCACTTTGTAAAATTCACCAAAAATTGATTTCTTTACCAATTACCAAGATATTGGACTCTAAAGAAAACTTAGGAAGTCCAGTACAACATACGGAAATTTCAAATAAATAATAGATCGTTACCTTAAAGAGATTGACTTAGAAACCCTTGGCCATCAGAAAACCCCTGGAACTCCAGTTTTCACGTTTTCCTTTCTTCCCTCCCCTAACACGATGGAACTTTAACTAAAACTCAATAACCACGTACAAGAGAGTTCTAAACTTACTTAAATGTCAGTCTTAATTATTCTCGGCCTTACGATTCAACCCCAACTAAATATCTAAGTCCAACTTAACGTATGCTAGCTAATTGGGTTTCTAAGTGCAGGCTTCCCTAACAAACCGAGTAATCCTAAACATTATAGCAAATCATAATTCAAAGCAAAATTATACACAAGAGATCGAAGTCCAAAAACATAAATTCAAGTAGCTGGTGTTACTTGAAAATGACTAGAGTTGGGACCAGTCAGTTGCCAAATCTTAGGTCTTTAAGTCAACGTTCGGTTTTCGTTCACTTGTTGTTCTGGTTGCTTACTTTTCTTGTGTGTTTTGCTATTCGTGTTATTTGCAATAATGTCTAGACAAGGTAGAGGTAGAGGTAGAGGTCGAGGCGAAGGTAGTGGAGGAGGCAGTGGCGGAGGTAGAGGCAATGCAGGCCAGCAGAGCGAACCCCAAAATGAGCCTCCAAACAACATGCAAGAGTTCTTCCAAATGATGACCACTTGGGGGAATTCTATGCAAAGGGGTATTGGAGGTTTCCAAGCAAGATTTAATTATAAGGTTTTCTCTAAATTCATTCGTTGTTCCATTTCCGTATTTTAAGTTAGTTTAGAACTCTCTTGTACGTGGTGATTGAGTTTTAGTTAGAGTTTCATCGTGTTAGGGGAGGAAAGAAAGGAAAACGTGAAAACTGGAGTTCCGGGGGTTTTCTGACGGCCGAGGGTTTCTAAGTACAGGCTTCCCTAACAAACCTAGTAATCCTAAACATTATAGCAAATCATAATACAAAGCAAAATTACACAAGAGATCAAAGTCCAAAAAACAAATTCAAGTAGCGGGTGTTACAAACCGGGTACTCATCAGGTCGGTTGATCCGAGTTCTTGAAAAATTGGGTCGGGATGGCCAACCCTAAAAAAAAGTACATAGGTAATTTGATAATACTTTTTATTTTGGCATAACCCTAAAAGAAGTGGCAAATGAGTTCCCTAGCAACAATTTATATTCACGGTAAACCATATTCCAGCAAAAGGCACAGATACGCCAGTGAGGGGCATTTGAACAAAACAATAATTCCTAGAAATAAGGCTTACCATGATTTCTTGAGGCTTTAGAAAATGATAAACATAGTCAAGCGGCCTCCCTTTTGAACGGTTTGGCCACGAAGGAGTCTAAATTGGTGGCTGAGTGTGGTCTAGGTTGTCTAGAATGGGATTAAACTTAATTATAGATGATTTTCTGTGACAAAACCTATAGTTTTCGCGACAGCAGTGTCTAAAAAGGCATGTCACAAAAAAAATTCCGGGTAGTTAGGGGCGCAGCTGTGTTGTTATATAAGAACGTTTAGACTCTCAAGTACGCAGCCTGGCAAATATCATACTGCAAGAAGTAGGCTAGATA
This sequence comes from Spiraea crenata, assembly GCA_033992175.1. Classification (NCBI taxonomy): domain Eukaryota; kingdom Viridiplantae; phylum Streptophyta; class Magnoliopsida; order Rosales; family Rosaceae; genus Spiraea; species Spiraea crenata. Next base: position 321,416 of record JAVBHV010000010.1, on the reverse strand, counting down.
AAACTCGAATAGTTATCTACCTTTGGATGCTGGTGGGAGGGGCAGTTGTTGTAGGGTCATTGTGAGAATTGGAAACCTTACTCTGACTGTAACTAAATAAAATGTGGGAGAGTTTCTTCTAAGCCGTTTTGGCTCACAAGCCCTTTCAGACAACAGTATGCAGGCTGCTAAGAGCTCTGGTAGGGGGACACCCTATTTACTTGCAGGCTGAACAAGCAAACTTTCCACCAGGCTGCAATATTGCACTAGTATATGGACCTCATGTAATTAACAGGACAAGTAGTAAATATCTAAGTAGCATCACACACTAGAACCTAGAGATTATACCGCATCAAACGGTCATCCAAGTTCCTGCTGATTATCTATGAACCCTACAGCACATCATGATGGAAAAAGTGTACAACAATATCATTTTAGGTACTTATTCTTTCTGAACAGATCAAGATTACGAACTTGATTACACTTAGAGATAACAGAGAAGCACCTATGGCGGCTTGAGAAAAATATATTTTGAATACTGGCGATAAAGCTTACTATTTTAAGTTATACAAACACCTAGCTGGGGAGACCGAGTGTCGTATCTACCAAAAATTCACCCAGTCCCAGCTAAACTAATCATACCTTAGGGTCATTTTCTTCGCTGGCAATTAAAATGTGATTCCGATGAACTGTTGCATATTTACAAAAGCCAAGCACAGCCATTCAGTTTCTAATACCTAGATTTGCGACTATGCCCCTTTGATCGCTTCCTAGATGTTTCAGTACCATTCACACTTTGTTTTCGCCTTTTAACACCATTACTTAGAGAATCAGTTTCCAAGGCTTGAGTGGTCTTCTTATACTTGATCACATTGGTGACAATGGCATATACAACCTCCTCAGTTTTTGGGGTCAAGACAGCATTTCTCTCAACAACTGCTGTCTGCCCACAGCATGATCCTTGAATTGCTGCATGTCGGATCTTCTGCAATATGGCATCCTTGTCAACCATAGAACAGTCTCTTGGAACCTACACAATAATAAGTTGCAATTATATCAGGGTTCTGTTAAAGAATAGAAGGGGCAATATCAATTTCATCTTGGAGACATATAATTCTTTATTCATTTTCTTTCCAGGAAACTTCAGAACAGGGATTTCAGTTATTAGTTGACACTGAATAAGCACCCTGCAAATTAACAAACATTATTCTATGATATTACCGATTTGTGGAAAGTGAAACACCATAGAAGATCATGTTCTAAATTCTAAATTCGAACATCTCACCTTGGAATTAAAAGGTATATTAATTTCTGTCCATTGACAACCGCAACCTTCAATGAAGTTGAGTTTCAAAACCATTTCAAATGATTTTTCCTGCAATGTTCTCCTGATACATATGGTATACAAGAATATGAGAAGACGAGTGCTAGGAAATATGTATGCTATTAGATCATGCATGGGACGAAGACTAATTGTTAAGGGCCTGTTTGGTAACATTTGTGTTGTTGGTGTTTGCTTTTACTGAAACCGAAGGAAAAGGAGAATAAAATCCAAGAGCAATTCAAAATTAATATCCACGAATTATAATAGTAAGAGTCGCTTTTTGATTATTTTAAATGTTGAAATCATTACGAATTAAATACAAATAGATAAAGCACAGAAATAGAATCGGGACACCATAGAAATATACATATAAAATATCGAAAAGTTCATAAAATTAAAACAAAACAACTTTGAAGACTTTTATTGAGACCTCTTTCTCATATCTCGCATTTCTTTCTCCACTACCTATTTTATTAAAAAATTGAACACCAAGCAAAGACGTTACCAAACAGGCCGTAAGTGAATGGAATCTCCAGGCCCGACTACAACATCAAGAGTGACAGATATCCAGAAGTATTTTTTTCATACACAACAAAGCAAATTTCCTTTTGAAAAAAATTGCCAGAGGGCCACAAACATCTTCACTCATCATACAATTTCTCCAAGTATTTCTGCATCTTATTTGAAATTCAAAGTTGAGTTGAACTAATTCAAATTAGCATTACCTTTTCAATTGGAATGGTTCCTTCTCTAGAACAGCTGCTTTGTAGTCTTGATTGTCTACGAAGGATATCTGAGATGTAAACATAACACGAGGGTTTGTGCCAAATTGGAGAAAAGGCTATATGATACCTAAAAGATCTGGCCCGCCAGCAAAACGAAAAGAATATAACCATGGATATAAGAATTGGGATAAGCTTCAACAAAATGTATAGCACCCACCCATTAATGAATAAGTGGAATATCTCTGAAGTCAGCAGAAGTTCCTACTCAGAGTTCTATATAAAAGTTAAAATATAAATAACAACCAGACGGAGTGATTTTTGCTTCTGTTGGGTTTCAACATTTCCATGCATTCACTACATAGATCATTTATATAGAGATCTTTTTTGGTGGAAAGGTCATCACTTTTATCTTTATAATTATTATTCAGTTCCCTAAGAGAGAACAGACCTAATCAGTACTCTAAAAGGCAATTATCTAAGACCCTTAGCCTGATTAGAAAGATAAAGATTTAGTCTCTTAAAGGTATTCACCTCTATTGATTTAATGAAGGGTAGTGGAGCTTTAAGTCCATGTACACTTGCCACCCGGAGACTCCAGTTCACATGTTTGTTATCTGCAACACAAGGGACTATGTGAGAAATCAAAGCGTTGAGCGATTGGTGGGAAATTCAGCGAACTAGTGAAACCTATTAAGTCATGAGTGGGAACCAAAATAATGAGTCGCAAGAGAGATTTATCCATTCCATATGCAGGGTTCGCAGGGCAACATATGTATAGGTATGTGAATGTATATAACAATAAACAGTATGGACTGCTGCCAAGCTAGCCACATGGCAGGTTTCTGGTCCAAGTGCCTTCAGGTGAAGTTATGCCTACCTAAGCAAGGTGGAATTTTATCCTAATAAAACAAAGATTGTGTAAACATAAGCATGCCAACAGATTATCGTCAATGTTGGACAACCACTACCGAAATGTTATTCTGTTAGGGAAAGGGCCAATAATATACCATTTCTCTCATGTATAGCCCCATCTGGTAAGCATAGATATAATCACAGAGGCGCAGCCCCAGCCGCATCTTGTAAATCACTAAAACCCTTGGGAATCTAGATTTGTGGTTCCAAAAACCCGTTACCTACTTCAAACAAGGTTCAGATACCATAAAAAAAAGAATACTAGACAACAAAAGCTTAAGCTGTTATAAAATGGGGGAACGATGTTATAGGAAAAAGACTTGTGTTCTCAACATACACAGCTGGAAAGTACAAAAGAAAATGAAGAGCACCCTAGCCAGATCTAACAGAAAACCTGATTTTTCATCCACATCCTAGGAAGAAGCAAAAATAAAAAAAATGCCATTTGTTGTAGCCTTAAAATGCGGACTCAAAGCACCTCGTCCACAAACAAAACGAGCAGTGTACCTTGTACACAGAAGGTTTAATACATTAAGTATGAATTCAGATTACCTGTACTGAAGGCTTGACTTAGAATGATCTGAACAAAATCTATCCGAACAAACGGAGGAATCTGACAATTTAGAAAATGCATTACACCTGAAATAACCTGTCCATATGAAGGTAGCATAAATGCAGGAAGCCATCAGAGTTGAAGGAAAACAAATGAATTAGATCTCAGCATTTAGATTCATGCATCGTTTTAATAAAGGTTAAATAGGACCTAAGAGATGTTTCTGTGTGATATACAAAATGGATAAAAACAGCTAAAAATACAATACCTTATCTACAAGCCCATGAATCAACAAAGTTGCTTTCTTGTCCTTTGGAGTTTTCTATGAAGTTGAAAGAAGCATATTATAAGTGAAAGAATAATGAGAAGCATATATGTAAAACGTGGGCATTAATACACACTGAACCGAAAGGTACTCCAAAGAAAGAGTGGACAATGCATATATGAAAGAAAAAGTTCTCAGCTTTAACTTTCTACATCAAATGAGGTTTGGAGTCTTGTTTTCCAACTGTCCCCTGACATCTCCAATTCTTTTATGCCCTTAAACTTAAAGATCTGCTGGTGCAGCCCAAGTGCATTTTTGAATTTATTTAAAGACCAATTACCTGAAGGTTAACAATTACGATCTTTCCCCCACCACGAAGTGATCTCAGAGGTAGGTTGCACGCTGGAGTAATCTGCAGACTACAGAAATAATATCGATCAAGACACCAAATTTTTTCTAATGCCTCCTAGAAGAAAGCCGATAATAGTCTGAGTTATCCCTCTCTTCCCAAGTTTTCTAATGAACAAGAATACACGAAATCAATTTCAGAGTCCCATTGGGCAATCAAATTTTATAAACTACCACTATATATTCTGTCCAAATCCATCAGAACCATAAATAACACACAACATGTCCTCTGTTTCTTTTGTTTATGAAATTCTGCTACTCAAAGACAATTACAATTGGAAAAAAATTCTCTAAAAAGTGGCATGTATTGGTGGTATAGTATCATATAAAAATATAACAGATGGGAGAAGATAACTAATAAAAAGATTTCAGAAAACACTATGAAAAACTCAAAAATGGGCAGGCCTGATACGTATTCCTGGTATCTACACATTTCCTGGAATATTGAGGCAACTAGATACTTCTATATACAAGTTATTGGCACTCCAAAAGTTTCTTCCCAAACTCCATCCACGTGTAAAAAATAAAGAAGTGAAGTGTGGGAAGAAACTTTTGGAGTGACAATAACAGCACCCATGAGAAAAAAAAAAGGAAAAAAGAAAGATACTTCCATATACAACCTTTTCAACAAAACCAAGAAAAGGGAAGGTTACAGAAAGTAGCTAAATTCATGAGTCTTGTGATAGCTAATTAGTGTAACTCGGTTCTCACCTTGTACCCAAACATAAAACAACATCAGCCATCTTGCAGTGCTTCTCGGCCAGATTCATCTCCTTTTGAGGCAATGCATCCTGTGCGCAAAGAAGGAAAGTGAGGATTTCTCACAAACATCTACTTTAATAAGATTCATGAGCCAGCCAGAATAAGCAGAAAAGTTCTCCCTAACTTTTGAGCCTGTAAAGGGCTGAGTATATAAATAGTACAAATAAAATGCTAGTGTTGTACTTCTAACTCTTGGTCAAATAAGTATCCTACATGAACAAAGTCACAAAACAATGTGGTAAGTCAGACATTTTTCTGTATCGCTCAACATCTGTAAACATACCCACATCATCAGCCGTGATACCCCAAATCCCACGTAGGCAGTACTTAACAGGGTTCAGAATATAAACATCAACTTCAGCAAGCAGTTTTCAATGAAGTTTAGGGGTCGCTAAATATGGTATCACAGAGCTACACAATCCTCCCCTTGCTGCACTACGAGGTAACTTAAATCCCCCTTCAGGTAAGCGATTATCACCCACCTCCAAAAGGAGCATTCGTTTAATAAGGGCACCTCTTTCTGGGCGAGGATCCAAAGCTCTGAAGGGAAATGATACCTCAGACCCACGTAGCTTATTTGTTGCTAGGGCTTATAATTTTAAAAGTCCATTTTATCTATAACGTTTAAGGGATCCTAGCGTGAGGTATAGTGGCATAAATGCGACACAGGTCCTAACCTTATGCCTTGAGCATTTAATTTTTTTCTTCTATGGGAAACAAGAACTTTATAGAATAAGGCAACAAAGATAACGAAAGCAAATGAAGCCATCTTCCTAGGCAAAGCCTAGCACAAACTCATAAAAAAGAAAGAAAAACCAATACCACTGCCAAAAGAAAGTTCCTTATACTACATAGACACTGATACCCAAAAAGAAGGAATCTATATATTTAAGCAAATACTTAACTGCACATAAGGCTAAGTGTACCCAAGGTGATGAAACAAGTGTTTTCCAAAAATACCCTTAATGAATCTAAGGGCATTTTAGTAGCTTTATTATTTTACAATTCAATTTCATACACCTCTAAAATCGAAAAGCAAATCTATATATTTAAGCAAATACTTAACTGCACATAAGGCTACATGTACCCAAGGTGATGAAACAAGTGTTTTCCAAAAATACCCTTAATGAATCTAAGGGCATTTTAGTAGTTTTACTATTTTACAATTCAATTTCATACACTTCTAAAATCGAAAAGCAAATCTATATATTTAAGCAAATACTTAACTGCACATAAGGCTAAGTGTACCCAAGGTGATGAGATATGAGTCTAAGGGCATTTTAGTAGTTTTATTATTTTACAATTCAATTTCATACACCTCTAAAATAGAAAAGCAAATTGGCACACGCGAGAGCTTGTGCTAAGATGCTAGTCTAATTGAAACCAAACTGGTACTTGATGTATATAAACCAAAACAATTAGTGTATCCTCTTTCTTTGTTGACAAAAAATGAGTGAACCAAAGTTAAACTGCCAGATTGAAGAGAAATGATATGGAATTATGTAATATAATAGCACCTAAATTATTGTTAAGCTTTACCTCCCAGTCGAGAACTGTATCCTTAAGCTTTGCTGCACATTTTTTATCTGAGCACCGTCTTGAAGTCTCCTTCAGTCCAATAGTTTCCACCTCAAAATCCCTCAAGTACCTTTGCAAGTTTCAATGACAATCTCAAATTTCAGTTAGTTATAGGAGAAACAACTAACCCCACCTCCCTGCCTAACATCCAGGAAATGGTAACAGACTACAACCAAACAATAATTACGAGCAGACATAAAGAGAAGCCTTACTCAGCTCCACAAGAAGGGCAGGCTTCTAGAAAGGAGTTACCATGCAACTCTGCCAGTTTCTCCCTCGGTATTCCAGATCGAAGATGAAGGCCATCAACATTCTAGAATTTAGTAACAGATGATAAGAATGTAGAGATAAATGACCTATGTCAGGAAGTGCACCAATAAAAGACATACATAGTGCATAAAAGCAAATGCTATTAGGATTTTTATTGTAAAGCAGCATGGCATAGACAGGAAAGAACATGTTACAAAAACGAAACAATCATCAACACTCAAATCAGTAAAATTCCCAAATGCGACATACTTGTCAGCACTAAAAACGATTTACTCACAAGTGACACCCCTCTCCTCTATAGGAGTAGGAAACAGGTAAAATGTAACCTCAAAGACTTGCATGGGTCTTACAAAATATGGACTTTAAGCCTGAAATTCATACAAAAAAACTCTCAGTAGGAACCAGAGAATACCAATACACGTACTTGGCTTATAACAAATTTCAAAATTCCAGCCCTCTCCAGTTCAACCAAAGCCATATGCGTAAAGCTCGGCATTGCACGATGAAATGGCAAGGAGGCTTCAGGCAAGGCTTTGCCTTCACGCTGCGCCAACAAATAGAAATCAGAATCATCTAAGGAGCCTGACAAAAGCATGAATTTTTTCTTTCTTTTGACAAAAATGATTACAATTCAAGCATGACCGTTTCTCTTACAGATAGCAGCCAAACAGGTATAAAGAATGACTTTTTTTCAACCAGTTAAGGGATGACTTCATAATAAATTACTAGATAAGAGAGATAGACCTACACAGGAAGGACAACACTTCCAAAAATCATGTTCTTCCAGTAAGCTGTAGAAACCATAAACACAAAAAGAGATCCTTCTGTGGGGCATTTATGGGTTTTCAAAAATATGTAAGCAGTCTGCTCTAAGTTAGATAAGTCACCATAGTTGATGTAGCATAAGCACTTTCATTGTATATTTCATCTTATAAAATCCACCTTCTATTCACATTGACTTAAATAGTTCAATCACTTCATTCTAAGTTTAGAATGGTTAGTATAGAGGAGAAGCATTAATTGATAGAGATTTATTGAAAAATTACTCCAAGGTTACCAGTTCTGCAAGGACAGAAAAGATATCAGGATTATTCTATTCTCTGCGGGGTAAGAAACAAACTATTTTAGGGAAAAAAAACATAATTTTAGAATAATTCTCTGATGGACGATCATATCTAAAATATGCCCTTCCAACCTCAACCCAACTTACATTCAAAACAAAGCTCCCCTGACTGCTCTCCTATCAAAAGGCTAAATTAAAGATAAAGATGTAGTCCAAGATTTTAGGACTCTCACCTGAAGAGTCCAAATTCCTTTCGGACCTCGAAAATCAGGTATACCACAAGAAGTAGAAATTCCTGCACCTGTAAAGACCACTAGATGCTTACTCTGCAAGTACAGAGAAAAATCTCAGAGGACTCAATTGATCTAAAATCCATTATGGTGTCATGGTAAATGGGATGTGTAAGTTCAAAACCTGTTGCACCAACATGGCGAGCCGCTCAATCTGTCATTGCCAAATAAAATAAAAAATAGAAACAGATGGTGTTAGAATAATGAGCTTACATGCACAGGAAATTATCTGAGCATAGCTTGGTATACACAAGTGAATAACCATGACAAAGTGCACACAAAAATTCAACAAGTATGCAAGGAACTTGCTGTCAGCGTGCACATCCGAAGACCTTTGAGCTTACTTTTGTAGACTTCATAAGTTTTAATTTGTAAATATAAAACAAGAATAGGCAAAGCAGAACTATTAACATACTGGTGGGTACTGAGGGATCTAAGACTCATTAATTCTTAGCAAGATATCTATACAAGCAACACAATGACGCAACTACAGGAAAAGGAAAAATACGACCCATACTGCACTCATAGGTAGAACAAAGGGAACACATTACCCATGCTCAGAAGCCAGAAAAACTACAAAGGGAAGACAAACATATAAGTTTCAGAAGAGATCAACATTGTGTCTTTGTCTAGTCCATCAGAACAGTTTCCACTTCATTACTTCCCATCACGCTAAAATGATGATTTATACATCTATAAGGGTAAAAATACGCATCTTGGTGATCAGCAAGGGCACAGGTATTGAAGTAGGGCCACATCCGGGAATGGGTTCGCAAAGCTCAACTCATTGATCAACAAAGCAAGTTAAATTCAATCAAATTTCAAATAGATGCCTAAATCCAGATTTTAGACCTTAATAAACATGAAGTTTAATGAACCCATGTATGCTCTACAGCAAACTAATGCCATGATTGCGCCAAATTCAAGCAAACAAGCATCAAACCTAAGTTACATTTGCAGAAATCAGAACTCCAGAACATCAACAAAGACAATAACTTTATGAAAAAAAACATTGCGCCGAATTCAAACAAGCAAGCATAAAACCTAAGTTACATTCGCAGAAACCAGAATTCCAGAATATCAACAGAGACATTAACTTTATGAGCGAACAGGAATACCAAGCAGAAGTCAACAGAGAATAAAAAGAGAACGAAGGAAAAGTTTCAGACTTTTTCTTGCAAAACGTCGGGTGGGTCGAAATGTTCAACCATTCCCACTTGCCCAACATCTTCTATGAAGGAAAGCTTCTCTGCATAACCCAAGGACATGGTCACGCAGTCGGATGCTTCTCTCCTCCTCCTTTCGCTCGTCAAGATTTTGATTCGAAGAAGGGAGGAGGCGGATTGATTGTTCTATTTCTTTGTCTTCCCTCTACTGCTGCACTTGGCTCTTTAATTTGCACACAAGGAATAATTTTGCCCCAGGAGCTAGGGAGGAAGCAGAGATACGGTGTACAGAGCGTTAAGGTGATACGGGAGTTTTCATAGATACGTCAATAAAAAATAAGTCCGGTTGCAGACAAAAAAAGTTCTAACATCATAAAAATGTGTAGTAAAATAGGGGTCATCAATATTAATATGGATAATAATAATATACATGTATGATATTAATGCAGATAATATAAAGGGTCATCATTATTAATATGGATAAAACGAAAGGCTACATCAATATAATCACAATACTCCTCATTCGATGACCATTGCCTCATTTAAAACCTTTGATAGGGAAACCCAATGAGAAAAGTCCTAATAGAAGGAAAAAGAGTACTGCTCTAAATAGATCATTGAAAACACGTTGGAGCCGTAAAAGATGTCTTATTATTAAAAAGCTTGGCAAGAAAATCCAATGGGACAAAAATTTGAACAAAGGGAAAAAGACTACATACATGATGGACAATGGAGCATAAACAAACACATTCATTGTTGGCTAGTGTAGGAGTGACTCTTATATGAATGAAAGGGGTACACTAATTTGCATAGCAAATAAGACTTGAGCTATTTAGCAAGTTCATTTAAACAAGCCCATATCCATTGTTTCGCAAAAATGACAATGACATGCTCTATACCACTCCATCATAGAGGAGTGGAGTAACATCTATCTACTAAATGAAGGAAAATCCAATATTTGGTCAATTGCACTAGTATACGACACCTCTAAACCAATGAGAAATAGAATCTAACCAACTATTGGAGTATTAGGCAAATGGACCAACTAATTAATGGACAAGAATATATTGTCTCAATGCTTTATATATGGGCTAAGATAAAAAGCCTCATCTTTTCAAGTACTCCAAAGTTTTTTAACTCTTCTGGAGCCCAAATCATAATATACTTCGTGACACATTAAATCTCTTAGAAATCGCTACTTGCGATATACATTCATATATCACATTCTTTGTTCATGTAGAAGGCAGTCTTAATAAATAGACATCTAACTTATGTTATAAGTCTCACGTTAAAAGAACATTGTAATTATGCAATATGGTTGCAACTATGTTGTGAATCTATAATTATGCTTCTAACAATAAACCTCATATCATGATCATGATCTCATTTCACATGTACAAAAATCCGTGTAAAATATTCAAGGCAACATCTCTCAGGATTTGAAACTACAGGTCTAAAGTTACCATATACATTTTATCCAAAAGTAATGGAATTGTCTATTTCCATCTTGGCCAATGAGTCATTTTTACGTTGACATAGATTATAAAACGTGATCCAATAACATCATAGCCCGATTACGTTGGTAGCTACATCTTAAACCAACAATATCATCAAGCGTCCTTGGATTTTGATTCCTCTATTCTCATTTCGGTACCACTATTCTTTCAAGTGGTCTCCACTTTTAGGGAGTTTGGAACCCTATATTGTAGTCACGCATCAAGCGTGAATCCTACGCGTCATGTTTGTAGTTAGTCACATGAGATAACCCATGCAGCATATCAATTTAAGCCACTGAATTATGTGATTTGCATTGAGCTACCTCTATGAAATCATGATGAGACAAATTTGGAGATAGTCTACGAATTTAGTCATTCTTCAAGAACATTCTTTCTCCCCCTAACGGCGGGAAATTTATCTTATCTACTTGCAAATCCATAATTTGTGCTATATTAGGATAGTGCTACTTGAATATCAATTTAGTACAAGCAAGCTTTTGATGAGATTAGAGCCGATATATACAACATTCGTTTACGACATTCTTCAAGAACTCTCATCTCTCCCCCAACAATAGGAAAAATGTATCATCAAAATATGCAGTAAATTGAGAACAGCTCATCAAGTTACATTTCGCAAAAAGTGCAGCATATGTCATTGAATCAATGGACTTCAGACTATAATGATGATCGATGAACTTCTAGTTTGATCTTTGGGATCATATTAACTCATCATAGTATACCGTGATTAATAACTGTACATGAAACAATAAATAAAGACTATAAATGAATAATAAATCAGTGTTGAACAAAAGCCACAAGGAATTATAGGTTCACTATTGGTGACAAGTTGAAGATCAATGAACTTTAGGTCATGATTTTTTAATAATTCAAACTCATTTGATCGTACATATAATAAATTGAAATAACAGTAAGAAAATAAAATCATAGTGCATATCATCTCAGACAGTATTTAAATTATAGTAAATAAATATGGGGTGAACAACTATAACGGACATGAGGTCTTCTGTCCCAAAATTTGTCTATCCCATTGTGTCCCTCCATTAGGATGTTGACATTTGTCAATTTATTTACTTTCCTAACATAAAAAACTTTAGTATAATTTGAGCAAAATTAAAACAAATACTACACACAAAAAAGTAGTTCCTTCATTCCCACTGTCAACAACCCACCACCTGCGCCGTTCGACAACACCCTAAGTAGCACCCAACCTCCACCCTCTAGCACAACACCCCACAACCCAGAATCAATTCAACATATATCCATAACAAAACAAACCCACAAAATCACTTCTCCTTGTTAACAACTCACAACCAAAAACCAACACAAATCCATTACAAAATCAACCCAAAATTCTTCTTGTGACCCACAATCCTGAAAATTAATTGTTTCCAAATACCGAAAACCATATCAAACTAGATGGAAAATGAAGTTTTGCAAACCCAAAGACTTAGATCTAGATGAGGTGGGATTTTGAATGGAGAGATGAAGGCGCTGAAATTAGAAGGAGAAAGATTGATCTCCGGTGAAGAAGATAAGTATTTGATGCCGGTGCAGGGTGGGGGATGTTGAGAGAGAGTGGGGTGTTCGGGAAAAAGACGGAGGTTGGGGCATGGGAGGTTGACAGCGCGGCCTTTGGTGGGGTGTTGACGATAGGGTGGTGGAAGACAATAGTTATTTTTTTAGTATTTGTTTTTATTTTGTTCAAGTGTTTAATAAGGAAATTAAATAAATTGACAAATGTCGACATCGTAATGGAGGGACATGATGGGATAGACAAATTTTGAGACAGAAAATCTCCGCCCACTATAACGCATATCATCTCCCACAATGATATGTAAATAATAAATGTAATGTGTTGAAATTAAATAGCGGAATTTAAATTGTTGAAAGTAAATAGCGGAATTTAAATTACCGAAACTAAATACGGATTTGAAATAAACTTCAAAGTTAGAAATTTCAGGTTTCTAAGGGTGTGTTTGGTATCGTTTTATAATACAGATTTTGTAAAAAATATTTTTTAAATTAAAAATGAAAAATTAAATTTGGGTATATTCAAGATTTGAGAACACATTTACTGACATAATTTTTTTAAAAAAGTTGTCTAAGAACCAAAACACTAAAAACATGTTTGGTTCTAATATTCTAAAACGACAAAAATAATGAAAATATGTTTGGCAACCACTTTTACCAGAATGTGCAACACATCATCATATGAAAAAACCAACCACTCCTGCAAATTTGATCATTGTCACGAATAGTTCTTACATATTTGAAACACTAAAAAATGAAAGTATCATAATAAAAAAGAATCAAATGAAAGCATCATAATAAAAAGAAACAAATGAAAGTTATTCATAAGAATATTTTCACAAAAAAATAAAAATCAACAATTGATATCAACGTAGTGCTGCTACGGGTTATGAGTAAATCACTACAACGGCTACTTTATCCCTAATATTAGTCACATGTGCAAGATTTTATGGAGACATATCTACATTCGGAGATATGCCACTATAAATAAAAAGATAGCTATGACCTCTTGAATACAAACATGTTTATCACCCTGCAATAGATCTAAACTCACAAGAGTATAGCACCACTTTAGAAATACATGCTTATCCATCCGAAATTGATCATAAATTCTATCAGGAGGTCCATTCAATATTTCATGCACAAATTCTTGTCCAAACATCGTTGATGTATAATAAGGAACCTTGTCAATGTATGAATGACAATATTCATAAATATTCAAGCAAAGAAACATATGATGGCCATTTCTTCCGAATTTGATGAGCTATCAAAATGACTTTCTTCATTATCAGTAAGCATCTCTAGCACCTTTCAAACATCCAATGCAGAAGAAAGTATAAGATATCCAAATAGAACACAAATTACAAAAGTACATAACCATAAGCAAACATCATATAAATGCAATAAGTAAAACAGAGAAATATTCTTAAAATTAACAACCAAAACGCATAACAATAACATTCATCATAACAACCATATAGAAATTGTTCATGATACCATAAAGTCAAGCAAACTGAAATCACAACAAGAAAGAATTCTAGGGGGACCCTATGAAAATTTTAAATAACACTCTTTACGGCAATTTAGCCAAACTCTCATCTTTGCCTCGGACATAGTTAGGAAAGTCTCCTCCATTCAATAGTTTTGAATGTTGATTGTCACCCATGGCCTCTACAATCTGCATGCATTTCTTAATTGAATACTTCTCTTTACTTTCCTCAGCAGACTTTTCTTTTTTGCTTGCTAATTTTTTGGCTCATCACTTCCCTACAAACATCCAAATAAGCTTCCATCTTGAAGGAATATTCATACATTTTCTGATGTTGAAGGAATATTCATACATTTTCTGATACGACCCGTTCCGAAAAATTTCCCATATTAGAGTGAAATGACCAAAATGCCCTTTTGGTCAAATGGTTAACTTCTGAACGTTGAGGAATTCCATGTTCGATATTGTACTCTATGCGGAGAGCTCGACGATACGAACGCGTCCGCAAAGATGGAATTGAATTCCGAGTTGTATCGAAGAAGTTACGGACGAAAAAGAGAATTGTGAAGTAGTGCGTTGTGACATGTGGCAGGTCGGGATTGGACAACGCCACAGTGTCAGCCAATTATTGGCTGATACTATTTTGGGGTTTTTAAAACCCGGTTTAACTCAGGTTTCCCAAAAGAGAAACCCGAGTTCGCAGCTCGCGTCCGAACAACGAAAACCACCCAAAAAGGGCGCCGCCGTTCTTGCCTCCGACGGACCGCCGCCGACCACCTGCATCAGCTTCTCCTCGCCGAGACAAAGCCGGAGCACCAAGGATCGGAGTCAGCAGCCGTCAGAATCGCCGGCAACGATATGTCGACGAAATCCGCGAACTTTCCGGCGATATTCCGACCAAACCAAGCTGCGAAATGAGGGAGATCGGGCTTGCAATGCCGACGGGGTTTTCCGGCAACGTTTTGGTGTTTTCCGGCCAACTCCGGTGGAATTTCGAGAAACCAAAGGTGATCGGTTCCCGATGTACCACCGTAACCGAACCGCTCAGACAGACGAGGAGGGGGACGACGATCACCCAGCATATCGGTGAGTGGACGGGTTTTGGTTTGTGATTGATGCTTGATGATACGATTATATATATATATATATATATATATATATATATATATATATATATATATATATATATATATATATATATATATAGTATGCTTTGGTGATATGTTGGTTGGTAGATGACATATGGTTATGGGTATTGTTCGAGTATGTTCACGTTTATATGGATACTTGTTATGATGATGTGATCATGGGATCTATGTTGGTAGTTATGGCTATTGTTGGTTAACTGTCGTTTGGTTGTTGTTGGGTATGTTTGTTAGATTTTAGTACTGTTAGTGGCACACTAATTGGATCGGGAGGTATGGCCCTCATCCAATAGATTACGGTCGGGTGATATGGCCCTCGACTACGCATTATATCTTGGACGGGTGATATGACCCTCGTTCATGAGAGGTATATCTCAGTCGGGTGATATGGCCTCGTTCATGAGAGGTATATATATCTTGGTCGGGTGATATGGCCCTCGACTACACTTTATATCTTAGACGGGTGATATGGCCCTCGTCGAGATCACGTTGCAGTTTTGGGATTGGTTTGTGTGTGTAGGTTTGCCTCGTGTGTTAGTTACTGTATGTGTTGGATGGTTTGCTGGTTGTATTGTTATGGAGCTTGTGATATACGTATAGGCTTTTTTGCTAGTTATGATGGGTTGTTTGTGTATTGCTTGTTATTGTCATGTGCAGCTGCATATTGGTATTGGGGTGAAGTCCCCTTGCCGCCCATTGGTGTTGGGGTGAAGTCCCCTCACCTTCCTATCATGGTCGTATACTCTGTTTATGTGTGGTGGTTTATCGCTCCTTATCTCTTGATGTATTTTGGGTTGTTACTGTTTGTTATAGTATAGTCGTATACTGTTACTACTGGTTTTCAACTGTGGGGGTTATTATTACTATGTTTTATAACTGTTTTATACTAACGTTTATTTTTCCTATCCACTCACCTTTGTTTTTACGCCCCCTCAGGTCTTGTTACTGTTGAGCACCACAGAGACGAGCGGCAGGAGTCAGTGTAGCTTTGTTTTGGGTCACGAATAGTGGGAGTATGCTTGTCTTCTTTCGTTGTTTAAGGCTTCGTCACCCTTGGGGTGATGGCCGCACTCCCGGGCCCTACTTTTCGGGTCGGGGTGTGTCATTTTCTCTTCTCAATAGTAGCATTCTCATCAATATTGATGTGAACTCTAGAAGTAAGAAATTTCTTCTCTAACTCGTGCTCGTCATCAGAGGTAGGGGCAACTAGTTAGATGAATTGTGCAATTGACATGCTGCCCTAGTAGTGTTGAATATTTCCTCTAGAAGACGATAATGCTCTAAGCCTTTCTTACGATACGTACGCTTTAAACCTGGCACTTTTTTCAAACCAAATAAGAATTATTATATATTATAAGCAAAGGAAAATTCACCTGATAACAAAGAAAACACTATGAATACAAAGTTGTACCTTAATTGACACACCCCGACCCAAAAAGTGGGGCCCGGGAGTGCGGCCATCATTGACACGTGGTGACGAAGCCTTAGACAACCCAAAACGACAGAAAGACTCCCACTCTTCGTGACCCATGACAGAGCTACCCTGACTTCAACCGCTCGTCTCCGTGGTGCTCAACAGTAACAAGACCTGAGGGGGGGTAAAAAAACAAGGGTGAGTGGACAAGGAAAATAAACGTCAGTGAAAAACAGTTATAAAACATACAATAATAACCCCCACAGTTGAAAACCAGTAATAATAGTATACGACTGTACTATAATAAGCATACAATAACAACCAAAACACAGCACGAGATAAGGGACAATAAACCATCACACATAAACAGAATATACGGCCATGATCGAAGGGTGAGGGGACTTCACCCCAACACCGATGGGTGGCAAGGGGACTTCACCCCAATACCGATGGGTGGCAAGGGGACTTCACCCCAATACCGATGGGTGGCAAGGGGACTTCACCCAAATACCAATGGCAAGGGGACTTCACCCCAATACCGATAAATAGGGTAAGGGGACTTCACCCCAAACCATCACAGAAAGGGCAAGGGGACTTCACCCCAATACCGATATAAAGGGATAAGGGGACTTCACCCCAAACCGACCTGCACCTGCACATGACAATACTGAGCAATCCACAATCAACCCATCATAACCAGCATAGAATCAACATAACCAACACATACATAGCTCCCAAGCTCCATAACAGTCAACATCAACAAATATCCCACGATCACATCATCATATCATATATGTGTATAAACATAAACATGCTCGAACGATACTCAAAACCATACGCCAACAACCAACCAACATATGACCAGCGCATATAGATACGTAAACATAATATAAAGCATACTCAAACAATACTTTAAAACCAAAAACCCGTCCACTCACAGTGATACCAAGCGATCGTAGTCATCGTCGTTCGTAGGCTCGGGTCGGTAGCGCTGATTCCTCGGGAACTGATCACCTAACAACCCCAATATCATAATAATTAATAAACGAAACCGAATGAGTAACCGTAAAACCCTAATTCTCCTTGTTTCACTCGATTGGGGTATAACTGTATCTCGGATGGCATAACAGAGTTCGCCATTGGGTCCGGAACATCGTTTCCACTCGGAAAAGTGGTCGGTCAACGCCGGTCAACGCAGTCAGCGCTAGGGCTGACGTCAGCACCGGCGTGCTGACGTGGCGCTGACTTGGCAGCCACGCGGCACTGATGTGGCATACGCGTGGCAGATGACGTCATCATCGGTGATGACATCATCACCACCGCTACAGTAGTCGTCGCCGTCGCTACAGTAGCCATCGCCGTCGCCGGAAACTGGGAATTTTCCGGCGACTAATCATCCGATTTCAAAACCCCATAACTTCCTCAAAACAACTCCAAATTCAACAAATAAACAGTCCAAATTGAAGCCCAGACAACAAGGAATCCGAATCTACCTTCGGTTTCTCAAAATTCCGCCGGAGTTGGCCGGAAAACACCAAAACGTCGCCGGAAAACCCCGTCGGCATTCTAAGTCCGATCTCCCTCATTTCTGCACCAAATTCGACGATCCTTATATGGAAATTCATCTACGAAACGAGAGGAATCCAAAAATCATACTTTCGAGGCTCACCTCAAACTGTGCTGGCCGGAATCTCGCCGGGAAGCTCGCGGATTCCGTCGAGCTTGTTGCCGGCGATTCTGAAGGTTGCAGCCGCCGATCCTTGGTGCTCCGTGCTCGTGAGGATGAGGCGAAGCTGATGCAGGTGGTCGCTGGCCCGATCCGTCGCCGGCGAAGGGTCAACGGCAATGAAGGTTTTCGGCGTTTTTGGGCGATCGGGTTTATGTTTTTTTTTGGAAACCCGGTTTGCAAACCGGTCATAAATACCCAAACCAGCTGGCCCAATCACTGTGTGACACTGTGGCAACAGCCAGTCCTGGCTTGCCACGTGTCAAAACCTACAACACCTCAACTTCGTTTTTCGCCCGTAACACGTTCGTTTCAACTCGGAATCCAATTCCGTCTTCGCGGATGTGTTCGTAACATCGAGCTCTTCGCATAGAGTCTACTATTCCAAGTCAACCATTTGACCCGTAAGGGTATTTTGGTCAATTCACTCTATTTGGGAAATTTTTCAGAACGGGTCGTATCATTAATATAGCTAGCCCAAGTTTCCTCTAATGCAGTCACTGTGTTTGCAACAGGAACCCACGCAAATCCTGTATGCTCAATTAAGTCTGAAAATTCATGATGACATTTGCATAATCTATTGAATTTAGATTTGAGTTAAGTATCTTTTGGTAGTTTCAGCAAACAATTGATCACTCATTACTATCCAGATATTGAGTTTAAAAGTCGAAGTTTGCGTATCTCCTTTCTTCACATGCTCATGCCATATACGGATGAATACATACCCGCATTTTGTTTAGACCAATTAGCTTTATCATCAAACTCCATTTCATTGGAGCCCATCTCCCTAAAGTATATACATAGATTACCATGAGCCTCTACATTTGCTTATTCATGCATTTGGTGCATTTGCTAAGGTGTTATGCTTGTAGCGGTTGGATTATGAAGATATGTTTAATTAAAAAAATGCTTGTAGTGGTTGATGGTTGACACCTCAGCAAATGCACTAAATGCGTGGAAAAACAAATGTAGAGGCTCATGATCCAGATTACTAACCCAGAGAAATTTACATTCAAATCAACCAACATATACATAAATTACTAGCATAATTGGATATATAGTACAAACGATTAAAATGAAGGCTGCAAATCAAGCAACATTCAACAGTACATAGGAGATGGAACGAATAGACTCTCACCTGGTTCATAAAAAGGAGGAAAAACTTGGTTTGCCGGTGAAGAACAGAGAGCCCATATGTTGATAGAAATGAAATGGAAGACGGAATTGGACTCTTAAAGAAGAAATTCTTGGCGCCCATCCAAATTTTTTTGATGGAAATCCCACATCTCGAACCAGCCCTTTCTTCCACGGGATTTTTTTCACATGAGAAAAATCTGCCGTATCCCATGTTTTCTCTCAATTCTGGATTCCATTCTTCAAATATACCAGATACGCTATTAAACTGTTCTCTACTGACTAGGCTTAATTTTATCTCATATCCTATTCATATATCTACCCCCCGCCCTTACTCCACTGAAAAATATAACTTGTTCTTTTACCACCAGCGAACCTCATTGGGAAACTGGGGTAGTAGTGGGTTTATCTTCATTTCTTCATCTGCAATTTATTAATTAAAATTTGGGCTTATGCCCAAAAACTACTATTTCACCTTTATTATACCCAAAAACACTACTTCACTTTTTTTCTTACAATTTACTACTACTTTTATAATTTAATATCAAACCAAACTAACAAACCCACCCACAGCCCGTGTGAGTGACATTCACGCGCCCCACATCACACGCCCCTGCTTCTTGTCCGTCAAAATGAAGGATGTGGTCCGTCGCAATGAAGGTTGTGGTCCTTCAAAATGAAGGATGTGTTCCTTCAACTCTGAAGGATGTGTTCCTTCAATTTAAAGGATGTGTTCCTTCAAAATGAAGGAACAACTGGTTGAAGGATGTGTTCCTTCAATTTGAAGGATGTGATCCTTCAAATTGAAGGAAGTGCTCCTTAAAAAATCTGAAGGAAGGAGTTCCTCATTGAGACCAATGAATGAACTCCTTAAATGAGCACTTCCTTCAAATTGAAATGTCCTTCAAAATGAAGGAGATAGAATAACTGTGTTGATTCACCATCAGTTCATATGATTTTTCTATCAATCTTTATCTAAACAACCCAACAAAGCTTTCTAGACTAGTTTCAAAGACTACCTTGGCCGGAAACTCGCCGGAAACTCACCGGAAAGTTTCAACCAATATGTGAGGCTCACCGGCGATGATCCGCTACAAAATAAAGCTCAATATTGGTTGGGCTGTGTCTAGAATGATGAGAGGATAAAGTTTTAGGTGGTGGTTCGTCCCATTTGTCGCCGGAATCGGAGAATTTTGCCGGAAAACATGAAGATGTTGCGGTTCTGATCTCTCTCTACAGTGGGTCTGGGGTTATAATCTTGGTGTCTATGGAAAGAGGGCGACGAGACGAATCCAACCCAATTGATTTTGTGTCAAACGGAGTCCGGATGAGAAAATTATGGATAAAATAGTGTTTTGAAGTTTGTAGAGAGATTTCTCGCGTGGATTACAGAGCAGGGAAGTCGAAGAAGAGATTGAGCGTATTTTGCAGCGCGCTTGGAGTTAAAAGTTGTTATTAAAGTGTACAACCCAATTATAAATCAATATGTGTCAAAGTAGTAGTATATTGAAATGTTTAAAGTGTAGTAGTGTTTTTTGGTATTTTGATCTTCAAGTAGTATCAAAATGTAATTTTTCCTTAAAATTTTTCCCTTTTTTTTATAAAATTAAATTAATTTTGAAAAACTTAAATTTATGGGACCCACGAGTGTCACATTAGCACTTAACGGCCATAACTAATAAAAGTACATAAGTGTCTAACTTTGATATATATTGAAGTCTAATTTTCTATTTTTTAGGGTTTGGCTCGTTTGGCACGTAGGACTATTAGTGAGAGGATTATATCATTGGATTAAGGGGTATCGGCTTGGACTGGCTTATGATGGATTCAATCTCATCCCTCATTTGGTGAGATTTGGAGCTGGACTAAAATTTTCATTGTTCATCAAAAATAAAAAATTTTCTCTCTACCCAGTTAAGAAACCACCACACCCGGCCCCCAATTTCATTGATGTACATTTGCCCTTTCTCCAAATTCTTCTACTTCCACGTCAATTCAACTCCAAATCATCAATTTCACAAACAAGACGACCAATCTGTAAACTCCTTTGCCATTGCCGACATACGCCTCGGTGAGCTCACCCTCCGCATCCACCACCACCACGCCGCCACCAAGTCTGCGTACCTTCAACTCTCCCAATTCTTAGGCCATGGTGGTCATTTGTATAACCCACAAATCAACAACAACCCATTACAATTACCAACAATTCTGCCCTAAATTGATTTTCAACTTAAACCCAACAGGATAATCTTACAAAACCCAGCAAGATAATCTTCAACTCATTGGTGTAAGGCCACTCTTTCCCCCAAATATTTCAACTTCCACATTAATGCGACCCCCAACTCATCCCAATCTCAATCGAAAAGTAATTAATTTCATCAATTTTACAAATTAGACGAAGACGACCACTCCATAAACTCCTTCGCCACCGCTGATAGATCCACCACTCCTTCGCCACCATCTCTGAAGCGCCTCCTCCGACAAGTACCTCCAGCTCTCTAGCAGCAACATCTCCGACGAGCTACATTGACTCGCAGGCTTGCCTTCACATGAAAACTCACCAATGCCTTGTCAATTTCCTATGATGGGTTGTTCTTTGTCGATCATCGGTAGAATGAAAATGGTGGTGAGCCGTCGGGAGAGATGATGGGAGGTGGTTGTCCACTGTGAGTGCTCAAGCCTCGTTGTTTATTGAGGCACTCAAGAGGCTCGTTCTTTAGCGAGGTGAGATTGATGTGTAGGGCCAGAAGAGTCCCATTTAAATTAGTCCCGCATCTCACCAAATATGGGCTATATGGCCAATTTAAGATAGTTCTTTACCTCATAGTGAGGTGTACCAAACATGCCCTATATGCACTAAAATGTCTTATTTGATATACAGTAGTACCATTGGAGAAATCACTCCACCAGAACACATATAAATGAAAAAAGCCCAGCCCATGAATTCATGCAAAGCCCAATAGACTGTATATGTGTCTTCTTTACCATCATCGCCGCTATAGCCAACATCTTCAATCCGCTTCACCGCCGCGCCGTCGCTCTCCTCCTCCAATCGCTCCAGCGCAGCCTACCACAACCTCCGTGCTTATCCCTAGTACGTACCCATTCGTGTCGACCCGCATAGGTCCCAATTTGTCTTTGTATAAAAGTTCTGGAGTTTTTTTTCCATGTTTACTCTGATCGACTCACGAGTGCTCTTGTAATTCTGTTTTTACAGGCGAGGTTTCTGATGGCCGAGGTAAATTTGAACGACAACGTCCCTTGTGAAGACAACGGGGCTTTAGCAGAGAGTGGCCATGAAAATGGCACGGGTAAAGAGGCTGCTCAACTTGAGTCTCTAACGTTAGAGCAAAACGAAGAAAACGACCAGGAAAAAGGTGGTCTTTTTTTTTTTTTTTTTCATGTTCTTTCGTTTTGTTTCGAGTTGGTTTCTGGGTTGTTGTTGTTTTAGTTGGGTGAAGTCCGTTGTTGGGCATTTTATCATTTTCATGCGACTTGTGTCGTGTTTCCTATTGAGGAAAGTGTTGGTAGAGGGCGGGTTGTTGCTATTTCAGTTCGTAAACAGAGGGATTAACGACGTAGGAGAGTGCTTATTGAGCATTTTCTGGTTTCATAGAAACCTAAGGACGCGTTGAATGCTACTAAAAATACATTGTCATGACAAGATTCACAGAAAGAATGTTACTACTGTCAATGTAAAGATGAATCTTTTAAATTCTATGTGTGTTCAGCCATTCAAGAGAGACTTAGATAAAGCTCATTCATCACATTCATATTTGTAATTTGTGATGGCTAAAACAGGAAAACCTTTATCACTTCTAATCTAATGTATTAATCTTGTAAAATTGCTACTTAATCATCAGTTCCCGGATTCCGTCAGTAGTCCTGTATCCAAGTATGTAAATGGTGGTATAATCCTTGTCTTCGTAAGTTATGAATTCCTTTATGGTATGCCTGCGTTCTGAGATATAAAAACTTTTGGCAAATATAAGAATGTGAGAACTTTTAATTGTAAGTACTAAGTTACTGGCCATTTTAATGTCTTATGAATTTCGGAATCTCCACCTTTTATCTCTCTCTCTCTCTCACCATGTTTTTTTTTTTTTTTTTTTGCAGAAATTTCAAAGAAAAAGAAGAAGAAAAATAAGAGCAAGTAAGTAACTTTTGCGGTATTGCTGTTGTGTTTTTCTTTTCATTCATTGTCACTATAAATTTTGAAAACATTTTCCCTAATCTGCAGGAAAAAGAAAGGAACACAAGAACAGACTAGTTCACAAGCTAAGCTAGTGCAGACTGACCCACCATCTATTCCTCTTCTTGATCTCTACCCATCTGGGGAGTTTCCTGAGGGTGAAATTCAACATTACAAAGATGAGTGAGTGTATTCTCTCAATTTTGTAATTGTTAGCATTTATTTTGAATTTTATTTGAATTATGGTAGGGCTTTTTAATCTCTACTAGTTAAAGAGGCAAATGCTTATGAGGCCAAAAGTAACCAAATTTCTCTAGTATTGGAAATTCAAAAGGGACCAGCTAAAGGGAATAGTGAGCAGAACTGAGAGTTGGCCTGCAATTGATCTGTATCTAATACAAGCTGAAGTAAATGAAAGAGAAAAGGGGGAAAGGAAAGAGGTATAGGACATAGAGGGAAGAGAAAAGAGAATAATTGAAGTCTTGATGTTTGAAGTATGAGAGTATGGTTGTTGGCAGATCAGGTGTAGAAGGTGTTAATAACGTGTAAACGCAGTTGGTATGTACTTTTGAATTCAAAGGAAAAGAAGTGTTGATAATGTTGTTTCGATGAATCTAGTGCTTACATGCTTCTCATTTTCTATTGTTTATAATATAGGAAACCTTCTCTCAGGTAAAATTAGGCTGAGATATATTGATTTATAAGTAAGTGTAAAAAATTTAGTTGATGTCTTCATTTTGATTTCTTGGTAGAATTGTAGGTCAGACTTTGGGTTGCTGCATATGCAGTGAAACTGTGTTCTAGTTTCTGGTTGATCCATTCCTTTGGAATTCCGAATGCATGATTTGGTGAATATTACCCTCTCTAATGAATAACAATTATTGAAGAATATGCTCTTAGTGTAATCATGTTATTGCTTGAAGTAGGCCTAAATTTCATTATCATGGTACTGGATTTGTTCTACTTGCATTTCCGTTTTGTCTGTTTATTTCTTCAGGATATTAAGTAAAATTTGGTTCTGTTTTAGTAACCTGTGGAGGACTACCTCTGAAGAGAAGAGAGAGTTGGAGCGCCTTGAAAAACCAATGTATAATTCAGTTCGGCGAGCAGCAGAAGTTCATCGCCAGGTGAAAATATATTTTGTGTATGTACTACTACTCAAATTAACATTAAATTACCTGGGAGAGAAGCTGAAGGCTTATTTTACTTGTAATTAGGTTCGGAAATACATCAAAAGCATATTGAAGCCAGGAATGTTAATGACTAATTTGTGTGAGACTTTGGAGAACACTGTTCGCAAGTTGATATCTGAGAATGGTCTAGAAGCAGGAATTGCATTCCCTACAGGATGCTCTTTGAATTGGTAGGCTTTTTCAACTTGTCACTGTGAAGTTAATTTCTTCTATTGTTCGTCACAAAATTCTATTCAAATTTGCCCAAATAAACTTTGTACACCATCTTGACAGAATGAGAATCAATTCCTGTTCCTACTCTATATTCCTCCAAAAAAAAAATGTGACCAGTGTGTTCATTCCTCGTTTCATTGTTAGGGTTGCTGCTCATTGGACACCAAATGCAGGAGACACGACAGTGCTGCAGTATGATGATGTAATGAAGTTGGATTTTGGAACACATATTGATGGTAATTGAACTTCGTCTTGTGTGTTTTAAAGCCTTTTGTGAAGTCAAGTCTTGGTGAAATCTATTACGCTTGGCGAAGTAATGATGCATGAGTTATTGACTTTACAGGACGCATAGTTGACTGTGCATTTACAGTAGCATTCAATCCTATGTTTGATCCGCTACTTGAAGCCTCACGGGAAGCAACAAATACTGGTATCAAGGTACTGTATGTGTATTATTACATGTTAACTGGATAAGAATGATTCTTTTCTCTGAATTTGAGTATACTCAGAAATATCTATCTATATTTGTATAGGAGTCTGGAATTGATGTGCGTCTTTGCGATGTTGGTGCTGCAATCCAAGAAGTCATGGAATCATATGAGGTTGAAATTAATGGCAAGGTGTTTGAAGGTATATTTCCATTTTATATGACTTTCTTTTGCCCTTGTTACGAACCACAAGGTATACTCTTCACTTGCTCAAAAAAAATTGTTATGTGAATGAAATTATTGGTAGTAAATAATGAAGGAGAACTTTGTGTTTTAGGCTGATTCTAAATCTGATCAATGCACACTCATGTCTCTCCAAGAAAAGAAAATGATGTAGATAACATTGAAGAAGCTATCATAAATATTGGATAATGTTGAAATTTAAGTCTGTTTTTATAAATGAATATACGGGTAAAAATAATGACTCTTTACAATCTCAAAACAAATTTGACTCAGTTCAGAAGATAATGGCTTGAAACAGTCACAAATCTTTTTCAAATGTTCATGATGTAAACTGAAGCTTCTAGTGAGGTTAGGAGTGCTAACCGTGTGTTTGACTTGTCATATATCATAGACATACAAATTCTCATTTTGCGGTGGGGAGAAGGAAAGCATACTTTGCTCTATCTAAATAGTGCACTGCCTCTTTCTCTCTTGCTCTTTCCAACCCTATTTATATTTATGTGTGTGGATCTTTTCTGTGATAAAATTATTTTATGAAGCAACATCCTACTATTACTAATTTCAGATAAGGGTGGTCCAGTGCACAATTTCCTCCGTAATGGGGGATCTGGGAAAGTCTCACCTGAGTACTATTGGGGAGTCTGTCTCCATAAACCTATGACTGTTAGATTGTTTAGGGTAATCTTACCCTTGTGCAAATGCACACTGTAGGTGCTGGGATTTATGTGTGAAATGAGATTCAGAAATAACAAGACACAAGGGCAACAAACAACAGTGGAGCAGAAAAAATACATCAGGAGGGATTGTGCACTAATATTTATACTGTTCGTAGACTTCTCTTTATAAGGGGCACTTGGAAACAGCTCCCTCGTAGGCAAGTTTCCAACACATGTGCATGTGAGAGATATCCCTTCTTTATTATGTGAGCTAATCACATAACCAAACCCAAAAGTCCATTGCAGCCACTCTTAGAAAACACTTCCTGGTATGTGGCTTCACTTTGAGGAAATTGCAAGTTGTAAAGCAAATGATATTCCTGTACAAGTGGGCATAAAATCGCCCCAATCAACCAACACCAAATTGCTTAAAACAACCCAAGCATCCCATCACACATGTTTTTCTGTAAAAGACATGCAGTTTTATACTGCAGGTATCCAAATGTTGAAGTCAATCATCATAGCCGCTAACTAATGTCTACGGATTCTTTCATGAGTTTTTCTCCAATCGTCTCGCTAGTTCGATAACATTTCAATTTTGGTTTTTAATTTTCATTATTGTGCTATAGATAGTGGTAAAGCATGTGTGGAGAATGGAGAACTGAAAATGATTTAGGGTAAAACAAACTTGAAGTGTACACAACTTTCTCGTGTTTTCAACTTTTTGGATTTTAGTTTCGTTTTGTTTGTTAATCAATATGCATTTGTTTCACATTCCCTCCATTGTCCTTCATAGTTTCTCTTTCTCCGCTATTTTTTGCGCAAAAAATGATAATAAAAAACTGAAATTGAAATGGTTATCAAACAGGCCCTCAGCTAATGATATTTCTTTAAAACTAAATGAATTGATGGAATTTCGTATTCAGTGAAATAATGAGTCTGTATGTGGTTTAAATGGGTGGATCGTATAGTAATTTCTACCTTTTAACTGGTTCAGTCAAGCAATTATGATAGTACTTCATCTCTTTTTAACATGCTGACTAAACTCACGGACAGTGTCAATTGTGCCAGCACCATCAATCTTACTGACTTGCTATATAATCAGACCACATTTACACTATTCTCACTTTTCATTAGCACATTTAAAATATTCTCACTTTTTCTCCAATAACTCTGAAAGCAATTCCTCTGTTGTGTTCTCCTTCTTGATCGTTGTTTGCTCATCAAGTAATGAGTTTTCGCTTTTACTCATTAACTAATATTTGAGATGTCTTGTTGATAATTCTGTACACGTGAGACTTATACTTTGTCCAATGTTGGCAGTTAAGAGTATCCGAAACTTGAACGGTCATAGCATTGGACGTTATCAAATCCATGCTGGAAAATCTGTTCCTATTGTGAAAGGAGGGGAGCAGACAAAAATGGAAGAGGGTGAATTTTTTGCCATTGAAACGTTTGCGTCCACTGGTAAACAAAACTTTTATATGTGGCAGGAATCTAATGTGAAATAGTTCATATGTGGTCTACTGTACTAATTATCCCATGTTATATAATTGTTGTTCAGGGAAAGGATTTGTGAGAGAAGATCTAGAGTGTAGCCATTACATGAAAAATTTTGAAGCCGGCCACATCCCACTGAGGCTGCCCAGGGCAAAGCAATTGCTAGCAACAATTAACAAGAACTTTTCCACATTGGCTTTCTGCAAGCGATATTTGGACCGCCTGGGAGAGACTAAATACCTTATGGCTCTAAGGAATTTGTGTGAGGCAGGCATCGTTCAGGTATTTTTGATCAATCAACTTATTCATCTATATGTAGGTATATCAACTCTCTATGCAACTGATCTTCAATACATGAATTTTTTCTATTACTATTTGGTACAACGAAGCATGGCTAGTTTATTTTTTATGCTGCTCTGTGGTCCCAATAATATGATTGGTCTTAGGCGGTTCTGTATAATTTACCACACAAACACGGTTTTTAAAGTGCTAGATTTCACTTGCATTAGTTATGGTTCTGGACCCAAGCTGAAACTGCCAGGTTTAAAGTGAAGGTTTGTTTTTGGTCCAATTGCAGATGGTTGCATGTGTTTCAATTTGATGTTCACGGTTACTTTAATGATTTATATAACGTTTTCTAACTGGGATGATGTGCTGTGAAAGTATCTGTCAAGCCATTTTACTTCGGGAATCAAGAATCAGGACAGAGACTCACAATTCTGAAAAATGAGAAACATTACAAGATTGGCATGATATCAACACGAAAATGTTGAAGAATATAATGATGAAAATATAACAGCATAATCTTATAGATGATGCAATTTCTCTGCTTAGTTTATTTTTTCAAGTATAAAAGATGACTTCTTGAAGGAGACTTGAGTCTGGCTTGCTGAATTATTTGTAGGGTATAAGCCTACATGAAACCTTTTGCATTTGAAGTCTCTGATGCAACTAAAATCCAGTTGTTTATAACATAGACCCTTCTTTCTTGAGGAAATCCCTTGGCTAAGAAGACTTTATTGTTCTAGTAGTAAGTGTCTGTTGTTTGTTGCAATGTTAGTATTGTTATTTTATTTAGTTGAGAAGCCTAATAGTATCAAAGTCTATTACTGCAAGTCCCTATCTACTTAATTCAACCTATTCTTTTGAAACCCTACTTTCTCTCAACCTAACCTAACCCAACCCATGCCATGTCCCATCTTACTTTTAGGCGTTTGGTGTCATTCCGAATTCCTGTTATTCTGTTGCTTTACAAGGATGACATAAGTAGATACTGTTTTGTTTGATGGTAGTTTACATCCCTTGAACCATTATGCGGAATTACTCCTTCAAAGGGGCCAAATAGTATTCTCAGTATATCACAACGGAGGTTTTCTTTTTTTGGTTATTAATATTCTGTTTTTTTAACTCATTTTTTGCAAATGTGCTGATGAACAACCTTGTTCGGTTTTCTTCTGGCAGCCTTATCCTCCTCTCTGCGATGTTAGGGGCAGCTATGTATCCCAGTTTGAGCATACTATTTTACTCCGGCCAACCTGCAAAGAGGTAATATCCAGAGGTGATGATTACTGATATGGGTGGCGATCCAGCATATTGGTTGTACCATATCTTTTTTGAGACTACAACAAGGAACACGACTACTTTTGAATTTTCTGCAGTTATTTTTCTCGGATGAAAGATTGTTAAAATTATTATGCTCTTTCGTATGTGTCTTGTTGATCTCACGAAGTAACCAATGCTTCATAGAAGTATTTGGCTTTCAAATTAAGGACATTTGTTGCATATAAATCTATAGATTTGAAGTCCATGAATGATTAAGGAGTTGTATATACGAAAAGAGTTTGCAAATTGAGTCCCAACCGTTTGGAATTCAATCATCGAATAAACTAACCGTTATGGTATAATATACACGAACATACCCTTTATGTTATACCTGTATGAACCTTTTTGTACCCAAAATTTAATAGAACTAGTATAACACTGTCTGGAACCCGATAAAAGACAAAAATACAGCTGAAGGTTGGTACTAGAGGGTAATTTTTAAAAATTATTCAGGTTAAGTCCACATAAATTGCAATCACGCGGTGACTAGTCATAGAGAGTCGATGGTTCTATTAACCATGTGTATGCTTGTGTATATCTGTACACAATGCAATGCAACAACTTAGGTTGGACTTGTGAAGTTTGTGAAGTTGAATTCCTTTAAGTTATCCACAACTACATGGCAAGCGACAACCTACTAGAACCAATCAAAATACTAGAAGCGCTATGCAACAACTTATGTCCTTAACACGGTCCAAAAGCCAAGGAGCTGCTCAAACTATCCACAACTAATGCACTGGCAAATGAGATGTCCAATCACACAATTTTCAGTTTCATGTTTTAAGTTGAATTCCAAGTGACTTGAATCCACTTTTAGTTTTTCCAGTTGATTAACAAAGCATGAAGATGGACACAAGTTTTTGTTGCCCCGAAAAACCCAAATAGGTAAACAACCAGGGATCAGATACGATGACCAGCCAATCCACTATAAATGGCACAAAAGTGCTCAATACAAGGTTCAATCACAAGCGCAATACCTAAGGGTCCATTAGGTGCAGCTTGCCCCTCGTGCAGCTCCTTCATTTTCACTTCCCTGTAGCAGATGCCCAGGGAAGGTCAATCACATGCAGCCGAAATACTCAAGTATTTACTGCTGTGGCACCAAGATGGATGTAGTCATAACTGATGACTCGAGACCAATTTCTAAAAGCTATAGAACTGAATAAACTAGAAGACATCAAAGACGTGCATCACTCAACCTTTACTCACACCACACTAATGCATAAGCAAGCATGAATAAAGGTTACATAAACATGTATTTCGACTAAGTGTTTGGAAAACAGAGAGAGGATTGAAAATAACTAAGAAAGTAACACAATCTCCAAATGGTAAAGCTTGAAGCCTTTGGAGACCAAGGAGATTGAAAGCTCAAACTCTTTCTCAAATCACTTTCTCTAAACAAAGGTTATGAACCAGTCATGTGAAGAGAAAACCGAGAGAAAGGCTCAAGAGAGTGTTTTAGAAAGCTTATGGTATCTGTGATAATTATGACCATACTCTTCTGAAAATATTGGATAGAAGTCAAAGAATTTAAATTCAACCTTCAATCACACGAATGCATAAGCATGTATGAAGAAAGGTTGCACAACATACTGTTTCGACTCTATGATATTTGAAAGCAGAGAGAAGAGATCGAAAGCAATATAGAAGGAGAATCAAATCACCTATTGGTAAAGTTCAAAACTTTTTGAAACTAAGATGAAGAACAAGGATTCTCACATACAATCAACTCTCAAATCTTTCAATAAATTAAGTAAAGTGAACTATGCACTTGGAAAATTAGTTGAAAGAAACCAGCAAGAGTTGCATGGACGAGTTTTTTTTTTAAAAAAAAAAAAAATGAAATTGGAGAATGAAAACCCTAATTTGGTTTTAGGGTTAAGGTTGTTTAAATATCCTCCAAATGATACGGTTTGTGTGAAGGAGAAGAGAGGCATGTGATGTGATTTTCCCCTAAAATCTAAACAGCTCCAAAAAAATGGAATATAGCTGCTTTTGACTTTCACATAACAGATAAAATTGCTGAGAAAAGTAGATAGAAAAGCAGTCGAAGGACTTAAAATAGAATATTTCCAAGCACAATATTTCCAAGAATTCGTAAAAATAGATGACCAGTCATGCATGACATACGGTTATAAGTCAAAGAAAACTTTCATGAAAACCTAAGCTTATTAAGTTCATGTGTTTCAAACCAACTCAACCTAAATGAAGATGTATGTGTGCATACAACGATGCAATATGACCAAATGGGTAGCAAGATCTTCAAGTCTTCAATCTTCAAATATGTCTTCAACCTAGAACTATATTATAAAATAGTCTAATTGAGCTTGTGAAGGTTTACAATGTTTTGTACAAGGATAGCCATATAAAATAACCTACAATGTCCTTAAATTCCAACCATTCTTTTGGTCCCTCTCCGGAAAAGAACTCGTTTATTACAAAGTAGGCATTGCAGCACTTTCCTTAATTTAAAATATCTACACATCCACTATTAAATCTGCTCGAGACCGTAGATAGTTTCCTTCACTTCAACAGCCACATGTGCACCAAAACACTACTGGAGGCTAGGGGTGGGAAAACCCGGCCCCAAACCCGGAGCCCGGCTCGAAATACCCTAAAGGGCCGGTCCTAAATTGCAAACCCGGCCAAAAACAATAAAGCCCGACCCGGTCAGAAAAAGTCGAGCCCAGAATAGAACCCTATTTTTCAAAACCCGGCCCGGCCCAAAATAACCCGAAAAAATATATAAATTAATCTTTTACAGGTGTCAGTTTATTATTGGCTTAAAAAAGATTTACACTCTTGCTAAAATAGAACCTAAACACCATATAACTTCTGAAATTGAACGGCTATGATCAATCCTGGAGAGATCGGACAACTGTGAGCAACTGTGAGCAAACTAGGGATTCGATCCGCATACGTCGCCTTCCTCCTCCATAGTCGCCCATCATCGTCCGTCATCTTTGAGATCGTCGCATCGTTGTCATCTTGCCAGTCGTCGCCTAGTCCAGTTTCGCATCGTCGTTGTCTAGTCCGGCTTCGAGTCATCGCGTCATCCATCGTTGTCGCCGTATTCGTCATCTTCGAGATTGTCACGTATTCCAGCGTTGCCGTCGTCGTCTTCCAGCGTTGTCACCATCGTCTTCCTACGTAGTCGTCCAGTCTTCTTCGCCGCCAGATCTCCGTTGTCGACAGCGTCTAGATGGGTGTCTGTGGAATTTATCGGGTTATACCCGGCTGGACCCCGAACCCGGTTCAAAATTTCGGGATTAGAACCTGACCTGGCCCGATGTCTTTGGGTTTATGAACGGGCCTTATTTTGCAAGGCCAGATGACTTCTGGGTTTTTTTTGGTCCCTCCCAAAACCCGGCTCGGCCCAGCCCAAACCCAGCTGACACCATCAGCATTTGCATACAACACGTGTGCCAAAACACTACTGCTGACCATTAAAATAGGAAAACATTATTGGCACTCCACGTTTTTCGCTGTGCGCTCCATCTATGTGTAAAAATTAAAGAGAAAATGGAGTGCATTTTGAAAAAATTGAAGAGAGAATAACGATTCCCTTAAAATAAAGGTGAGCATATACATGTACATACTCTTTTTGTTTCTTTGTTGTAGTTGAGATTAACACACCCCACCCCAAAAAGTGGGGCCCGGGAGGTGCGGCCATCACCTGGACTAGGTGACGAAGCCTTGATTGACCAAAGAAACAATAAACAACCGAGCAAAACGACAAATAGGAATAAAACATCAAGTCATAGCCCGTCACATACAGTAAATACATAATATCAGAGCGTCTAAATAGCGGAAGAGAACAAAGTACACAACAGTACTGCCCGAAGGCGGAATAATACAACAACAGTACTCAAAGCGACACATGACACACCCAGACCCAAAAAGTGGGGCCGGGAGTGCGGTCATCACCCCCAAAGAGTGACGAAGCCTTAAACAACTAACAAGGACAAAAACAGAAGAAAAAGAATACAATAAAATATCAGAGCATCCACAGCGGAAGGAAACAACACAACTACAACAACCTGAAGGGCGAAACAAATAGCTGTACAGCTTAACAACGACCTGCCTGAAGGACAACGAAGAACTCCTACTCTTCATTGATGGAAATAGAGCTATCAACAGATCTCAATCGTCTCAGTGATGCACTTTAGAATCAAATCCTGAGGGGGCGCAAAAACAAGGGTGAGTGGACGGAAAAAGAAGTCAGTGAAAACATTTACTGAAAAACAGATATGCCAATAACCCCCCCTGTCAAAACAGATACTATAATAATATCATACCTCAATCCAGCCAACACATACAGTAACTAACACACGAGGCAAACCCACACACACAACCAATCCCAAACTACAACGTGATGTGGTCGAGGGCCATATCACCCGACCGAGATATAATGTGTGGTCGAGGGCCATATCACCCGACCGAGATATACTTCTCATGAACGAGGGTCATATCACCCGTCCAAGATATAAAAGTGTGGTCGAGGGCCATATCACCCGACCGAGATATACTTCTCATGAACGAGGGCCATATCACCCGTCCAAGATATAATGTGCGGTCGAGGGCCATATCACCCAACCGAACTAGTGTGCCACTAACAGTACCAATAGCAAACAACTTACCTAGGAACAACCAAGCAGTAATTACCAACAATAGAACCAACAACTAGCAAAACCATTTAATAAGCATAAGTATCTAAGAACAGAAATATATGGAAAACAAAGCACATTGAAACCACATTTAAAACCAAAACCCGTCCACTCACAATGATAGTGGGCGATCGTCGTCCTCCTCCTCTGCAGGCACGATTCGGTTATGCTGGTTCCTCGCGATCTGATCACCTAACAATCCCAATAATCCAAAGTTAATAAACGAAACGTAATGAATAATCGAGAAACCCTACTTTTTCTTGTTTTGCTCAATCGGGATATAAGCGTATCTCGGATGGCAAAACGGAATTCGCCATTGGATCCGAAACGTCGTTTCCCCTCGGAAAAGTGGTCGATCAAACCTGGTCAATGGCGGTCAACGGTCAGTCAACGCCGGTCAACGGATGCTGTCGTGGCACTGACTCAGCATCCACGTGGCTCTGACATGGCATCACACGTGGCCCACACGTGTCGCTGACGTCAGCACCGCTGCGCCGGCCGGAATCTGGGGATTTTCCAGCCGGTTCCCCCAAAACTCCAACTTCTTCAATACTCAACCAAATCAAGCGATCTTTATGTCTAAAAGCATCTACGAAACGAGAGGAACTCAAAAATGGGGTTTCCGGGACTCACCGTCGCCGGAATCAGCCGGAAAAGATGCCAGAAAGTTGCGGATTTCATTGAGCTCGTTGCTGGCGTTCCTGATGGCTTTTTACTCCGATCCTTGGTGCTCTGGCTTCGTCTCGGCGAGGGGAAGGAGATGCAGGTGGTCACCGGCCCGATTCATCGCCGGCGAAGGGTCGACGGCGATGGGAAGTTTCGGTGGTTTTGAGGCGAGTGCGGGTTTCCCTTTTGGGAAACTTGGGCTGGTTCGGGTTTTAAAATCCGATTCCACCGACTTCCCAAAATATCAGCCCAACAACCACACAAACGCTGCCACGTGGCAGCCCACTCACAACCCATAACCATTCTTCATCCGTTACGGTTCCGATACAGCTCATAATTCAATTCCGTCTTCGCGGACGCGTTCGTATCGTCGAGCTCTTCGCATCGAGGCCAATATCGAATAGGTAAGTTCCTGCTATTCACAAAGTCAACGTTTGACCATCCAAGGGCATTTTGGTCATTTCACGATATTTTGGGAAAATTTTCGGGACGGGTCGTATCAACACCTGACTGAGACAACCGAAGAC
This sequence comes from Spiraea crenata, assembly GCA_033992175.1. Classification (NCBI taxonomy): domain Eukaryota; kingdom Viridiplantae; phylum Streptophyta; class Magnoliopsida; order Rosales; family Rosaceae; genus Spiraea; species Spiraea crenata. The sequence continues at coordinate 286,279 of JAVBHV010000010.1, read as the reverse complement.
TAAGAGTCAATACTCTTTGCTGAAGGAAATAGAGCTACCAAGACGCCTCAACCGTCACTGTGGTGCACTTTAGAATCAAGTCCTGAGGGGGCGCAAAAACAACATGCATAAATCTAGCCAAGCCATATCTATAATGTTACAACCCGTTTCGAATTTTTCCTGAAATGTTGTGAAATGACCAAAATACCCTTTGGGGGTCAATGGTTGACTTTGAATAGTACGAAAATCCCCTACTCAATATTGTACTCTATGCGTAGGGCTCGACGATACGAAGGCATCCGCGAAGATAGAATTGGATTCCGAGTTGTAACGAAGACTCGGAGAGCCAAAACGCATTTGGTAGGGGTATAAAAAGTAGAAAAATGGGAATTTTTAGAAATGACCCCCATTTTTCCCTTTTTGCAAACCAGCCCAACAAACTCAAAAATATCGTCTGTGTCCTTGCCATCAATCTCCACTTTCCAGCCACGGATCGGAAATTTCGACACCACCAACATCTTCCTCTCGTCCCCAACATCAACTCCACAAATTTTCAGCCTCGGAAACGGTGTGGATTGGCGATGGCGAAACCAAACGGAAAGCCACGGTAAGTCCTAAAAACTTGATTTTTGGATTCTTTGTGTTCCGTAGATGAATTTGAAAACTCGTCGGAAAATCGAGAATAGTTGCCGGAAAATTTCCAGATTCCGACATCGGCTCCGGCGGAATATTCCAATCCCCGTGGAATATTTCGGTTCCTACAAAATATTCCGATTTCGGTGGATTATTCCAACTCCGATGGAATATTGATGTGTTGACCGTTGACCTTGACTGTTGACCTTTGACTGTTGACCATGACTATTGACCATTGACCGTTGACTGTTGACAATTGATCGTTGATTGTTGATTGTTGACCGTTGCTTGTTGACAGGCGTTGACTAGGTTTGACTGACTAGTATTTTGAGGGTTTTCGACATTCCGGATCCAATGGCGAGCTCTATTTCACCATCCGAGATACGGTTAAACCCCAATTGGGCAAAACAAGGAGAATTAGGGTTTTTAGTAAAACATTCAGTTACTGGAAACTGTTAGGTGAACAAACTCTCAGGGATCAACGACACCAAGCCGACGGTTTGACGACGACGACGACGATCGCCCGGTATCCCTGTGAGTGGACGGGTTTTGGCTTAAACTGTCTGTTGAGCATGTTATATATATATGCTTAAAATGATTGAGATGGTTGTTGATAGTTGTTGTTGTTGTGTTATATATGTACTGTTATATGCAGTTGTACAGGGATGCGGGTACGATCCCCATCTTCTGTACAGTGGTAAGCGGGTACAGTCCCCTTACCCTTTACATTGGTAGTGTGAATACAGTCTCCTTGCCAATTTAGATCACGGCCGTAGATTCTATGTAAAGTGCATAATTACCTATGTGACAGTTTATTGTCCCCAAATCACGAGGTGAGTTGGGTTGTTGCTGCATGCTCATTGTGGTATAGTCATATACTATTGTTTTAACTATGGGGGTTATTATATTTATTGATAAATGTTTTAAAATGTGTTTTACACTGACATTTATTTTCCCTATCCACACACCTTTGTTTTGCGCCCCTTCAGGACCTGATACTGCGGAGTATCTAAGTGACAAGCGGCATCTTTGAGGATAGCTCTGTTCTGTCTACAAAGAGTAGGAATCTCTTTGTCATCTGTGGTTTGTCAGATTTGTGCGCCTTGTGTTGTACTATTCCGCCTTCGGGCTACTATTGTGTAACTTTGTACTTCCACTGTTAGACGCTCTGATATTGTGTTGTCTTTGGATTTTATTGGGCTTCGACCCGACTTGTCTTTTGTTTCATCTTTTCTTCGTTGGGTTTGTCTGTTTCTATTGGTAAAGGCTTTGTTACCTCGTCCGGGTGATGGCCGCACCTCCCGGGCCCCACATTTTGGGGAGGGGTGTGTCATATAAGCATATATGAAAATATCATGCTCAAACAACAGTTAAAACCAAAACCCGTCCACTCACAGCAAGGTCGGGGATCATCATCGTCCTCATTCATGTGGTCAGTTCGGTTGCACTGGTTCCATGGAATCTGATCACCTAGAAGTCCCAAAAATTTACGGTTAATAAAGGTTCAAGTCCCAACGGGTCCATTGCACTCGATGTCTGGATTAGGTTCGACTCCCATGGGTTCGAGTCCCAACGGGTCCATTACACTCGATGTCTGGATTAGGTTCGAGTCCCGTGGGTTCGAGTCCCCATGGTCCTGGCATCCCGGCAGGGGTTCGAGTCCTAACTGCCTTTGATCACGACCGTAGATTTATATGTTGTATTGTGCAGATTTGCCTAGTGTATCTAACTGTTATGTATTGCATGTGTATGCGGCATTTGTATAATACTGATTTTTAACAGTGGGGGTTATTATTGGCAAATGTTTATAATTGTGTTTTACACTGACTTTGTTTCCCTGTCCACTCACCTTTGTTTTTGCACCTCCTCAGGACTTGATTCTGAAGTGCACCACAGAGACGGTTGAGGAGTCCGGGTAGCTATGTTCCCTTCAGCAAAGAGTATTGACTCTTTGTCTTCGGTTGTCTCAGTCATGTTTCTCTTTGAGTGCGGTTGTTGTATTAATTCGCCTTTGGGCAGTACTTTTGGGTACTGTGTTCTCTTTTGCTGTTTAGATGCTCTGATATTATGTATTTACTGCATGTGACGGGCTACGACCCAATGTTTTATTCCTATTTGTCGTTTTGCTTGGTTGTTTATCGTTTCTTTGGTCAATCAAGGCTTCGTCACCTAGTCCAGGTGATGGCCGCACCTCCCGGGCCCCAAATCCCGGACCCCACTTTTTGGGGCGGAATGTGTCAATTGGTATCAGAGCTCTAGGTTTCCGGTTTCCTGTCGAGTCTTGTTGGTCAGTGTCATTCTGGAACCCTTGTGTTGTCTTTTCAAAGCTATGCCGCATCGTCGAAGTGCTGCGCGGGGTGCACGTGGTGCAAGGGAGGCATAGGGTGGTGATATCCCCCCCTAATATAGCAGGATTTCCTGGTTTAGAGCAGTTCACTGCTATTATGACAAATATCTTCCAAGCCAATTGGGACCATGGCGGACATACCTTACCCGAGGTTGCGCGCAACTTGGGAGCAGAGATGTTTGATGGTCTCGGTGGAGGTGAAGCTACCGAGCTTTGGTGGGACCGAATAAATGCCGTGTTATGAACTATGAATTGTCTACTGGAGCGCAAGGTCGAGGGGGTACCTACTTCTTTTCAGGAAACGCCGCAGGCTGGTGGCGTAGTATGCTGATTACGCATCCAGAGGGTACTTTGACGTGGGACCAATTCAAGACCAAATTCAGTGACAGCATCTACAGCCCTGAGTTCCAGATGGGGAAGAGGGCCGAGTTTTTGGCCTGCATCAAGGAGATATGTCCGTCAATGACTACGAGCAGAAGTTCAGAGAGCTCTCCCATTATTGCCCTATAGTAGCTAACAGTCAGTCAGACATGAGGATCCAGTTTTAGAATGGATTATAGAGGGACATCCGATTCGGGGTAGCTAGGAGGACATACACCATTCTTAATGAGGTATTTTTGGCGGCGCTGGGATTAGAGCAGTCCTTGGCACAACGACCTTTTGGGATGGACTACGGGGCCAGTAACAGTGGAGCCGGTCAGGGAAGTGGCAGCAGTGCAGGTGATCGTGGTTCCAGAAGACAGGGGAGGAACTGACCCTTGGTAGGAGGCACCAGACAGCAGTAGTCTTTTAAGAGGACTCAGAGTTCTGGATCTTCGACTGGAGCTTCTAGCTCGGGCCCTTCCCAACACAGTGGAGGGCCTTCCGGAAGTTCCCATTTCTCTGGCACCCGGCGCTCTAATGCGTCCGGAGGATCGAAAACACAGCAGAGTACCTCTACAGGATGCTTTATATATGGCAATATGGGTCACTGGCAGCTGGAGTGCCCCATCATGTTGAGGAAGTATGTGGAAGCTTCTAGAGGTAACCAGGGTGATCCGCAGAGAACAGATATCGGTAGGCAGGTCCAGACCCAGACTGGAGTCGTAGCGGGTCACCGTGCTGGCCAAGGTGCCCGTATGGGTCAGGGTAACCGTGCTTGGCGCGGTAATCGAGGCCGTGAAGGCAAGGCACAGGCCAGGTGCAGGGAAGAGTCTATGCGATGAATTAGCAGGATGCACAGGCTAACCCCGACGTGGTTATGGATATTTTAAACATTTTTTTTAAGTCGATACTACCTGTTTCGTAAAAATCCCTTAAAATAGGTAAAATGACCAAAATGTCCTTAAATGGTCAACTGTTGACTTTTAAATAGTTCGAAATGTACCTAACTAATATTGTACTTTATGCGTAGGGCTCGTCGTTACAAACGCGTTCGCGGAGACGGAATTGGATTCTGAGTTGTAACGAATGCGTTACGGACGAAAAACAAAAATGTGGTTCAAGTCCCAACGAGTCCATTGCACTCGATGTCTGGATTAGGTTCGAGTCCCCATGGTTCTGACATCCCGGCAGGGGTTTGAGTCCTAACTGCCTTTGATCACGGCCGTAGATTTATATGTTGTAATGTGTAGGTTTGCCTAGTGTATCTAACTGTTATGTATTACATGTGTTGGCTGCATTTGTAGTATATGCGTATACTACTGGTTTTTAACAGAGGGGGTTATTATTGGCAAATTTTTATAACTGTATTCTACACTGACTTTGTTTCCCTGTCCACTCACCTTTGTTTTTGCGCCCCCTTAGAACTTGATTCTAAAGTGCACCACAGTGACGGTTGAGGCGTCTGGGTAGCTCTATTCCCTTCAACAAAGCGTAGTGACTCTTTGTCTTCGGTTGTCTCAATCAGGTGTCACTTTGAGTACTGTTGTTATATTATTCCGCCTTCGGGCAATACTGTTGTGTACTTTGTTTTCTTCCGCTGTTTAGACGCTCTGATATTATGTATTTATTGTATATGACAGGCTACGAGCCGGTGTTTTATTCCTGTTTGTCGTTTTGCTCGGTTGTTTATCGTTTCTTTGGTCAGTCAAGACTTTGTCACCCTAGTCCATGTGATGGCCGCACCTCCCGGGCCCCACTTTTTGGGGCGGGGTGTGTCAGAGATGCTCATTTTCATCACAAAGTAAAAATTTGGATCTCATGAAAATGTATCAGATTACACATTCTTTTTGTACTTTTCACTTAAATAGTTATAATTTCATTGAAAAAGACATGATGGTGAGTGTTCCATCATTCAATCCGAGAGGTGCCTTCTGAATTTAGTACCACTCACATTTCAATCACTATGACAACCAAGAATGGAGACATATAGACTTGGTGGGTGTTGGAGGCAATGTCATGTTAATGTGGATGTTTGAAAACATCTAACTTTTCTTGAGATTATTTATAGGTAATCTTACCTCAAAATCGATTTTACTAGAAAAGATGCCCACGTGATGCTACATGTTTGAAAAAAAAAAAAAAAAAACTGTTTAACCTAAAATCATAATGTGAGAGCAACCTAACATCAAATCAGACAATAAAATCCATAGGACTGTACTACTAATTAAAAGTCATCAAGGGAGTAGTGCGTGCAATTGCATTATAAACTACATGTAGTCCAAAATCAGTGTGCAGTTTGGAGTTGTTCATATGCTTCGAATTTAAGCAAATAAAAATCAAAGGTTTTGATAATTTTGAAAAAAAAAACCCATGAAAATTGTAAAGGGTGTATTCAATTTTGAGATGTTTAAGAATAAAGTTTGCCTACTCTAAATAGATCATTTAGTTATCTAACCACAGAAAACAATTGAACGGTACAATTACATGGCTAAACGAGCCGTCTATATATTTGGGTATAGTTAAATAACCAAATGATCTTCGATTTGATTGATTTTTTGAGGAAATATCTTTACTAGATAATTTACAAGATGAACGATTTTAATCACATTATAACATTGTAAAATTGGAAGAATTAGATAAATAGAGAGTATTTAGAGTAGGCAATCTTTATCCGATGTTTAAAGAATTTCAAAAGATTTTAAAAGAGTTGGAACTTCTCAAAATCCGTTCAAATCCATAATACAATTTAGTCAAACTTCTTTAAAATCAATCAAACTACTTTAAAATCTACAAAATTTAAAGGAGTTTTATCTCATTTCCAAACCTCAATTAAATACACCCCTTTAAATCAAATATTTTAAGTTTTGACCCATCTCAATCAAACCCAACCCAAAATTAATTTTTTTTTTAAAAAAAAAAAAAATTGTTATTGACACTCCATTTTTTTCATTGTACACTCCACTTTCATATAAAATGTAAAGAAAAAGTGGAGTGTAAAATAAAAAATATGAAACATCAATGATATTTCCCAAAAAAAAAATCTAATAAGCTCATCTCAATTTATATAATCCAAACCGAACCAAGCCAAACTCAAATAATGAGCCCTACATCAACTGATATATCAGCTCGAGAGATATTTCCCTTCACTTCGACAGCAATGCATGCGCGAAGCCACTGCTGGCGGCCATTAAAATAAAGGCGGGACCCAGCAGACGCCATCAGCAGTAGCATTGGGGGAGTGCTCAGTACGAAGGAACTATACGTCACCGCCCACTTGGCCGTAGAATACCCTTTTCGACATCCCCAACCTTACGGTTATAAATACCCAAAGCCCAACAGCTGGAGAGTTGAAGACAACTGAGCTGCTCAACTGAGTGAAATCAGAGACATCAGGGTTCGATTCCGCGCTCAACTCATCAGTTCATTCTTTTCTCTGTATTTGCTTTTATGAAACTTCAATCTGTTGGGGCTGTTCTTTGAAATGTGAATTTGTTTGCTTACGTTTTCTTTTTCTTCGGTTGTGTTTTTTCAGGTTCCTACGTGAATTCATTTCTGATTGAATAAACGTCAGTTTTTGATTGAATAAACGTCAGTTTCTATGAATTCATTGGAACATGTCTGTGACAATGGAACTCAGCGTGTTGAATTGCTGCCTGCGATGAATGATGCCCATGGAGGAGTTATTGTAGACTTGAAGGATGCTATGACCCCTCAGGACTTTCTTACCTTGCTGAGGTCTTCAATCTCCCAATGGAGGCAAGAGGTGCTAGTATTTATTATATGAGACGTTCGATAATTTTGTAAAACAAGCGAACCAACACTTTTTAATTTAGCATTTATCTGGGCCATAGATGTCATTATGGTTTTGAGTTCCTGAGCTGATAGTACAAACAAACCACATCTTTTCGGATTTCAGTAAGATTTTGAATTTGGAGTTTTTATCAAAAATATAAAAAAATTAATCATCAATTTCACAAACGTCACATTTTTATAAAATTTTCAGTTACGTACAATTTCTCATTTAAATGGATTCAAAGACCCTTCTATATTCTTCCCCTTCCCCTTCCCCTCCCGCCACAAACAGTCCCCCACCACCGCTCTCTTCCTCTTTCTTTCTAACTCCCCATAAAATTAGGATTAGCTCGTCGACTAGCGACGCCGGCCCTAGAAGATCGAAGGCCGGCGACCGGGTAATAACGGCCTAATGATTACGGGAGTTTGAGCATGATTGTGGCAATGGTGAATTACCTGGGTTATCGCTCACGGAGGTGCATAACAATTCCGAATGAATGAAACTGCTGATGAAGACGAGGTCGAAGTCGATTATTGTGATCGAGGATATAGATTGCTCGATCAATTTGACTAATCGGAGGAAGAACAATGTTGGTGATGGTGGTGGTGGTGGTGGTGGTTGGACTTACTACGATTTTAGTAGCGGTGTTGGTGGTGTTCCTGATGAAGAGGGGAGCGGAAGTGAGCGGATTTTCGTGTTTATGATTGAGAACAAGAGAACAAGAGAACAAGAGCTCGAAGTAAAAAAGTTGTATAGAATTGAAATATTTTTTAAAAAGTGATATTTTTGAAATTACAAGTCAGTTTTTGCATATATTTGATAAAAACTCTTGAATTTCAGTTGATTTTGGGCGGGTTTCTGAAGTTTTATTTAGGACACGGCTCTTCTGAGGTATACTTAATTTAAAATGTAGGGTACTTAACTCTTTTACAGAAACTACTCATTTTCAGGATTTGAAATTTGCTTGCGAACCAGCCTTATAAATTCAAATTCATAACTTTTGATTTTCAATATGCAGGGCAAGAAGGGTGTTTGGATAAAATTGCCCATTGAACTTGTCAATCTTGTAGAAACTGCAGTTAAGGTAATTGATCGGGAGCACCATTTACATTTGTAGCGTCTAGATGCACATTTCAATAGTAGCAGTCCACAAGGTTGGCTCTTAGTTGTGATTGTATTTTCAAAGGGAGCGTCACTGCCTCAGGAAGGAGCAAACTACCAAAGTAATCCAATTGTAATTTTCTTAGGACTTTCTGTTTGTTTTTGTGATTTTTTGTCATGCTAAATGAAATTCTTGTGTCTCGTCAACTCGAACAATGAAATTGGAGCTCTGTATAATCTGCCTTATCAGAGCCTGCCATGGTCTATAGTGTACATAATTTCCGGAACAGTAGGTTTTTGACTTGAAGAAACTAAATAACACCATGAGAATCAACTTTTTTTTCTTCTTTATCGTCATTTTCTCTTTCGAGAGTTGAGAATAATAAATCCAGGGGGTTAAATGTACACTGCCTGTGTGATTCAATGATAGTGTAATGTCATGTTCAGTCCATTAATTTTGATAATTTCAGTTGTTCTGCCTTACAGAAAATATGTTGATTGTAGGAGGGTTTCTGGTACCATCATGCTGAGCCACACTACCTCATGCTTGTTTATTGGATTCCTCAAGCTACTAATACTCTACCTGCAAATGCTTCACACCGAGTACGTGTTGGTGCTATTGTCTTGAATGATCAAAGAGAGGTACTCACTCTTACCTACCATCACTTATTTGTTTGGATAAATGTTAAATAACTGTTCAATTCGTAAAAGAAAGGCAGTCCTAGCATCACGATCCGTGTCCATTCGAAAACGCTGCAACACTTGTAATAACACGTCTGGATGCATTCTGCAGCCAAGTGATTATACTTAGAACCACTATTCTTGTGGTTTTAAAATTTTTACTTTTGATGTATTATACTGAGTTTGTGCACAAAATTTAAAGTGAGTACATAAACTTTTATATGTTCATCCTTGTGGGAATGGGCTTTATTTAATAGCGTGAAGCAACTTGATCAGATCTATGCACTGTAGGGGCAATTCAAGGAGGGTTGCTCTCATTCTTTTTGTCTTTTACTGGAACCTTGTAAAGTGTCTCACATGTCCTTGCCTTTCAAATTCTTTCATTACCAATCTAGTTTGATTCAAGCAAATATCGCCTTGTAATTCAGTTCTTCTGCAAACTGTATATCACGTTACCATGACTCTTTCTTATGTAATGTGGATACAGTCGACCTATCATTTACCAATCTTTTGTTGGTTTTGACATTAGATTTCTTATGCACAGATGCTTGTCGTCCAGGAAAAAAGTGGCAGGTTCCAAGGAACAGGTGTGTGGAAAATCCCAACTGGAGCCGTTGATGAGGTATGTACCTTAAGGATCTGAACTATGACCTACTTCAGTTATTCAAAACCTTATGAATGTGTCACTATTGGAAACCTATGATTCTTGTCACTATTGGACACTTACTAAGCTGTTCAATCACAGAGTGAGGATATTTTCATGGCAGCTATAAGAGAAGTTAAAGAAGAGACAGGAGTAAGTTATGAATGTTTATCCGTTTATTAATTCATATAATAGTCACCGGGACTAAGACCTATGGTTTTAACTTCTTCAGATTGATGCAGAATTTGTGGAGATATTATCATTCAGGTACGAGGTTTCATACTCTTGACTTCATGTATTCTTCAATGGAAATTCTGTATTGTATCAAATTCCTTTTATTTATAGTTGCTTGGCCCCATCAGAGGCTTCGCTTCTCACATATACCAAAATTGTAGTTATCTTTTCTTCTCTCTTTTTTTTGTATAAATTAACATGATATTGCCATGGTTTCATCTTTCATGTTATCTTTAGCCAAGCGCACAAGTCATTCTTTGAGAAGTCAGATCTATTTTTCGTCTGCATGCTCAAGCCTCAAACTTTTGATATCGAAAAACAAGAACTGGAGATTGAGGCAGCCAAGGTAGTTCTTGATTTAATATGTATTGCTTTAATTTTGGTGGATCATAATGCTTCAAAAAACTTTGTTAACATCAGTAATTGTCAATTTCCATGCACTTGCTAAGTTCAAAATGTATATCCATACATTGTGGAGCAATTGGAATCAAACCAAAAGTTTATGGCTCTTGTTTTTGTTCAATGTAGTGGATGCCACTAGAGGAATACGCAGCTCAACCAATTACCCAGAAACATGCGCTATTCAAGTGCATTCATGAATTTTGCTTGGCAAAATTAAAAGGAGACTATGCTGGATATACTCCACTACCTATAACATCAGTTTTTAGTGATAGCTTGAGTTATTTATATTTAAATAGGCATGACATTCAGTGCCTGAGTTCTTCTCGTCAGTTGTAGATACTTGCATCATTTTTCTGTAACTCAAGCTTGTCCTAGAAACTTAATTTATATTCCCTCCATGTTGATCTACAAACTCATGTTCCTATTTATCATGTTTCTTCTGTCACTTGTGTCACTGAAGTGAATATGGTTTACCTGCGTGTTAGGGATTCTACTCCATATCTGTACTCTCTCTACACTGTCTTGAAAGTTAAGTAAAACAAAAGGGATACAGTGTTGGCTTGATTGTGTTCATTTGTGAATGGTCCTATTTTATGTTCCACTTGCTGTGAAGAAGGTGCAGGTTATAGGTTTAATGTTTCGTCGTCCGCTTATCACAAGAAGCCACGGTCGTGTGTGCGCTTATGTCCTTGTGGACTTGCAGCCAACACGCTATTGACCCATTGTTGAAAGAACAGAGTCATAACTGATGATATATGAATTGAATTGGGAAAAGAAAAGAGAGAGAGAGAGAGAGAGAGAGAGAGAGAGAGAGAGAGAGAGAGAGAGAGAGAGAGAGAGAGAGAGAGAGAGAGAGAGAGAGAGAGAGAGAGAGAGAGAGAGAGAGAGAGAGAGAGAGATTGACAAATTTGCCTTTCTTTTCCTTAAATTTTATTTTTGAGTTGTCCATATGTAGAAGCATGCAGGTAAATTAAAGCTGTATGCTACATGTACACTGTTATGACAAATGGTTGCCATGCGGCACCAAATCCGGGATTCAGAAGAAGAGCACAATAATGATCTAATCCTCTTGAATTTCATATAGGTCAGTCATTCATTACACCACCTTTCTTCATATATATCCTTATTTTCATTTCATTTATCTTTCTGTCCAGGAGGAGGAAAACCATGTTTTCTGCAAAACTTGTGTTTATCTTAGCACTCTATTTATCTGTTTTCTTCACCCTTGTTTTCACAGGTGAGATTTCAAGAGATGTCATGCCGAGTCCTATTGATTGTTCCAATTGCCCTACATGTCAGTATCCATGTGCTCCCTCTATTCCGATTCCAGGCTACCCTTCATACGTCCCTCCTCCGCCAGGACCGCCATCCCCTTCAATTCCCAGCTACTCTCCTTATGGAGTACCACCTCCGCCGCCCCCACCGCCACCTAAACAGTCTGGTCAAGCAAAGTGCCCCCCAACTCAGACCAGTCAGTGCTGCCAATACCCTCAATATCCTTTGTCTCCACCAGGTGCCTCCGGAGGGTATGTGCCTTTCCCCGACAACCATGCAGCTTCATCTCCATTGGCGATCTTGATTTCAGTCATAATGGTGTTGTTTTCGTCTGCTGCTTTCCTTTAAGTCGCGCTATTTTCTGGTCTTCTGATGTAGGGAGTATATAATTCTCTCAATTTCATGTAGTAAGCAATAAGCCTTTTCTACTTGTCATATATCTAAGTACTACTTTTTGTTATCAGTGTTCATATATATAATTTTCTTGAGTTTGCAAAATATTGCCTTTTAGGAAAGTCAGTCGGTGCGGTTTGGCTGTGCCAAGTAGCAGAAAGAGTTTCGTCTTTCTAGGATACCTGGCAAGTTCTGGCATGTTTTAACGTTGCTAACATAGAATTGTTGAGGTTCTCCTTCTCTAGGATGTGAATGGATTTGTCTTTTTACTCTTTACACTTGTCAAAATGACAAACGTCTGACCTTTATTTGAAACAGACTATTCACTTTGATAACTACTGGATCACGAATTCTATATTGCTATTCATAGCTATCGTTTTCGGATCAAATTCTCTACGGGCTGATTGTTGTTAAGCTGGTATATCTTGCTAAGCTTAGTTATGCAGATACAGTACGATAAATCCAAAGCTAAATTTATTTTGAAATGAAATAAGTTTACAACTATGCTTAGCTACTAATAAGAAAAAGTTTAGTAGTATGCGTTAGTGCATGTTTGAGAAATCCATGTCCGGATGCTGTGCCATGAATTTCTTGAGCGTGTCCTGTTTTTGCATCTCCTCACTGGTTGGCAGCCCCATCTGCTTCTGTCTCTGGTCAAACATCATCTTCTCAACAACCTGGCGAGTTTCAGAATCGAGGTCAGATAACTTGCTGGGCTCAGGTTCGACCTTTTGAGTGTCAATCTCATGGCCACCTTTCACCAGAGATTTCCACCACTCTGTTTGGTTGGTTTTGGTCAAGAGAATAGAGACAACACTCTGATCCTCTATGCTCCACAAACAATCATCTGGTTTGATAGAGTGCAGTAGTTCCCCATCAACAATTGGTGGTTGGCCTTTGAGTCCAAACTTGAGATGGTTCTTCTTTATCTCACACACAACGAACCTTGACTTAGTTCCAGCAGGCACCGGAATAGTGACACTAACCTCCTGAAGGCTCTGCGTCCATGAGTACTTCTCCAAGTCAAGTCCATTCCCTTTGTTTGGAGCTCTCGAGCCATTCTCCTCTTTCTTATCGTCCTTCTTCTTCTCTTCCGTGACAGCTTCTTCTGTGGCCTTCACCGTCATCGGTTTCGACTCCGGTGACACCTGTGTAGGCTTCGTTTTGGGTGCATTCTGGTCGTCTTGGATTTCGGAGAGGAACGCCATATAGCTCGATGAAAGAATTCAAGTTGTCGGATTGGTCTTTCGGGCGTCTCGTGTTTCAAATAATCTTCCTAACAAGCCTTATTTATAGTAGATATATGTTGGGAATAGATCAAAGAAAAAAATAGTTGATATGTTGTGGGTAGAACTCCTAAACCTATCAGAAAATGGAAAGACAACGTACTTTTCTAAAACTAAATCAAATTATAACGAATCCTACTCCTTTCAGGAAAAGAATTCCTAAAGTTATTGGAAAGGGGGAAAAAAAATTTCCTAATACTAAATCAAATCGTAACAACTCCAATTCTCACTAGAGCAAAGAAAGTACACTTTCCTATTACAAAATTAATCATAACAGCTTCAATTCCCACTAGAACAAAGAAACATAATAATAGTAATAGGAGTTTCTTTGTTCTAGTGGGAGTTGGATTTGTAACGATTTGATATTGGGAAAGTTCGTTAACTTTCCATTTTCTAATAGGTTTAGGAGTTATATTCTTGAAGAGAAAATAACCACACCCAACCACTATAAACAGAATTGTTGAGATGATTATTTGAAACACGAGACACCCGAAAGACCAATCCGACAACTTGAATTCTTTCATCGAGCTATATGGCGATCCTCTCCGAAATCCAAGACGACCAGAGTGCACCCAAAACGAAGCCTACGGAGGCATCACCCGCATCTAAACCAGTGACGGTGAAGGCCACGGAAGAAGCTGTCACGGAAGAGAAGAAGAAGGACGATAAGAAAGAGGAGAATAGTTTGAGAGCTCCAAACAAAGGGAATGGACTTGATTTGGAGAAGTACTCATGGACGCAGAGTCTTCAGGAGGTTAATGTCACTATTCCGGTGCCTGCTGGAACTAAGTCAAGGTTCGTTGTGTGTGAGATAAAGAAGAACCATCTCAAGTTTGGACTCAAAGGCCAACCACCAATTGTTGATGGGGAGCTACCGCACTCTATCAAACCAGATGATTGTTTATGGAGCATAGAGGATCAGAGTGCTGTCTCTATTCTCTTGACCAAAACCAACCAAACAGAGTGGTGGAAATCTCTGGTGAAAGGTGGCCCTGAGATCGACACTCAAAAGGTCGAACCTGAGCCCAGCAAGCTATCTGACCTCGATTCTGAAACTCGCCAGGTGGTTGAGAAGATGATGTTTGACCAGAGACAGAAGCAGATGGGGCTGCCAACCAGTGAGGAGATGCAAAAACAGGACATGCTCAAGAAATTCATGGCACAGCATCCGGACATGGATTTCTCAAACATCAAGTAGAAGTAAAACAATAATGTTGTTTTGTTGAGCTCTCTTCACTACAAGAGGAAGCATTTATTTTTAATCTTTCCCAACATTCCTTGTCCGCAATATTTTTGTTAATGAAATTTCGGCATTTATTTTTACTACATCAAAGTCGGTATCACCATTTAATAAATTATCCTCAAACAAAAGTACATAAGAATTGAACCACCAAATAATTCAAGTAATAATGTAACATTTCATTACCATTTGAGATCTGTTTCTCAGAATCCAACTGCACACTTTCAAACGTGATGTGCTAAAGTATCACGCTACACTTGTTTCTTTGCTGACATAAATTAGACATTGCAATGCCATAACGTACAAGTTTATCGAAAAATTACAGTTTGATCCGTACATAACGCAAAAATGACTCTTCATTAAACAATCATTAAACAAATGTATACGTAAAGATAAATTTTACTAACCAAAGCTTACACCGACACAAAAATCACAACCTTACAAGTTGTCCCCCTTAAACAAATCAAAGAACCCATACACACACAAATCAATAAGAAAAAGAAAAGAAAAGAAAATATCCGAAATTGGCCTCTGACTTATTTCCCAGTTAAAAAGTAAAAAAGGAAAACTTACAGCAGTGAAAATCCTAACCACACGCTAAGCACCAAACCCCCAAACCCCATCCTCGCAGCCGTAACGGCGCCGTTATCATCCGCGGTCTGATCCGCCGGGTCATCGTCGGGCGAGTCGGCCGGCGATTCCGAATCCGGAGACGGCGCTTCCTTCTTCTTCTTCTTCGAGCTCTTCGGCGCGTGAGCCGGTTTTTCCGGAGCCGGAGCCGGCGCCGGCGTCAAAGCCGCCTTGAAAAGCTCCTTGGGCTGCAAAACCTTGTCGATTGTGTAAATCGCCACCGGCTGCTCGTCGATTAGAGTCCCCGTGATCTTCGCCGTCACGATCTTGGTCTTCAAAGTCACCACCTGGCCGTCATTTTGGACGGTGAAGTCGAATTTGCTCGCGCCGTCGGTGGCGAGAGTGTTCATCAAGCCGTTGTTGGACTTGAGCGTCGACATCGACTCGTAGACCGGAATGCCGTGGTACTCCAGCAGCGCCGCCTTGCCGGACTTGGTCAAGTTCTTGAATTTCGGCAGAAACGCCTTGAAAGCGTCGTCCATCGGGCAGAAGACGGTCAATCCGCCGCCGACGTTGTCCTCGAAGGTCTTGGAGGCGTCGGGGTTGGCGAGCAATGTGTCGGCGAAGACCTTGCAGCCGTGGGCCGACATGATTCCGGTGATGTTCAGCTCCGCCGGGCCCGGCGTCGGCGCCTCCGCGGAGGGGCTGGGGAGGACGTTGCTGATCTGGATTATCGAGATGTTGTACGGGACCTCCTCAACGGATTTGACGAAATGTGCGGGGAAGTTGCCGTCGTTGTCCTCGGGGGTAAAACCGACTTTTCCGCCCTTTAAATCGGTAATGTTGACGAAACCCGCGGAGCCCGGGGCGGAGCCGGTGGCCTGGAACATGGTGGCGGCGAGGGCGGTGCCGTTGGTGATCTGGTGGAGCTTTTTGGCGCCGAAGTAGTCGAGGAGGACGTGGAGGGAGAGGATGTTCTTGATGGAGTAGATGGAGAGGGATTTGGAGAGGAGGGCCGACATGGCGGCGTTGTCGACGGCGCAGACGGTGATGGTGGTGTGCTGGTTGATTTCGGCGGCGAGGTGGGTTAAAGTGAGGTAGTGGTTGAAGGTGGAGAACTCCGGGTGCTTGGCCAGGAGGCGCGTGATGTTGTGCGCTTGGGCGGTAGAGACGAGGAGGACGGTCACGGCGAGGAGGAAGGCGCCGGCGGCGGTGGCCCGGCGGAGCTGCATTGTCTAGAGTGTTCGGATCTGTGAATTTTTTGGGGTTTGAGGCTAGAGAGAGAAAGTGGAGGCTTCTCTAGAGAGAGAGAGAGTGGTGGAATGGAAGTTAGAGGGCAGGTAGTTGGTCTAGACTGTAAAGTGAAGAGAGTGAGTGCTAGTGTGAGCATTGGGGGGAGAGATTTATAACAATGGGGCTCAGATGTGGGATAAATTACAGGTGAAGCCCCTGAGTTTGGATGTGTTTCTTGTTTGGATGAAATGAAGTGGCAGGTGGGTCCATTCCCTTTCTTACTGTTTGTTTATTTTGTACTTTTCTTAGCCCTGGAAGAAATGGGAGAGCACAGTGGTTTGAATCTTTTGGCGTTTTTAAATTGCGGTTCGGTGAGGTTACGGTATCTTTGAGTTTCCATTTGTGTAAAGTGATAGTCTATTTTATAGCACCAATTAATCATCGAACTTTTGGCTCCAACTATTTTACTATTTCGAAACCATGGAAAACAATGCGGGTGGTGATTTGAATTTTAAATAATTGATATATAAAATATATTTTAGGAGGCAGGTGAGAAATCATTAAATGTCATTAGACGTTCAATCAGACGTGAGTTTCTTGATGATATTACTTTTCTGTGTATGAATGCTTTCGAACATAAAT
This sequence comes from Spiraea crenata, assembly GCA_033992175.1. Classification (NCBI taxonomy): domain Eukaryota; kingdom Viridiplantae; phylum Streptophyta; class Magnoliopsida; order Rosales; family Rosaceae; genus Spiraea; species Spiraea crenata. The sequence goes on along the minus strand of JAVBHV010000010.1, from coordinate 269,464 downwards.
TTTGAATCTTTTAGTTAATCATGTAAAAGGCTCATCAAGCAAGTTTCTTATAGGCCAATAAGAACTCTTAAAGTTTAAGTTGATAAATTGATTGGCACTGATTTTCTTGTCCTTAATGAAAATCATTTCTAGATCTATTGTTAGAATAAAATTAATATCGTTTGGCAAGAAAAAAACTAACAAGCAAAGAAACCTAAACCAGCAGCAAACACGGATAACTTCCCCACCCCCCGGCCCCGATTCCTAGACAAACTAATTAACATTACAGCAGAGGGAGCTGCTTCTTAAAAACATGTATACGTTAGACCTTATCCAATGATGAAAGAAGGGTTCGGTTTAATATTGAAATGATTACTCCTTATCCAATCAATGCAAAGATTCTCGTAATTCATTCGGTTCCAAAAGGTACAAGGACATATCTCTAATTAAGGGAATAGTTATTCTCACTTTTCACTCGGTGCAATGATTCTTTATTTTTTTTTTGTTTATATGTGTTACACTTATACACATATAGTTTTAGAATTGACATATTTAAAATACTAGTAATAACTTCGTTGATTAATTGTAACGAAAAATATATTATATGATTTATAATGATCATAAAAAAAAAAAGTTTTCCAGTGGAACAATTGAGGATTTGGTGGCCCGGTGTCAAGGTTTACCAAGTGAAATAAATGAAACACTACCAAATCCCCAACTCTTTAGTTAGACCATCCCAAATATCATTTCGTTAATAGCTTAAAAAAGTTAGATTCTACATTCATTGTTGGGAATTAGAGCATATAGTTGGCTCTTTCATTTCATAAATCACTTAAGTCTCCAATATTTGTTTAGCTAATACCAATTCCAAACAACGATTGATTGTCTATTTGTAAGATTTGAGATGATTCTGAATTTTATTTCCTTTTAAAAGAATTAAAGTGGTCGGGATTGTCTATTCCCAATCACACGTCTATCATTGGCTTTGAAATCTCTTTCCGAAAGATTTCATTTCTTCAATGGAGTTTGACAATTGAACAAATTATAACCTCAAGGCGGTGTCATTATCAAATTATATCAAAATAAACAGAACAAACATTAAGACTTTCGTGACACCTGAAGGCTTGAAGCGACAAAAAGAGTGTGCAAAATGGTTTTGAAACTTTACGAATCATCCAAAGATTTTAATATGAGCAAAAGAAGGACGTTAGGAACAGATCACGTGGTTTCAGCATCATCTTCCATCAAAAAAGCACAAATTAAGGCATTCTCTCGTCACTCTTGTTTTCATAGTTAAAAAAGATTAAAAAGGACCAAAAAAATAAAAATAAACACCGTCTCGCACGCATAGAATCAGCTATTCGCACGTTGCAAAGTCTGCCATTTGTGGGACCAACAAGATATTTCGGGGGCCACCGAACCCTAATCATTTGCTGCATGCAGGTCCTCAGGGTTCAATGGAGACCAGTCATCAATACCAGTCAAGTCGTTGACCTCGTTGCTCAATCACCGAAATTGACCGCGCATTCACCCTCGGATTTCAACTACGGTGCCAGTAACCTGTCGGCGCGCAGGAAAGGACAATTTCGTAGTTTCGGTGAAACAGAAGGGTAGTTCAGAGGGAAAGGGCGAGAGGGTGTGATTGTTCCAGGTCAAATGTGGCGCCACCCACATGCTACACAATCTCCAGGATTGCCAGGCTGGCCCACATGGTATAAGAGATGGACACGTGGCAGAATGTATTGCCATGATGCCACCGGCTAGATCCTCCACCGACAATTGCATATTTGCATAAGGTTGGAGGCACAAACTAGTGACTAAGATTTGTTTTCTTAAAGTAAGCTGTGTTGGTACTAAGTTCAAAATTTCGGCCGAAATACCGAAATTTCGGTAATTTTGGAGCACCGAAATTTGAATCGGGATACGCCTCAATATCATTGGAAAAAGATCGAAATTTCGGTAATTTCGGTGAAATTTCAATACAATTTCAGTGAAACTTTGATGTAGGCTTTGGTGAAGATGCTTTATTTACATAGCTTCTCTCTACCACCTCCACCGTCAATTATCAAGCTAACAAACAAACAATAAACTTCTTACTTTATACTTTACTTCTCTCTACCTTCATCATTTATCATCAAACAAACAATAAGGTTCGTACTTTATAATTTACTTCTCCCTACCACCTCCACTCCTCCGTCAATTATCAAGCTCAAAACAATATGTATGCTTTACATAGATAGATCTTTTGACTTTCTTACATGCATGTTGAATATTACATTCACTCCGCTTGCTACCAAATGTCATGGGAGCAATATTGCCAGTTCCAAGATAATATATCAAGAAGTAAATATGAGCCTCATCGTAATAGTTTTATAGTATGTGTAATTCTGATATATTATATTCCTTACAACTCTTATGATATATTGTAATGTTAATATAATGATTATTGTATGTTTCATGAGACTCACTTTAAGTATTCCACAATAACATTTAAGATATTATGCTAATTGACAGCTTAGTGGAATGCAAAACACCCATTCTTCTCCCTTATGTATATAAAAGTTAATCCATATGGACAATGTTGCATAGCTTAAGTGTTAAATTGCATTATTTGTTGATTTTAGAGCCTATAGAAAGTAGAGATATTAATTTATAGGTGTTCTAGCATGTTTTTTGTCTTTTTTTTTTTTTACTGAAATTTTCATCAAAATCGAAACTTTTTCCGAAATTTCCATAAATTTTAACAACCGAAATTTCAACCGAAACTGAAAGTTTGAACCTTGGTTGGTACAAGACCATCTCCAATGGAACAAGATTAAATCTAAATTTGACACAAATAATTTTCAATGCATGTATTTATTATATATTTGGAATCTTAAATATGAGATAATATCATAATTTAGCTTAAATATAATCAAATTTTTGACACCAATGTCAATTGGTAGGCTTTATGTACAAAAGAAGAAATCTGATTTGTTTATTATTTTTTAGCATGGACAAACGGGCCCAGGCGCTAGGAGTAATCTCCTGCAATACCTTTTATGCTCCACCTTCAAAGGAATAGCTCAGATCATCTGGCAGTGATAGATCTATCGGTGTAATTTAATCAAGTTTTAGTTTTTTTGTTTCACTTTGTATCTGACGAATTATATTAAACCAATCAAATTCAACATTACAAAAATGATCTAACCACTAAAGAATGAAATACAATTATTTGGTAAGATCTTACCACTAAAATCTATAAATAGACACACATTTTCTTTCAACGAAATGACAAAAAAATAGTTCTCAGATTAGGTCGGAAGGCTCTTAAAATTAATTTAAGAAACTCTAATTAAAAATCAACTCAAGCAAAAGTGTACCTTGAAATATTAAATTCAATTAAACTATAGAGTCAAATTTGAGTCTGCTATCATTGGGAACAATATCAAATTCGGATAGATGAATAATAATATTTTGTGGTCTTAAATTTGGGTTTTTGACTCCAACTAATTGAGATGGTCTAAGAGTAAGCTTGTTAGTCAAATAACATATAAAATCATAATTATAAATATAATATACTTGTTACTATTTTGTATACGCAATAACATACCAATTGGAATAGCTATATAAAAGATCAAGATGAAGGATTAATGATGATATTGAAGAGGCCCACAAGGAATGTCTTTGTATTTTTTTGATCAAAAGGAATGCAAGTTTATTTATAAATTGGGTTTGACATTGCGCCAAACTAAGGAGTACATGGTCTAAAAGAATGGCATGAATAACCTGGGCCTCGTTAAAAACCCCGCAATGAACGAGCAAAAGAATACCCTATACTCCTAGAATAAATAAAGCATTCAAAAGTAAACTATGGGCGTGAGAGTAAACCATGGCCTGAAACCCACTCCATCTCCCTACGGCATAGCCATTAGGAAGCGAAATGGGAACCTAGACTTTATAGTCGCTATTAGAACGATATGAAACTAACTATTTATTCATAAGGAATCCTTAAACCAGTAGACATAAATGTACAAATCAAAATAAAATGCGTTAGAAGTTATATCCCAACAAAATAAAGAGGATCTTGTTTTCTGCCGCCCTCTCTCCTTGTGAGAGTCCAATTTTCCCTCTCTTTTGTGAGATCCCCTCCCCCTCACCATGGGAGTTTTGTCCTCTCTTTCATGAGAGCCTCAGCATAGTTCCCGACCTTGTGTTTGGGATGTTCTTGTTCATTCTCGACCTTGTGTTTGGGAGGTTTATTTTTCCTGTATTCTATATTTTTGGTTTTGTTCTGTTAGGTGTTTGGTTGGGATGTTGAGAGGCATATCATCAGCTTCATCTCATCACCGCATATATTTCGCCTATCGCCGCTCACTGATCCAATCTGGGTCCGGTTGGTTTGTGATGGATGCGTCCTCCGTCGGATCCGTTATCAGTTGCTGTGTGGTCGTCGTCAACGTCGCTGCATTTGCTTGATTCCAATCTGATTGTTCTGGTCTAATCTTGTTTTGCAGCAACTTCAATCATTTTGGGTTTGGACCTGTTTGGTGTTAGTTTGTTGTTGGGCCTTTGTGGGTTGAAGTTGTTTACTTGAATGTAAGAGGGCTGCTATGTACACCCGTCTTTCTTCTTTGGACACCCTGGATTTTTTTATAACATGTAATTACATTTATATTCTTATATAAAATTACATATAAGTACTTAATTTCGTTGTACACCCTATGTAAAAGTTATGGACACCCATTAAGGTGTTTAAAAAATAAAATCAGTCATCTTGCATCATAATTTCTAAACTCTAAATCTCATACACACTCTAATTTTTTATGAAAAATACTATGAAAGAGGAAGAATTTGAAGAACAAAAGGTAAGAATTTTCATTGATTCTGTCAAAGTTTTTTGTTTTTGTTTTTTTGTGGAAATTGAATTGAGCATACCAGATGAATTCGGATAAAGTTTTGTTTTGCGTCAATTTTGAACTTCTTGTTTGGGTTTTCATTCTTGCGGTTTTTGTTGATTTGGGTTGCGAGAAAGTTGAAAACGTGATAAGTTAAGAAGTTAGTAGATGTCGACAACCCATCGCTGTTGATCTTTGTATAAAAAACAAAGTGAAGGGTATGAGTGGAAAATTTTGATCAAATTTGGGTGTTCAAAGTAGTTTCAAAAAAATCAAATGGGTGTACAAAGTAACTGGGTGTCCAAAGAAGAAACATGGGTGTACATAGCAGCCCTCGAATGTAATTGTCCGTAGTTTGGATGCTTGTGTTTGTCCTCAGGAGTATAGGGCACTCTTTTCCTTGTACTTTGCAAGGTTTTTAACGAGGCCCCGGTTTGAATTTGTATATTTATGTACTCCTTCTTTGATTTTCTGGTCAAACCCTATCAATAAAATAACTATTATTTTCATCAAGAACAAAATAAAGAGAATACTTTTCTTACTAACAATAAAACTTACCTTCTTAATTAAAATTTAATGCTCGGAAAACCTTAAACTCAACAAGAGAAAAAAAAATGTTTTAGGCATACGAGACACAAAACAAGACACTAAAAGGAAAAAAAAAAAAAAAAAAAAAAAACCAAAATCAAGCTCCCACTAATCTGTTGCAGTCCCAATAAATGAAAATATCAAGAATTTACCAAAAATCCTTTTTATAGTTAGCACGTATTAGAACTAAATAACCCATTATTCATGCAACAAAGCAACGAGTGTGAAGCCCACAAAATATAAGAGGGCTGCTATGCACACCCAGATTTTCTCTTTGGACACCCTTAAGTTTTTGATGAGATATGATTACTTTTGTATCCTTATATTAAATTACAATTAAGGGCATGAATATATCTCCACGGTCTCCGCCGCTGCTCGGCAGCATTTCTGCAATTTGATCCGCTGTCATAAGTGGAGACTGATGTTGTTGATGCTTATGCAATTATCTCTTAATGCATCGTATTATATGCTTCTGCAATTTGATTATCTCTCTTAATGCCGATGTTGATGCTTCTGCAATTTAATACGCTGCAATTGATCCGCTCTCTTCTAACACAGTGCGATTACGGCTTGGCGTGGGTGGAATTATTAAATAGAGTGCTTGACATAGAGGGAGGTGTTATGGGCTTGGGAACGGAAGAGATAACACATCAGATAACCGAGGAATTCGGTGCGTCGCGTGTTCCGCGGAATTCGGATTCCGGCGGATTGGAAATCCAATCCGTTCACGATTCTGAACCACAAGCCTTTGCTTCCGTTGTCCGATACAAGAAAAATCAAATCGGCCAGTTCTTCAGCGGCGATTGGGGAATTTCGACTCGGAACGATGACCGGAGAGACGCGAATCGCATCGGGAGATTGAACGGCGTAGTTTTGGGCGTAGAAGAGGAAATGGATCTCGACGTGGTAAATTCCGGTGTAGCCGTTGTCAACGACGTTCTCGAGCATCATGGTGAGGTTGAGGTCGGAGCGGCGGAGCGGCAAAGCAAGGCAGAGTATTTTGTGACGTCCTTACGAACGTTCCAGAAGATTCCGGCCTCCGTTGGCTCCGCCGTGCTGGTGCGGAGGATCTCTGCCCCGCTGAGCCACAACCCTGCGATGCGTTCGTACTGCTCGCCTCTGCATTTGGTGCAGAAATCGAGGGCGGCGTGGGACCAGGAAGGCGAGCAATCGGACGGCGGGGAGTAGGCGGTGGTGAAGGGAGGCTCGTTGATGGTGTTGGCGACGGAGAGAGAGAGAAAAGAAGATTCCATTTTTCAACCACAAAATTAATTAACCATGAACACATCTTCTAATTAACCAATCAATGGTCTTCTAATTAACTTTGCTCTTTGATTCATAATGTTATCAACAAGCTTTGTGATTTGAACTGTTCTGGCAACTCGGGGCTAGCTATGGAAGGGGCGGGCACATGGATGGATTAAGAAATATTTTTGAGGTTATATATGAGATATTATAACTAATTTTAGGTGTCCAAAGATATTTTAAAAATTAAAATGGGTGTCCAGAAAATCAAGGGTGTCAAAAGAACAAATTTGGGTGTACATAACAGCCCTCAAATATAATTCTCCCACTTGGGCAAACACTCTACTTAACAACATGTACATCAAAGCACGTTAGGCTAGTCATAACGAATGTGGTACATAATCACAAAAGTCTAATAACAATCACAAAAATGGGAAGTAAGAATTCAACTAAGACATTAACTGACTTCAAAATCTAGACCATCAGTCATGTATAAGTTTCATTGACCAAATATTACATAACATGCGATAAGCGACCATTAACTTTATATACATCAATATTATGAAATGATTTTAATTTGGTAAATAGAGTAAAAGGATCCCAAAAGATAACTGATACAACTGCTGGCACAAAAACTATCATGAACGCATGTTAAAAAAGAATATGGAAGAAATTCAAAAGGGAACTAATAAACACATAAATATGCAGTGATTAAGAAGACAAATACATGGACGTCATATTAAAACTACATGCCATTTGTAGCTATGTAGGTAAGTGGTTTAGCAGCCGCTTCCACAAACCCCAAAAAAGTCAGATATGTGCCGCCGGCTCCTTGCTTTGGCTCACCATGCTTTCGGCCCCTGCTACCCTCTCCGTGTGTTTGCTTCTCTCTCCTTGTGAGAGTTTTTTGCCCTCTCCTCCCCACCTTGGGAGCCTGTCCTCTTCCCCATGGGAGCCTAGGCGCCGCCTTCGATCTTGTATTGGGAGAGCTTGTTGTCATTTTGTTTTTGTATTTTGTACTTTTTGTTGGCAGGTGTTTGGTTGGGTTGTTGAGCGGCACCCTTCGATTCCTTCATCTACCATGGCCTTCGCTCCGCCTCCGTTGTCTCCCACCGATCCAATCTAGGTCGGGTTTGCTGTGTTGGAAGCAACCTCTGTCAGTTTTGTTATCCGTTGTCTTGGGCCGTTGTCGGCTCATCTGGGCTTCTCGATTTCGATCTGATCTCTGTTCCGATTCAATCTGGCGTGCAAGAACTTTTCCGTTTGGGCTTGGACCTGTTGGGGATTGTTGTTGTTAGACTTGCTTGGCCTTGGAATTGTTTCACTATAATTGTCGTTTGTTTGTAGGAGTATTGGGTACTCTTTTCCTAATTCAGGTTTTAACGAGACCCTATGTCATTCTGTGTACTCCTTGTTTGGATGTTTGCCAAACTTATCAATATATTTCCTTTTTCAAAAAAAAAAAAAAAGGTAAGTGGTTTAACAATTTTCACCAATGTAAATCTATCAATGAAAATAGGTGCAAATTTAACTTAATGGATTTATTATATGTTTAACACATAATATTTTCGGTAAAAAGTAGCACTCAAAGAAACATTAATGGGTCTAAATCAGTCGTATAACCATCATAAGCAAGAGGTAAGAATTCCCAGTAAATCAGCATTCCAACAGAAAACAAGATAAAATGTTTACTACATAAGAGTAATATGACTGCAATACAAGACAACAAATAATTTGTAGCTTGAAAAAGTGTCCAAGAAACTTTACTTTGAATCAAGGAAAAAGAATAAAATACACCGCAAAACTTTATGGGAACAAAAAGGAAAAAAAAAGAAAAAGAGAGAGAATAGCACATGATGCAAAGTGGGTGTGTATAAACTGTTTGATGCTAATTGTCTTCAAAAAGGAAAAATGAGAGAATAGCACATGATGCGAAGTGGGTGTGTGTATAAACTTTTTGCTGCTGATTGTCTTCAAGAGGATGCAACTGTTATTGAAAAGGCTTAGTATGGACACAATCGTGTATTATGTGTTCTCAATTACTTTTGTAACCGATGTGTATATGGTTTGCAAAAGCAATCGAAAATACATAAGATGCCATTGACTCTGTACAAAAGTTTTTGAACAACGACTGCTTCCTCTTCGGGGAAATTAGTAGCTGCCAATCTATACACAACCACTTTCTTCTTTTCACCAAGTCTAAGTATGCCAAAAGAATTTGTATATGAAATAAATATTATCAAAAAATTGTATCTTAGTGCTTTCTGATGAGGTGGAACAAGCATATCTAATGAGAGTCACAATGTTGTGGAAACTCAAGGAAAACAATAATTGAGTAAGGTGCAAATACATAGAGAACATAACGTACGGTTTTCTAACCACATCAATGCTTTATCACTAAAATAATCTTTGGACAGAATTTAGAACTATTAGTAATAATTGCACAACAAATATAGTGAGTGATGTGATCATAATAATATCACGACAACATCACTTATAAACCTATACATCAAGCTTATAGGTAACCTTAGTAAGATTAATCTTTGGGTGAATAATCTATCAAAGTCCTATAAAATGCAAGTTTTGATTCCAAAATGATCAAAGATTAAAAAGCCAATAGCCTAACACCTTTAGGGAGATAGCTAGGGTACCACTTCTAAAGTTGATCAAATCAGTTTAAGTTGATCATAATTCTTCATAGCATGAATGAATCATTCGTGTAGGTTTGGATCGTAATAACCTTAATGATCCATTTCAATTACACAAAATGTTGCATACAATGATTAAACCTTTTCAGAATTCTGCAGTTAGCTTCCATAGAAACTCATACTAGAAAACATCAATGTAAGCTGAACTTCAAATTATGATTTCCAAAATCAACAATGGAATCATTAAACAAGTTACTTTGGTGAGTTAATGTTCTATCCATTAGTTTCAATCAGATTTGGTTCATATCAATAAACAAGAATTTGATATAACCAATTATTGAAGTTGATTCAGCCACACTATCAAAATATATTTTTCTTCAATTCCAAAAAATAATCATTTTATCATGAGTTGACATATTGTAGAGTAATATTTTATTTTTTAATGAAAAATGGCAGAATTAATATTTTTTACTTCAGGATAAAAGTTACATTTGTAGTGTAGAATACAACGGAAAAGAAATCAACAAACGACAATTAACCAACGGAAAAGAATGCGAAAAATGATAAAACGAACAACAAGAGTAGCCGAGGACGACCAAGGATGAGAACTCGAAGTAGAAGTCATTGAAATGAGCTAAACCAGGAAGAAGGTGGTCAAAGACCGACGATTCTGCATAATACCATTCTATTTGTAAAGGAGCTACGGTGTTCCTAGCTTAAAAAAAGTGAGGGAGCTAAGCGAAAGAGTAGTTAATCTATTGTACGAACTATGTAGTGCAGATTGAATAGTTTACCAATTCCCATGGAAAATGTGTCATATGCCTTTCATCCTGCCTGATATACATTAGCTAAGATAACTATGCGGTGCAAATGGGTCGGTTTACCATTTCCTGTAGGCAATGTGTCATATGCCATTATCCCACGGTCGGGTTACATTTTCTCTTGCCGATAAGAAAACATAGCTATAAAACTTGGTGTTACATTGTTTTTCATGGGTAAGTTTCATCGTGAAAGACTATAGGGAAATTGTCTAAAATGGCCCAAGTGGCAAAATTCTGTTCTAAAATGGCCCAACGGGCAGTGGGCAACTCAACAGTAGGTAAAATACTATTACACTTTGCAATTGAATCCCTCGGTATATAGTGAGACCATAGTGCCTCATAGTCACTCATAGTCTTTCGAGTACAAATTAGTTGTAATTTTCATCAATGCGTTCATAGTCCCTCATAGTGCCTCATAGTGCAACCATAGTCTCTCATAGTCCCTCATAGTCTTTCGAGTACAGATTAGTTATAATTCATCAAAACGTTCATAGTCCCTCATAGTGCGCCCATAGTGTGGCCATAGTTCCTCATAGTCCTCCATAGTCTGTTATAGTATGTCCATAGTCTCTTATAGCTCGTTCCCAGCCCCAATTTTCATAACTTCTTCAATTCTCAACCAAATTCGACGAATTTTATGTCAAAATCTATCTACGCAATCCAACGAATTCAATGGTACAAGTTTTGGGACTTACTTTGGCCTGAGTTGGCCGGAATTTGCTTCCAAAGGTTCAGCTTTCCGTTTTGCTTCGCCGGCGACCATCCACGGCGAGTTTGGAGCTGAAACTTCGTGGGGGTGAGCTGGGGAACGTTGGGAAGCTGGTGCAGGTGGTGGAGTTCGGAGAAAGTTGCCAGAAAAAGAGCGATGGCAATGAGAGCTTCCAAAGGTTCGGCTTTCCATTTTGCTTCGTCGGCGACCATCCAAGGCGAGTTTGGAGCCGAAACTTCATGGGGGTGAGCTGGGGAACGTTGGGAAGCTAGTGCAGGTGGTGGCTTTCGGAGAAAGTTGCCGGAAAAAGAGCGACGGCGGCGAGAGCTTCCAAAGGTTCGGCTGCCTTGTTTTGAGATGGAGGGGCTTGTTGTTTGACAATTTGGAATGAATTATGCTGACCAAAACAATTTGGAATACAATTTTGCCACTTGGGCCATTTTAGACAATTTCCCAATACTATATAACTGTGAAAGAGATGCATGATCCAGTTTGCCACCGTGTGTTGGGTCTCACAGGCTTTAGATCTGACCATGAATGGCCCAATTCAAATCTCTCTCTCTCTCTCTCTCTCTCTCTTTAGGTTGGGGTTTTGGCAGCGCATAGGTAAAACAACAACAACAACAAAAGAGACTTGTGCTGATGCTGAAGGCTTCCAAAGCTTTGTCTTCTGTACTCCGACACCAAAAGCACAAACGTTTGCTTGTTCAGCAGTGTCTTTAGAGGTCCTTTTTTCATCACATACAGTATGCGATTTCTGTCTTCAGAGCTGACATTGGGAAGTCAAGTAATTTCTGAGGCGGGTCCACCTCCCGATCCGACGATGTTGCTTTTGGGTATGCTCAATTTTCTCAGTCCACTGCTTTGTGTCTTCACTACGTGCACTGGTTGTTTGATTCAATTTATGTGCGACTTTTGGTTTGGTGAAATTTATTATCTTTGTTCATAGGTGATTGTTCGTTGATTGATTGCATCTGAAAGTTTTGGTCTTTATCTGAATACAGATTGCTATCCCAGTAGAACCCAAGTAGTTTCTACATTTATACTTAACTTGTTATGAATATAATTTAACCGATATAATAAAAGTATCCTGAAAAGACATGTGCTTCAAGTATATAATGTGTTGGATGGTTGTCTTCTTTCTGGTTTATGGGTATTTGATATGATTATTGGTTCCAATGAACTTATGATTGCTCAGCATAAAGTTGTGTACTTTTTCATGTTGTATAAACCCGACTACGAGGAAATTTGTGTTATTTGGCTAAAATTAGCACTGATTCCAATAAACTATGGTTGTCGACTATGAGTTGCAATGAACTAATGCTTTGTGATGTCTATTTCTCTTGTTATTGTCTGGTGTATTGATATTGATTATTTTCCTCTTGATTCAGTAGATTGGAGGTAACAATGGCAGGCGTAATACAGAAGTTCGTGCAGCATCTTTCATTTTGTGGATAAATCTCGTTGCAATATTATATGTGTTTAACAATAATTTGCATCCTGGTAAGACTATTCTGTCGCATACTGTAAGCTTTTTGTCATCTTTGTTTTTCATGTCGAATTGGTTCTCAGAAAACTAGTAGTGCTTGAGGTCCCTGACACTAACAAATACTTTGAATAATTATGCTGGGGCTTCCTTCTAAATGCTATATAGTATATTGTGATCTTGTGCACTTGCTTTTAGAGAACTTCTAGTTTTGCATTTTCAGTTATGTCCTTTTGACCTTACGTTAGTTCCTGCTGCATCGTAGAGTTTCTCCATGTGACTCTTTGGGCTATAATGCATCACGATTCGCTGAAAAGGCTTCAAGAAACTAGTAAATATACTTTCTGAAACTTATTCTTAACTAAACTGAAAGTAGGACAACCAAGTTAGAGAAGGTTAGAAATATAAGTAGAACCTAGTAGCATGAGAAGATCCATGTAAAGCCCGTGGATCACAATTATAGGCATTTGTATCATTTCTTTCAATTTTTCAGAATGCCTTGAGCGCCTTGGCCCAATCGGGCTGGGCCTTGCGGGTATTTTCAGGAATTTTCGACATCACCACCATCGATCCACGCAATCGACATCACCATTACCACCACCGAGTCGAAACTGAACCCAATCTGCATCACCACCACCGCATACTGAACCCACCCAAACCTATTTGAACAACCATGACCACAAGAGAACAATTGAAGCTTGAAGCTTGGGGGGAGTGTCAAGGAAGAGGCAGATTTAGGTGGGTTTTGTAGAGAGTGGAAGCTACACCAGAGTGGGGTGTTTTTTTTTTGTTTTTCTTATGCTGAAGGGTATTTAAGTTAATTGTTGTGAGAAGTTAAATAAAATTGAAAGTTTTATTAAAAAAATGTTATTTTTGAAATTTTTGTATATTTTTGATAAAGCACATATCACAGAACGAAGAGAAACCCAGAAAACCCAGATACCAATACACAGAGAGACACAGCAAGGAGAAGAAGACCAGCAACAACTAAAAGACCCATAAGGAAGAAGAAGAAGGGCAAAATGGGAAAGATGAAGGAGAGAGTGGTGTCGAAGGTGTGGTGTTACTACTACGATAGAGAATTCGACGACGAGAAAATTCTCGTGCAGCACCAAAAGGACAAGAAGCTCTCCACCGCCGGCGGCATGGCCATTCACGTCCTCCAGGTCCACAAGGAGAGCGTCACCAAGTATTTGTCTTTTTTATAACTTTCCCGCAATCTTCTGAAGCCCTAATTTTTATGCTTTCTGGGTTGATGAATCCAATGCCTGCGTATATGGTTTTGATGGGTTTTGTGTTTTGTGTATGAAAGATTAGATCTTTATTGTTTTTGTGTTGTTATTAGTTCGATTTGGGTCTTAAAAGAATCATAATTTGGTCAGTTTGGTGGATTTGTGTTAGCTGGACATACAAGTTTGATGGTCAATGGTATTGATAAGCTGTTAAGGTCTTTTAGATTTGCGAGCAAGTTCATGGTGTAGTTGTTTATTGGCTTTGGTAGATTGAAGGTGGATAAGTGCAAAAGTAAGGAATTTTAAAAGAATTGACAATGCTTGAAACTTTTTTAGGCGTTGGGAGGCTGGGAACAATGTGGCTGTCATTATATATTGCTTTTTCTGGTGTTAGGATATACTGAAACTGAATGTGATTTAATTCGAGGCATGATACTTGCTACTGAGGGAGCCCCTAAAACCTGAGGAAGATAATCTGTTGATTTAACATCTTTCTCATGTAATTCTAAGAAGAACTTTGAGAACATAGTTAGAGTTTGCTGGATTTTACTGTATGTAGATGAGGACTCATAGTTTGTGTAATGTATTCTCTAGTACTAGTACCAAGAGTTGACATCTTTCTCATATAATTCTAAGAGGAATTTGTACACCTAGCTGATGAGGAAATAGAACTTTGGTTACTGTATTAGTGCAAAAACATTATCATAGATGCGTGTGTAGTTGCTAACTTTTTGTGAGAAACTATTTCACTTGATCTACTGAGCTATTACAGAGGACTCTCTGAATATGTGCAATTTGTGACTTAAACAAATTCGTTTATGATTTTATCTTCCATTCTACTGATACTCAGACTGACATAACTTATATTTACAGGGTTCCCAATGCAAAGTCTGGCAGGGGGTCAACGGATATTGAAATTTATGGGATGCAAGGAATTCCACCTGATGTCTCTTGGCAGCACATTATGGAGAGGAAGGTAAAGGATCCTTAGAAGCAGCTAAATTGGATGTCCCATCAACCCAGTTTGTCGGTGGTGTCGTGCCAGGTTCGATGGGGATGGCGCATCCTCCCCAACCATCTTTCGGTGCCATGCGACCAATGTATGTTTTCTGTTGAGTATTTTGCATATCCTCCACAACAATATTTATGAACTTATGATTTTACGTCCTGTGCAGTAGATCATGATTATTAATGTTTACAAAATAACTTATCTATATATTTCCTTTTGTTTTTGTTTATGGGTATTTGATATGATTATTGGTTCTAGTGAACTTGTGATCGCTCAGCATAAAGTCGTGTACTTATTCATGTTTAGATATAGATATAGGAGTTGGTTTCGGTTGTATAAACCCGACTTTGAGGAAATTCTTGGCCTTTGGCTAAACTTAGCAATAATTCCAATGAACTATGGTTGTAGACTATGAGTTGCCAATGAACTAATGCTTTGTGATATGTCTATTTCTCGTGTTATTGTCTGTGTATTGGTATTAATTATTTTCCTCTGATTCTGTAGATTGGAGGTAATAATGGCAGGAGTAATACAGAAGTTTGTTGCAGCATCTTTCTTTATGTGGATAACTCCCGTTGCAATATTATATGCATTTAACAATAATTTGCTTCTTGGTAAGACTATTCTTTCGCATACTGTAAGCCTTTTGTCATCTTTGTTTTTCATGTTAAATTGGTTCTCAGAAAACTAGTAGTGCATCTTACTTGAGGTCCCTCATACTAACAAATACTTTGAATAGTTATGTTGTGGCTTCCTTCTGAATGCTATATAGTATACTGTGATCTTGTGCACTTGCTTGTAGAGAACTTCTAGTTTTGCATTTTCAGTTATGTCCTTTCGACCTTACGTTAGTTCTTGCCGCACGGTAGAGTTTCTCCATGTCACTCTTTAGGCTATAATGCATCATGATTCGCTGAAAAAGCTTCAAGAAACTAGTAAAGATACATGCTGAAACTTATTCTCAACTAAACAGAAGGTAATACAACCAAGTTAGAGAAGGTTAGAAATATATTTAGAACCCAGTGGCATGAGAAGGTCCATAGTAAAACCCGTGCATCACAATTATAGGCATTTGTGTCATTTCTTTCAATTTTTCAGAATGCCATAAGCGCTCAAATATGACAGAAATGTGAAACCGAATCAATAATTTCATCTTAGTATTGCACAACTTGAGCATTCTCTATAAAACCATTGTTTCTTATCAAAAGAATACATTCGGAATCATCTTAAGATTATTACTTTCTTTTTCGGTAACTGGTAGGATTCCCACTGAACATCGCATGGCATCCTAGAGACCACAAATGTTTCTGTTGTATGTGTAATCTTTGCCCAGGCACTATATTTTTAGGGAATTTCTAAGCATAAGTCCCTGTGATGACCAACTTGATCTCACAATTTGCTTTGTGGGAGCACTAGATGATTATTTTATTTAAATTTGGGCTAGGGTTTGGGAAAAGACCTGTTAAGTGTTTTTCCTACAGTCACTTTCCTAGGTTTTCCCTGTTCTGTTATCTTAACAAGAGTGTTGTTCATGTGAAATAGGTGCAAGCGACATGTCTCCCCATTCACTCACATTGTTAAGTGGATTCCTTGCTGTCATATCTGTCAACATAGTTATTGCATTTTACATATATATGGCGATGAAGGAACCTTCGGAACAACATAAGCCTGATCTGGCATTTCTTTCCGAGGCCAAGGCTAGTGTAAAACAATTTACAGCTGAAGCTGATAGTTCTTTCCAATCTTCCAAGAAAGAAGAGTAGGATGTGCCATTTCGCCATTTTCACAGTTAGAAGAAAGAGAACTGAAATTTCCACTGCAACAATCCGGGGACTAGGTATTGGTTAGGAATTCATCTGATGAGTGTATGTTGGTTTTCATTTTCTGTCAGCTCCTATGGAATCTGTGATGGTGTGGTATATTACTATCAGAAACTGTTTCTGGAAGTAGTTTGCTTGCCGCTATTCTTCACCCCTGATTTGCTAATTAAATATCTGTGTTGGATGAATATGGTGGTACTTTCTTAACCCGTCACCATTGAGTTGTTTGTGGACATGCTTGTTTTTGTGATCCTAAAAATCTTTTTACAAAATCATTATGGGCAAGGCATACCATAACGTAATGTTTACCATGAAAGCCATGGAACCTTTCTAGTTCTACTTAATTACAATTACAAGTTGCCAAAAGAAAAGAAGATAAAAATTGCTTGTTCTATCTAACACTTGTTTGTGTACTTTGTTTTTGGAACACATGAACGCACATATACAGAGAGAAATACAAGGTTTGAGTAAGGCGGTTTCGAACAAATAGATACGATCATGCCACATACATACTGCAGAAGCCTACGATCATACCATATGCATACTGCAGAAGCCTGATGCCAACGAAATTTCATTTATCATTTCATTAGAATGTAACACCAGTATATAGTCATTAACACTCGTTAGCTAGCATTTCGCAGCAATTCCCGGCTGAAGATATAGTTTTCACTCTGTGAAAACCGATTCCATTTGTCTCAAAATAGATTACGTTCATGCACCACACTACCAAACTAGCAATCCACACATTGAAACAAGTAAAGCTCCAATTTCATTCATAAAACAAAAAAGAAAGCAGGGGTCAGTTCTAGTCCCTTTCTTTATGCTTCAAATAATGCAAGACACAAGGCCAATTACAACAACATTCTGCTATATGATGAGTAACTAAAAATGTGAGTGATCATAAGAAATCACAAATTGGCTACAAAAAAGAATTACAGCGCTTAAGGAACTTGCCTCTCAGCAGCTTCGGCAACAATGGGCAGCCGGGGCACCTGACCCAAGACGCAAGAAGCCGACCCGTAAATCAAACAAACCAAAAGAAAGAGGAACACCGTACTATCCATGCTCATGAGCACATCCAACCCCACCCCCTCCTTGGGATTGAAGGTCCTCTCCACAAGATCAGGGAATATCAGCAGCACATCGAGCACGATGACTTGCATCGTATTAAACCGCACGTACCTGCTGAAATTCGAATTCCTCACGACGCCGAAGTAGAGGGTCAAAAAGACCAAAAAGCCATTGAATGGGAAGCTCTTGAAGACCTTGATGGCCGGAATCAACGGCTGGATGAGGGTCTGGACGGCGGTGTACTGGGTGATGACGAACTTGCCGTACTGAATGCCGTCGAAGAAAGGGTAGAAGTAGCAGACGGCGGAGATGAGGCGGTCGGCGGCGTCGATTGAGTCGTCGTTGCCGCCTTTGGAGTGGGTGGTGAATGGTCTGCTTCTGGGTTTGATTTGGGTGGTGGTGGTGGGTTTGGTTGAGAAGTTGGTGAAGTTGAGGGAAGATTGGTGGGTTAGGGGGAAGAAGAGTGGGGAGTGGAGAAGGGGTTTGTGGTGGTGGTAAGGGGTCAGCGGCGTCAATGGAGAGAGAAGGCTGGACATAGCCATCTTCTCTTTTGAGCAAATGGAGGTTTTGGTGTGTTTTTGGGTGGTGAATGGAAGAAGTTTCTGAAGCCGAAACAGCGGCTGAGGTTGGGTCAGGGCCCAAAAGAATATCTCTTGAATCGGAGGAGAGAAATCATACAACACACTCTTTGAAATACATATTCTCTCCCAAGTAATTACATTAGAGAATCATACGGTCTAAATAATTCTGTAAATTATATAAAATTTAATAAAACTTGTATATTTGCAAATTCTAATAAATGAGATAGAAGTGGATTCTATCCAACTTACTGAATTAAAAATATTGATTTCTCTCTCCTAATAACAAGTATTGCTGTCCATAACAAAATGACTAATTAGCGTTCAATATTCCTATGCTGGGCGGTCACTATTAATTCCACATATATGGTGAAAAAAATTAGCAATTTCACCCAGTGGCGGTCCAGGACCCAAAACTTGCGTGGTCCTAATATATAGTGTCTATAATTTTTTTTTTTTTTTATCAAAAATATCTTTTAAAATTGAAAGATAATACAATAGTTTAAAATTAAATACATAATAGCCTACAAGCAACGCTTTTGGCATCGATAATTTGACATATTTTGAAAACGTTGCAATATAGCTTCATTTTCAATACAAGAGAAAACATTTTTTTCAATGTAAACAATTAAGCTATCACTTAGCTTCTGATCTTCCATTTTATTACGAAGTTGATTTTTCACAATATTCATAGTAGAAATTGATCTCTCCACTGATGCAATTGCAACTAGTAGAACTAATGCCAACGGGAGGACTATAATCCAAAATTGGAACTCTTAGTTCATGATCTCTTTGAATATTAGCCAAAACATCATCTAACACTTCTTTATTTGAGCTTGAAGTTGAACTATCCAAACTATCTAAAATAATAGTTGGACGAAATTTCTTGAAATATCTTTCCATAACTTTAATCTAGACACAAACAAAATATCCATATAATTAATCAAACTATTCAAGCCTAACTAATTAATCACATTCACATATCCATACTACTAACACAAAAACTGTGATCAGTTAATCATCCTATCAATAAAGTTTTCGTAAATAGAAATTACAAAAAGTATAGTGAATTTTGAAACTTACATGAAAAATTAATCATCCAATCAACTAAATTTTCATGAATAGAAATTTTATAGTGAATTTTGAAACTTACATGAAAGATTCTGTCATATTACATCCTACGAGGATATTGTGGGCAGCGGCTGTGGCAAAAGAGGACGGCGGAGACACAATAAGAAAAGAGAAAATTGAAGTTTGGGGTCCAGATTTTTTGGGTTTTTGTGGTTAATGGGGATGTTGGGTTCACACGGGCCATGGGCTTCTAGTTGTTCTTTTTTTTTTTTTTTTTTTTTTTTTTTAGATAGCTCTATTGAGCAAAGAAATAAAGTCTCCAAAGCAATGCTGGACGTCAACCTCAATTCCAAACATCAGGAGCTAAGCGCATTCATCATAAGAAGATGCACTGCTTGATACCACATGTTAAATGTGATAGAATTAAGATAAGGTATGACGTTATACTTCAAGCTTCCTTCAGATGAACAACTCAATTGTTCGGCTGCAGAAAATAAAAATGTGTCAACTCTAGTATAAACTTCAAATGAGAAAGATTAGTTATGATATAGGGAAGGATGCACTTATCTTTTGGCAAAATTTGAAATTTATAATCAACCGCTTCACCAGGCTACAAAACCAAACCCAACAATCAAAAAACAACTACAACTGCAGAGTGATAAGCGACCAATATTAATAAAAAATGTAAAGACAAATGAAAAAAAATGAAATCTAAAACAAAAACTTATCTAGAAGCGTTAAAGAAAGAAACTTCCCTTTCATAACTCCAAGTAACCGCCCCGCAAGATTCACCGCAACCTTTTCCGGCCAGACACTACTTTGAAGGAGACAAAACGACCAAACAACCCCATACACTCTTCATTCATATAAACTCAAGTTCCTCGATTCTCATTGAACTTCTCCTTTAGTCCATCTAGATCTTCAATACCTGCCAACTAAATTCGCCTCGTAATTGAGGGACAAACTCGCCTCGAAATTGAGGGATAAAACTCGCTTCCAAATTGAGGGACAACACCCGGTTGGGAATTTGATTAAAGGAAATAGTCGATAAGAATCTAGAAGAGGCATTTCGTTTCTTGTCAGAAAATCTAACAGTGTGTTGGGAAAACTTTTACATCCCATATTTTATATGATCACTAGATTCAGTAAAAACAATTGCTACCAATAGGACCTTCTCAATTTCTGTAAAATATCAAGTCTCTATTCAACTATCTTAACCAAAGAGCATCACATAGCCCAAGAAAAACATAAATAACTTCCATCATAAATTCCACCAATTCTCAGTTAAAAACAGATAACTGATAATAAATCATCAACCCATTAAGAATGAACCGCATTTACCGAAAACTACAACACACTGTAGAATTTGAACGAGAAAACTTACAGATCGAAATTGGACTGAGATTGCGCGATTGGCAGTTGAACGAGAAGCAAAAGAAAAGTGAAAACAATGGAGAGATTACAGCGAAGAGTTACAGAAATGGGGACTTGGGAAGGGAAGTGACCGGAAAAGATGAGATTAGAACTCATTCTATTCAAAAAGAGAAGATTGGTTTTGGGATTTTGGGATCGGATATTGAAGATGGAGGAACCGAAGACGGAGAAGAGAGGGCTTTCTTCTTCTAGTTGTTCTTTAACTTTTTTGTCTTTTTTATTATAAAAAGTTTACTAAAGCAGATATATGAAAAGTCAAGCTGACAACGTTATCTATAATGCTTTAAAAAAGAGCATAAAGCTCAGCGCAGCTCAGCGCAGCGCAGCGCCTCCTTCCTGGCCGATTCTTCTTCCATCGCCGCCGTGCCCTTTCTCCCTATCCTTGGGTGGTCCTTCTTGCCCGGCGCCCTCCTCTTCTTCTTCCAGGCCTCCTTCATTCATGGAGGTTTATAGATCCTTGGGTGGTCCCGGTACCACCGAGGACCACCCTTGGATCCGCCACTGATTTCACCCATGTGGTGGGTTTTCGTTAGCAATTCGCCTCGAAGAACCAATTATGTTAGTTTTTCCATCCAAATTCAATGGCAAAATCATCTTTTCCTTATTGGCCAAACCTCATCGTCCTCTTTCTCTGTCATCCTCGATCCCCGAAGCCAGCTGCCAATTTGATCCATGGTAGTGCTCGCGCCTTTCACCTCCCCCATCAACCTAGTTCATATATTCTGTGTACAAACAATTTTCTCCAATTCAAGATCACCACAAACCCATCTCAATGGAGGAAATCATTTGATAGCGGCAATTGAAACATTGACCATCGGGACCTTGAAATTCATCAACAATGGCAGAAGCTAATGGTTATCTGCAACAATCCCAAAACCCAACCCCCGCTTATCAATCTCTCTTCCAAACCTCGACCCCATATCTCTCTGATTCTCGCCCAGAACCCATAACCAAATCAAGTGCCAGTCCTCGCGATGTGGAGTAAGAGAAAGGCGACAACGTTCTAGTAACGATCGTCCGCTTGCCTCTGCGACGATGGCGCCTCCCTCCTCAACGGGACCACTGCCTCCCCGACAGCGCGTCGCCACTACAACCGCACATACCACCGCCGAGATTATGAACGACTACACCACTCACTAAGTCCGCTACGACATCTCCATCAAAAGGAATTGAAATCTTCAAATTTTGCCTTGTGAAATGGGTTGTTTTGTTTCAAGTTGGCAATTTTTTGTACTCTTTATGTAGGACCGGCCTTGAGAATTCGGGGGTCCAAGACGAAATCCCAAATTGGGGCCTCAAATGTTGTCGACTCTTCATTCATTGTATGTTACCATAAAATAATATAAAAATTATTTGTTACTTCCTAATTTTTTTTTCTAGCTTACAAAAATGAATACGATAAAAAGAAAAAAGCTATACATTTTCACTTGATACTTGCATAAAAAGAGGGAGAATTTTGGGCTGCTTGCCCTTGAGTAGCCAAGGGCTGCTCAAGTTCAATTTTTCCACTTTTTCGCTAATTGTTTTCATGATCGGAACTGTTCACTTTATTCATTAACATGTCAAGATCGTTCCTACAAAATTTCAATCAAAACGGAGATCGTTTGGTTATGTAACTTTGTAAAACATATCAACGGTTCGTTTGATGCCTAATTATACCGTCGATATGTTTTACAAAGTTACATAACCAATCCGTTTTGATTGAAATTTTGTAGAAACGATCTTGACATGTTAATAAATAAAGTGAACGGTTCCGATCATGAAAAAAATGAGCGAGAAAGTGAAAAAATTGAACTTGAGCAGCCCTTGGCTACTCAAGGGCAAGCAGTCCAAAATTCTCCTAAAAAAAGTTACATCAATCTTATTCGCCTTACTTTTTAGATGCAAATTTACTAATTTGTTACGACCGTTCGTAATTTTTCCCTTAACTTTGTAAAATGACCAAAATACCCCTACTTGGTCAACCATTGACCTTTAAATAGATCAAAACAAAAATAACCAATATTGTACTCTATGCGTAGGACTCGACGATACGAACGCGTCCGCGAAGACGGAATCGAATTCCGAGTTGTAACGAACGCATTACGGACAAAAAAAATGAAAATGTGGTGTTGAAGGCTTGACACGTGGCAGCCCCTGATTGGTTGTTGCCACAGTGGCAACTAATAATTGGTCAGCCCCTTTTGGGTTTATTTAAACTTGGACCAAACCGGATTTCCCGATTTGGAAACCCACAAACCCTCCGCCACCCTCGCCGTCAAAACACCATCACCGGCCACGGATCAGGGAAACAAACCCTAGAATCTTCTTCCCCTCGTCGAGACAAACCCAGAGCACCAAACCTCGTCATCGGAGACCATCGAAATCGCAGGCAACGACATCGACGGAAACTCGAAATTTGTGATGCAAATTCCGGCCAGCACAGCCCGAGATGAGTTCTGAAACCCTGATTTTTGGATTCCTTGCGTTCCATAGATGAATTTAGACATAAAGATCGTTTAATTTGGTTCAGAAATGAACAAGTTGAAGTCTTGGGGTTTTGGCCGGAAAAGTCGCTAGAATCTGGAAAATTCTGGCGACGGTGCGGCGGCGCACGGCGATGCTGAAGCACACGCCGAAATCTGGAAAATTTCCAGATTTTGATGAGTTTTCTGGTGCCGGCACGGCGCAACGGTGCTGATGTCAACAACCGTTGACCTTTAGTCCATCATTAAGTTAATGGCATTCCGTTAACTATAACTGCGAGCCATTAACTTTAATGGCCGCCGTTAGTTGACCGTCAAGTCAACAAGTACATAATTTATTGTTTGAGCATGTTATATATATATATAGGGAATTGCTATTCCCACTCCTATTTTTACTATTAGCACTCCATTTTATTTTTTTTTATTTCTCAAGGTTCTCCCACAAGTACATAATTTCAATTTTTTAAGGGTGATTATATCCCCACCCAATAATTATCTCTCCACACCCAATATACTCTATACACCCACCTCATATTTTTATAAAGTTAAGATTTCTTTATACACCCAATATTAATTCCAAAAAACCCCTCCTTCACTAACAATCCTAATTGGCATTGCCACATATCTGTCTAATGCAGCAAACCAATCCCT
The DNA here is from genome assembly GCA_033992175.1 of Spiraea crenata. Taxonomy (NCBI): domain Eukaryota; kingdom Viridiplantae; phylum Streptophyta; class Magnoliopsida; order Rosales; family Rosaceae; genus Spiraea; species Spiraea crenata. Next base: position 245,780 of record JAVBHV010000010.1, on the reverse strand, counting down.
CAATCACCGAACCGCTTTCCTCCCATAGCCAAACTATCAACATCGCCGAGGTCAATTTCCTTGACCACACAACTAAAAACAGTTGTTTCAGAATCAAATATTTGGAGTAAAAATACATAAGAATTAGGAAAGTGTTGCGATCTTTGGGCCTCTTTTGTGTCACAAGCCCATATCTATGTTTAAAGCTTTAGTCATGTAGTCGGCCCAGTAAGCCTAACCCTAGTCCAGATGTTTATATACCTCTTTTGTAAGAGAAGCTGGCTATGAAATAACAAAGCAGTCAAACATTATCTTCTTATCGATTTTCCGCTGTTTTCTTTGTCTATTTCCATTGGCACCCATCATTTGGTATTCAGAGCCGTACGGTTCATGGGACCGAACTCACCGGCCGCTGCTGTTCCGGCTGTTTCCAGCGAACCCCCAACCTCTACCTATCCGGCGACACTTGCTACGCTAGCCGTCGCCCACTCTTCCTTCCAAACGGAGATGCACACCGCCTTAGCCTCTTTGGCGTCTCAACAAACCGCCTTCCAACGTTCGATTTTGGACGAACTCCGGTCACTCCGACAAGAATCTCGGCCTGCGTCGTCGGCCGTTCCATTCTCTCCACCAGCTTTTGGGACCCTTCGAGCTCCGGTCATCACCCCCAATTATGTCCCACCCACCACCTACCCAGCCAGCCCGAGCTGCTCGACTCCGCCGTCGATTCCTGTTCCGCCGCTCGGACACCGACCTTCACCATCCGTGTCGCGGTTCTCCCCTCAGTCCGAACTATTTGGCCAGCCCTCCTTTAGTTCCTTTCCATTTCCGACCGGTACCGTCTCCACTCCCATGGCATCACCTCTGTCACACCCATACAGACCGATTCTCAACACCCCCAACCCGTACTCTCCCCACCCGCAGCTGTCCTTGTCGCAACCCACCTATTCCGCCGTGAAAACTCCCAAGGTGGAACTTCATCGCTTCGCCGGCACCGACCCGTATGCTTGGTTAACTGCCGCCGAACGTTACTTGAACCTCCATGACGTTCCTCCCGAACTCCGGGTCCAGGTTGTCGGCACCCACATGATTGATGACGCTGGCATGTGGATGGCGTGGTTTGAAACCCGTTTCCCTCACGCCTCTTGGTTGACATTCACAGAGCATTTGCTGGCTCATTTTGGTTATGGTGATACCTTGGACTTCACCTCTGCTTTATCCCATATACAAATGACAGGTACACTGGATGAATACAATGCTGAGTTCACACGATTGTCATGTCGTGCTCCGGACTTGATGGATGACCAACTTAAGGGTGTCTACGTTGGTGGTCTTCCAGCTGATATCAAAAATGAGGTCCTCGTTCAATACCCTCAAACACTCCTGGAAGCCAAACGCCTCGCCCGTGTTTATTACATGCACCGGTCCCAACTCCGGGTTCACCATCAACCTCCACCACCAAGAGCTGGCCCATGGTCCTCCATGAAACCACCTACAGTACCGTCCACTTCCTCACCTGGCCAACCGGCTCCATTCCGACGCTTGACACCCGCGGAAGCTCAAGAACGCCGAGATAAAAACCTCTGTTTTCATTGCGACGAACCGTACCGCGTCGGTCACCGATGTAAAAAACCGCAGCTCTTGATGATCGAGGCAGATTGTGACTCCTCTGATGAGTCCTTTGAAGAACTGGTCACGGCGGCCATTTCCGACGGTACCTGCTCGGATGACCCGACCCCACCTTCTGACGAACCTGTGATTTCAATTCATGCCTTGACAGGTTCACGTACAACACGCACTATGCGCTTGCAGGGATATATTGGGTCCACAGCTATACACGTATTTGTTGATACCGGCTCCACTCACAATATCTTGAACCCAAATTTGGCTCGACAGCTGGGTCTTGTAATTGACAGCTCGCAACCACCCAAACGTATACAAGTGGCGGATAATCAGATCATTCACATGAGAGGCCAGGTCCACCAGGTACACCTTACCCTACAAGAATATTCCACCGTTATTGACTGCTACCTACATGCTGTAGTAGGTGTGACCTAAACTTGGGGGTGGATTGGCTAGACACTCTGGGATTCATCGGATGGCATTTCAGAAAAAAGGTGATGGTTTTTAAGGTTGCTGGAAAAATCTATAAATTGCTGGGCCACACACAACCTCCTCCTCAATTGATATCATCCCCAGATATGCACAAACTTTTGGCCCAAGAACACCAAGGCCTCTTAGCCCAATTAGTTCCCATTGAAGCCCCACCCAACATCAGCCCACCCCCTACCCCACCCCCCACTTTCCACAAATTGCTTCAAACTTTTGCCGACCTTTTTGAAACACCCTCTACTCTCCCACCTCCCAGGCCGATTGACCATCAAATCACTCTACTCCCGGACACCAACCCCATTAATGTCCGCCCATACCGCTATCCACACTTCCAGAAATCTGAAATTGAAACCTTGATCAGAGAAATGTTATCAACAGGAATCATTCAACCGAGTTGCAGTCCGTATTCCTCTCCGGTGATCTTGGTTAAGAAACGGGATTCGGGATGGCGTTTCTGTGTTGATTATAGAGCCCTCAACGCTGTTACGGTTAAAGATCGTTCCCAATCCCACTTATTGATGAGTTACTTGATGAGCTGCACGGCGCCTCGATCTTCTCCAAATTAGATCTTCGATCGGGCTATCACCAGATTCGTATGCACCCTTTCGATGTCCCCAAAACAGCGTTCCGCACTCACGAAGGTCACTATGAATTCCTCGTGATGCCGTTTGGGCTATGCAATGCCCCCTCCACTTTTCAAGCTTTGATGAATGATATCTTTCGTCCCCTTCTTCGAAAGTCTGTTTTGGTTTTTTTTATGACATATTGATCTACAGCTCATCTATTGAGGAACACAAAGAGCACCTGCAGGCCGTGTTTGAAATTCTCAGGAAGAATGGTCTGAAGCTTAAACTCTCCAAATGCTCTTTTGGTCAAAGTTCGATTGAATATCTCGGACATGTTCTGTCGGCTGCTGGTGTGGCTGTTGACCCTTCGAAAATACAGTGCATCGAGGCATGGCCTAAGCCCCACAATCTCAAGACTCTTCGCGGCTTCCTAGGCTTGACCGGATACTATCGGAAGTTCGTCCGCTCTTATGGCGTCATTTCTAAGCCGTTAACGGACATGCTCAAGAAAGACGCATTCAAGTGGTCGCCGGAGTCAGACCAAGCGTTCGAACAACTGAAAGCAGCCCTTTCCCAAACACCGGTCTTAACCTTACCAAATTTCTCACTTCCATTCGTCCTCGAATGTGATGCCAGCAACACGGGAATTGGGGCAGCTTTATCTCAAGAGGGTCACCCAATCGCTTATCTCAGTCGAGCACTATCACCAAGAAACCAAAGCCTGTCCACTTATGAAAAAGAAATGCTTGCCATCCTCTTTGCAATTGAGAAATGGCGTCCCTATCTGATCGGTTCGTCTTTCAAGATTCTCACCGACCATCAGACACTCCAACATCTCCATGACCAGCGCATAACCACACCTGCCCAGCAGAAATGGCTCGCTAAACTACTGGGTTACAATTATAAATTAGAATATAGAGCTGGCTCTTTAAACAATGCAGCCGATGCCCTCTCCCGAATGCATGAAGATGCTACTCTTATGGCAATTTCCACTCCCATTTTTCAGGGATTACAAGACATACAGCAGCTGTACCAATCTGATCTAGAGAGCAAGGCCATCATTACCGCTATCGAATCCACTGCTGCTTTCCCCAAAGGTTTCACTTGGAGCGGTGATACCTTGTATTACAGAGGCCACATTTTCGTTCCAAATGCCAATGACTGGTGCTCGAAAATACTCCAAGAATTTCACTCAACTCCTTGTGCAGGCCACTCAGGGTTCCTCCGCTCCTACAAGCGAGTCACTCGCTCCTTCTCATGGCCTGGACTCAAAACTGATGTCAAAAAGTTCGTAGCTTCCTGCGACACCTGCCAGCGCAATAATTATGAAGTTGTCAAACCCCCAGGTCTCCTGCAACCCCTCGCCATTCCTTTAGGTTGTTGGCAAGATATTTCCATGGATTTCGTGGAGGGACTTCCATACTCTGCTGGCAAGAATGCTCTCCTAGTGGTGGTTGACCGTCTAACAAAATACGGCCACTTCATACCCATCAAGCATCCGTATACAGCTGCTAAGATTGCGGAAGTGTTCATAAAGGAGATCTTCCGTTTACATGGCATGCCTCGTTCCATAGTGTCCGATCGAGATCCCATCTTCCTCTCTAACTTTTGGAGTGCATTCTTTGCAGCCCATAAATCTGCTCTATACCGCAGCACCGCCTATCACCCACAGAGCGACGAACAAACTGAAGTACTCAATCGCACCGTCGAGCATTACCTCAGATGCTTTGTGGATGGTAAGCCTTCTACTTGGGCCAACTGGATTTCTTGGGCCGAATGGTGGTATAACACCACCTTCCATTCCGCCATCAAAATTTCACCATATGAGGCTCTCTACAACCAGGCTCCGCCGCTGATCCAACAATATATCCCTGGCACATCCCTGGTACAAGCCGTCGACTCCACCCTCCGCAACCGAGATGAAATCCTTACTCTCTTGCGCAACAATATGCTGGCTGCCCAAAACAGAATGAAAACATATGCTGATAAAGGGCGTACTGATCGCGAATTCAAGGTGGGTGATTTGGTCTTTCTTCGGCTGCAACCATATCGACAATCCACTCTCAATTCGAGCACCAATCAGAAGCTTTCCCCCAAATTCTATGGTCCATATCAGGTTCTTGCTCGTGTTGGTCAGGTCGCCTACAAACTTGATTTGCCACCCGCCGCTCGAATTCACCCAGTATTCCATGTATCTCTTCTCAAATTGAAAGTGGGTACTCATGTCACACCATCAACTAATCTGCCACCTCCTCCAGCTACCATGGCCTTTCAATGGGTTCCAGATAAGATTCTCAAGCGCCGCACATGTCCGACTACAACTACTCCTTACGAAGAGTGGCTCATCAAATGGACGGGTTTACCTAAGGAAGACGCCACCTGGGAACCAGCGACAGAATTGCAGCTCTGCTTTCCCTCATTCACCGCCTGAGGACAGGCTCGTTTTCAAGGGGGGAGGAATTGTTGCGATCTTTGGGCCTCTTGAGTGTCACAAGCCCATATCTATATTTAAAGCTTTAGTCATGTAGTCGGCCCAGTAAGCCTAACCCTAGTCCAGATGTTTATATACCTCTTTTGTAAGAGAAGCTGGCTATGAAATAACAAAGCAGTCAAACATTATCTTCTTATCTATTTTTCGATGTTTTCTCTGTCTATTTCCATTGGCACCCATCAGAAAGATGTGAAATTCTATAGGAACTGTAAGTTATCATGGTGGAAAGATTGATCTCCTTACCCAGAAAGGGACACCATAGATCTTGAACATTTGGACATGGCCTACTGCAAAGGACACACATAGGAGCAGGGCAACCATGGAAGCCCAGCACGCAGTTGAAGTTATGATCTCTTTCCTTTCATTTGGGGCAAACAATTCACTGTTAAGGATTGAAATGAGAGCCCTTTTTTCCTTGACTTCAAGCCCGCTGAAAGCAACCCAGCGGAAAATGCAAAATTTTAGAGGTTCAGGGGTGTTCAGTCCTTAATAGTAATTACATGTTAGGAGAGAATTGCCAATTTATAATTGAAAAATTTGATGGGTATGGAGAGATAATTGGTGGGTGGGGTTAAAAATTCCCATTTTTTAATACAAAAAAATAAAAAGGAGTGTGATTAGTAAAAATGGGAGTGGGAATAACATTTCCCTATGTATATGCTTAAAATGGTTGTGTTGTTAATACGTATGATATTAGTATACTTAGTGGCACACTTATCGATTGGGCGGTAAGTCCCTCGTCCGATAGATCACGGTCGGACGGTAAGTCCCTCGTCCATGCACAATATCACGGTTGGGCGGTGAGTCCCTCATCCGATAGATCACGGCCGTAGGTTTATGATATATACCGTGGGGGTTATTATTGATAAATGTTTAAACTCTGTTTTACACTGATATTTGCAGTGCTCAAAAAAACGCTAGGCGGTAGTCGGGCGGCCACCCCCCTTCTAGCGCCCAGAGCGCCTAGGCAGTTTTACCTTTTTAAAAATTTTATATATATATATATATATATATATATAGGGTTCGGTTAAGGGACACACTATTTTGACACACCATTTGAAACATCCCTTCTTGTCCATTGGATTGGATCCATTATTAATGGGTCCCACAAAAAATTGCAAAATCAATGGACAAGAAGGGATGTTTCAAATGGTGTGTCAAAATTGTGTGTTCCATGATCCTAACCCATATATATATATATATATATATATATATATATATATATATATATATATATAATTTCTAATTCTATATAATAGTTCAATAAACAATTGGCATCTAAATATGCCAAGCATAACTTGTAAATAAATATTTTCACATCCTTTAGTAGTCATTTCTAACTTAAAAAATTGATAATATATGAATATTTGGTAATTTTTATTATTAATGTATTATTTTAATTAAAAATTAAAAATTACTTTAAGAGCATAAGAGAACCTTCTTCTTGTTCCCCGAAATTTTTTGCAATTCATGTGGAGGCGGCGCACAACAGATGGGATGGGACAGGGGTCGGCGATGGTGGAGGGGTGCGGCGTCAGAGCTCGACGGAGGAAGACAGCGACGAGGGGAGGCAGCTACGGTGATATCCATCCCTGAATTCGACCCGAGTGAATTCGACTCGGTCTTCAACCGCTTCCTACTTTCAGACTCCAAATGGGTTGTCGGCGGGTACGCCGCGATGCCGGATATTGCCCAGAGATCGTATTCGGAATCATCGGTGAAAACCTGAGACCAGCGGGAATTGGAGAAATCGACAGAGCTGATTGATTAAGACGCGGCCGATGCCAGAAGCGGATCCTAAAACAACACCACCGCCTAGCCCCTGCTCAGCCCTCCTAGCCGGCCAACTTTTATCTAAAACCTAAAAATGGTTTTTTCACCGATTTTCCAAGAATTTGGGTGGCTCTCCACCTTCCAGCGCCTAGGCACCGCCTAGTCGGCCGCCTAGGCCTTTTTTTGAACACTGGATATTTGTTTTCTCTGTCCACTCACCTTTATTTTTGCGCCCCCTTAGGACCTGATACTGTTGAGCACCACTGTAATGAGCAACAAGACTCAAGATAGCTCTGTCTGTTTCTCAAAGAGTAGGAAACTCTTTGTCGTTTGTTGTCCTTCAGACTTGTGTATGTAGTTCGATTGTATTTATTCCTCCTCCGGGCAGTAGTGTTGTTTAATTTGTTCCCTTCCGCTGTTAGATGCCCTGATATATTGTTGTGTTGTATTTACTAGGCTTCGACCCGACTCGTTCAGTTGTTTGTCTTTTCTTTGTTCGTTTGTCTTTTTCTATTAGTTAAGGCTTCGTCATCTTGTCCCGGTGATGGCCGCACCTCCCGGGCCCCACTTTTGGGGCGGGGTGTGTCATAATTAAATGCACATAATCTAGTTGTTCAACCAATTTTTTCTCAATTGATAATATTGCTAACTCATTCAATCATTCTTGTGAAAAATGAAAGAAAAAGGGCATGAAAATATAAAGTTTGAAAGAAAAAAAAACTAGAAAATTGCCCCAAAAAGAATTGAACTTGGGTCATCAAAGAGACATACACAAGTTACCAGTATACTATGAAACTTCCGATGTAAATTATAGGACTTACAGCTATATATATATAATTTATTTTTTTTGGGGTCTTATTCAAGCGGGAGCCCGAGACGACCGTCTCGTCCCGCTTGCCTCAGGGCTGGCCCTGTCTATATGTAATTGTAAGATTTTGTTTCCAAATAAACAAGATGACAAGGCTTTGGACTCTGAAAGACAAGAGACAAAAGCGTGGACAGAATACCAACCGTGAAAAGATTGATGAGGTTCAGCCAAAAAAGAAAAGATGATTTGGCCCTTAAATTTGAACGGAAAAACTAATAGAATTGGTTCTTGAGGGCTAATTGCTAACAGAAACCCACCACATAGGTGGAATTGCTAGTTTTCTTTACTACAGGGATGAAATTGACAGTATTTGTCTACCACAAGGATATTGAACGTTAATTAACCTAAAAAAACTTATGCACCCTTAAGAGTCAGGAACAACAACAAATATTGCTGCTCAATAACCACACCCTCTACCCCATTTATTTTGTTAGTCATCAACACTTGTATCCACTTATTCATGCAAAGAAGTGGGGTCGGAATCAGAAAATCAATGGACTTTTTCTCAACTTTATGAGGTCGGCCAACCTTGTCCAACCTCTCTTGAATCCGCCTCTAGCCCCACATAAGTTTCTAATCCATATAGGATTTGAATTATTAAAGTTTCCTTCCTAAAACCTACACGCTTCCTAGGCAGTCTTCACTTTTTTCAATTTGCTCCCTAGCACAATCTACCTTTTGAATTTGCTCCCTAACACAATCTTAAAAGATATCATCGTATTAATTTTTTTCACTGAAATAATCACAACAATAATCATTAAAGAGATACCTCAATAATCACAACAAATATTTTTAGTGGCAGAGCCCTATGAAATCATTTTTATCATGTTAAATTTTTTGTTTTGTATAGATACCTCAATAATGTTGATAAGAACTCATATAGCTCGCGAACTCGACTAGTTTTTTAAAGATTCCAAACAAGCCAAGTTCACGTTTGAAAATACAAAACTTGAATCAAATCGAACTCATTTCAAAATACAACGAGTCGAGTTAGAGTCCACTAAATATATGCATGACTCGACTCGAGCCCAGCCCTAATGTGGTCATTAATCCTTTTCTCAACTTTATAGGGTTGGCCGACCTTGTCCAACCCCCCTTGAATTCGCCCCTAGCCCCACATTATGTTTTTAATCCATGTATGATTTGAATTATTAAATTTTCCTTCCTAAACCTAAACCCTTCCAAGATAATTTTTACCTTTTTCAGTTTGTCCCCTAGCACAATCTTAACAGATACCATGGTAAAATACGAGATAAATTAATATAAAGAATATTGAATACGGCGTATCACCACAGTTGATTCTGTTGACTTTGATCCAGTCGATGTATTGAACGGCAGGGAGTTCCTAGTACTCCGTGTCGACACCAACCGTACTCAGAAAGTCTAAAACGAGTCAGCTCATACCTCCCTCCAAGCTTTCGTCAATCACCGATCGGGGGGAGTCTTCCTGTCGATCTTCAAACGGTAGGCTTTCGAAAGATTTATGCTTTTAATTTCGTATGGATTCTATATTGCACTTTAGATTAAGAATTCCTATTATATTTGGAATTGGATTAAATGAGTTAATTACCACTTAAATTCTTTGTTCAACTTTCTAGGAAAACTCACCAGTCAAAGTCCAGAAGTAGTGGAACTTAGGATTCGATCTTGTTGTCGATTCTGGGTTTGGTTGCAAATTATCTCTGCTTTTGTATTCACTCACAAAATTCGGGTTTGGAGTTAAACCATGAAAGAGGCATCGAGTGATTTGCGATTGGTTTGTTCAAGCCTGTGATGTTGGGGATTATGGATTTCTCAAGATGGAGGAAAATGAAAGAAACTATGGAAGTTGACCATTGTTTTTGCTGTTCGTAGTGAAAAAAATCTTGTATGAACTAGTTGTATCTGGCTTGGTTGTGTGGATGCTTTGCTTTGCAACCCGTTGTGAAGTATCTAGTTACCTGTATTTGATTGGTAGAAGGAGGAGAAAACTTGAGGAATGTTGTTGTCGTGCCTAGTTGTTATGATGTTGCTGATGGGGGAAAAAACAGCTAGGATAAGCCGACATTGGGGCATTGTGGTATGTTCTGTGAGAGTACGGTATTGTGTTTGAGTGTGGAACAATGGATAGTTCGGGTTTGGGAGGTGGATTTTTGTCTGGTCCTAGTGGGGGGATACTAGACCTTGAGTCGCCTGTTCCTAGACGTCAAGAGATGCAGTTGAGTCATCCGTCATTAGCGCATCATCAGCATCACATGAATCTCATGAGTGGCATTGAAGGTGATCGCCAACCCATTGGGCTTGCTGAAGTGAAAGGGTCACTTCCAAGAGCTTGTTCGACTTTTGTCAAAGGGAAGGCAGTTTCACTTTTTAATATCGATAATGGTTACAATATGAGTGATGAAGATGAGCCAAGTTATACAGATGATGGCGGTGAGAACATTGAAGGGGGCAAGGGGGGAAAAGGATCTCCATGGCAGCGAATGAAGTGGACAGATAATGTGGTCAGGCTTCTTATATCTATTGTCGCTTGTGTGGGCGATGATGGTACCCTTCTTGGTGGTGAAGGGCACAAGAGGAAATCAGGGAGTTTACAGAAGAAGGGTAAATGGAAGACTGTATCGAAAATAATGATCAGTAAAGGTTGTCATGTGTCTCCTCAGCAGTGTGAGGACAAGTTCAATGACTTGAACAAGAGGTACAAGAGGTTGAATGATATTCTTGGGAGGGGAACTAGTTGTAGAGTGGTGGAGAATCCTGCTCTCATGGACTCAATGCCGCAACTCTCGTCCAAGGCAAAGGATGACGTTAAAAAGATATTGAGCTCAAAACACTTGTTTTACAAAGAAATGTGTGCTTATCATAATGGACAGAGGATACCTGACTGCCAGGATCTCGATCTACATGGTTATTCTCTACCTAGGTCCTCAAAAGACAATAATGGATCTGAGGAAGAAGAAGTTGAAGAAAACAATGATACCGAAGAGGATGATGAATTAGACAATGAAGATGGTAACGATCGCAGTAATGATAGGGAGAGGATGAGGAGAATGGGTGACCGGAAGAAGGCTAGTGAAGACGATGACCATTTCTGGCCACAATATGCACTTCCGGATAGTTTTGAAGTTGAAATGGGTGAAATGTTTCAGGACCCGACAAAGTCGTTATGGGAGCGTAGAGATTGGATCAAGAGACAGAAGTTGCAACTCCAAGAGCAAAAAGTGAACTTCCAGGCTGAAGCTCTTGAGCTTGAGAAGCAGAGGTATAAATGGCTAAGATACTGTAGCAAAAAAGACAGGGAATTGGAAAGGTTGAAGTTGGAGAATGAGAGAATGGGATTAGAGAATGAGAGAAGGGCGTTGCAACTGAGGCAGAAGGAAATAGAAATAGATTTGAGAAGGTCAGAAGCGTCTTTAGACCCTTCAACTGTTGGCATAAACAGATTGGGAGGAAGAGATCAGATTGATTTAGGCAGGCAGCAATAGCTTTGGATCTCAAGTACTGTATGTGCACTACCGGCATGGTTGACACTCTGTGCTTAGTCATTCTTCATGAAGACCTTCAAGCTCAAATTTTACAAGCACTCCCCAACTTTGTGAGACCCCTATCTCTCAATTAATTTGTTCTCTTTTTCCGGTCGAACACCTCCCTCTCGAGTTAAGGGTTGGGAACTATTGAGACGTTTGTTGATGTTGATTGCTCACTGTAAAAATGTACGCTAGTGTTTCGATTGAATAGGAAGATGTAATATAGTGTTTGTATTTTTCCACTTGTTTGAAGGCACGTGGTAGGTGTTTATGTTGATATGGTTTAGTCTCTGAACCATCATTGTGGTTACTGGTTAGTCCTGTTATTATCGGAAAACATACTTGCCTAGTTGGGTTATGGAAAAAAGATGTGAATCCTCTATGATTTGCATATCTTGTGCCTCATAGGGTAAGAAAAAGAATGAAGAAAATATCGGTATAAGTATCATTTTGCTGAGATTACCTGATTGTATTTTTTGGGTTACCTTATTGTATACAGTGGATAGATTTATAATTCAGGAAGAAGGATCATACAACTGTAATGCATGACTTAAAAAAACTTCAACATGTGAAAAATGGTGGAACAAATAGGGTTCTGACTTTAACCAGGAAAAGCTCAGAGCCTCAGAGGTTCAGGTTCTTCTAAGTCATTTCAGTTTTCTATTTGAACTCTCAGTTGTGGAAATGTGATTCTGAAAGTAATTCTGAAAAAGAGTTGGCTTTGGAACATCTTGAATGCTCTTTGTTTTCTGCTCCAATATGGAGTTTCATATAAAAATGGATGCAGTTACACAGTAGAGAGAAGTCTTCCTGCTGTCAAAAAACCGCACCTGGTTCATCCAACCATATAAAAAGCGCCATATTAGGTACCCAAAGAAGGAAATTATGTTTTAGTTACCAAACTTAAATGGCACCATATTAGGTGTTGATTTATGCACTCCCGAAGTCAACTTAAAAAATTCACTATATCGATTCAAAAAAGAAAATTCTTTCAATGAGGTATTATCATATAACGTGGTATTATCTGAAATAACTTATTAACGTGTTATAGTATGAGTGAACGATTTAACTAAATTCCAATTTTGTAAAGCAATAATAGTAATAAACATATTGTAAGTGACAAATAACACGGTAGCACAATATCACACCATTAATATATTCTCTTGGGAAAACCAAAAAAGAACATTCCTTTCATTTCTTGACAAAAGAAGGAATTTTTTTGAATTGATGCTATAAAAGTTATAGTCCATTTTGGTTTCAAAATCCCTTGAGTGTTTGTCATTTGGCCTTCTCCCCCCATAAATCTCCTGGTAAAGCTCTCCTCCCTCCACATTCCGAGTGCCAAGCTCAAAACTCAAAAGGGTAACCCTCTTTCTCTTTGACTTTATCTTCTTGCAGCGATCGCATCTATCTCTCTATATTTGTATCTTTTATTTGGTGTGGTGTTTTTGACCTTGTATTTTTTGCTTAACTTTCGGACTTCTCACAATTTTGTATTTGAATTTTTGTTATAAGCCATCAAAAGGGTCTTTCAGATCTCTGTTGTTTTTCTTTATATTCTCTTATACTCGCCCTGTATCATCTACACAAACTGTTTTACAGGTATGCTGATTGTATGATGTCTTTGTGCGATTAGTTTTATTTCTTGAGTGTTGTTTGATTTTCACCCAAGTGAGTCCAAATTCATGAATGAAAGTTTGGATCTTGATCAAGTTTCGATTACACTTGGTTGATGATCTCTTGTTTTCCTAAGATTTGAGTGTGTTTGCATGATACTTGTCTATTAGACTAAGAAATTTATGTGAAATTTGGATTTGTTTTACCTAATTTGTTCGCCGTGATAGAGATTTGGATTCATCTGATTGATTTTCTCATTCCTTTTTCCTATATGAATAGAACGTCATTGTCATTCATGGCTCTCCATTTTTACATTCATTGTTTTTTGGACTAAAAATTACAGTGAGGGGAATATCCTTGTTCTCATGCCATTTTTACGATGCTTGGTGTTTTTCTGTTTAAATCATTGAATTCCTGTATAATCTTTTGCTGCTTCAACCGTGATTGCTGAAAGTTGTTGAGAAACAAATTGTCATCTGGTACCTTCTGTTCTTGTGTAATGAGCATTGTTGTATAGTTAAAAGTTATTTTAGTTGATATATAGGATTTCATCAAAGTTTTAGCTCTGAGTTCAATATTGTCACTAATCTGTCAACCCTTGGGTTCTTAGATTTTGTTTCACTTATGGTGCATGGAGTTGTTTACAAAATTGGATATGAATTTTCCAGGTTTTAAATTTGTTGATAAGTGATGGCTGATAGGAACCAGCACCCAACTGTTAGGCAAAAGTTTGCTGGTCAGCTACATCTAGGTTCCAGCCTTTCTCAAGAAAACCACTATGGGGGCATCCATAGGCGTGCTCTCAATGAAAGGCAGTTTTCGTACGCAAGATATTCTAATGCAGCATATCACATGAACCAAGCATGTCCATCCAACGATCCATTGGTGGCTTCTGCTGCCTTGCCTGTGTTTGTCCAAGCCCCAAAGGAGAAGGGATTTTCGGGCTTTGCTATTGATTTCCTCATGGGTGGTGTTTCTGCGGCTGTGTCCAAGACTGCTGCTGCTCCAATTGAGCGTGTAAAGCTCTTGATTCAAAATCAGGATGAGATGATCAAGGCTGGTAGACTCTCTGAACCCTACAAGGGAATTGGAGATTGTTTTAGCCGAACAATGAAGGATGAGGGAATGGTATCACTGTGGAGAGGCAACACTGCAAATGTCATTCGTTACTTCCCAACTCAGGTCTGTCATTCCATCTTTAACTACATCATCTATTTGCCTTTCTATCTTTTAGAGGGGATGATATCACTATACAGTGTGCTTACATGGTTGTCTTGCTCTACAGGCCTTAAATTTTGCTTTTAAAGATTACTTTAAGAGGCTGTTCAATTTCAAAAAAGACAAGGATGGCTACTGGAAGTGGTTTGCAGGTAACTTGGCATCTGGTGGTGCTGCTGGTGCCTCTTCTTTACTCTTCGTCTATTCTTTGGATTACGCTCGTACCCGTCTTGCTAATGACGCCAAGGCTGCAAAGAAGGGAGGCGGAAGACAATTTAATGGCTTGGTTGATGTCTACAAAAAGACTCTCAAGACAGATGGTATTGCTGGTCTCTATCGAGGCTTCAACATTTCTTGTGTTGGCATCATTGTGTACCGTGGTCTGTACTTTGGAATGTATGATTCCCTGAAGCCTGTGCTCCTGACTGGGAAGCTGCAGGTTAGTGGATTGCTTGTTTACTGTTTCATATTACAATACCATTTGTGATTAGTTTGCTTGTTTGCTGTTTGCGTTGTCTATCATTTGTTTAACTAAAATTGACCCTGCCACTCTCCATACGTCCACATTTTATCATGTATAGGTTGTCGTGGATAGTGTTCTTTTATAAATTCACAAACATTATGCAAGGTCACTTTGCCTTGATGATCACACTAGTTTCATTCCGAATGTACCTTTTCAATAATTTGGTGATCATCTCACATGTTTTTGTTTGTTGGTACAATTCCAGGATAGTTTCTTTGCTAGCTTTGGTCTTGGTTGGCTAATCACCAACGGAGCTGGCCTTGCTTCTTACCCAATTGACACTGTTCGTAGAAGGATGATGATGACGTCTGGTGAAGCCGTCAAATACAAGAGCTCACTTGATGCTTTCAATCAAATCCTTAAGAATGAGGGTGCTAAATCTCTGTTCAAGGGTGCGGGTGCTAACATTCTTCGTGCAGTTGCGGGTGCTGGTGTGCTTGCAGGTTACGACAAGCTTCAGGTGCTAGTGTTCGGAAAGAAATATGGTTCTGGTGGGGCTTAAGCAAGATGGAGTGAACAAATCCATCCCATATATAGTTAAAAATAATTTTTTTTTTTTTTTTTTTTTTTTTTTTTTTTTTTTTTTTTTTTTTTTTTTTTTATTTTTTTTTTTTGTTTTTTTTTTTTTTCTTTTTTTTTTTTTTTTTTTTTTTTTTTTTTTTTTTTTTTCTTTTTGTGGTTTTTTTTGATTTTTTTTTTTTTGTTTTGTTTTTTTTTTTTTTTTTTTTTTTTTTTTTTTTTTTTTTTTTTTTTTTTTCCTCTTTCTTCTTCCTCTTGTTTGTGGTGGTGGTGCTTTTGCTTTCTCTTCTTTTTTTTTTTTTTTTTTTTTTTTTTTTTTTTTTTTTTTTTTTACAAAATAATTAAGGGGGGGGGACCGCCGTATCTCTCTTTTTTTCTGGGTTTTTTTCCCCCTCTTTTTCCTTTTGTGTGGGGGGGGGGGGTGGTGTGGGGGGGGGGGGAGAAAGCCTTTTGTGGTGTGGGGGGGGGGTAAAAAGTAGTGGAGTGGCGGAAAGTAAAGGGACACAGAATTTAACGAGGTTCGGCAAGTGTGCCTAGTCCTCGGGGCGGTAGTACTGGTTTCTCTCATTATATGGAAATACTGGAAATGTATACAATACAGAGTATCCTCACTATTTCTCTCCCCCTGACCTAAGCTCTTCTTAGGAGAAGAGGTTGTGGCTCTTCTCACTTGGTTGTGTGTTGGTGTATTGAATGAGAGGCATTGCCTCTTCTTATATAGGCAAAGGGCTTGGGGAGGATGACTTCATGGATGAGTGAAGCATCCATCAAAGAAGCTTCTACAACACTCCCCCTTGGATGCACACGAATCCACATGAATGCTTCTGAATGCACCGCCTTGGATTGTACTCATTGATTTCTTTCAAAGCTGTAACGATGCACTTAAATACTTGATTGCTCCCCCTGATGAACATCGTCACAGCTCTGCAAGTGATCCGGGAATGTTGAGGTTGAATCTGGCTGGATCCTTGAATCTCACCTTCATCTGAAGAACAAAGGAGAAGTCTATGGATTCGAGAAGGTCAGCGAAGGCTTATGAGAACTGTCAAGATTGAAAGCATGATATGAGATACATTTGCTTCCAATCTCCTTGATATGAGATACATTTGCTTCCAATAAACATATGAAAGGCAAACTATACATGAAAAGCTGATGATGATCTCTAAAGGAAATTGGGAATGCTAGAGACTTCTTCTACCAAGTGCGATGTAGGATATATAAGCAGTAGGAGAATAAATGGTGAGATGCGTTTGTTTCTAGACAGGTAAGGAGACTCGGAGAGAACGCTGAAATACTCTGAGTGATTCACGTTTGTTGAATTAGTCACCCTTGGAACACGTGCGGCATCTCTGAATCGATCGAAGTTAATGGGATATGATCTTCAATAAGTAGGTTATCGGTTCGAAAAGAGAAGATCCATTTTTCTCTACATATCCTCGGTGCAATTCATCTGTGAAGTCACATCTTTGAAGACTTTCTCTTGCAAACTACTCAGCTTTAGCCCTCCAATTTTCCTAGCATTTCATACCTTCTTTCTTTCCAGTAATGGCTTCCTCCTCCAATGTTTCTCATTTGACTCTTGCTCCCCCTGAGTTTCAACGCCAAGTGTTAAGATTTGGCATCCCACTTTTAATTCCAGACGGCCCTTACTGTTAAGGACGTATGGCATGTTCTGTGGCTGAACATCGACTCCGAGGACGGATGGAAGCAGCATGCTATGCTTCATGTTAAGTGAAGTGTAATGGCCGAAATAGTGTTCGAAGGATAACCAATCATGAGAGAAGAGAGATATCTTGCAACGTTCAACGGATGAGGACAAACTGACTGGCTGGATCATCCTCTGTTCTACCGCATAAGGATCTTGATTGCATCTTCTGCGATAATATCAATTCCAGGACTTTGTGAAAAACTTTATATTACAAGCTTTGCCGTATGCCTTGTAATCTTGTTTTTCTCATTTTCTTGTAAAAAGACCCACTTGTAACCGTCATGGTTCACATTGGGCGGGGTTTGACGGACTGGTCGAATATACTACAAGAAATTCAAATTTGCCTGAATTGCATGTTTCAATCATATCTCTGTCTTTAGATCCCCATAGAGATATCTTGCAATCATATCCATAAGCTGCATATTCAGTTTTTCGGAAACTACCAAACTGATTAGTGTGGAACGTAACAACGTTCATTACGAGAGAATACATCTCATCGTAATCAATGTCAGGGCTAATGAGAGAAGCCTTTTGCCAGAAGGCGTGTCTTTACACTATTTCATTCTCATCATTATGCTTCCTTACGAAATCCCACATGTAATCTACAGGATTCACATTGGGTAGTATGGGAACTTCAGGCCCAAACACTTTTCGCTAAGGAGTCTAAATTAACCTGCATTGTTTCTTTCCATTTTCACCAATTAGTTCAACGTTGTGCTTAATCAACGGAATGCGGTTCGATATCGTCGCACTTTGTGTTCAGTGGCCTGCATAAGCAAAGATATCATCGATGATTTCTCATTTCGATTCCATAAACTCTCCGGACCGAGATCTCTTGATCCTCGGGAATTTGGATTTGGGGTATCACCTGGGACGTCTCCAGACACTTCCATAATCCTGCGCATTTATGAGTTGGATTGGTTGAGATAGCGATAGGATTCAATTGTGTCATAGTTCTCCTCTTCTAGGGAGTGAATCATCGAACCGATTGTCTCGCTTCTAGCGAGGAGGAGGCTACGCGATGTACCTCGTTCATCATAACGGAACTCCTACCGGGATGTCTTGTGCGTCCTACAGGACACTTCATTACAGGCTTGTTTGCGCTGGTATATGTGATCTCGTCACTTTAGTTAGATTAGAGGGTGTTGGCTTATTTACAACACTCTGAAGATCTAGAATATGTCGCTTTCTTTATAGTGTGCGATGCGGGGATCAAATGAGACATAGTGGGTACAGCCACGTAATGCGTCTTGGAACGTTGACGTTCTTTCTCCCCCTAACGGCGGGAATATTGTCTCATCAAAGTGACTATCGTAAATTTTGCGAAAAAGAGATCGCCTGTCAATGGAAGGGAAATCATAACCAACAAAGATTTCCAAATTGATGCCCATATTGTCTTGCGGCATGGCACTAAACTGCACACCCAACATTGCGTAGTAGGTGATTGTCCTACCCAGTAACCACTGTAACGCTCAACATGGTGGGTGGAGATGGGTCTAGGCGGACATATCTGCATGCAAAATTGCATGTCCATGGAAGAAAGGTGCTTAAAGGCCTGATCTTGAAGGCGTTTTATGGTGTTTCTAGCTTGTGAGAACATAGGGAAAGACATGTCAACCACAGTCTAAAGGAACGTGCAATAATCATCGAAAGCCTCGATATAAATCTGTGTTATCGGTCTTCTACTGCAGATACTAGTGGTGAGCCCTCAACTTATGCGAAGTTAGCAAATGCAGTATTATGTGGAAGTAGTCATGTGACCACGAGTCGGTACATCAACCAAAACCATAAAATCTTTAAATGGTCGCGTTTTGGTTGGAATTGTCCACAAATTTCCCTTCAATCCGCTGTAGAAAAGAAGGAGCATAAGTATCTTGCAAGGGAAGGTAGAGCATACAATATCCGACGAGATGCGACGTGTATTAAAAACACGAGATCTCTAAAACATAGGGATGCGTGAGATAGGGTCATATGACTGGATCCCACTGTCATGCAAAGCAATAAGTTGAGTTGGCTAGTTATGCTATATGGCCTCAATCAGCATGGTGTGATACCTCATTTGGGAGGCATCCAACTTTTCCAATATACGCTTAAGCCATATAAGTAGGAGGTAATGAAAGATTTTCCTTATTTTCTTTTAGCGGTATCACCTGGTAATTGTTCATCGAATATCCTTATAACTCAACTGTTCTACTAATGTGATGAGTATAATGCCTTTGTAGGTCTACATGGAGGTATGAAGTTAGTAATATATCTCCTTAGGAGATATCTTCGCAGCCGCGCTATCAGCCAGATAACTAACTTCCCACTAGGCATACCTCAACATGGATTAATTGAATCGTCACATAATAAAGGAAATGCTAGTTCCAATTGATTCATTAATTGATATTCGTGAACAAAATCCGGATAAGACCTGAAACTTAAATCCGGATGGGAGCAAAATCTGCCTCTCAATTATCCCAATGACTTTCAGTCTGGTTTGATCAGGAACTTCAGTCCGATCTCTTGCATGATATAAAATATCAAATATTTGCAAGACTTTGTTACTTATGATAGTCACTGGCATACAATATCAAATGGGAACTGGTAAAACCGTACCATCATCCCACAAAGATTCAAATTGCTGAAATAAATGACAGAATTTAAATTGCCGAAAGTAAATGACATAATTAAATTGCTGAAATAAGTAGCAGAATTTAAATGCTTAATTAAATGAGGGCGGTACAACCGTACGTCACATTTGCAGAATTTAAATGCAGAAACTAAATGAGGAATAAATGTAGAAAGTATCGCGGAATTTAATTGCTGAAAGTAAATATGGGATGGGGGGAAATCAACCTTAACCCACAAAGTTAAATTCGTTTTAAACAGAACTCTGGTTTGAAACAGGTTTATTCGAAACGGTTGAGTATGTTTGAACTGGGTCTGTACGTGCGGACAATTCGTAATTCAAGTGTTATAATTCCTGAAGAGGCTAAAAACAAGCAAAAGTTGGGTGAGGGAGTGTGAGGTTCCTGGGATTATTAAAATGGAGCCATTAAAAGCCAACCATGAATGGCCCAAATGAAGAGGCTCCAATTCAACTATTGAGCCAGACTCGGGGAGAACAAGGGGCTTGTTGTTTCCCTGGCGTGTTCTCGGTGGTGCGGGCGTGGCCGGTGTTGGGGGGGTGGGGGGGGAGGTGCAACGGAACCCGAGAACGTGTGACTGGGGTAAAACACCGATGGACGCGTGACGATTAATATAGAGAAGGGGGAGTAAGTGTCCAATAAACTCCTGGAATGTTGAAGAAAGGGGGAGGGAGGGATCGTTGATCCGCTTTGGTGGAAAGCTGTGCTCTGTGCAGCATCCATTTTAGAAAAGAATGGTGCTGGGTAGGTAAGAAAACAATTATCTCAACGTAAAAATAGTTCTGGAGTAGCTAACTGTTCTATGTTATTGTTCTTTCAGTAAGAATATAGAGAGTTGTTGCGGTAGGTAAAGCAAAACATCTCATTTTTATTCGCATCCCACTACTTACTTTTTTCCTCAACTCTTTTCAAGAGAAGAGGTTCGTGGCTCTTCTCACTTGGTGTGTGTTGGTGTATTGAATGAGAGGCATTGCCTCTTCTTATATAGGCAAAGGGCTTGGGGAGGATGACTTCATGGATGAGTGAAGCATCCATCAAAGAAGCTTCTACAACATTTAGTCATTAGTATGGAGCAACTAGTGACTAATATTTTTTTTCTTAACTAAAGTTGTGACGTATCACATATGAGCATTCTTTCTTAATTGTGTCCACAAGGCCAGTTGCCTTGCCTCCAACCAAATATGAATACACGCAGTCAGGTACAACCGGTTACACTTACAGTAGTGATGGTAGGAAGGTTCACTCCTAAGTTGAACATGCTCGTCCACCCATTTTGTGATTCCATGAATTTTTGACTTCCCAATTTCATAATCGGAACGGTTCGCACTCCAAATTACTTTTTGAAAGTCATCCTCGCAAAGAACTAATTGGATACCAGTTCTTTGCAATGAGGAAATCACGTGGCTCACTAGTAGAAGAAGGAAAATCATAGTTAGGAAAAGTACAGTTATTCACCGAGACCAACTAGAAAACGAAAGGAAGAAAAAGTCCAACTTTCCTAAATTCAGATCAAGAAGGATTAGGAGATCTCTTACCCATTTGATGAAGGAAAAGAAAGGCACGCCCATATAAAGAGACTAGAAATCTGATTTCAAGGGGGGTTCGTCGTAGTGTTCGTCCATAGTTTTTATATGTTTTTTTATTAAATTTTATTTGTTTCTTAGTAGTTACACTATTTTCCACGGCTAGGATGATACCCAAGTATGAATGTTTAAGATTTCAATGATTAATTGATAGATTGCTAGATTGTATGAGACGAATGCTTAATCACTATTGTAATTGAGTTCTTTGATTGATCACCTTAAAGGCTTTGCATATAGTAATTGGAAGATGAGTTTGAGACCTAACTGACAATATAATTCAATTAAGTATGGTAAATTACATTGTTGCTCGACAGAGAATAATGATTTGCTTGGTTTCTTATTTCTTGTTCGGAAAATAATGAGTATCACATATTAAATTTATGCACAACTGATGGATTACATGTATTAGATAAACGACTTTGCGTGATAGTGAAAGAATCATGCACATAAGGAAAACTACAGTCTACGTGCACAACAATGATTTAGATATGGGAATTATTGTTTTTAAAATGGAAATGGTTCATTGTTTGCATTATGGCATTAACAGAAGTGCTTGTGGTTGATTCTAAACCCTAAACCTTTACCGATTGTCTTTCAAACCCCCGAAATTCATGTTTTTGTAGCTTTTTTGTTAGTTGTTTTCACTTTGTTTTTCAAAAAATCCTTAGAAAAAACCAAAATCTCTTTTCAATTTGTGTTTGTCTGTTCTTGTTCTAATTAAATTTCATTATGATTTTCAATTTCCAAATTAATTTTTTTATGGGATTAACCTTGTATTTTACTTGAATTATATTATATATTGATTATAAATTAATCAGGTAAAAGAATTAGTTTACCTTCCAAGGCCCCCAGCTTCAGGCGTTGGGCAAACAGCTCTTCCCGCCATTGACACACATATGCCGAAACTCAAATCTGAAGCTCATCTTCCTCCCCCCTATGCGCACCCGCAGACCTCCGCGTTGGGCTCCGAAACCACCAGACCGTCGCCTTTCTTTCTTCCACACCCGATCGCTCTCCCCCCACAAAGACAAACCCACCAATTGGAACACAAACCACACATTTTCTCGAACAAATCCCCTTCTCTCCCTGTTGGAAACATGCAAATCCATGTCCCAGCTGAAGCAAATCCAAACCCAAATGACCGTCACCGGCCTAATCTCAGATGGGTTCGCTGCCAGTCGCCTTGTTGCCTTTTGTGGGCTTTCTGAGTCGCGAAATCTCGAGTATTGCACCAAGATTTTGTACAATGTGCAGAGCGCAAGTGCGTTTTCTTGGAATGTGGCAATGAGAGGGTATTCGGAGAGCGAAAACCCGAGAGAGGCGGTGGTGGTTTATAAGAGAATGTTGAGAAATGGCGGGTTCTTGAGACCGGATAATTATACTTACCCGGCGTTGTTGAAAGTTTGTGCTAAATTGGGAATGAATTTTGTGGGTCGTGAGGTGCTTGGGCATGTTTTGAAATTGGGGTTTTATCTGGATAGGTTTGTTCACAATGCTGTGATTCATATGCTTGTTTCATGCAGAGAATTGGAGGCTGCACGCAAGGTGTTCGATGAAATGTCTGTGAGAGATTTGGTTTCTTGGAATTCTATGATTAATGGTTACGTTCGAAGTGGGTTGCCGTGGGAAGCATTAAGGATCTATTGCCAAATGGAGGTGGACGGAGTTAAGCCAGATGAAGTTACAATGATTGGAGTGGTATCTTCGTGTGCCCAACTAGAGAATTTGAGTCTTGGGAGGGAGTTTCATCAGTTGATCCAAGAAGGTGGACTAACTTTGACCATTCCTCTTGCTAATGCGCTTATGGACATGTATGTGAAGTGTGGGAATCTGGAGGCGGCTCAAGCATTGTTTGACAACATGACCGTGAAGACCCTCGTCTCATGGACTACATTGATAGTGGGGTATGCCAAAAATGGATTTTTGCAAGTCGGTCATAGGCTTTTGTATGAGATTCCAGAGAAGAATGCTGTGCCGTGGAATGCAATGATTGGCGGCTATGTCCATGCCAAGCTTAGCAAGGAGGCTTTGGCCGTGTTTCATGAAATGCAAGCTAATGGCATAAACCCTGATGAAATAACCATGGTTGGCTGCTTATCTGCATGCTCACAAATTGGAGCACTTGATATTGGAATATGGTTTCACCACTACATTGAAAAGCATGGTCTTTCTTTAGATGTTGCTTTGGGAACTGCCCTTGTTGACATGTATGCTAAATGTGGGAGCATCACAAAGGCTCTCGAGGTTTTCCACGAAATACCAGGAAGAAACTGTTTGACTTGGACAGCAATTATTTGTGGGTTGGCTAATAATGGCCATGCACATGATGCCATATCTTACTTTTCAGAGATGATAAGTACAGAACTGCTGCCAGATGAGATCACCTTTCTTGGGGTTTTATCAGCTTGTTGTCATGGAGGTTTAGTTGAAGAAGGTCGTAAGTACTTTTCCTTAATGAGCTCTAAATTCAACGCTTCCCCCAAACTCGAACATTACTCTTGCATGGTCGACCTTTTAGGCAGGGCTGGTCTTCTGCGAGAAGCAGAAGAGCTTATACATAGCATGCAAATGAAAGCAGATGCTGGGGTGTGGGGTGCATTATTCTTTGCTTGTTATATTCATAAAAATGTTTTGATGGGGGAAAGAGCAGCTTCCAAGCTTATTGAGTTGGACCCTCATGATAGTGGAATTTACCTTTTGCTTATGAAAATGTATAGGGATTCACACATGTGGGAGGAGGCGGAGAAGGTACATACTATGATGAAGGAGAGGGGTGTAGAGAAGATTCCCGGTTGCAGCTCAATTGAGGTGAACGGCACTGTGCATGAGTTTATTGTCAGAGACATATCACACCCTTGTTCAAAAGAGATATATGATTGTTTGGTTGAGTTAACAAGACATACGGAGCTTATTAGCAGTACATCTTAAGTTCCTTCATTTCGAGATAAATTCCTCCTTGGTTCTGGACTTAGGCAACAGGTTTGAATTAACAGGTGAAGGAGAAGAATGCATATGAGACGAACTGAATCTCAACCTGCGAGACAATGTGGACAGAGTGCATATAAAACAAAATGTGGACAACCATATGATTTGCAGCAAGTGCAGACCTTCAACATTAATCTTCCTCTTGGGTGCTGACAGTTACTGTGGTAAGAATTCTTAACGCTTTCTTGTTTCTGCTTCTTATGATTCTTCAAAGTTATCCCCTTCTGGGCTGACCTTGTGATCTCTAAAAAAAAATATAAGATTTCTGAATGAATTTGTTGCTGTGTTCATTTTTCTGACAATACTTTTTGCAATAATGCCAGGATTCTTTCAAGGAAAACACAGTACTGTTCTTCGCTGGCACCAAAATGTTCAAGGATGCTAGGCAAGTACGTATCGATTCCATTGTGTGTCAAGGTATGCAACGTTGCTAGATGAATTTCTGACTTCTTAAGGATCCATTTGGCTACTTAGGGAATTGGATTTGGATTTGAATTTCACAACAAGACTAAATTATGCATGCTAGAGTTTGAGTAAAAAGAAAGACGACTTTGAGATAATGGAGTGCTATTGAAAGGGATTTGAAATGACCATATGTACATGCATTGGCTTTTTTCGTTTTTGTCCTTACTCAAATCCTATAGCATGCCACTGTACTAGTTCAAACAGAAATTTTAGTCTTGTTCTCAATGCCAAATCTAGATTCGAATGCTTAAGTAGCCAAATGGAATAATACTAAGGGCAGCGATGTGTTTGGATAGCGCAGACATACAAAGCTACCCCCCTGATCTTGTTGGTTCAACTGCTTCACTGGTGTTGGTCCATCCATCCACCCAGTCTGTTGCTGTCCAAAGTTGCTGATGTGTCTGACTGTGTTAGACCCATTTCAAAGTGGGACATCAAGTGGAGAAGCAAAGAAGATAGATGTCTCTCCTCAAAAGTGATTTTGGTTCTTTTACATGAGGATGAGCTAATGTTCTCTAGTTCCTCCTTTTATTATGAACAACAGGACATCTCTTGTCCTAATATGGTTCTTTGGAAGTATGCAAGAATTTCTTCATATATCCCTTTTAGAAGTTGAAACTTGTTTACTATATGAAAATAGGGGTTTAACTGCTTGGTTTTGCTCATATTACCATTGTAAAATAATAAATAGTGTTAGCATCTTTCTGCTTCCATCATCATTTCAAAAGAGAAACAAGTTGAAAGAATTAGTTCTTGCAAAATCTCTTCATTGTTTGTGAGAATAAATTCCTTTCTTCGTTCAGAGTTTGAATCAACCAAAAGTTATCTGGCTAAAGTGATTGGCTGGATTTGGGTCAAACAGGCATTGCAAAATGCTGCTTGTGGAGTTCCAATGTGTAAATCAAAGACTGAAGGCCCCAGCTTGTTCTCGTTTTGACACGCGTACAGACAAAAAGAGTAGGGGAATATTGATGTTTAGTTTGTCCTTCCCTTCCCTTGCACGCCAGGTTTATATTCCACATCCTCATCACTAATTCATGTCTGCTGAATCTGCTCATCTTATAATTCAATCATCTCTCTGCTCTTCCACATGCCTGACAGCCTTTGCCATTCTGGTCTGATCAGCTGCTTGCTCTTGTCGTCTCCCATTGTACACCGAAACCTCAAGTCATCAAGGAAAGATTGGGCGATTTACCCACTCTTTTCTCCCATTTGAGTAGCAACCATGTTGAGACCATTGTTTGATTAAAAAACACCATGTTTCATTTACATGGTTATTGTGTGTCCTCCCCTTGTCAATCTTTCTTAATACAAGCAATAATGGAAGTGTAGATTTGAACTCGAATCTTGGTATAAATGGGCAATTGTTCTTAATGAATTATGATATAACTCATTATTTTGCTCTCTCGTAGCTATTGATGGGGTTTGGTTCCCTTCACTATAGTGACCAAGTGATCCATTTGCCTAGTTATAACTTTGCAGCCCGTTAGATTTGTATTAAATAGCATAACAAGAAAGTTGGGTTCTGATTTTCTTCCAATCTGTCAAACATTAAGTTTAAATCAAGAGATCGTTCTATCACTCACAAAAGAGTAGAGAAGGTAGCTAGGATGACTATCAAATTTTATAGTGATGACATTGTACTAAAGCGGATGCCTGATTGTGACCGCTGCGCATGAGCAATTGTTTCTAAAGGATACTACGACAACCAAGTTTCTTCACTAAGTTATTGTACATGAAATCATTCGAGTCTCTACTTAAATTGAGTCTCACTCGTGAATTTACGAACCACATGCCTCGAGTATTGTTTGTTGTTGTATTTGAATACCTGAGATTCAACCACTCACAGACAAAAACACAATGGTGGCATCACTATTGACCAAAAACTTTTGCATGCCTACATTTATAGTTTATCTGCTCAATCATGTGTTAAAAGTGGAAAAACTACCCCCACCAACAAAAACATTAAAACAGAGTGGCCCCTTTACCAATCAGCTTATTACAGAAGAAAGAAACAGCTTCGATTTCTGTTTCCCTTTTTCTTCTTGGCAGTCCACAAGTTGAGAGTCGTAACGAACCTTAACTGACACCAACTTCCTCATATGGTTTTGGTGATCCATCTTCAACCAAATTTATTGTTTTGGGGACCTTTTTCCATATGCAAGCCAACCACTAATTGCATACACCAACCACAATCTTTGGATCATTTGGATCATTTGGATCCAGCGGGTGTGGAGCCCATACTTCATATTTTCATGTGTCCTCTGGTAATCAGTGTTTCAGCTCACGCTTTGGAGAGCGCATGGCTGTTGAATAATTGCATCTCACACCTCCTCCAATATAAAGAAGAAGAAATTATGGATGAAGGGTAAAGTTTAAGCTTAATTGTGTTCATGTGTTAAGCAATATCATTGCTCATAATTTTTTTTAGTCAACGATAGAATTTTTACAATTTACAATAATATACAATGAGTGTATAGCTCACATATAATTTAGTACGATGAGTCTCCTGATTAACTTATAAATATTATTCTATTAAGCGCTTAATCTTTAATTGTCTACGAGTACTCTTTTATTAATCTTTAATTGTCTACAAGTACTCTTTTATCGCTATGTCTGGTTTCGTTTAAGTCTCCTAATCAGAGGTGCAGTACGCTTCTTTGAGTTTTACTCTTGTAATGAAGCATTGATTCTTCGTCAAAAAAGATTGCATGTGATGAGCTAAGAAAGGAAAAGGAGCACCCATGTATTCAGTGCGATTTTAACAACCCAAATGTGAATATCAGGCCATTTAAGATCTTCAAATGATGATTGAAAAAAAGAAAAAAAGAAAAAAATTTAAATGATGTATCCCACATGGATTGTATGATAAGCTTATTGAATCATTATTTGTGTTTCACTTATCCCAAGTGTGGGGAAAAACCCTTATGCAACTAATTAGATTTGGTTTGGTAGATTTGTCTATGGGTTGTGTTTCTTTTTCGCAATCCGTCCATTTTTAAAAGAGTAAATTTTGATCTAACTCACCTTGTTTTGGATGAATTAATCAGTTTAGATAAACTAATTAGTTTACACAAGTGTATAAATTTTAAATTCAGTCCGACTCACCTAAGGTATGCGTGACAGAAGTGAAATTACCATGTCATGATTTGGTGTTTGTGTACTCATTTAAAACTAAACATGCATCTTAGTGATGCTTTAATATCTTTGCTTAATCCGTTATCAAAATTTAAATTTGTTTTAAAACAACAGAAGTTTTAGAGTCTATATTTGTCAATTGCACATGTGTTACTTAAGTAAATAACTAACACTTACCCAAAGAAAAAGAAAGCAGAAAAGGGGAAATAAAGCAAAGGGAAATGCGAGAGAGAGAGAGAGAGATGATTTCTTTTAGCATATGACGCGTGACAGGAGATCCCAATCTCCTCATCAAAAACGGAGTTCGCGTGTCACTGAAACCACTCTGCATAAAGCCATGGCGGACACTCTCGGCGATTGATTCCCTCTCTCTCTCTAAAAACACACTAAATGCAACCTAGAGAGAGAAACCCACACAGACTCAAGGGCGGAGGAGAGCGAAGCACAAACCCCATTCTTCTTCGCGCATTCCGAGGTGAAAATCCGGCAATGTCTGCTCTTTAATCCCTCACTTGCTCATCCACGGATTCAAATCGTTTGCATTTTTTTGATTCTATTGTTTTCGTTCTAGCTTGCTCTGATCCATGGAGGCATTGCGTTTCCGTCGCTGTTCTTGCTGTTTTTCTCCAACCCGTCTTTGTTTGGCGTTTGTTTTTGTGTGTTTTTTTTTTTTGGCTGAGGAGATCAGTGTTGGATAATTAGGTAGACTTGGTGGTATCGATCAATTTTTGTTTTTTTTATTTTGTGTTTGTTTGGCCGGGAAACTTTGAATTAGAGAATTGATCAGAAGGAAAGTGTAGGCGAAAAAGACTATAATTTGATCCTTACCATATATTGATGAAAACGAGATGAATGATTTCAGAAAAGTTCCTTAGATCTGGTACTGTTCGTTGGTTATGAAATTAGGGATAACTGTGTGAATCTGCAAGCACTTTGATGTCATTGTTTTTTTCCATCTTGCATCGAAAATTTCGATTTATTTGCTTCCTGTGAATTTTATTGTTCTTGTACTCGGGAATTTTCGAAGGAGGTCTTTTTAACGGTTGGTTTTCATGTGCAGGAGTTTCTGAAAGTGCAAAACTGATTGCCTGAACCGATTTCTATGATATTTGGTGCTAGAGCGCGAAACTTGAGGTTCCCATATCCCAAATCCTTTTCCTTGTTCGCCTCCGTCATTGTGAATGTTCATGTCCTTAATGTTTCTGTGACCAAAACAATGCAGTAGCTGAAAATGAGCTGGAGTCCACACATGGAAGTTCATTACACCTACACCAACTGTCCTTATAGCTCCGCGGGTAGCTTTATGGAGTATTTTGAAGGTCTTACCTACGAACATGTGAACTTTATTTTTTCAGGGGATTCACATGCTCAGGTAGTTACCCTTAAATAATATCTGTAGAAAGGATTCATTTTCATCTTTCCATACATGGCGACTCATTTAATTAGTCTTTGCATGGATTCAATGGAGATCGAGTTCAAATTGTGCTAATCTACCAGTATGGTTCACTAGATGCTATTTCTTGTGTGTTATTGTTCTTCCCTGCTGTAGATTTCTAGGATTTGTATTATTTCTTTGAAAAGGAGTCATTATATGAACTTCCATGGAATGAGCACTTATAAGTATTGAGTTCTTCTGGTTTACTTCTCTACCAGTAGTAATGATGAAAATAGTGAAATTTGGAGAGTTTCTTTGTTTATCTTTTCAATTTTTTTTCTTAGCGGTCCCTTTAAATATCGCATTTCTATTTCATGCAAAGTAAGATTTTTCCTTCTCACATGTGTAGGAGAGTGCTTACCCAGCAATGAATACAAATTATTACAAGTTTGGGTTATCTGAACCTGGGAACACTTCATATTATGATCTTGGTTTTGGCCATGCTTATGGGTTCAATAGTCCTGACCCTAGAAGTGATGAACAAAGAAGGCTATTCCAGAGCTCTTCAACAATGACTAATGAACAGAACACAGCAGTGAATTCCGAATGGGAAGGAACTGCAGATACTTCTACCCGCGGCAACCCCATTGAGTGTAAGTTTAACTGTTTAAGTGTAAGTTTAATTGTTTAAGTGTGTTTCTGTACTTTTTGGGTGGGTAATGGGGTGCCAGGTGATGGTAGGTTCGTAAAAATGCTCACTGGTTTTCGTTTTCTTTGGTCTTAAATGGGAGGCCTTGGAGGCTGATAAAATCAGGAACAAATATTGATTAGTGAGTGGCACTGAGTATGCATTTATTGATGGTTAGGTTACATTGTAAATTGAAACATTATAAGGCCTGCAGGAACCAGCAACTTAGAGAATATTAACCCTAATGGTGACTTTTAGAGTTAGATTAAATCTATTATACCCCTTAGATAGGTATTGCAGTTCCAAGGGGTAATACTTAATCGACAGGTTGCCGTTATATTCGTGAAGTTAGTTGTATGTCACCTCCCCTAATTGTTTGGGTTTGCATTAATTATTGGTCAGCCCATGTACAATGTTTTATAACACAATAAAATATTCTTGGCAATGGAGCTCTGCGCTGAGAATAACGTGATCGTAAATACTACTACCATCTGTCCTTTAAATTTCTCACCTATTTATCAGTTTATAGCCAATCCTTATAAACTTTTAGAGAGGCCTGCCCAACGAAGATGATTGGTTGCAGAACATTTCAGCTCAGCTGCCTTGAAATGACTCTCCTCTATATTTGACAAGTTTTCTATGATTCTTAATGCTCATCTTCTATATTTCAGGTCCAAGGAGAAATCAAAGTTCCCATGATTACCAGGTATTATTCTTCATTCTTTTGGTGCAGAACTAGTTGTACTTGAATTGTGTGAATGGTTAAAAACTTAAAATATGACTAGCCTCTATTAAAGGTTATTCTTGTCTAGGTCTTTCACACACTCAATCTTTTTTTTTTTTTTTGGTTAAGAACACAGTAACTTGGATCTATTTCTAAGCTGAAGCATTTTGTGTGTGAAAGATGCAGGTTGTTTGGCAAGACAACGTTGACCCTGACAGCATGTCTTACGAGGTTAGAGCTGACAGTTATACATACCTCAGAATGTGGATAATACAATTCTATCAGTACTTTTAAGTAACCTGTCTTTATTAAATTTACGTTTGATGTTTCTCTGGATTATATATCTATTAATATGTTGCTAACAAATGGGTATATTGGCAAACAGTACATCTATCCGTCTGCATTCACCGAGCATTGGTATTTTAAGCTGTCTTCTTCTGTACTTTTCTGATGTACATCATTAGGAGGAAGATTACTTCTGTGCTAAAAAAATCATTGCATGGTTCTGTAATTTCTGTTCGTTCCTAATAGGGAGATTGCAAATTTCTTAGATGCTGGTTATGGGGATATCTAGATTCAAATGTCATTGTCATTGTTTTAAGTGCTGTGCTTTTTTCTTCAATGCTATTATAGTTGACCTATTTTTCATAAGCGCCTTACCCTCTCACCCAATCTTATGTCAAACTCGGGCAGATTATAGGTTTATAGTGGTCATATATGTGGACTCATTTTTTTCCATTGTATTTATTTCATCCTACTGGAATAGAATCTTTTAAGCATATCATATTCCTGTCCAGTCTCATTAGCTTTAAAAGCTTTCCCTTGTGAATGTGATTTTGGATCGGACGGGTTGTGGAGATTTAGCTCTCATTGGTAGAAAGTGAATCTCGGAAATAGTATGCTAGCTGGTTCTAGTAACTATAAGTCTTAAATGCCTCGCCTCATATTGCAACATCTGGCCTCTATTGATAGTATTTAGTTGAATGCTTATATTTCTGTTTTTTCTTATATTTGGAACAAATATCACTGATATTGTTTTTAACATTCAGGAATTACTTGAGTTAGGTGAGGCTGTTGGAACTCAAAATCGAGGTCTTTCCCAAGATCAGATCTCTTTGCTTCCAATCTCGAAGTACAAATGCAGCTTTTTCTCGAGAAAGAAATCACGAGATGAGAGGTATATATTACACATTTTTAATTTTCTTTTTATCAAATGATGAACTCTTTCTCTCTCTCCAACCCAACCACCCAAGATCATAATTCAAAATCTAAAGGCCTAAGTTGTGGAATCTCTTATGGTTTAATACTTAGTAAGGTTTGCACTAGTAACTTTTCCTTGATCTACTTTTATTTCAATTTAGTTTTTTCTGTTTTCATATGTATGCCATTATGTCAACAGTGACTACTCCTAGAAGAAATGTAGTTTGCATAAAATTATCTTGAACAACCTTTTTGCACAAGGCTAATAATGTTTTATCAAAACGTTGCCTCTTAGAATGGCATTGTAACTTAGTGATTTGGACATCACTATAGACTTTTCATATTGTCGGCAAGTAGGCTAAGTCAAGCATAAAGTACTTGGCTATTCGGAAATTTTCCAGTTTGCTCTCTGTCATGGAAATATGTTTCCATCATGGAGTTATGCACAGTTTGCTCTTGTTGTATGAACTGAGAAGCTAGTAATCCAGTACGACAGCCTATGATCTAAAGATTAGATTGGTTGATCCTTAAAATCTCTACAAATGGAGCAATATTGAATTGAATTGATTTTTTCTAACTTCAGTGGCTCAAATTGATTGACACTCATGATTTCATTTTAGTTGGTACTTTATCAAATCGATTAACACATGCTGCACACCTCAAAATAGTTTGATACCGTGAGGGCTGTTGACTTCAATGGTAGTGAGCATTTATTTCCACAAGCAAGGCCAAAATTCAAGTTCCATTCCACCTTCCCTTTTGGGCTCCTTCCTAACAACATAGTTTCGGTGACACTAACTTGTATTGTCTTTTTGAATGCAGATGCGTGATTTGCCAGATGGAATATAAAAGAGGAGACCGGCGGATTACTCTACCCTGCAAACACCTCTATCATGCTGGTTGTGGGACCAGATGGCTTAGCATCAATAAGGCAAGGGCTCTGGTTATATTAGATGAATATATTGGTTTTCCGAACATAATCGGATTATTTTAGCAATGATTCGCATTATCTGACGGTATCTCTTTTATCAGGCTTGCCCGATGTGTTACACTGAGGTGTTTGGTGATGCGTCAAAGTGCAAGACGTAATCCTAATGAGCTTCCTGAAGAGAGCCTTCATAGTTTTTCTTCTACAAATTCAATCCTACAGAGATGTTTGCTTCATTTTTTCCACGTTGTTTGTAGAAGCATTGTGTTAGCTGTTATAATAAAAAACCAAAATTTTACGAAGTGAAGAATTCTGATAACTAGAGATGTGTCGTGGGTTTTGGGGTGCATGGTCATATGGTCCTACGGCTAATCCGTACTACCTTCATATACCAGTGTAGGAACTATGATCACTGAGCAGCTTCCTTATTATAGTCGAATTTGGAGGCTCCATCTAAGATAATATCCGGAGAAACGAGAAGACGAAGGTACCAAATGTAGATGGTGCCAAGAAACCCAAAGATTCACAAACCGGCACTGAGACTGGCCCACCTTCCACTTTTAAAGCATCGTGCTGGCTAGTATCATGAGAAAACACCTTGTTTCCGTTCTCCTTTATCGATCCTCAAATGTTCTGGTCACAGCACACACCATTCACGTGTGTGGGTTATGCTACATGAGCATATTGTGGCACTGGGTAGCTTGTTGAATGCTGAAGGTTAATAAAGGCGAATGGTGAGTTGTGCCAAAGTGCATAGTGTTGGTTATGGCTGTGGGCGGAATGCGAGCTTCGAACTACATGTTGGAATTGGGGGTTTCGGTTATTAATCAATTGCAACCATCGAAGCAGTCGACATTTTTAACTCAGCATTCTTGTGGCAAGCTCTGTTGGGGTTTCTGGAACCCGTTCCATTTTGATGTAATGTTGTTTATTATGTTTGGCTTTTATTTCAAAGGGTTCTTGGTCAAAAATACTTTTCTGTCTGTCTAGAATCTTTGACCATCATGATTCCCAGTGATGAAAGATCCATGAGATTGAAATGAGAAATGCTTAATTGCCGCCTAAACAAACTCTTTTTGTCATAAATCGAAAAGAATTCCCCGATACACCTTCCCATGTCGCTCGTACATTCAAATGAAGGTCCCAAGTGTTGGCTTTATTAACTTAATGAACATACCAACATTGAGCGTACGTTCACTAAGTACATGAGCGTCAAATTAACTATGCCATGGGTCCGACGCAAAATTATTACTAAAGAATACGAAACAAAATCTGTTGCGGGATGCAATGATTTTACATAATACAAAACCTTCCATTAGTGACGGAATTAAGGCTGAGTTTTGATGCATTTTGAGAGAGAAAGACGTCGAGAAAAATAACCGAAAGGCTTAGGGAAGAAGCAGCAGGCGAAGCCATTGACGCCATTGTCGAAGATGAAGCTCGGAAAAGATTTATTCCGGACCCGGAGAATATGCTCAACCTCGACTTGTTTTTTCGCAAAGTTCCCACAATCATCGGAGAACATCAAGAAAGATGTGCGGTTTATTAAGCGCTACCTGCGAAGAAAGAGCGTCCCCCGTGGGACCAGGGACGGACCCAGGATTTTCGTAGGAGGGGAGCGGAACATAAAAGGTTAAATGTTCCAAAAAAAATTTAAATATCTAAATACCGTAAAATTTAAATAATACAAATGTCATTAATAACATTAAATACAAAAAATAAAATTACAAAAGTGGTAGCTTACGTTTTTTCATATCATGAAAACGTCGCATAATGAGCTCATTACTAATGGAAGCAAAAATATCTTTCTCAATGTAAACAATCAAGCTATCATTCAACCACTGGTTTCCCATTTTGTTGCGCAATGGTGTTTTCACAATATTCATCACAGAAGATGCTCTTTCCACTGAAGCCGTTGCAACAGGTAAAACCAAAGCTAATGTAATAAGTAAATACACATACTTGTATAATCGACTCATCCCCGTGCTCACCAAAATCTCTGCAAGCTCACCAATGGTTGTCAATGATGAAAACTCAGAACTTGTTTTCATATCACATACATAAGTGTCAAGTTGATCTTCAAGCATCAAAAGCTCTTTCTCTTTGAATTCTTGAGGATTAAATGTAGCAAATTTGAGAACTTTTACTTTGTCATAGTGTGCAAATCCCATTTAAGGACTCAAGCATGCCATGCATAAAAGCAACTTTGTGTTTTGCTCATTGAAGCGATTATCCAATTCCGTCTTTGTTGGTCAATTACGGCTATAAATGTTACAAGAAATTAGGTGATGTCATTATGTCTATGTTGTTACTTCTGTTTAAGTTCTGAACTCGGTATTGCAATGTCATGCATGCAAACACTAAATTAGGTGTCTGATAAAAAAGTTTTATTTTGAATGCAAATTATGTTGAGTGTTGAAGAAGTTGATAGAATGAAGAAAATTGCATACCGCCAAATGTTGTCTCCCATAAGTTTTGGTGTCTTTTTCTATAGGGTGTATAATCAAGCAGTTTTTATACCATTGATGGCAGAAATCCAATAAGCAGTGTCACTGTGATTGATAATCACCTTCCAGTTAATCACCGCCACTCTTGTTAAATGGCGATTTGAAGCTGCATTTTATACTTGCTGAGATAACTTTTTAAGAGTTTTAAGTCGTTGGAAACAGATAAGGGGTTCTAGTAGGTAGAGTTTTACGACACCTTCCTCCATAAAAAAACGACATGCTTGCTTGCATCCCAAAACGCGCCGTTTCATTTATTTGAAACGACGCCGTTTCAAGAGGTTGAAAACAGAGTTCATCTTCTTCGCGTGATCGTTGGAACGCGCCGCTCCGGTTGGAGTTCAACGGGGGAAGCCGGGGAGGGAGCGGAGCTGTCAAAACTTGCTCCCAGGCCACATTTATCCGGCGAGGACGGGAGCGACTGCTGACTGTCGCTCTGGGCTGGGTCCGTCCCTGCGTGGGACACGACCAACATACTCTGCGTACTTGCCCCGGAGGATTTCCAACTGATGACATTGGACCATTGGACACCGAGGACTTGAACTTGCTCATGGACCGGATCCTCTGCGTGCGGCTTGACTCGAACTTGGACATTGGACCACTACTGGACCTTGGACATGGACCAAACCATTACTATGGTACCCGAACTTGAATTGAACTGGACCCTAACGATACTGGACCTTGGACATGGAACTGGACCCAAACAAGTTAATAATAAATGAAATCTTAAAAAACAATTAAAAAAAGGAAGGAAAACCAAATTTTTTAAATATCAAATATTCATTGTCAAACCTTATATAAAAAAGGAAATTTTATGTCAATAAATAAAGATTATACCCCCACACCTTAATTTGGGCGTTATTATTTCCACATACTTTTCTTATTTTCTCACCCATCTTTTAATTTTGTTTTCATTTTAAATACATTAATTTACTTAAAAAGACATAGCTAAAGCTTCTCAATGGAAGATCTCGAAATCAAATAGCTAAATACATTAATTATTTTCTCACCCATCTTTTCTTACTTTCTCACCCATCTTTTCTTATTATCTCATGCCACCAAACGTTTGCTACTCTATTTTTATATAAGCAATATTACTGATAATTATAGTTTAAAAATAATTATGATCATAGTCTCCATAAGAAAATAATCATATTCTTCACTAGAAACTCCATACCAAAACAATTGTAATCTCCATTAAAAATGGTTCTAACTTCCATAAACCTCAAACCTACCAATCTTCACCAAAAAGTCATAATCACCATAGAGAAGTACTTGCTACAAATTTTTTTTTTTGCACGAGTAATTATTTCTTTTTTCGGCGGGTACAAGTCTTTTGTGGGTTATCAGATTGTGAAGGATAATTTAGTTATAAAATTTTCATTCCTAGTGGAATCAATCTCCAGGAATCCCAATACCACCTCAACCTAGGGAATCCCATTCCTTGAAAATCAGGAATTGCATTCCTGATTTTGTGGTGGATCCCATCACAAATTTGATTCCCAAATTTTAGTGAACACAGGAATCATCAGGAATGAGAATGACTCCCAATAATTTCATTCCCATTACAGGTTAGTAAACACACCATTAATTAAT
Source organism: Spiraea crenata (assembly GCA_033992175.1). Taxonomy (NCBI): domain Eukaryota; kingdom Viridiplantae; phylum Streptophyta; class Magnoliopsida; order Rosales; family Rosaceae; genus Spiraea; species Spiraea crenata. The sequence goes on along the minus strand of JAVBHV010000010.1, from coordinate 209,084 downwards.
TGAAGGAAGGGGGGGGGGGGTTGTGGGGGGAACGGCGGCCTCCCCTGGGATTTCGAGTGTGGTTAGATAAACATTTTGTTTATTTAGAAGGGTTAATTCCTCCAATGGTACCCAATATTTGGCAAATAAGACACTTTAGTACCCAATATTTAAAACCAGACACTTTGGTTCCCAATCTATACCTCCGTTAGACACTTTAGTGCCTCCGTCCAATTTGCTATTAAAATTGAGGGTGTTACAGTCTTTTTAGATTAATTCAAAAAATATGACTTATATAGTCAAAAATGTTTTTAAAAAAGGACCGAATAGTACCCAAATTATAACAAAGCTAGACTACTCCTGCTTCCCCAAAAAAAAAAAAAAACTACTTCTGTTTTGATAACGCCAGGTACCTACTTTTTTTTTGATATTGCATTTCATTGTATGAATCATGAAAAAACAGTTAATTTTGATTCCAATTTAAATAAATTTGCAAAGACTTAAAAGATCAATTGGAGGTATTAACGAAAAGACAATAATACCCTCAATTTTAACGGCAAATTGGACGGGGGCGCTTAAGTGTCTAACAGATAGGGATGGTAATGGGTCGGGTCGGGTCAGGGTAGTACTATCTCCATACCCATACCCATTTATGATTTTAATCTCCATACCCGCCTCCATACCCATTAATTTTTAATCGGGTATCCCCATACCCGCCTCCATGAAGATTAGTATCTCCATACCTACCTCCATACCCACCCCGTATAGAAAAAAATAAGGATAATATTAATAATAAAGTTCTATAAATAATTATAATCTATTAATAATTGTTTATAATTTGTTAGGGTTATAGCTTCATGTAAGTTGGGGTGATTTCTAAAAGTTTATATAATTATTATACATATTAATTAATTATATATATATTGTATATATATAATCGGGTCGGGTTCGGGTTGGAGACTAGTAATACCATACCCGCCCCATACCCGTCATGGGGATTTTAAAAATCTCCATACCCGCCTCCATACCCATTTAGCTCCTCCATACCCGCTCCATCAGGGGCGAATACGTACGGGTACCCATACCCGTGGAGATTTTTGCCATGGCCCTAAAAGGTTTTGGTTGGGTAAAAAAGTGTGCGTTTTTTAAAACTTGGGTTCCAAAGTTTCTTTTTTCCCAAACTTTGGGTTTTTTTGGGGGAATTAACCCTATTTAGAATTAGGTTCAAAATAGGGAAGAAGATGAGGGTAATTTAGGAATAATGTAATAAAAAAATTAAATTTTTTTTAATTAAGAGTGGTGGGTGGAAAAATAGAACAATGAGGTGGAAATAATAGTCCCCCTTAATTTTTGGAACAATGATCTTTTGAGGATAAAATAGGCCAATTAAATCTATAGATAATGTGGGCTTACCCCACAAAATAAGCTGACACACCCTGCCCCAAAAAGTGGGGCCCGGGAGTGCGGCCATCATCCCCAAAGGATGACGAAGCCTTACACAACCAAAAACAACCAAAAGACTCCCACTCTTCGTGCCCCATGACAGAGCTACCCTGACTCCTGCCGCTCGTCTCTGTGGTGCTCAACAGTAACAAGACCTGAGGGGGCGTAAAAACAAGGGTGAGTGGACAGGGAAAATAACCGTCAGTGAAAAACAGTTATAAAACATAGTATAATACTAATAACCCCCACAGTTGAAAACCAGTACTAATAGTATACAGATATTCTATAATAAGCACACAGAAACAACCAAACAATACACCACTGATAAGGAACGATAAACTGTCACACATAACCAAGATCTACGACCATAATCAAAAGGTGAGGGGACTTCACCCCAACATCGGTGGGTGGCAAGGGGACTTCACCCCAATACCGATGGGTGGCAAGGGGACTTCACCCCAATACCAATGGCAAGGGGACTTCACCCCAATACCGATAAATAGGGTAAGGGGACTTCACCCCAAACCAATAAATAGGGTAAGGGGACTTCACCCCAAACCATCACAGAAAGGGCAAGGGGACTTCACCCCAATACCGATATAAAAGGGTAAGGGGACTTCACCCCAAACCAATGAGCGGCAAGGGGACTTCACCCCAATACCGACATAAAGGGGTAAGGGGACTTCACCCCAAACCGACCTGCACCTGCACATGACAATACCGAGCAATCCACAAACAACCCATCATAACCAGTATAGAATCAACATAACCAGCACATACATATCACCCAAGCTCCATAACAGTCAACATGAACAAATATCTCACGATCACATCATCATATCATATACGTGTATAATCATAAACATGCTCGAACAATACTCAAACCATACACCAACATATCACCAAAGCATACAGATACGTAAACATAATATAAAGCATACTCAAATAATACTTTAAAACCAAAACCCGTCCACTCACAGTGATACCGAGCGATCGTAGTCATCATCGTCCGTAGGCTCGGGTCGGTAGCGCTGATTCCTCAGGAACTGATCACCTCCAACTGTGCTGGCCGGAATCTCGCCGGAAAGCTCGCGGATTCCGTGGACGTCGTCGCCGGCGTTTCCAACGGCTTCTGGCTCCGATCCTTGGTGCTCCGGCTTCGTCTCGCGAGGAGAAGCTGATGCAGGTGGTCGCCGGCCCGATCCGTCGCCGACGAAGGTGAATCGAAGGTGGAGGCGTCAACGGTTTTGGGCGAGTTTCGGGTTTCCCTTTTTGGGAAACCTGGGCTGGTTCAGGTTTTTAAAACCCAACCGACTTCCAGAAATATCTCAAACCATCCAGCCAATCCACATACGCCACGTGGCACTCCACACAACGCCCACAAAACCATTTTTCGTCCGTAACTCCTTCGATACAACTCGGAATTCGATTCCGTCTTCGCGGACGTGTTCGTATACTCGAGCTCTTCGCACAGAGTCCAATATCGAATATGAAATTCCTTACTATACCAAAGTCAACTGTTTGACCAATCAAGGGCATTTTGGTCATTTCACAATATTTGGGGGATTTTTCGGAACGGGTCGTATCAATCTACCCCACTTATAAGAATTTCGTCCTCGAAATTCAACACAAACCAGTGGAGAGAGTACGTACCAAGAACAGATGCGGATACACCTTGCGTATGTACTTCTCCGCCTTCCACGTGGCTTCCTCAACACCGTGGGTATTGCACAAGACTTCACCAATCCTTTCCATCACCTCACAAGACCCAAAACATCGTGGGCCGAGCCTCCCCCGATACACCAAGATGTTTCAGGGTGCCTCGCATTAGTTGATGTAACAGCCTACAACTCACAACCATGGGCACAACCTCCAATAAAACCCACGGCCAGCTCTCCCTAACGGAAGGTAAGAAACTCAAACATCTTCCTTCATAGACGCTGGGCTGGGCTCAGAACTTGTCACTAATGACGCTCATGACTTAATCCCATGTCACACTACTTCACAATCGTGTTCCAACACTGCACCAACCTACGGCCTCCACAGAAAATAAAGAGGATATCATCCCCATCATCTACTCTGGCGGACAGTTCAAAACCAGCAACACATCCTCCATCCTGCCCCACCAGGACTCGGCTGCATCATCACAACTGAGGCCATAGCTACCCCAAGCAGAGTGGGTCCCCCACCCTAACCTGGGTTGGTCTATACAGCGTTCTCCATCGCAGCACTACGCTAAACTACACCAAAATAATGCTGCTAGACTGGGGGGGTTATCGGCACCACGTGCCTCCCCTGTACCACGTGCACCACATGCACCCCTTGCACCACGTTGACGACACGGCATAGCTCTGTCAGGACTAAACACACAAGTCTAAGAATGACACTGACCAAGAAACTTCCCTAGACAATCGTAAACCTAGCGCTCTGATACCAACTGACACACCCCGCCCCAAAAAGTGGGGCCCGGGAGTGCGGCCATCACCGCCAAAGGATGACGAAGCCTTACACAACCAAAAACAACCAAAAGACTCCCACTCTTCGTGCCCCATGACAGAGCTACCCTGACTCCTGCCGCTCGTCTCTGTGGTGCTCAACAGTAACAAGACCTGAGGGGGTGTAAAAACAAGGGTGAGTGGACAGGGAAAATAACCGTCAGTGAAAAACAGTTATAAAACATAGTATAATACTAATAACCCCCACAGTTGAAAACCAGTACTAATAGTATACAGATATTCTATAATAAGCACACAGCAACAACCAAACAATACACCACTGATAAGGAACGATAAACTGTCACACATAACCAAGATCTACGACCATGATCAAAAGGTGAGGGGACTTCACCCCAACATCGGTGGGTGGCAAGGGGACTTCACCCCAATACCGATGGGTGGCAAGGGGACTTCACCCCAATACCAATGGCAAGGGGACTTCACCCCAATACCGATAAATAGGGTAAGGGGACTTCACCCCAAACCAATAAATAGGGTAAGGGGACTTCACCCCAAACCATCACAGAAAGGGCAAGGGGACTTCACCCCAATACCGATATAAAAGGGTAAGGGGACTTCACCCCAAACCAATGAGCGGCAAGGGGACTTCACCCCAATACCGACATAAAGGGGTAAGGGGACTTCACCCCAAACCGACCTGCACCTGCACATGACAATACCGAGCAATCCACAAACAACCCATCATAACCAGTATAGAATCAACATAACCAGCACATACATATCACCCAAGCTCCATAACAGTCAACACGGACAAATATCTCACGATCACATCATCATATCATATACGTGTATAATCATAAACATGCTCGAACAATACTCAAACCATACACCAACATATCACCAAAGCATACAGATACGTAAACATAATATAAAGCATACTCAAATAATACTTTAAAACCAAAACCCGTCCACTCACAGTGATATCGAGCGATCGTAGTCATCATCGTCCGTAGGCTCGGGTCGGTAGCGCTGATTCCTCAGGAACTGATCACCTCCAACTGTGCTGGCCGGAATCTCGCCGGAAAGCTCGCGGATTCCGTGGACGTCGTCGCCGGCGTTTCCATCGGCTTCTGGCTCCGATCCTTGGTGCTCCGGCTTCGTCTCAGCGAGGAGAAGCTGATGCAGGTGGTCGCGGCCCGATCCGTCGCGGCGAAGGTGAATCGAAGGTGGAGGCGTCAACGGTTTTGGGCGAGTTTCGGGTTTCCCTTTTTGGGAAACCTGGGCTGGTTCAGGTTTTTAAAACCCAACCGACTTCCAGAAATATCTCAAACCATCCAGCCAATCCACATACGCCACGTGGCACTCCACACAACCCCCACAAAACCATTTTTCGTCCGTAACTCCTTCGATACAACTCGGAATTCGATTCCGTCTTCGCGGACGTGTTCGTATACTCGAGCTCTTCGCACAGAGTCCAATATCGAATATGAAATTCCTTACTATACCAAAGTCAACTGTTTGACCAATCAAGGGCATTTTGGTCATTTCACAATATTTGGGGGATTTTTCGGAACGGGTCGTATCATAAGCCACTTAGTAAAAACCCACCAACTTTTAACAAAAATCCTAAATTTTATTTTTTCTATAATTTTTTTAATTATAAATCCGCGTATAAAAAACTTTTATTTTAGTCTAGTTCACATACCTTTTTTCATCCTTACATCCCTAGTAATTATGTCCTCGTTGACTTTTCTTATGAATTATTACAAACCTTTAAGATAGGTAAATTAAATTTAAACGTACAATTAAGTTAGAATTTCGTAATTAGGGGAAAAAAAGGAAAATTTTCAACGTAATTTAAACCTATATCAAAGGTTGATTGCAACCAAATCTACCTATACCTAAGGTTAAATAGCATCACCGAGGGAACCAAGAAAAAAATTTCTAAATGATATTAGATGCCATGGAGCCTTCAACATTTTGGTTATAACCTCTTGTGTTTGTCATGTTCTGTTGTTTTCTTTGAGCCCCTGTGGCGTTGCTCTGTTGTTCCTTTTTCTAATGAAGCTTTGTTTGCCCAAAAGAAAAGAAAAGATCAGATCCATAAGAAACCTCAGGCTAAAGTATTTTGAATTCCTTTCGCATCTTTTATTCAGATCCATAAGAAACCCCAGGCCAAAGTATTTTGAATTCTTTTCCTCATCTTTTCTTTTCTCTCATATCCAGTATGTCTTTTGTAATCACCACCCACACACCCCCTCCCCCTACAAGATCACTCCCCAGAACCCTACCCTTGTATTAGGTAGACACCACCCACGCCCCTATTCCCTCAACGAGATTGCCCTCGAAAATCCATACTGGGTAAAATATTCCTCCATACTAGGTAGAATATTTGTCTATTCCTTTCTCTTTCTCCACAATAGGTAGGTAGAAAAGAATGTTGTAGGAAGAAATGTTAATCCAAAGAAAATGGCATGAAATTGAATCTACCTATTGAATAGGAGAAATTGAATCGCCTTAAGCCTATAGTAGAAGTGAATAACAACAACGATAGCAAATAATCACAAAGAACAATCTCCACAATAAGAGAACCACTCCGCCTCCACCATCCACCCCAAAAACCATACTGTATTATTTATAAAATTGTCTTCATCAAGTAACTAATTTGAACTCAAAATGTATTGAAAACTGTTTGTATAATTATTGTCAAGATTTAAAACCGAGGTAGCTGAATTTGGAAATTCTATCATAGGCAAATATGTAATTTTTGTATTATATATAATGCTGAATTGAATTAATATTTGCAATATATAGAAAAAGGGCCGATCATAAAAGTTATTTTAAGTAAAGGGCTAAAATCACAATACCCTTTAATTCTATGGTAGGTCATTGATTTTGAATATTTATCTCTAAAGACAAAAGAATGGGGACTACCCCTGAACGCAAACAAAACCCATGTGCTTGGAAAAAAAAAAGCATCAGGGACTTCCTTATAAAAAAATCATGCTCACATAAATAGTTTGTGGCACACATAAATAGTTCTTACTAACACAGAAACAGTTTGTACCATATAGAGACAATTCAAACCAACATGAAAATATTTGTGGCAGCACCAGTTCTCTTTTTCCTTAGGGTTCAACGGTGTCTAAAATGAGTTTCATAGAAACTCAATCAAAACTGAAAACAAGTTGTGGGTATCGTAGATCATGAAGAAACAAGACAATTGACATTTCAGTTGACTTTTGGAGTGGCCGAATTTGACCGGAATCGGTTGATTTTGCCGAAAACATCAAGAATATTGCTGTATTGTTTTCTTTCTATACTAGTTTACAAATTGTGATCGTACTATCAATAGAAAATGAAAATTGATACGAATTTAACGCCACCTACCTCGTATCAATTGGACTATGTATAAAAGAGTTATGATTAAAACAATTTTGTGGAAGTTTTTAGAGGAAAATAGAATAGACACTTTTAGTTATTCATCCAAATGCCCTCTGCCACTCACTTTTAGTTTCACTTTGCCTCCTGTAAGTTAAAATGACTCACTTTGCCCTCTGCCACTTAAATTGTTGTCTCACGTTACCCTTTGGTTAAAAATTCTGTTAGTTTCTACTAACATGGACTGCCACGTGACAAAAATACCACATGGAAATTTTATATTGGCTTAGAAAAATTTTGTGGGGCCCTCTTTCCACCAATCACAAACCCACTACTGCCTCTTTGTTGCCACGGCACCTAGAAATTCGGCTCCGTGTGGGTACAGAACACCTTCACGACGACGTCCATGGCGGGGACCACCCTCGCCGCCATGCTCTCCTAGCTCATTGGCGGTTCTGAAACAACGTGCCGTGAGGGTGCTCGGCGTTCTGGCAATGTCGAGAGCCATCAGCAACAACTATCTCAAGTCGTACGTGATATCGGAGCCAGAGGTGACGATCATGGATCGGACGGTGGAGGACGAGAGCCTGATTCTGGCCAGCGACGGCCTCTGGGACGCGGTGTCCAACGACACCGCATGCAGAGTAGTTCGCATGTGCCTGCGTGCAGTAGCAGCGGCAGTGCAATTGGAGTCGATGGCAAGCGGAGAGCTCCGACAAGACGTGTTCCGACGCGTCAATTTTGCTGACCAAGTTGGCCTTGGCTAGGCAGAGGAACGACAATGTCAGCATCATCGTGATGGACTTGAGAAGACCAGCTGAGAACCAGAGATTTGTATGAATAAGTGTAAAAGAAAGAGAGGTTTGTCGGGCACGTCGTTTCAGAGCCGCCGATGAGCTCGGAGAGCATGGAGCTGCTTGGAATTAAGATTTCGGGCCTTGCACATAATGAATTCTATGCTGAAAGCTTGGAATTGTTTTTGGAGATACGTAGTGGAGTGGTGGATCCAAATTCTATGACTTACGTGAGCTCACTCATGGCATGTTCTGGTTTGCAGGAATTGAGTGTAGGATGTCAAATTCATGGTCTTGCATGGAAACTGGGAATTCAATCAGATGTGTGCATTGAGAATGCACTGATAGACGTGTACTCAAAATGTGGTAGTGTTGAAGATGCGTGGCGAATCTTTGAATCCATGGAAGAACTTGATGAGATTTCAATGACTGTTATCCTTGTGGGTTTTGCGCAAAATGGGTTTGAGAATGAAGCTATCCAGATTTTTGTGAAAATGATGAAAGCGGGAATTGAAATTGACCCCAACATGGTTTCGGCCGTTCTTGGTGTATTTGGGGTTGATACTTCTTTAGGTCTAGGGACGCCATCGTGAAGGTGTTCTATACCCACACGGAGCCGAATTTCTCGGTGCCGTGGCAACGAAGAGGCAGAACGGAAGAGGCAGTAGTGGGTTTGTGATTGGTGGAAAGAGGGCCCCCACAAAATTTTTCTAAGCCAATATAAAATTGCCGCGTGGCATTTTTGCCACATGGTAGTCCATGTTAGCAGAAACTAACGGAATTTTTAACCAGAGGGTAACGTGAGACAATAATTTGGGTGTCAGAGGGCAAAGTGAGTCATTTTAACTTACAGGAGGCAAAGTGAAACTAAAAGTGAGTGGCAGAAGGCATTTGGGTGAATACAATGTGGGAGAATGAAAGGGCTGACACGCATGAATGAATGAAGGACCAGTTTAACACATGTCTTTTTGTTCTTGTATGAGATGCTTTGAATTTCATGTCATGTAAAAGAAAGTGGAGTTTTATAGTGTCCTTAGAGGTACTTATCTCTTAATTTTTCCTCCTAATTCTTAAACTTTTACAATATAGTCTTACTTTTAAACATTAATACTAAAAAAAACTCATTATGTAATAGTCTTAATCATTTAGTTCTAATGTGAAATGTATAAATTTCTTATTGGTAGCAGCTATTTTGGGTGAAAAAATGCTGACAAAAATGGCAATGCGCCCCTCCTCTACCTCGACGCCATCATCGGCGACTCGAATGAGGTTCTTCGATTCCGAGCTTTGCCCCAACGGCCTGCTTGAGGTGCTTGATGCTTTCCTGACTTCTGATGACACCACCTCTTCTCTAGCCTCACGGATGAAGTTTTCAGTCTTCGCCGCGGACCTAGACTCGAGTAAGGGTGGAGGCTATTCGGCGACGCCTGTTTTGGAGGTCGTGGATGATAGCAATTCCTCCAAGAACGACATGTTCCGATTCCAACCCGGTTTGTTGTTAATTGCCCAAATCTAATTTTTAAATCGTTGAAATTTTGATTAGGAGCACATACGACAAAAACTGAAAAGCACATATTGCTTATGATCTTGATTATTAGGTTCTGACCAATGGGCTAGGTGGTCGGATTTGGCTCTATCATGAGTTTTTGAATAGGTTCTGCCCATTGGGCTAGTGGTTGAATTTGATTCTTTCTTGAGTTTTTGAAGAAAGCCAGGGTGGTAATAATAATTAGATTTGTTTATACCATGCCCCACCATGACACATGGCATGTACAACCAAGCGCCATGTGGCATATGCAACCAAGCACAACATAGAAAACCTCATGAGTTCCGAGAGTACACTCTACAAGGCTCGTGGGTCCCACATGAAATGTTATGCGACGGATTAAACATGTCTCACGAGATCACCTCACGGCGATCTCCACACGTATCCACTAACTTGCTTCATACGATAAGGGGTGGGCCGTACACGAAGGCCCAAAGTCACTAGAAAACCCTCAATGAATACTCATTATCCCACATCGGACAAGAGAAGCAAGAGACACCCTCACCACCTCTATAAAAGGAGACCTCTCTCCTTGGTAACTTCCTTAACTTGGAATAATACACTATAAAATAGCCTAGATTCATCCACACCCGTCACTACTGCTAACTTAAGCATCAGAGGGTTCTAGGCCGGTACCACACCGGTGCCTTCGGTACTTATATCCTTCTTCCCTTGCAGATAACCGAAGAGCCCATCTCCGAGTCTCCTGTCCCTGTAACCGAGACCTTCCATCAAAGCCTATCTTCGAAGCTCCTGTTGAACTCTTCACCAGAGAGTAGCCTCACACGTGGAGCTTCTTCATCCATGTCCGCTCCACATCACCCTTTTGACAGTTCACCGTTGAAAACCATTTTTCAGCACCAACAAGATCTTTTCCAATTGTGGCATGTAAAATTTCTAGATGCATGAGACGATGAAAACCATCTAAGAGCCGCAAGATGTGAAATTGGTATTTATTTATTTATTTTTCAAAATGGTGCTCCTTTCAAGTTCCCGCATCATGAAAAATTATGGGCATTTGAAATTTAATTTAGTACAAAATTTCTGGTAAAATATTTGATAATGTCAAGTTTTCTGAGTACACATAATTTAAGAAGTTGAAGGAAGGGGCAAGCAACACAGATCAATCCTGTTTTTGAGGAAATTATTAAGCTCTTGAAATGGTAATGTAGTATTATTGATGATGAAATGTGCTCAATTGGTTCATGAATAATTGCATACTCACGAAAAATGCAATAACAACAGCGAAAAATGCAGGAACAGTCGTGAAATGCATGTTTAGTGACGTAAAAATGTAGGAACAATGTGAAAATACAGGAAAAGTCGTGAAAATGCAAGAATACGTGTGGAAAATACAGGAACAATTGTGAAAAATGTATGAACATATATGAAATATTCAAAAATGTTAAAGGTTGTAATATACAAGTCATTATGTTGAGAAAGAATCTAAATGAGAAAAACATATAAATGGATTGCATATAAATAAGGGATTCTTACCAAAAAGTCCTAAAAAGAATAAAGTGTTACCAAAAAACCTACTTCACTTTACCAAAAAGTCCAAATCTTACAATTTAGTCCCATTAGGTGGCATGGGAGACCATTAGTCATGCATGTACCCCCAGATTAACTATGGACGCGTGGGACCCACGCGCCTCCCATTAAATGGACAAAAAGTCATTTAATTCAAAGAGTGGGACCCACATGCAAGGTTTTGAATCCAAACCCTCTTATTGAAAGAGAGGGGGGACCAACCAATCCAACTAGCATGCATTATCTAGCATATTAGTTAACCTCAAATATTTATTCTATATCTAAAATTTTCATTTGTTTTTATTTTTCCGGGACACTTCCCCCTATTTTACCAGGGTACTTATTCATTTTACCAAGACACTTCCATTTTACTGGGGCAATTATTCATTTTGCCGGGGCACTTTCCATTTTATTCATTTTACCGGGTCACTTTCCATTTTACTGGGGCACTTATTCATTTTACCAAGGCACTTTTCATTTTACAGGGGCACTTCTCCATTTTACCGGGGCACTTATTCATTTTACCGGGGCACTTTCCATTGTATTCATTTTACCAAGGCACTTTCCATTTTACCGGGGCACTTCTCTATTTTACCGGGGTACTTCTTCATTTTACCAGGGCACTTCCCCATTTTATCGGGACACTTCCCCCAATTTCCGGGACACTTCCCCCATTGTGCGGGACACTTCCCCTCTTTTTGAAAGAACATTTGAACAAGTTGCAATCAACCGAACCACAATAGCAACGCTGTAAGGGTATTTGGTCCTTCTTGTTGGATGCGTAGGCGTGCCACCACCAAGCCACGAGTTTGGCCTGAATGGAATGTGATGTTGAGGTTTGCGATCAAGTCTGACTTTTGATCTTGCAATTGTGCGACCAAGCAAGGAACCTCCTCTTGGTCAGGGTTCTTTCACTTCCTCGGGGTCAAGGATGATTAGGTCTCAGTTTGATATTTTTGGTGTTTTTAGGTTTATGGGTTGTGATGAATGCAAAGTGCAAGAATGAAACAATACGAAACTAATGCGAATAAAGCAATAAGTAAAAGAGCGATGAATGATAAATTAAACTATAACAAAAGCGAATTTAAACTAAGAACTTTGAATAAAAGTGCGATTGTATTAAAAGGACTTGGAAAATAAACTTACACTAGAAATTGACGGACTTGGACAAGAACTGAAATTGCTTGAATGATAAAAACCTAGACTACGAATTGAAAGATAATAAAATGAAGAGATTTTGTGTGTTGTGTTCGGCCTCCTCTCTTCTCCGTCTGATGGTATATATAGGGCTGCCTCAACCCTAGAGCTGGGCCATTAATTGGCCCGGGTCAACTTTGTTTGAAAAACCTTCCAAGTCCAAAACCTTATTGCTTAAGACTTGATGACAAATTGCTCCTAGTCCAACTTGGTTTGCACGTCCTTCCTTCATGGAGTAAGGTGATCACTGACGCACGATTTCTTTCCCTTCTCAAACATTGTGATGGGTGGACCTCTAACCTTGCAAATCTGATCAAAAGTACTGTCACCTCGCAGATTGTGACTTGATTGCGTCGTGAGAGGACTTCGTCATAACTTCTCTTGATTTTTGCTTGACGATCCTAATTTAGTTGAAGGGTCTTGGGCCATCAGGCCTCGAAGTTTGACAACTTCTGGGCTTTCTATTCTCCAAGGCCGTTTCTTCTGGGCCATCTCTTCTAGGCCGTCTCTTCTGGGCCGTCTCTTCTGGGCCGTCTCTTCTAGGCCATCTCTTCAAGGCCACTCAAGGGTTGTCTCGAGGGCCAGTTTTTCTAGGCCTTCTAGCCTCGAGAGCCACTTTCAGTATTGGACCTGCTTCCAAGTCGAACCTATTCAGATCGTGTGCTTGAAATCTTATAAGGCCTTTCTGGCTCGAGTTAAACTCAAAATCAAACATGCTCGTCAAACGACGTTGTTTAGAAGTATATTTGAACCCGTTTAGGTTCCAAACCTGACCATTTATGACCCGGTCCAAACACAATCAAAACAAAGGTCAAGCGCAAAACAATCACAAATTCCACAAAGCAATTGAGTTTTTTTTGCACAAAGTAGAAACCTCTCTTTTCGCCAACAACAGAACACCACACCCAAATTTGTTCTTTTCTTTACCACAAAAGAAAACAAGCAAAACAAAGTTCAAACCACACAAAAAAAAAGTCCAAATACAAAACTGAAAAATAAAAAAATGGAAGTTGAATGCTGCACGGAAGTTTTGTCTAGTTGCAGAGGTCCCAAGAGATCTGCAGCGGCGCCTTTTGGACTTTGATTGGCTCGTTGCCTTTGAATTTCCATCGGCATGTCCAACGACGGAGCTCCAAACCAGAAATATGGTTTCAAACATCCAAAACCAACTCTGAATTCATCAACCCAAACCTCAAATTTTGAAACTTCCCTTGAAAAGCGAAGACATTCATCAGATCTGACATTCATCAACCCAAACCGTAACGGCCTGCTTGATTTCCTTGATGAGCTTCGCCGCCAAGGTGGAACCGTCTGTTCGGCGCAGAGAACGCGTGCATCATCGTCCCCAAAACGCCGTCGAACGGCTCACCATCGCCGTGGTCGCCGACGAAGAACCCGGTCTTGAAGTTCGGCTTGGTCGTCGACGAAGAACCCGATTTGTAAAAGTCAAGGGCATCGTCGTCGCCCACTGCTGGAAGGCCATGGCAAAGATCCTCTTCACCTCGTCAGAGAGCTCGTTTTCCCCAACGTCGTCGAGGTCCTCAACAACAACGAGCGGTGTTGATTGTAGCTTGTTGCTTGAATGACGAATAGAATTGGTTGAAGAGGAAGCGCGTGACTAATGGATAACAACCTAACCACTTAGAAAATGCCAAGTGGCAAATAGGATCAAATGGTAAAAATTAAACTGTAATGAGTTTTTTAGGTATTATGTTCTTAACATAGGACTATTTGGGTATTTTCTATATAAATAATTAAAATGGAAAGATTGAAAAAATATTAACTTCCCCCTTTTTCACCGCTAGGGGTTCTTTGGTGGTGTAATAGGTGGGTCCACAATTCACCTTGATGGCAAGGGATCGAATCATGGTGGAGGTATGTAACAAAATTGTTTCTTGATAATAAAATATTTTAAACAAGAAGTTGTTTCGTTACCCAATCTACGGGCATTTGCATGCATCAATAAACATTTAGTGTATGTCTTATATGGTATCCCAAAAAAAGATAAATAAACTGAAAAGTGATATGTTTCTCTGTGCTTATGTGTCTTTTATCATCTTATTGCTCTTTAACATCGGCGCTAATGAAGCCAAACGAACATGAGAATGCAGAGCTTCCGCATAAAAAGCAGCGAATTAAGTTGTTGGAATGGGAACGTCGTCTTTTGCAGTGGCATTGCTTTCATTGCGAATGGTTATGCTGACTATGGTTGACCACCGCCTTTTTTATTCACTACTATACTATCATCTCCGCAGCTGCGTCCTTATGTTTATGGCCTGTCTTAGTTAAAACTCCCCCAAATGTAATGTGTTTAAAAGTTCATTTCTGGAAATTAGTAATATATAAACCGACAATGGCCAAGGAGAAAAACAAACAAATAAGAAAAAAGAAACTGGCCAGTGTGGCAGGCTGGCTTGCGTTTGACTTCTTGAAATTGATACCTTCCTCCGTTGACCTCCACATCATTACTTAGTAAGGGTTTAGGGTTTAGGTGTTTGGGTTGGGGAAGAAGTGGGGTGGGAGGAGTAGGGGAGGGGAGGAGGGGGGGGGGGGGAGAGGAGGGGGGGTGGGGGGTTGGGGGTCGGGGGTAGGGGGTAGGCGGAGGGGTGGTAGGGAGGGGGGGTAGGGGGGGGGGGTGGGGGGGGGTGGGGGGGGTGGGGGGGGGGGGGGGGGGGGGGGGCGGGGGGAGGGGGTGGGGGGGTGGGGGGTCGGGGGGTGCTGGGGCGGGGGTTTGGTTGGGGTTTAGGGTTTGAGCCAAGAACCAGGGGGCGGAGCCGGGGGGGGGGGGGAAGGGGAGAAAGGGATGGGGGTGTTGGGGGTGTGCGGGCACGTCGGAAGGCGGCGGCGTCCGGGGGAGAAGGAAACGCGGGGGGGGGGCGGGGGGGGGGGGGGGGGGGGGGGGGGGGGGGGGGGGGCGGGGGGGGGGGGGGGGGTTCGTTGGGGGGGGTTGGGGGGGGGTTTGGGGGGGCAGCCCAGAGGTTGGGGTCCGATTGTTTTGGTGATTTTTTTCCCCTTTATTTACGGTTTGTTAATTTGGTGGGACCCACATAGCCACGTTAGCAGTTAACAGCCCATTAACAATTTTTCTGACAGTGGAACACATTTGCAACTCTTTGAAAGTATAGGGTACGAAAATGCAAAACAAAAAAAAGCATATGTATCATTTTGAAATTTGACCCAAACCACAGGGTACAAAATTGTAATTTGCCCTTACTTACAAGGGACAATGACCCCAAAAGACAAAAAAAATACCCTAATTATAAGAAAAGACAATAAATTCAAAAAATAATCTCAAAGGACAAAATATGGGGACCATACTAAAATCTCATATCCACAACCACGCGCATGAATAGTAACGTGCGCATGAACAGTTTCTGTCAAACACAGAAACAGTTCTATCAAATACAGAAACAATTTCGGTCAAACACAGAAACAGTTCATACTACACAAAAATAGTTATGCGATACAAAAATACAGAAACAATTCATGCAAACACAAAAACAGTTATGCGATACAAAAACACAGAAACAGTTCATGCAAGAATCACAGAAACAGTTCATGCAAACACAGAAACAGTTCATGCGACACAAAAAAAGTTACGCGATACAAACCACAGAAACAGTCCATGCAAGAATAACATAAATAGTTCATGCTAACACAGAAACAATTCATGCAAACACAGAAACAGTTCCTGCAAATACAGAAACAGTTCATGCCACACATAAATACAGAAACAGTTTGTGACTCAAGTCTCGTTTCAATCATTGAAATACACAAACTAACTGTAATCTAATTCAAAATTCGTCCAAATTCAACACAAATATGATACAAATTTGTTCTATTCAAGATCAATAATCACTAAAATTCAACTAAAATATTTTATCAAATAATCACTAAAATATACAACAAAGCAACAATTTTCACTTAACCAAATTTAGAAATTAAATTAAGCAAATTCAAAAAAGGAAACGAACCAATAATCCTACCACATAATTCGCCGTCCCTTTCTCCGGCTTCTCATCCCAAGCCAATGCCACCACTCATTTCCCCCAATTATCCAAACCAAACTCACTCACTGAAGAAACCAAAATGCGTTCGAATTCGCTCTCTTTAACTCATGCGGCACATCCCCCCTCGTTAAACGGGTTGTTGTCCTCATCTGAACCGACCTTGGGATCCGACCCGACCTGTAGTCATCCTCCTCCAGCGGGTCAATCAACCTCGAATGACGGCTCGCGCCGATTACGCCATCTCCAGTCGCCATTTGAGCCACCTCCTCGAGCTTGAACCTCATCTTCTCTTCGCTCCCGCCGTCGAAAACAAACTCTGAAATCTCCTTCTCGATGCAAATGACGCCAAAGCTCGCGATTTCCGCTGGAAAGGTCCTGAGTTTGCCTCCCTGCGCGGCGGTGACGAAGCTCTCAAGGGCTTTGCCGGCGCAGACATCGGGGGGGGGCGGCGGTTTTTCCTTCTTTTTTCCCCCCCCCCCCCCCCCTCTTCTCCTCCCTCTCCTCCTCCTCCCCCCCGGCGGGGGGGGGGGTGGGGGGGGGGGCGGGCCGGGGCTCGTTTTTTTTGTTTAGGATGAGAAGGGGGGGGGGGGGGGGGGGGGGGGGGGGGGGGGGGGGGGGGGGGGGGGGGGGGGTGGTTCTTCTTCTCCTTTCTGGGGGGGGTGGGGTTTCTTGGGGGGGGGGATGGGGGGGGGGAGGGGGGGGGGTTTTTTGGGGCGGGGGGGGTGGGGGTTTGGTTTTTTTTTTTTTATATATAATTTGGTTTTTTGTGTTTGTAGGTTATTTTTTGATTTATATTTCCTAGAGTAGAATTACTTTATGTCCTTGTGAGTCATTGATCCTATATAATAGGTTCAGATCATAATATAATATAGTAAGATGAAAAAGACAAAAGGAATTGAGCATGGTTGGATGCTCAACCTTTAGCACCTACACTGAAACGTGGAAAAGAGAAATACAATTAGATGAACAAATAAATAGAAAAAGGGATAGAAGATCCAAATCCCTTAGACTAACATGTTAAAGCAAGTGGGTATATGTCTCTGTTTGTAGAAGACTTGAATAACTAAAGAGATAATGGCGACGATGATTCGATAGGGTCTTAAGTACTTATGCTAAAAAAGGCTCGAAATGTAAGGAAGGAATCGAATGAAAATTTAGAGTATGATATCTCACCAAAAAATAAAAGAAAAGAAAGAAATTTAAAGTCTGAACATAGCAAACATTGCACACCAGATTCGCCAACATTATTGCAACACTGAAACCTCGATGGAGAACATGCTCAATATATTGATCATAATTAGAGAACATATATGTATTCTTATTCTATTTAACCAGCACATGTTTACAAATTATTATTGACATAAAGTTATAAATTATGAGCACTACTACATGGACGAGTCGACCTGTAAAGAGTAGGTGAGTCGTGCCAAAATTGGCAAGTCAATTTTGATCAAATAAACAAATAAAAAAGGACAAAATTAACATAATTTGGAAAAATAGAGAATACTATATACCACGTTCCATTATCGTCCTTCTTGACTCGTTCAACTTGGCCTTATCAAGAATAGCGTGCTATTGCAATGATCTTCCGTAGCTTGTTCCCACTAACCCAGTTTTCACATCTCATTTCAGATTTTACAGTATATTAATTTACTAGACCAAGAGTTTAACGTCTACGAATATTTTCAAACGTATTAACATCTCCTTTCTCTTTTATGTTTTGATTGTCGACGCTCAAGCTGTAATTATTTGCTATACCCCAATGCAGTGGTGTCTCCAGGGGTGCTAGCTATCACCGGAGTTGAATATGGCACGCTTACATGAAATGACAATGAGTCTTTTATCACCCATCATTGATGTGCTTATCCTCAATCATACAAACCATCTTCTTTACAGCCTAATCTGTTACAAGTCCAAAATTATAAGGTTCCACTTATGCCTGTCTTTTATTTCCATTCATTTGATGATATAACCCATATCAATGTAAGCCCAAAAGATTTTCAAATACGTTTTGTATGAAAAAAAATGATCGATCCAAGCTTAAATTAATCCATGAATTCATTAATCTCAAACCTTCAATATATTAGTATATCTATGTTCTCTTCATGACGGAAAAGCAAAAACTTCATTAATTAGTAATTAGAAGACTTCACTGCCAGCTAAAAGCGTGCAGTCTGTTTGACAATATAAAAGTCGTTGGCTCACACATTTTTGTTTATTTGAGCTAGAGTCGTTCACTTAACCTCTTCGTACATCTTGAATGAATCATTCTTTCCCATATATAATTAAGTAATATAAAACTCCGTTAGAACCTGGAGAAGAAAAGTTCAGCCATAAACGCTTCCAAAAACGCGCTTTTTACCAATTTGAACTCTTTTGTCCAGCCGTACCGTACATCACTTTCGCAGCAACCCTGCATGCACCTAATGGACTACTTCCATTCCATTCCATATCTGGCCCTTCATCAAAGAACACAGTTAAAATACTTAATATCCAACATTGGACTTTCAATTTGATTCCCATTTTTTAAATTTGCAACTTACATTATTTTAGAGAAAGAAAGTTTAGAGCATTATCATCATCAGTCCAGCCTGGTATACTCAATTAACAAAATTTAAAACACGTTTTCTTGGAACACATATTCTGCCAAGACTACTATAAAAGGGTCAGCTCTCACCCATTCTAAATCAACTCAGAACAAACAAATTCTGAAAACACAAATTCTTTTGGCAATCTGCTGAATTGCCACAAATGAGGGGCTCAATGTTTTACGCAGTGGCGTTATGCCTCTTAGCCACTACTGTGCTTGCTAACAAGCCTTACATTTACTCTTCTCCACCACCACCTAAAGATCTAAAGCATTACTACACTGTCCCGCCACTACCAATTTACCACAAGTCGCCTCCACACGATCATCGCCATAAGGCTCCGCCGCTGCCACTTCCGCCTCACCACCATCACCAAAAGTCCCCACCACACTATCTGTATAAGTCTCCACCACCACCTCCTCCACGCTATCTTTACAAGTCTCCACCACCACCTAAGTACATTTACAAGTCCCCACCACCTCCTAAGTATCTCTACAAGTCTCCGCCACCACCTAAGTACATTTACAAGTCCCCACCACCTCCTAAGCACTCTCCTCCACCTCCATACATTTACAAGTCTCCACCACCACCAGTTCATTCTCCACCTCCTCCTTACATTTACAAGTCCCCACCACCTCCTAAGCACTCTCCTCCACCTCCTTACATCTACAAGTCCCCACCACCACCTGTTCATTCTCCTCCACCTCCCTACCTCTACAAGTCCCCACCACCTCCTAAACACTCTCCGCCACCGCCTTACGTCTACAAGTCTCCGCCTCCACCTGTTCATTCTCCTCCACCTCCTTACATCTACAAGTCTCCACCCCCACCATCCCCGTCACCACCTCCTCCTTATGTTTACAAATCACCACCACCACCATCTCCATCACCACCTCCTCCTTATATCTACAAATCACCACCACCACCATCTCCATCACCACCTCCTCCATATATCTATAAATCTCCCCCACCACCATCTCCTTCTCCTCCTCCTCCTTATGTCTACAAATCTCCACCTCCACCATCTCCATCACCTCCTCCTCCATATGTCTACAAGTCTCCACCACCACCATCTCCATCACCTCCTCCTCCATACGTCTATAAATCTCCACCACCACCTGTTCATTCTCCACCTCCACCATACCTCTACAAGTCTCCACCACCACCTAAACACTCGCCTCCACCTCCTTACATCTACAAGTCTCCACCTCCTCCGGTTCACTCACCTCCTCCACCATACATCTACAAGTCCCCACCACCACCATCTCCATCACCCCCACCTCCTTATGTCTACAAGTCTCCTCCGCCTCCAGTGCACTCACCTCCTCCACCATACATTTACAAGTCTCCACCACCTCCGGTTCACTCACCTCCTCCACCATACATCTACAAGTCTCCACCACCTCCTAAACACTCGCCTCCGCCTCCTTACATCTATAAGTCTCCACCACCTCCAGTTCACTCACCTCCTCCACCATATATCTATAAGTCTCCACCACCTCCTAAACACTCACCTCCTCCGCCATACATTTACAAGTCTCCTCCACCTCCGGTTCACTCACCTCCTCCACCATACATCTACAAGTCTCCACCGCCTCCTAAACACTCACCTCCTCCGCCATACATCTACAAGTCTCCGCCACCTCCAGTTCGCGCACCCCATCCACCATACATTTACAAGTCTCCACCACCTCCTAAACACTCGCCACCACCTCCTTACATTTACAAGTCTCCACCACCTCCTGTTCACTCACCTCCTCCACCATACATCTACAAATCTCCACCACCTCCTAAACACTCTCCACCACCTCCTTACATCTACAAGTCTCCACCACCTCCAGTTCACTCACCTCCTCCACCATACATCTACAAGTCTCCCCCGCCTCCTAAACACTCACCTCCACCTCCTTACATCTATAAGTCCCCACCACCACCGGTTCACTTGCCTCCTCCACCGTACATTTACAAGTCTCCACCACCTCCTAAACACTCTCCTCCACCTCCTTACATCTATAAATCTCCACCACCTCCTGCACATTCACCTCCTCCTCCTTACCTCTACAAATCACCTCCTCCACCGTCAAAGTCCCCACCTCCTCCATACCACTACAAATCCCCCCCACCACCAACAAAGTCATCTCCAAAACCGTACATCTACAGCTCACCTCCACCTCCAGTGAAGTCGCCACCACCTCCAAAACACTACTGAGATTACGATTAATTATAGGAGTGTGATCTCAATCTTTTCCTTGGATGCTTCCTACCATTCTTTTTTTTTTTTTTTTTTAGTTTCACCCGATTTGAAATCTAGTGTGTTTGTGAATAATAAGGGTCTTTCAGAATCCTTCTTGTAATCTGCTGTAAGCACTCATTGTTTTGTCTTGTTTCTTTGAGAAGGATTGAATTAAAGCAAAACACATTTTATTTGATGTATACTGAATTGATTTCATCTATATATTTCACATTTTCATTACCTTATTTACAACAAGTATATGTGCTTTTCTGTAAAAATTAGCTGGTATAAACGAAAGGCAACTAAGTGAGGAGCTAAAATCATTGCAAAATTGATCGATATCCATCTATGCTCTGCTATCAATTCTTAAACAAAATACTCAAAAATACTTGATTTCTGTTTATGTAATATGTACCCAATTTATTTAAACCCTTGATGAGAATAAAAACGGCAGTGTTAATATTATGCACAAGCACTTGATAATTGACACTCTATATACTTATTGAGAGTAAAAAAAAATAGTGTTTATGATAATTTTTTACCCCATGGCAATGATATTCTGAAGTGACAATCATGACAAAAAGTACTGGAAGGAATTGTAAATGAGTTTAAGATTTTGGAATATCTGATACGTTTTAGCCAAATCAATTATCTAAATTCATTGGAGTGAATCGGATGGTAAAGGCAAGTATCATATCGGAATGGGTGAGATTCTTTAATTTTCATTCTAATATTCTTTCATCTTCTTACAATGCTTTCTAAATAGTTAAAAACTTAAATTGTACTCGCGTATAAATTTATATTGAGGGTATTGTAATAATTTAATTAATTTCCACTCCGATTCATGAAAATTAGTAAACAATTTAATGACAATCAACTTAATTTTCACTCAAATTCTAGACAATTAGTTAACGCTTTAATGAGAGTGCTTCACTCCGAACCCTACTAATTCCGATTCATGCCCACTCTGATTCCATCTCATTCTGATTCCTGCTCATTCCGACTCCAAATTAGTAAAAGTGCCATTAAGCTCTTGCAAATGTTTTTTTTAATCCAATACACATTTTCACATTCTCACATGGCAGCTTAAATTTCATATATAGATAACAAAGGGTTTAGATAACAACTAAGGTTCTCATAATGAACTATTCATTTAGATGTTACGTGTATGGATTAATAAATGATCACTAATTGAAATTAGTTTTTACCAACATGATCTTAATGAGTGATGCAAATCATGAAATTTGAATATTATCGGTAACAATAAACCAAACATTTATTCATTTGCTCACTAATTCTATACATGCATGCGCAAACTAATTTAATTTTGTGTTGCTTGATGCCAAGACAACGCCAATGGTCCATTACGGGACAAAAGTCTAGTTATTACGTAGACTGTTGTAGGAAACCCTATGTGATTGTGTAAACTAGAAGTAGGAAACCGATATGGACTCTATGTATTAGCGAAGCCCATTCCTATCCAGATTGGTATAAACTCTAGAGTGGTTCACTATAAATAAAGGCACTATGAAGGAGGATGAAACACATCTTTCCTTGAGTTATTCTCTATTTCTCTCTTACTAACGATTCTCTGTCTCCTAAGCCAGTGATTCTATAATTTCTACAACATGTTACAGCACGACGTTCTACTGCTGTGCCGTTGAGATTGACGAATCTCGTTCGAGAGCTCAAGCCTCCTAATTGTTCATCCAACCAAATCAAATCATCAAGTAATTCTGAAACTATCTTTTGAATTTATGTGAATTCATATGTTGATTGTGTTTTGTGAATTATCAAGTTGGATATGGTTGAATATTATATTGAATAAAGAAGAAGAAAAACAGATTAGGGTTTCTGACAAGTTCAGTAGTCATAACTGAACGCGGCAGCACCCCCTAACACTGTTTGGAGGCCGCCACCGAATGCCTGCATGCGCCTTGCCCCGAAGCCGCGAGTTGTGTTGTGCCTGTCGTAGTCTCTGACGTCCAGGTACGTCGTCAACGATCTGAGGCTCGCCGAAACAAGCGACAGGCATCCTTGAAGGATCGCCGCGCTGTTGCTTTTTGCCGAAACCCGAAAACCCAGAATGTTTCGCTCAGATTTTCGATCGCAAACCAAGAGCCGCCGCAGCAGAAACCCACAACCATCGCCGATCGATCCTAGAGCGAAACTTGGAACAATCCCGCGTCCTCCATGAGGTCAGCCGCTAAGAGCCCTTGGGCCCAGCAGACCCACAATTTTGATACCGCAGGCTAAGACCGTATGCGCAGAAACGCAGCCCAACAGGTTGCATGTACCTATCAAAATGGATCCTGTAGATCCTAGACCATCAGTTGTTTATGTTTATGTTGGAATATTTGTATATGTGTGTAAATGCAGGTTTACATGAACCTGAAGTTCATTAGAAAACCTCGAACCCGAAGTTTCGAGTATATGTGAAACATGTTGTAACCCGAAGTTAGCATGTTATAAAACCTGAAGATTCTTGAATACTTTTACCTGAAGTTAATAAGTACTACCAACAAGCTTGGTCCTGCAGATCCAGACATTGTTTGTTTATTGTGTTCTTGCATTTTCTTTCGTATATTTGTATTCGTTTGAATTGTTAGGTACAATCGAACCCGAAGTTCATATTAAGTCTCGACCCGGGTCAGACCAAATGCCCTCCCACCATTAGGGGGAGATAAAATCATTCCTAAAGAATGAATAATTGCATGAGTGTATATTAGGGAAAGGCTCAACCTACCAAAAACTGAGATTAGCCAATCATATGCTGTCACTATAGTGGTACAACCATTGATCCCGCACTTGTCGTGCCCCTACCAATGTCGTTGATGAGTACCATTTGATAGCAACCAAGGAGACATGGAATGGCTCTGTTTATCGGAAACATAGCAACTTGCGAGTACTTATTCCATTTAGAATCTAAGCCCAAGTTTTGATGTTCGTTTTGGTATGAGAACATCGTTCTTGAATATTAATTAATTGAATCAACCGGAACCTGCAGTTTCCCAAATCATGTGAATGATTTCAATTAAATTCATATTAAGGTATAAATGGGAAGTTAGTTGTCAGGCAGACTATGCGATCACATATGCACATTATTCTCCCTGAATGGAGATACTCCCCAGATGGACATATATTCCCCGAATGGATATATATAGGCCTTATACTCACATAGTTCCAGAAGAATGTTATTGAGTCATAAGGATAATCGAATGAATGATTACCACACTGAACCCTCTGAAGAATGGAAAGGACTGTCTTTGCATTACATCTTTTCTATATGGCAGAAAACATATATTGGAAAAGTTAGAGCGCCTACCTAATAGATTGTATGGCACAACCATTCGCTCTATAAAAGCACATCATGTGGCCAGCCCGAAATTGACCAAACTTGATGCTTCCTCGCTTTCGCACGACCGTTTGGGACACCTAGATCGTGACATGATGACTCGGATTCTGAAAACATCACGCGGACATCGCCTAATGTCGAACAAGGTCTATACCATTAAGACCTTTTGCGAAGCATGTCCATTGGGAAAGTTGAATGCTCGACCATCCCCTGCAAAGATACTTTACGCATTCGTGCTTTCCTTCAGTGGATTCAAGGGAATATTTGTGGACCATTCCAACCAATACACAAACCATATAAAGATTTCATGGTTTTGGTTGATGTACCGACTCGTGGGTCACATGTCTTTTGTCCACACGAAATGCTGCATTTGTTAAACTCCTGGCTTTGATTGAGGGCTCACCACCATAGTTATCCGTTGTAGTCTGGAAGACTGGATAACGCCAGAGAGTTTATATCGAAGGCTTTCTATGATTATTGCACGTCCCTTAGGATTGAGATTGAACATCCAGTTCCCGATGTTCACACTCCAAATGGTCTCGTAGAAACGTTCATTAAACGCCTTCAAATGAATGTCTGGATGTCGGTGATGTACACGACGTTTCCCATTTCTACATGAGACTATGCAATCCTGCATGTAGTTATATTGGTACGCATGAGACCCATCTCTACCCACTCTTGTTAAGCGTTACAGTTGGTTACTGGGTACGAAAATGATTCAGCGTACTTACGCATATTGGGTGTGCAATTTATGTGGCAGTTGCGCCGCCGCAATGTACCAATATGGGTCATCAGCTGGGAATCTTTGTTTGTAATGATTTCCCCTCCATTATGACCTTTTTCAAGCCGTTGACAAGCGATTTCTTTCTCGCAAATTTTGCGGATAGTCACTTTGATGAGACAATCTTCCCGTCATTAGAGGGAGGAACGAACGTCAATGTTCCTGAAGAATGACGTGAATTGATGTGGACTTACCCACTCTGTCTCGTTCTGATCCTTGAATCGCACAGTATGATAAGCAAGTGCGACATATACTAGATCTTTAGAGTGTTGGTCAAACATCCTAGATGCCCTCTATGATCAAAATAAAGTGACGAGATTAGATATACCAGCTACAAACAAGCGTGTAATGAAGACGTCCCCGTAGGGTGCAAAGTCATCACTGAAGGATGCAACGTCTCCGTATGACATTCTGTTCCTGATGAACGGAGTACATCGACAGCTAGCCAATCCTCTGTCCTCGGCAAGAAGCGAGGCAGACACAGTTCGAAGGATTCACTCCCCAGAAGAGGAAAACTATGGCACAATCGATACTATCGACATCTCAATCGATCCAAACTCATGAATTGTGCATGATTATGGAAGTGTCCTAGGAGATGTCCCAGGGTGATACCCCAAATCCAAAACTCTTGAGAACCAGAAGATCTCGGTCCGGATGAGCTTATGGAATCGAGATGAGATAATCATCAATGATATCTTTGCTTAAGCAGTAGCCACTACATCACAAAGTGCGACGATATCGAACTGCGTTCCGGTGATGAAGAACAACGTTGAACTAATTGGTCAAATGGAAAGATACAATGCATGTTGAATTACATTCCTTAGTAAAGCGAAAAGTGTTTGGACCTGTAGCTCCCACACTACCTAATGTGAACCCTATAGGTTACATGTGGTGTTCGTAAGGAAGCGTAATGAGAAGAATGAAACAGTGCAATGTAATGCACGCCTCCTGGCGTAAGGCTTCTCTCATTTGCCCTTACATTAATTACAAGTAAACATATTCCCATGCACAAGACGTTAAATGTCCCACTACCTTGTCAGTTCGGTAGTTTCCCAAAGAACTGAATATGCAGCTCATGAATGTGGTTACAACATATCTCTATTGGGATCTTGATACAGAGATATCTAGTCCTGAAGACTTAAGGTAACTGATCACTATTTTAGACCCAAACACCCTCTTTTTTTGAGGCGTTCACTTTATGATTACAAGTGAAGTTGTGATTATTAATCGGCTTTCTTAAGTTTTCCTTGGTACTCCAAGAGCTTGAGAAATCACTAATCAATTCGAATAAAGATCTGGGAAAACAACGACTATTGAACTATTTATATCGAATTATCCGTGTTATTTTGGGATAGCGAATTGAACATGGTCTCTAATCTATTTTCCTAGAGGAACCGATTTGAGCCCAAAGTCTCAAGTAATTACTTATTTACTTAGCTCTACTAGATTTTGTTGTAAACTGGGCTTGTTACAATCTGTACCTAAATGTATAAAGACATCTTCCCCTACCTTAAAGTTCTATGTCTTATCCCTCATTTTTCCCCTCTATTGAAGTGTGCTTGCCTTGTTATTTTCCATGTTCTTATCAAACCCGCACAAGGCATGTCCCAAGTTGTTATGTCTTTACCTAGGAATCATATTTGGATTCAATAACTCTTGGCCCCTATCAACCTCGACTTTGCTTTACTGAGACCCTGAGGTTTTGCTCCGATCCTTTAGCACATACGCTTTTTATTTGTCTTCTGTTGTGATCCTGTTCTCAGGAAGAAATGCCGATTGTATTGACCATTGAAGAAGGGATTTATCAAAAGCGACAATCTAACATTTGTCCTGAAGTTCTACTTCATACATGAAAGATTAGAAGTTGATCAAATTTGTTCTCAAGGTAACCTCATATTCCTTTACCAAATCTGTTGAAGTCTACCTTTAGCTTGTAAGTATTGGATTGTGTTGTTTTGTTTAACTTCATTTTGGAGAGCATTTCGATTAGGGATAGTATCTCCCTTACCTTAATTCTTTTTTCCCCTTAGCACTGTACTTCCTGGGTTTTTGTGCAAGGTTTTTACGAGACCTGGTTGTCATCCTTTTCACTAACATCTTCCTTACCTTTGTCCTATGAAGGCTATTGAAAACGGAGTCTCCTCAACTTTTGCCGTGTGAAGTTGGTCTTGCCAAGAAGGAAAATCGCCATTTGATTTACTTGCTAGTTTCCTATTATGAGATAGAGTATTCTTCTTTTCCAGGTTTTTGTTTTTTGGTTTTGGTGTAGTCTACGGATCCCTAGGAATAGAAATAAATACTAACTGAAGCTATTGATCAAAACAATTAGGTATGTGATCTTTGCCACTCATATTATACACATGTGACAACTTTTCAATCTTCGAGAAGTGTTGTTTTTTATCAAGGATAGATCACCTGGTATGACCTAAAGTTTATGAGGTTATGATATTATTTTGCAAGGGACTTATGAGCGAACACAACCTGATCAATAATTTGCCCTAGTTCTTCTCCTTCTCTTCGTCTCCCTTGTGAATTCTCATACCCACCTCCTACTTCAACTATAGAGACCCATGTTAATCTCTCTTTGCTTTCTCTCTCCTTTTCCCAGCAATTTTGTTTCGTTTGAAAGTTTCAAATTTTCATATATTCTTAATAACCCAGTTGATCAAATCAAGCATTCAACATAACCTAAATCTCTATTTGGACAGAATCACAATACCAAGGTTGCATAAGAGTCAATTATGGCATGCTACTTTGTTTGAGAGGAATGTAGATGAGACATGATAAAAGAAGAAGGAGGGAGGAGCGAGAGATGCTATAAGAGCATCTCAAAGCCTAGCTAAAATTTGGCTATTTTAACCAAAATGAATCATAACAAATGAATCAAAATTATTTAGGTAGTATTTAACATACACAAATTTAACAGACTAACTATTTTAACATTGATTAAAATATTTTAATAATTTTTCTTTCTAAAAAAACTCATGTGGGCTTTTCTCCACAACCACCCGACCCAAAGTGCCGCTGCCCACCATCTCTGGTCTTCATTAATCTAACCCACTCAATTCCTTCTTGTTTTTCCAATCTGGCTTGCCATCTCTCTTGCATGCTTCACTAATCAACAGCTTAATACCTTTTTCTTTTCTCAAATTGCGGAAGAAGAAGAAAGCTTGGGTTTCGAGAATCTCATATTCTGTCAAACTTTCATACAAATCACCAAATTCATACACGAACCACTCAATTGAGAAGAAAGTTAATGGCCGTATTGTACAGAATCACTCATTCGAAAATCATGCAGAAATAATTTATTATTTTGTTTAAAGCTCGTTCTCTCCATTCAATTTGGTAAATGTAAGAAATTGTTAAGGAGTATTGCAAGAACAAAAGCATTTTCTTTAAATACCAGCACCTCTTTAGGAGGCTGTGGCGATGCTGTAAGGTCTATAGTGTATATTACGGTAATTGGTGAAACTGTACTAATTGCAGGGGCAGATTGAAATTCTACGTAATTTGGTTGACTTAGCTGTCTTTTGTGTTAATTTGTGTGTCCTTTTTGAGGAGGGGCTATGGTACCCTTCACTAACCGTTAGTAGTTTTCCTTGGTAGGGTTTCATAAAACCTTTCTTCAAAAGCAAGACCAACCCGGCGTCCTTATCTCTTCTCTCCACCTTCCTCTTATTTCGAGCATCTCTTAATCTCCTCATCTCGTCTCGATCCTCGCTCATCACCCACAACGATCCCCTCCGTATTGATTTATTTTGAATTTGATTATTGATTTATTTTTTGTTGGTTGGTTTTTTTTTGTTGTGGTGTTGTTTGGAGTGGTTTGGTGTTTGGTGATTGTATCGCTATTAACACACCTTTTTTTTTCCATAGGTTTATCCTTTTATTAATATTACTATAAAATAGTACATATTAATAAAATTTATATATGGCTAATAATAAAATTGTGGTTATTTGATACATTTTGTAATTAATATTTATTTTGAGAATATATAGGAAAATTGTAACACAACCACTAATGAGCTGCAAAAAAAAAGGAATATTACCATTTTTTGAGCGGACTTAGAAAATATTTCTTTGAAATTGAATTGTCTATCTTTATTTTTTTTTTCATATTTTATAATTACTATTTAATTTGCATTATGTAGTCTTTATCTTAGTTATTCGTTCTTATCATATTATCTTTTTGTATCTGTTTTTATAAATTTATTCATTGTTTAATCTTATTTGTTATTAGTATATATTCCATTTATTTATTTTTTATTATGTTTCTATCCTAATTATTCAAAATCTGGTAGCCTATATTTAATTCTCTAATCCATCCCTACATCACACACCAAAGACAAAACCAATCAAACCCATGAAATCGAAAAAAGACGTTTAAATAAATGGATGCTACAAAAACTTTTTTCTATACTGGGGGGTATTGGTGTAATTAATTGGGTGGGGATTACCAACTAATTACACATAAGGTGTTTTATTGCTATACCATCAATTGTAGTTTTATTGTATTAAATCTCACTATTTTACAAAATAAATAAGTAATTATAATTCATATTAATTATAAACTAATTGTATTGTTTACACCTAATTAATAACAAATCCATAGTTAACTTAAATTATGCAATAATAATTATAATCAAGTTTACGAAAAAATTGCTATAAAGTGGGATGTTGACTTCCAACTAGCTTGTACAACCTAACATTAAATAACAAATTAGTTCACTAATTAATGCAATAATAATTAATATCTAAGTGTTACGAAAAATATAAGGTATTAAAAGCTAAAAGGGATGTTGAACTTCCAACTAGCTTGAACTTTAGGCTGAAAAGATGATGATAATGTATTTAATTTATAATATCTATTGGTATTGTTGGTTGGGTAATATTAATGTATGATATAGTTTGTTGGTTTGTTGTGTTGTTACATTATCCTAGCCCTTTAAAAAACCCACTTAAAACAAAAGCCACTGAACAAAAACCAGTGTATCAAACCCTCGAATAATTCGGAACTATTAAGTGAAAAGAATTGCTCCTATCATCTAATATCTGTACTTTCATCTCTTCCAAACCAACGCATGCCACAAAAAAGATTTTGAGATAGAGAAGGATATAAGAAACATTAATGTGTATTTTTGAATAAGGATTGGCTGGAAGAAAAAAAAAAATTTTTATTTTTAACCTTTTAAAAACTAATTGAAGTAGATTAATTAAAGAAATTTCCTGCATTACATATACATAAACATAAAGACATCAAAAGATTACTAATATAAGCTAGAGTAAGCAACTAAGAGGAAGAGTAAATTTAAAAGACCAAAGAAACCGAAGAAAGGAAGACCGAGAAATCTTTCTCACAAATCTCATTATGTACTAGAAATTGTAAAGCTTTTTGTTGCTTTCCTCCATAATACACAGAACACATCCTAGATTCAATTTCTTCCTTCAAATGGTATATGAGATATGGCTGTCATGATCTTCAAAATAATTCATAAAAAAAAAAAAAGACTTACCTAGATTTTAAGAAAGGAAAATAAGGGTTTGTCAACAATAACCCTAAGATTTAAACATCAATTCCCACTCATTTGCTTGAAATTTCTCCACAACAAAATCAATCAGTAATAGCTATAACATCTGCCATTAAACCTCGATGTCTATTTGACAAACAAAGGCTTACAAAATATTCAAAATTCTTATCTTACAAGAATGACCAATTCAAAATTCAAAAATAAGCAACAACCACAACTGGACCAACAGAAACAACAAACAAACAAAAAGTAACTACAATAATGACCGATTAAAATTGAGTGAGTAAGTGAAACTTACACATTTCCCTTGCAGATCTCTAATGGCTTGCACAGAGCGCATTATGTCTTCCCTTAAAAATGATACGGCGCCCTCGTACATCTTCATTAGTTCGATTACCGTCTGTATAGAAACCTGCCACATATAGTGAACGTCAACAATGTAGATATAATCCATCACAACATAACTAAGTATTGTGAAAATCCTTACATGTGTTACTTCATTGTCTGGGAGGGTTATGTCATCGGCCGTTGCCAATGGTAAAACAACGGTCTTATGTTTCCCAGATTCATCCCTCAAGACAGGCAATTGAACACGACGACCCAGAAGTTGAAGATCACCAATTTTAATCTTCCCTTCAACAGTAAACTTGTATGACATGCTACGTTTGCAGAACTCCTCATATGTCTGACCGGTATTCGAGCGGATAAAATCTGCAGCACGAAAACCCAGCGGCCCTACCAACAACTTTTCCTCGGTCTGCTTGTTGTCCTTCGGCATATTCAGAGGAGGCGGTTTAGGAATGCAAGGCTTGGCCCTTCTAAACCATTGGCGAGTCACACGCTCCCCTAAATACCATGCCTTGCCTAATGGGCCACTCATCAACAAACGCTTTTTGGTTAGGCTAATGCAACCTGAATGACTATCATGAAGAATAACAAATGACTCTCCCCATGGTCTCCACTCTATCTGCATTCCAAAACAGTAAACAAGGCATCATATATCACGGTTATGAAAAGATCATTCAAGGACAAGGCATGCCAAAGCTAAAAGAACCAAACAAGAGAGGTGACCTACGTATCACATGTCTTGTAAATTTTCCAACACAATTGAGTGATGAGCGACAAACAGAATCTGTAATGTACTCATGTACTCAGACAATAGTGCCTAGACATAAATTTTTCACTAGAGATAGTTTGTAATGTACTCATGTCTTTCTCCATTCGTTTCTTATTTTTATCCAATAAAGAAGTTGTCATCCTTTCCATATGCTTTATACGCTTATTGTGATATTCTCCATGACTGACATCTATCTGAGTTACTGATACGACCCGTTCCGGAAATTTTTTTCAAAAACTGTGAAATGACCAAAATGCCCCTGATGGTCAAACAGTTGACTTTTGATCCATAAGGAATTTCATATTCAATATTGACTCTATGCGAAGAGTCGAGATACGACAGGTCCGGAAGACGGAATCGAGTCGAGTGTGCGAAGACGTTATGGACCGAAAACGAAAATAAACATAAGGGACAGGGACGTGGTGTATGCTAAGTGGTAGGTGTTATGTGACATATACGTGTCACCATGTGGGAATCGAAGGTTACTGCAGAAAAAGGAAAAAAAAAAGAAGAAAAGAAAGGATACTCATCTTCCTCACGCCGACAACTCGCCCAAAGACGAGTAACCCACCCTCACCGTCGGTCACCACTGTCGACCACCATCGAGCCTACTGCTGCCTGCAAAATGTTCACCGTGATGTTGCGAAGCGACCCCAACAAACCCCGGCTCGAAAGCACCAGATAGTCGCCGACAAGCTTCGACGGAAGAGGATATTCTCGAGCCTGACAGGCGTGGTAAGTCCCGATTCTTGTACCATTGAAGTTGCTGGGTTGAGTAGATAGATTTCCATATAAATTTCATGAAAAACCGTTGAGAATCGAGGGAATAAGGTCGGGAATCGCCGCCTTCGAGGCTATCCGGCCAATCGGCGACATTAGGTTGTGGAAGTTGGATTTTTGGGTTCCTTGGCTCCGTAGATGATTTCCATATAAAAATCGTTGATTTTGGTAGAGAATTGAAGGAGTTTAGCTTGGGGATCGGGAAATCTCCGGAATCGCGATGTCTGCGGATGGGGCTGACGCATCGTGGGCTGGGTGCCCGTCGTGCCGTGGTGGTCGTGCCGCGTGGTGGGTATGCGTCGGATGCCTGACGTGGCTCGTTGCCGCTTACGGCGTGCAGTTTGCGGTGCATTTTAAGGGTTCGACGTCGGATCCAATGGCGAACTCCGTTTGCCATCTGAGACGGTAAACCCAATGAGCAAAACATGGGGAATAGGATTTTTAGATTTAAGTTCGGTTGTGGTTATTGATTGTGGTTGTTGGGACATAGCTAACGAGTCCATGGGAAAGCATAATTGGACGAGGGAGAGAGGATGAGAGGAGCCGGTATCACTGTGAGTGGACGGGTTTTGGTTTAAATTCATTTGAGCATGCTATATCATATTATATATATTTATATGTTGGTAAAAGATTGGTTGTTGGATGATATGCATATTGTGATTTATGATTAGTACAGATGTGGATGAGAATCAGTGGGTTAAATTCCCAGTGGGTTTAAGCATACGATGTTGGGCTTTGGTGGTTAAATCCCTTATCCTGACATCCGGGCATGGTGGTTAAATCCCCTTGTCCTACACACCGTCACTGGTGGTTAAATTCCCAGGTCGGATTGATCACGGCCGTAGGTTTATATTGTGAAAATGACAGGTATGCCTATTGTGATACCTTACTGTACTACTGCTGCATGCTCATATAGTAAAGGCTTTTACTAGGTGTTTTAAACTATGGGGGTTATTATATTGATTTGTAAACGTTTTTCACTGACTCTTTATTTTCCCTGTCCACTCACCCTTGTTTTGCGCCCACAGGTTCTGAGACTGTAGCGAGACGAGCGGCAAGGTAGAGTAGCTCTTCTGTGTTACAAAGAGTAGGACTCTCTTTGTCTTTTGTGTATTTCAGACTTGTGTAAACTTTTCACTTCCGCTGTATAGAAGCTCTGATATTATGTTTACGGTTGAGTTGTCGAGTTACATCCAGTTGTTTTATCTTTTATTGTTTCTTTTGAGCTGAAGGCTCGTCACTCTTTGGGGGTGCGGGCCTGGGCCTTTGGGCGGGGTGTGTCAGTTACTCCCCGTGTATGCTCTATAAACGAAATCACAGACCCCAAATGTTCTGTACCCTAACCACTAGAATCCAAAACAGATTTGTTTTCTTTGGGTTGCATGCACAATATTAAGTAGTAAAAAATAATCCTATTTCTCCAAAAACTAGGAAGGTCATGACAAATGAGGAACTTCATATGACAGATTAGATTGACATGGTTCAAAATAAAACTGCTGCAGACTTTCTGGCCGCACTACTCTAGCCAATCAAAAGTTAAAGCAAAGAAAGTAGTTGCCAATTGTAAGGCAATAAAGTTCATATGGTCAGTCAATTCACATTTATTGTACATTAAACTTGTATAGGTACATCTCATACTAATCTCCGTAGCTTTCACTGTGGCAAGCCTATGAGTTATCCCTGCCTTGTCCCCATAATCAAGCTTCAAAAATCTATCCAGCCACTTGGTTGCCACCGGCCATTCCCGTTGCGGATGCAATTGATTCATTTTCAGTATCTTACGAAGGTACTCACAAGCCCACACCTACAAAGTTCAAAACGTATCGAAAAAAATATATATATTAACTTCACACAAACATCCACTACTACATAAACTAAATAACCAAAAAAATTCATATTAACCAAAAAATATTGATAAAATAATTACCTCCCAAGCTTTCCAATACCCTCCAAATGCTCCCGTGGCACATCGGGAATACCTGTCCATGTACAAGTAGCAAGCAGATAATCCAGCTGCTCCCCAATTGTATTTGTGGACCTCGTTTTAGGCGCCCAAGCATGGGTAGAATGCAAAGGTGAACAGATTGCCTGCTATCACAGCACAGTACACAGTTGGTCAACACCATTAAGAACATGCGAGCGAGCATGTTCTTCTCATTTGGGTCCGTAGGTTTCCAGGTCCGGTATCTTTCGAAGATTGAAGAAACGGACACCTTCTTTCCAATCAAGGTGCCAATTCTCTCCCCGAGAAGGTTCTTCACCAAATCTGTCTTTTCATGCATTGCACCGTCATAGACAAGTGGTTCCCCACCAAAACCATTGCCCGTTATGACTGTCAAATCAGCTGTAGTCATGGTGATCTCACAGGCCTCGCCAAGATGGAATGTATGGGTGGTACCCCACCACTTCTCGGCCAACAAAGGAATGAGGTCTCTCCCACAATATCCTGCTACCAAAAAGTCCATAAATCTGCCAAATCTGGCTTTGGTAACCTTGGTTTTAACATCATCATCCAATTCTATATACCACTTTGCCACCTCTGCATCTTTACCGAACGCTCTGTATCCGAAACTATTTGGCTGTTGGAGATGGTAAATAACACGTAATAAAATGTTATAACTTGAGGCTCTTACATACAACACAATGTATAACACTGTACCACAACACACCATATAATATGCATGTTATAACACACCATATGACAACCATAACACCCATAACGTGGGTAATGTACAATAAGCAATATCGAATACCCATAACATAGCCAATGTAGGCTCTACTGCAATTTATACTTCACACCAAATAAAACGATTACCTTCTGGCTTATGTGGCAATCAGGATCCACATGCAATTCAGTGGAGTCGCGCAGTCTTTTCCCCTTTGGTTCGTAAGACAAAATACCAAACCCAACCTTATCCAATAGTTTTTGTTGGCCAGAAGACGGAGCTAAACGAGCCCTCTTCGTCCTGCGTGGGCCTGGTTGGCCATCAACTTCATGTGAAGCCTCTTCTTGGTTTTCCATATCTATCAACATGAATGAACATGTTATATAGTCAAAACAATAACCCGACTACAAAACAAAAATAGGTATCCGTCAAACAAACTCAAAGACTAGTCAACATCACAACTTTATGGACCACTTCACAAATTAACAATCAGCCATTATACACCAAACATGGCAAATTCAAAACCATGCCAATCAACCCCAAACAAACCTATAAATTCAAGAAACCACAAAAGATTGATGTATACCCCAAATCAATCGCATGTATGTGACTTTAAATCAAGCCCTACAATTACCCCCAATGTCCCAATAAACCAAATTCGGCGTTTCCCCAAACATGCAAGACCATTTTCTAAAATTACCCAAAATCAATTGACATCGATGCCTTGAAAACCCGCCTAAATTAACCCCAAATTTGAATCCGACAACAGCCCTAATGTCCCAAAAAGCCAATTTTACCGTTTTCACAACCATGCAAGACCATACCTAGATAAAATTCGCCAATCAAACAACAAATTCGGCTACTACTATCGAACCATACTTAGGTCAAATTCGGAGGTTGATGCAGACATATGTGTCTTTAAAGAACCGTAGAAAGATTGAATGATCCTCCAAAATCACAGAGAACCACGAACAAAACTAAACGACGTCGTGCTTTGGCCAATATCAAGATGGAATTCACGTTCGGGATTGTTTTCAAAACAGATGGATGGTGAAGAGGATGATGGCGAGGTTTCAAGAGAGCTCTCGGTTTCAAGAGACCTCTCGGTTTAACAATTATGCTTTTTTGGTAATTGTGACCCGCTTTTCAATTACCATTCAAGAGGAGATCAGCCCATTAAAGAAAGAATCCTAGTGGGATACAGATTGCTCGAGAATCACGCCAATCAATCTTTGTAAATAATAGTTTTTTGTTTCTGTAGGAGTCTTCATCATTTGCATATTCTAATAAGAATATATCAGCAGTTGTAGCATCATTTTTCACTGTTACGCTTGGACTACAATTAAAACATGCACATATAACACAGACTGGTTATATTATGTGGTTCTCATGGTCTTACTTTTCCCAATGGATGATAGTTTCCATTAAGCACAATTACTAAGAGGAAATGGTGTTTGGCTCACATGTACAATTGCTTCCATTGGGAATTGTAGATAGTAGTGCTTACAAGACTCCAAAACAATGCGAATGTGATCAACTTGAAAGCTGCCACTCAAACTTGACAACAAACTCACAAAGAAATCATGCTATACTCAAATAAGATACTTACTACAAAACATTTACACATTGTATTGAAATCATAAGGAGCAAGTCTCAGAAAAATATCAATAAAGCTATCAAAGTTTTAACTTACATTACTGCATTGTTACATGATTACATTCTAATAGTACTACTCCTAGTTGGTAATGTTGGTCATCTTGACAACGTACTCATTTTGAAGTTGTGAAATATATGTCAAACATAGCGATATGAGCAAGTATATTTCCAGTGAACAAGCTATTATCACTTTTATTAAAATTAATGTATACGGTATAGTATAGTACAATATTGTTTAGGGTAACGTTACAGAGAACAGATGTGACGTTATAACTTTAACACACATGTTATATATTATAATGAAATATTGTAGCATACAATCTTGCGCTCTATTAATTTACAAATGTCGGTATAAGCATGGTCTTACTATTTGGGCTATGCAGGGCTGGCCTTGTCTTATTTGGGGCCCAAACCCAAAAACAAATTTGGGGCCTTTTGGAAGTAGATTTTGCATACATAAGGGCAAAAAAAAAATATTGGGCTTCCATACATATATAGGACCAAAACTTCTTTTGGGGGTCCTCTCCACCTAGGGGCCCATCTCCAGGGAGTTGGTGGCCCAAGGGGAGGGCCGGCTTTGTGTATAAGCATTCTCATGATATTCGGCTTCAATAAATTATAAAGTTGCCAATTGGATATCGAAAAATGACAAAGCAATATATAAAAGCTGCAATTGTTATAACAATAATTTGGCCATTGTACTATCATTTTTGGCTACAACGTCATAGATTTCACTATAGTAAAACCATGAACATAAAACAATGATTGGTTATAATCCACTCGTCCCTTGTACTATCGGTTTGATTCATCACCCGACACCAACACCAAAAACCTCTTCTCCTTTGATGACATATGAGCAAGATGAAGGGGCAAATGAGATGCGAAAACAATTTGAAGCAAACGAGCCCTGTCCACCATTGATGCTGAATCGCTATTGTAGCATATGGATAGGAAAACCCGGGTATTAACACAACTCGCCCAAGACAAGCTTAATGCAGGACGAATACGCCTTCCTCCTGAAATTAAAGTTAACACATTCCCTATTCTTAACCCATTAACAGAGTTTGGAGATTCTATGTAGTCAACCACCTGATTGGTTATAACAACTGCCAGTCCAAACCTAAAAGCCAACTCCTTCAACCTCCCAGAAATCTTGAAAAACAATGAAGACCGAGTTGTTATATCGGAAAGGGGTGCAATGGTATTGGGAGCGAAAAAACGCTGCAAAGGAATCAATCACTAGAAGCTTTACCAGCAATCGGCTTTGTGAAGACCTCATGAACGTCTCTACATTTTTCATAACCCTCAGGAGTTGTGTGGCATTTTCACATTCTGTAACATATATGTCATCACATGGGTTGTCCGCTACAAAATCAGCCTCATTATGCTTGAAATTGGTGGCTAACTAGTTTAGTCGACGCAACGGGAATGCAAACTCAGTGTTCACATATATAGACGGCCCAAGTAACCCACCATAAGAAATCGGCAACCGAGCAATCAAGGATAGTTGGAGACAAAATTGGGTCTTACCAACACCGTTTTCACCCACTAGCTCTGTAATTGACTGGCATGCTATCCTTCCTCCGAGGCACTTGTCTAATATTGGGCAACGTAAACTCAATTTAGGGGTGGGAAGGATTTTTGTCAGCAGATTTTCTGGATTCATTCTTTGTAGGTAGATTGTGGATGAATATATGAAACAAGAACAATTGAATAAGTTCAAGCGGAAAACACCATAGCCTCTATATGAGTTGACGACTGATCTAGAGTTTTATTTTTCACATATGGGCTCAAACATGTGATTCACGCTAGTAAACAATATTCCGATAGGAATGGAAGTCATTGTAGCCCAATAACAACAAGGCCCAAAGAAATTTGGTACAAAGCTCAGTCAAACTAGTATACAAAACTATATTTGTTGTAGACTAAACAAAAACACATTGTAGACCTAGCAGTCCAGTTATATCATGTCTTTTCCCAATGGATGATAGTTTCCATTAAGCACAATTACTAAGAGGAAATGGCGTTTGACTCACATGTACAATTGCTTCCGTTGGGAATTGTAAATGGTAGTGCTTACATGACTCCAAAAAAATGCGAATGTGATCAACTTGAAAGCTACCACTCAAGCTTGACAACAACTCACAAAGAAATCATGCTATACTCAAATAAGATACTTACTGCAAAACATTTACACATTGTATTGAAATTATAAGGAACAAGTCTCACAAAAATATCAATAAAGCTATCAAAGTTTTAACTTACATTACTGCATTGTTACATGATTACCTTCTAATAGTACTACTCCTAGTTGGTAGTGTTGGTCCTCTTCACAACGTACACATTTTGAAGTTGTGATATACATATATATATATATATATATATATATATATATATATATATATATATGAAACATAGCACTATAAGCAAGTATATTTCCAGTGAACAAGCTATTATCACTTTTATTAAAATAAATGTCTACGGTATAGTATAGTATACTACCATTTACGGTTTAGGGTAATGCTAGAGTAGTACGTTGTTACCGTTGTAACCTTAACAAGAATGTTATATCAGAGAAAGGAACTGTTATAAGATTTACGCTCACATTATAATGTTCTGTCAGGAGTTGTAGTGTTAGAATTGTATATCATTTTTTATCCACGTACAAGCTGCAACACATCCAATTCAAACAGCTGATCCAGTACAAAATGCTATAATCGGATTGCAATAAGTCAAGTTACCTTATCACAGAATGTTTGTTACAGAAAAATAAAATAAAAACCAAAACATGCGGACATGCTAACTACAATAACAATGTCATTCACTCACTCACATCATCCTCAAAACTACCTGTTGAGCTGTACATAGACTGAGATGGATAGTTCACCCCAACTTCTTCATCGCCTACAGTGCCATCTTTGTTACGACAATTGCGTAAATTATGCCCGGTTTGTTTGCAATATGAGCAGCGCCTTGTTCCTCTAGTAGCACGCTTCTTCATTTTCAGCCTTCCTTTTGATCTCACAAACATTGGATCTCTTACACCACTGTTTCGACCTCTGCCTCCAACCCCACCATCACTGATACCCATTTCGATGCACATTTCTCCCAACTTTGCTGCTAATACCTCCAACTCTCGACACACAAAGTTAGTCAATGAATCTCTTTCTGAGGCTTGCAAGAATATCTTATTCTAACAATTATTTAGAGACCTCTGTCGCGAAATAGTCGAACTTTCTTTAGGAATGTTGGCAATGTTAAACTCTTGCTCAACTGCACACTTCGCATCCATCGTCCACCGCCTGATTATTAAAGATTCTGGTATTTGGTCTAGTTTTTCGTGTTTAATGACACAAAAAATATGACAACATGGGATACCAACAGATTCGAACAGTTTGCATGTGCACTGAATGCATTCACTAGCACTGAATGGGTCATAAGTAACAAACCACTCATGGATCAAGATAGGCCGTAATCAAATACACCTTGCTTCTACCATGGTGATCGACGTTTTGAACAATCATCGACCCTTCCATTCCATGTTGATTTGTGTCCGCACCTTTTCAAACATTGTGTGTGTGTAAACCCTTGCGGCATGCTGCTGAATTCGGCGAAGGCTTGTGCCTATAACAGGAGTGGAGTTACGATTGTTGAAGTTGGACAACAATTCTTCGTGGCGTAGCCATCTCAGTGCTCTTTCAACTTGGTTCAACAACTCAAACATCTTTTCCTCCTTCTTAAGATAACGATTCATATATGCATTCATTCCCTCCACTCGCTGCGTACTACGCATGCCTGCAAAAAATTTCCCCCACAAGTATGCCTCCATCCATCTTGTGCGCTTTTTGTACATCTCATTCACCCAAGGCTTTCCTCGGTGACCATACGTATCCAACATTATATTCCCTCTGTCCTCAAATTCTCTTACAGTCATAATTGTTTCCGAGAACTTTGTCCACTCTTACAAGCATTCGCACCGAATATGTTCACTAACATTCTTCCGAATATTCCATGAACAAAGCCGATGATCAGCATCTTGAAGAACTCCCGTGATTCCCAAACACATGCCTCTATCTCCGTCTGTCACGACTGATATAGGTTCTACACGACCCATCGAATACAAAAAAACATTTAGAAGCCACTCGTACGTATCTGCTGTCTCATCAGCAAGTAGTGCGAACCCAAATACTGTGCTGGCGAAGTGGTGGTTTACACCTAATATCATAACCAAAGGCTTGCCATACCAATTTTTACTATATGTGCTATCAAATGCTATAACATCCCCAAAACATTTATAGTCCACCAAGCACTGGGAATCCCTCCAAAATTGATGTTCCAATCTTCCTTCAATGTCTACTGTGTACTCGAAAAAAAAAATTGGATCTGTTTCGTTCTTACCAGTTAAATAGGCAACAGTGCACTCCGCGTCACCACAAGCAACCATTTTCCGTTGTTCGGCCGCCAATTTATTGTACAAATCTTTCCTTGTAATATCCATATGCTCGTAACCTCCCCAACAGTCAACCAAATACTCCATTATTTGAGTTGGTCTAATCCCAACCCTTCGCATTTCCAATGCCTGATTATAATCCCAATATTTCATGATTTGGCTCGACCGAAGAAAACATGCTTTGTGACCTTTGCCAATTCGTGGGAATGCACATGGTAAAATAATGAGACAATATACACCCCGGTTTTCCTACACATCCTCACGCGAAATGAAGCGCCACAATTTTCCCTTGTTAGTGCCCTTTCCCGACAACCCCTGTCCTCCCATCTCCGTCGCTTTCGTGATCTTTCACCTTACTTCCCACAAACCCATTGCCTCATTATCACAGTGCCATCCTCTATTTTCCGAGCATCCTTCCTAACAGTGAAACCAACAAACCTAGGGCTGGGCGTGGTGCGGTTTGGTGTGATTTTAGGGTAAAACCGCAAACTACACCATCCTATGTGGTTTAACATAATCTCAAGCCAAAGTTAAACCACATATTAACAACTTCAAGTGGTGCGGTGAACCGCAATTAGCGGTTTGGTGCGGTTTGGTTTGATTTCGTATGCATTCTCTAAATTTTATGAATGCATACTTAATATAAGTAGATCAAAATTTATTTCAAGATCGAAATTCATCATAAATATTCTTATTTTAAAGATGACATATATTAATTAGAGTTGAGGGTTTGATTACTTGTGAAGCATGCATGATAGCACAATAATAACTAATGAAACGATGACATGTGTTAATTATTTAATATAAAATAAACTATTTATTAATTTTGTGGTGCGGTGCGGTGAACCGCGGTTTTGAATATTTGGGAACCACAAGTCGCACTATTATAAGTGGCGCGGTTCTATTTTGCAAGCCATATGTCTGTTAAAAAATATTTAAACCAAACCACACCGCACCAAATGGTTTGATTTGGTTTGGTTTGCGGTTTTTCAGTTTGGTTGCCCACCCCCTAAACAAACCTAGCATTTTTCTTGTAGAATGCATATGCTTCATCTACTGTTTCAAATTTCATTTTAGCCATTTTGTTTGGCTCATACCAATCATCATTTTTTCCAGACAACCTGGAAATCTCCCCTGCATTTGAAATATCTTCAAGGTTAGAGTGTTGTCAGTTTTCAAAACACATTATAACACTGATTCATAAAATATAACTTAAATAGGTAAATTACATCAATGATTTAATGTTACCTCGTAACTTTGAAACTGTATAATACAGTGGTACATAAACTAAATCCACAGTAACAGTGAAGTGTTTGTAGCGAACCCAGTAGCAAAAACACTAATAAGTTTGATATAATGCAAAATATAAAAATACAATATTCGTTCAGTGGTATAATAAACGATTTTAGTTGTAGCAGACAGACAAACACTACTGTAATGATGTATCGTTGGTAGCGAAAATTAACCTTGATTTCTCCCTTCGTAAGTAGAGAAACCTGTAGCTAGTATATATGAATCATCATCATCATCTTGTGCGAAATCATTCATTACCTTCTGCTAAGTGCTCCGCATCATTAAGGTTTTCTCCCCAATCCCCTTCATAGTTGTTCTCTAAAGTCTGATCATTAGAACTCTGTGCGGAATTAGATAACCAACAACGCCCATCCTCCACAGGCATCTTTCCTTGATTGAATTCGACGTAGTCTCTGGAATATTAGATGTTGTCAGACAAGAAAGGCTCCCCACTCTCAGAAATGATGAAATATAAACCCTAACGAACATTTAGGTAAAATTCAATTGATGCACATAGGGAGAATAATCAAGCGAACAACACCAGAAGCAAGCAAAATTCTTACAATGTTCCGAAACACACTACCACGTGAACAAGAAGATGGGGAAC
The DNA here is from genome assembly GCA_033992175.1 of Spiraea crenata. NCBI lineage: Eukaryota > Viridiplantae > Streptophyta > Magnoliopsida > Rosales > Rosaceae > Spiraea > Spiraea crenata. Next base: position 165,694 of record JAVBHV010000010.1, on the reverse strand, counting down.
CAGGCTTCGATCATTAATGTTTTATGAGAAGCAAAGGTTCCATCATTACCGTTTTCTGAGATAGGAGTTTTTTTTTCTGTGATATGGCAACCACCACAAAAGACGGCAACCACTCTAAACCTTAAAAGACAGCAACCACTATATATGTACAAAAAAATATCTTCAAATCCAACAGTTAAAATATATCACTAACTTGATCAATGGTCTAATTAAATCAAACTTAATGAATGGTTAATATATATTAGGTGTAAATCCATGGTCTAAAATATTCGACATGTTTAATATAAATAAAATGTATCCGTGCATTTAATTTAGAAAATGCACCGAAGAATTTTCCTATTCTTATTGAGAGTAAAAAAAATAGTGTTTATTAAAAACTTTTATCTCATGGCAGTGCAATTCTGAATTGACAATCATGACCAAAAGCACTGAAAGGAATTGTAAATGAGTTTCAAATTTTGGAGTAACTGATAAGTTTTAGCCAAATCAATTGTCTAAATTCATTGTAGTTTTTTTTTTATCAATAGAAATATATTATAAAAGCTTTTGACAAAACCAAACAAAGGAGTACAAATCAGACATCGACCTAATAAGGAATGCCTATACTCTTAACAGGACCCATAACTTCACTGCAACTAAGCAGCAGGAGCAAGCCAACTTGTTAGAGAAGGCATCAATCCAACTGGAAAAGATAAACTTGACCGATTAACTACATCTTTTTCAAGGACAGCTTAACAACTAAACCGGCAAAGCATGGTGAACCTGAATCCCGAAGTGCTTCAAGGAATCTGAATATGACAACTGCACAAGCCGCCACTAGGTCGGATTAAGTAGATAAACCGGCCAAGCATGGCAGAAGGGAAACCCGAAACTCCACAAGCCGCCACTAGATTTCACCCACTGCATAAGCCGCCAGTAGATCGGGTGAGATCTGAACATGCTGAACCCGAAACCTGAAAAAGATCGGTCAACCAAGGCAACATTGAGATCCAATGCCTATCAACCAATCGAAACCAAAATTACACCAGCCGCCACTAGATGGAACCCATCACAAACATACCAAATGAAAATAAGCGATCTGATAATTATTGAACTCAACAAACTGATAATTTCCTTAATTCAGGACTAAGAACTCTAATCAAAACAGAGAAGCGACCGACAGCAAACAATCGATTCTCCTTTATTCTAGCAAACACCAGGCACCGAAAGAGGCCCCAAGCCCAGCTCTCAACCAAAGACAGCCCAGCCCAATTGGGCCCAATCGGCCATATGGAAGCCATGTTGCAAGCGATCCCTGTCGGCCCCGCGACCTCCATTCCGGAACACCAAAGAGCCCTCCATGGAAGAAGATCGACACAAGCAGTGGCGGCGGCGCCAGAGATCCGGTCGAGAGGCGGCGTCATGGGAGTAGACGATAGCCTGCAAAAACAGAAAAAAAAAATAGGAATGTAAAAGGAAACCGGACAGCTACACCAGCAGCGGCAACATAGAGGATCAAATCGGAGGAGAAGGGGCGGGAAGAGTGGCCGGCCGACCCCAAGGCAAGCCAAGGGGCTGGCGGCGGTGAGGGAGTCTCTGGTTTTGGGGCTTTTGAGAGAGAAAACGCGTTTAGGGTTTTGATGGAATGTGATAACCCATTGTAGTTAGCTGAATGGTATCATATAGGAATGGGTGAGATTCTTTTCTTTTGTTTTTTTTGTATTTTTTTTCCTATTGTGGTCTGAGTGTGAAGCCGAAATTTCATGCCCCAGTTTTAGAAAGGGCAGCCCCTTGTGTTATGTCCAAACCCCCCACTCTAAATTAAACTTTATAAAATATCAACATATGTTGTTATTCCTAAAATGCCTTTATTCATCCCCATTCTAAACCCTATTTTTTTATGAACGACAAAATAAACGTTGCCATAAGAGTCCCTTGCAAAATTAAGTTATCATAGTCTCATAAATTTTGAGGTCATGCCATGGTGATCTATCATTGCGTAAACTATACTTCTGCGAAGATTGAAAAGTTGTAACATTGTGTATAATATGAGTGGCAAAGATTGACACCAGTACCTAACATTATTTTGATCAATATCTTCAGCTAGGTATTTGATTTCTATTCCTAAGGGACCCGGTTGAAGACTAACTCCAACAAAAAACCCGTAAAAATAATAAGAACACTGGAAAAGAAGTAGCCGCTCATTTTAGAATTGACTACTAGTGGTGGAAACCGAGCAAGTCAATCAAATAGGCGATGCTTCCTTCTCATCATCGGCGAGAAGTTGAAGGAGACACTCCAGAGCTTTTCTCTTGAATTCGACCTCTTCCTCTTCTTATGGAAAATAGGATCATTTGTATTTTACAGCAATTTTACATAAAAATTTAATTTTTATTTCAATTAATTAGACATGATGGATGAGAAATAAGAAAAAGAGGTGGAAATAACAATGCGCTTTTAGAAATAGAAAGAAAGAAAAGAGACTAAGTCAATTGAATTGACAAATAACTAAGTAGGACTATTTAATAGATTTTTGTCTACCTAATAACTAGACTTTTGTCTGGTATTGGACCGTTGACGTTGTATTGCCATCAGGCAACACAAAATTAAATTAGTTTACGCATAAATGTAAAGAATTAGTGAGCAAAAGAAGAAATGTTTGGTTTGCTGTTACCTGTAATATTCAAATCTCATGATAGGAATCATTCAGTTTTTTGCATCACTCATTAAAATTCATGTCGATAAAAACTAATTTCAGTTAGTGATCTTTTAATAAACCATACGTAACATCGAAATGAAAAGTTCATTATGAGGACCTTAGTTGTTATCTAAACCCTTTGTTATCTGTATATGAAATTCAAGCTGCCAGTGTGAGAATGTGAAAATGTTTATTGGATTAAAAAATATTTGCAAGACCTTAATGGTACTTTTACGTATTTGGAGTATGAATGAACAGGAACTAGATTGAGCTGGAATTGGAGTGAGCATGAATCGGAATTAGTAAGGTTCGGAGTGAAGCACTCTCATTAAAATGTTAACTAATTGTCTAGAATTGAAGTGAAAATTAAGTTAATTGTCATTAAATTGTTTACTTATTTTCATGAATCAGAGTGAAATTTAATCTAATTACTAAATACCCTCAATAAAAATTTATGTTTCTTGTGAATATATATAAAGAAAAATTAATCCATTTTAAAATGTCAAGTCTTATTTGATAAAATTTATATGCAAGTACAATTTAATATTTTAACTGTTAGAGCATTGTAAGAAAATGAAAGAACATCAGAGGTAGTAGAATGTCGTTCCTATACATGGGTACAACTTTTTTGTCTAAGTACAATTGAAGAAAACATTAAATTTATGAGAGTAATTTAGGTATAAGAGTCTCATTCCTGATGGAATCAATTTTTAAGAATCACAATACCACCTCTCACCAAAAACTTCTATTCCTTAAAAATCCGAAATGAGATTCCTGATTTTGTTGTAGGTCCTATCATAAATTTGATTCTCAAATTTCAGTAAACACAAAAATCATCTTGAGTGATAATAACTCTCACTACTTTCATTCTCATTCCTAATTAGTAAACACGCCGTAATTCTTATCCGTTTGAATTTGAAGTGGTCATTCAATGGGGACTTAGGCAATGACCTATTATTTCGTGTCTAAGGCAATGACCTATTATTTCGTGTCTAATAGTCTTTTTGTTTACTTTTTCTTTTGTCATTTTCGCGAAATTTTCTTTCTCTGCATTGTTTTTTCTTCCTCGCCGATGAATACGTACAAGCATGCATGCATAAAACATTGAAAACATATAAGATATTTCAAGCTTGTCAACTTAACACTCCTTTTCCAGGTGTCAAATTTTGATTTGCAAGGCGCACCAACTGGCACTGCCACGTGGTACGCCCGGCATACACAATAATTTCTCCTTCAACCCCTTTTCGGATTCAAACACGTCCTCTTTTCATTTTCCAACACCCAGTATAATCCAGCCGTTCAACAATTTACCTAACAAGTAATTTGACTAGTACGTCCATGGCCCCTCATGAAAGATCAAAGTTGGAATTTTCGTGGGAACTCAACATGGATATCACTGTGGTTGATGAATCAGACTCAATATTGATTGGTAATATCCATGCAATAATTTCAAATTCCAGCCAGTCATGTTGAATAAACAAACACGTCTTTGTCAAAGATGATATTATAGATTACTATAAAAAAAGGGAGTTTGCTCTCACCACAATATACATCTAACAAAAAGAAGTATATTTGGCAATCAAATCATAATTGCCAAAAATGAGAGCCTCAATGTTTCTGGCCTTGGCATTGTACCTTTTGGCCACCAATGTGCTTGCCACTAAGCCGTATGCTTACTCGTCGCCACCGCCACCACCACCAAAGTATGTGAAACATCCACCACCGTACCACTACAAGTCACCGCCTCCTCGTTCACCCTCTCCGCCACCTCCTTACTACAAGTCTCCACCTCCTCCGTCAGCCTCATCACCACCTCCTTACCACAAGTCTCCACCTCCGTACGCCTACAAGTCTCCACCTCCGTACGCCTACAAGTCTCCACCGCCACCATCACCCTCCCCACCATATATCTACAGGTCTCCGTCACCTATGGTTCACTCACCTCATCCACCATACATCTACAAGTCTCCACCACCTCCTAAACACTTACCACCACCTCATTACATCAACAAGCCTCCACCACCTCCGGTCCACTCACCTCCTCCACCATACATCTACAAGTCTCCACCGCCTCCTAAACACTCACCTCCACCTCCTTACATCTATAAGTCGCCACCACCACCTGTTCACTCGCCTCCTCCACCATACATTTATAAATCTCCACCACCTCCTAAACACTCTCCTCCACCTCCTTATATCTATAAATCTCCACCACCTCCTGCACGTTCAACTCCTCCTCCTTACCTCTACAAATCACCACCTCCACAAACAAAGTCTCCACCTCCTCCATACCACTATAAATCCCCACCACCACCAACACGGTCATCTCCCAAACCGTATATCTACAGCTCACCTCCACATCCACTGAAAGCGACACAGTCTCCTGCATATTACTACAGGTCTCCTCCACCTCCAAAATAATACTAAATTTACAGTTAATTAGAGGCGTTTGATCTCAATCATTTACTTCCCTGTATGTTTTTTACCATTCTGTTTGTAGTCCGCTCGATTCAAAAACCAATGTGATTGTGAATAATAGGGGTCTTGCGGAACCCTTCTTGTAGTCTGCTGTAAGCACTCATTGTTTTGTGTTGTTTCTTTGAGAAGAAATTAAGGCGAAGCACATTTTATTTGATGTCCAGTAAATCGTTTCCATCTCTATGTTCCACATTTCATTACCTTACCTATAATAGTATGTGCTTCTTGAAAATTAACTAACGAAAACAATAGGTAATTAAGAGGGGAAGCCAATCGTTTCAAGTATGTCCAAGTAGACCGATACAATACAAGCAAAACGAAAATGCGTATTTTGTTTTAGTTCGACTTGTTCGATAATCATTTTTCACGTTATATGTGGACAGAGTGAAATGAATGAAGAATGATGCAATGAAAATAATCAATGTTTGGGCAAGCATTTTAATGTTAAATTTGAATTTTTCTAGCATGGCATCTCGTAAAATAGGTGTTGCCAAACACCACGAACAATAAACATAGAAATATTTGATTTCAGTTGACTTAATATGTTTCCTTGTATTTTAAACCTTCGATGAGAATGAAAAAGGTAGCGTTAATACCAGGCATACCACAAAGAAAAATGGCTCTGCCGACAAAGGAAGGTAACGGCTAAAGTTAAATTTCGTTGGCAAAAATCTTACCCGACAAAAATATTCGTCAGCAGCTTGGTCGCCTATTCCTCGTCGGTGAAGAATTATCCCGGCAAATTCAAGATTTCGTTGTCTAAGACTCCCCTCTGCCGACAAAACATTTCGTCGTCTAAGGTTCCACTTCTGCCAACAAAAAATGCTTTGTCATCGTAGGATCACCTTTACCGACAACATGGTAGTCGTCACATAGTTCCTATCCCGACAAGTCACCCATTCTTTACCCGACAAAACAGTTCATCATCTCGGCTCTTTAGACGACAAAAGCCAATATAATAAATAATCTTATATATACAACTTTTTGCCCAACGAATTCATTGAATATAAAACCTACTGGTAAATAACCAATACCAAAAAGTTACCCATGCATTAATTGGTATCAAAGTTATACAATACTCAGTGGTATAGAATCTATACCACTGTTTGCAAAATATAAGGCCAGTTTCAACTTATTACATGCATAGCCCTATGGTAACCAATATCAACTAGCTCTAGATCTTCCTTGGTAATGTCTACAAACTTCTTCTGTTCGTATAGCCAAAGTTCAGTCATTGTTTCTTGTAATCCTGAGATCAAGTTCAACCATTTTTCAATTCAATAACATAATAGAGGAGATGCAAGCCAAACCAAGAAAGATGTTTCACCACATATTAAATTTCAAACATTGACTACCATATAGACAAAGCAATGATGCTCATTAGTATCAATGAAATCAGTTCCAACTTTTAAACTATGTTATAGTACTCAAATAGTTTCAATTAGTTGCACCGAATCAGAATAATGAACTATACAAACAACAAACAATTCAAGTAATTTCAACTACCAAACTATTTATAGTATTCTAGTAGCAAGAAGCTATCAATATCATAACAAAAATCTGAAAGCTACAAGTACAAAGACCCACACACTCGGAACTTAAATATGGAACAACATTAACTGAATTCAGCATCCTGGATCTTTACACAAGATTAATACAAAGTAAAACACAGATTACTTCCTTCAACTCTATACAATCACTAGGCCGCAAAATGGAATACATAACAGTGGAACACCGTTATCTATTCATTCGCCAGACTGTTATCTAAGTGGATGTTATCTATTCATGCCATTTTAGATAACACAAAATTCGTTGTCTATTAACCAAATAGATAACGGTACCTTATGATAGAACGTTGTCTATACCTACAATAGACAACGCATGCTTACTAAAAATCGTTGTCTTTTGTTGGAATAAACAACGGTGTTGTTGGGCCAGACCGTTATCTAATATTACTTTAGATAACGATTTTTGTTGTCAATTGTGATCTATTGTTGGAATAAACAACAGTATGTTGGTAAAAACATTATCTATTGTTGGAATAAACAACGGTGGTTTTCGTGAACCGTTATCTGTTGTTGGAATAGACAACATTGTTCTTCATTAAATCGTTATTTTTTGTTGGAATAGACAACACTATTTGCATTGAAATCGTTATCTGTTGTTGGAATAGACAACACTATTTGGAATGAAATTAATCATTATTTTTTGTTGGAAAGTGTTCGTTGTCTATTAACCAAATAGATAACGGTACCTTATGATAGAACGTTGTCTATACCTACAATAGACAACGCATGCTTACTAAAAATCGTTGTCTTTTGTTGGAATAAACAACGGTGTTATTGGGCCAGACCGTTATCTAATATTACTTTAGATAACGATTTTTGTTGTCAATGGTGATCTATTGTTGGAATAAACAACAGTATGTTGGTAAAAGCATTATCTATTGTTAGAATAAACAACGGTGGTTTTCGTGAACTGTTATCTGTTGTTGGAATAGACAACACTATTTGGAATGAAATTAATCGTTATTTTTTGTTGGAATAGACAACAGTGTTCGCCAGCAAATCGTTTTCTATTGTTGGAATAGACAACGGTACCTCTGCTTTGAAGCCCATTATCTTATTCTGGGATATTTATATGGGTACAAAATAGGCATCCACCACACCATTAACTAATAAACCCGTCTAATACCAACGATTTCATCACACCAATTATAATAAAGAAATACATTGAACAATATTTACATTGAATTATCACCATACCATTTGGACAGTTATACATAACCAATGCCTCTATGCAACTATTGTTAAGTTCACTAACTTAGCAAACAAAAAACTACAAAGGCCTCTAATTTAACGATTGTTCAGGAACTTAGCAAAAAAATAACAACTGCCACCAAAATATGCAAAAAACACTAACACAGCCATACCAAAGCCTATGGCTGAACAAAGTCATGTAAAAATCAGCCCACTCGCTCCTAACTTCATCGATTTTCAGCTGTGTGTATGTACACCTACTCTTCTTTTCCCACTGTAATTTTCAATAAACATAGTAAGTGTATGAACATAAACAGCATATATAAAGATTTGGATCTATGATGGTATATCTCATAAAGAGCATATATATATATATAGGTAGCACAGAAGCATATATATGTTAACAATGTGAATAAAATGCTGCAAATGCTTATCAAAATAACAATGCTGCAAATACTTCTAATCAACTATCTGCCATATGCATTGAATGTGTACCATGTAGAACCAAAAGTGTGCCCCCTTATGGTTTAACATTTCCCGCAACATTATGCGGCAAACTGAAGTTAGTTTCTAAGAGAAACATAAACATAGAACCTAAAGAACAAACAACACCGAACATTGTAAGTAAAAAAAAAAATTTAAAAAAAACACCCCCCCCCCCCTCCTCACTCAATACTAAGTCATTCTTGTTGAAATAAGTACTCCTGCTGCATGAAGATGGAATGGTCCAGCAAGTCGAGTCTTGGAAATTTGGAAGAACAAGTTTTCTTTCAACTCAAGTTACAAGACTGTTCTGTAAAAAACAGTTTCAACTTACAAAGTTGTTTCGTAAAGAACAGTTCAGTATTTTTGTAAATCCTTGTTACATCAAGGTTAACTGGTTTTAGACTACTCTAAATTGATATTTTGTAATAGGTATGTCGGTTTAGATAAAGTAGAAGGTGAAAAACATCTGTTTTCACCTTTATGAGAAAGACCTGGTCTGGGAAAATAGAAACCGACTTTCACATTTCCGGATATTTTGGCTCAAGCCTTTTATTTCTGCTATTTATATCTTCTGCAGTCTGTTGCAGAAAACAACTTGAACACTTTCATTTCAATTTCTTAAGCTACAGAAACAAGTTTATATACCTCTAAGTTCTTAGCTTAAATCAAAAGCAATACTTTGCTTGAATTGTGTTTAAGTTCATTCACTCTCTCTCAATTCTAATTACAAGTGAATTAGTCTTGTGAAATTATCAAATCTTAACATGGCATCAGAGCTTTGTTGATCGAGAGAAGAGTTGTGTGGAGCGTTGCTGTGAAGTTTTTGATTCTGGAAAAGGAGTTCATCAGTTCATTAACTGAAGCTCTAGAATTGAAAGATGGCAAGTTCAAGTGAAGGAGTTCACACGTACACCAAGCATGAAGAGAGGTGATTCAAACATGAACATCTTAAACACCAAGTAAGTTCTTACTAGGCTCATGACAAAGAAACAAGTTAAGGCTTCTAGATGAAGTGAACCTCTGAGTTCTATATGTGAGTGTTTGTATCAATTACTTGTTGTATGTCAAAAAAAACTGAAGCAACGTTCTTCAGTGAAAAAAAAGAAGAAGAAAGAAAAAATTGTCCACCTACACTATGTTGTCCAGCTCAGGAGTATTCACAAAGGGGAGTGCTACAACAAACTAAAGCAAATAATGGAGATGATGTGTGGATTTGAAAGAAAAAAAAGAGTGCATCGTTTGAAGGCAACAGTAGTAATATCTAACTGTATCATGAAGAGATGATGTTCTTTTCAATGAGAAGGCCACTTGATGTTTCAGAGTAAAATGCTAAAAAATACTCATCAAGACAAAGATGTGCTTGGTTCAAAGAGGATGGACTGCATCCGTTGAATCAAAAGAAAATAAGAAGAAAAAGGGTTCTAATGGATGGACTTCATCCATTGAATCAAAAGAAGAACAAGGAAGAGGAAGGACTGCTGGAAGTAATGCAGCAAAGCACTTAAGGGGAGTGTTGAAATAAGTACTCCTGCTGCATGAAGATGGAATGGTCCAGCAAGTCGAGTCTTGGAAATTTGGAAAAACAAGTTTTCTTTCAACTCAAGTTACAAGACTGTTCTGTAAAAAACAGTTTCAACTTACAAAGCTGTTCTGTAAAGAACAGTTCAGTGTTTTTGTAAATCCTTGTTACATCAAGGTTAACTGGTTTTAGACTACTCTAAATTGATATTTTGTAATAGGTATGTCGGTTTAGATAAAGTAGAAGGTGGAAAACATCTGTTTTCACCTTTATGAGAAAGATCTGGTCTGGGAAAATATCCCAAACGACTTTCACATTTCCGGATATTTTGGCTCAAGTCTTTTATTTCTGCTATTTATATCTTATGCAGCCTGTTGCAGAAAACAACTTGAACACTTTCATTTCAATTTCTTAAGCTAGAGAAACAAGTTTATATACCACTGAGTTCTTAGCTTAAATCAAAAGCAATACTTGGCTTGAATTGTGTTTAAGTTCATTCACTCTCTCTCAATTTTAATTACAAGTGAATTAGTCATGTGAAATTATCAAATCTTAACAATACTTAGCTTCATCCATTTGAGCTATTTGCACATACATCCTGCTGCACAACTAAACCATTGAGAAACATTATGCGTAAGAAGCAAACTAATAGGCAAAATGCAAGCATCTTACAAGGACAAAGTGAGAAAAACGTATATGGGAGTGTTTAGAGGCCTGGGCAGGGAAAAGAATACCATCCTCATTGCATACCTAAAAAAGATTTTCAAAGGCAGGGGAAGAAAGCAAGAGGAAACAATACACCTACAACAGTATATCTGTAGTAGAAATAAATATTAAGCAAACCACGATAAACCAATCGAAATGAGTATAATTGTTTAGGATATAAATGAGTATGGGACTAGGAGGAAATAGTGGAAACACAAACATGTAGCACATTAACTTTCAAGAAAAATGATTAGTTCAATCATGAGCGTTTTCGTAGTAGTCTAACGAATGCAATGTCCCTTTTGCTTGTCTGCTGCATAATGTGTGAACACTATGCCCTCTTATTCAACACATGCAATTAAAAAAATACTGAATAAAATTCAATAATTTCAAGGGAGAAGGATGGACATTTAACAAGCATGGACATTGGTTGATTAAATTGATCAACCAAAACAAAATAAAAAGGATGAGGATAAATGGTCACATAGTGCATACATGCCTGCCATAGCTGTTCTTAGCATATGCCCCGCCCATATTGCCTGCATACACTAAAAGAGAGCCCAAGTGTTTAAGTGAAACCTACCAAAAACGATCATTATCACTGAAGATTAATTTAGTAATACAATTTTTGCAAATACAACAAAGAGCTCCTGAAACCCCTTACCTCCAAGGTATCTAAGCCTTGAGATATCATCTTTATCATCTCTATCATCCCTGTCCTAGCCAAGCCTTGATTGAATACACCAGTGGACTCAACAACAAATAAAAACAACATTTACCTAAGTGTCATCGTACAATGCTCAACAGCATGCCATGTAGGTACCAGGGCATTTGAAACTGTAGCACACTGGTAATACATGGGAACCGATATGATCTATCAACCCTTAAAAAAGACAGGAAATAGAAGAAACACAAAGCTGCGTACTGACCTCGTCTTGTGATGCAGTCCATTCCCATAAGCTGGTCTATGCAAAAGTAAAGATGTACATTGAGTCCATAAAGAAACACATTTGCAAAAGCTCAGTCCATAAAGAAAAGAAGCAACTGCATTAGGTTAGCAGTAATTCGAGGCAGGACATATTGCAGATTATGACTAAAAGGAAAACCTCATGGTTGCTGGTGAGATCAAGCAATGCAGATTTATTTGGTGCGGCCTTAGTGGTTCTGAAACCAGAAATTTAATAGCGGAAACTGGGATAACTAGCATGATATGCAGAGATAATGGAGTAAGAAATGGGCATCATATCTTATTATCAACATGCTGCTAGAAATGATTTGATCTAATTGCAAAGAGATAGTTAGTACCTGTAATATCTTTAAACTCAACATTCAACTTAGGGGCAGATGTGGGATTATTTGGCAAGTACACAAACTTGTTCTCCGTCTGCAGTGCATAAACCAACCATTTTCAGAAACAACAGTAAACAAACAAAACCCCAAAACTGAAAATCACAAGTACAACTTCATGCATCATCGAGCAAAGAAAAAAGATAATCTTCGGGCAATAACCCACTACGAACCCCAAACTAGCATTCCCTATAAACCAAAAAATTATACAGATAGCAATAGACAAAATTGGAAGCGATGAAATAAGTGCAACCATGGGTAATTTATTACCCATTTTCCTGTCTTCTTCTCCCTTCCGACACGTCGGTTGGCTGAGCCTATATTCCCACCGCTGCCGGCGCTTGGTTGAAATTAGGCTGATGAGGATGACGATGACGATGACGATGAAGGCCTTCCACACTACGGCGCCGTTTGGTTCAAGGGACCAATCCTGAAATTTCACAGGAAAATCGTGAGAGCAACAAGAAAAAGTGCAGATTCATCAAATCTCGACGACTGTCTTTGACCAAAATCGCAACTGGAAGAACTTTTAGCAGAAACGGAAGCGAAAATCAGACATCTCAATCCCAATTGTCGACATCCTTCAAGCTAAAGTATTAAAGGCCAGAATAAACCAGAATTAGCATGCATCAAATCCATATATAATGTACTCGAACAAGAGCGGAAAAAGAGCCAAGAAGAAAACAAACAAGTTAATATACCTTTTGTTTGCACCAACCCCATTCATTAACAGTTCCACCGAGCTGTTGTACCATATAATTGTCAATTTTGGTCTGCTCTGTCGGGTCCTATAACGCAAAACACAACCACACAGAAATTCAGCAACCAATTGCTTCATTCGAATAGGAGTATAACACAGCGTAAAATACTCTATGCTCACCTTTCCAATCAAAGCAGGTCCAATGATGGAATTCACATTATCCACAGCCTACACAAACACAAGATCAATTCGAAATCATCAAATTTTCTCCGTTTTCAAACACGAAATCAGAATAAAGTGTCATTCTTTTTCTACACATTAACACACATAAATCATGTCCAACCATCATCACAAACTCACAAAGTGTCATTCTTTTTTCTACAACCAGAAAGATCAAAAGGGAACTAGCTAATGCAAAATTCTGAACTTAGTTCAATTCACGTATAAGTAAAGCAGCAATATTCAACAACCTATTGATCACTGCAGAATCCCCACCATATTCACATACAAAATAACCCAAACACTCACTTCCCAAAGTAAGAAATGCAGCACCAAAGTTATGTGTTATCAAAGTTCACAATTTTCCAGCAAAAACAAAAATAAACATCCCAAAGATCAAATATTTAAGTTTAAAATAAAAACCCAACAGAACATTAACAATAAAGAGTAATAAATCAAAACCCCATGAATGTAAACACACAAAAAATAGTAGAAAAGAGAGTGAACTGTGAAAGTACCCAGAAAAGAAACAGAGGAAGAATTCGACGGCCCAGGAAGGTACAAAGAATCAATGATTACTTGCTATAAATAGGAATGAAGAATTCAAGATGAGTAGATCTGACGAGATCCATGGCGGCGACGCGCCAAGTCGTCGGAGCTTCGCATCGGTGTCGGAACGGGGGTCGTCAAGGCCGTAGATCTGACGAGATCCACGGCGGAGACGCGCCAAGCCGTCGGAGCTTCGCATCGGTGTAGGAACGGGGGTCATCAAGGCCGTAGATCTTACGAGATCCACGGCAGAGACGAGCCAAGCCGTCGGAGCTTCGCACCGCTGTCGGAACGGTGGTCGTCAAGGCCGTCGTCTTCGTAACCATCCCGTCGTACTCGCTCGAATCGAAGCTCGGCAATTGCAAGAGGGCCACCGCGAGGGCTGTGAAGGCTGCAGAAAAGATGGAAGATGGAAGGATAGGGAAAGGCGGGAAAGATAGAGAAAAATAGGGTTTTGAGATTGAAGGAGAGGTTCAAAAATTAAAAGGGGATGCGGAGGGGATTTTGGTTTCCCCCTCAGTGTACAGTAGGTACCGTGTTTTAACAAATAACGATTTTTTTTGAAATTCCGTTGTTTTTCTCTTAAGTGCACAGTAACTACCGCGTTTTTACAGCTAACGTTTTTTAAAAAACCGTTGTCTTCCTCTTTGTAGTCATACAACGACAACGGTTTTAGGCCTATATAGATAACGAAAATCCGTTTAATGTTATGTATTGGTTGTTCAGGAGCTCATAACGATTTTTTCGTGTTCCGTTGTCTACGAGGTGTTATGTATTCTACTTTGTGGCCTAGTGGAAAGTGAGGGAGAGGAAGAAGAAGAAGGAAGTAAGAGAAGAAGAGAAAAAAAAAAAAAAAAAAGAAAAAAAAAAGAGGGGGGGGGGGTGTCTCTTTGGTTTTTTTTTTTCGTGCTGCGGTTGGTTTTTGTTTCCTCCCCTCCTCTTTTTATTTTTTTTTTTTTCTTCTTTTTTTTTTTTTTGTTTAAGTTGTTGGCATCGTAACGTATATAAAAAAGAGGGGGTCTACCCTTCCTTCGCCGCCCGCCCACCAAAAAAGAGAACCAGGAGCCCCCTTCTCTTGTCGAGGCGCCCCTTTTCCATACATTCTCCCAAAGTCCCTCCATGACATCGTAAGAGACCGAAACAAGTCTGAACATTCCGAAACAGGTCTGAACATTCCTGATGTAGGACAACACCGTGAAGGGGTTTATGGTAGGATTTCGTGGTTTAGCAAAAGCGTAACAAAGATAGAATGATAGGAAAACAGAAAAGATAAAGGGTTTGGCTCACAAAGAAATACCTAGGGTTTGGCTCACAAAGACAACCGATTTTCTGAGATGAACTCAATTTTCATAAACACATGCTTAAACTCTCTCCCCTTTTACAGATTACATAGAAGTAGTATTTATATAGGCCCTTTCCTATCCTAGAGAACCAAGGAAAAACTTCTAACATTTTAATAACAATAAAGCTAACTTACTTAAATTCTAAATCCTAATCAAGTCAGTAATTAAAACTTACTAAACAAATCAAGTAAACTAAATCTAAATCTAAATTTAGGAAACTTCCAAATCTGTTCCGCATCGTTCTCCTCCGGTGAAAAGAACTCGACTCCGTCGAGTTTAGAAACTCAAACTTGAGTATCATGCCTAGCCGTTGTCAAATGGATAGTTCTTTATATCATGTTGAGGATGGTTGTTTAGGAGTCCAAGCACTTCGCTACAATCATTGGCTTGTGGCAGTACAAGGGTTGCAAGAACTCTTGGCAATTCCCATAGAACACTCCAAGCTGTAAGTTGGCACTTAGTATGACTAAAGTAAGTGTCCTTCAATGGAGGAAAATAAAAGGCTAACAGTGGATTTGTTTGAACTTCAATTTCCTTAAAACTTGATGTATCTGCTTCAACTTCAATGTCTTCAAAACTTTGCTGAACGTCAAAAGAAACTTCTGACACTAGTACAACAGATTGCTTTATGGTAGGATCTTCCCATTGAACTGTAGGTGTCAGTTCAACATGGTGGTCGATCAAATCAATATTTTCTTGAATTATAGGTTCTTTCTGATGTGCTGCTTCTTCTTCTTGATTGTCCATGGTACGATCTTGTAATTATTTTTGGGGTTGAGCTCCTTCAAGGATGGCAACCCAGTGTCTAAGAGCGTCAATTGCAGTGGAATGCAGTTGGATAGAGTTTTTGAGCTGCCCAATTTGTGTGGTTATGGTGTCGAATTGATTTAGTCTAGTGTTGATTTGCTCAAGTTGTGTGGTCAATTGTGCAAGTTGTATGGTCAATTGGTCCAGTCGGATGGCTGCTGCTGTATCACGCTGGGCTACTGCCTCGCGTTGAGCTGTTGCTTCTGTGCGATAGGCTATAAACTCCTCTGCAAGAGTTGCCACCGTCCACTTTTTTTCACCGTCGGGAGCCATACTTGCAAATCTTCGAACTCCAGAAATTTAAACACTGGCTCTGATACCAAAATTGATGTAGGACAACACCATGAAGGGGTTTATGGTAGGATTTGGTGGTTTAGCGGAAGCGTAACAAAGATATAATGATAGGAAAACAGAAAAGATAAAGGGTTTGGCTCACAAAGAAATACCAAGGGGTAGGCTCACTAAGAAATACCTAGGGGTAGGCTCACTAAGAATACCTAGGGTTTGGCTCACAAAGACAACCGATTTTCTGAGATGAACTCAATTTTCACAAAGACAACCAGTAGGATTAAAGAAGCTAACAAAAATCTGCGAGGTAAACACCAGCTAAACTGCTTAATGCACATCTGCAACAATGAATAGGTTGAAGAAAGCATCATTAGAAAGAGCCAAACATGAATTGATTAAGGAAGCAAACGATTCAACTAGTCCAAACCTATTACATGTCAGTTTTATGAACTTTATTAACCAACAGTCACAATATCAACGAAGAACTTACAACTACTTCAAAGCTAACCTTGAACTGATGGGAACCAACCTACAAAAGAACAAGACAAAACTAAATTAATCAAAAACCATTTCACCCTTAACAGCAGTCTAATAGAGGAACCCTACAAGTGATAGAAAATAACTAATAAACCAAGACATTCATACAAAAACCAAATCAGCAAAAGTTATCAAATATTAAAACACAAAAAAGACTGATTTCCAACAGCGGAATGAACACATCAGCCAAACTAGAAACTGTCCAAAACCCAAAACAGAGTGTTTACTTCCCAGCAAATGGTTAGTCAAGTAGAGATCCTCAACACTAAATCCAGTACAATACAACCAATAGACAACACTTCAAACTCTCACCTTTGAACTCGACATCTCTACCACCTCCGCCGGTCTAATGCTCCTCCGATTATCAAACGCCCACCAATCCTTGCCGCAATTGACCACGCGCCGATGCCCTCGGCGGATGGCACGACGCCTCTGCCTCTTTCCCAGTGAAGCCCACTGCTCGAAACGCTAACCCAATCGAATCGGACCCTCCAGTTCGAATTCAAAATCGAATTGTGCTTCCTTCTGTTGTACCACACGTACCACCACTCCCGCTTCGCACCGACGACACGACTTCTTCGCCGTCCAATGAATCTTCCGGGCCAAACTCGAAGAACAGCCCTTTGGTGTTCGGAGAAGAAAATGAGACTGTTATAGGAGAAGAAATTGCTCCGATTGAAGATGGTGTTGATGGGTTTTTGAGATTTGAAATTGAAATGGGTTTAAAGTCGAATTTTGGTCCTTTTCGTTGTCGGTGGTGTCGGGTTCTAGAGTTTTGGTTTGGGAGGAGATACAGAGTATGTGAAATTGGGGCTGCGTTAGCTAATTTTTGGGTGATTGGAGTTGAAATTGACAGAAAGTGAACGCCTTTCATTGTTGGAGTTGAAGGTGGTGCAGCTGCTAGTGATTTTAGTTCGACTGAGAACTTGGGGATGAAGGGGGGTTAAAAAAAAAGGGGTATTAGCCAATTTGCCCCTTCAATATGTACTTTACTTTTGATTTACCCCATTAACTTGCTTTGGAAAATTAACCCCCTTGCATTTTTTGCCAATTTCCCCCTAGCAATCAAAATTAACAGATTCTCATCCAATTTTCCGTAAAATGCACTCACGTGACTTGCACGTGAAGAGTTTTTTTGGTCATTCACCACCGTCGAGACATTTATGTGCTATTGATTGAGTTGAAGTTCGTCGACGCCATTGATGGTGTTGCCAGTATTAAGAAGAAGTTGATGAAGAAGAAGAACAAAAAACACGACAAGATGTCCATCACGTATAGGTTACGTAACTCAATTTTGATGGAATTGGGTTAATTTTGGACAAAAGAGGGGGGTTGGGAGGGAATTGGTCAAAAATACAAGTTAAAAAGGTTAATTTTTCAAAGTGCAAGTTGAGGGGGCAAATTAGCTAATTCCCCAAAAAAAAAAATTTAGATGGATGAGAGGCACCAAGAGCAACTCCACCCCAAAACTCCAAATTGCCTTTACCTTAAGACAATAAATTTGCCTTTGTTGTCTCCACCCCAAAAAGGCAATTGGAAGTTCAATTTGTTCCAAATAATATTTTATTATGCCACATGTCCATATAAAGTTTCTGAAATTATTTTCGACCAATTGGATGATGTCATGTGTCGTCTGAAAATTTCACCAACGAATCCGAAATGGACACGTGGCGACAATTGCACCAACATTTCTCATTGTGTGTTTATTTTTTTTATTGTAATGTTTATTTTCGCCCCACCCGATTCGTTCCGCGGTGGAGGTGCTCTGAAGAAATTGAAGACTTGGACTTCAGAAGAACAATCATAAATTTTTTTTTTCTTTCAACTTTGAGTTGACGAAATCCACTAAGATTGTCGGCAAAATTTTCGTAGAGGCATGACACAAAAATTAAACACCCTGCCAATTTCTATGCCGACCAACACCAAAACTTTTTTCGTCTCCTAGGGCTTGTGGGCATTTTAGCCGACAAAAGCTTACTTTCATCGTCTAAAATTTCTGAGCCGACAATTAATTTTGTCGTCCAAAAACTCTTATTCGTCGGCCTAGGTCTGCACCAAATTTCGTTTTTCCGCCTAACCTCTCCCGACAAAACAATGCTTTCCTCGGCTCAAGTGGCTTGAGACGATTTCGTCAGCACCTTCTTTTTTCTTTGTAGTAAGTACTTGATAATTGGCACTTAGTATTCCTATTAAGCGTAAAACAGATAGTGTTTATAATAGGAACTTTTACCTCATCGAAGTACGAAGTGAGGATTATGACAAAAAACACTAGAATGTATTGTAAATTAGTTTAAGATTTTGTAATAATTGATATCTTTTGGGCAAACAATCAATTACCTAAGGTTATTGGAGTTAGCCGAATGATAAAGGCAAGTACCCGAGTACCGTAGAGTAATGGGTGAGATTCTTTTCTTTTATTTATTTTTCTATTTTTTATTTTTCATCTTAATTAGTGATCCTAGTGCGTGACTCAAATTCCATACCCCAGTTTTAAATAGATTATTGTAGTAATGAAATTTGGATATTAAACATCGAAAACGATGGGGGAATGAGCTCCGGAGCACCCAAGCACCACTTGCAAATGAAATACAAGCTGCCTGTGTGACAATGTGAAAATGTTTATGCATTGCAAAATATTTGCACGACCTTACACGAAAACAATTGCCCTAAATTCTCATCCGTTTTTGAAGTTGTGATTCAATGGGGACTAACGTTTTGCAAGTGGGCTGACTTGACACGTTAATTGGGCCACGGTGCAATGGGCTGTGGTATACAATACTGGACTGCAGCACCGCACTTGCTGTAGATGAAAGGTACCATATGCATCCACGACGATACCGTCAACTTTAGACGATGACCTATTTATTTCGAGTCTGATAGTCTTTTTGTTTACTTTTTCTTCTATCTTTTTCCCTAAATTTTCTTTCACTGGCCTTGTTTTTCTTCCTCCCCGACGAATACGTACAAGCATGCATGCATAAAACATTGAAAACATTTAATATTTTCAAACTTGTCCAGGAATTATCAATAGTCACCCTTGCCCAATGCCATATGGGAGCGACCAAGTCTGTTAGCATAAAAAGCAAGCTTAGACTTTAGGCCAATTAGCGTCCAAGGTCCCTGTGGTGGACAGTCACTAGCAATTTGACCCCTGTGGTAAAAAAACTCTCAATTTAACCCCTGTGGTGGGTTTCCGTTAGCAAATCACACCCAATCTCCAATTTTCTGTTAAAATTAGGGGCAAAATTGTCTTTTCAAATTATTATTTTTAATTTTCAACCCCATTTTCACTCACTATAGTAATCATTTTAATTAAGTCTTCAAGGCTATTTCCATAATATAAATTGTTGCGTTATGTCTTAAAACACCAAACACAAATAAATTAGAAAAAATTTATATTAGCTGAAAATAAAAATTTTACGGCAAACGATTTTTGCAAAAAACAATCATTAAAATATGATCCTTTAGATCCAATAATATATTTAGAAATCTCACCACCATTACAAAAACACATTTAAATCACCGGTTCAAAATGGGGTTAAAAAAATTTTGTTAAAAAAAATTTCGTTAAAAAAAATTTAAAAAGACTATTTTGCCCTTAATTTTAACAGAAAATTAGAGGTTGGGTGCGAATTGCTAACGGAAACCCACCACAGGGGTCAAATTGAGAGTTTTTTAACCACAGGGGTCAAATTGCTAGTGACTGTCCACCACAGGGACCTTGGATGCTAATCGGCCTAGACTTTAAGCTACTACAATGGATATCTATTGAAAACAAACTACTTATCTCGGTGAGATATTTATTCTATAATTAGAACCAGCGCGCATTAGGTTTGGTGGTATTCGTTAATAACATCATGAAAGACGTCCAAGTTCGAAATTTGGAATTGGAAAAACTCAACATTGAATGAAATTGTTCTCATTTTAGTTATTTATTTATTCAACCCCTTTTTGGATTCGAACACGTACGCTTTTCATTTTTCGTGCACCCAGTATGATCCAGCCGTACAACACTTTACCTAACAAGTAATTTGACTAGTACGTCCATGGCCCCTCATGAAAGATCAAGGTTGAAATTTTCGTGGGAACTCAACATGGATATCACTGTGGCTGAAGAATCAGACTTCAATTGATTGGCAATATCCACGCAATAATTTCAAAATCTCCAGCCAGTCATGTTGAATAAACAAATATGTCATTTTCGATGATGATTTCATAATATTACTATAAAAAGGGAGTTTGCTCTCACCACAATACATCTAACAAAAAGTTCTATGTTTGGCAATTAAATCTGATAATTGCCAAAAATGAGAGCCTCAATGTTTCTGGCCTTGGCATTGTGCCTCTTGGCCACCAATGTGCTTGCCACAAAGCCTTACACTTACTCGTCGCCGCCGCCGCCACCACCAAAGTATGTGAAACATCCACCACCGTACCACTACAAATCACCACCTCCTCCCTCACCCTCTCCGCCACCTCCTTACTACAAGTCCCCACCTCCACCTTCACACTCACCGCCACCTCCTTACTACAAGTCTCCACCTCCTCCGTCACCTCCTTACCACAAGTCTCCACCTCCGTACGCCTACAAGTCTCCACCGCCACCATCACCCTCCCCACCACCACCATACATTTATAAATCTCCACCACCACCATCCCCCTCACCCCCACCTCCATACGTTTACAAATCTCCACCACCACCTTCTTACTCGCCACCTCCTCCATACGTCCACCAGTCACCACCTCCACCGTCACCGTCTCCACCCCCTCCTTATGTTTACAAGTCACCACCTCCATCAAAAGAGCCACGGCCTCCTCCCTACCACTACAAATCACCTCCTCCGCCATCAAAGTCCCCACCTCCTCCACACTACCCCAAATCTCCACCTCCTTACCACTACAAGTCACCACCACCGCCATCCCCATCGCCGCCTCCTCCATACCACTACAGCTCTCCTCCTCCGCCGGTGAAGTCTCCACCACCAACCCCGTATCATTACAAGTCACCTCCACCTCCGAAATACTACTAAGCATACGTACGGACGGTTGGCTACAATTAATACGTACCAGTTTGAATAATTACTCCTTCGTTTAGATATGTTGGTTTTGTTTATTGCCCCATTTTTCCTTTTGTTATACCTAATTGATATTTAGGTTTGTTGTATTTGCCACTGCATGTGTGTAATAAGGATATAACAGATCCCTTTGGTATATTCTGTTGTACGTATTCACATTGTACTGTTACTTTTTTTTTTTTTTGGGAGAAATGAAAGCGGAGAGAGTATTTCATATACAATTGCGTGGAATTGATACCAAATAGCGTATGAAAAAAGAGATATATATATATATATATAAATATATGCTAGATATCGCAGCTAGTTATGTTGATGCCTAAAATTAATGCAAAACCATATTGTAATAATTCTTCAAGATAAAGGAAAATACTATCCTGTTTGGTGAAAATTCAAGGTAATATACTGAGATTGGTCCTGGTTCTATATATGTTCTTTAGCTATATATCAAAACTTATGTGATTCCATTAACTTAGTAATATGAGCTTGTGATACAGCTACACCTAATTCACCAAAGATTATGCACACCCGTCATTTTTCTTCTTACACCCAGCAATGTTTTACTATTTTTTCATTGAAAGTAAGAAAGATACATGAAGAGTGTCGAGGATAGTGATAAGGGATTTCCATTGGCGAAGTGGTTGTTTATTTTTTTAATTTATATTTACTGTTTAGTTCACAAAAATAATGTTGGTTTAAAAGGCACCTATTAGGTTCTTATGAAATATTCTCAATAATTTATGGGTAATTTTGGAAGTTTAAAGGACAAAAATATAGTGCTAATGTGGGGATAAAAATGACGTGTGAGTAATTTTTGACTTTCGATATATACAGTATATAGAATAGGAGTAATGTTAGGATGACCACATTATTTTGAACCAACTTTTAAACCATCTGATGTGGCAATTGATCCAACCATTCAATATTTTGTAAAAGAACTATTGATTAAAATCAAATTCAATCACTTGCCACATAAGATGGTTTAAGAGATGATTTACAAAAACATGGTCATCCTAGCATTATTGATAGAATAGTGCATAAGCCTATCAAGCGGTAGAATGCAAGTATCCATAATGATAATGTCAAAGTAGGCGGTGACCTCTCAGATCGGGTCTACGGTTCAGT
Source organism: Spiraea crenata (assembly GCA_033992175.1). Taxonomy (NCBI): domain Eukaryota; kingdom Viridiplantae; phylum Streptophyta; class Magnoliopsida; order Rosales; family Rosaceae; genus Spiraea; species Spiraea crenata. The sequence continues at coordinate 143,083 of JAVBHV010000010.1, read as the reverse complement.
CTTTGATTGCGTTTGCTTTTCCTTTTCCTTACCGACGACTGCTACACATGCATCAAGATTGAATATAATGTTATTTATTTAACTGATCTACATGAATTCGAGCAAGAAATTCTAACAAAAGATAATGCGAAAGACAATTAATGCATTTATAGCTATACATGGCACTTTGACTCCAACTTTTTCTAGCTTGCATTCTCACATATAGAAGGCCAAAATTAAAATATTATACAGTGAAAGCTTTATATAGTCATACAGTTCGGACCAATTCATTTATATGACTATAATGAGAGGTTATTCCTTAATAGAAGTATAACTACGAATATTATTCATTAAGGAAGCTTGCATGTATCTAAACTACTATTAGAATAGTTAAACATCTCAATTTCTAGTGAAGATGAAATACCAGACATTCATATAAACTTTTACTGTAGATGTACATATTTTTTGCTCCTTTTGACAATTATGACTATAAAAACACATGAAATTTAACAATGTGGAGATTATTTCTAAAATATAACTGGCCCGAGTTGAAACTGAAATTTTATGACTATGTAAAGATTATTCCTTTATACATTATGCTTATAATAACACTATTACCACCAAGATGTTTACCAAATTTGTTATACCAATACCCACGCGTGGTAGAACATGTGACAAGTGTCATATTATCTTTCTAAATACATATTTTCTAATTAAAATTTTACATATTCTAACAATTTTTTTTCTTTTTCAGCCTTGAGCTGACGAAATCTACTAAGATTATCGGCAAAATTTTCGTAGAGGCAGGACACCAAAATTAAACACCCCGCCAATTTCTATGCCGATGAACACCAAAACTTTGTTCATCGCCTAGAAGTCGTGGGCATTTTAGCCGACAAAAGCTTACTTTCGTCTTCCAAAAACTCTTATTCATCGGCCTAGGTCTGCACCGCCTAACCTCTCCCAACAAAACAATGTTTTCGTCGCCTCAAGTGGCTTGAGAAGACCAAATTCTCTTTGTCGTAAGAGATTTTGTCGGCACAACCATTTTTCTTGATAGCATATAAAAAGAGGATTTTAGGGTTCTAAGAGTTTTTTTCTTCTTCTGTTGAGCGTGAGGAGGATAACAAAAGGGGCAATTTGATGTTTAATCAATCTAATTCTCTTTAAATTTTGTACTTTTGATATTTGTTTAATGATTAACTGATTTTCCACACAATTAATTTGTTTTAGATTTGATTAAATTATGTAAATATGTATTTAGAAAGATGATATGGCGCTTGCCACGTGGTCTGCCACGTGTGTTGGTATAAGAAATTTGGTATATGCCCTAGTGCCAATAGTGATATTGTTATGCTTATATGGAGGTTTTATTATTTATGAATTGTTACACTTCATACACTGCGAGATACACGGCCCCTGAATTGTGGTCCTCATTTGTTTTCCTTGTGATCCTTTCATTGACACATCGCCAAATCACAGTACTGCTCACCTAAGGTCCATATTTTAAGGACCTGTAAGGTCCTCTCTAATACTAATTGCAAGATTAATCTAACGGCATATGTAATTAATAAATTAAAAACTATCCATACACCCTATTCCACTCCATCACTCAAACATAATGATAATCCTCAACTTCACTGCATCTTCTTCCCCAAGTCTCTTCTTGAGTCCTCAGTGGTGATTGCGCCATCAAAGAGGATGAGGCGGGGGTTGCGGATCTTGGTGGCGGTGACGACTGTGAGGGTGTGGTTGCAGCCATTGAAGAGGATGATGTGGGGGGTCCAGGGTCTTGGTCGCGGCGACATCGGTGAGGGTGTGATCGCAGCCATGGCTTCGAACCCATCAGAAAACCCGAAAATCCAAAATGTGATTATTGGAAGCCGCAATTAGCTAATCCATTATTCTGCCCACCGTGCTCTTGCCTCTTTATTTGAGTTGTGCTCGTCACTTTCATGCGGACAAATAGATAGATCGTCTCCAAAATCAAATCACAGACCCACATATTCTTCTTCTTTTTCATCTTCTCCATCTTTCAATCTTAACAAATCCTAGTTGGAAAAATTGGGTTTTGTTCAGATTTTACCGGAAAACTTCTATTGTTCAGCAGAGGAAATTCAATCTTTCAATTGGATTTTGTAATTTCTGCTATTTTTTCTAGCATGTTGTGCTGTTTCGCAGCTTGAAAAACTTTGTAATTTTGATTTGATTTGCTTCAATGAGGGGCTAATGAGAAAGAGAATAATCCAAAATTTGATTTTGATTTGCTGACATTGTCTTCTTCTTCGCTTAGCTCTCTACACTTTCCGTCGGCATCTCGAAAACTTGATAGCACGATTTTGATTGCAATTCTAATTCCAATTGAAGCTTCTGCGGCGTCGAGCGATCATGGTGGAATTTGGAGGAGCCGGCGATGGTGATGATGATGCCATCTTTCTCAAACTTTAATGATAGAGTGGAAGATGGTGTATGTGTAGTTTCTAATTTATTAATCATATATGCCATTAGATCAATTTTATGGATAATATTAAAGAGGACCTCACAGGTCCTCAAAATGTGGACTTTAGGTGAGTGGCTCTGGCCAAATCATATTATTAAATACAACACATTTCTTTGATTTTTTTTTTTAAAAAAAAAGAATTAATAAACCTAAATTTACCCTGGTACGTACAATATTCATGATTTTATGGATATTTCACTGATTTTAACCAAAATCATTTACATAGGTTGATGATTACACTTCACCACCCCTCTAGACGATTTTGGTAATGATTCCATGTAGTCGGCCGGAAAAGTCGACAACAGTCGACCTTTTTTTTTTTTTAATAAATATTATAAAGCTTTTTTGTACATGCGCATATGACGCACCATTTTTTTTTTTTTTTATAAATATTATAAACCTTTTTCGTACATGCGCATATGACGCATCATAGTTACCTGAATTATGGAAAGCTTCGGTACCGGTACCTGGTACGCTGTACACAGGAGAAACCCCCACGTACGCAACTTGCTGACTAGACTTTTGCATGCCTTTTTTAGGGAGTTGCTATGTAAATCCTATTTTCTTCTCTAGGCATCTTTAATTTTTTATAACACTTAATTACTTTTATACCTTTATGTAAAATTACATCTAAGGATTTAATTTTTGTACATCCCATATAAAGTTATGGACATCCATCAAGGTTTAGAAAAAAAATGTCGTTTCCACCGTTCCATCTCTTGCATCATACTCTTTCTTTCTAAACCGCCAACCTCATACGATCTCCTATTTTTTATGAAAGACACAATCAATGAGGATTTTCGCTTTGAAAACAAATCACACAATGTTTCTGCCTCCTATGCTTAAAAAAAAAAATCTGGTGAACTTTTTTAAATATAAAATTTGAGTTTTTGGTCAATATTGGAGGCCTGACGAGGTAGGGAGAGATAAGTTTAGCAATTTTTAATTTTATGTGTCCAAATATAAATGGAAACTTTATTTACACCCCAAGTTTTAATGAATTCACCTCATTTTATTTTTTAATAGAAAATAACTATTTTAATCTTGTCTAAAATTACCAATAAGGGCAATATATTTTTGTAACTTCAAAACTATTTTATGAGTACACGCATCATAATCTTAATTCTTAGCGTGTTCCAATACTCTCTTCAGTTTGAATGTAAGCATCCTCATCATGGGGGGGATGATGTTCGTGTTTTTGGAATCTGGGGTATGGGTGGTTTAGGCAATACAATTAGCTAGAGTTGTTTATGATAGAATCGCTTGCCAATTTGAAGCTTGCTGCTTTCTTGAAAATATCAAGGATGGTTTCTCAAAGAATGGTGCACTACATATGTAGGATCGTTCTATCTAGACTCTTGAAGGGAAAGGTCCAGAGTTTAGGGACTTTGGATAGAGGTTCCAAAATGATAAGGGAAAAGACTAGGAAAGATAAAGATTTTTTTTTTTTTTGGAAAAAACCTAGTCGCGCTCTCCCTCTCTCTCTCTCTCTCTCTCTCTCTCTAAAAAAAATGGGCTTCTACCCAAAAACTACTATCACACTTTTATTATGCCCAAAAACACTATTACAATAAAATTATTACAAAATACTACTACTTTCCCAAAAATACACTAAAAAGCCCACTACAGCTCACGTGAGCGTGAGACTCAAGCGCCTCACCAAAAAACGTGAAGATGTTGCTGCTTCGGTCTCTCTCTACAGTGGATCTAGGGTTACAATCTTGGTGTCTATGGAAAGAGGGCGACGAGACGAATCCAACCCAATTGATTTCGTGTCAAACGGAGTTCGGATGAGAAAGTTATGGGTAAAAGAGTGTTTTGAAATTTGTGGGAAATGAGGACTTCCTTCAAAATGAAGGAAGTCCTCCAAAATCTGAAAGATCTAATTCTTCAAAAATCTGAAGGACATGTTCTTGCAGATCTGAAGGAGCGCTTCCTTCAAATTGAAGGATGTGCTCCTTCAAATTGAAGGATATGATCCTTCAAATTGAAGGAAGTGCTCCTTCAAAATCTAAAGGACAGTTTCCTGCAGATATGAAAGAGCACTTCCTTCAAATTGAAGGATGTGATCCTTCAAATTATAGGATGTGATCCTTCAAATTGAAGGAAGTGCTCCTTCAAAAATCTGAAGGACAGTTTCCTGCAGATCTGAAGGAGCACTTCCTTCAAATTGAAGGATGTGCTCTTTCAAATTGAAGGATGTGATCCTTCAAATTGAGGGAAGTGCTCCTTCAAAATCTAAAGGACAGTTTCCTGCAGATATGAAGGAGCACTTCCTTCAAATTGAAGGATGTGCTCCTTAAAAAATCTGAAGGACAGTTTCCTGCAGATCTGAAGGAGCACTTCCTTCAAATTGAAGGATGTGCTCCTTCAAATTGAAGGATGTGATCCTTCAAATTGAAGGAAGTCCTTCAAAATGAAGGAGAAAGAATAGCTGTATTGATTCACCATCAATTCATATGATTTTTATATCAATCTTCATCTAAACAACCCAACAAAGCTTTCTAGACTAGTTTCAAAGACTACCTTGGCCGGAAACTCGCCGGAAACTCATCGGAAAGTTTCAACCAATATGTGAGGCTCACCGGCGATGATCCGCTACAAACTAAAGCTCAATATTGGTTTGGCTGTGTCTAGAATGATGAGAGGATAAAGTTTGGGGTGGTGGTTTGTCCCATTTGTCGCCGGAATCGGAGAATCTCGCCGGAAAACGTGAAGATGTTGTGGTTCTGATATCTCTCTACAGTGGGTCTGGGGTTACAATCTTGGTGTCTATGGAAAGAGGGCGATGAGACGAATTCAACCCAATTGATTTCGTGTCAAACGGAGTCCGGATGAGAAAGTTATGGGTAAAAGAGTGTTTTAAAGTTTGAAGGGAGATTCCTCACGTGGAATACGGAGCAGGGAAGTCGAAGAAGAGATTGAGCGTATTTTGCAGCGCGCGTGGAATTAAAAGTTGTTAGTAAAGTGTACAACCCAATTATAAATCAACATGTGTCAAAGTAGTAGTATATTGTAATGTTTAAAGTGTAGTAGTGTTTTTGGGTATTTTGATCTTCAAGTAGTATCAAAATGTAATTTTTCCAAAAAAAAACCCCCAAATTTTCCCCTTCACCACCGCCGGCCCCTTGATTTGGCTTGGGGTCGGCCGAGCACCCTAGATCTAATTTCCAGTTGCAATCCCTCCCATCTCTCCTTGTGAGAGTCCATCATAGTTGAATAGGTGAAGTTCTAAAATGGTGTCCGTGAGTCCTCACATGGCTCTTTGCTTTGTTTTTTTGTTTCCAAGAATTGCCTCTGTGGAGTAACCAAGTTTTGTCTCCAAGGGACGTGGGCTGTTTTGCCTTCCTCCACTCCTCCATTCCGATGCCGCCACCTCCACCACCCACCTCCCTTGGTTTTGCAAGATCGGCCTCCATTGTTGAGCATGAGTTGTTTCTTGTTTATTGTGTTGGAATTTTATGGTATTTCAAAATACACTTATTGTTTGTGATTATTTCAAGATACGTTTTTCTTGAAATTTATAGCTAATCAATGACATTCTTTGATGTTGTGTGTCGGTTTTGTTGAAACCTTTAATGCTTTGTTTTTCCCCCAAGCCGTTGCCAACTATGTTGTTGACTAAACCTTTATTTCATTCTTGAGCATAAAGGAGTTTCAAGGTTGCCGTTGGCATATATAGAGACATACATATATTTGTTTTTCCCCCAAGCCGTTGCCAACTATGTTGTTGACTAAACCTTTATTTCATTCTTGAGCATAAAGGAGTTTCAAGGTTGCCATTGGCATATATAGAGACATACATATATTTGTTTTTCCCCCAAGCCGTTGCCAACTATGTTGTTGACTAAACCTTTATTTCATTCTTGAGCATAAAGGAGTTTCAAGGTTGCCGTTGGCATATATAGAGACATACATATATGGGCTTTTTAATCATTTTCATGCCTTCATGATCTCATCCTCTCCATCTTCTAATGTTTCCTTTTCTTTCTGTTTCACGATTTTTTGTTCTCATCTAGATATTTTTACATTTCGAATCTTTTGAGTATTCATTGAATGTTCTCGTACCAAAGGAAGGAATCAAGTAGTTCATGATCCAAGTATTGCGTGTACGCTTACGAGGGTCAGGTTGTTGTATCCTGGAGGGTAGGGCGCCGTACAAACCTAGCTACACCGAGACATTGTCTCCGAGGGGCGAAATCTACTGTTAAGGATAATGTCTTTGACATGACTCAACCAAATCTTGTTCTATTCAAGAATGCGTGAAGACCGTTTACTCATCCCCAAAGATAAGTATTTCATCTTTAGAGTGTTACTTGTAATGAGCTATTTCCTAATTATTATCTCGTGTGATTGTTTGCAGGAATATTAGCATCCATAACCCAAAGTTTTCCAACATATTGTACTCTACTTTTCAGGTTACAGATCCGGGTGCTTCAGATCTGACTTGATCTCGCGGAGGCTGGTTCCAAGTTCGATAGATTCATGGGCTTCGAGTTTGGCTTTGTCTTTCCGATTTTGGGTTGGTTTTGGCATGGCTGATCTTGTCTGGTTATTTTCTAGTTTTTTGTCAGTTTCCTTAGGGGTTGATTCCTCTGTTGTTTGGTGCTGTGTTATTGGTTACTTGGAGCCTAATTCCTATTGATGGAGTAGGTGTCTACAGCAAGCCGATCGGATATCCTCGTCAAATTATGGATTGTAGCTCGTTCGCTTGAGTGGGTTGTTTTCTTTGTTTGATAGGATTGCTTTTATCTGCATTATTGCAGTGTTACTTGATGTATATTCTTCTGGAGTATAGGGCACTTATATTTTAAGTTCCCGATTTCTATGTACTCTATGTTTGGTTGCCAAACAACTATCAATATAATTACTTTGATAAAAAAAAAAAGAGCAAATTGAAGCCTTGATTGGAATGCAACACTAGCTCGGTGGCAAAAGCAGAATCATTATAACAACTAGAGAAATGCAATTACTAAGCGGAGTAGATGCCACATATAGGCCTCTAATTTTGAGTGATTGACAGAAGTGGGAGACTAAGCATTGGGTACGAAGCAGTTGAAAGCATAACCTTGAAATTCTCATTGCCAAAAGTATGAGACTTCAATATTGAAGCATTGAGTAAAATGGAAAAACTAAGATTGCTCATAATTGACCACGGGATAGATTATGATGACAACGATCTTTCTTGTGATGAGTTCGAGTTCCTTTCTCCTACTCCTGAAGTAAGGTGTCTTCTTTGGGATGGGTGCCCTCTAAAGTCATTCCCATCCTTACATAAACTATTTTTGTCACCAATCCTTAAGAGATTTGGAGGCAAATTAGTGTTTGTTGCTTACCTACAAACTGAAGAGAGTATTGGAAGGCGACGAGAATTAAGATTATGATGGGTGTACTCATAAAATAGTTTTGAAGTTACAAAAAATATATTGTCCTTATTAGTAATTTTAGATAAGATTAAAATAATTATTTTCCATTAAAAATTAAAGGGGGGTGAATTCATTAAAACTTGGGGTGTAAATTTTCCAAATGTAAATTTCTTCAATAAACTAAATGAAGGGCATATGTGGAAAATTTTAATCAAATTTGAATGTTCTAAATAATTTCAAAAAATAAGATAGATAGAAATTTGGGTCTCCAGAGGAAAACATGGTGTACATTGCAATCCTTCTTTTTTACTTCTGCAATTTCATAAGTTTCATTTGAAGGGCACTCTTTTATTTTACCAAAATAAAGGGGGCATTCATGAAACCCGAAAAATCAAGTCGTCTTCTTCAACTAGATGTGCATCTCTGCCTCCCCTTCAGCGCATCATTGCTGATCATTTCCAGCGAGCGGCCCATTTGCGGACGTTCGTAATTAAGAACTTTGATTCCTTCGCATTCATAAAATTTTGGTGGCCCGGTTCAGTTGCGACTATTGCGCCGCGTCAACGGTGCTTTGGAGAAGACCCATGCTGTTGGATCTGGTAAGCTTTTGCGCGCCGTGGCAAACTTGCCCGAGTGGTTGTTATTGTTTTGGACCTGTTGGATTCGGGGCATGTATCGGTTCGTGTTAGAGTGTGTACTTTAAATAAATGTTGATGATCACCGGCGGTCATCAACTCGACTGTATTGGACTAGTTGAATAAATATGTAGTAGTAATTATGTAATAATATGTTACATTGTACTTCAATCTCTTTTGAGCATTTGGTCCACTAATTTGAATGGTTGAATCGAAGAAGGCATGACATTTTGGTTTGCTCCCCTGAAAGTGTTGGTGTTAGTCCTACGACCCTAACCCTCCCAACTTTTCGTACAAAGTTCTAATTCATTTTTATTTTTTCCTTAATTTTTTTTCTCTCCAAAAGGATTTAACAACATATAAAGCTAAGATTTGAAAAGAATATATACACTTATTTGAATGGAATGCTATTGGCTCTGTAAACAAGCCACCTCTTCACCAATTAGAAAGAAATTGTTGACCCTAATTTCCTCGTATGGGAAATCTTACTTTCTTGTGTGCGAGGCGTGCAACCAATAGCACCGTTAGGTCTATTGGACTTGTGATTGAATGATGTGCGCATCTTTGACTTCTATCCAAATGATTGTGCTAGACAGGGGACATGCAAAGAGTAAGTCTAGACAAAGATTCTTTTTTGCTTTTGGGCGATAAAGGACTTCAATTAAATCACAAGTGCTACAAAGACAATTAAGGAAGAAATCCTTATTGAAAGTCTGAACAAAAAAGCGATAAAAAATAAGATAGATTACAACCGGGATGCGCGTCAGTTGCTAAAAGAAGAGAACTAGATCGGCTTAGTCTCAATGTCGTCATTGTAGGTGCGATCGTCGGTGATCGTCTTCGTCGATGCGATCATCGTGATCAGCTTCGTAAGGAAATCTGGTTGCCTTTCGGCAAAATCTGTTTACAGATTTGTGTTGAGGGGATCGGGTGTCCTTAACTTGATGCACGAGCTCTTCCTTATATAGTGAATGCTTCATAGACTGGGCTTTGACTTGGACGGCAAGCAATAAATCTCTCAATTGAAGTCTACTTTCTCTTCTCTTGAAATCCTTCTTAAATTGGGTTTGCTAAGAAATCTCTCTTTGATTTTAACCTGATCTCCTTCGGTCCATGGGAAATACTTTCCCAATCTCTTGCTGAAAATCTTTAGTCGCTGAGAACACATTAATTTCCTGCTAACTATGAGATTAGCCCACATTCCGCTGCCTCTTGCTAGGTTTTAGCCACTAAAAGGCTTTTTGAATTAACATGCACCTTGGCCCAATTCCGTGCTTGGCCCAACTGCACAATTCGGGTCCAAACAGAAATGCATGAGGTGAAAAATAGGCAGTAAACCAAGTTTTGGCCACCAAAACAACCGGGAAGAAGAGAGATGCAGCCTAGAGGATTCGTTGTGTACCTCTGCTATCTGGTTCTATTTCCGGGCTTATCTTCCTCATCAAAAATTAATGCGCATAGTGATTGGGTGAAACAAGGCTCTCCAAATACATACAAGCTCGACTGACATCTGGAATTTCACGAATTCCTATAAAGCTGTGGTCCTTAAAGTTGTACATAACCAAACACTTTTCAATCACCAGAAGTTGATGATTTCTCGTCTCGAAACCTGTAGGAAAGAAGTAACGAAATGGTATAGAAATCCTTATTTTAGTCCATGAATCCCTCACTCCATATTCCTTCATAACCCAAAATTCGTTCGTCCAATACCCCTCGCAACGCTCATTATAATACATACATAAGCCTTGCCTGAGGGCCCCCAATTTAAACTGTATTCCATCATCTTCAATATTGGAGTAACACACAATTATCAGAGTTGTATTAAAGAGTTATAATCGACAAAACTCCTCCGCAATTCGATAAAAACTCTTCTGCAGCTCGATTCAAAAGAGAAAAAAAAAAAAAAAAAAAAAACCTCCACTGCAATTTGATCAAACGCTACTGCAGTGGCCTTCACGAAGGAGAATATCTCAACTTCGCTTTGGATTTGAACGCACATAAAGGTAAAGGTTAATTAGGTACTAATTTCGTAACTGGATTATTTGATTTGGTAGTGCAAATAGATGGATTTATCATTTATAGGAAAGAGGTTGTTTATGGAGATGATTGCTTTATGTGAAGTCTTTTAGAATGTTAAGATTTGTTAATGTTTTGAGATATTTCAATTACAGATTACACAAAGAATGGGAGAGATAATTACACCACCGAACGAGGCCCTTGTTGATCGATACACAAGGCTGTCAGCTGAGGAGAAGACGACCATGTTACGGCGATTAATGAATGTCAGGGCAACTCAATGACCGGGACGATTGAAAAATGTGGACACCGAAAACTATTGCATGGCTATGCATGCCTTGAGGGCTAAAAGAGGGCAACCAATGACATATGAAGAGCAAACCCTTCACAATGCGGTCATGGCTTATTGTAAGCGTAGACATTATTTGTGGTTGAATCTCTCTGAGCGCCTTTTAGTGTTGTATAGGGTGCATGAGATTTTGCACAACACGCCTGGTAGGAGGAGAGAGCCAGGTGAGAACACATGGCTTCGACGTTGGTGGTCGCGTTTGAATGATGGGGGTTCAGTACCAATGAGCGAATGGGAATTCGATCTTTATAACAAATGCAGTCAGAGGTTTCAGAATTAGAAAAATTGAGATATCAAATGGTTATACTAGTATATTTACAAATTAGTATATAAACCGAAAGCTTTCACCGACTATACGAACATTACATATATTCAGCTTGAGGGAAGCTAAGCCGTCGTTGGCACGAACCAGTCCCCCAAAATTGAGGGGGCCCTTATTTCTTTGGAATTTGTTGTTTGGTCCTTATAGTTACTTAATTTGTGTCTCTCTTTTTTATGTTGTTTTGTTTTTATTTTCCAATTAGGGAAGTGACTAAGAAGTAACTTAAAGTGAGTTCATTATAATATATACTCAACTATCATATCGAAATATGACTAAATTTTATTCTATACATAACAAATGGACTTCGATATAATAGTTTTTGATAAACATATAGCTAATAGTATAGGTAGAACTCTTTTGACATTTGACCACAACACAATCCTTGAATAAGCACATTAGAATCAAGTGTTTTTTTTTTTTGTTTCAATCTCAAACCATCAATAACGAGTTTTTTTTATTTAGAATAAACGATGAGCCACTTTCAATTTTTTGCACTGGGCCTCCAAATTCTCAACCACGGCTCTGAATGATTCATAATATATTATTACTAGGCAATATGGACTAGGAAAGTAATAAGAATTAACGGTTTTAACTTTTAAGATTAGCTAATTTCCTGTTCCCAGCTAACAAAAAAAGAAAATTACTTCCCTGTTTTTGTAGAGAGAGAGAGAGAGAGTTGATACAATACGAACAAGAAAGTAGATAAAAAAAATTAGAAATACTTGTCGGTTGATGCGTGATCAGAGCTAATTTCTCATCAAGGTTGACCCTTTATTTGTTTTACTCTTACCAACATATATCCCAATTACCTACCTTGTGATTCGGATCAAATTTCAATGGCCAATTATTGTTGAATATCCCTGTGATGGACATGCACTATCAATTTCACCCATGCGGTGAAAAAACTTTCATTTAAACCCCTGTGGTGGGTTTCCGTTAGCAATTCACACCCTAGCTTGGATTCAGTTAGTTTTTCCGTCCAAAAAGAGGGCAAAATTGTCTTTCTAATTTGGCTGTCATTTTAATATTTTTTTTCCCCAAAATTTTAACCCCTTTTTATTTCTTGTTGTATATCCAGCGGAACTCGCCGCCGAAGAGCCTCAACACCTCCTGATATTCTTGAGCTTCGACAACCGTCTATACATTATCACCGATGTGATTAGCGACGAAGAGTGAGCGACCGATTCGAGGATGCGAAGAAGGTAATATTCTGGTGTTAATCGAACTCCGAAGCTCATAAAAATTTGATCCCTTAGGAGGAGTCGCTGGAGGAGGCCATTGAGTACCCCTCTAGTGTCGAGTACCCCTCCACCGTCGCGGCTGTCTAGTTTTTAGAGAGTAGGACAGAAGAAAGAAGAAAGTTCAGAACTGCTACCCAAAAAATAGAATCCATGTTCTTTTTCATATAAAAAGACAATTTTGCCCACCTTTTGGACGCAAAAACTAACTGAATCCAAGTTAGGGTGTGAATTGTTAATGGAAACCCACCACAGGGGTTTAAATGAAAGTTTTTTCACCACAGAGGTGAAATTGATAGTGCTTGTCCACCACCAGGGACATTCAATTATAATTGACCAATTTCAATATGATACATGTATTTTTTTTCTTACATTTCAGTACCATGTACTTTCAAGTCCTTGCAATTATGTTCCACCATTTGTAAAATCGTCAATTTCCTATTGTTTAGTGATGATGTGGATTATGTGGGTTTGATTAGGTAGTGTTTGGGTAAATGAGTTGTGTATCTGAAGCAAAAGCCATGCTACCCAAACTACCAAAGACGGCATTCTCTCCAATGACTCAGATGTACGTTGCATCACCCGTTGTAGAACATAGATGACATAGAAGAGTGAACATGTGGGCTCACATAGTCCACATCATCACTAAACAACCAAAAGTTGACGATTTTACAAACGGTGGAACTTGCAATTTGAAAGTACATGGTACTAAAATGCAAGTAGAAAAAAAGTACAAATATCATATTTAAATTTGACCAAAAACACATGATAAGCAATTATAATTTACCCCAACTATGTGTTTGGATGCGTCAAAACATGCCGTCATTTAAAAAAAAAGTCAGAATTTGAGAGACGGGGATTTCGATTTCCGGCGTTTGGCAACCTACGCACGAAAATTGACAAAAGACGCACGGAAAAACTCACGGAAATTGGATGCCCATTTTCTCGAGTTCAATTTCCGCATGAAGAGGCGTTATTTGACAAATTCCCTTGACAGGGAAATTGTCTTTTCCTGCGGGCCATAAAATTTCGCATAATCTTAATCAACACCGAAGGGAAAGGATGACTTCTCAACCTGCTCTACATGGGTTTTGAATTTTGTGCTCGCACATTGATTTTCTAAATCTAGTCTGAATGGGTTTTGATTATGGTGTGGTGCGCTTGTGATTGGATAGTTGGGTTGTGTGTGAGGTTGGGCGAATTGGTGAGTAGCGGCTGCGAGGTGGGGGAAATGTGGGTGCCATGGACTTGGAGATTGATAAAGAAAAGAGCAGCTACGTGGGTTGATGGTTTTATGGATATCATAAATGAGAAAACGTGCAGCTGAAATGGAAAAAGCTCTTTGTTTTTCACGATTGATGCGGATATTTGTAGATACATATTTTATTTGTGTTATTTGGTATTGATACTGATACATGCTTAGTTAATTAAAACTTAGAGACAATAAGCTCTGCAGATTGCACGTGCCTTTAACAAAACTCTTCTTCACCATCTGTAGTTCATTGGTACTTTGTTTAGAAAATTTCAACAAATTATGTAAGCTATTCAATCAATGGAATTATGATTTCAGTTGTTTGAAAATTCCACATACCTGACATCCAAACAACAAAATTTGTAATTGATGGGATTCTAATTTACGTCAATTTAAATTCCACCATCTGTAGTACCAAGAAAAAGAATCTGACCCATCTTGTCAATTAAAGTACCCAACCCACCAGAGACACAAGTTCCTGAGCTATTTCGAGATTGTTTTATACTGTACTAAATAAATGGATGCATTAATGATTGCTCGGCTTAAAGCACCTACAAAAACAGAAGTAGTTACAAAGAAAGTTTTCAGACTGGCTGGAGAGTATGAATTAAACCCACAATATCTTTGAAGCTGTCAATAAAACAAGACTAATTACTAGTATTGCCATCCTATTCTATTCTCCTATCCACGATTAAGGTCAAAGTAGGCGGTGACCTCTCAGATCGACATCGAGTGAGTGTCGACGGTTTTGTTTGTATTTCCATTGTTTAATTTTGTCTGGTTGCGTTTGCTTTTCCTCCTCACTGGCGACTAAACGACATGCATCAAACGACTTGCCACCACTTGCGTTTTGCATAATATTAACTTATCTTGATCAAAGTATCTTTCAGATCCACGACTTGCCAAGCACCGTCGAGCAATTCTAATTTAATTTCTAGCAACAGACAAATGCATATATAGCCATATACATATATGGCGCTTTGTTTGACTCCAACTTTCTGTTGCATTCCTACATGCAAGGGCTGACCTCAGCATAAACTTAATTTTAGCTTAATTTGGACTCCTAAAAGTATATTATGGTCAACGGTACCGACTTCCGATCTATGATGCACGATAAAGCGATATGTATACTCTACAAGCAAAAGCGTTATACAGACAATATGCCGACAATCTTAAACAATATACAAATTAATCACATGTGCGAGTATGTTGAAGCCAATTGCGAGTATGTTGTTCGTAGAAGCGACAGTTTCTAATCCACTACAAACTACAGCGTGCGGGAAATTTGAACTCTAGTGTTGAGGGAGACCATACTTGTTCTTACCAACTATGTTTCTTTGCAAAAGTACATATGAGATTAGGTTTTTCTTGGAACATTAATTCCCTAGCTCTCCAATCTCCTTGTGTCCCTCCTCGTGTAAGGGTAAATTACAATTTCGTACCTCTGTCGTTTGGGTCAAATTTCAAAATGATACCTGTACCTTTTTTTTTTTTTTTTTTCTTCTTACATTTTAGTATCATGTACTTTCAAATCCTTGCAATTGTGTTTCACTGCTTGTAGAATCATCAATTTTTGACTGTCCAGAGATGAATCGATGTACTTTTACCACCTGATATAGACCATAGATGACATGGAAGAGTGAATATATGGGCTCCATATAGTCCACGTTATCACTGAACAACAAAAAATTGACAATGTTACAAGTGAAGAAGGAAAAAAGTACAAAGCAAGAAAAAAAAGAGGTCATAAATCCCAAACCAGAGAGGATAAAATAATGCCCCGAATGACACTCATTAAATCCTACTTATCATTATTAACATCAATAACCCCAATTAATCCCGAACTTTTAATCCTTGTCATCGGTTCTTTTTATTCTGAACATGTCTCCTTCTCATCTTCCAACAAGTAATCATGGCTATGAAAATGAAGCTTGGGTTCGAAAAAAATTAAGCTTTATACTATTCAACTCTAATGAATGAACTTCACCATAAGCTTTATATGATTTCAACTCTAATAAAAATTTACAGCATATGTAATTGAATGATCCCAACCAAAGCTCCGACGGCAACAATGGCGGCCTGTACTCCTTCTGATGCCGGAATCAAATAAAGCGCATAAAAAAAAACATAAGTTGTGATAATTAGATCCAAAGAACCACGAATAACACCAAATTTGCTAATATAATATAGAACGAAGTTCCCACAAATGTACTATACCGCCAAAAAATTCATTGGGTAAATCAAAATAGGGGTTCTTTGTTTCCCATCCATGATCAACCTATTTCTTAGACTAATACATTATGAATTTGAAAAGTTTTATTGAAGGACAAAATTAATGGCAGCTGCCACATAATATCTAATTAGCACACTAATGTACCAAAAAATTACTATTCATGCCACTGATCATCTTGTTGGCAACGTTTAGGTAATAAATGGCCCTATAATTGTTCATAGCCTATATAATAATCCACAACTACCATACATTTGAGGGTTATATTCAAAATGAAAAAGTTGGGTACAAACCCCTTTTTTAAAAAAGGTACACTTGTTCCTTCTTCCATTGGGTCTATTTTTTTTTTTTTTTTCCTTCATTTGGGTACAAGTTATTTCTTCATTTGGGTACAATTTCTTTCTTTCATTGGTTATATTTTTTGTTCTTCATTTGGATACATTGTTTGTTTTTTACTTAGGGACATTCATTTGGGTACATTTGGTACATTATTTTCACTTCATTTGGGTACATTGTTTGTTCTTCAATTGGGTACATTCATTTGGGTACATTTGGTACTTTTCATTTGGGTACATTGTTTGTTCTACATATTGATTTACCAAAACATTTGCCAAGAACTTTTTCATGTGGGTACATATTGACTACCAAGACCTTGTTATGGGTTCATATTGATCTACCAAAATTTTTTTGGGTACGTATGTATCTACCAATAACATTTGATGGGTACCTATTGGTCAAAAATGAAATTCTGACCGGTACACATTGATCTTTTTGGCATGGGATGTTGGTTTAAATGTGAGACCACAATCAACATTAAGTTTCAAATTTGTGAACTTATTCTTTGAAAAGCAACGGATAATTACCAAGAATAGAGAGGAATAGATTTTCAAATCTTAAAGAGAGTAATAGATTTTCAAAACTTAGTTAATGCTGCATAATTACCAAGATTAGAGAAGATTCAACAGTAAAGGGTAATTTAGGTATTCTGTTTTTCATTTACAAAAAAATGAAAGTCAACATGTAAACATTGATAACAAAATGCTGACATGGACAAAAGTTTTGTCCTTGAATCAAAGTTTAAAAACTAATGAAGTTTTAATGAAAATTTATTGTGAATGAGGGATTGCACTTTAAAGTTTTCCGGCAAATTGTTCAAGTTTCCCGACAAATCAGATAATGCTTAAGTGCAGCTTAATTATTCATACTATTGCAACGCTGTTGAGAACAAGTAGAATACTTGTGAAGAAACAAACAACCCACAAGTTGTTCTTAGCTTCGACTTGGGATCTTGATTAGCATAAAAGTAATTAATACCGTATAATTTTATTTATTTTTCCGAATCTCACACCTCCATATTTGAACAGAGAAGCTCTAGTGTTCATTTGTTTTTCTTCTCATAAAATAGAGCTATTTTTTGTGGAAGAACATTATTTGAATGT
This sequence comes from Spiraea crenata, assembly GCA_033992175.1. Lineage (NCBI taxonomy): Eukaryota > Viridiplantae > Streptophyta > Magnoliopsida > Rosales > Rosaceae > Spiraea > Spiraea crenata. Next base: position 125,757 of record JAVBHV010000010.1, on the reverse strand, counting down.
CAACACCAAAGATCGGCCCCCAAACAAGTACTACAATAATGAGAGATTTTCGAGTCTACCCCACCGTTTTCTTTAACCATTTTCTCTTAATTTAAGTGAAGCTTATTGTAAATATACACATATAGATATAGAGACGGAGACAGAGGATTAGCCTTGATTAAACTGTAGGCGCTCAATTTGTAGACAGAATGAACAAATATTTTATTCAGTTGATTACAACAAATTTCAACGTATACCACGTAGCCAAATAAATTGCATGGAAGCTGCAAAGAAAACGACAATGCTGCAACCTCTTATTCTCAAGAACTTCTCCAGTTGGATTTTGATCCATCAGATATGTAACTTGTAAGCAAGTCACCAGCACCAAACTCTCTCTCCCAGAAATGATTTGTTTTCGTAATCTATAACCTGAAAAGAACATCAATTTTAACTGTCAAAAACATTAAGCCCATTGAAAATGTCATTAAACTTGAATTTATTACGACGACATGATTAAGACAAATGCATGAAGGTTACATCTCACTTACTATAAGAGAGAAGCTCAATTTGGTTAGTAATGATTTGGTGGTGGAGGAGACGTGTAAAGGTACGGGGGAGGAAAGTGAGATGGTGGAGGTGGTGACTTGTAGACATAAGGAGGAGGCGGTGAGGGGGACTGGGGAGGTGGGGATTTATAGATGTAAGGAGGTGGTGGTGAGGGAGATGGGGGTGGCGGTGACTTGTAGATGTATGGTGGTGGGGGTGATGGAGAAGGTGGTGGTGGAGACTTGTAGACATAGGGAGGTGGAGGTGATGGAGACGGGGGTGGTGGAGACTTATAGACATACGGCGGTGGAGGTGATGGAAATGGTGGTGGTGGAGATTTATAGACATAAGGAGGTGGAGGTGAGGGAGAAGGTGGTGGCGGGGATTTATAGACATAAGGAGTTGGAGGTGAGGGAGACGGAGGTGGTGGAGATTTATACACATAGGGAGGTGGAGGTGAAGGAGATGGTGGTGGTGGTGACTTGTACACATAAGGAGGTGGAGGTGATGGAGAAGGTGGTGGCGGAGATTTGTAAACATATGGTGGAGGAGGTGATGGAGATGGAGGAGGAGGTGATTTATAAATGTAAGGTGGTGGTGGAGATGGAGAAGGGGGAGGTGGTGACTTGTAAATGTATGGTGGGGGAGGAGATGGTGAAGGCGGTGGTGGTGATTTGTAAATGTAGGGAGGAGGTGGGGATGGGGAAGGAGGAGGAGGTGACTTGTAGACATACGGAGGGGGAGGTGACGGAGATGGAGGTGGAGGTGATTTATAGATATAAGGAGGAGGTGGAGAGGGAGAGGGGGGTGGTGGTGACTTGTACACATAGGGAGGTGGTGGTGATGGAGATGGAGGTGGGGGTGACTTGTACACGTAAGGAGGAGGAGGTGACGGAGAGGGTGGTGGCGGGGATTTGTACACATAGGGAGGTGGCGGTGATGGGGATGGCAGTGGCGGAGATTTGTACACGTAAGGAGGAGGAGGTGATGGTGAGGGTGGTGGTGGGGACTTGTAGACATAGGGAGGTGGGGGTGACGGAGATGGTGGTGGCGGTGACTTGTACACATAAGGAAGTGGGGGAGAAGGAGATGGAGGAGGTGGCGATTTGTAAACATATGGTGGAGGAGGTGATGGTGAAGGTGGTGGTGGTGGTGGTGACTTGTAAACATATGGTGGAGGAGGTGATGGTGAGGGTGGTGGTGGTGATTTATAAACATAAGGAGGAGGTGGTGACGGAGATGGGGGTGGTGGAGACTTGTATACATAAGGAGGTGGTGGTGAGGGAGATGGGGGAGGTGGTGACTTATATACGTAAGGAGGGGGAGGCGACGGTGATGGTGGTGGCGGTGATTTGTAGTAGTAAGGAGGAGTTGCGTGACGATATGGAGGTGGGGGTGACTTGTAGTTATATGGTGGTGAGGATGAATATCGAGATGGTGGCGCTGATGCATAAACATAAGGTTTGTCATCACTAGTAGCAGCTACATTGGTGGCTATCAAGCATATTGCCAAGGCACAGAGCAGACTAGGCCAAAGGTTGCCCATTTTGAGCATGATTTAGTGGTTTTCCTTTGGTTGTAAGGACCAAAGGATTTTTTTTGATTGAGAATAGAGGGCGATGCTCTAAACTTATATAGTGTTCTCTTCATTCACTGAAGCAATTGTTTAATGTTAAATGTTTTTCAACATATAAACCCAGTAGACAAAAATCATGGCAGAGTTTCTGATTTGCTTTTTGTCAAACTATTAACAACTGGATAATGGGATCCCACTAGCCTTGAATAGAAGTCTTCATACGCATGTATCTTGAAACAGTCCGGATTTCAATTATGCCAAACGAGCCGACAAACTTTGAGAATATATAAACAAAATTTTAGGCACTGCGTTCCCACTTTCTTGAACGCGGTTGTGATCAATTTTCATGCATGACAATTGTTAAAAGAAAAAAAAAAGTTAAATGATATAAAAGTTGTTGATAAAAAAAAGAGAACTTTTGCGCGGTTCTAATTTATCCAAATATAATGCATTTTTTGTATGTAAATGAATCCAATTTCATACATGCTTTTCTACGATATCATTTGAATTAAAGAAACTCTTGGCTATGAAAAGAGAACTTTTATTTAACTAATAGATCTGTTGATAAAAAAAGTGAATAAGTTTGATTCAAAATAATTTCTTATCTTATAGGAACCATATATTCGGGAAAAACAAAAATAGAAGCCCAATTGCCTCTGAAAAAAAGTGATGGAAAGTTGCATTCCATTCCAGCTGCCAAATTGCCACAATACAATATTAAAATAATTGAGGAAATGAGATGACTTGCTTTGTATATACCATTATTTTCAAATGACCTTGCAGCAGCCTGTACTGAATTCTTCATCAGCAAATATCTTGTTGTGACATTCAATGGACAGGACGATAGAAATGGAAAGTAAAGGAGACTTTTTGTTACTTCTCACACTTTCAAAGTTCCAAAATAGACGTGCAATGAGCTACATTGCATCAGAAGTCTGGTACTCAACTCTGGCGATAATATTCATGCCTGTCTTTGACGTTATGGGCTCGATTCTCCTCGATTTGTAACATGAATTAATCTTAAATAGATGTAAGGGTAATATAAGATTTCCATATGTGCTGTGAGGTAGAGCCAAAAAATAACTAGCTAGCTCCGGATATAATTGGTCACGTATGTTGTGATGCCATTTTCTACTTAGAAATTAAGGTTCAAGCCGATTTATGTTAGGCAAATTACCTAACAGACATTTGAAATATTTATCTCCTTAAAAAGTAATGACAATGAAAGAGACAACATCCATCTCCAATTGAAAGATATACTTGGCAATGTACATTGAGTTTTGATTAATCGTTTACATATAATCCACTATTTTTCATAATAAGAAAAATGAGATGATGATTTAACCCCACAAGATTGAATCCAGCCGTTGTCATTGAAAATGACGTACCCATTCATTTTAGGATCAGTCACAGCAGAAAGTGGTTTGCTGACATTAGCAAATGATTGATTCGTTGTATGGTTTACACTGATTTATATGCCCCAATCGAAGCGATTTCTGAGAACTTTGCTATGTAAATCTACATCCCCTGTTTAACCATCCCGGTGGAACATTAAAGAACAGAGAGTGAATATATTAACAAAAAGTCATGACATGTGGGGTTGAAAAGTCATGACATGGTAACGAAAGTTTCTTGACCGAACGCTAACTTTTTATTATAATAATCATCTTATTTCGATACATTTACTATAATCTTAATGGATGACAATGGTACTCTCTTATGCAACTAATTCCAAGTTTAGTTGGCTACTAGAACCATGAGTATTATATACAGTGTAAAACAGAATCTAGAGACAACATCAAACAAAAAGCTTTGCGCGGAAATCCGAGCTAACCAATGGTTCTACAAGCTCATCTAAACAAGCCATCCGTATTCGTTCAGATGTTGCTGGATTATCAAGTGGAAACCACGTGGACCCAGCTTCTGCGCTTGCAGCTATAATGGCATCTTTGTGGCAAAGAAGACAGCTGAAGCCAAGAAAAATAGTGGCTCACCAACAGCTTTAGATGAGTGGACGGCCTTTACATTTGGATGTCCCTGCCAGTTAGCAAATAAAACCGAAAAATCTTTCAAGGCAGTTGCTTAAGCTTAGCGAATCATCATTAACTTAGGTGGGACGCAAGTACAGTCAATTTGAGCATACTTTCAGAAGTGAAAAGCTAAATTTGAAGGGGATGTCATTTATTGGAGGAATTTTGTAACTTCCAGGCCCAGATGTGTCGAGGAAACCTGGTGAGATCCACTTATGAGCAGGATCTCCCCACTTTAGTTCTTCTAGAGCTACCCATCCCAAGCCCTGCACAAAGGCTCCTTCAATCTGCAATAGAAACAGAAGACAATTGAAAAAAAATATATATCAAAGAAGTAACTGCTTTTCTTTTGCAGTCGAAGTGAATCAAGCTTCGGTTCAACCATTACTAATTTTCACAAAACAACACTGACTAAATAGCAAGCTTGGCATATATACAATCATGGGCGTCTACATTTATTTCTAATTGTAAGAGAATACTAACCATTACCCTTCACCTGGTAGGGCGGATTTATGGTCACACGTGACATTCACGGGGTAATGGAGCAGGATAGCCATTCATATGCTTCACGTGTTTGTCTCTTCATATAATTAATTTGCATGTTGGTTCATTAAAAAATTAAAAAAAAAAAAAAATTCTCATGTTGGTCCCATTTTATCACGCAAATGAAAGGGGTATGTTGTAGAATGTAGAAGCCCACATCGGGAATTTTAAAAATTGCATAGAAATCACAACTTATAAGAACTTGGGTCTCTTCACTCATTGCGAATTGTTTAGGTAGGGTGTAATTTTCTAACCGAATACTGAAAATCAACTAAGTCATATCGATTGATATATTTCGGTTTGGTATACTTTAGGTATAAGTAATTTTTGGTGTAGTAATATATTGTACCAAAATTTTGGTTTGGTACACTTTCAGTACAAGCACTATTCGGTATGGTAATGTACCCTATCAAAATTTTTGGTATAGTTTATGGTATAGGTTGGGCAATACTGTTGTATATAGAACACCAGAGATATATTTGAAAATTTTAAAAGAATTCTATTCGGTTTAGCTTACATCCATTGCAATCATTTTCACTAATAAAAAATTTTAAAAAAATTTGGCTGCACTTGCATGTATGCTTTCCTCTCACATGTGGCGATTTCAAGGACAACTAGCTCCTTTGTAAGGTTGTGCCTCAGATATAACGTGCTACACCATTCTAACATCTGATTACTACGAAAAATATGCAAAATATCATCAGTGTACCAAAGTTCCCTTTTTTCACTGCAAGGTAATAAAAGAATGCAATTACCTTGTCGGTACTTGTCTCCGATATAAAAAACAGAACTGAGAGGGATATTGAAGGCAGAGGCGGCGACCTGAGCAACTTTTGTATGTAAACCTTGCCCCATCTCAACACCTCCATGTGTGACTAAAATAGTTCCATCTGTGTAGACATTTCCAAGAGCACCTGCCTAAGAGTTATTTAATAATACCTAATCAGGATATGATGGCATTATTAAGTAAATAAAAAGAAAGAAAAAAAACCTGAAATTTACTGAACCAACACAGAAATTTCCAGCATTCAAGGACCACAAATTAAGTAGCTTATTTAGCAGCAGTAGGATGACTATAATGACAGTGAGGGAGGAAGGGATAATGGGTCTTTAAAAGTTCAAATGCTGATAACATTGTATGAAACGACCCCATATTTAAATCTGCACCGACTTGCCAAAATCCCAAGCCCTCAAAAATTTTAAAATCAACTTGGAAGGCCAATGAGTAAAGTCCGAACCGTACTGCACGGAGTTCAATGTATTAGGATCAATTAACAAGTACTACTAGAATGGAAATGGAAATGATAACCAAACAAGCAACAAAGAAAGAACACTAGAGATTTAATGAGGTTCGGCGGTAAGCCTACTCCTCAGGGCAGCGGTATCAACTCTTCCACTATATCAACAATAACGCGTACAACAGATCATACCAAGCCTACAACAAAGATATGGTGAATACAACAATATACTCTCTGTTACATCACTGTACCACCTACTATAACAGTAGTAATCTGTTATAGCCTTCTCTCTTATATGAAACAGAATGACTTGATCTTCACTCTCTAAACTTGGAGTGGAACGTCTCTATCTCTTCCTTTTCCAACTTCTACTGAACTGTTCAGCCTTTCCCCATAAATTGGGACTTGTGGAATAATATCCCACTAAGAAGCATATATTTAGAACCTTCATTAGTGAGCCATCCAGAATTTTCCTTCATCATGGGCTGGACCCATGGAACACCAACAATCTCCCCCTCCAGCCCATGAGGAAGGAAAGACCATATCATGATTCCGACATCACTTGGAATCCATCCCTGCAGCCTCGATGCAGAACTCCAACTTTGGATTAGTAACCACCTTTGTAAACATATCTGCCAAGTTCTCATCTGTATGAACTTTCTGTAACAACAGCAGTTTCCTTGCTATAACATCTCTAATCCAGTGATAACGAATATCAATGTGCTTTGTCCGCGAATGATATGAAGAATTCTTACTCAAATCAAGAGCATTTTGACTATCACAGTAGACAACATAGTCTTCTTGCTTCAAACCCAACTCTTGGAGAAATCTTTTTAACCACATCTCCTTGCATGCTTTAGTGGCTGCTAAGTATTCGGCCTCTGTTGTAGATAAAGCAACACACTTTTGCAGCTTAGATTGCCAAGATATAGCTCCCCTGCAAATGTAAATACATAGTCACTAGTAGACTTTAGATTATCACAATCACCTGCCGAATTAGCATCTGTAAACCCTTCCAAGATTGGTTTGTAACCTCCAAAGCACAAGCACAACTTAGAAGTTTGCTTCAAGTATCTGAATATCCATTTGATAGCTTCCCAATGTTATTTTCCCGATTCGAGAGAAATCTGCTTACAACACCTACCGCATGTGCTATATCCGGGCGTGTGCAGACCATAGCATACATCAAACTTCCTATAGCGGATTGGTATGGTACAACGGCCATCTTCTCCTTTTCTTCTCTAGTACTTGGACTTGACTTCTTACTTAAGTATTTGAAATGATCAGCTAGAGGTGAGCTCACAGGTTTAGCTCCTTTCATGTTGAACCTTTCAAGCACCTGTTCAACATACCTATCTTGTGACAACCACAACTTCTTCGATCTTCTATCACGAATAATTTGCTACCCAAAATTTGCTTGGCTGGTCCTAAGTCCTTCATGTCAAAGGACTTGGATAAATCTCTTTTCAATCTCTTAATCATGGAAGCATCTTGCCCAACAATCAACATATCATCAACATATAACAATAACATTATGAACTTCGCCGCAGAAATTGTCTTATGCAGACACATGGATTGGCATTTGTTCTCTCATGTACCCATGACTCACCATGAAGAGTCGAACTTCTTATTCCACTGCCTTGGGGCTTGCTTCAATCCATATAGACTTTTATTCAACTTGCATACCATGTCTTCTTTTCCTTGGACTTCATAACCTTTAGGTTCTCCATGTATATTTCCTCTTCCAAATCACCATGGAGGAAAGCGGTCTTCACATCAAATTGCTCCAGCTCAAGATCCAAGCTAGTGGCCAACCCAAGTATGACTCGAATAGAAGTCATCTTCACCACCGGTGAGAAAATCTCTTCAAAATCGACTCCTTTCTTTTGACCGAATCCTTTGACTACCAAGCGAGCCTTGTACTTTGTTGTCTTCTCATTATCATCTCTTTTAAGCTTGTACACCCACTTGTTTTTTAGTGCTTTCCTGCCCTTCGGAAGCTCCACCAACTCATAGGTGCCATTCTTCAATAACGAATTCATCTTAGATTCCATTGCTTTCAACCAATCTTCATTGTCTTTATGAGTTTTGGCCTCATCAAAACTTTCTGGCTCCCCATCCTTAGTCAACAAAAGATACTTTCTGGCTCCCCAGCCTTGTCATCAAGCTTCGTTCTCTTCTCCTTTGGCACATGAGCAAAAGCTTTGCAGCCAAACACCTTTAGATGAGCGTAAGACACACTTTTTCCAGTCCACACTCCCTCTGGAACTTCTAGACCCAAATGTGTCGAAGGAGATTTGTTGATTAGATAGCAAGCCGTTCTCACAGCTTCACCCCAAAATGACTTGGGCAACTTTGCAATCCTTAGCATACACCTCACCCTCTCCATGATGGTCCAGTTCATCCGCTCAGCCACGCCATTGTGTTGTGGAGTGGCAGGAACTGTTTTCTCATGTCGAATTCCATGCTTTGCACAATAATCTCTATACTCATGAGATGTATACTCTCCGCCATTGTCACTACGAAGGCACTTGAGGGACCTCCCGCTTTGTCTCTCCACCATGGCATGGAACTCTTCAAATGTCTTGAACACCTGGTCTTTGGACTTCAACAAGTACACCCAAACCTTTCGTGAAGCATCATCAATATAAGTAACAAAATATCTATTCCTTCCTAGTGACTCCACTTCCATTGGACCACATACATCAGAATAAACAAGATCCAACACATTTTCTTTCTTAGCAGATGATGTAGAAAAACTAACTCTATGTTGTTTTCCAAATAGACAAAACTCACAAGAGTTTAGAGGCATACCTTTGGCAAGGGGAATAAGAGACTTCTTTGCCAACACTTGCAATTCTTTTTCACTCATGTGACCAAGTCTTTTGTGCCACAAATCTGAAGAAGTATCCTCCACCACATTCAGCTTACTCTTGATAACCTTTGCATATGACTTGTATAAGGTGCAGCAAAGCTTGGCTCTAGCAATCACCATTGAGCCCTTTTTAAGCTTCAATCTTCCATTGCCAATATAGTGCTCGAAGCCTTGTCGATCGAGAACACCTATATAGAAATCAGATTGAGACGCAACTCTGCAACATGTCTCACATCTTTCAACACTAACTGGCAGCCCACATTTGTTTCAAGATAGATGTCTCCAATTCCGAGAATTTTGGAGTAGCTTTCATTCCCCATCTTCACTATGCCAAAGTTTCCTTCTTTGTATGTGCTAAAGAATTCCTACTTGGATGTAGCATGAAAAGAAGCACCATTGTCGAATATCCACTCGATGCCTTGCTCAGAATTACCGACGTGCAAGCATTCACCAAAGGAAAGGATCTCCGGCTCTTCACCACACACTATTGCAGCGGTATTATTAGTATCATCTTTCTGTTGGTGTTGCCTTCCTTTTGCTCCTTCTTCCAAATTCGACAATTCCTCTTCATGTGACCCTTCTTACCACAATGATGGCAAGAACCTTCAAACTTTGTCTTCGATCGATTTGGACTCCTAGTTCGACCTCTTGGTCCTCTACTCTTGTTCCTCCCCCTGCTTTCTGCAACAAATACCTGGCTGGTACTCGTGCCAGAAACCTTTCTTCTTGTTTCCTCATTGAACAAGCTATCTTTAACGTTATTCATAGAAAGAACACCATCCGGAGCAGAGTTACTTACTGTCACAACGAAGGTCTCCCAATTTTGGGGCAAGGATCCAAGCAATAATAGTGCTTGCAACTCATCATCAATCGCCATGTTCGTGGTGGCTAATTGGTTTATCAAATTCTGAAAATTGTTTAAGTGTTCACCAACACTCAAACCATCCTTGTACTTCATATCCATAAGCTCTTTGATCAAGAAGGCTTTCTTCGTAGTAGTCTTCTTCTCGAACAAGCCTTCAAGCTTCGTCCAAAATTGATGAGCGTTCGTCTCATTAGACACATGATGAAAGACACTATCAGCCAAATATTGTCTAATGGTACCAATCGTCTTCTGATTCAGCTTTGTCCATTTGGCATCGGACATCATCTCCGGCTTAGCTTCATCGCCATCGATTGGTTCATGTAGATCTTTGCAAAAGAGAATATCCTCCATCCTCGGTTTCCATGTGACCCAATTAGAATTGGTGAGTTTCGCCATGGTACCTCCTTCCATTCTATAGTACTAAACCAACCAAAGCTCTGATGCCACTTGTTAGGATCAATTAACAAGTACTACGAGAATGGAAATGGAAATGATAACCAAACAAGTAACAAAGAAAGAACACCAGAGATTTAACGAGGTTTGGCGGTAAGCCTACTCCTCGGGGCAGCGGTATCAACTCTTCCACTATATCAACAATAACGCACCACCTGCTATAACAGTAGTAATCTGTTATAGCCTTCTCTCTTATATGAAACAGAATGACTTGATCTTCACTCTCTAAACTTGGAGTGGAACGTCTCTATCTCTTCCTTTTCCAAATTCTGTTGAACTAGTCAGCCTTTCCCCATAAATTGGGACATGTGGAATAATGTAGAACCATTGGAAATAACCACCATATGATACGACCCGTTCCGAAAAATTTCCCCAAAATAGTGTGAAATGACCAAAATGCCCCTTTAGGTCAAACAGTTGACTTTCGAATAGTTGGGAATTCCTTATTCGATATTGTACTCTATGCGAAGAGCTCGAAAATACGAGCGTGTCCGCGAAGACGGAAGTGGATTCCGAGTTATAACGGTTAAGTTACGGGCGAAAGATGAGGAAGGGGTTGAAGACTTAACACGTAGCGAGCCCCCATTTGCCGCTGCCACAGTGTCAAACAGGGATTGGCTGATTTTTGGGGTATTTAAACCGGAACCAAACCGGTTTTCTAAAGGAGGAAACCCAATCAGTTCACAAAACCGCCGAAAACTCTTCAGCGCCGTCGACCCTTCGCCGGCGACGGATCGGGCCGGTGACCACCTGCATCTCCTTCCCCTCGCCGAGACAAAGCCGGAGCACCTCATATCTCGACGGAAACCCACAAAATTGCCGGCAAAGAGACGCACAGAATCCGCGAGCTTTCCGGTGAGATTCCGGCCAGCACAGTGGTGATCAGTTTCCGAGGAACCAGCATAACCGATCTGGGCATACGGACGACGACGACGACGATCGCCCGGCCTTTCTATGAGTGGACGGGTTTTGGTTTTAAAGTATTGTTTGAGCATGCTTTATAATTATGTTTACGTATATATATATATATATGATATGATGATGTGATCGTTGGATCTATGCTGGTTGATGCTGTAAGGTTTGCGGAGCATGTGACATACGTATATGCTTATAAGTTTGTTATGTTGGTTATGGTCTTGTGCTTGTGCTGGCTGGTTGTTGTTGGTTGATGTGTAATATGGTATCGTTAGTATAGTAAAACCTCTATATAATCATAAGGTTGGGACCACATGATTTTTATGACTATAAGGAGGTTATTCTTTAAGGGAGGTATAACTAAAAAAATTAATTTTTTACTTAGTTTATGTTTCCTATGGATATTTTTACCTTTACTAGATTAAAGAGGCAAGCTAGGGTTTTATTTTCATAATGCTTGACATCAATTAGCATCGATAGTTTTTTCACGAAAAGGTTCATGCTGAGTTGTGTAAAGTGAAAGAAACTAACCTTTTCTTATTGTAATTATGACTATATGGAGGCAAATTTCTAAGAACGGGACTTCAAAAACACATGGAATATGACAATGTGAAGGTTATTCCAAAATATAACTGGTCCCGAGTTGGGACTAAAAAATTTTATGATTATATGGAGGTTATTCCTTTATAGAGTATGCCTATATGGAGGTTTTACTGTAGTATGCTGTACAGTGGAAGCTGGTAAGTCCCTTGTTTTTTTTTTTCTTCTTTTTTGTGTTTTTTTTTGTTTGTTTGTTTTTTTTTTTTTTTTTTTTTTTTTTTTTGTTGTTTGTGTTTTGTTGTTTGTTGTTGTGGTTGTTGTGTTTTGTTTGTGTGGTTTTGTTGGGTTCCTGTTGTTTTTTTGTTTTGTTTTTTTTTTGTGTATGTTGGGTGTGTGTGTTGTGTGGGGTGGTGGTTGGGGGTGGTGGGGTGTGTAGTTGATGGTGTTGGTTTTGGGGTGAGTGGGTGAGGGGGGGAGGGGGGGGGGGGGGGTGGGGTGTGGTGGGGTGGGGTGGATGGTTGTGTGGTGGGTGGTAAATGTGGTTTATAGTATAAGGGTGGGGGGTTATTTGTGAATATGTTAAAGGTTTTGAATTTTTTAATCTTAGTTTTTTTTTCTGATTACCTTCGTTTTTTATCGACTAAGATTTGAGGAGTGTGAGAGAAAGAGAGGGGGGGGGGGGGGAGTGAGATTTGTTTTGGGTAAAAAGAGGGGGAGACTTTGCCATCCGTCTGTTGATCGTAGTTGGTGTACGTAGTTGTATTGTGTATTATTCACCTTCGGGAGTACAGTGTAAGTTACTTCTGTATAATGTCGATACATTGTGTTTTATTTTTTGGGCTCGACCCAATCTTACTTTTAGTGGTCTGTTCCTTGTTTGGTTTGTCGTTACGTGTTGGTCCAGGCTTCGTCACCTCGTTCAGGTGATGGCCACACTCCCAGGCCCCACTTTTTGGGGCGGGGCGTGTCACCATAATTAATATCCCACTAAGAAGCATTTAGAACCTTCATTAGTGAGCCATCCAGAATTTTCTTGCATCATGGGCTGGATCCATGGAACACCAACACTATGGAGTGGGTAAGACAACGTTACTAGCTAGGTAGATATTTAGAATCTTACTCAAATTTGATATGCCTGAAAAAGCCAAAATAAAGCCACAGACAGACATCGTAGGTAGGATGCTCACGACAGCAAGTTCATAAACGTTTCGCCCAAGAAAACTTAAAATTACAAGGGGACAGATATCAGGCCATACATCTTATATGCTATAACGAACCCTTCAAAACTTTGTACTTGGAGCTATAAGTGTATATATTTTGTAGACAAAAGATAGTCAAATTATGTACTTCTTTCAAAGCTCTGAACTTCTATTTAGAGATAGAAATCAATTGTCTCTGAAACCAAATCACATCCGTATTACTTGGTTCATAAGCTTTAATGTGAAGGATATGCCAAACTTTGTTGGAACCATGGCAAACCACGCTTCCACCAGCGAATTTGACTTTTAAGATTAGCTAGTCTGTTCCTAGTAGGAAGCTATTCACCTGATTTAGAATTGGCAAGTTATTGATAAATTTCTTTAGGACAATGACTCCAAAGAATAAAATAAATACCCTAATTTTATGATAGGACCAAAATTCAAAATGTTTACCTTCAAGGACATTTTAAATAAAAAAAATCATTATAACCATCCCCTCACCAAATCTCATATGAATTGCAAGTGAGTGACTGCCACGCGCATGCTATTTTTTAATAAAAAAATCATCTTATCTGCTTCGCTCTTGGCATTGCGAACCCAAGACCAACACAGAAACACTTTATGCCAGCACAGAAACAGTTCATGCCAACACAGAAGCAGTTCATGCCAACCCAGAAACAGTTTATGCTAACACAGAAATAGTTCATACCAAAACAGATACAGTTCACGCAAAGTAAAAACAAAGCAAGCCCAACTCAAATCCTTCTTCTTCTTACTATATATCTCAACCAAATCAGCTGCTTCTCTCTTCACAAATTATTTGCAGCTTCAACCACATGAAAATAAAGGTGGTTCGCAACAAGATATAGATGCTTACCATTTGGAATAAAGAGTACATAGATCATAAGATGAAACAATCATGATCTTTGACTCGAAAATAATGGAACCCAACCAAAAGGAAAAGATAGAGAGAGAAAAAAAAGCTAGAGCCCTAGTTTTCTAGAGAGAGAGAGAAAGCTAGAGTGACGAGAGGGTTTTAGAAAGAGAAGTAGCATTGCGGTCGAGTTATCTCTCTTCTCAATTTGACCCAAATTTTTATCAGATTTACCAACAGGTGTCCCTCTTCTTGCTTTTCTTCTTCTTGTTCTTCACCTCAACTGAATCCTCCCTCTTTGCAACTTCACTTCCATCTTCCCCGAAATTTTAAACCTCTTCCTTCAACTCAACCTCGCGGTTCACTTCCTTGCTCAACACTAAGCTCCGAGTCAAATTCTCTTCAGCGTTGGTAGCTAAGTTGTAGTTTTCGGTCTCAAACATGTCTCGATTCCAGCGACAACTGTAAGAGTTTTCTCTTAGTGTGAGTTTTGCTAATTACATTATTTTTGGGTATCATTTAATAATACATAGGGTTGAATATGCAATTAACAAAACTTGATGGTTTCTTCTTGTATTTGACAAAATGGAAAATTAGTGAATGGATTGAATTGAGTTTGAATCCTTTCAAATTGGTAGTTTCTGGCAGTTGCCGTTTGATAGGGAATTGCAATTGTCAGGTATAAGTATTGCTCTTGGTCCCCGGTTTCCTATCACTTGTTGGCGTTAAAAATCGGTCTTCCTATTGAGAGCAAGCCAGCGTTCAGGATAGTGAAAGAGGAAGATCATTTGCTCTTCATCATGTCTTCTTCCAATGGTAAGTCTCAGTTATTCGTTTGCCAACATCAGCAATTCTACAACCACTGCAGAATTACACCCTTTATGCTTTGGTGTGGTTTCTGACTCCTAATTGATCCTAGGCTTTATTGCATTTAGATAATACTTACAGCAGCAAGACATCGGCGCTCTGAGCTCTACGTCATCCTTTACGGTCTCGAACATGTCTCGATTTCGATGGCAGCAGGACATCGGCGATCTGAGCTCCTTGTGCTGCTTAGTTTCTAAAACAAAACCAAGGCGCGGCGGAGAAAGACAAAGGAGGAGAGAGTCGAGGTCGCTTTGGAGATTGAGATTGGTTTTGAGGAGAGGACCATGCCTCGAACCGTTGACATGGTCAGGAGGTTTGAGGAGAAAAGAAGGCGCGTGAGGATGAAATGGATGGTTAGGAGGTTTGAGGAGAAAAGAAGGCGTGTGAGGATGGAATGGCTGGATATGTGCCACATGTCTTTTTGTCCTTATAAGAGAACATTCGAATTTCATGTCATATAATAGAAAGATGGGTTTTTCTATGAACTATAGGGTCATTAATCCATTTCCTTAATATAATTGGATATAGGTGTGTTATGGTTTGGGATTACGAAAGTAATGGCTTTAGAATTACTTTTTTCAAGGGATGTAACCCGCACCCTATCCCTACAAATACAATTGTTGGGATATCTATTTGTAACAATAATTATCAGAGCTGTATCAAAGAGTTATAATCGTCAAAACTCCTCCACAATTTGATCAAAACTCTTGTGCAGTTGAATTCAAAAGAGAACAAACAAACTCCACTGCAATTCGATCAAACTCTACTGCAGTGTCCTTCACGAAGGAGAACATCTCAACTTCGGTTTGGATTTGAACACACGTAAAGGTTAAGTACTAATTTTGTAACTGGATTGCTTGATTTGGTAGTGTAAATAGATGGATTTATACTAAATTGAGTGATTGGAAATAGGTTGATTATGGAGATGATTGCTTTTATGTGAAGTTTTTTACAGTATTAGCTATTTCAATTTCCATAATTATTATTGTTCAACATACAGGGGACAGATTGCACACAGAATGGGAGAGATAATTACACCACCGAACGAGGCTCTTTTTGATCGATACACAAGTGACGTAGGACAAAATATGGGTAAACTCAAGTGGAAAAGGTCAAAATTACGAAAGTGGTTTAGAACAATTAAACAAGCTTGCAAGAACGGAAAGTTGCGTCTGAATGACAAGTATTTGGCAAGAAAGGATCATAAGGCGTATTGTTGGGATTTTCGAGTCGCATAAGGATATTCAAGGATGGAAGATTTAGGAAAGATTAGGAATAATGTTTCCCTTTCCATTAAGGATTAGGTGTTTTATTTCCCTAGCTTACTAGGATTTATCTTTATTTTCCCTTGTTAATTGGAATCCAATCCTTAGTAGGATTTAGATTCATCGCCTATATAAAGGCGCATCTATGCTTGTTTTTTAGACAGACTTGTTTGATATAATATATTTTTGAGTTTTCTCTATCTTTTCTGGTGGATTCTGGAGTGCTAGTGGATTCTAGTGTGTGTTCTTGGTTTTAGACGCTTGTCTGAACCTGTTCTATAATTTCCGCTGCGTCAACAAGGCTGTCAGCTGAGGAGAAGACGACCATGTCAGGACAACTCAATGTCCGGGACGATTGAATAATGTGGACACCGAAAACTATTGCATGGTAATGCATGCCTTGAGGGCTAAAAGAGGGCAGCCAATGACATATGAAGAGCAAACCCTTCACAATGCCGTCATGGATTACTGTAAGCGTCGACATTATTTGTGGTTGAATCCCTCTGAGCAGCTTTTGGTGTTGGATAGGGTGCATGAGATTTTGCACAACACGCCTGGTAGGAGAAGAGAGCCAGGTGAGAACACATGGCTTCGACGTTGGTGGCCGCGTTTGAATGAAGGGGGTTCGGTACCAATGAGCAGATGGGAGTTCGATCTTTATAACAAATGCAGTCAGAGGAAGAATTGAGATATCAAATGGTTATAGTATATGTACAAATTAGTTAAATAAGTCATGTGCTTTGACCTTTTGTGTCTTGTTCTGTTCAAGAGTTTTCAAAATTTGTTAAATCTATTCATTATGACTAAAGCTATGATTCGATTGGTGGTGGAATATTTGAGTGAGATGCCTGTTTAAATTTTCATTCATGAAAAGCGACCAATTAATTTCAGAACAAGTTTCTCGTTCTCCTTTCGAATTTGTGATTGTTCTGTCACTTGCACAAACATACACCTAGTAGGAGTATATGTATCAAGTTGTTTGCTGATTCTCATTAACACTCAGGTTGATTATTGACTGCTACTCGAGACGAAAGATGTTTGTGTTGAGAATGTGGTGTGAAAAGTCCCACATTGGCTAGTGAAAGGACCTTGGTGGTATTTATAAAGGATTGGGCTACTCCCCCGATTGCCAATTGGTTTTGGGGTGGAACCTCAATTTCCTTCATGGTATCAGAGCCACTCTGCCGTGTGGTGAGAGTGTGCCGACGAGGACGTCGGGCTCCTGAGGGGGGTGGATTGTGAGATATCTCACATAGACCAACAGAGAGGGGGTGATGTGTTCATAAAGGATTGGGCTACTCCCCCCGTTGCCAATTGGTTTTGGGGTGTAACTTCAATTTCCTTCCGTTTGAGTTAACCTATTTAGATTAAAATTTAAAAAATTACCCCTTTTGTACATACCAATCATCATCCTCAAAAACACTCTGGCAAGCGGCGAGTGAGAGAGAGTGAGAGAGAGTGAGGGAGAGAGGGAGAGAGGCCGACAGTGAATATGAAATGAATGAACTAGAAGGACACGGCTTTTTCTTCCTCTTTTGTTTCAGGGGCATATTTGTAAAAACAAAATAGTAATTTGCTTATGCTTGAACTGCCCCAACTGACGGCATATTTTGGGAAAATTGGGAGGAACATTTACTTATTTTAATTAATTTTCCGAAATAAACTTAAATGGAGTTTGTCATTACCCATGAATTTGAATTTGAATTTGAATTTGATGGTCTTATAAAGCAAGTGGTGAATCCAATCGCATTTACTGTTCATATCAAGTGGTGAATCAAGCAACTGAGCAGGTCTATTAACTTCAAGCAGTGTATCAAATTAGGGATGGCAAAAATCTCCACGGGTATGGGTACCCGTGGGTATTCGCCCCTGATGGAGCGGGTATGGAGGAGCTAAATGGGTATGGAGGCGGGTATGGAGATTTTTAAAATCTCCATGACGGGTATGGGGCGGGTATGGTATTACTAGTTTCCAACCCGAACCCGACCCGATTATATATATATATATATATATATATATATATATATATATATATATATATATATATATAAATTAATTAAAATGTGTAATAATTATATAAACTTTTAGAAATCACCCCAACTTAAATGAAGCTATAACCCTAACAATTTATAAACAATTTATTAATAGATTATAATTATTTATAGAACTTTATTATTTTTATTATTAATATTGTCCTTATTTTTTTATATACGGGGCGGGTATGGAGGTGGGTATGGAGATACTAATCTCCATGGAGGCGGGTATGGGGATACCCGATTAAAAATTAATGGGTATGGAGGCGGGTATGAAGATTAAAATCATAAATGGGTATGGGTATGGAGATAGTACTACCCTGATCCAACCCGACCCATTGCCATCCCTATATCAAATATCAATAGACCAAACCTAGTTTGATAGGACAATTTTACGCTGCTTGAGCTAGAGCAGCGTCAAGCTGCTTGAGCTAGAGCAGCGTCAAGCTGCTTGAGCTAGAGCAGCGTCAAGCTACTTGAGGTGACGTGGAGCCTTTTCGAAGTGACACATGTCGTTGAGTTAATTATTAGCTAACCAGAGTTGTTTTTAACTTCCGTAAAAACCCCAAACTCAACACTGGCCCTATTCGTCTTTGCAATCACCAGCCCGCTCTCCCGTACCGGCGACTCAACTTCGGCCACCACCCTCCCTCCACCAGAGATAGGAAAGGCGAGGACAACGAGTTTGAATTGCCACGAACTCTGACGGCTCCAATTTCTTGCCGATTCATGACAAACCCCGATGGCCTCTTTACCGAGGACATTAAGGCGTCCCAGAGCTAGCGATCAATGGCTCAGGCTTCATGTGCTTCCCCATCAACTCCAGGAACCGCACGAAATTGAACTGCAATGGGTTTGAGCTGGGCTTGCGTCGGGTTGCCTTCGAGAGACCACACTAGGATACCCAATTCGGATGTGGCGATCTTCCGTAGATGTCGAAAAGCGTGACTGGGTAATCATGTTGGACCATAAAAATGAGCAAAACAAATATGGGAAAGGATCAAAGAACAACAATGGGTAATCGGAGCGTGAACGGATCAAGGTTTATGTCATTGCTTTTTTTTTTTTTGCGGGTTTTGATTCTTCATCTTCCCACATGTCCAGCTATCACTACAAGAATTTGGAGTACTAGGGACCAACATTGATCAATGTTGGTTTAAATAACAAGGGATCTTATTACTTTACAGGGACTATTTTGGTCTCTATTATTTATTAGTAACTGTTCAGGGACCAACAACTAGTTGATTTAAATAATAGAGGGTTTTATTACCCTATAGCAACCAACTTAAATAGTCAGTCTCTATTCCTAACTAATAGAGCCCCTCATTGGTCTCTATTCCTAACTAATAGAGACTAATAATTAGTTGCAAAATTTTTTTACCAACTAACAAACTTTTTGTTGGATTCTAAAGGGCATTAGAGACCACAAGCAAAATTGGTTTCTAAAATTAGTGAGATGATGAATGAATATGATTATTTTGGATAAGCATCTTTGTATTTGTTTTCGCCTTGATACTTTAGTTTCAATTGCAGATCACCCAGAAATTTGGATTGAATAGAATAGACAAGAAGGCAATGCCTTTTTTACAATTGTCCGCTTTTATGGTTGATGAAATTCTACTCGAAGAGTTATGTTCTCCATTTAGCTGCACCCCACAGGAGTTTCACATTTGTTGAGTCTGTATTCTCTATGTCATCTGTTAATATGTATCTTTTTCACAGATCAAGAAAGGTTTTCGGGATCTCCTTGTCTCTCATTCTTATCAACTTTGCTGCTATAATGGAACGTGCTGATGAAAATCTTCTCCCATCTGTCTACAAAGAAGTCAGTGAGGCTTTAAATGCTGGGCCTTCTGACCTAGGCTACCTCACCTTCATTAGGAACTTTGTGCAGGGAATAGCTTCATTAGGAACTTTGTTTTTGGGGGTTTCGATTCGGGAAACCGGGTCGTGTATTGAAATTTTGACTTTCTATCTTTGATTTGTGTGAGAAGATGAAGACTAATGGTGGAAATACTTTTTCGGATTTTGATTTCTGAACTTACTCGCCGGTGGCGGGAGGGCAGTGGCCGGTATTGTGGGAGGGTGGTGGCCGAAGTTGAGTCGCCGGTGCGGAAGAGCGAGCTGGTGACTGAAAAGACGAATACTGGCAGTGTTGAGTTTGGGGTTTTCACAGAAGTTAAAAACAAACTCTGGTTAGCTAATAAATAACTTAATGACACGTGTCACTTCGAAAAGGCTCCACGTCACCCTCAAGCAGCTTGACGCTGCTTTAGCTCAAGCAGCGTAAAATTGTCCATAAGAGATATGTAGCGAGTACACCAGATATATAAAAGTAAAGTACATTATACTAAAAACTCAATTAGCACCCTAAATCATTGGAACCAAATCAAAGTCCCCCACTGGCGCACATGTAGTGCCTACTAAATAATTGTTTTTGACGAAATTATACACAAATCTACCCGTGAATCAATATGACGGTACGTATTAATTGATGCACATCGGATTTTTTTTTTCTCTTCTCCAGAGCTGAGTTAATTGGAGTTTTTATCGTGAAAAGGTGGATGGATCGATCAGTCCTCCTCTGAAAAGAGGAAAGGTACGTGTCTCCTGAAAGCCCATTTTCACAGTATATATCTTACTTAATTATATAAAAATGCAATGTTATAGTTACATGAACAACAAAAACTGCATGTTAGTTATGCACTTGGCGAAAAGTTGCATATATAATAGGATAAGTTCGCACACCGTAATGATCTATAGAGATCGTTATTCATTACATAACAGACCAGAGTTTTGCTAGGAATTGAAACATAGATATTAGTACTACAAACTGGAAATTAATTTGTACCCCAACTTGAGTCAGGGAAGACCACGGACACCAAGGAGGGATACATTTATTTTCTTGAGATAGCACTAGTGGGCGTATAAGCCGGATAAAGTAGCTAGTAGTAGTGCAAACTGGCTATTCCTAACTTGTAGGGGTACGCCGCCGCCGCCGATCGAAAGCCTAGGGGAGATCTGCAAAACAACACATATGTAAATATTAATATACAACATCAAGTAAATGGTGGTATGGTACTGGAACCGAACCCCCCAAAAAATGGAAACCGATACCGATACCGATACCGGAAAATAAAATATTACTTACTTATCTTGGACTGGAAGTAGTGCTTGAGATCCCTCTCTTCGGGGTACAATCCGGGTCTCGGCTCCTCTTCCACTTCTAGGAACCTGGGGTCCTCGACCAATGGTTCCTCCGGGTACCCCTGCAATTGCTGAAGCCATTTCGTCGCGTACGCACGACTGATACGGTGGAGTTGACCACTTTTCTCTTCATCAGCTTGCATCTTATAATTCTGAAGCTTGTCTAACACCAATCTTTTCTCCTCTCGGGTCAACCGAAAGTAGCCCACATCCTCAAACAGATACTCAGTGGTATGCTTGACAAGCTTATTTTCATGAGATGTTAATTTGAGTCCACTTCTGAATTTGTTTCCAACGGCTATCAATGTCTGTTTATATAGCCTATTTTGATAAAGTTTCTTTCGCAGTGGATGAAGATGGAAAGTCTCTTCCAAGAGTTGATAAAGCTGATCTTGCTGGGCTTTCGTCATGTCGGAGTAGCTCACATCTTCCAGTGGATGACGATATTCTTCATGATTTTCATCAACTACTTGTTGATATTCTTCATGATTTTCATCAACTACTTGTTGCACTGCTTTCCTCCTGGATGATGATGCAGCCATTGTAGAAGGGTAAAGAGAGAAAGATACAAGGCAACGAAACTAGCTTAGAACTTAGAAGACAATAAAAGACACTCCTCCCCTCTTAAATATATATATCATGCAGAGTGAAGACAATAAGACCCTTCAAAAGTGTAAAGGTAAGAAAACAATATATAATTGGGTCCCTATATATATTTTGATCATGGCGATGTCTTGTGAAAGAACAAGACCCATCATGCCACGCGTATGTTGATTGTAACACGTGAATCATGATCATGACCATGTATTGGGAAGAACAAAAGCTGATCTGCTAGCTTGTCGGAGGGGATGGCCTTGATTGGAGTGGCGCTGATAAGGAGGAAATTAAATGGCATCATTGGAAAGATTCCTTCCCTCCCTCCTTCCCTCCCATGCCCATCCTATATGCACATGGATATATATATATATATATATATATATATATATATATGTACTTTGGGGAGAAAAAATACAACATAAAGGGTCCCTATTCATACAGGAGGTAAAGTTCTAGGGGGGGGAAAAAAAAACCCGAGAGCCAGAAAGGGATGCAAAAAAAGAAAGCCAGAGGGGGAAGCCATCAAGCTAGTGATATATTGGCAGGAGGGCATGGAAGACCGTCGCTTGATAGAACCATCATAATCGCCGTTATGTTCTTAGTGGGTTTTTCTCATTTTCATTCTTGATTCCACCAATTACTAATTAGAGTTCAACTGGTCCCAACCGTACTTTGCTTTTGATCTTCTAGTATCCAAAGCTATTAGATACACGTTGGTCTTCAAGTCATGGTACATTGTCAAACAAGTAACCTGATCTCACAAGGCTTCAACACCTTTTTTATAATAATTGGGGAGTGGATATTTAAGACCTAGATTTCAAGGTCAAACTGGGAATTCTTTATGGCTGAACGCTGGCTATATGGTAACCTTTGGCGTGGGAAATCCTTGGATACTGTGGTGAGGAAACTCTCGTTGGCAGCTACTACTGTCTACTGCCTGTGGTTAGAACGGAATCAACGTGTCTTCGCCAATAAGGCTAAGACTTCGGCTGTGAACCTACTATTCTCAATATGGTCCGCTGCCGTTTATGTACTTTGATATTCCCTCATTTATTCCACAATGACCAAGTTGCTACCAATTGGCAGGTGCCTCTTTAGTTGGTTGTTGGTTTGAGTTTCTGTATTTTGAACTTGGTGCCTGAGGGCTTGTTGCGTTTTTAGCGCTTGTTCTGGGTGTTCCCAGGCTTTTTGTTCTCGAGGGTTCCCTCTTTAATATATATATTCATTTAACCAAAAAAAAAAACCTTAAGAAAGAGACACCATATATAAAAGACAAAAACTTAATTAGGTCCGTACAACCATCATAATTACATTCACTCCCATAGACAAGAGTAAGTTTGGTGCCTTGTGAAAATGAAGAAACAGTTTATTCAATTAACACATCAATAATCAAGTACAATTGTTGACGAACAAGAACAAGGAACGGTCACTCGTTGTATGTAGGTTCCTGCAAGTACATTAGACTATACCTGCAAGAATACTGGGATGTTCCCGCATAAATAGTGGATTATCATACTATAAAACGTTAATTAGTCATTCGTAATATAATAATTTACACGAAACAGACCTTGTAGTAGACATCGTGACGTCTAGTTTCACTGATGATTATCAGTATAAAATATATCAGTGTCAAGTATCTCAACTCCCAATTAATTAAGAAACAAGGTATCTCAAGTTATTCCAATCCGTACGCGCTGGACCACATAGAGGGGATGGGGCTGATTGGTGGTGATAAAGAGGATTCCCTCCCTCCCTCCCTCCCTCCGTAGACAAGAGTTTTGACATTTAAGAAACGAGTACATGGCACGCGGGAGTAGTAAGACTATCTAATTCCACAAGTTATTCCGAAATCCTTTTCTCATTAAGACTATATATATATATATATATATATAGATAGGATGAACTATGGGAACCGCTAAATAAGCACACCATGTGAAACATTTTTTCTAGTAATCCCATTGCATGGACTTTGTAGAAACTTCTTCTGATGCCAATGAACATAGAGATACCACAAGAGAAATGGCAATTCCACTAATTCGTCCCGACACCCAATTGAGTATCAAGGCATCTCCACATCCAAAACAAAGTCAAGACATCATTAACAGATCAAAAAATATATATATATATATATATATAGATTCCCGAATAAGACTAGGAATCTTATCAAATCCATGAAATTCACTCCATTGATGTGAGATAATTTTGAAGATTCGAAGGCAGATCTGATAAAATTCCTGTCCATGAGAAAAGACGTATGAGGAGGGAAAGAGAAAAACAAACAGAAAACCAAAAAAACAAAAACTATACAATCGGCAAAAGGCCGGTGAAGAGCCTAGAAAACTAGGGGAGACAAAGCCTTGCAAAAGAAGGTGATCAAAACCCTAAAAAAAGGGGAGAGAGGGGGATTTGGATATTAGGGAGGAGGGAACAGGGAGGACCCCCGGTATATATATATATATATATATATATATATATATATATATATATATATATATATATATATATATATATATATATACACATGAATTCTACGTACCTATTAACTACCATATGATAAAATATACCAATTTTATTTTAGACATGTGGTAACTTATTAGAAGCAAGGATTGGATCTTATATATGTTAATTAGATATGTATAGCTAGGCAGTAGGCCCACCTCAATCACACAGTTGAGTTGTTTGTATCTCCCCTCCCCTCCCTTGTATCTTATGTGGATGCAGACATACCATATATCCTCCACAGACTCCCAAAGTCATTGTTTTCAGTGACTAGTGGTTTTCTTTCGGTGTGCCATCCCTCCACAATCATTCACTCCTCACAAGCATTCCTATTCACACTCAAAAAGCGCATTCCTCCCATGTCATTTCTCCCCCCAATCTGTAGGACCGAAAAGCAAAAACTGAAAAATGAAAAATAAAATAGGTTATTATTAAGGACTTCTACCCAAAAACTACTATCACACTTTTATTATGCCCAAAAACACTACCACAATAAAATTATTACAAAATACTACTACTTTCCCAAAAATACACTTAAAAGCCCACTACAGCTCACGCGAGCGTGAGACTCACGCGCCTCACCAAAAAACGTGAAGATGTTGCTGCTTCGGTCTCTCTCTACAGTGGGTCTGGGGTTACAATCTTGGTGTCTATGGAAAGAGGGCGATGAGATGAATCCAACCCAATTGATTTCGTGTTAAACGGAGTTCGGATGAGAAAGTTATGGGTAAAACAGTGTTTTGAAGTTTGTGGGGAAGGAGGACTTCCTTCAAAATGAAGGAACTGTTCCTTCAAAATGAAGGAAGTCCTCCAAAATCTGAAAGATGTGATCCTTAAAAAATTTGAAGGACAAGTTCTTGTAGATCTGAAGGAGCGCTTCCTTCAAATTGAAGGAAGTGTTCCTTCAAAATTTGAAGGACAGTTTCCTGCAAATATGTGTTAGTATTTGTATACTTGATGTACAAGTTTTCTGTTTTACTGAACAGTGTATGAATTTCTGGGTTTAATATGAAAGTTTCTGGGTTTATGAAGTATTGCTGTGTTGTTGTTTTCTTGAAGAGAAAGACAAGAGTATAGAGAGAAAATAGAGAGAATTAGGAATGTAAGAATTGTGTGAGCTCATCTGTAAAACACAGAGAGTATAATTTGCTTATATTGCATTTGAATTCATAGGACCACTGTACACGTGTGTCCATTACATAAGAGCTGCATATCTACCCTCGTGGGGACCATTACATACACACTCACTCTCATATTTCTGCACTTGGCGCGTAGCCTAAGTGAATACACATTTTTTGCACTAAGTCACTACACTACTAATTCGTTTCTTCTTTGCTTGGTCTTCTGTTGCACTGCATCTTCACTGCTGCACAGCACACAAACATCTGCATAACCTCCACAATGATTATAACTCAACAATATGAAGGAGCACTTCCTTCAAATTGAAGGATGTGCTCCTTCAAATTGAAAGATGTGATCCTTCAAATTGAAGGAAGTGCTCCTTCAAAAATCTAAAGGACAGTTTCCTGCAGATATGAAGGAGCACTTCCTTCAAATTGAAGGATGTGCTCCTTCAAATTAAAGGATGTAATCCTTCAAATTGAAGGAAGTGCTCCTTCAAAAATCGTAAGGACAATTTCCTGCAGATCTGAATGAGCACTTCCTTCAAATTGAAGGATGTGCTCCTTCAAATTGAAGGAAGTGCTCCTTCAAAATCTGAAGGATGTGATCCTTCAAATTGAATGATCTACCCACCTAATTTGAAGGAAGTCTTTCAAAATGAAAAAGGTGTTCCTTCAATTTAAAGGAAGTCTTCCTTCAATTTGAAGGAAGTCCTTCAAAATGAAGAAGAAAGAATAGCTGTGTTGATTCATCATCAATTCACACGATTTTTATATCAATCTTCATCTAAACAACCCAACAAAGCTTTCTAGATTAGTTTCAAAGATTACATTGGCCGGAAACTCGCCGGAAATTCACCGGAAAGTTTCAACCAATATGTGAGGCTCATCGGCGATGATCCGCTACAAACTAAGGCTCAATATTGGTTGGGCTTTGTCTAAAATGATGAGAAGATGAAGTTTTGGGTGGTGGTTTGTCCCATTTGTCGCCGGAATCGGAGAATCTCGCCGGAAAATATGAAGACGTTGTTGCCCTGTTCTCTCTCTACAGTAGGTCTGGGGTTACAATCTTGGTGTCTATGGAAAGAGGGCGACGAGACTAATCCAATCCAATTGATTTCGTGTCAAACGGAGTCCAAATGAGAAAGTTATGGGTAAAAGAGTGTTTTACCCATAACTTGCGGCTTTGTTTATCGGGAAATTTTGGAGAAAGCACTGTAGCGTGTGTGAGTACAGATGTGGGTAGGGGAGATACTGTAGCATGTGTCAATAAAAGTTTTAAAAAATTGTATAACCCAATTAAAAATTAACATGTGGCAAAAGTAGTAATGTTTAAAGTGTAGTAGTGTTTTTGGGTATTGTACTCTTAAAATAGTACCAAAATGTAATTGTTTCTATTATTAACTAATTTTTGCAACTTGTTTTATTCAATTAATTACAGAAATTTGAAAAATTAAAGCCTAATGTGATTACAAGGGGCTCTGTACGTATGGTTTTCCGAATCTTCAAGGCCTTAGATTTATTCCCTAGCTGAATTTTTCTTGTTACACTTTACAAATCACAGTTTCATGATATCGAAGTACAAGAACAAATTAATTAACGGCCATTGGCCGACATAAAGAAAAGTAGAATAATAATATGCACCATCTTTCGTCCATGCATGACTTGGTTGCATGAAATTGTTTGTACGCCTCTAATATATCAATTCATTCAACTCTTATTCTACAGAGAAATGAAAGCGACTTGTATTGCATATGCATATTTGTGGGTGTATTTGATTATTAAATAAATACATTGTGTTCTTCAGCGCACCCACCTTAATGAGAAATCTTAAGATAAAAAAGAACCTATCTCTAAAGGCTTCAATATCCTACTACACAAACCTGCAAGAAGCCAAGCACAACAAGAAGACCACACACTTAGAATATGGAACGCTAACTAAATTCAGCATCGTGGGTCTTTACACAAGATTCATACTTAAGTGAAACACGGATCACCGTGGGTCTTTACACAAGATTCGTACTTAAGTAAAACACGTATCACATCCTTCAACGAGTGCACCAAACAATTAATTAAGCATAATCTACAACCAGAACCAAGACACTTTCAGCAAGATAACAGGAGAATAACAACCAGAATATGATGAAAAAGGAGAGAACAAGGATGAGCATAACCAAGAGATACTCATGATACTCTACAAGAAGTTGAATTCAAAATTAGGACAGCAAAGTTCAAAAACAAAAAATTTGCAAAACTAGCATTTATTCTACTATTAATCACAAACTTCTAGCTTTCAATCATTTTAGTGTAATACCCGGAACTTCGACTTGGTGCTTTAGCACTTTCTCTTTTGTTGGAGTCTCAGACGTAGTCGGATCTAAAGGTAAGTGTTGTCTTGAAACCAAAATTCAAGTTTCCATTTCCAACCGAATCTCACAATTCAACCTTTGCATGCAACCCAATGAGTTGAAGTTGAAAGATTCTTGGCAAATTGCTTAATCCATCCTCTCGTATCTCTCCTGAAAGAAAGAGTTGTTACAATATTATTTCAACCAATGGATGTCAAGGCAACTCAAAGTCCGGGACGATTGAATAATGTGGACACCAAAAACTATTGTATGGTATGCATGCCTTTATGGCTAAAAGAGGGCAACCAATGGACATATCAAGTCACAATGCCGTCATGGATTATTGTAAACGTCGACATTATTTGTGGTTGAATCCCTCTGAGCAGCTTTTGGTGTTGGATAGAGTGCATGAGATTTTGCACAACTCGCCTGTGGGAGGAAAGAGCCAGGTTAGGATAAATGGCTTCAACGTTGGGTTTTTTTTTTTTTTTGAGCAATGCATCATAATCATAAAAAACCCGAAGGCCAGATCTCAGAGGGGAGCCCAACCCAAACAGTAAGAAAGAAGGGAAAACAACAAGCTAACACCAGTACACAACATAAAAACAAAAACTAAAAAGTAAGTAGTTCAGAATCACAAAGGATCCCTCAACTCAACACAAAGGGGGACAGGGAAGGCCATCAGAGCTGAGCACATGAACAAGAGCAAATGGTGGGCGATCAGTCCAATTACCCATAACGACCCTCGTCGGGAGAGTGAAGCAACGGCGTCCGAGAGCCGATTCACGTTTCGTGAGGTCCAAGACCATTCCAGAGAAACAAAAGAATTTTTAAGGTGCCAAATGTCATGTAAAATGGGGAAGATAGTCCAAGGATAGCTGTTGGTTTGTCGTTGTAAAATCCGAATGGCAACTTGGCAATCAGATTCAATGATAACAGATTGCATACCCAAACCAATGGCAAAATCCATACCGGATTGCACAAACTTCAGAAAAAAGAGCAGAGGGAGCACGAATGCGGGATCCAATCCCCACAATGCAGACACCCGTATGATTTCTCAGCACAACACCAAGACCGGCAAAAGACGAATTAGCAAGCCATGAGGAATCAGTGTTGATCTTGATGAAGTTATCAGGAGGAGGTAACCAAGTGGTGTTGTGGGGGGTGGGGGGGGGGGTGGGGGGTGAGACCACAACAATCACTAATGGCAAGTATGATAAAATACTGAATCTAAAATAGACACAATATTTATACTGGTTCGGCGTATTGCCTAATCCAGTTCGAAGACGGCGAGGAAATTTCACTAGTATCAAAGGAGATTACAAAGTGAGCCAAGAACAAATCTCAGATTCTTGCACCCACAAGCCCAATGACCCAAACCACCCAAGCTCACACACCACAAGTGAGTCAAGAACAAATCTCAGATTCTTGCACTCACACAAATACCCAAAGAGAGTACCAAATGTGTCAAACAACTTATACAAAAGAACAACCTAAACCGTTGCTCACAAAGTTGTTACCACACCAAAGATGGACTCGAACACCCCAAGACCAAGAAAGAGAGCTAACAATGATCTAGCAAATCCTACAACAGTCCAAGAGAAAATGACTTTACTCTTGATGCAAAAAGGATTTCTATTTCTCTCAATCTCTCTTGTCTTCAATGGTTTCAACCTCCACACCGAATGCTAGCTCCATCAATAGGTTCTTATAGAAAGAAAAGTCATGTTTTCTTTCTCTTACCCACATGCAGCTGGCCTCAAAGTCTCTCTTTACTATTTGCACTTAAGTGTGCAACCAACATGTTGTCTTAGAAAAGCAACCATCCAATCAAAATGAAGAAGTGTTCACACCTCTCCATACTACTTTGTTGCCGTGGAAGTCTTCCAAATGATGTTCAAAGAACCAACCACACAACACAAGCACATGGCCTACTATTTTATTCAATAAAACATCAATTTGAGCCAACAAAGTCAACAAGTGGACGGATGAGTGACACCCAATCCTGGACCATGAGCAACGGTAGGCAAAATTGATGGGCGAGACATATACTCATCGAGCGCAGATGAAGCAAGATTTGCAGTGAGAATGGGGCAGATAGGCTTGTTGTCAAAAACATAGCTGCAACGGGTCTTCTGTTGGTTTGTAAGCTCTTAACTGAGCATTTGATTTAGGGTAATTATCCAATTTACCCCCTTAACTTGTATGCTAATTTCGAATTGCCCCCTTAACTTGCATATTGGAAAATTTACCCCCTTAACTTATTTGTTTAGCCAATTTACCACATTCTATTTAAATTGACAACTTTCCTCCGTTAGAAAGTACACGTGAGGCGCACATGGAGGGCATTTACGTCAAATAGTCCCAGTGAGCAACGGTGGGAGAAAAGTGGAGGTTTTATTGCTTGGGTTCTCAACAATTTGCTCCGAAACTCGACTTGCCCATCATCGTGGTTAGCCAATTAGCAAACCCATTTGAGTCCACCGCTGCAAATCTTTGGATGCCGGAGTTTCGCACGCTCGTTCGCCCACTGAGTCATATTTCGATTATTGCTGGATTTTATGGTGTATAAATGTATTGGTTTTGTTTTTTGGTTATTGATTTGTTAGATTTGAATTGCATATGTGGTTATACGAATTGATTGTTCCTTTGGTTTATTTGTGATTGCACCTGAATTTGATGGAGACCTTCGAATAGATTTGCTTTTTTGGTTGATCTGATGCCCATATGAATGTGGATTTCAATTTGGTTTTGGTGTTTGTTCAATTTGTTTGGCTGGAAATTGGCCAATGAGATGAGCTGCGTGGTCTTCAAGGTTAGTGAGTAGACAGAGAAGGTGTAGAGTGAGCCGCTGGTGCACTGTATCCAAATGCTCGCCACCGTAGACAAAGCTTCTCCAGTTTTGTTGACTTCCGGCCCTTTTTCTCTACTTGGTTTTGGGGAAAATTCAGTAAAGTTTGCATCTTCTGTGTTGTTTGGTGGATTTGGTTTCGGTGGCGCTCGGTGGCAGTCGGTGGCTGCCGGGTAGTTGGTTTTTATGTTTTGTTCTTGTCCACATCTAATCTCTTTGCTCTTGATTTTACTTGTCAATTTGGAAAGTTGAGTTCTTTTTGGGTGCATTGAAGTCAATGTCGAATATTTACAACTTTGCGGTGGTGGACGCAAGT
Organism: Spiraea crenata; assembly: GCA_033992175.1. Taxonomy (NCBI): domain Eukaryota; kingdom Viridiplantae; phylum Streptophyta; class Magnoliopsida; order Rosales; family Rosaceae; genus Spiraea; species Spiraea crenata. The sequence goes on along the minus strand of JAVBHV010000010.1, from coordinate 95,020 downwards.
GTGTCTGCTGACCGGCGAACAGCTGGGGTCATGGACTCTTGGACGCCATTGCCAGGAAAGAAGAATGGAGAGGGCATTTTCGTCAAATACCCTCCATGTGCGCCTCATGTGTAATTTCTAACGGAGGAAAGTTGTCAATTTAAACAGAAGGGGTAAAATGGCTAAAAAAATAAGTTAAGGGGGTAAATTTTCCAATGTGCAAGTTAAGGGGGCAATTCGAAAGTAGCATACAAGTTAAGGGGGCAAATTGGCTAATTACCCTTTGATTTAATGTAATAGCTTGAGTGAGTTGTAATCGAGTGGTGAGGTTGTAGTGAGAAGTTTGGTGTACTGCTTTGTGATTGGTGTAGGTGATCTCATAGGATCATGGACCACTGTATACGTGGAGATCAAAGGCTCTAGCTTTGTAAAAGAGCAGCTGTCACAGCAGCTGCTGAGAATATTCATTAAAAAGAGCTCACACACACAATGCATGTATGTAAGACAATTTTACATAAATCTCTCCTCTCTTCTTTTACAAGCTTTCTTCTCCTCCAAGTTCAAATACAACATCAAAACAACCTACCAAAATTACAAACAATCCCAGAAATCTACAATATACAACACTACAAACATTAACATGGTATTTAGAGCCTAGTTTGATTGTGAGCTGGGCGTCAAATCTGTGAAGCTTGAGAGAGAATCCAACATGAAAACTCTCGGTTGAAGATCTGAGCTAGATGGCTGGATCTGGAGGTGGTGAGCTGAAGGCTCCGGTATTTGATGGTACAGATTTTGAGTTCTGGAAGGTGAGGATGATCACCATCTTCAAATCGTATGGGATTTGGAAGCTGGTTGATAAAGGGATCAGAATCCCAGAAAAGAAGATGAAAACAAAGTTTGATGGAGATACGGTTGCTTCTTCATCAGATGAAGACGATGATGAGTACAATGAATACCTGGAAGAGATGATGATGAAGGACGCCAAGGTGCTCTGCATAATCCAAGGTGCTGTTTCAAGAGAGATTTTCCCCAGATTGATCAACCAAGATACTGCAAAAGGAGCTTGGGATCTGCTACAAGAGGAATTCAGAGGTGATGAACAAGCAAGGTCAGTTAAGTTACAAGGTCTGCGTAGAGAGTTTGAATACATGAGGATGAAGGACAATGAATCTCTATCTGACTATTTAACTAGACTATTTGATTTAATCAATCAAATGAAGTCATATGGTGAAAATCTCACTCAGCAAAGAGAAGTACATAAAGTGTTAATTAGTTTGTCAAGATGATCCAATATGTGTGATTATTGAGAGGACATCGAATATGAACACTGTTACTGTGCAAGAAGTAGTAGGTTCTCTGAAATGCTATGAGCAGAGGCTAGATAGGCATTCTGAGGAGACTAAGAAGGCATTTAGTAGTATGAGCTTCAATGGAAACAAGACTCATTCACAAGGGAGCTCCAGCAAATCTAAGAAGGGATGGACTAGTAAGCCTAAGAAGTGAGAGAATAAATCACAGCAAAGTGAGAAGCAAAATGAAAATACAGAAGGAAACAAGCAGAAATGCAAACACTGTGAGAAGTTTCATTATGGAGAATGCTGGTTCAAAGGGAAGGTGAAATGCAGAAACTGCAGCAGATTTGGTCATATTGCAAGAGAATGCAATCAACCAAAGAAGAATCAGCTTGCAAATTATGCAAACCAAAAACCAGACACTGCTGTGATGTTTTATGCCTGTCACAAGGCCACTTTGCAACAGAACTCAGGTACTTGGTACCTGGATAGTGCCTGCAGGAACCATATGACCAGCAATACCTCATTACTTGTAAAAATCGATAAAACAGTGAAGTGCAAAGTTAAGATGGGAAATGGGAGTCTTGTGGAGTCAATTGGAAAAGGTATACTAGTTGTGGAGACTAAAAGGGGAACCAGACACATTCCAGAAGTGATGATTGTGCCATGTTTGGATGAAAATCTGCTGAGTGTGGGGCAGATGATAGAGCATGGCTATTGGCTGCTATTTGGAGACTTTATGGCCAGTATATTCACTGATAGAGCCTTGCAAGACCATGTAGCTACAGTACAAATGAAGGGCAATAGGTGTTTTCCACTAGAGTTCAGATCTGTGGACCACATGATAGCAAATAAGGCTACTGTGACTGACAATGTGTGGAAATGGCATAGGAGGTTTGGCCATTTAAATTACTCTAGCCTTAAAATGCTGCAAGACAAGAAAATGGTGTATGGCTTGCCACATTTATCAGAATGTGATCATGTGTGTGAAGGTTGTGCTACTGGAAAAGGCCACAGAGAAGCATTCAACAGAGAAAAGACTTGGAGAGCATCACAGTTGCTGGAATTGGTACACACTGATGTATGTGGACCAATGACAGAAACTATTGGAGGAAATAAGTACTTTCTCACATTTACTGATGACAAGTCAAGGATGTGCTGGGTCTATTTTCTCAGAAACAAGTCGGATGTGTTTGGAGTATTCAAGATGTTCAAGGCCATGGTTGAACTGCAGTCTGGTTTCCAGTTGAAGAAACTGAGGAGTGATAGAGGAGGTGAATATACATCACAAGAATTTGAAAAATTCTGTGATGATGGTGGCATACAGAAGCAACTTACAGTGGCCTACTCTCCACATCAAAATGGAGTTGCTGAGAGGAAGAACAGGACCATAGTTGAAATGGCAAGAACTCTCTTATATGAGAAGAAGCTGCCACTGAAGTTCTGGGGGGAAGCAGTTAATACTGCAGTGTACTTGCTGAATAGGTGTCCAACGAAGAGCTTGGAGAACAAGACACCCTTTGAGGCCTTCAGTGGAAGAAAACCAGGTGTAAAGCACCTGAGGATCTTTGGTTGTGTATGTTATGTACACATTCCAACACAATTGAGATAGAAACTGGATGAAACTGGTCGGAAGGGAGTGTTTATGGGTTATGGAACTAGGGAGAAAGGCTACAGGGTGGTTGATTTGAAGAAAAACAAGATTGTAGTTGCAAGGAGTGTTATTTTTGATGAGGGATCACTGGTGAATTGGGAAACAATGGAAACTCAGTCAATACCAGTACCGTGGATTGAGTCCAGTGAACCTTCTATGATCACTAAGGTTGAAGAAGTCACTGCAGTTAGTCCAACAATCACTGCAGCTAGTCCAGCAACTCCAGTTGTAGACACAGACACCCCAAGCACTAGCTCTAGGCCTACTGGGACAACAGAAGGAGGTCTCAAGCTTTCTGAGACCTATGATAATACTCCAAAGAAGTGGAAGAGCCTGAATGAAGTATTTGCTCACTGCAGAATGAGCATAATCGACCCTGAGAGCGACACTGAGGCAGAAAAGGATGAAGCATGGAAGGTGGCTATGAATGAAGAAATTCAGATGATAAAGAAGAATCAGACTTGGGAATTGGTTAAGAGACCAAGTGATAAACCAGTAGTGGGGGTTAAATGGGTTTTCAAAACCAAATTGAATCTGGATGGCACCATACAGAAACTGAAGGCAAGACTGGTGGCAAAGGGGAAGTTTACAGGTTGAAGAAGGCCCTCTATGGCTTAAAACAAGCTCCCAGAGCTTGCTACTCAAACATTGACACCTATCTGCTAAGTTGTGAGTTTCAGAAGAGCCACAGTGAAGCAACACTATATGTCAAGCACAGAGAAGGTTTTGGAACACTTATTGTGTCCATCTATGTAGATGACATAGTGTATACAGGGAATTCCACTAAAATGATTGAGGAATTCACGACAGACATGATGAGAAGGTATGAGATGTTTGATCTCGGGCTACTTCACCATTTTCTAGGAATTGGAGTGATTCAGAAAGAAGGAATCATTTTTCTGCATCAGAAGAAGTATGCATTAAGCCTACTGGATAAGTTTGGACTCAAAGACTGCAAACCAGTGTCTATACCCTTACCCCTACTGATAAATTAAGAAGAGAAGATGGAAGTGAGCCTGCAGATGAAGAGAAATACAGAAAAATCGTTGGAAGTCTTCTGTATTTGACTGCAACAAGGCCAGACATCATGTTCTTAGCATGTGTGTTGGCCAGGTTCATGCATAATCCATCACAGAAGCATTTGGGAACTGCAATGAGGGTCTTGAGATACATACAAAGTACTATTGACTATGGTTTGCACCAGTGGCGGAGGCAGGAAATCTATCCAGCGGGGGCACAATTTTTTCAACATGATCTCTTTGAGGCGATTTTTTCTTCCAATTCTAAAACCTTGACCAACAACAAAGACATCATCACCAGCTTGTTCTCCATTATTTAGCTTAAAAATATAATATAGACAATATGCATCATCCTTTTCCATGCTATACCCCATCCAACTAGGAAGTTCATCAAACCAAGCAGAATTAAACTGTTTATTTGTTATACCAGTGAGTGTCTTCTGAAACTCATGATTTGTAGGAAGCTTTGCTATGTTGATTTCAACAGATTGGCGTTTCAAGAAGAAGCATCAGTTGATGCATCGCTTATTGGGGTTGACAGATGGTTTGGGGCTTTTCTCTTAAAATTCTTCTCTATAGCTCTGTTCAATTCAAGTAAATTGTATTAATGAATGAATGAATGAAGAACTACTTCAAATATAATCACAGCTAATAAATCAACTACTAATTTATTTAGCATCAATGTAACTAATTAAAAAAATTGCAATTCATACCATAGATACCAGTTTGCAACTCTGCACAAAAAAATTCACAATTATGAAAGGGTAAGAAACTTACTTGAACCATTACACCATGAAATCCCATAAAAGGTGAACCTAAGAAGAAAGAACAAGAAAAAAAAAAAAGGAAAAAAAAAAAAAGGGAGGGGGGGAAGAGAGAGAGGGGGGGGGGAGGGGGGAGGGGAAAGAGGGGGAAAAGAGGAAGAAGGAGAAGGGGGGAAGAGAGGGGGGGAAAAAGGGGGGAAGGGGGAAGAAAAGGAAAAGGGGAGGGGGGGGGGGGGGGGGGGGGGGGGGGGGAAAAATAAATTGGGGGGGGGGCCTTTTTTTTTTTTAAAAAAAAAAAGAAGAAGCTAATCAGTTAGAGGTCTGAAAGTTCTGGGCTGGTCGCGTGCCCCTCATGGTCTTACGTGCCTCCGCCACTGGTTTGCACTATAAGAAAGGGGATTCTGCACTGCTCATAGGCTTCTGTAACAGTGATTGGAGTGGAGATGAAGAGGATATGAAGTCTACATCTAGTTATGCTTTCAGTTTTGGCAGTGGGGCTTTCTCCTGGGCCTTAGTAAAGCAGCAAAGTGTTGCCCTCTCCACTGCAGAAGCTGAGTATATGAGCGCAGCAGAGGCAGCCACTCAAGCTATCTGGCTTCGATTTGTCTTACAGGACTTTGGAGAAGAGTTAATCGAGCCTACAACCCTATTGTGTGATGACACATCTGCCATTGCTATGGCAAAGAACCCTGTGTTTCATCAGAGGTCCAAACACATCAAGAGGAAGTTTCATTTTATCAGGGATGAAATACAAGATGGGACAATCGAGCTGAAATATTGCAAGAGTGAAGAACAACTTGCAGATATTTTCACCAAGCCACTGGCTAAGGACAAGTTCAATTACTTAAGACTCAAGCTAGGAGTAATCTCAGTTAAAAGCTTAGAAGGGAGTGTTGGTTTGTAAGCTCTTAACTGAGCATTTGATTTAATATAATAGCTTGAGTGAGTTGTAATCGAGTGGTGAGGTTGTAGTGAGAAGTTTGGTGTACTGCTTTGTGATATTGGTGTAGGTGATCTCATAGGATCATGGACCACTGTATACGTGGAGATCAAAGGCTCTAACTTTGTAAAAGAGCAGCTGTCACAGCAGCTGCTGAGAATATTCATTAAAAGGAGCTCACACACACAATGCATGTATGTGAGACAATTTTACAGAAATCTCTCCTCTCTTCTTTTACAAGCTTTCTTCTCCTCCAAGTTCAAATACAACATCAAAACAACCTACCAAAATTACAAACAATCCCAGAAATCTACAATATACAACACTGCAAACATTAACATCTTCCATATTTGCCAGCAAACGAAAGCAACAAAAGCAATGCGATGAATGCTAAGAGGATCATTGTTATTGCCACCACCAATGAGGCAGAGCCAATCCGCCAATGTGGTAACACTCTGCAGGTCAATAGAGTAACCAAAACAACTACCAAACCAGACACATCGAGTCCATGGGAAAGGAGGAGAAGATGCTCAATGGTTTCCAGATACTCATTGCAGATAGGACACATAGGAGTAGGTTTCAATTTTCTCCTGAAAAGAGAGGCCAAAGTGGGTAAAGCCCCAGTGATAGCGCGCCAAAGGAAATGTCGGATTTTTGGTAAGGCATTCACAGTCCAAATGATCTTCCAAACAGCAACATTTGGTAAGAAAGAGTTTTGAGGGTGGGGAGTGTATACGGTCTGCCTGGAGACAGCAGAGAGCATCCAATATGTAGACTTGACGGAAAAATTCCCATTCGCTTGAGTGGGCCAAATGAGTCGGTCTGATGAGTCATGTCTGCCAATAGGAATGGCAGAAATAGCATTGTGTTCCTCACGAGAAATCAAGTGTGAGATTGGTGTAAGGTTCCATATCCGAAGCTCCCAATCAATAAGAGAAGTAACCAAAGAATCCAATGAGTCCGGTATAGGCAAACGAGGCCGCAATAATTCACCGGGCACCCCTGGTACCCATTTGTCGTGCCAAATACGAGTGGTGGAACCGCTGAGAACCTGCCATCTAGCACCCTCAAGAATAATATCTCTTCCCGTAAGCAAACTGCTCCAACCCCAAGAGGCACGCGGGCCCTTCTCGGCCTCCAAGAATCTGAACCCACATAGAATTTGGGTTAGATAAAACCCTCCAGGCTTGTCTAGCCAGCATAGCATCAATAAAATAATTGAAGTTTCTAAACCCCATACCACCCTCTTTCTTCGGTAACCGAAGATGTTGCAAATTAACCCAATGAACCTTATTACCCCCATGGTCATTTTTGCCCCACCAAAAATTGGCAATGAGTGAGTCCAATTCATGAGTTAAGGTCACAGGAAGTTTGAAACAAGACATGGGAAAAGCAGGGATAGAAAAGAGCACCGATTTGATTAAGGTTTCTTTCCCGGCTTGAGAGAGATGCTTTTCCTTCCACCCAGCAATTTTACCCAGCATGCGATCTTTGATGTAACTCAATGCCTGACACTGTGATCTACTGTGATCTACCCCAAATTGTGGGTAGGCCCAAGTACTTTCGTGGATCAGCAGCCTCAGGGATCCCAAAAATCCCAGTCAATTCAGCACGAATTTCCTCAGGGACATTAGGTTGTCCCGAAGCCACACAATACTCAGTAAGAATAGCATCAAGTTCAATACAATTCATAGCATTAGCTTGCAAGAACAATAACGAATCATCAGCAAAAAACAGGTGAGAGAGATGAGGGCAACGAGAGTGAAGTTGAATACCTTTGAAACTTCCAGAGGTGCAGCGCAGAGTGATCATGTGTGAGAGCACATCACTAACCAAAAGAAAGAAGTAAGGTGACGTAACCCACGGGAAGGCACAAAAGCTTTCCCCGCTTTCCCATTGAGTAGAACAGAGAAAGAAACAGAAGAGACACACTCCATAATCAAATTTACCCATCGAAAAGCGAATAAATGGCTTCCACGTTGATGGTCGCGTTTGAATGAAGGGGGTTCGCTACCAATGAGCGAGTGGGAGTTCGATCTTTATAACAAATGCAGTCAGAGGTTTCAGAATTAGAAAAGTTGAGATAACAAATGGTGATACTAGTATATTTACAAATTACTATATAAACGGAAAGCTTTCAGCCGACTATACGAACATTACATATATTCAGCTTGAAGGAAGCTATGATTGATTCATAATATATTATTACTAGGTTATATAGACTAGGAACATAATAAGAATTAGCGGTTTTGACTTTTAAGATTAGCTAGTTTCCTGTTCCCAGCTAACAAAAAAAAAAAAAAGATTAGTTTCCTGTATTTGTAGAGAGAGTTAATACAATACGAATAGGAAAGTAGATATAATAAAAAATTAAAATACTTGTCTGTTCATGTATGATCAGAGCTAATTCCTCATTAATTTCATTGTAGTTGTAATACCGAGAAAAAGAATCTTACCCATCGTGTCAATTCAAGTACCCAAGCCACCATAGACACAAGTTCCTGAGCTATTTGTACTAAATAAATGGATGCATTAATGATTGCTCAACGTAAAGCGCCTACAAAAAAACAGAAGTAGAACCAAAGAAAGTTTTCAGATTGGCTGGAGAGTATGAATGAAATGAAACCCATATTTTCTTCGAAGCTGTCAAGAAAACAAGACTAATTATTAGTATTGCCATCCTATCCTATTCCTATATCCACGATTAAGGTCAAAGTAGGCGGTGACCTCTCAGATCGATATCGAGTGTCTACGGTTTTGTTTGTACTAGCAAAGATGCCCGCACTACGCTGCGGGTATAAAAACAACATAAAATTTATTGAAAGTTGTTAAAATAATGGATCATGGATAGTGAATGTAATTCAGCAATTAATTATAGCAGATAACAGCAAATAAACTATGATCTAGCAACATACAAAAATAACAATTTAATTGGAAACAAAACTAATAAACTAATTGCAAAACCGAAGTAAAGCAAGCAAACACATAACACAATAACTAACACGCGCAAAACCCAGAATCAAAAACAATCAAAGGTATGAAAGAAGGTTTCCTGTTTGTCTTGGGCAAATTATAATGAGTCAATGTTAACCCAGAGAAATATTCTTGATGCAGATAGATGCATTTTTTATGTTTTAGAGGGTAAAATATTTTTTTTAAATTAAAAAATATAAAATAAATTTAAATAGTGGTTTGTTATCTTTGTTTTTTGGGTTTTAAATAGTATATATTTTGTGTTTCTAGTTGTAATAAAGATATCTGTAACACCCAGGCCTAATCCAGAAGTGCTAGCTGAAGGTAACCTTTGGACTCATGGGCCTGCATATAAACCATTGCTTTCTCCAGCGTATTTCCGATGTGGGATGCGGGGTGTTACAATCTCCCCACCTTAAGAACTTGGCGTCCTCGCCAAGTCTCCATCTCTGTAACCAATACACGGGCCTTACCGATGTGGGACGCAACCATTTACCTGCCTACGGATCCGCGTTACCCCGTAGTGTAGGGGGGCGCGCCCTTTCCCACATAGGCAGGGAACCGTCCATCATAACAATCCATAGGCCCACATAAGAAATAGGCTGGGTTGGCTCTGATACCATATGTAACACCCAGGCCTAATCCAAAAGTGTTAGCTGAAGGTAACCTTTGGACTCATGGGCCTGCATATAAACCATTGCTTTCCCCAGCGTATTTCCGATGTGGGATGCGGGGTGTTACATAGTATTTCAAAGGTGGTAAATTTAGCTACCGATCAAAATAAATGCTAAGCTTTTAACTTGTATATCAGATAAATCTAGCTACTCCTAGCTGATGCAGCATCATATCGTCCATTATAAGATCAACATGATCATCACACTCATTCAGCATGCTGTGGACACCATCTAAATCCTCAACTCAACCTTAATAATCAACTAAGATTTCAATATGAATATGCAAATTTCTGCAATTAGCTCAAAGCTAATTTATTTTCTTTCTAGGACAATTGTGAGCTGTTGTTCAAGCTTCGCCATCTTCTCCTGGATAAATATACATTCAAGTATTTATGGTGAACAAAGTAGTTTGGGTTGAGCAAATACAGCTAGAGGACATATTAAACAATGTATACAACTACCTATTAATTAAATAGACATATGAGTCACTGTATACATCATCCAACATCCAAGTAGACTATATATTCTGAAAAGAGGTTGAGGTTATATACATTCAAGTAGAGATGAGCAAACCTCCAATCTTCTATCAAAGATTACGATGCAAGTAAACAACCTGTTGATGACAATTCTCACTTTCAACGAAATCAATATTTAATAACTAATTCCCTCATACAACTTGAAGTAATTCAGTATAAAAGCTTACTTTAAATAACCACAAACCTCACATAATCAATCCCAATTAACAACCTAATTAGCAAATAACTCCAGAGACAACAGAAAGCATCAATCTCATGCTTTACTCTACTACCAGAGGAATTAACCTTTTAATAAATTTAAATTCCGCCCAAACAAAAAAAAGAATGAAAAAGAAATAGGTGAAATTAAAAGGGAGTTACCAAATCGATACGCGCATTCGAAGCTTGAAGCGTGTTGAATTTCAAAAAACATTGAGGGGCTTGTCGAAATTCTTTAAGCGACCAAAACGAAACAGCAAATCAGCTAGCCCAAGCAAGAAATGAACACCAATAAACCCTCAAAACAGAACACTATTTCGCACGAAAATAACCACTAAATAACAAAGATAATTCACATAAAAAAAACTCACAAAACTTCGTTGAAAGCTTCTTCTTGCTGCTCTTCTTCTTCTCGTCTTCCTTCGACTCTTCTTCCGCGATTTCACGAAGCTTGGTCAGCTTTCGCTTCCGCAACCCGTTCCTTTCCGATTTACTCAGTGGCTGCGCGGCGTCGTCTTCGTCGTCACTCACGGTGGCCTGCGCGAAGACGGAGGGAGTGAGATGGCTTTCTGATTAAGCAAAGATGGAGAATAGAAAGAAAAAAAATTGTGAAAGAATGGAAGACCGGAAGGAGTAAGATCGATAACGAAAGAAAAAATTTGAGAGAGGCGGTGAAAGCTCTAGAAACATTCACAAGACTTCCCCAGGGTAAAAAAAAGCGAGAGTTTTAAAGGGAGGGCAAGATCGTCCTTTCAGGTCCCCAGGGATAAAACTCTTGCAAAAGTTGAAGGGTGTTTTCGTCAGTACACTGTAGCCAGAACAGTAACCCTTCATACTCACAATTCATATATAGATATATTTCCTTTGTTTATTTTTTTTTTTGTTGCATTTGCTTTTCCTCCTCACCGGCGACTAAACGACATGCATCAAACGACTTGCGTTTTGCATAATATTAACTTATCTTGATCAAGTTTCTTTCAGAGCCACGACTTGCCAAGCACCGTCGAGCAATTCTAATTTAATTTCCAGCAACAGACAAATGCATTTATAGCCATATATATATATATCGGCGCTTTGTTTGACTCCAACTTTTTCTTGCATTCCTACATGCAAGGACTGACCTCAACATAAACTTAAGAGAAATTAGCTTGTAATCCTTCACTACTCTTTTCTGATTAAAATTTTGTGAATGTTTACAAATAGGTTGAAGGACAAAATATTTGTCCACATCACCATTTTTATCTAAACTGTTTCACATATCAAGTAATCATATTTCATATCATTACAATGTTACCCTTTATAACTGATTTGCCTCTTTTTTGTAAGTTCTATTTTTTTTGTCACCTCTTTGTTAATTATAGGATTTAGGAAACATTCCTAATTATTTCCTTCTCTCTTTGTTTTGTGGATGCATCCATTGCTGAGCTTTCTTCCTCCGAATTCTTACTCATGCTAAAAGGTGAGTGATACGACCCGTTCCGAAAAATTTCCCATATTGGAGTGAAGTAACCAAAATGCCCTTTTGGTCAAACAGTTGACTTTTGAACGTTGAGGAATTTCATGTTTGATATTGGACTCTATGCGAAGAGCTCGTCGATACGAACACGTCCGCGAAAACGGAATTGGTTTCCGAGCATTGTCGAAGTAGTTATAGAAGTTTTACGGACAAGTGGTGTTGGGGAGGAAATGACACGTGGCGCAATTTGATTGGCCACATGGGGAGATATTTTGGGAAAGCTGGAACCGGATTGGGAAGCCGAGAACCGCGACTTTCCCAAAAGAGAAAGCCGCGGACAGCCGAACGCTCCTCGCCACCATCGACCACCGTCCGGCCACAGATCGGGAAAAGGGAGCTCAGATTCTTCTTCCCCTCGCCGAGACGAAGCCGGAGCACCAAGGATCGGAGCCAGCAGCCGTCGGGAATGCCGGCTACAAGCTCAACGGAATCCGCGAGCTTCCCGGCGAGATTCCGGCCAGCACAGTTGGAGGTGAGTCTCGAAAGTATGATTTTTGGATTCCTCTCGTTTTGTAGATGAATTTCAATATAAGGATCGTCGAATTTGGTGCAGAAATGAGGGAGATCGGACTTAGAATGCCGACGGGGTTTTCCGGCGACGTTTTGGTGTTTTCCGGCCAACTCCGGCGGAATTTCGAGAAACCGAAGGTAGATTCGGATTCCTTGTTGTCTGGGCTTCAATTTGGACTGCTTATTTATTGAATTTGGAGTTGTTTTGAGGAAGTTATGGGGTTTTGAAATCGGATGAATAGTCACCGAAAAATTCCCAGTTTTCGGCGACGGCGATGGCTACTATAGTGACAGCGATGGCTACTGTAGCGACGGAGACGGCGGTGATGATGTCATCACCGATGATGACGCCATCTGCCACGCGTACGCCACGGCAGCACCACGTCAGTGCCGCGTGGCTGCCAAGTCAGCGCCACGTCAGCACGCCGGTGCTGACGTCAGCCCTAGCGTTGACTGGCGTTGACCTGCCATTGACCAGGGTTGACCGACCACTTTTCCGAGTGGAAACGATGTTCCGGACCCAATGGCGAACTCCGTTTTGTCATCCGAGATACGGTTATACCACAATCAAGTGAAACATGGAGAATTAGGGTTTTACGGTTATTCATTCGGTTTCGTTTATTAATTATTATGATATTGGGGTTGTTAGGTGATCAGTTCCTGAGGAATCAGCGCTACCGACCCGAGCCTACGAATGACGATGACTACGATCACTCGGTATCAGTGTGAGTGGACGGGTTTTGGTTTTAAAGTATTTTTTGAGTATGCTTATTATTATGTTTACGTATCTGTATGCTTTGGTGATATGTTGGTTGGTTGATGACGTATGGTTATGAGTATTCTTTGAGCATGTTGGCGTTTATATGCATATTTCTTATGATGATGTGATTGTGGGATCTATGTTGGTAGTTAAGTTATTGTGGTTAATTGTTGTTTGGTTGTTGTTGGGTATGTTTGTTAGATATTAGTACTGTTAGTGGCACACTAATTGGATCGGGTGGTATGGCCCTCATCCAATAGAGTACGGTCGGGTGATATGGCCCTCGACCATACATTATACCTTGGACGGGTGATATGGCCCTCGTTCATGAGAGGTATATCTTGGACGAGTGATATGGCAATCGTTCATGAGAGGTATATCTCGATTGGGTGATATGGCCCTCGACCATACATTATACCTTGGACGGGTGATATGGCCCTCGTTCATGAGAGGTATATCTTGGACGGGTGATATGGCCCTTGTTCATGAGAGATATATCTCGGTCGGGTGATATGGCCCTCGACCACACTTTATATCTCGGTCGGGAGATAAGGCCCTCGTCGAGATCACGTCGCAGTTTCGGGAATGGTTTGTTTGTGTAGGGTTGTCTCGTGTGTTAGATACTGTATGTGTTGGATGGTTTGCTGGTTGTATTGTTATGGGGCTTGTGTTATACGTATGCGTATTGTTGGATTGTTGGGCTGTTGTGTATTGTTCGGCGTTGTCATGTGCAGCTATACGACGGTATTGGGGTGAAGTCCCCTTACTTTCGATCATGGCCGTAGATCCTGTTTATATGTGACGGACTATGGTTCCTTTTATCGTGGCGTATTTCGGTTGTTTGCTTATGCTTAGTATAGTATAGTCGTATACTATTATTACTGGTTTTCAACTGTGGGGGTTATTATTGTATGTTTTATAACTGTTTTTCACTGACGTTTATTTTCCCTGTCCACTCACCCTTGTTTTTACGCCCCCTCAGGTCTTGTTACTATTGAGCACCACGGAGACGACCGGTTGAAGTCAGGGTAGCTCTGTCATGGGTCACGAAGAGTGGGAGTCTTTCTGTCGTTTTGGGTTGTCTAAGGCTTCGTCACCACGTGTCGGTGATGGCCGCACTCCCGGGCCCCACTTTTTGGGTCGGGGTGTGTCAGTGAGGTTTTACTCGTCTTGTTGATTAAAGTTTTGAAGCTTCTTGTTTAACTTTTGTTTAGCTTTTTTTGTCTTTAAGCGACTCTTCCTTGATTAATATTTCTTAATCAACTACTTTAAGTGTGGAAATGGAGGATTTTGAATTTTGTATCATGATATCTCAATAATTCGTACCTTTCTAATTTCATTTTTGTATCCATATTCTCTCAATTATTTTCTATTTGAGGTGTATTCTATTGCTTCAATATTTTTGAGGGACATTATTTTGCTGTGTTGGCCAATAGGTACGTTCTTTTTTGTGTTTGGCTACTTTATTTTTGTATTTCAAGTTTATATGGGTAATTTTGTATTTGGGTATATTCGTGGCCTACGTGTACATTCTCTTTGTATTTGGCTACATTATTTTTTGGCTTCGAATTTTATAGGGTACTTTCTTTTAGTTTTTACCCATGGGTCATCACTTTTTTTTCGCCTTGAGGTTACATACCCAAATTCGTACATCATGTTTTTGCATTTGAGGAGAATATACCCATACATGTTTGTCTTTGAGTATTTTTTTTTTCCTTTTTGAAATTTACGTGGGTACATTATTGTTTATGATTGGGTACATTTTTAAAAGAAATGAATAAGTGTTTGTACCCAAGGTACATACCCATTATATTAGTTTTATACAAACAGTAATGCCGACAAACCTTAAACGAAATACAAATTAATTTAACGTTAAAGCCAATTGCAAAGTAGGTCGTTAGTAGAAGCAACAGTTTCTAATCCACTACAAATTACAACGTGTGGGGGTTTTGAACTCTCGTGCTGAGGGAGAACATACTTGTTCTTACCAACTAAGTTTCTTTCCAAAAGTAGCATATATGAGATTAGGTTTTTCTTGGAACATTAATTGCCCAATGGAATGAATATACTTTTACTGAAACCTGGATATACATTTTTTTAGTGTACTAATTAAACGACCAACAAAGTTTAACTTTAAAGTTTCCCGGCAACTTGTTCAAGTTTCCCGACAAATCAGATAATGCTTAAGTGCAGCTTAATTATTCACTGTATTGCAACGTTGTTGAGAACAAGTAGAATATTTGTGAAGAAACAAACAACACACGAGTTGTTCTTAGCTTTGACTTGGGATCTTGATTAGCATAAAAGTAATTAATACCGTACGTAAGTTTATTTATATTTCCGAATCCCACACCTCCATATTTGAACAAAGAAGCTCTAGTGTTCATTTGTTTGTCTTCTCATAAAATAGAGTGTTTTTTTTTTTTTTTTTGGAAGAACATTATTTGAATGTCAACCCCAAAGATCGGCCCCTAAACAAGTACTACAATAATGAGAGCTTTTCAAGTCTAACCCAACGTTTTCTTTGACCATTTGCTCTTAACTTAAGTGAAGCTTATTGTAAAATATACACATATATCAATAGAAACGGAGACAGAGATTAGCCTTGATTAAATTGTAGGCACTCAATTTGTAGACAGAATGAACAAATATATTATTATTCAGTTGATTACAACAAATTTCAACGTATACCACGTAACCAAATAAACTGCATAGAAGCTGCAAAGAAAACGACAATGCTGCAACCTCTTATTCTCAAGAACTTCTCCAGTTGCATTTTTGATTGATCAGATATGTAACTTGTAAGCACAAACTCTCTCTAACAGAAATGATTTGTTTTCGTAATCTATAACCTGCAAAGAAAAACAATTTTTACTGTCAAAAAAATGAAGCCCATTGAAAATGTCAATAAACTTGAATTTATTACGATGACAGGATTAAGACAAATGCATGAAGGTTACACACACTTACTGTAAGAGAAGAGAAGCTCAATTTGTTTAGTAATGATTTGGTGGTGGAGGAGACGTGTAAAGGTACGGGGGAGGTGAGTGAGATGGTGGAGGTGGTGACTTGTAGACATAAGGAGGAGGCGGTGAGGGGGACTGGGGAGGTGGGGATTTATAGATGTAAGGAGGTGGTGGTGAGGGAGATGGGGGTGGCGGTGACTTGTAGATGTATGGTGGTGGGGGTGATGGAGAAGGTGGTGGTGGAGACTTGTAGATATAGGGAGGTGGAGGTGATGGAGACGGGGGTGGTGGAGACTTATAGACATACGGCGGTGGAGGTGACGGAGATGGTGGTGGTGGGGACTTATAGACATAAGGAGGTGGAGGTGAGGGAGAAGGTGGTGGCGGGGATTTGTAGACATAAGGAGGTGGAGGTGAGGGAGATGGAGGTGGTGGAGATTTATATACATAGGGAGGTGGAGGTGAAGGAGATGGTGGTGGTGGTGACTTGTACACATAAGGAGGTGGAGGTGATGGAGAAGGTGGTGGCGGAGATTTGTAAACATATGGTGGAGGAGGTGATGGAGATGGAGGTGGTGGTGATTTGTAAATGTAAGGAGGTGGTGGAGATGGAGAAGGAGGAGGCGGCGACTTATAAATGTATGGTGGGGGAGGAGAGGGTGATGGTGGTGGTGGTGATTTGTACATGTATGGAGGAGGTGGGGATGGGGAAGGAGGAGGAGGTGACTTGTAGACATACGGAGGGGGAGGTGCTGGAGATGGAGGTGGGGGTGACTTATAGATATAAGGAGGAGGTGGTGAGGGAGAAGGGGGTGGTGGTGACTTGTACACATAGGGAGGTGGTGGAGATGGAGATGGGGGCGGTGGAGACTTGTAAACATATGGTGGGGGAGGTGATGGTGAAGGTGGTGGTGGTGATTTGTACACGTAAGGAGGAGGAGGTGACGGAGAGGGTGGTGGCGGGGATTTGTACACATAGGGAGGGGGCGGTGATGGAGATGGTGGTGGCGGGGATTTGTATATGTAAGGAGGAGGAGGTGATGGTGAGGGTGGTGGTGGGGACTTGTAGACATAGGGAGGTGGGGGTGACGGAGATGGTGGTGGTGGTGACTTATACACATAAGGAGGGGGAGGCGAAGGAGATGGAGGAGGTGGCGATTTGTAAACATATGGTGGAGGAGGTGATGGTGAAGGTGGTGGTGGTGGTGGTGACTTGTAAACATATGGTGGAGGAGGTGATGGTGAAGGCGGTGGTGGTGATTTATAAACATAAGGAGGAGGTGGTGATGGAGATGGGGGTGGTGGAGACTTGTATACATAAGGAGGTGGTGGTGACGGAGATGGGGGTGGTGGAGACTTGTATACATAAGGAGGTGGTGGTGACGGAGATGGGGGAGGTGGTGACTTGTATACATAAGGAGCGGGAGGCGACGGTGATGGTGGTGGTGGTGATTTGTATATGTACGGTGGTGGAGGTGATGGTGATGGAGGAGGCGGTGATTTGTAGTAGTAAGGCGGAGTTGTGTGGCGATATGGCGGTGGGGGTGACTTGTAGTTATATGGTGGTGAGGATGAATATCGAGATGGTGGCGGTGATGCATAAACATAAGGTTCGTCATCACTGGTAGCAGCTACATTGGTGGCTATCAAGCATATTGCCAAGGCACAGAGCAGACTAGGCCAAAGGTTGCCCATTTTGAGCATGATTTGGTGGCTTTCCTTTGGTTGTAAAGACCAAAGGATTGTTTTTGATTGAGAATAGAGGGAGAAGCTCACAACTTATATAGTGTTCTCTTCAATCACTGAAGCAATTGTTTAATGTTAAATGGTTTTCAACATATAAACCCAGTAGACAACAATCATGGTAGAGTTTCTGATTTGCTCTTTTTCAAACTATTAATAATTGGATAGTGGGATCCCACTAGCCTTGAATAGTAGTCTTCATGCACATGTATCTTGAAACAGTCCGGATTTCAATTATGCCAAACAAGCCGACATATATATATATATATATATATACAAAATTATGGGCACCGCGTTTTGAAGCCGGTTCTGATCAATTTTCATGCACCATAATTGTTAAAAGAATAAAAAAATTATTCAATATAAAAATCGTTAATGATTCTGAATTTTTTAGAGTAGTTGCTGAGGTTAGGCTTAGTCGTAGCTAGGGAACCTTCGTATGTAAACTGGACTGTAGCCGCTTTGCCGGTGTTCAACAGTTGGAAATGTTCAAGTTTTACTAATTCCGGTACAAATTCTACCAAACAAGCCATTGTCAAGTTTTACCAGATGACAGATAGTTTCTAAATAGTTTCTAAACTATAAATTTCTTTAGCTGGTCAATTTCAGTGTGTACAGCTTCCAAAAATATTTCACAGGACCATATCAATATCAAGGCTTCAACTACCTCCTAAAAAATCAATAAAGTCAACATTTGACATTTTCCACCTTGCTAATGATAGTATCTAATTTCTTTTATGTGTTATAGATAGGTACTTCAACGGAGTGCTTTTAGCAAAAACACTTGTATTGCAAAACTTCAATAAAAGATTCAAGTGCAGTAATTCACTTTTGAAGCATTTTGTAGTATCCCATATAGGCAGGTGCTTCTCTGGAAAACGATTTATATTATTTTTTATTTTTGAAAATACAATTTTAGCAGTCTTAAATATGCTCTTAATCAGAATATGTTTGTGTTAATAAGCAGGGGATTCTTGAAAATACAGCTGTACATATTGAAAGTAACTGTAGTTTAGGTCATTGTCCAGTCAAAGTAGCGATGCCTATTGCAAATAATCTACTTTAAGCGCCCTCGCCAACCCTTAGCATGTTTCTGCATATATTCTAATTTAATGCATTTTTTGAGATGTAAATGAATATAATTTCATATATACTTTTCTACGATATTATTTGAATTAAAGAAAAACTCTTTGGTACATCTATATCAATCTTAACTTGTACTGTGTTGAACTAAAATCTGATTTTATTTTGAAAAAAGAAATATCATTAAACTAATAGGAAGTTCATAAAAAAATAATAAGATCGATCTAAAATAATTGCTTGTCTTTTAGGAAGCATAACAAACATAGAAGCCAAATTGTCTCTGCAAAAATTGATCAACAATTATTGTTTTCTGTAGAGCAATGCGATGCAAAGTTGCATTCCATTCCAGCTGCCAAATTGCCAAAGAATGATATTATTGACTAATTAGTGCATACAGAAAATGTAGTTTCTGTTTTTTTTTTTTTTTTTTTTTTTTTATTTTTTTTTTTTTATGAAGAAGATAAGGGAGAGATAGAAAGAATATTGAAGAGAAAAACCAACACGGTTACCACTTGTGGTATTCCACAATTAATTCAATATTAAAATAGTTGAGGAAATGAGATGACTTGCTTTGTATCGTATTATTTTCAAATGACCTTGCAGCAGCCTGTACTAAATGTCCAAGAGACTTCTTCACCAAATGTGTACTCTAGTTGTGACATTCAATGCATAGGACGACAGAAATGGAAACTAAAGCAGACTTCTGTTACTTTTCACACTTTCAAAGTTCCAAATAGACGTGCAATGAGCTCCGTTGCATCAGAAGTCTTATACTCGACAATGGCGATAATATTCATGCCTGTAATTCACATCATGGGCTCGATTCTCCTCGATTTGTAACATGGATCTTTAGTAGAAGATATAAGAGTAATGTAACATTTCCATATGTGCTCAGAGAGAGAGAGAGCCAAAAATAACTAGCTAGCTCCGGATACTAATTGGTTATGTATGTTGTGCTGCCATTTTCTACTTAGAAATTAAGGGTCAAGCCGATTTATGTTAGGCAAATTACCTAACAGACATTTGAATACTGTCTCCTTAAAAAGCAATGACAATGAAAGAGAACCTCCCATCTCCAATTCAAAGATATACTTGGCAGTCTACATTGAGTTTTGATCAATCTCTTACATATAATCCACTTTCTTCACACATGTATCGTTCACTATAAGAAAAAGGATATGATGATTGAACACCACAATATTGGAATATGAGCCATTCATTTTAGGGTCAGTCGGAGCAGAAACTGGTTTGCGGACAATTAGAGAACAATTAGAGAACAGAGTGAATATATTAAGAATAATTGAGAGAAAAGGATAGCAAAGTGAAGCTTCCTTTTGAAAAGTCATGATATGGTAAGGAAAGTTTCTTAGACCGCTCTCTTTAGAAGGCTTTAATTTTTATTATAATCATCTTATGTCAATACACTTACTATAATCGTAATGGATGACAATGGTACTCTCTTATGCAAGTAATTCCAAGTTTCACATCACATGCACATCTTTTAGTTGGATAGTAGAACCAACGAGTATGTTATACAGTGTAAAACAGAATCTAGAGAATATCAAACACTCAGCTTTGCGCGGAAATCCGAGTTGACCAATGGTTCTATAAGTTCATCTAAACAAGCCATCCGTATTCGTTCAGGTGTTGCTGGATTATCAAGTGGAAACCACTCGGTAGACCCAGCTTCTGCTCTTGCAGCTATAATGGCATCTTTGATGGCAAAAAAGACAGCTGACGCCAAGAAAAATGGTGGCTCACCAACAGCTTTAGATGAGTGGATGGCCTTTACATTCGGATGTCCCTGCCATGTAGCAAATAAAACAGAAAAATCATTGCTTAAGCTTAGCGAATCATCATTCAACTTAGATGGGAAGCAAGTACAGTCAATTTATTAGTGAATGCATTTCTTTGCAGAAAAATGAGCATACCTTCAGGAGTGAAACGCTAAATTTGAAGGGGATGTCATTTATTGAAGGAATTTTGTAACTTCCAGGCCCAGATGTGTAGAGGGAACCTGGTGAGATCCACTTATGAGCAGGATCTCCCCACTTTAGTTCTTCTAGAGCTACCCATCCCAAGCCCTGCACAAAGGCTCCTTCAATCTGCAATAGAAACAGAAAACAATTGAAAAAAAAAAATCAAAGAAATAACTGCTTTTCTTTTGCAGTCGAAGTGAAACAAGCTTCGGTTCAACCATTACCAATTTTCACAAAACAACACTAAATAGCAAGCTTGGACTGAATAGCTTCTGGCCATTTCTTACTTTCTAGAAAAATTAATCCTAATTGCCACTAACATACCTCAGGAACGGCTTAATGTAACTTGAGAGTACTAATTGTAGCTTTCATTCAAACGAGATAATGAAAGTTGCAGAGAAGAGATCCTCAAAAATGGGCGTCACTGCTTGTATGTAGCTTCAGATAATGCTACTATTTTCACATTCTTCAAGGATGCTAATTGATAAATAAAACAATTAAGAAATAAGCTCGAAGGGAGAACAGCACCTGTCCAACATCAATTGCTGGGTTCAGAGAATATCCAAGATCCAAGAATATATTTGCCACCCTAGTGTGAAAATCTCCAGTCAATGTGTCAACTTCAACCTCAGCAAAAGCAGCTCCATAGGTGAAGTACCTGAATGGGTTCCCTTTACCAGTAGTCCAATCAAAGTCAACATCCGGAATTATATAAAACCCATGAGCAGATAGATCTATCCGTTCCACATAGCATGCACTAGCGAGCTGTCAATTGTGAAATATGAAGGTGTTACCAGTAGTCAGATTTAATATGGAGAAGCCAGGACAACAAAAATTCTAATTATAAAGTCAACCATCAGAACTCCCTTTGAAGAGATTAAGACTAGTGCTATGATCCAGAATGGATGGGACCAACAATTATCACTGAATTTTTTGATTGTCAAATTAATGAACTCATATATAAAGAAATTTGTCCTGAAATTTCGACCTATTTCATTTCACATATTCAATGGTTAAATTCATAACAATCTGAAATTACTCATATCTTGCCCTTAAAGTTTTATTGATTCACTTTGATACCAAGGTGGTCACTTTTTCTCCTCTTTTTAGAGTGGTTTTTTCATTGTAGTTATAAGCTTCTTTGTTTTGGGAAGAATCCTGATTAGTAACTTTTAGACCATTGAGAATGCTAGAGTCAACATACCTCAAGAGACAGAAGGAATGAAACACTTGCAACAAAAAAAATAATCAGAGGTTATAGCGCATGGTATTTCAATGCACTAAAACAGTAATAGTACCTCAGCAAAAGAACTGAATTTTTTTTGTGAAGCAATAGGCTCCATGCGCGCCTTAATTTGCTCACACGCATCCAGAACTGCAGCTCCATACATGTCAGAACTTGCAGAAGCTGCTGTAGGTGATGCATTTGGAACCTAATTTGGCAGAAAATATGAAGACAGCAAAATACAAAGTATAAGCGCTTTTGGCATGTGCAAATAATAAGAGAATAAAAACGACTGCGAATCAAAGTCGGTTAGTCACTTCAGAGAATCTATTACAATATTCATTGAAGAGTAATACTGTCATAAGTTTTAAAGAAACGGGATTATCAAATGCTATATATTAACATAATTGTAGCAAGACGCTCCTCGGAAGCATGCTACTGCAATAAGGTTGTTATATCCCATTCCGGGAATTCTAAACCTTGCCATATATACAATCATGGGCGTCTACATTTATTTCTAATTGTAAGTGAATGCACTTAACTCTAGCGAGGTACTAGAGCAGGATACCCATTCACCTGCTAGGGCGGATTTATGGTCACACATGGAACATTCGCATGTTTTCCCATTCACTTGCTAGGGTGAATTTATGGTCGCACGTGACATTTCCAGGGTAATGGAGCAGGATAGCCATTCATATGTGTTTGCCTCTTCATAAATTAATTCGCATGTTGTTCCCATTTTATCAAGCATATCAAAGGGGTGTGTTGTAGAATGTAGAAGCCCACATCAGGACTTTCAAGAATTGCATAGAAATCACAACTTAGAAAAACTTGGGTCTCTTCATTCAATTGTTTCAGGATTGAACTCTCTAATTCTAATATCAAAAATCTCCTGAAAAGAGCTACCGCAGGTTTCTCTGAACATCTTATAATTGGGAAAAACCGTTGCTATTTGGGCAGAAGTAAGAGATTCAACCTAAGTGTGAAAATAGGGTTCTCTCCCCTATCAAATGTTTGGTCACAGTACAAATTACATTAGGTTTAGCTTACATCCATTGCATTCAGTTTCACTAATAAATAAAAAATTGGTTGCATGCATGCTTTCCTCTCACATAATTCATGGTGATTTCAAGGATAACCAGGTTATCTCCTTTGTAAGGTTGTATCTCAGATATAACGCTATAATTACTATACCATTCTAACATCTGATTACTATGAAAAATATGCAAAATATCATCAGTATACCAAAGTTCCCTTTCTTCGCTGCAAGTAATAAAAGAATGCAATTACCTTGTCAGTACTTGTCTCCGATATAAAGACAGAACTGAGAGGGATATTGAAGGCAGAAGCAGCGACCTGAGCAACTTTTGTATGTAAACCTTGCCCCATCTCAACACCTCCATGTGTGACTAAAACAGTTCCATCTGTGTAGACATTTACAAGAGCACCTGCCTAAGAGTTATTTAATAATTCCTAATCAGGATATGATAGCATAATTAAGTACCATACATGAAATACAAAGAAAAAAAAAAGGCTGAAATTTACTGAACCAACACAGAAATTTCCAGCATTCAAGGACCACAAATTAACTCGCTTATTTAGCAGCAGTAGATGACTATAATGACAGTGAGGGGGGAGGGGGAATTGGGAATGGGTCTTTAAAAATTCAAATGCTGATAACATTGTATGAAACGACCCCATATTTAATCTGCACAGACTTGCAAAAATTCCATGCCCTCAAAAATTTTAAAATCAACTTGGAAGGCCTATGAGCAAAGTCTGAACCCTACTGTGCAGAGTTCGATGGAGTGAGTAAGACAGGGTTACTAGCTAAGTGGATATTTAGAAACTTACTGAAATTTGATATGCTTGAAAAAGCATAAAGCCACAGACAGACATCTTAGGTAGGATGCTAACGACAGCAAGTTCATAAAAGTTTTGCGCAGGAAAACTTAAAATTACTAGGGGACAGATATCAGGCCATACATCTTATATGTTATAACGAACCCTTCAAAACTTTGTACTTGGAGCTCTAAGTGTGTATATTTTGTAGACAAAAAATAATCAAATCCTGTACCTTTTCAAAGCTCTAAACTTCTATTTACAGAGAGAAATCAATTGTCTCTGAAACCAAATCACGTCTGTATTACCTGGTTCATAAACTTTAATGTGAAGGATATCCCAAACTTTGTTGGAACCATGGCAACACCACGCTTCCGCCAGCGATTTTGACTATTAAATTGGTCAACTTCGTTTCGAGCCTTCGAAAACTGACAAGATTCTTTTAGTTCATTCCAAAGTGGTACCAATGTACAGTATTGAAGTTGTTGACCATAATGCAATACTGATCCTTCACCTTGAAAGTTAATTTCCTGAAAGCATTTATTTTTTTAAGTTTGCATCAGAAGGGACACGGGGTGTGGGAACTGAAGGTGCAAAATGCAACATAAAAACAGAACCTCATAAGATTTCCTAACTTACTCTTATTTCTTCTGAGCTTTTTTTGAGTTCTGCAGCAATCCTCTGGATCCAGTTTTCAGTAATAAGCATACCCTGAGGACCACCAAATCCTCGAAAAGCAGTGTTACTAGGAAAGTTTGTGAAGCATACCCTTCCCTCAATCCTCACATTTGGAATCTCATACACATTATCTGAGTGAAACATAGCACGTTCGAGCACAGGAAGAGACAAATCTAGTGAGTTTCCACCATTATTGTAGATTTTCAGATCCAGAGCCAACACCTTTCCCTCATTTGTAAATCCAACCTATGCCGGTATATGCGAGCCATCAATAAATTTTTTCCATTACTTGTGATGTAACTATTGCAATACAAATCCAACAGAACAACAATAACATAGCTATATACACCATAAAATTCAATACATGAAGAAAAGAATGGAGCATGTCATGCTTCTCCCCGACCTCTCAAAATGAATTCTCTTTGCACAAACAATACTAAAATCAGGGTACAGATATTGTCACAGCATGCTTAAGGAACCAGAGAGAGGGCCGAACTTTACTGCTAGATACAAAAGTCCAACCATATTTAATGTTGCCCAAAAAACCTTTTCGTCTTTTTCAGTAAATGAAAAGTTATGAATAAAAAAATAATAATAATGAAAACAGGTTCTGCCAAGATTCCATTGCAAATCTATGATCACAATGTAAATTCTGATGTTCAACAAAAAACTCGAAACATAGTAATAGAAGTAAACCTTGTACTTTCCAAGAAAACTGTGGCGCTGCCCAGTTATCATCATGTCTGTGTCACGATCTAATGTAATTTTAACTGGCCGATTCATTAGATATGATGGAACAGCGGCTGCAGCAGCAACAAAAGCTGATCTAGTCTCCTTGCCGCCGAAACCACCACCAATTCGCTTAGTTTTGCAAACTACTTTCGACATTGGAAGACCAAGGACATGAGAAACGTATTTCTGGTGCTTCTGAGGAGCCTACACATTTACAATTTCATGTCAGACTCTGCTAAAACTTGGACTGAAATAAACAATCAAAGAAATTTATTGGCACTAGTCCCAAACAAACTTTTCAACAACAAAATGTTAAAACCATCATAGCAATATCGGTAAGCATACAAAAAAGTACACAAGGCACAAGAGCTAACATGAAGAGTGATAGAGAAAGAAAGATACTGGTGTCCACGGCCAAATACTAAACCCTAAAAGAAGCAATTGGAAAGTGACAGAAAAGGCAAGTACTGGCCAAGAGGAAATACTATGCTCATTAATAACATGGCACTGTGTTAATCCCGCCAGCATCTGGTCCAAGTGAAAGGACAACTGATTTTGTGAACTATCTGTGGAGGTGCTTGGGCTAATGGAAAGCTTTTTACAACAGCAGGATAGGCTAATTAAATATTTCAATTACAAAACATCATACTTAGGGTGGAGAGTCTCAGAAGCGGGGTTTTAGGGTACATGGCACATGCATGGGCAGTAATCAATATGCTTATGAAAATTGCATAGGTTTCATGAGTTTCAAGGAGCAGGGATGTCCAAAATGTAGCTAATTTATCTGGCCCATTAACTGTTCTATTGAATAGAAGGAGTGTTGAGTGATGTCTTTTACCTAATGAAACTCAAACCACTTCAGAAGTACCCTTAAGAAACAGTGGATGTATATTTTTAATAAGAAACAAAAGACCAGGGCAATTGTAATTGTCACATCTCTATAGGTTTCAAGCAGCAATCTGTGTAGGGATTGATAACATACTTGAGTAGATGAGATCATATGAACTTCGTTGCCACCATCCATTGTCCATATAACACTGCTTTGTGGCTCCAAGTAGAAGTGCTCCTGTCCTCCAACTCGAACTTCTCCCTCTATTACGTTGTCACATTGACTTGACTGAATGCAAAGATCCACATCCCCTTTCCTAAAGCACCTCTCTGTATTTGGATGGAAACTATTGGCATTGATGGCATCCTGTATTGATAAGATGGCTGGGAGCTCTTCATACTCCACATGAACTTTTGCTGCTGCTAGTTTTGCATTTTCATGTGTGTCAGCAACTACCACTCCTATAACCTGCACAAATATAGAATAGTACAATCAAAGAGAAGAATGAGGTGTCACAGAACCGAATATACCAGATATGGTACCAACAATTAAAAGCTGCCTATATAACAATTGATTCGTACTCAATGTAACGGCATTTAGTGGATGAGTAAACTCTTCTAAATTGTAGAAATGTCATTAGATGTTGCAAAGTAAGTGATGTACTTTGACGGTTTTATACAAAACAATACTCTCAGGAGTCAGTGATTCTAGATTGTGGACTAACGAGAGAAAGAAAAATTGTTAACCATCATACCTGACCTACACAAGTAACAAATTCTGAAGCAAATAGTTCTTCATCGTAAATAGCTGGTCCTATTTTGTTATCAGCTGGAATGTCCTTGGCTAAGAATATGCCTGCAAACCCACGTGACAACTTTGCTCCAGAGTCATCAATTGAATGTATACGAGCATGAGGCTTTCTGCTAAGTATCAAAGCAGCATGCAAACCACTTCGAGGCAATGGTGTGTCATCAGCATATTCAGCCTCCCCTGAAACCTGATAGAATCATTGTTTCAGTACAAATGTAATAATGTTAATATCTACAAGCAGAATCTCATGACCTGTGAACAAAATAGAAGATAAAAAGTGATTTCATTAGGGTCAAATTCAATAATATCCTAACAATAGTAAAGAATTCATTCCTGTGCATTCTAGTTTCCTCTGAGTTTACGGAGAGGTCCTTGCTTCGGGTTCATTTGCGTTGGAATGCTTTTTCCTGTAATTCTGTATTGTTGATTAGCTTTAAAAGTTGATATTTAATATCTAGATGTGGATTAAATGGATCCCCTGACATCTTTTCAACTGCATTCTAAATTCCTCTTATTGGTGATAGCTATGTTTCTTATTTAAAGAAAACAAAATTCCAGCATAACCATTCCTGGAGGATAAAGTTTTTCTTTTTGGTTAACAAAAGCTGAAAGTGACTTCACATTTTTTCATCCGTTGTCTCATTCAGGTAACTTCAATCTGTAACCAAAATTATTTATTTGAGGCCAGCATATAGATACTATTCAACTGAGAAGGAACTGATATGCATATCCTAAGCATCTAGGATGTATAAGTCCGATAATCTACATGCTGGTTCTATACATAATCAGCTCTTCTGAGTCTGACCACAGTTTCTCATAATCAGCTCATCAGAAAGGGAAGAACACATCAACAAAACCATGCAAGATTGAATTGGGTTTACTTGTCAACTGTCAAAAGGAAGGCTGAAATAAACTTTAGCAATGGAAAGGAAGATCATCGTCTTTCATATTCAAATCAAAGTGGAACCCTAATTTACAGAATGTTTTCAAGAACTACTTGTAGCAAACTCAACAGCCTTAATCTGCATACGCATGCATCGGTAAATATTTTTAGCCCATTACAGAACATACTTAATAACAAAAGAAGCAAGCAACGGAGAAAACAGAAATGTTTAAGCATCAGAAAATTACAATATTAAGATTCGGTTTACCGGAAAAAATAATAGCACTATTATCTAGTTATATACCTGCAGTCTTGCTGATAAATGAACCTCAGGAGATCCAACAGCTGTCCCATGTTTTATAATTTCGTAGTCTTGAGTTCCGATTACAGGTGGCCGGTGAAATGATTGAATAGCAGAGAGATGGGATACTGGTACACTCTCCTTGTTGCATTGCTCCCCTTCCAGTTGATGAGAAACCCAAAGAAAAAACTTAAAGAAAAAACTAAGGGTCAAGGATTTGCGAAACTCCACCATACCACCAGGAGCATCATCCTTGATCAATACATCTGTTTGCAGAACTCGCAAAGCACCCTGCAACAGCTCCTGGTTCCAACTTTTTCCAATGAGAAAATCCTTCGTCCTAGTTGCAGATATAGAGAGTGGAGCAACTCCGCCATAAACAATAGAAGTGTCAGACACAACCCTATTATCACCTCTTTTCTCAAGGTGAACACGAATGCCAGCATTAACAATTGCAATATCATCCTCTCTTCTGTGA
The DNA here is from genome assembly GCA_033992175.1 of Spiraea crenata. NCBI lineage: Eukaryota > Viridiplantae > Streptophyta > Magnoliopsida > Rosales > Rosaceae > Spiraea > Spiraea crenata. The sequence continues at coordinate 66,653 of JAVBHV010000010.1, read as the reverse complement.
GCTTGCTTAAATTCTTTCACATACTCAGAAGGCCTAGTCCACGGTAAAAATACAGAGAGCAATATTTCACCACTTGACAAATCTACCTTACGATAACCTAGGAAAAAATTTTCTGCCAGCGTTGTTCTAATGTTCCCTTTGCAATCAATAATTCGAAATTTTGCTCTAGAAGCCATCCAAAGAGGGTTCAAGTCTGATATTGGACTAGCCGTACATATATTTCCTCCTACGCATGCAACATTTCTTATCTGCATTCCAGCAAACCATTTCAATTGTTCAACGAAAGCCTTACAAGAAGAAGTTTCATGATCTGCACGTTCCAGTATGACCTTTCTTAAAACTTTGAGTAGTTCAGAAAGCTTTACAGCAGAGCCTATCTCTATGCCATCATCTTTCACATTCAATAACCTTAGTTCAGGTACATGAGTAACAGAAATTAAAACCCGATATTGCAATTTCTTGAACCTCGTTTCAATTCCTACCTCAGTATTACCCACCAGAAGTTTTGCATCTGGGTATTTCTCTTTCAACTCTAGTACTTGTTTAACTCTCAAGGGTCGGAACCACTTTAACCCACTTGAACCACTCAAACTTAAATAAGTGGATTTTCTCAACAACAGCTCAGGAGGAAAAATAAACTCCTTGTCTGTGTATGTGCTTCCATCAATTTCACTGTAGGCGACAGGTTCATACCTCTCCTTACAAGTACCAATATCACGAGTGGTGCATGCGTTCTCACTTTTCAATCCACACGAACAGGGCTTTCCTGTTGAAGGGCACACAAATTCACCTCCTTGACTGCTTAGCGGAGATATATCAACGTAGGCTGCATCATTCGTTTTGGCAAAGACGCGAAAAGCATCAACAATTGGTCTATAACCTGTGCATCGACACAAATTTCCTGCAAGACATTCTTCAATCAACTCCATACTAGGTGGTTTCTCACTTGACCTTAGCAATGCATACATGGACATAATAAAACCAGGAGTACAAAATCCACATTGTGAACCATGAGATCCTGCCAATGATTCCTGAGAAAATGAAAGTAAACGTAGGTCAGAATATGAATAATCCAGGTGTGGAGCCTGTAATATGATTGCTATATGTTTCAGAGTGATTATCTCGAGGGATATAGGCTAAACAGCAACTGAGTATTTTGATATTGTGAAAGAGGTTCAAAATCCAGGTCAAATTCTGTTAGACCGAGATGATTTAGAAACAAATCATATGTGCTCAAAGCCTCTTTGCATTTCACTTTAGCTAAACAGAGGAATGCCACAGGTGTCTCTCCATCTGTAAGCATCAAGGAATCATTAAATTTCACTTTTCCAATCCCTTGTGCACGGTAAAAAGTAGCCTTTCTCCATCTTAACAACTCATGTACAACTCAGGCCTCTTGTCTGAAACAATACATTTTACTGGCGGCCAAACTAGGTGAACCTCTACTATCGTTCCTATTAAAGAAAAACCAATAACAGAGACAAGGACCAAAAAGAAAGGCAGCATAAATTACTTGAATTGGGTGCAAGCCCTGCTTGTGGTTCCCTAATCCTTCCACAGTAATTATGTGCATCCCTTCAACAGAATACAACGGAGCCAAGCATGCATTGACTGCATAGTGCCTGAAAATTTTCAAACCAAAAGGATAATTTTAGTTCAATCCAAAAATACAGACTCCTATAACAAATAAGACACATGACTGCATTTTGGGAGTACGGGTTGACATGCACATGAGCATTTGAATGTATATTATAGCGTAGGAGAAACTCACAAGCATTTCTTCAGTTCTTTGTCATAATGGGAAACCATAACAGTGCAAGCCCCGCAGCCACCTTCGCCACAACCGAGCTTTGTCCCTGTCAGCCCTATATCTGTATTGCCACAGAGGCAAGAGAAATTCTAATTAGATCTTTTCAACATAGAGAATGCAAACTTTTTATCACTTACATAGAGAGCATTATGAGACAAATTGAAGAATGTACAAAAGAATGTATGCGCAGCATAAATGATAACCATTCTGACATGTATAAAGCACAATCAGCTCTACAGAGGCCCTACTTTTTTAAAGAAACAAAAGACTTCTTTGAAGAGAAAAAATGTACAGGGGACAACTGAACAAGGCTGTTACTAAACTAGACCCAAGTTCCCAACCAAATAAAAACAATGAAGAAAATTAGTGCAAACAATTTAAAACAAAAAGTTATCCTTAAAATCAGAAAAAATAGCATGAAACGACCAATCCTTAGAGTCTAAAAATGAACTCTGTCCTGCATCCTCTCCCTAGCAACCTCAGTAACTATCCTTCTTCCGACAATGAACTGTGTCTTGAAAATGATCTGTCCATCCTAACAACCCGAAGTATTAACGATACAGCACAAGGCCACATATCCTTCTTCTGAAACTCTTAGTCTTCTCGCAAAGTAATGAAATCACAATATTCTAGAATTCCCCAACTCCATCTGGACCCCATACACAGCATCAGGCACAAAGACATACACAACAGGGCAATAACATCTATCATGGGGCATATTCAATAGAAGGTCATTACAAGAAACCTTATTTCTTTATAGGAGTCGCAATCATACCTGTGATCTCATTTTTCTCGTCGATTCTTCTCTGATTACATTCTTTCGTCATACAGACATTAGGACTTTATTCGTGCTGGCTGGAGGTCCAAATGTTTTAAAAGACTAACCAATAACCAGTTTTATATTTTTCATATTTTTTTTTTATGAAAAAAGAAACCGAATTTCATTGTAGTAAACAATAAAATTGCAAGTGGACAAGAGGTCCACAAAGAAAAAAAGAGCCAAATAGCACAACACCACAAACAGCTAGGAGAACTGCAAAATATTAACTAATAGTAGCTCTCCAGTCAAGCCAAATAAGAGCGAAAGGGTAAATCTTTAAAGACCGAAGAAAATGAAGCACAAGGAAGACCAGAAGCGATCTTTCTCCCATATCTCCATTATGCTACTGCCAGCAAAATCTTCAAAGATTCTCCTGTTGCTTTCCGTCCATAATACCCAGAACACATCCCTGAGATTTAGTTTCTTCCTTCAAATGGTAATGAGCATCAAATGGTTCATCAGCAATGATCTTCATCAAATTATTCACGGAAAACAAGACATACCTACCCAATTCTTGTAAGAATCGCAGAGGGACAAAATGGTAAGGGCAAACTTGTTCTGAAATTGCTCACTTTTCATGAGTGAAGATTTAAAAACAGACATCTCACTCATATACTCCACCACTAATCGAATAGAGCATAACTTTAGTCATCGTTAACAGACTCTAAAGCCAACTTCTGCACAAGATCCAAATAACGACTTTTGAACAGAACAAATAGAGTTCAAAGCCCCATGACCTATTTCACTAAACTAAGGTGATTTGAACCTTTCCTCTGAGCAGCATGGTCATCTTCACTAACTTACTGTTGAACACAAGAAGGGATATCAACAACAATCCTAAGATTTAAACATCAGCTCACACTCATTTGCTTGAAATTTCTCCACAACAAAATCAATCAGTAATAGCTATAACATCTGACTTTAAACCTCAGTGTTCATCTGACAAACAAGGCTCACAAAAGATCCAAAATCCATATCTCAGTTAAGGAATACACAAACAACATCTCTTCCAACAAAGCCGAGAAAGAGCACACTTTCTGGGCAACCAAACAACAGCAGACAAACTTGACAGAAAACATGAAATGAAGCCCATCCCAAAAGCTAGGAAAATGAGCAGAAGTAACTGCAATTACTAGTTTTCAACTAAAAAGTAAAAAAAGGGTAGGATCATTATAATCAAACCTCTGAGATACTCAAGAAGGGTCAAATGGGCCAACCCATCAGGCAAAACTCTGCGATTCCCATTCACGTACAAAATTGCCTCGTTTGACTCCTCCCCCATTTGCTCCAGCTCCTCCTCGTTCTTCAGCGATCCCATACTACTATTTTCCGATTCCTTAAGATCCAGTAGCTTTGAATTTAGGCTGAGTATGAAGATTGAAAGAGAATCAGTTCTTCTTTTGCATGTTGAGAGAGAACTGAGCGAGAAAAAGCAGATGGAATCAAGCAAGCCAGCAGTGGACTGGGGACACGAAGATCCCTTGTTCTGATACTCCGGGGGCAGACACGTGCTGGTAATTTCTATGATTTTCTTGTTCCGTACTTTGTTTTACTTCACATTTTGTTTCTTGTCTTATCCAATACAGTCCATACTACAATGATGTTTTTGACTTCTTTACTCGTCGTTCGACGGGGATGTGATATGAAGTGGAAGAACTCAATTGAAAAGTAAAGTCTGCTTACTTTGCGTTATTGCGTCCTGATGGGTCGGGCCCCCAGATAGACTTTCTCCTCCCCGATATATTCGGATTTTGGGATACTTAATTGGGCCCCCCTACTTAATTTGGACCCTTAAAATTATATTTTTAAAAAAAATTAGTAATGAGTTTTTTTAATAGAATAATTATTATTTTGACTTTTTAAAATCAAAAATACCCAAAAACACTACTACACTTTAAACATTACAATATACTACTACTTTGAACACATGTTGATTTATAATTCGGTTGTGGACACTTTAATAACAACTTTTAACTTCACGCGCGCTGCAAAATACGCTCAATCTCTTCATCCACGCTAAAATCTCCCTACAAACTTCAAAACACTTTTTTACCCATAACTTTCTCATCCAACTCCGTTTGACACGAAATCAATTGAGTTGGATTCGTCTCGTCGCCCTCTTTCCCATAGACACCAAGATTGTTACCCCAGACCCATTGTAGAGAGAGAACAGAGCAGCAACGCCTTCACGTTTTCCGGCGAAATTCTCCGATTCCGGCGACAAATGGGACAAACCACCACCAAAAACTTCATCCTCTCATCATTCTAGACACAGCCCAACCAACATTGAGCCTTAGTTTCCAGCGGATCATCGCCGGAGAGCCTCACATATTGGTTGAAACTTTCCTGAGTTTCCGGCAAGGTAATCTTTGAAACTAGTCTAGAAAGCTTTGTTGGGTTGTTTAGATGAAGATTGATATAAAAAATCATATGAATTGATGGTGAGTCAACACAACTATTCTTTCTCCTTCATTTTGAAGGACTTCCATCAAATTGAAAGAACACTTCCTTCAAATTGAAGGAGCACATCCTTCAGTTTGAAGGAACACCTCCATCAAAATTCAGTTTATGGGAATTTGAAGTACAATAGTCTGAAGGAAGGAAGACATCCTTCAGTTTGAAGGAGCACATCCTTCAGTTTAAAGGAGTACATCCTTCAGTTTGAAGGAACACCTCCATTAAAGTCCAGTTTCTGGGAATTTGAAGTACGGTAGTTGAAGGAAGGAAGACATCCTTCATTTTGAAGGAGCACATCCTTCAGCTTTGAAGGAGCACATCCTTCAGTTTGAAGGAGTACATCCTTCAGTTTGAGGAGAAAGAATAGTTTGAGGAGCACTTCCTTCAATTTGAAGGATCACATCTTTCAATTTGAAAGAGCACATCCTTCAATTTAAAGGAAGTGCTCCTTCAAGACTTGCAGGAAACTGTCCTTTAGATTTCTTGAAGGAGCACTTCCTTCAATTTGAAGGAGCACATCCTTCAATTTGAAGGAAGTGCTCCTTCAGACTCTGCATGAACATGTCCTTTAGATTTTGAAGGATTACATCCTTCAGATTTTGAAGGAAATCCTCCTTCATTGATGGAAGTCCTCTTTCATTTTGAATGAAGTCCTCCTTCATTTTGTAGGAATACTTCCTTCATTTGCAGGACTTCCTTCATTTTGAAGGAAGTCCTCCTTCATTGAAGGAAGTCCTCCTTCATTGAAGGAAGTCGTCCTTCCCCACAAACTTCAAAACACTCTTTCACTCATAACTTTCTCATCCGGACTTCGTTTGACACGAAATCAATTGGGTTGAATTCGTCTCATCGCCCTCTTTCCATAGACACCAAGATTGTAATCCCAGACCCACTGTAGAGAGAGAACATGGTAGTCCTCCTTCCCACAAACTTCAAAACACTCTTTTACCCATAACTTTTTCATCCGAACTCCGTTTGACACGAAATCAATTGGGTTGGATTCGTCTCGTCGTCCTCTTTCCATAGAAACCAAGATTGTAACCCCAAACCCACTGTAGAGAGAGATCGAGGCAGAAACATTTTCACGTTTTTTGGCGACGGAGGCGGAGGTGTGCGTGAGTCTCACGCTCGCGTGAGCTGTAGTGGGCTTTTTAGTGTATTTTTGGGAAAATAGTAGTATTTTGTAATAATTTTATTGTGGTAGTGTTTTTGGGCATAATAAAAGTGTGATAGTAGTTTTTGGGTAGAAGCCCTTTTTTTAATAGAATAATTTTTTTAAAACATTTATTACAATCCAATTCTATTCTTAAATAATAATACCCAAAAAATTCATTATATTTTAATCTTATTCACCATACTGTAATACTCTTAATTTTAACGGCAAATTAAACGGTAGCACTAATGGGTGGTGGTGGGGTTGTTTTTGAGGTGATTTGGGTTGGTTTTTTTTTTGGGGTTTTTGGTTGTGTTGGGTTTGGGATTATGTGGGGTTGTTTGTGTGTGTGAAAGAAAATATATTAAAAGAGGAGTGGAGAAATATTTTTAAATAAGAAGTAGTGATTGAAGATTGGGGGGGGGTAGGACGAGCGACAAGCTGTGGCGAAGACGACTTGACGACGACGCTGGACCAAGGACGAGCTGGACGACGACGCGAACGGATGAGGGTGCGATTGACGAAGATGATGAACGGAGGCTGGGTGGGATTGACGATTGACGATTGATGATGAACAGAGGCTGGGTGCGATTGACGACGACGCTGGACCAACGACGTGCTGGGCGATGACGCGAACGGAGGCTGGGTGCGATTGACAAAGACGACGAGCTCGATCGGACGGCGACGGCGACATGCTGAAAATGACGACGAACGCGTTTGGGTCCTTTCGTACAGCCGTTGGATCAAATCCAACGGTTGAAAATTGAGGATGCGAAAAATGATTAGGTGTTTAAGTTCTATTTTAATACTTATGCAACCATTTGTTGAACGAATTATATATGGACAAGTGTATTCGGGTTTTCAAGGTCCGGGTCGGGCTTTCAAAAACAGAGCCCGTACTTGGGCTCGAGAAGAAGAAAATTTGTTGACCCAATTTTAAACATTAAATGTCAAAGTATCTTATTTACTAAATATTGAGTATCATTGAAGAAATTAACTCATCCCCTCCCTCCTATTCTTGTGAAAGAGACTATATACGACATCCTGACTATCTTAACGACATGTCATTAGTTAGAATGTTTTCTTTTTTGTTTCTTTTTCAAATCCAGTTATTAGCCCATAGCAACGAGCACAGCAGGCAATGGCGATGGCGGTTCAAGTGAGCCTCGGGCTACCCAACTCTTCGGCGACCCACACTCCCTTTCTTCATTGCCGGAGCAAGCTTAAACCACCGTCTTCTACAGCTCTCTCCGCCACGGCTTCTCTGCCATCGCCGCCGCCTCCCTCTATCCAGGTAACAATCACACCTTACCCTTTACAGTTTTTCTCACTTTCGGTCTAGTAGTAATTAGGATATAACTTGTTCTGGGTTTGTTTGTTTTGAATTGAATGAGTTGATGTGTATGAAAAGTTGGAAACTTTTTGCAGATTGTTGGTGGTGGTGGGAGAAATCCGAGCTGGTACGAAAGTGGAAGTGCCAATCTCGATGATTTCGGCGACGATGATGATTGGCGCGACCTGGATACTGAGCTGTATCACTGGACCAAGGCGCTGCGTCCTGTTCAGGTAAACCCCTGTAGTTCAATTATTCATGATTTTGGGAAGTTTATGGTTTTTGAAATGCAATTGTGCTTATTTGGGTTGCTGCCTAATTGAATTGGCCAGTGGTACCCGGGTCACATTGCGAAAACGGAAAAGGAACTCAAAAACCAGCTCAAGTTGATGGATGTGGTGATTGAAGTTCGAGACGCAAGAATTCCCATGTCAACTAGCCATCCACAGGTTTGAGTTGTTTCATTTCTTGAGTTGATTATTTTGCTTATAATCATGGCCTGTTTCTTCGAGAAGAGTTTTCAACTTGGATATTTATCTACGTTTCTTATGAACAGATGGATTTATGGCTTGGTAATAGGAAAAGAGTCTTGGTCTTGAATAGAGAAGACATGATATCCACGGCAGACCGGAATGCTTGGGCCACCTATTTTGCTAGGGAGGGAACGAAGGTTGTCTTCTCCAATGGAAAGCTTGGAATGGTACCGATTAGAGATCCTCTATCAGCTTTTGATAACTTAAAACTTCAGAGCAGAATGTGATTACTTTAAGGTGGTATGTACAGGGTGCTATGAAGCTAGGAAGGTTAGCTCGATCATTGGCAGCAGATGTAAATGTCAAACGCAGAGCCAAAGGGCTTCTTCCACGTGCAGTGAGTTTTTTTGAATTTATTTCTTGCTTCTAGTATTGAAATTTCACTCATTCTAACTTGCAACAATTAGGAACTAGGGCAATGTTCTGTCTTGCCTACTCTTGCAAGTGTTACATAGTAAATAACGACCATATGTTAGTTTATATAACCCATGATGTTCATTAAAAATATGGTAACACTAGTTATGCAAAAATTATTTATTTCAGGAATAATTGAACTTGATGGATAGTTTCTAATATATGTTTCAGAATATTGAGATGTACTTAGAAAGGCAAACTGTCTCCTAATTAAGTAACCTTAGGCTATATAAATGACACAGATAGGGAACTATAGCACTTCTTTAAGTCAAATTCAAATAATATAGTTACCTCTGTCACTGTTGTGATTTTCATAAGGTTTAGGATGTTTAATAAGAATTCGGTTATACAAAACAGGTAAGAGCTGGAATAGTTGGATATCCAAATGTTGGGAAATCATCGCTGATTAACCGCTTGCTGAAGCGACGGATGTGTGCAGCAGCTCCAAGACCTGGAGTGACAAGAGAATTGAAGTATACATTTCTACTTTGGTTACTCAACTATACATAAAAGATTCAAGTAGTCGGAACTATGGAAAATGGAATCAACTTTGATTTCTGAATTAGGAGTTCTAAGTCTATTGCTGCAAATGAAATTTCATCAATTTCAATTAGATTTCAAATGGCTAAGGGCTACGGTAGATATCAAAACTTGGTGAAAGAAAGAGAAGTGTTGAAGTAGGTGGAATGTGCATGATTAATTTTTCAAATGGCTAAGGGATATGGTAGATTATGAAATTTTGAACTTTGGAATATATTGGCATTGCTATTATTCTAGTCTCCCGAAGGAAAAGCTTCTCCTTGTTTATGACACATGAATCTGAATTTACAAACTATACTCTTCGTTGTAACTTTTTCCTTATGTGTATTTCTCTTGTACTTGTGGAAGGTGGGTTCATTTTGGGAAAGATCTTGAATTGCTAGACTCTCCTGGTATACTCCCCATGCGAATCAGTGATCAAACAGCAGCAATAAAGCTAGCAATTTGTGATGACATTGGAGAGAGATCCTATGGTGTTGCCGATATTGCTGCAGTTCTTGTGCAGATGCTAACGAAGCTTCCATCAGTAGGTATGTATGACATTCCTTTGTCAGCTTAATATACTAAACTTAGAATGCATATTAATACTTGTTATTGATTGAGGATAAGGGTAAAACAATGTGCTTATGGTAGGGTTTGATGCTTTGCTGAAGCGTAAACAAAGGATGAACGATAGAAAAATCATCTTAGAGAGTAAGAAAGTTAACCAAATCCTACTTAACCCAGAAAACCTAAGAATCAAGGAACTAATACTAAATTCGGAAAGCAAATAATTGTACAATGGGAATACACCATTAATTACTCTACATTCCGTTTCTTATGTAGTCCGCCTGTTATTAGGATATAAAATTCTGTTATCTAATGGGAACCATAATGTTTGATGCGAAATTTCAGCTCCATAGTCACCTCTAACATTGACATTCTGTTGGCATAGAGTGGATACTTTTGCAGATGAGTAATGAGCCAACTTCTTAACCACAGGAACTGCTTAGGGATTGGCACTGACAAATCAATTAAATGCGTTTTGAGGACTGTATTCACGATAATGGTCAAAAACAGTAGGCTATCTGGCTAGAAACTAATTCCCAAAATTGCGATTTATATTTAATATATTTTTGTCCAGATTTATTATTTCTTGGTGTTGAGGAAATCTAATGTGTATTTACGGCTTTCTCAATAATGATTATCAATTTCTCAGGAATAAAGTCTCTTAACAACCGCTACAAGATGGATGTGGATGGTCACTGTGGTAAAACGTATGTATAATAGTTGCTGCCACTTATGTTTCTATTCTAAACTGATGTTTTAGTTATCATAAATGATTTGGCTAAGTTGAAATGGTAAACAATCTTTTCCTATGAAGATTTTGGTAACCAAGTATGTTGTACAAGAATCTCCTTTGCATAAAATGGATTAAGTAATTCCATAACACTAGAGTCTGAAATTTGAATTAAGAAGAGCAGTCCTTTTGAATTTTCTAATGTCTACTAATTTTGTAAATTGCAGATTTGTACAAAAACTTGCCGTTCACATGTTCAATGGGGATGAACATCAAGCAGCATTCCGTGTCTTGTCAGATTTTCGGAAAGGGAAGTTTGGTTGGATTGCATTGGAGAGACCTCCAAGATAATATTAGGGGCTTATGAATATAAGAGGACACTTTATCCACATATTTTTATTCTCATTTTACAGTTTTTCGATAATTAATGGAAACAAATCAGATTATCTCTAACCATTTTTTATTTCTAGCTAAATTTTTATTGGTCCGTGACCTTTAGGTCCAGGATATTCTTTTTTTTTTTTTTTTTACTTTCTGAAAAATAGAATAATTGAATGGTGAGTTGTCATGCTTGTAATGGTTGGATTAAGAGAATGGTTAAAAATGGCTTAATTGCAGGAAATGCGTGGATTAGGTAATGTAGAGGTTCAAGATGCAAAAACATAATAAATTTGAATAGTTTGGCACTAAAATGTTCAAAAACATAGTATTTGGGATTAAAATGTAATTTTTTTTTTCTTTTGAATGAATTTACCTTTAAAATGGGTTTCTCGGTGAAGGTTCTTATATGGGTTTAAGTTCACCTTCCTTATTGAGAAGCATTTTGGGGTTCGGCCAATGAACAAGTCTGTGAGGGCTTCACCCAAAGTGGGCAATATCTCGCTACGGGAGTGGGTTGCCACTATATTTATCAGGCACTACGTTAAATGAGGTTAATTATCCTACTATGTAATTTTATGTATAAACCTTGCTCTAAGTATTTGCTAAAAGGCTAAAGCAACTGCTTGATCAAATTATTTCGCCATGCCAGAGTGCTGTGCTTTTGTCCTAGGTGGGTTGGGTCTGACAATGCCTTAGTAGCTAGCTATTGAGGTGACTCTACAAGAACTCGCAAACATAGTGATATGATTTTGAAAATTGGATGTAATTAAGGCATATGATCGGTTAGATTGGAAGTACTTTCAGTTAGTGATACTTAAAATGAGATTTTCTGAGCGATGGATTTGGTTCATTATGATTTGTGTTACTACAGTTTGTTACTCAATGTTGATTGATGGTACCAGTAGTTGGGTATTTCAACATCCCCCACATCGCCTTCCATAACTCATCTCTTATCTGCTCATGACAGCTTCCTATTTGTGAAGGCTTTTACTACTATTATAGACCTTCATACATACGAGCTAGCATTAGGACAACAGAGCTATGTGTCTTTCAGTCCAGGTAATAATTTCAACTTTCCCCAATTGGGGTTCTTTGAAATTTCTAATCTTGTTAAGAAAATTTTACGATATACGTGATTTGTATAGAGAGAAGAACTTCAACGCACACTGGTTAAGTTCTTCTCTGAGTCGGTGATAGAGATGTCTAGATTGATGGTTTGGATTGTTGGTGGGAAGGCCGAGTTGGTGGAGGTGAATGCAATGAAAGGCGCCTGAGAGACTTCAAGGACAAATTTGGTGAAGGTCTTGAAGGGCGGCGAGGTGAAGATGGTGCGCTTGTGAAAAGGAGGGAAGCCAGACGCGGGAAGAATGAAAAGCCTGGACCACATACCATGGTAATTTTATGTGTGAGTGTTTGTCCTTGTAGGAGAACATTTGAATTTCATATCCTGATAGAAAAATGGGTTATTCTAATTTCTATGGACTATGAAATCATTCAACTTTTAAATATTGTCAAAGAAAAGTTAGGTTTACTTCTTTATAATAAAAATGGTACAAGCTAGATTGAGGGACAACCCCACCCACTACAACCAAGTACAAGCATATTGCCTAAGTCCTTTTTTGTGCATGTGTATATACATACTAATACAGTGCATGTCCAAGCCACAATAAGCTTGGTAATTATGATTATGTACAACCCTAAACCGTAAATGTCATATACCAAAGATTTTCTGATTATGAGGTCTTCACGGTAAGCAGTAAATAAGAAGATCATGGATGAATGAGTTGCTCCTGGAACGGGTCTTTCGGGGGTGCCTTGAGAGATGTAGAACGCTCAGATTCGGACGACTGGATGAGGACTTGCATAACAATTACAATAAGAATCAAGAAAGTTGCTGAAAATGCAATGCCTTCCCATGAAGATAATAGGTTAGACCATTGAACAAATTTGAAAATTCCGTAGGCAAGAAAGCAGGACCAAACTAGGACAACCTAATTTGTGAAAAGAAAATGGAATTAGAAGCAGAAATATGAGTAGGCTAGGTTTGTGTTGTTGGAGGATCTTACCATTAAGGACTTTATAGGTCGGCCAGTGTTTTGAAGTTGCTGGTCACTGAATGTGCCTTTCGCAAAATAATTCTCCAAAAAAGCATCCTGGTAGTTGGAATGTTGAGAAAAGAAAAAAAAAAACGTGAACACTTTTATGTTTTGAGTTACTAGGGGGCTATACAGAGAAGAGTACTCTTCCAATAGTTCTAATGGTATGGTGCAGTTTTTGCCCTATAGCAGCCAATCAAAAAGGAAATACAACGAGGAACGGTATCATTTTTTGAATTTACATTCCCCCAATATCAATTCTTCTCTTGGACCAACTCCAAGTAACAAACCACATCACATGTGTAGCTACACAAATCTATTAATCTTTCCTAGATCCGCTGAACTAGGTAGCTCTCAAACCTCCAAAATCATACTCTGACATGCTTTAACTAGAAAACCTTTAAATTTCACGCATAAGAACTTCCATATGGAACGGGAAAAGAAAACAAATAATACTTCGATGAATGTACCTTAGTAATAAACACATCTTTACACCACTGTGCAATTCCATCAGATGTTTCTGGCAATTCATGCATTGAATGTCTCCTGATTTGTAGTTTTACCTATGAGAGCCAGAACTCTGGATAGTTAAAAATATAGTTTATTTCTAATCATTTGCCCTGAATATTGACATCAACTCTACGAGGCAATTGTTAGATTTGGTAAATATGTTGGCCCAGAAACAGAGAAGCATCAATCTCATAACAAACCATGTACAAAGACGTAATGAAGTTTGAATGGCTGTTTAGTTTTTCACATAATTGTAAATGATATTTGTTCTGTTGTAATTTTAGCACTCAAACCAACACATACATCTTCGCAGACACAGGAAAGGCAAGATAGAAACTCCTAAATAAGAACCAGATCAATGCTGCAGCAACATGTTATGGATTATACAGATAGGAACATGAGTATACCTTGCATCTACATCCTTTCTACACTCGTTGCATCTAACATGTCATGTATTTGTACAGTTAGTATAACTTCAATTCATGCATCTACATGTTATGTTTACAATCTCACTATTAAGCCTCAGAAAAACAGACTCAACTCTCTTATTTGATGAGACCTGTAAGGGACTGCAATAATGAAACCCCAACCCAGACAAATTTGCTAGGTCTAAACTACTTTATACCGTCCGAACATATTAATTCACTACAAAGGAAACTAGTAAAGAACTATCAACCATATGAAACCCTGGTGACAGTATGCAGGACAACTCAGGCCAAAAAATTTCTTAATTACAGCGTGTTACTCTTCTAAGAGAAATAGAACCCAGCTATTCTATTCCAATATACTACAATGATCCTACATAGAGAATCTTAAAACTGATAAACACATGCCAAAGTTATAGAAAGTGTGTTGTTCCCTACAATAAACTAATCATGCAGTAGCAAAAAGATAAGGCTAATTATCTAAGAAAAACCTTATTAGCATATAGAGAATGAGTTCAGTTGTCCTACCACAGACGATTGCCCTCTAAATATTCTCAATAATGTAGGTGCTGGCTCATTGTTGGGGATAGCCACTGTACAGTCGTAAATTGCTGGCATAAATGAACTCATATGGGTTACTGATGAAACAAATCCCTGCAAGTATAGAACACAAGTTTTCAGAGAAAACAAAAGGGTAGTGCTGTAAAAGGAACATCTAGTTCATCATTCAAACAGGGCATGTCATAACTTTAAATAAGGGGAAAGTGTCCTGGTATGATGATATTGTAAAAATAGTATTACCTTTGTTCGTGGAAGTAAAACATTTCTAGGAATAGGCAACCCTCTTGAAGCAGCAAATTCTTGAGCTGCCATTAGCTTTGCCTGCGTAAATCGTGTTCCTTCTACAAAGAGAGCCAACCAGAAAGGCATGGGGAAATCCTCTAGCCGCCGGAAACCTGACTGTAGTCGGGAACCCCATGAGTTGCAATATGACAAAGAAGAAGACTGAGTGAAAAATATACACAGAAAATCAATCTTTGGTATTTACTGATACCTTCAATGTGATTTCATCTTTGGTCCAACGTCTTTCCAAGAAAAGATATTCAGAAAACCACATTGACCAGCCTATAACCTGCATATATGTACCATATCATTTTCTGAAAGATATCACAATACAGGACTAAAGAAATGAGTAAATTAAAGAACAATATGAACAGGTAAGTATTTCTATTGGTAGTTCTAAAAAAATAAAAGAATGATGACGGTGACAACAAGAATTCAATAAACTCAGAAGGAATCCAACATAATAGAAAAAATGACAGAAACAAAAGATTAGTGACGAGGAACAGAAAATTATCCTCACTTGAAGCTGGGGTTTGTGATATTTCTGCTACCACAATGAAGTTAGACTGACTGAAGCCGAATAATCTAATCTAGTCTAACTTTAGTCGGAAGTCTGGTATTCTAAGATCCCAGTTACAAAAAGAATAACATCTAAAACAGTTGCTTTTCTTTTTTACAATGAACATACGAAGAAGACGAATAGAACTTTATAACTCAAAAAATCACATTAATGTATAAATGCCAAAATGGTTCTCTCCCAACTTAGTATGTATATTTTGATTTCAGTTAGAGCTTTACTTTCACACAGTATAACCCTCACCAAAACTAGATGTTCAAATTCAGTTAGAATCTCCCACTTAAAATGAGCATTAAAATGCACTCTTAATTGGCTTATGTAAATAGATACAAACGAAAACCATCATTAGTTTCAATAGGAATAGAAAAATACATGTTGTGTAAACTCACTGGGAGGTACATGATCTCTTTCTTCATGATGGCTAGTGCGCTACCAAGGCAACCTGAGCGCTGTTGTTAGTATATTCATCACAATCAGTAACAAAGAATCGAGACAACTGCAACTGAAAGAACTATATTTTTCAAGAAAAGGAAACACAGATTCCATAAGGTATGCAGTGGTTAATAGTACATTCTGACTCATCCAATTTTACAGGGTATCCCAATTCCACAATATACAAGGTGAGGGAACCAATACCACTTCTTTAAAAGATATTGCAGAGTTCAACAGAACGAAGGCAACCAAGGATGGCAGAACAATAGCAGATGCCATTATGGTGACTTGTTTCTCATGAAGTCAGAGAAGAATAGTTGGTGTGAAAATTTAGCATCATACAAATAACACTGCTAGATAGAAATTCAGAAAGATTTGCACCTGAGCTACGAGCCATCCAACAAGCCAATCTATGTCACTTCTGTGATTGCAAATGACAAGAGCATGTTCTTTACCTGAAAATTCCTCAGAAAAGGGAACAGTCAACGACCACCAGAGATTGAATTCCTCATTGTTTTGCCATTAAAATCTGAACTCATCTTTAGGTTTGAAAGATTCTGGAACAGAACCAATTAACAGTTGTCACCTCACCCATTAGTTGAAAAGTTTCTGAATCTACATACAATTCAACCTGCAGAAGAAGCTCTGACAAGTTAGATCGTGATTAGGATCTAAACCCGAGATACCCCTAAACATAGCAAAAATTATGTTCCATCAGCATATATCTGTGGGAGTATAGTACAATCCAGAGTAAGCAAAAAGAAAAACTTAGAATATAGAACATGATTTCCATTGAGATATAGATAAATCAGACAGGAAGATCTTTTGCATATCCTTTTCCTCCCTTGTAACTCGTTTTGTAATCTTCAGAGATTTATCTTTTGCTAAACCCCCAAGAATTAGCTATTCAATGTAGCCGGTATTTGGTTTCTCCAGATATGGTTACAAAGAGCCCAAAAAACCCAATGAAGTGTGTGCTTGTTATAAATCTGGGATTATTAATCTGGCCAAATATGTGTAGATATTGGTCGAATCGTATAGACTTTCCACTTTGCAGTCCTCTAGAATGGTTAGAAGTCTTAAAGAAAAGATACTCGCAATAAGGGAAAATGAACAAATGAAGGGTAAGGAAGAGTCACACCTTGATCCCTGCCCACCAATCAATAAGCCATATAAGTTCCAACCACAGCAACTCTGCAACTACTTTGTTGATCTTTCTATACATATTCTTTGATACAGGACGAACAAGGATGAAAAAGAATGCCTGCAATATATTTGATATGCGCATTAAGCTAACCAAAACTAACAATATTGGGCAAGAAATTCCTTGTGAAGGTATGCAAGTGCAGTCGTGTGGAGAGTTTGATGCATGTACAATACTGTTAACTGGTTCAATACGGTTGAAGGAACATACTCCTAAGTAGCTTAGCTTACCATGTTGAAATTCAAACAGCTTATGGGATAAAGTTGAGAGCATGTAATGTGGTTACATGACATGTTTCTAACTAACCAATGAGTTTTCATAACAGCATGAGGAGATGGTATTTGTTCATTCAAACTAATAAACCCAATGTCAAGTTTTTCAGATGATAGTAAATAAATTGAAGGCCTAAACTAAACACTAAATTAGTTTTCTCATGATTCATCTTTGCAAACTTTTCCGATTTCTCCATTGTGTTTACCACTTCTTGAACAAATTAGACCAGAGCCGAGACATTACAAAAAAATACAATGGCCTAGTGATGCAATGAATGCTTAATTCTTCCAGTTAAGAGGTTAATGAACCATACTAACTAAGAATAAAAGTTTCAAAAATTTCAACTTTCTGTTTCAACCGAAATTGTAGTCTTCCAATTCCCATTCCCCATAAAACAATCAAAATCGCCAGCATAACATAATGGCAATGACGATTTACAGAAGTATTGCTGATACGAATTCCTTCAAAAGACTCAAAATTGCAGAAAATTGCTTATAAAGGAAATTAAAGAAAGAGCGTGAACCTGCATGAGATTAACAATGAGGCCCGAAAGGATGAAAAGGACGCCGATAGGAACGATGGCTAGTACAGCTGGGATCGCCATGGCTTGCGTCGATTTGGATTTGGATTTGGAGATGGGGAGACATGGAATTGGAAGGCGTCTGGGGATCATAACGAACTGCGTGTGTTTTGGTGTGATGCGAACTGGAAGCCGCTTCAAGCGCTCCATGTCGTTATTACGACAGATTTATCACCCTTCTTCTGCTTACCATGAAAGGGCCCACATGCGGCCTATCACATTTAGTGCCCGTTTGGCATGTGCTTTTTCAGTGTCAAAAGCGCTCTTAATTTTTAGAAAGCACATCATTGATGTTTTTGCCAAAAGCGCTTTTCAATTAACTAGAACTAGTTATGCACACAAAACCATTCTTATTTATTTTAAAGTATTTTTGCTCAAATGAAAAGTACCTAGCATGTGTTTATAAAATTTTCAAAAGTGCTTTTGACACTAGAAAAACATATGTCAAACGAGCCCTTAATTTGCTTGCTATAGCCTGATTCGTCATGTGTGTGGACGATAAAGAAACAGTTATTAAGAAATTGATACGTAATGAACTTATGATAATTTTTACATATGTGATGGTTTTTTTAATTGATTTGGAACAATTATGTAACTATGCAATTAGTGCATAAAAGTGCTTCTCGTGGACTATGTGGTATATGTGCTATATGGCACTTTAGTTTAGTGTCCGTTTTCATGATCACTCATATGACCATCTAATTCCAATTCGATTTCACTTGACACTTTTCATGCAAGAATTTTTGCAACCACTCACATTTACATCTCCAATTTAGAAAGAAAAAAAAAACTAGAAAAAAACAATCGTAAATTTTTAGGCCTCATTTTGTCCTTAGTTTAAGCAGTTTATGAGATTTTCTAGTACAATACACCTATGCCGAATTCAACAGTCCGATATATTTATACACCAATGTATTTCAGATTTTTTTGTAATTGGCTTGATTCTAGTGTTTAACATGCTTCTTTTGATACGGTGACCACGAACCATGAGTTTTGAATTCCTCTTTTGTTTTCCCGCCATTAAGTTCCCGCCATTTTGTTTTTCTAATACATTTGGCCCTACAGTATATTCCCAAATCTATTCTCTTCCTTCAGCAATCACACATTGCATCGCCTCCGCACGCTCGGAGGCTGCAATAATGGCCGACATTCCGGCGAGGGACCTCCGATCCCCCAAGAAGCACAAGCGCCACAGCCCCAAACCTTCGCCTTCTTCTCTCACTCCGCCGCCCCCGCAAACCCCGACCCCTCGCCGGTCGGCGCGGCGAGCCTTGCTTTTACAGTCGGATTCCGCCACTCCTCAGAAGCTCTTCGAAGACCCGACTCCGAAATCGACCGGTAAAACCCGCGAATCGGCCAAACGGGGGCGGAAGGCGAAAATTGGGGAAGCCCCAAAAACCCCCAAATCAGCTGACGAGGGCAGGAAATCGAAATCGACATTGAAAGGAAATGAAGATGGAAAATCGACCGAGGCTGAAATTGCAATCTCTCCGGTGACGCCGGCGCCATCGGAGAAGAAAAAGAGGAAGAGGGATCCGGAAAATGCTAATCGGAAGGTATCGAAAAGGCGGGTCTATTTTAGGAAAGTTAAGTACGATGGGGGCGAATTTGAGGTTGGGGATGATGTGTATGTGAAGAGGAGAGAGGATGCGAGCTCGGACGAGGAGATTGATGAAGTGGAGGAATGCCAGGTGTGCTTCAAATCCGGGTCAGCGGTGATGATTGAGTGTGATGATTGCTTAGGTGGGTTCCATTTGAAATGCTTGAAGCCTCCATTGAAGGAGATTCCTGAAGGAGACTGGAGTTGTGGGTTTTGCGAGGCTCGAAAATTGGGTAAAGAGGTTCAGCTTCCGACGCCTCCGGAAGGGAAGAAAAGGGTTAGGACGTTGAGGGAGAAGCTTCTCTCTAGCGAATTGTGGGCTGCCCACATTGAAAAGTAGGTGTTTCCATTCTGGTTTGTTTTTTGTGAACTGTGTTAAGTGGTTGGTTTTGACTTGGTAGTAATGTATTGTAATGGTACTTTTATCTTTTCGGATTTGTTGCAGTATGTGGAAAGAAGTAGATGGTAGCTATTGTTGTCGAGTACGGTGGTATATTATCCCAGAAGAGACTACAGCTGGTAGACAATCTCATAATTTGAGGAGAGAAATTTATCGCACGAATGACTTTGCTGACATTGAGGTAAGTTGATAGATGGCATCTGATCTCGATTATTTATTTACTGAGTGAATACACGCTTATTTAACTGTGATTCTCTGGTCATATATAGGTTCGGTTTCTTTTGGTTCTAGTGATAGTGGTATGATGATTAGCTTATAGTATTCCTAGTCACTAGTTTAGTTAAATACTTTTAAGTCTCATCCTGCTGAAAACTTTCTCGGTTTTGAATTTGATAGTGTGGTCAAAACAAGTAGCCCATATCATCCTTAAATTAATGACTTTGCTCATTCATATTTTTGCAGATGGAATCTATTCTGCGCCATTGTTTTGTCATGAGCCCTAAAGAATATGCTAAAGCCACCCATGAAGGAGATGATGTTTTTATGTGTGAATATGAATATGATATTCATTGGCACAGTTTCAAGCGTCTTTCTGATATTGATGAAGATGAGGAGGTGAGTTTTTCAGGAAGTAAGAAGTAACATATCAACAAAAGTACAAATTGGATAAAACTCAGTAGGAACTGATAAGTTTTGAACTATTTGGTAGGGTGATGATGAAGCTGAAAATGATGAAGATTGGAAAATTGGCAAAGACTCAGGCTTTGATACAGAAGAAGACATGGACTATGAAGAGGAGAGTATTAAAGATATACTGGCTACTTCATCTCGAGCCCATCAATTGGCTGCAGTATGGACTCTACCTTTTATGTCATACTTTTGTCTTTAGTTTGTTTGCTACCTCAAGTTAAACTAGTTCACTGTGTATCTACAGAATTCATCCAAAGGGCAGTTCTTTGGACTCCAAAAGATAGGAATGAAGAAAATCCCAGAGCATGTAAGATGCCACAAGCAGACTGATCTTGAAAGAGCAAAGGCAGCACTTCTGTTGGCATCATTGCCTAAGTCTTTACCCTGCAGGGATAAGTATGTGAAAATATCTTCATTGGAGGTTTTCTGATGTGCAGTAGTTTAACATATTAATCATGATCACCTCTATTTGTGCAGAGAAATGTTGGAGATAACTGCATTTATCAAAGATGCTATTTCTGATGAGAAATGTCTGGGACGTTGCCTGTACATTCATGGTGTTCCTGGAACTGGAAAGGTGTTGTCTTCGGGATTTGTCTATGATGCATTATTTAATACAAGGTCTCAGTTTCCTGTACTTTCGATACATTAAATGAAGATTACTTATTCCTTTTGTATTCTTTATATAAATGCAGACGATGAGTGTACTAGCAGTAATGAGGAATCTAAGGTCTGAAGTTGATACAGGAAGCATAAAACCTTACTGTTTTGTGGAGATAAATGGTCTAAAGTTGGCATCCCCAGAGAATATCTATAGGGTAGATCATTCTTAAACGTGGTGCTCTATTGATTATCCTGATGGCATGCCATTGTTGTCTTCTAATACAAGCTGCGTTTGCACAGGTTATATATGAAGCATTAAGTGGGCACAGGGTTGGTTGGAAAAAGGCTCTTCACTTGCTAAATGAGCGGTTTTCGGAAGGAAAGAAAATTGGAAAAGAGGATGACAAACCTTGTATTCTTCTCATTGATGAACTTGACCTTCTTCTGACCAGAAACCAGTCGGTAACCATTTTTCTTCTATCAGTTGGTTCCTTCTGATAGTTTTCTATGCGAATATTTGTTGTAGTCCAAGTCATGTACGTTGTATGATATACAAAGTTTTACGTCACATGTAAATTAAATATGATTTACATGTTTGTGGTCCTATTTTGATTTCAGGTTCTATACAACATTCTTGACTGGCCTACTAAGCCGCACTCAAAATTAATTATAATAGGTATAATTTTGTATATAATAGGCTTCCTTCCTTGTTTCTCTTTTACATCACAATGATATTCTTTCTGAGACTATGAGATTGGCGATGACAGGGACATTAAGTGTTTGTAATAATGTACATATGCAGGCATAGCAAATACTATGGATCTTCCTGAGAAGTTGCTCCCTCGTATTTCAAGTCGTATGGGAATTGAAAGACTTTGCTTTGGCCCCTATAATCACCAACAGCTTAAAGAAATAGTCTCAAGCCGCCTTAAAGGAATGGATGCATTTAAAGAACAAGCTATAGAGTTTGCTTCAAGAAAGGTTAGTTATATGTTATCTGTTTCATCATAAACGTGAGTTTTTGGTTTCTGGTATTATCTGGCCATATTGGATGCTCTTATTGTTTACGCAGTCTCTGGTAACGTTATGAACCTCTATTCAGGTAGCAGCTATTTCAGGTGATGCCCGTCGTGCATTGGAGATATGCAGGCGTGCAGCAGAAATCACAGATTATCGACTAAAGAAACAAATCTCAAATCCTCATAATGCTTCTGAAGGTTAGATGTTCAACCTTTTGTTTACCTGGCCACATTGGATGCTCTTATTATCTGGTCACATTTAATGCTCGTGGTTTTTCATTTCCATTTTTAGTGTAGCTACAACTCATTACATTTTTGAGATTCTATGAACTCTTTCAAAGCAAGTTGTACAGTAATTATGTAGGGGAATATTCTCCTCCCAAATATTCTGGCAACAGCAGATGCATGTGTTGCAACAATGTGAATCTAGGCCATTGATCAGATTTGATTCTAACTGTATTATCTAAATTCACAACATAAGCATATATCTTGAGACATCACTTTGCTACGGAAACAGTAGATGCATAGGTTGCAATGATGTGAATCTAGGCCATTGATCACATTTAATTCCGACTTTGTTATCCAAATTCACAACATAACCATATATTTTGAAACATTACTTTGTTACGAGAACATTAACTGTAGTTAGTAGTTGCAATTGCTGTGGTTTTCTGAAATCGCGATGTCGAGTTCATGGTGTTTCGTTGCCAAACAATAAACCCAAACCATGCCACAAGGGTGGAAACTGTACTTTCAATACCAAATGGAGCATCTTCTGTTTTCTGTTTTTATTCTTGGTATTGCGTCACTTTGAGTTTTTGTTTGTGTCCTGATGTTTCGGAAGAAATACTCTTCTGTTGCTGCATTAATGACACACCTACATCTCATGTAGCTTAAATAAAGTACGCTTGTTTTTTTTTTCTTCTAGAAATGTTATTTTCTTGCTTCTGCAGCTTATTGGAACTTACAGGAGTTATATGTATCCAATTTGCAGTAAAAGCACTTGTTGGTATGGCAGAGGTTGAAGCAGCCATACAAGAAATGTTCCAGGCACCTCATATTCAAGTGAGTCAATGATAGGTTACATTGGTAATAGATTATGATTTCTGTTCTTGAAACTTCAGTTATTAGATGGTAAATTGCCACATTAATATGTTTTCCTGATACGTAAGAGTCTTCTTCCTCTATTATGATAATGGTGGCAGTTGCAGTTTGAAGAATCTTATAATTGCATTCTTATAAAGAAAGTAAGCATGGGGAAAAATGGTTTTAAAGTACCCAAAGTATCTGGATCTGGTTTAAGTTTTCATATATTCCTTTTCCGTTTTCGGTTGAATTTCTGCACCTATAACATTTAGCTCGATACTACTTTACCCAAGTAATGGTTCTGTCTTCATGTTTTATCTGGAAGAACAATACAATTCTCTTTGCCTTCTTTACTAGTAATGAATGTTAATTCTCCTCTTTGTTTCCTTGCAGGTGATGAAAACTTGTTCCAAACTGAGTAAAATATTTTTGACCGCTATGGTGTATGAACTTTATAAAACAGGAATGGGCGAAACTACTTTTGAAAAGGTGAACTTATCATGCTTTTCCCTGAAAAATGTGTGCATTTTCTTTTTCAGTGCAATCAGAATTATTTGTGTTTTGATTTTAGTTATCCTTTAAAACTGGAGGTGATAATTATTAATTATTAGGCAGAAGCCTTTTAGTGACATTGACTAATAGACCTATTCTCACTGTCCATTCGAGCTTGTGCAGTTTAAGGTTAAGTTCAATGTATTAGTGTTTTCATTCATGTCATGTTTTGCATTGCAGTTGGCAATGACAGTTTCATGTCTCTGTACAAGCAACGGCGAAGCATTTCCTGGACATGACACACTATTAAAAATTGGGTAAGACATGCTATGATGATAATTATATATATATATATATATATATATAGAAACGTAGTCTATTCCTATCTCATATGTTCCTTCTTGTCTTGTTAAATGTTAAATCAAAGTGTTATGGCTGTGAATACTTTGGCTTTTGACAAAGAAAATGGTCCCAATTTACAAAGTTCTTCGCTCGATCTAAGCCTATTTGTTGTAGCCCTTTCATCTTTCATCTGGAAGCAGCCGTGGAAACATAATTACAATTTTGTGGTCACAGTAAAAATGAGCGTTTTCTTTCTTTTGCATGTTACCCTTCTCCTTTTATGTTCTCTTTGATGCGTCTTCAAGGTTGCTTCGCTAGTTATACTTTCATGATGTCCATAGACTGAGAGCTGTAGTGAGTCCGGTGACTGACTTTTCAAAGAGGGCTATTATTTGTGTCTGCAATTGCCTTTCTAGAGAACAGTTAGTAATCCAGTGTATTTATGTGCATATTATATTCTTCAATTGTACCGTTTTTGCAGTTGTAAGCTTGGTGAGTGCAGAATTATTTTATGCGAATCAGGAGCAAAGCACAGGTTGCAGAAGTTGCAGCTCAATTTTCAAAGGTTAGTTTCAAATTCGGGTCTGAAAATTGACCCTCTCCTGTTACTACATTGCCATCAAAAGATTTTGGAACATTCAGTGACCTGATATAATTTCATGTGTTTGTTTCAGCGACGATGTTGCATTTGCTCTGAAGGATAACAAAGAGCTACCTTGGTTGGCCAAGTATCTCTAATCCTCTAATCATTTCCAATTCTTTACCTGGAAGAACAGTTTTGACCATGATTCTTATTGTTTGAGTTAATTAATGCTCTCGCGATAAATTGGGTCTCCCATTTGGGATACTACCATCTTTATTTCCTTCGCAATTACATTTTGAACCATTTATTATATTTTGTATTTGCCACTTATGAGAGATTTATACAGAACAAACTTAAGAATGTTTATTTGCCATTTTTCATCAAGGTATGATAAAATCGGAGTCACGCAAATGCCCTCTTAGACATGAGGCCATACTTCGAGCTGCCAATTTGAGATCTCGTTGAGTAGCCAGCCTTGCAAAAATAAATTTGCCTCTGCTATAAGCAATCTTGAATTTCACCTTACTGCCATGTCATTTAGGTTCCTCCTGTAATGAATATTAGACCGCCAAGCGCCACTGCTGTCTATTTAACCAACAGGGAAGTAGAAGCAGACAGACTGGCCGGCCTGAGCACCAGAGTTTAGTTTTTCTGGTGAAGAGGAAGGCCTAATCTTTTAACTTTTCAACATCTGATTCTGGACATGTGAATGCTTTGGAAACGGTTGTAGGGGCAGTTCAAAAAGCTGCTCAGAAAGCATGACGAACAAGCAAAAATTGGCCTCAGCACTCCACAACAACCGTCATGTATAATTAACTGTTCATGTTCAATTCTCCATTTCTCGTAAGCTATAAGAAAAACACCACTTACAACTAAATATTTTGCCATAAACGTAAACTTTCTCCTACCTTTTGCCTTTTTTTTTTTTTTTTTTGACCTTACCTCACAGACCACCCAAAAGACATCTACCTCTCGGCCACATTTATTCAGTCACTTTACCCTCTAGAATTAATGTTAATTAGAACTGACCTAGGCAACCCAAAATATAAAGTGCAGATCTGGGTAACAGGAAAAAAAACTCATCGTGCCTAGTATTCATGAAAATTAGCTGTCTTCATATCATATTTGTTATTTACAATAAAACCAAAAGTAAACCTACGCCATCAAGGATGCGATTGTAGTCCTTTTCACGCCGGAGAGGTTGACATGTTTGGTGAAAAACTTGAGCATTCTTCCAACTATTGGAAGCTTGAATAAAAGTAAATTTTGCATCAGGAACCTTGCAAAGGTTACCTTCTGCCTCTGGTAACTAGTTTCACCTATGCTCAATGCTCAGGCGACACCACAATTCATTTAGCTGTCTCCAACTTCTTGTCTTGTGGCACAAGATTTGCTCGTGTACTCTTCGTTGCACTTCTGTCTCGTGGCACCAGACTTGCTTGTGCCCTTGTTGAAGCTCTGCCTGTTAACATCCATCTAAAGTGATTATTTGTCTTCTTGGATATTCAAACATTGCAAAAACATGGAAATTCAAATAAGAAGACAACATAAGCAAGGATTCAAGAGGAATCATAGCTGGAAAAGGGGGGAAAAGGTGACCAAAAAATCCGCATAAAAAGAAATAAGCATAATTGTAAACAGGACCATAGAGAGACAGAATGAAGTTATCAACCCACAACTTTTATCAGTTTCCATCTCCCAAGAGATTTATTGATTAAATGTATGTGTGTATTGTGTCAATAACAAACAAGATCAAATATGAATTTTGACCTTCATCTTTTTCTGTTTTTCTCCTGTTAGACCATAGAAGTCGAATTGGAGTGCCCAAAAACCCAGCATCCGAGCGCAGCTGCTTCTCCATATAACGTCGGTATGTCTCAGGGAAAAGTTTTGCATCGTTTACAAAAAATACAAATGTTGGTGGCCTTATAGCTGCCTGACAATGGATAAAAATAATACACATAAGTGCCATGAAATACTTGATAAATAGTTTGTAATGTGGTTTTGCAGCCCCGAATCATCTAAAATCTGATAGCAATATAAAACTGTGCTTTTTTCAGGTCTCGACAATTTATGACTTTTGTTCATTACCAAAGTTGAGAAAAGAAAAGAGTAACTTGGAAAGACTTATAATCATCCTGAGTGCAAGACATATATAATCACCCAAAAAAAGATAAAACACATGCTGCATAAAACAAGAACCTGAGTGCAGTAATAAATGCGCCCTCTTTTTCCACCTCGTGTTCTTGGCGGTGATTTGAAAGCTAGTGCTTCCTGTACCACTTGATTTACTACAGCAGTACTAAGTCTTCTTGATCTTTCCTTCTCAACTGTGGTAGCAGCAATGATAATCCTAAAACCAATAATGACAACTATGCATTAATGTAGCCCATGGCTAACGTATATGCAACACAAATGAGCTTACGGAGATTCTAGACCATGACTGGCAATGCTAAATTCCTTGGAAATCACAGTAATGCATTTTGTCAGATGTACTATCATATCGATAAAATTGCAATCACGTAGCGCATTTTTAAAGTTATAATGGGAGTGATACTGAGACTAAATCTCATATATTTCTATGAAGCAACCAGTTGTCAAATGTTCATTATGAAGGTTCACTGCATCAGAAAGTGAAGCTTCAAAAAACACTATCCATTAGCTAAAATAAGGAACTGTCCTTTTGCTTCCTAAACCCTATAATAAGTTTTTCCTTTGAAAGGACGTCTACAATAAGTTTCAATGTCACTCATATATCGACAATACGGAGGGAAAAATTTAGCTGGTTCTAAAGAAAATTCTATAGTAAGTTCTAAAATCACAAGAATACATTGCAAATTTTGGATCAGAGGGGAGAAGGATTCTGATAAGCAGGAATAATTAAGGATTTTGGGATGTTTGGAAAGGCTGCTGAGTCTTTAAGTTGTGGAACACTTGGTGAATGTTCAGTGGAGATCTAAACTGTTGAGGCTGGTAAGAAGTTAGAGATATTGTGGGTGTTCTGTGACTATAAGGATTAATCCATGAACAATAACAGAGAGCAGCAGAGAAAAAACGCACTACTCGATATTTTCTGTATATCAAAATCTGTCTTCAGTGGCATAATCCTGAAATCTTATAGGAAAACAACCACCAACTGTGGTTTGTTATCTTGCAACTTCTTTCCATAGATGAAATTATAGGTTACATGAACAATTTTTCTTCGGACGAATACATAATATCATAGATTGCTGACTTATTTCAACAAAATGCTGAATCAACAAATAATATAAAAGATGCAGCAATATTAAGCAAAAAGATAATTTTATATATCCTATGTCTTAATGTAGACTAATGATCTATTCACTAAATGCAGACAGGTAAAGAATGCAAGAGAAGCTATTAACAAAGAGCATACTTATCAACATTTTGACCAGATATTGCAGTCGAATAGACTATAGGTGCCCAACCAAGAATACGAAGCTTCTCCCTAACATCTTGCTCATAGTATGTTGCAGTCTGCTGGTTTTTATTCGGTATGGTATCCCATTTGTTTACAACTATTAGGCAACCTTTGCCTTCTTTTTCTATCCTTTCAGCAATCTTGCAATCCTAGGAGAGAAAGATAGAATAAAATATAGTCAAAAAGAAATTTACTCGTGGAAACTAAACATTTCATTTAATCAAAAGGACAACATGGTCATTTTTTGAAGAAACTTCTAACACATTTTATAAAGATGCAATTATAAAAAATAAAAAATAAAAAAAAATTCCTTTAAAAATGAATAAAGCTTCAAATATAAGGTTCTTTTATCACTACCTGAACTCGTGAATGAGTTACTTAAGTAAGAATCTGGTTTTATAAATATATAGTTGAAATCTGAATATCACAAACATGAAAACAGCTTTCATGACAATAGGAAAAAACAATAGTAGATCACTCCCTATTTGCACACTTCTCGCAATGTGTACTAGGTTATGCAAAATTTTCAACCCTTCTTAACTGGCCAATTTTCAACCCTTTTACAGCGCAGACACAAGAGCGGATAAACTTTTTACAAAATTAGCAGCTGGTTTTTCATGCCTAATTTTCCCGTTCATATATAATGAAACAATGCAAGAAACCATCATAAGAACAAGTACTTTTTGGTTGGGTTTCATACTTTTGTTTATTTGTAACCTAGCTTTGCTTAAACCATGAGAAAAGCAAAAGAATCGGAATGCTCACAAGTTGGAGGATCGAACCTCCAATCCAACCTCAATAATAGAAAGTGACTGCGAAACCAACTGAGCTAGGGGAACATTTTGTTATAAGTAAATACTGGTAGTATATCGACATGAAAAGTCCAGGTTTCATGACAATTGGAAAAAACAATAGTACTCCCCCTGATAGGTATAGTTGAAAGCATTCTAAAAATCACAACTTTTCTTCTTTCAGTTAAGTATATCCAAATAGTTGTTTGAAAAACTATCTTACAACTGATCTATACATGTTAATTGTATCATGCGGTCAAAGAGTACATATTTGAAACTCAATATTTCTAGCCAATTTAGAGAAATACAATATCTAAATCTTTTGTTCAATGAAACATATTTTTAATCCCATAAGAGAGAGCCCAAAAAATAGCTAGCAACAAAGCACACGAAAAGCTCAAATTACTCATTCACATTTAACTAAAACAATAACTTCCAAAGTTCAACAGAAAAATAATTCCTGATTCATATGCACTGCATGTGAGCAGTAAGCTGGTATTAATGAAACTGCCTTTCACATCTGCAAGGACTTGCTAGGGTAAGGAGACGGATGTTAGTCCTTCTATACCGTCTTTTGTATCAACTACTAGCAGAGAAAGACAATCAGATTCCTAGTGCAGGCAAAAGTGTACAATATGAACTGAACGTAACCAGACCATTACATAAATTTGTATCATGAGTTATTTTCAGATGTTTTCCTCGTTAACTTGATTATAATTGATTTTTTTCAATTAATTAATTCATGTTTGTTCAGCTTATATGTGATTACTATGTTGTATTTCACAAAATTGCATGTCAGTCATACATACAGAAATCTACATTTATGCGCCTTATACCTATAACTAGTTATCCAAAGTTATGCATATAACTTTCAAACCTATATCTAAATTAGTTTATTTCACCCTGCATAAATGAAGGCAGGAATCTGTAGTCCTTCAGCTCTTCATCGAAATTATAACTAAAAAAGAATGGAAAGTACCTGTTCTGTTATGCAAGCCAGGGCTTCAATGACCAGGGCCACAACATCAGATCGACGAATGGCACGAAATGCTCGGTTTACAGATAAAGACTCAGTCACGCTACCTGATGAAGCAACAACTGCCCTTCTCCTGATTCCAGCGGTATCAATTAGCTTGAACTTCTACAAAACAAAACAGAAAGAGAAAGAAATCTTTGTCAACATCTGAGATATTTTGAATAATGTCTTATCTTCACATCAATAGGGAATCAGACAGTATATAACAAAATGAAAGACATTGATCAGACAGTTGCCCACTAATGTTTCAAAACATGTAAACTAACAATAGCTATAGGACCTCATTTAGGACCGCACATGACTTAAAACTGAACCAAACTACTGCTTGTTTCAGCTCCTCTTTTAGGTATATGATAAAGCAACATATACTTGAGCTTGTCTGAACAGTCGCAAGCTTGGCCTCCAGACGACCTCTCAGCTAGATGATACAGGATCAATAGGGAGAAAAAGAAAAGGGAGAGAAAGAAAGATGAGGCAAGATCAGAGAAGAGCAATAGGAAGGCAAGTACTATTTTGAATTCATAAGTCAAATCTATCCAGAAACAGTTAGAAACTAGAAACTATTTATTCTCCGTATCATTGAATTCACTAAAGATCTCTTGACATTCTTACATTTAATAAGCGGATCAACACTACTGCAACAAATGCCTGAGATCAATCACGTAATAGATTTATGTAATAACTATCAACAATAAGTGGTATTGTAGAATGTGTGAACTGTTAACCAGTCCAACCTGTCCATCTGGTCCAACAAATTCAATATCAATTGCATCACGAGTAGTTCCACTGACTGGGCTAACAATTGTCCTGTCCTCTCCAATCAATGCATTCAAGATGCTACTTTTACCAACATTTGGTCGGCCAACAATTGCAATTGCAGGAACATAATCTTCTTGTTCAACAAAATCTGCAGGGTCCTGTATATAAACGTGATAAATTAGAACATAAAGAAACGAAATCGTTTACAGAAGAAGGCAAGGACATGCTTTCCGGCTGAATATACGAAGAGAAGCACAAAAAAATTCAACCAAGGATTAAGAAGCATTTAACATATTTTGATTTTGAACTGTTCAATAACAAGCAGAAATTAAGCAGCTTTCCTGCTACACCTACTACTTGAAAAGTGAGTGACAGACAGTAAAGTTAAGCCATTCCCAATTAAAAAAACAGTATGGAACAAATCGCAGTCAAAAGGCTGATCCCCCATAATAAAATTCTGCTATTACTAACCTCATTCTTCTTCAGCACTGAACACACAAGATCAAGAAGCTCCCCAGTTCCAGTTCCAGATATTGCAGATATAGGAAGTGGTGAAAATCTGGTCAAAAAACCAAAAAGCATACCGTCTGTACATTAACATTAGCATTTCTGTTTATTCACTAGAAGCAGAATTGGCAATGTGTCTTGTGGATACAGTTCTGTTGATTACAAATATTAACTCTAATGACAAAACAACCCTTGACGAGAAACAAAGATATTTAAATCTTCCCAAGTCCCAACCATATGTTTTTGGAAATCAATTGTACACAAACTTAATGTTATTGTGAAACTAAAAAGAAAAAAATCACCAACAAATAAATCTCATTATAGGGATGCAACTTTCAAAAGGCAAAAAGAAAAAGGAAAGTTCATATAAGCAAGAAAACAGTATAACTGTTTAATGATAGAAAAGTTCTGATGACGGCAAACCATAACAGGTGCTCTCCCATGTGATACTGCTTGAGGAAATAAAAATCTACACCCATAAGTAAGGAGGGCACACTCCTGAGAAGCACCAATTGGTAAAAGGGGCTTCTAGCCTTCGTAGAAAAGAAACACTATAATTATATACCAAAAGACAAATCAAGGTGGACCTTAACCTACAGGTATAACTCTTAATGCTGAGCTCATGTTTTCTTTCAAATGACAACTTCTTTAAATTCTACAGGATTAATCTGCTCGTGGTGTCTTGTCAAGATTCGTAGCAAAATACTACTGAGCATAAGAAATTATCCTAGCATTAGTTTTCTTTTCCTTTTTCAAGACAGTTCAATGCTTACAGACCTAATAGATAAACCGGTAGATTAGTAAGGCTTGAAACCTGGGACATATGTTGAAAACATGGATATGTCTTGATGAAGGAAAAGAAGAATAGCATGTACCCCTGCTTTGACTGTTAAATTATACGCCTGAGATATGTATTTTTAATGTCATGTACAAGTTGAACAAAACAGGGTATGGATATATTAATTACTTTAGTATATAGATGTTACTGTTTATGAGCTTTTAGTGAAGTAATGTACTTTGAAAATTTGACAAGAGTTAAGCTTACCCTAACGACCAAAACTCTGATGCTTGCATGATTCCTTTACGTGGAGATTCACACTTGTTAACTGCAAGAATGATGTGCTTATCCGAGTAGTTCTTGCGTAACCAATCTGAAATTTCCTCATCAGCTGCAGTTAGACCTGCCTGTTTAGCACTGTCAATACCGCATAGTATTATCCTTACTATCTTTGCTCTAATGTGTCTACTAGACCACCAAAAAATGTATAGAAGCAACATGACTAATGTTAACTTATGCACCATTTGCACCTTCAACTAAATCAATAATCTAAAAGCACTTTTCAGAAAGAGGCACAGCAGTGATACCACAAGTATTCACAGAAAACTATACCTGGCCATCAACGAGGAACACAATAACAGATGATTCCTCAACAGCTGCAGTAGCTTGTTTCTCTATCATCGACGGCATCCTCGCAACCGCTGCCTCCCTAGAGGCAAGTGGGATTCCATCCATACCAATGGTGGTTGAAATAGCTAATTCTTCCATGACATTAGCCTGGGACTTTGAAACTGTAAGAACACCACCAGTATCCACCACCATAAATTCATGGTCCCCCCAAAAGGATCTACCATACAGGCGATCCCTAGTAACCCCAGGCTCATCGACTACAATTGCCTTGTTCCCCTGCAATGCATAGCACAGATAAAGGAAGACAATTTACACAATTAAAAATATAGATACAGGTCAATCTAAAGCTTGCAATTCTACATTCCAGAGTATTAGAATATGTAGATGGTAGTAAATACCGAGACAAGACGATTAAACAATGCTGATTTTCCAACATTTGGTCGTCCAACAATTGCAACCCTTGGAAGAAGATGGTCAGGGATCTGCAAATGAAACTTAATGATTAAGAGACTATAAATGTTCTCATTGTTTCTCCATTCCACCAAAAAGAGTCCCCAATGGTATAGAAAATAATATACTTAGCAACCAATGCAAAAAATAAAAGAAGAATGCCCCAGACTTGTAACAGAAATACAATTGTGGACATATGCAAAGTCTACAACCTTCAAAAAATGGTTCATACTATACTAGCCAGTGCCAGAAAAAGATGCATCAAACCAACGGTCGTAGTACTTTTGAGGAGTCTCAATCTATGATCCTAGTAATATTGGTAACATACAATATATTATTTATTGCATCAATCCTAAGATCAAGGGCTAGACGTGGTAAAAGAATGACGACCATTACTAAATGAAGTCGCCAATTAGTTCACATTAGGCTCAGTTATGAATGGAGATCTTCGGAACCTCAAGCATCTGTTTTAAGTTTCAACCAAAAGTTATCTCATACTTATCATTCCTCATAAAAAAATTCTAGTGATTCCCGAGAACTCAATAAGCAGAAGGTTGCATTATGGTTCTGAAAACCTCAGGCATAAGACTAACATGAAATCTCACCAGTTTCATATACAACAAATGTGAGAAACTGACCATGACAAGACGCTTACTTACACTTTTCACTGTAGTTTTCTGCCTCCTCTCAGTCCTCCGCTTCCGACCAACTTCCTCTTCGTAAGTTTTGTCATCTTCTGAAACCATCAGATTACAGATCTTAGTTACTAACATCAAGAATGACAAAACAAGATGGAAAATTCCACCAAACACAAAGTTAATCTTTTTATCAAAAGAATTAAACCCGAAGCAAAATTTCGTATACACACTTGGAAAAAACGCGTTGTTTGGAAAAAAGTCAGCAGCTTTCAGAATAATTGGCAAAAATTACGAACTGGGTTCGTCACGTACTATCAAAATCGGCCATTCAATTAGTACACGAATTACAATGAAATGAAACGCACCGATAACGAGTTGGCCGGACAAAGAGGAAGCAAACTCTTGAACAACGTTCCGAGCGTCTTCTTCGAGGTCGTCGACGTCCTCCGTCAACAACTCGTCCACGAGCTCCTCCTCCTCCTCTTCTTCTTCGTGTTGTTGTTGTTCATCGGTTAAGGAGACATCGACATCGTCGGCGGAGCATCGGGGACGGAAGCGAGGGGTGGCGGGAAGAGAAATGTGGAGGGAAAGGGCGGTGGGAGTGCGAAGAATTGGAGGAGAGATGGATTTGGGGATTGGGAATGGGGAAGAGAAAAGAGAGAGGGTTTTGGAGAGAGTGGGTGAAGTGGTGGTTCCGCCGTAGCAGCACAAGAGCTCCGCCGGAGCTGCCATTGTCGGTGTAGAGTTTTGTGGGGCTTGGCGGTTAAACGAGGGAGGAAGAGAGGGTGGGGAGGTTTATCCACTTCATTCCACCTTTGCGTGGGGTTTATGCTTTTCGCTAACCATGTTTGAAAAGGCTTATTTACTGCGGTCAAATCTCACGTTGTCCTTAATCGGTATAAGTGACCCAATTCATCCTCAGTCGATAGTTCCTTCTCTAAGAGCAAATCCACCGGGAGGGCAAAAACGCGGGCGAGGCCCGAGGGCGAGGGTTGGCGGAAGGCTAGCCCTATTCACCCTCCATCGGTGAAGAAAACCGAAGGCGAGCAGCAGGCGAGAGGTCGGCGATCCTGCAGGCGGTGTGGGCCCCAACTAACGTCGCGTGCACTTTTTTTTTATTTCGGGTGCGTGCACTTCACGCACGGGTGGGGGCGGTTGGAGGGGATCCCGTGTTCGGAAGGGGAAGCCGAACGGTGTGTTTGGCATAAATTCTTGTTCAGTAGTGGCGGCTGAACGCTTAAAAACAATATTTTTTATATTTTTTAATAAAAAAATCAATATTTTTTTTAAACAATTACATTTTGATATTACTTGAAAAGTAAAATATCCAAAAACACTACTACACTTTAAACATTACAATATAGTAATACTATGGACACATGTTGATTTTTAATTGGTTTTACACTTTTAATACAAAATTCACACTACACGCGCTGCAAAATACGCTCAATCTCACGCTAGAAATCTCCATTTTTTTCTTAACCCCTACAAACTTCAAAACACTCTTTTACCCGTAACTTTCTCATCCGGACTCCGTTTGATACGAAATCAATTGGGTTGGATTTGTCTCGTCGCCCTCTTTCCATAGACACCAAGATTGAACCCCAGACCAACTATAGAGAGAGAACAGAGCAGCGACGTCTTCACGTTCTCCAGTGAGATTCTCCGATTTCGGCGACAAATGGGACGAACTACCACCCAAAACTTTATTCTCTCATCATTCTAGACACAGCCCAACCAACATTGAGCCTTAGTTTGCAGCGGATCATCGCCGGAGAGCCTCACATATTGATTGAAACTTTCCGGTGAGTTTCCGACGAGTTTCCGGCCAATGTAATCTTTGAAACTAGTCTAGAAAGCTTTGTTGGGCTGTTTAGATGAAGATTGATATAAAAATTGTATGAATTGATGATGAATCAACACAGCTATTCTTTCTCCTTCATTTTGAAGGACTTCCTTCAAATTAGGAGGGTAGATCCTTCAATTTGAAGGATCACATCCTTCATATTTTGAAGGAGCACTTACTTCAATTTGAAGGATCACATCCTTCAATTCGAAGGAGCACATCCTTGAATTTGAAGGAAGTGCTCCTTCAAATCTGTAGGAAACTGTCCTTCAGATTTTTGAAGGAGCACTTCTTTCAATTTGAAGGATCACATCCTTCAGATTTTGAAGGAGTTCATCTTTCAATTTGAAAGATGTGCTCCTTCAGATCTATAGGAACCTGTTCTTTAGATTTTTGAAGGATCACATCCTTCAAATCTGAATGAATAGTATACACGTGTCACTGGAATTTTTAAAATTGAGAATTATTCAGTCAAAAAAGACAATTATAATAGTTCTTGAAGCCATACTCATTTTAGTGGAATCTAAACATGCTAACAATAATAGCGACTTATTGTGGCAAAATTCAAACAATAACAACAACTAATTTGAAGGACTTCCTTCAAATTGAAGGAAGTCCTCCTTCAAATTGAAAGAAGTCCTCCTTCATTTTGGAGGACTTCCTTCATTTTGGAGGACTTCCTTCATTTTGAAGGAAGTCCTCCTTCCCCACAAACTTCAAAACACTCTTTTACCTATAATTTTCTCATCCGGACTCCGTTTGACACGAAATCAATTGGGTTGGATTTGCCTCGTCGCCTTCTTTCCATAGACACTAAGATTGTAACCCCAGACCCACTGTAGAGAGAGAACAGGACAGCAACATCTTCATGTTTTCCGGCAAGATTCTCCGATTCCGGATACAAATGGGACGAACCACCACCCAAAACTTCATCCTCTCATCATTCTAGACACAGCCCAACCAACATTGAGCCTTAGTTTGCAGCGGATCATCACCGGTGAGCCTCACATATTGGTTGAACGGAGACATAGGCGGAGGTGTGGTTAGGTGCGTAAGTCTCACGCTCGCATGAGCTGTGGTGGGCTTTTTAGTGGATTTTTGGGAAAGTAGTAGTATTTTGTAATAATTTTATTGTGGTAATATTTTTGGGCATAATAAAAGTGTGGTAGTAGTTTTTGGGTAGAAGCCCTTCTTTTTTTTTTATAAAAAATCAACATTTTATTTTCTATAAAAAATCACAATTTTTATCAAATTTTTTTTAGTATGTAATATTAAATTTTAAGCACAAATAAAATTTAACATATGATATTTCTACATCTTTTTTTATGATAATTATTAGTATGTAATATTCAATTTTGTGTGAAGTAATATTCAATTTTGATGGTTTTATTTTATTTGAAGAATTTATTAGTGCCTTGCCCTCGCCTTTGCCTTCCGTGGGTGGAAGCTGCGTTTTCGACGGAGGGCGAGGACGATCACTATTCATCGCCTTAAGGCAAGAAGTGGGCAATTGCCTTCTGATTGCTTGCCCTGCGCCTACGTGGGTGGATATGCTCTAACATTGTTCAAAATGATGATGTGAATATTATAGTGGGCATTCGTGATCAGGCTCTAATCATTTGGATTATATGTCTTAAAGCATCCCTAATGGAGATGTCGAATGCAAACTTGGAATTTGAATTTGATGGCCTAATTGCAACACCTGAGCAATATCTGATCAAGTAAATTGAGCCACTGCTATGTTTGTTTTCAAATTTGTCAAACAATTATGCTGCACGTATAATTTTCGATAATGAAACGGTGTTTGTGTGTGACGTTCTTACAGAATAACAGATGAGATGAGAGACTTGAAGAGTTACACCTTACAACTACTTGTCAACGTTGAAGTACTTAATTGCCAATGTACATGGATTAATTGTTCGGAAAGTTGCCAAATTTAATCAATCAATCTTTTCCTACAATGTACATCGATCAACAGTGTTTGCTATCTTCATTGAGTGTTGTATTAGGGAGGTGGAGGCTAAACAAATGAGTGATTTTCATTTTAGTCAAGATGGATGGATAAGCTTGGTGTCCACTTTTAGTAAAGAGATTTATAAGCCGTATGAGAAGTTACGATTTAAGAACAAGTGGGATGTACTTACAAAAGAGTGGAAACTATGGAAAGATCTCAAAGGAAAAGAAATTGGTCTTGTGTGGAATCCTGCTAAGAAGACAATCAATGCATCCGAGTAATGGTGGCAAGATAAAATTAAAGTTATTGAATATATATTCATAATATGTTAACATTGTTGTTTGCAAAATGTAGAAAAATAGGGATTATGCAAAGTTTCAAACTTCGGGCATTAGTCCAGGGATGGAAGAGAAGTATGATTTTATGTTTTCGAACACCATAGCCATTGGTAAGAATGCATGTGCTCCCTTATCTAGTGTACTTCCGGTTGAAAGTGGATATGGAGAGAATTCACCCGAAGATTATAGTGATACGAATGAAAATAATTAAGTGCTTATTGAAACCACTCAAGCTCCAACTAATGTAGGAGAAAGGGGAAAAAGGAAAACTAGCCAAAAACAAATTAAAGGGAAGAAAAGTAAAGTAAGTGGTGCTGAAAAGTTAGGACTTCAAATTGAAAGACTTGTGGAAATAGCTGGGAGTAGAAGTGGGACTACAGGAACATATGTTGGTAATAGAGGGTCAAAAGAAACTAGTATTGGTGAAGTAATGAAAGATGTAGCAAATTTATCTCAAATGGTGTGTGGTAGCGATTTGTGGTGGCTCGCATCTACATTATTTATAGTTCAAGAGAAGTGAGAGATGTATCTTGCTATGGAAGATTCTGACCTCAAGTTTGATTTTATTCTGTATGAGTTTAATAATAAATAGAATTAAGCTAGGTAGTGATTTATGTTATGCTCTTGTATTGTTTGATTGTTTAAATTCGTGAATGCTATTTGACATTGTGGATTGTTATATGTCAATAATATTTTAATGTTATGCTTTAATAAAAGGTGGAATGATGTTTGAATAATAATTCCGTTTGCAGGTTCTTTTAGATTATGAAAATTTCGTATGGTGAGGAAGAGATCAACCAAATTATATGTGTGACTGCTTGTCTTATTGAACTTTATTATGTGAAGTATATTCAGAAAACACCTTGTATGACTAACTCTCACACATGCTACATTTGGTTGAACCAAGTATTAGAAGGGAATGAAACTCGCGTACATAATATGTTTAGAATGAATATGAATGTCTTTCTAAAATTATATGATGAATTACAAAATATGTATGAATTAAAGAATTCTAGGAATATGTGTGATACTGAGATGTTGGACATGTTCTTGTTCATTTTGGGCCGTGGACAGTGGTGGAACCAGGATTCCTCGAGCAGGAGAGCAGCTTTTAGAAGGTTAAGTATCACATGGAGGTGGAAATAGATTGACAGCCAATCGCTTTCAACATTTCAGCGAGACGTGAATAGATGTTTTAGGGGCAAATTACATTTTCGTACCCTGTAGTTTGAGTTGAATTTCAAAATGATACCCATGCTTTTTTTTTTTTTTGCATTTTCGTACCCTATACTTTCACAACGTTGCAAATGTGTTCCACCGTAAAAAAATCCGTTAATGTGGCTGTTAATTGCTGACGTGGCTTGTGTGGGGTCCACCAAATTAACAGACGTTAACTGAGGGAAGAAAACAACCAAACGGCGCTGGTGATGAAGGTTCCCATTGTCTTGCTCCCGCACGTTTGACCGCGAGCTGCCGACGCCGCCGCTCTCTTGGCTGCCGCCACCTGGACTCACCGGCGACGACTTGGCGACTCCAGATCTCTGGCGGTTGCTCCGGCTGGGCTGAAGATGAAGATCCAAGAATACAAGATGGGGAAAGTCCCGATCTTGAGGCGCGGAGAGTCGTATGACGAAACCGGTGACCACCGCCGCCTCCTCCCTCGTTCAAACTCTCCGGCGGTACATCAAGAAGCCGTGGGAGATCACCGGCCCTTGCTCCGATCCCAAGTACAAGCTCGCCGCCCCCGCCGCCCTCGAGTACCGCGTCGAGTGCCCAGAGACCACCAAGCCCAGGCCATCGTACCTCTGTTTCAAAATATGAATGCGAATTGATTATCGTTTTGCTGTTTTTTGTGTAAGTAGGTTTGGTAGTGAGTGGATTAGGTTTTAGATCTGGAGTCGAACACACTCCAATCTCTTTCGACGCTTCGATTTTGTCCATGCCCACATCGGGTTCTCCTCCGACTCAGCCTAAACTGTCGGAGGGGCTGAAACTGGAGGAGAAGTCGAAGAAGAGGGAGAGAAAATGGAGTTTTGTTGGGTTCGATTGCTGGAAATTGGTGTTGGGTTTGAGCTTGGTTTATGTGGGTGTGAGTGGACTGTCGAAGGTGGTCTCCGGGGCTCTGAAACCGGTTTTTTCACCTGAGATGGTAAGAAATGTGGGTGAAGAATCTTGGGTTGAGAAATGTGGGTGAAGAATCTTGGGTTTCGAATTATTTGAATTCGAGGATGAGGTTCTTGCATAAGGAGGTGCAGGGTGTTGCTCATGGCAAGGTTTCAAATTGCAGCTTTCCCAATTCAAAATGGGAAATTAGTCAGGTGAGAAGTCAATCAATCTTTTTTGTGTTTGGTGCAATACTTTTGATGAAAAACTTGAAATTTATGGGCTGATATTGAGGATGATGTGCTTCTAAGCTCACATTGCATATTGTACGAATCTGCGATTGAGGAGGTGAGGATATGGGGATGGCCTTTGCAGACCGCTGGGCTGCTAACGAGTGGATTTTCCCAGCCGGGAGCAACCGCCGGAGATCTGGCGTCGCCGAGTCGTCGCCGGTGAGTCCAGGTGGCGGCAGCCAAGAGAGCGGCGGCGTCGGCAGCTCGCGGTCAAACGTGCGGGAGCAAGACAATGGGAACCTTCATCACCAGCGCCGTTTGGTTGTTTTCTTCCCTCAGTTAACGTCTGTTAATTTGGTGGACCCCACACAAGCCACGTCAGCAATTAACAGCCACATTAATGGATTTTTTGACGATGGGACACATTTGCAACATTTTGAAAGTATAGGGTACGAAAATGCAAAAACAAAAAAAAAAAAAAAAAGCATAGGTATCATTTTGAAATTCAACTCAAACCAGAGGGTACGAAAATGTAATTTGCCCATATTTTAGTGTCATGTTAGATGTCATGTGTCCTATGCCTCATTTTAAGGTAACTATCACATATATAGTTTTTCACTATCCCAAAGTTATCATTTAATTGATACTAAATTCATGCTTGCTTTGTCATTATTTGTAGACGTTTTTTTGAAAGCACATTTGGAGTATGAAAAAAAGATGGAATATTTTACACAACATAAAGATGAAATATTTTACACGACATGCCTAGATTTTTATTTGTGAACCAAGTGAAAATAATTATTGCAATCATGACACTCTATAACTATAGAAGAAGAAATGGTGATAGTCATTTTGATGAAATTATAGATGACTTAAATGACATTGACGGTGAACAAATGGAGAGGGAGGTTGATGCCCAACAAGAAGATGATCAAGTCGCACAAGATATGAAAGTTTTGAGACATAATATTACCGCACGTTTAATGAGTTCTACAACATATGAAATTTGTATAATTATGTATTTCAAAATATTTCAATTTTTCTTATTGACAATATTATGAGAACTTTATTTATTATCAATAAAAACTGAGGGGCTTAAAAAAAATATTGATGATTATACAAAATACTTGTACAAAGTTTTGCATATTTATCTTTTTACCAAATAGTTTAGTGAAATAATTATTTAAAAAAAGGTCTGTTTTGGTCACGATATACATCTGACCTTCGCAGATCCTAATGCTCCATAAATTCCCACCTTTGTCATTCACAGCCTTAACTCCTTCCCTCAACTCACTCTTCCGTGCGGCTCCATCTGCAAGCATACATAGCACATCTGTTAACTTCTTCTGTGGTTGTAGACCCATAACACCTACAATATCTGGGTTTTACACGAAGTACCAGTTGCAGATCCTAATGCCCCCTAAATTCCCACATTTGTCACTGTAGAACCTAATGCTCTCTAAATTCCCACCTTTGTTATTCACAGCCTTAGCTCCTACCCTCAACTCACTCTTCCCGGCGGCTCCATCTGCAAGCATACGTAGCATATCTGTTAACTTCTTTTGTGGTAGTAGACCCATAACACCTACAATATCTGGCTTTTGCACAAAGTACCAGTTGTATATCATAATGCTCCCTAAATTCCCACCTTTGTCATTCCCAGCCTTAGCTTCTTCCTTGCTCCCTAAATTCCCACCTTTGTCATTCCTAGCCTTAGCTTCTTCCTTTAACTCACTCCTCCCGATGACTCCATCTGCATGCATATGTAGCACAGCTGTTAACTTCTTCTATGGTAGTAGACCCATAAAACCTACAACATCTGGCTTTTGCACAAAGTACCAATTGTGGTTACAAAGATCCATTATAACGCTGCCGAAGATAGGACGTCACACTCCATACCGAGATAAAAAAACAGTTTTTGGGTAAATTGGGATTGGGATAAAGTAATCTTCTTAGAGATTTTCCTTAGAGCATGCCTTATTCTATCGATATTCGGAGCACGACTTAGATGTGAACCACACATTTCTTGTCTCTCTTGCTCCATCAGCATTGTTGTTGCAACAGATTGGGTTTTTTCTTCTTCGATTTCCTCATCTTCTATGGCATCATTGATCCGACTTTCTTTAGCCTCCATCTTTCGTCTTTGCCAGCAACCTCCTCACAAAAGATATTGGAAAATTTGATAAAAGTCTTTGGTTGAAATATGAGAAATCTGATGTTGAGATAGATGATTGAATGGTAAGAAGAGAATGAAAACTGGATAAAAATTTACGGAGGATTTGGTGAGACAAAACAGATAAGAAAAGACATATGTCACTATGAGATTGGTCGTCCAATCTCAAATTGCATCTCAAATTTTTTTTAGATGTGGATACGTGGTACAATGAGAGCCATTGAATATGAATTGATCTTAACCGTAGCATTATTATTAACGTTTTTATTCAAAAACTATATAATAAAATAATAGAATGGTGAACGTGATATAAACCCAAAATATTTGTAATTACACTTGTAGAAAATTGAGTATACATCACAGAATTTCCGTGGCAGAAAACACCCAAAAAATCACCAGCCTCTGTGGTATATGGGGGTTGGCCACGGATTGGCCACAAAACGCCTTGATAATGCCCAATGGGTGGATTTTTTTTTTTATTTAGGCGCGGCATGCATCATTTGTGGCCACATTTTGATGGTAGGTCCCATCAATTCTTTTCTATCTATTCTACTCTCTTAATAAAAGAATTACTTTTTATTCAACAAAACCACATACTACTTGCTGTGGCCATTCTTCATAATTTTTTTTTTTTTAAATGACAATTCATATCAACAATGTCGGCTTGGTTACCATACCAACTTGTATTACTTTGGTATACAAAAACACATATGTAGTCCAATTCACAATACACAACAAATTTGAAAAAAAAAAAACCTAATAATACGTAAGAAAACAATCAAATTCATATTTGCAGCCGGAGTGATTGCACTAACACTTCTGTTCTCTAACTCTCACTACTCATTTCTCAGATTTCAATATCTGAAATATAGATTTTAAACGAAATCAACAGTAGAAATATGAAAGTCTAAAATTAAATCACGCTTAAAAGAAAACCTCACAAATCATATGCAAGAAAATAATATAACAAAAAGTAAATAGGTGGATACAAATAAGCCCACAAAACCAACACTTGACTCCATGAAATTTTTTAAAAATCTGTAAAAATAAGAGATCAGCCGAAATCACATAATAACGACGTCAAACTAACAAATCGTATACAGAAAAAGATGGGATAAAAATATTAAAAATAAAACAACAATCTGAGGAAACATACCCACGAGTTTAAAAGTTTTTACAAGAGAAAAAATAATCCAAATTGCATCTCAAGCTCAAATCTGCAACGCCCAATTCGAATTGCAATTACAAACTAAGATATAAAATAGGAAAATAAAGATATCAGTCGAAATTTCAAAAAGACTTTGTTCAAAATAATAAAACCACATAATATAGAAATTAGATCTGAGATAATGAGGAAGAACTTGAAGAAGATGCGGAGGAAAGAATAAAAGGATGAGAGAGAAGCGAAGAATGAAGATGTGTGCGGCTGGATATAGAGTAGAAAAGAGGTTTGAAATGTGGAAATAGTTGGATTGCTAAGATTATTTGATAGATGAAGAATAAATGGACATGATTGTTTGTAAGAGAAAAATTATGTAGTTTTTTAGGAAAGTTAATAAAAAAAGGAATGAAAAGATATTTTTATTGAAGTTTTCTATGAAGTTATTAAAATTGAAAGAAGATTCATTGTGAAACCCTCAAAGAAAAGGAAAGAACGAAGAGAGAAGAGAAAGATCAACAAATGGGGTGCATTCTTTAAGACTCCATGATGAAGACAGCCACACCACTATTGTCTAAGAAAAAAAAAATAAAAAAATAGCTTTTTTTTAATCGAAAGAGGCCACGGAACAGTGGGTGCTAAGTGCTACCGGCCACCTGTGGTTAACCTTCAAGGACCACAAGGCTGTGGCCCTTTTTTGTAAAATTGCCACGAATTTGCTTGTTGCGGCTTTTTTAGTCCGTGGTGTAAAGTCAAATTTCTACCAATGTTATTACACTCATACCCAGATACATTTGTCTTACAGATTAAAATCCAGCCTTTTGTAGTTTTTCCATCTAAGATGTAAACTAATATATTAGCTCAAACTATTTACATATCTACCATTCTTTTTTCCACAAAAATAAAATAACGTTATAAATTAATAATCAAGAACCCGATACCTTAAAAAAAAAAAAAGATTCTGATATGATGATGGAGCATTCAAGCATGTGGATTTCTCTTCATCAGTTACAAATTGAATTTGAATAAGGATTATCCACCTAGGAACCACCTAGGACTTTTTAATGGTTTACATTGTAGAAGTTATGGAGGTTTTGATGTGTAGAAAATAATATTAGGTTACTTATAATAATTTCAAGTGGATATTTATTCAGAT
This sequence comes from Spiraea crenata, assembly GCA_033992175.1. NCBI lineage: Eukaryota > Viridiplantae > Streptophyta > Magnoliopsida > Rosales > Rosaceae > Spiraea > Spiraea crenata. Next base: position 22,185 of record JAVBHV010000010.1, on the reverse strand, counting down.
GTTTTTCAATTTTAGGTGCATATGTTTAGGTGTTTTCCATTTCAGATAGATACGTTCATGTGTTTTGTGATATGTTGGTGTGTTTTCCAATTTCCACTGGATATGTTCACGTGTTTTGGGATATTTGGTGGAATTCCTTAGGTGGAGTCATTAGGTTGTTATAGTCTCTTTGTAGAGTGTATTTTAATTGGTGGAATACTTCAGGTATTCATAAGTTTATGATTATAACAAATTCTACTAATAAATTTAATATGGGTGTTTTAGGAAGGTAAAGATTACAAAATCACTATATATAGAAAGGAGATGACTTGGATTCTTAGTCATAGAGCCTATTCAACAAAAAAATATAAGGTGGGTTGTAATTGAAAAAAATAATTTTTATGGGTGTTTATTTTCGCTTTCAAGAGTGGAAACTACTAGGGTAAAAACTCCTAATTTGTGAATAGTATATTACTCTAAGGCGAAAATCTCTATTTCGCCTTCGCCTTTCCCTTGTGTGATGGAAATGCTCTAAGGCACAATGACCCAAATCATATTTGAGTTTAGATGCACAGATATCATTTGTGATACCACAAGATACTCAATAATTTAAACATGCAAGAAATGCACATATAATTTTGGATAACTAAACAATGTTCATGTGTGACGTTCGTACAAAATAATAGAGGAGATGAGATTTGAAGGTCATACCTTATAGCTACTTGTCAACGTTAAAGTTTAATTGCAAATGTACATCGATCAATTGTTAGAAAAGTTGCCGAATTTTGTAATCAATCAATATTTTCTAACATAATTCGCTTGTTTATGGATTTCAATGACCTTTTCTAACTTGAACATTCATTTTTGGTCTCATTGTCGATACAAAAAAAATCTTGATAATTTAAGGAGTTCATTTAGACTTATTTCTACAAAAGGTATCAACCAAATTGGAGATATAATAATCTAATATATATTAGCCGACAATGGTATTACAGGAAATGAGAAGAATATTATAGCTCACGCACCGAGAAGGTACCAAGCGGAACCCAAAGCGGAACCCAAAACAACAGAGAGCAGGCCCAACCCAACCTAACCACCACCAACCCCCAAACTTGCTGTATATAAGGAATCAGCAGCCGTCATGCCAACGACAAGAAAGTGAGCAAAGACATCATCATGTACAAATCGAAGCTGCAGGAGGTGTGCCAGCAGAAGAAATGGAGCCTGCCCGAGTACAACAGCACGAGGACTGGCCTCGACCACTGCCCTCGCTTCTCCGCCACCGTCACCGTGAACGGCTTCACGTTCAGGTCCGCCGACACCTTCAGATCCTCCAAGGAGGCGCAAAACAATGCCGCTGAGCTCGCCTACCTTCAATTCTCAAACACTCCCCAACTTCCCACCTCCGCCAACCCTAGTGCTCCCCAAATTCCCACCTTTGTCAACCGAAATGCTTCCCAAATTCCCACCTTGGGCAACCCTATTGCCCCCGCCAACCCTCCCCAAATTCCCACCGTTTTCAACCCTAATGCCCCCCAAACTCATACCATTCCCATTCCCAGCCCTAGCTCATTCCCTCAACCCACTCTTCCCGGCGGCTCCTCCTCCGCAGGTAAAAACGGGTTTCCTTTGTTTTTGCCTTAACTCTAATTTTCTGTATGATTTATAGGATTTAATATGTGTCAAGTGCTATTGATGAAAACGAAGATTATAGAGAAGAGTTTTGGATTTAATATGTATTGAATGCTCAAATTGAATGTTATGTGAGTGTTGTTGATTAACTAGGTGTTGTCGTAATTAGTTTACCTTTGTGATCACGAGGTTTGGACTTATTTGGCGATGACTTTTACGGGATTCGTTTGTCCAAAAATGGAAATGAACGTTCAAATACCAGAACCTCGTACTTGGAATTTCAAGGAAGAGTACTTACTACCTCTATAGATTCTTTTGGGATGAGGATGATGCATAAGTGTAGTTTTACATTGTTGGCCACTCAATTGGAGAACCTAAATGTGGATAGTTTGTATGTAGAGCTTGTTTGTTTTTCAGGTTATATATAAACAGTTGGAAAAGGCAAACAGTGTGTATAAACAACTTGGTTTCACATCAAACTTCTAGGAGGTTGTGGACTATACGCGGAAGAAGAAAGTTTCACAATGTCTCCAGTCCTTTTAATGTCCACAACCGGGTGTATTCTGGTTGAAATATGAACCATGCATTTCAGCCTATAGATACATCCTAGTACTGGCTGATACAATATCTTATTTAAGAAAAAATCATTTTAATTTGTATTTGCCAAAAGCTGGATATAAAAGCTGGAACTCATGTTGCTTTATTTCACTAAAATATTTCAGTACTTGATATAACTTTATTGCTAAGAATTCAATCTCATGTCTTTGGAGTGGCGTACAGTCATCAGCAGCAAAAGTGAGCTTGAATGATAGGAAGCTTCATCCTGTGAATTGTACTGGAGATACATATGAATAAAGAATTTATTTAGATATTTGAGGCATGAAGTAGTTGAGAGTTTGCAGACTGGCAGTTAAATTAGATGGAAAATTACGTGCAAGAAGCAAAGGGTAAATGAAAATGATAAGTTACTGGGGTGGTGTTAATTTTGCCAAGGAACTAGCAGTTTCTGTGAGGACTAGGGTTCTTAAACTTTAGGAGGATAGTTCGTGAGAGCCTTCTCCATGGTAGTGTCTCAACCATTTCCTGAAAAGTCTTAGTTAATGTCAGCGATTGGCATGAAGGAATTCTCAGTTCAAGAAAAAGTTCAGGATATAAATGAGTAAAGTGAGGGGGTAGCGCTTTGTTAGCATAAATGGTGACCCTTTTTGTTTGGTTTTATTATTTTTCTTAAAATAGGTTTTGTATCAGGCAGCCATTAAATGTCTCTAAAGAAGAAATGTAAAGTCCACACTCTTTTCTAAAACTGATCAGGATCACCGGAGCTGAGAAGGATACTCAGAATCCAGTACATATATGCAAGTGACTTAGCTGTTTAATATCTGATTACCATTTATAAGTTTGACTAGCTAGTAAGCTATTACGGCCTTGATGGCTATGCTATTCCAATTTGGTCATTTAGTGGATACCTTCTTGCGTGGTTCTGAAATTACAGCTTTTAGTTCATATATTATCAAATATTGATATTATATTAGATCATCACTAATTTTGTGGTTTTGTTATCTTATATGAACCACTGCACCTTACAGCACCCTAAATTAGTGTAATTTACCTGGGCCTCCTTGTATGATGTATTTATTAAATAGAACACCATTTGTTCTACTCACAGTTTGTACTATTTGGTGAGGGCAGATATATGTTTCATTTCATATATACCATGTGGTACTTTTTTTTTTATTCACATTTTCACATATATGCTGTATTATTCCAGAATTTCCTTCAACATTGACAACTGAATTGAATAGCACACCAGCACAAGTTGCTCAGCAGACTTTTCAACCAATGAATCAAGAAACACATCAAATTCCTGAGGTTCCTTGCACACGCTCTCAGGGTACGTTTCCTTGGTGATTTACAATGAGCTTAATTTGGTACTTTTTAATCCTTGAGTTCCCATGCTGAAGTATAGCATAATCAATATAAGAATTATTACCTTCTTGCAGAAATTTCTCTTTTAATTTTATAGATGGTAGGAACTGAGCCCGGCAATGATACATTATGGGATCCCTACATTATCTCTAGGGCTAGCTTGTTTGAAACTTGTGAAAAATTAAGCTAACACTTTAGCATCTGCACATAGTCTGACTTTGTCTTGATTACGATTCTGTTGACATATGATACAACTTACCATCTTTTAATATGGGTTGTAGGCATACAACATTTGTACAAGAACCAGCTGCAGACTTATGCCCAAAAGAGAAATCTTCTTCTACCTGTATATTCCTGTGAGCAAGAAGGTCCACCTCATGCCAGACGGTTTAAGTCTAGGGTAACAATTGATGGACAGACCTATGAGGGTCAAGAATTCCTTCCCACAATGAAGGATGCTGAACACGCAGCTGCAAAAGCTGCTTTGATGTCCCTACTTCCAACTGGAGTTCAAGAGGTAGCCAAATTTATATATATATTCTTCACATATTTTCATTACTCTGATAATGTGGAGCATCTTTAAACAGATTTTTGTTTCTGTCTGTGTTTTTCTCTTGTTCTTTCCCTAGGATGATTCTGGTTTATACAAAAATCTCTTACAAGAATTGCTTCAGAAAGAAGGCTGTTCGGTCCCAGTCTATGTCACACATATTTCTGGTCAAGTTCACATGCCAATATTTGTATCAACTGTGGAGATACAAGGAGAGAAATTTACAGGTCAAGAGGCAAGAAGCAAGAAATTGGCAGAGATGAGTGCGGCAAAGGTCGCATACCATCTCCTGAGAGAACGTAAGTATTTATTTCGTAAATTTGATAATATTCATTCCGTCCATAGTTTTGGGAAATTGTAGCCTATCCAAGTTTGTTCTTTTAATTTCAACTAAGTATGGTAGGAAATATTTCCCTTTACAAATGTTCTTAGTATTATCTTTTTAAGTCAAGAAGTGTAGGTGGGGACATAAAAGTTTTGACTTCCTCAGACTTCTGAATATTAGTTCCTATTGTATGCTTCATAACATATTTCATACTCGCATTCAGGTAAGTCAAGCCAGATTCCTTTGCTCCCGACTCCTGCTCTGCAAGGGCAAGAAGCTTCGGAGATCTTATCTTCAAGCATTCAGTCAAACCTGGCTGGTAGTCTGCAACAAGGCAAGTCTAACGACCCCATGATCTTAATTCCTTTTATGACTAAGAATCAAACAAAGGAGAACACTGGTATCATTTTTCCCCAAAAGCTCTTTTGTTTTCCTAATTCTTATTGATATACTATCGCTGCCTTTTCTTTTCTTTGGACTAATAAACTATCGTTGCCTTGATACATTCATAATGTTTTTCTTACGAAAATGTCATTTGTTGTCTAATCTGTTAAGTTTGCAGGCCATATCGTTGGCCATTTTTTTCTCCATAAAATTAGTACGTATAAGTCTAGGATATAACAAAACAGAATATCCTATGTTTCAGCTTCATGGTATCTCACCATGACTATGGTAGCTTATCAGCGTGTTGCTAAGTTGTGTATAGATGCTATTGAGGTGCATCCCAAATTTTGAGTTTATTTACTCCAAGTCCAGATCTAGGGAGAGAAAAATTATGGGTATTAATTTTGAAAACACTTCAGAATTGATGCATCATTAAATTTTCCAATGCAAATTAGTGTTGATTGGAAAGCTTATAATAGCAAGGAATTCAAAAACGCGTTGAAGTTCTGGCATGGTTTTCTTGCATTGTTAATTTACATGTAAATGGAAGCTCCTTAAATATTCATGGATTTTAGATATGAAATAATAGCAGTAGATTAGAACCTTTGCTGCTTCTTTTTGGGTCAATGTAATCTTGGGTATTTGGGGATATTATTACGTTACAATATCGGTCTTTCCTTACATCAGTGGTGTAAGAGCTAGTATTACATACAAAACTGAACCTCTGTCGACTGAACAGTCTTCATATATATTCTTACTAATCATTCAGTTTCCTACTATAGACAATAGTAATCCTTTACATCCCCCCGTTGACAGAAAGATGAAAAGTCAAATAACTGATGAAAAAAGATCCCCCACAAGTATCAGTGTAGATCATGACTTCATTCCATTAGAGGTTTAGCTCAAAGATAATGTGGGTACGAGACTGATGAAAATAGGCGTTGATATTCTAACATGCACCCCTTTGTTTTTTTGAATCGCATGGCTTGTGAATCATTGAGCTCATGTTCTTGGATTACAGTAGTCAGAGAAGGACCACCTTGTGCTCCTACAACAGGTGGAGGATTCTCTTCGTCCAACATCGTACATGCGCATGCAATTGAGGAAACAAAGATGACTAGCCTCCCTGTGTCCCAAAAAGGCTTATCTTCAACTTTGCCATCTGACTGCTCTGCGAATTTAGGTGTGGACATTACTGTTGAGCCACCAGCTAAAAGGACCATGTATAATAAGGTTTCTGTTTATCCTCACACACCAAATATGAAATATCCCGAGGGCACCACTGTGCTGTCCATGAGCAATGAAAAATGGGTTGCTTTGTCACACACCTGAAGTGAGGTTAATTATACACAGCTATGTACCTGTTGTAATAGAAAGAGAGCACAGTTTTAACTAGTAAGTTGCTTGTAATGTTGTTTCCTTACCTTGTAATGTTGTGAATAGACGGTACTGGTTTACTTTCTTGACTCTACAGTTTTTGTGACTTCTTTTAGTTTCATATTTATGTAATCGACGAAAAAAAATCTCCATGCTTTAAGTTTGGCAAGAATCCCATCTTCTCTACTTTCAAATTGAGAAACTTTCATTTTTCTTGACATGTATGGAACCAAATGTTTGCAGCCTGCGAATCGAACCTTTTGATTATCTAAAATAGCCCAAGTGGCCAAATACAGGGCAGCGGACAATTCCACATTAGCCAAATTGTGAGTAGTATTTTGCAATTAAATCCCTGGGTACTTAAAGTGTGGTCATAGTTCATTATACTGTGGTCTTAGTCCACCGTAGTATAGTCATAGTATGTCATAGTGTGATCGTAGTCCATTATAGTGTAGTAGTTCATTTCTGAAAAATAAATTACTATTTGCAATTTACAATTAAATCCCTGGCTATTCAAAGTGTGCGCGTAGTCTACTATAGTGTGGTCGTAGTTCACCATAGTGTAGGCATAGTCTATCATAGTGTAAACATAGTCCACTGTAGTGTGGTTGTAGTCCATTTTTTTTATTAAAAAATCACTATTCACAATTTACACATAGTGTGATTATAGTATGCACATAGTCTTTCATAGTATGTACATAGTCTCATATAGTCTTTACACAACTTCACACCATTCTTGTTCACCAAACTTCTGTCGCCGTCTACGTGAAATCAAACAAGCACCAGCAACACTAGAGCCAAAAGAAGACGAAGGGGAGCAGGCGGAGGAGGACGATGGTGATGATGAAGAGAAAGAAGCAGCCGCATCAACACCAGGCGGCGAGACGACGTCGTCTGCCCTGGGGGCTTCAGATCCGGCCAATCGGGAACCTTCTAGAACCCTTTAGCAAGGGACAACCGATAGCCCTGCTCTGCGAGGCAGCCGATTCCCACGACGTCGTCACGGATCAAATTAGGGAGGTGGCGTATGAGGACCCGATTCGCTAGAGGATCTTCGTCCATGAGCTCGGATGGGACACCACGACCGAAACCCTAGCAAGCGTGCTCAAGGAGTACCGCAACGATTGGTCCCAGGCCTGGACCTGGTGCTCCTAGTGCTGGCTGTGCTCCTTGGTGCTGTCGGTGCTGCTGGATTTTGGTATGGGGGACTTTGTAGTTTAATTTGGCAATATTTGTAAAACACTTATTATCCCTTTTGCCCCCTGCAACTCACTTGGAGAGACATTTTGCCCCCTGCAACTCTATTTGCAACCCATCTGCCCCCTGCAACTCATTTTTTGGGACATTTTGCCCCTTTTTCCGTTAACTTCACTGTTCCCGTTAACTTTGCTGACGTGGCATGTCCACGTCAGCAAAATAATATTTTTTTAATATTTTTTTATTTTTACCTCACTCAACCTCCCAATCCATTCGCTTCTTCTTCTCTTCTTTTTTTTTTTTTGGTCTGAACTTCTTCTCTTCTTCTATTGAGTCCACCCCACATCAAATACTCCGACTCCAATCCTCCGCCGCCATGGCCGCCGTCCTTGTTCCTCGCTCCTTTTCTCTGCCTCCCTCAGCCGCCGTCTCCCCTAATTGCCGCCTCCTCCGCCCTTGTTGGATTGCCTCACTACAGAGGCCACAAGGTCGGGTCCGCTCTCAGAACTTGGCAGATCGGATCGCGGAGTTGGGCATCCTAATTTGGTCGCTTGGGGGCAACACGACCCATGCCCAGCTCAAATCCATCGTCGGTGAGGAGAAGCTCACGGCGTCGTTCAATTTCGCGGTTCCTTGGAGCTGATGGGGAAGCACATGAAGGGAGCTGTTCGATCGCGAGCTCCGTGACGCCTTCAAAGTCCTCGACAAGTAGGCCGCCAGGTTCATCTCGGTGTTGGAGCTCCGGCACATCCTCACCAGCATCGGTGAGAAATTGGAGCCGTCAGAGTTCGACGAGTGGATCCGGAGGTCGGATGGGAAGATCAAATGCTGAATTGGTTTTAAATTGTCTTATTTTTTAATATTTTGTTTTGTTTGGTGGTATGAAGAATTTGGGTTTGTTGTGGATTTCGTTTGTGATGAATTTGAATTGATGGTAATGCTACGTGTTCATGGTTTTTTTATGGAATGTAATCTGGATTTGCTGGATTATTTTGTGGGTTTTGTGTTTCGGTTTTATTGTGTGTTTGGAATTGATGATGCTTTGTTTGACGTCGCGAATTTCGGTTTGCAAGGGCGGAGGAGGCGGCGATTAGGGGAGACGGCGGCTGAGGGAGGCAGAGAAAAGGAGCGAGGAACAAGGACGGCGGCCATGGCGGCGGAGGATTGGAGTCGGAGTATTTGATGTGGGATGGACTCAATAGAAGAAGAGAAGAAGTTCAGACCAAAAAAAAAGAAGAGAAGAAGAAGCGAATGGATTGGGAGGATGAGTGAGGTAAAAATAAAAAAATATTAAAAAAATATTATTTTGCTGACGTGGACATGCCACGTTAGCAAAGTTAACGGGAACAGTGAAGTTAACGGAAAAAGGGGCAAAATGTCCCAAAAAATGAGTTGCAAGGGGCAGATGGGTTGCAAATAGAGTTGCAGGGGGCAAAATGTCTCTCCAAGTGAGTTGCAAGGGGCAAAAGGGATAATAAGTGTTTGTAAAAGGGCTTCTAGTGCAATTTGGCAATATTTTTGACAAATTGGAATGAATTATGCTGATTGAAACAATTGGGAATAAATATTGGCCACTTGGGTCATTTTGGATAATTTCCCTTGTTTTTAAGTAGGGATGGCAATATGGGTATTTTAATGGGTAAGGGTATACCCAACTGCAGCTTAATGCTGATGGGTTTTTGGGACAATGTGGTCTGCCTAAATTATCTATGGGCAGATTATAATTATGTATCTCGACATTTGGGTTGAGTCAAATTATATATATGTTGTATTCATTTACTTTCAAATTCTTGCAATTATATTCTACTGTTACTATAATCGTCAATTTCGATTTTTCGGTGATGATGTGGATTATGTAGGTTTAATTAGCTAGTGTTTGGATAAATGGGTTGTGAATCTGAAAGCAAGTTATCTATGGGCAAATTATAATTACGTATCTCGAGATTTGGGTTGGGTCAAATTATATATATATATATATTGTATTCATTTATTTTCAAATTCTTCCAATTATATTCCACTGTTACTATAATCGTCAATTTTGATTTTTCGGTGATGATGTGGATTATGTAGGTTTGATTAGCTAGTGTTTGGATAAATGAGTTGTGAATCTGAAAGCAAAAGCCAAGGTACTGAAACTACCAAAAGTATCATTATCTAATGGTTTGGAGCTATTTTTAATATACGTGCGCCACTCGCCGTAGAAGATAGATGACATGGAAGAGTGAAAATGTGAGCCCATAAAATCCATGCCATCACATAAATCAGAAAATTGATTATTCTACTGATGATGGAATACAATTACAAGGATTTGAAAGTACATGGCACTGAAATGCAAAAAAAACAAAGTGTAAGTATTATATTAAAATTTGATTTAAACCACAGTGTATGTAATTGTAATTTTCCTATTATGTATTCATTTTCATCCACTACTTGTTTTGGTCCAAAAGAGCAAATACACTGATCAAAGCAGCTTAGCGTAAATTATATTTAGAATTCAGTGCAAAACTCTTGCCTAATACATACAATCAACGTCTAGTTGGTTCGACACCTTGTTAAGAGATAATTGTATGGAAATTTGTGTCACTAATACTGTAAAATACTTGCATTATACTCGGGATAACAAGTTGGTCCTGCCATATGCAGATAGTATATTAAATAGCATTAATTTATTATTTGCATTTTCTACTACTTCGTGTAAATAATTTTATTACATATCCATAGCATCTACTAATTGTTTCCTCCTCTGCTTGTCGAGTCTCAGTTGAGGCTGCAAAAAATACAATAATTTACCCAGTTAATTGATTAAACATTATACAGGTAGAGAGAGAGAGACGAAATTATTATATTTTTTTTTTTCCCACCGGATTTGACCAAAATTGTCATTTTGATTCAACGGCTGTAAAGCCAAATACGATAGAATTATCTACTGGGTCATTCGGTGAAGAGAAAGACTGGAGCATATAATTAACCCTTACTGCTTGCAATCCATGGCATTAGAGATAGGGAAACTAAGATGGGCATTGCACTTTACGGGCACATCTTGGATTCGCGAGGCTATGAAAGGAATACCATTTACACGAGCCATGTCTTCAATGCATTGGCATATATCCCTTGGCGCATTACCATAAGTCTTGGCTATCCCGTTCAATGTTCGGACGGCGTCACAACACGGGGCCGGTGGATCGGCGCATAACCCGGTGACGAATATAAGACAACGGCTAAATGTATGCCATGCGTCGGCGCAGAAATACGAGGCCTGCGCGTTGGCCGATCCACAAGCTAACAAGAGAAATATGTTCACATAAGCCAAAAAGTGAGCCATATGTATCACTGGCTAGTTGGGGCGATCTATGATGCTCCTTATAGAGCTTTTATTCGTTTTAATAGTACTCCACGAGAAACAGTTTCTCTTAGTTTTGGTTGTTACCCACAGAAATTTACCATCATGCTTCTTGAATGACTAACGATATGTATATGATAAATATAATAATTAAAAGAATTTCTTTCTTGAAATCACCATCACGTTTCATTCACTTTTAGTGTGGCTAGCCCTTCTTCTATTATATAAGGTCTTCGCTTATTAGGTCTAGCTTGTATTATCATGACTGGTATTTAGGTAAACACGCATTCTTTACAACTTTGGTGATATATTTGATTGTGTTTGCTCTGAAACTATCTGATGAATTTGAATCTTCTGTTGCTCTGAAACTATGTAATGAGTTTGAATCTTCTGCTGCTTTATAGGCACAATAAAAAGGGCTTTGCATCTTACACTGAAGAGGGCCGGCTAATAACATCTTCCTATTGAAAATCAAAACTTTTTCTGAAAAGGAAAATACAGTTCCAATCGACACTTGAAAGTTCATAATGTGCAGATTATTAGCTCCATATTCGAGATCCACTTTGAAATATTTCCATATGCAGTATTGATCTGCCTTCATGCAATGATCCCTGCTCGGAATAAGTAACAAAATTGAACAGATAATAGAGATTACTTTACTAAGTACTACACATAATAGCAAGTGTTGGATCATATACGATATGATATATCCATCTCCAAACATGTACTTCGTATCTCTACAATATTAACAAATGTACGTATGTGCATATGGTTTGTGTGACTAAGTATAACCTCATGTTAGCTTCATCTGGGCATTTCACTTGATCTGACGCTCGAATGCCCAATAATTTCAACAAGCAGATGTCAATTATAAAGTGAGTGTGGTGTGGGTGAGATGTGTTTTGGGGGTGAGGTAAAAATACCAAGTTCAAAAGTGTCCCCTTTAGAGGTGTACCCTACGCCAAACCGAATGGAGTCTGAACGATATTTCACTGACTAAATACCACCCTTAGAAACGATCTACGATGTCGAATGGATATGGCGGCACGCTGGCTAAATTGAGTGAGAGAGCGTCCCAAGCTTGGCTATTGTCAGAAATATTCTTCTGATGGGAACAATTTAGGAAGTCCCATTTAAGAAAGAAGAAAGAAGACAGCTGAGCAGAGCATGCAGGTATATATATGGAAATAATGGAAGAGAATAAGAGGGTGAAAAGGAAGAAGCAGCCACGAGGCAATAGTTGATGAAAATTCTGCACTAGATTGATTCTTCTTGGATGACCATGTGCCATGTTCTTGGTAGAATATTTAGACTTCAGATTATAATATATTATAATTGTTTTAAAAAACCACAACAGCCATACGCATTTAGGCCCCGTTTGGCTGCACTTTCCGAAATCACTTTCGGCGCCAAAGTGATTTCGGAAATCAGTTCGGCAGAAAAACGCGTTTGGTAAAACCAAAGGAAATCGCTTTCGAGGCCAAAGCTCCTTTCCGAAAGCTGCTTTCGATAATCAGCCGAGGAGTAGCTTTCGCAGATTTCGCGAAAGCTGCTTCCATTTGGGACACGCTCGTCATTTTCAGAAATTTTAATGAAATTGTATCGCCCGCAGAAATCAGCCCAGACCCGCAGACGTTCTCCCGCCGTCGCTGTCACGCCGCGACGCTTCCTGGAACGCCACCTGGTGGGATATGATCACGGCGTCACTCTGGTCACGTCGGTGGTGGTGGCGCGTCCGATGGTGGCAGGACGGCGGAGATTGGGCCAGAAATCGGCGTTGGCGTTTCTGGTTTCTTAGTCGGACTGTCGCTGCCACACTGCCAACTTTCTTGGAACGCCGCAGGTATGGCTGGGTCGGCGTCGTCATGGGGAGTCCAACGCCGGTGGTGGCGCTTCCGATGGAGGTCAGACGGCGGAGATCGGAGGCTCGAAGCTTGTCGGCGTCGGGTTTTCTTTGAACGGCATCGCCGCCTCACCGCTGCTTTTCTTGGAACGCCGTGGGTGTAGTCAGGTTCACGGCGTCATGGCGAGCTCGAGACGGTAGGTGGCGCATGGGATCGGTGAGCAGCAGCGGGTCATCGGCGAGGGAGATGGGACGACGGCGGGCGAGGGCGTTGAGAGTGGCGAAGACGATAGGTGCAACGCACCGTTTTTCTTTATCTTGTAATATTTTTTATTTATGTACTAATATTTACCTATTCTAATAATAATCTTTCTAATATTATTATCAAATATATACCTAAAAATTTAATAAAGTTTTTGCTATTGTTAATTTTGTGTTAATTTTGCTATTTGGTTCTATACTAATATCATAACAAATTTATATTATTTCAAATATTTACAAAAAATTTTAGTAAAATTTAATTGGAGAAGTATTAATTTTGTGTTGATTTTTTGTGCAAATTGATGGATATATATGATATGCTATTGTGTAAATAGTTTATTAAAATAGTTATTCAATAACATGTCTGTTTTGGTCATTATATACATCTCACAGCACTTTCCTAAAAATGTTTACCAAATGCCAAACTGATTTCCCCGAAAGTTGATTTCGCGAAAGTAATTTCGCGAAAGCACAGCAATGCCAAACTGGACCTTAGCAAATCCCCCACCCACCCGGACAAGGATTCTCTATTTCATGTTCCATGTTCCATTTTTGTTCCACTTTCATTTTTTCGACATCTCCGATGATTTATGTTATGATCCAAACCGTTCACTTTTTTTATTATCTAGTAAAGATCATCCTTGCAAAAAATTATTCAAATCTGTGATCGTTCGGTTATCAAACAATGAAACATAGCCGAATCGACTTTGTAAAATATAACCGAGTCTTTATATAACCTAAAAAATCACGGATTTGAATATTTTTTGCAAGGATGATCTTTACTAAATAATAAAAAAAATGAATGGTTTGGATCATAATATAAGTCATCGGAGATATCGAAAAAATGAAAATAGAACAAAAATGGAACATGGAACATGGAATAGAGAACACCAAGACCAGTTAGCAGTGGCGGAGCTATGAAGAGACCAAGGTATACCATGGCCCCTGCAAATCTTTTGAAACTCGTCCATGCTAATAGGTAGAACTAGTTGAAATAGATGGAACACCCGCAATTTACTAATACATGGCCCCCTCAAAGACTAATACACGGTCCCCTCAAAGACTAATACATAGTCCCCATGGCGATGTCCCTTACACAGACAGCGGTGGCTGGGAATTTGCAAATTGGTTCAAAGTTTTTGAGCAAGGAAGAAGACCTATAGAGACAAAACAACTGCGTTTTAGGTCGGATTATTCAACTACGTGGTCCATTATTAAACCATATAAAACAACTCTGTGACGCACTAACCTACATTATCTCGATAGCACATAATTATTTTTTTCTCTTTTTTGGGTGTGTTTTTTTTTTTTCTGGTGGGGGTGGTTGTTTCCCGTCGTTTTTCCTTAAACACTCTCAAGATGTAAATATCTCATTAGGGCGTGCAAAGAATTTGAAACATATTCTCAGGTGCTAACTGTTGAGCTTAGGTGTAAATCTTTATCACATGAGAAAATCCTTGTGCATATATTCGAGTCATCGTAGTTTTTCCTACTTTTAACAATTGATGTGATTTTGACAGTTGATGGAGGTAATCGCAGGTGGGTGCCTCAAAGATTGCTGCTTTTTATTGGTTTTTGAGTTTTTTCAATCTGCTGTGCTACAAGGCCAACGTCAATCTCAAAGACTGGTGGAGGCGGACTGTAAGAACAAGTGCTTGCTTACTTGCTTTAGCTGCGTTGAACTTGTCCTGTGAAACTGCTTTATGATTTGGAGCCCGCTAGAAATTTGGCTATGGGAACAGAAATTTAGCTAGAATGGTTTCACATTTGGTAGAATTGAAATTAAAATGAGTTCTGAAGAATCCCTATCTGCATAGCTAGTACTATTGTTTTCGGTGCTGCATTTGTCTTGTCCAAGTGGTGATTGATCGAAATTGGTTTATATTGTAAAATGAATCTCATGTTAGTAAAACCTGTCATGCTTTCTGCTGTAGTTCAATCCGTTGGGGAGTGGGGGCGTACATAGGTCATTTCATACTTGTTAAATCATTTGTATCAGTTTGTTCTGTTGCTTTAATGTTGCTTTGATGTTTTGTTGTTGCTACTGATTCTTCTTTTTTTCTTTGCTTGTTTAAAATTTGAAGCCCCTGACAGATGTGAGACTCTATGGACATCGAGATATATGCAAGATTCTCGAAGTAAATGGAGGCAATGACTTTACAAATGATCAACTGATGGTAATTGAAATATGATTTTAGAGTTCGCACGAAATTTCAATGAAGCCCGGTGTCTGCTTTGTTTCTTAGGTCAGGCTTCCTGAGTGATTACATGTCCAAGTCTCCCATGAACTTATTATATTTACTTTTGAGGTTAATGTCTACTCATTCTTCTGCTGCATTTGCCAGCTGAAAACATTTTCTGACAGCCCACTTGTGCTTTTCTTATTAAGCTACCACTCGTTCTTGATCAATTATTGTGATATAGTGTCCTAGGTTACCTTGGTGTTATAAATGACTGGAATTACATTGCTCCTTACTCTAATATGCAGGATGTTCAATGACCTGTAAATGAACATTGTTAGAGAAGAGTCCGATGGTTATGTGATTATTATAGAATGGTTTTATATTCATACATTCGTACTAATTGAATTGTATTGATGAATGACTTTGCGGATGCATTGTCGATGTTATTTCGGAACTATACAAGCATTTGTAACTGCATTTGTTTCCATGTGTAGGATCGGTCTACTGGTCGTTCTCGTGGATTTGGATATGCTACGTTTGCATCCGCTAAAGATGCCAAGGATATCCTTTTCTCTTTCAGAACCATCTTGATCTTCATGATGTCCTCTGGTCGGAGTCTTACTGGTGAAGTGGCCAAAAACATGCATTGTTGTTTCTCATGTTAAAGAATTTTTGAACATGGTAACTTGAGTGGTTTATAAGTTCAATTTGGCCATTTTGACCGCCGTATTAATTAGTACAGTTGATGTCGCACATACAATAGCTTTTGCTACACCTCATTCTATATTCGTTTTTCAGGTTGTCACCAATGTCCTTCATCTTCATAACCAAAAGTTGACTGCTTACAAGGGGAACTATGATACATATGAGAGGACGCGAATGGAACTGGTCAAAAACCAACAAAAAGCTTTTGAGGCCAACGAGCGTTCAAGAGCACATATGCAGGTCTTATATCTTACCATAGTGATGGCCAGTATTTTGGTACTTTGTAGATATGGGGAATATGTAAGACTCATAGGCTAGAAAAATATGACTAAGGAAAATCTTGGTGTTTTGCTATGGTAGGACTTTGGATATAGTTGCTGCTAGTAAGAATTGCCTAATGTATTTGGTGTGGAATATTATTTAATGAAATGCATTCTTGCTGGTGTGCTCAAATGAGATTGGTGTGTAATTGAATGACATTTTGGAAAAAGAAGAAAGGTTTGATTCAAACAACTGATGTTATGGAAACTATTGTGAAAAAACTGCATATACAACAACAAAATATGTTGTATAAGTACATTAAAGACAACATAGATATCAGAAAAATTGTTGTAAAAAGAATACATTTAACACGTTTTTGGCTTGGTTTTACAACGGCCAGTGGAAGCCGTTGTAAAACACATATTCGCACAACGGGTATTATCAGTCGTCTGATTATTTCTGTTGTAAAACAAGTATTCGCACAACGGATTATATCCGTTGTTTGATTATTTACCGTTGTAAAACACATCTTTGTACAACGGATTTTATCCGTCATCTGAAAGGCTTCAATACTCGACAAGGGATTTAACAACAGATGACCCACCCTATTGTACAACGGGTTTTCACCGTTGTTAAATGGCATTTTTCTCCTAGTGTGCACTCCACTTTCTCTTTAATTTTTACACATAGATGAAGTGCATAATAAAAAAAATGGAGTGCCAGTGTTAGAGAGACGTTATCACATTCAAAAGGAGATGCTGCAGTTTCGCCACAGTCAAGAGGAGCTAATGCTAGTTAATGGTGGTTAAAACATTTTGCTGTTATGTAGTTAATTGTGGTTTGATTATGTAAATTATTGTAAAGTTTCGGTTATGAAACTTGTTGGGGAACAATCAAGTAGATAGGCAAATTCACATTAACAAACTAACAATAGATATTCTAACATGAAATCAAACCAAAACAAATCGACAAGTATATGATAATAGAAAACATACTGACTTGAACGGAAGATAGAGGCGTGTATAAATACACTGTCCTTAAGACAGAATTTCGCCCCTACTCAGTGCTTGTAGTTCTACGGGCGTCCATCTCACAGGATTCAACTATCTATTATCCGCGGTTCCAGCACCGAAACGTTGGACTCAGCGAACTTCCATGTGCTCCTCTCCAATGGACTATGCAATGGTTTGAAAAAGATACGTTTTCATGTGAAGCAAATTTGTTTGTGATTCTTCTTTTTCACTTTTTTTTTTTTTTAGGCTTAAGAGTTTCCTTTATTTATAGGAACTCTAATACCTTTTCAAAGAGGTATCTTCTAAATGATGCATCTTTATGTTTACACTGAAGAGTCGCACCCTTACCCTTGAAGAGTTGTACTCCTACAATTTTTAAACATAACGGCATAATAATAATATATCAAGCCTAAACAAAAATCACAAACATAATTGCTTTTAAAATTGGGGGCAAAACATTCAAAACTCCAACAATACCCCACATTTTGAATGCAATTTTAAAAGCTATGTTGACTCTAAAAAATTGGAGAGAAACTAGACATGATGCACATCAGGATAAGTGTCTTTTGGACTTGAACTTTCCCTAGTGAAGACTTATCGAGTTTACTGGTGACGCAGTGGATATAGAAGATCATTGAACTGTTCACCGTTTGTGTAAACCGAGACAACAAGCCTCACATACATCATATCTATACACACTTTCATTCTTACGGTTGTGTCCATTTTGGTCCTGGACAAATCCCGTTTTCATGAGAGCTTTAGAGAATTTAGCCATATCAATTCTTATAAATGCGACCCACATTTACTCTCACATAGGTGGTCTTTCTGATTAAGAATAGTCTGCTCTATTCCTCCTTTAAGAAAGGATATCATTTACCATTAAACGTAAGAACGTAACCTTTTTACTTACAGCAGACAACACACTTCTTTCCAGCATAGGAGTGAGGTATATAGTGTGTTAACATCTTTGAATCATGCCCAACCAGTTTGCCTATTGAACCTAGACCATGGGATCTCCAATCAACTAGGTTAGGTTTCCGCCCGGCTGATTCATTGGTTATGTTGGCTTTAACCTCATTCCCCTCGATGTTCAACTTACTCTCTATAGTCACCTTTAATATTTGGTACCACTAGGTTGACTATCTACAATATATGGAACTGTATTCCATCTTGTGAAGTTATACTTCATTTAAGAGCAGT
Organism: Spiraea crenata; assembly: GCA_033992175.1. Lineage (NCBI taxonomy): Eukaryota > Viridiplantae > Streptophyta > Magnoliopsida > Rosales > Rosaceae > Spiraea > Spiraea crenata. The sequence continues at coordinate 4,009 of JAVBHV010000010.1, read as the reverse complement.
TGTTCTTCATGGTTAAGTCCTCTTGTATGTGTTAAGACTTACCATATGTGTCATTTAAGTTATACTTACTTAGACACCCCACGTTTGTGTACTTATAGGAAAATCATTAACATTTCCAACCTTAGGGTGTGGCTGGACCACCCCACAATTGTCACAAATTCAAATATTATTCATTGTTGGAATGATCAACTTCTTTGACCTTGAAGTCTAGGCCATAGCCTGTATGTGATTACGAATTTCCTTTGAATCTTATATCCACACAAAGGTGAAATCAAAGGCTCCTTATATAAGATCACTAAAATACTCTATTTTGTGACTTCCTTATGCTAAGATACATATCTACTTGTATTTCGTTTCAAATTCTATGTATCTAGAATTATTGAATCCTTCAAGTACATGTAGATATCATAATTCGGTAAAAGCTTACCCAAGTACCTTGACTAACATGACCTATTAGTCACGTTCATGTCTTTGCTTACCGTATAAACAATCTTATGTCTATTGCCAATTTACAAGAGACCCCACATTTTCAATGATATTTTCTCTCAAAATAATATCAATTTTTGGCTCGTTATTGATCATTGTTCAACCTATAGGGATTGGGAATATATACACTTCTTAGACCTTGTAGCCTTTCTAATAGAAGCATTCCTTTCTGCCTATATCTTGATTTGCTTACTTAATAAGCAACATCAGGTTCAATTCCATTAGGCAGAGAACCCCACAATTTCAGTATCATATATCCCAGTAGGATAACTCAGAAGCTAAGTTCATTAAACTTCTCAGGCTTTGAACACGAACATTCTTTGTTACCTTACCAGTAACTCCATGCTTCTTTGTTGTTTTGCATGCTGAATACACAATGAACAACAAATCATGTAGCCCAGTGTTCAAAATCTGGTAGCAGAGCACTCTTCATCGAAGAGACACATCAGTTAAATTGAAAGTACATTTATTTATTTATTTATTTATTTTTTAATTTGAACCAAATACAATCCAATACGATCATTTCATCAAGTAACCATGCATATCTCCAGATTCTATATACCATTATACTTGACATCATCCAAGTATCAATTTACAGAATTCGAATAAGCAGCCACTGCTTGACATATGGATTTTATAACATGAACAGATAATTTCATTCACCTGAATTCCCATATTTGAATTCAGCCCACGACAAAATCCTGAGTTGATGCATGTCGATCACCAACGAATATTTCAAACTTTGTATCTACTTGACAGAGATTCAAGTATCATACATAACCCAACAGGTCTTGATTTGCCACCAATTTCCCAGCGGTGCTTGGCGCCTGGTTATATTGAACAAGATCACTAATCCATTCAAACGAAGAGACAGGTTTGGTGTTCTGCCCCAACCAGGAACCACCCAATTTTCTGGTTGGATGTATTGGTAAAAACACTCAATGTTTTTCCATTCGAAAGGAAGCAACACTTCGTGAAAAGGTACTCACCTTTCAACAGTTAACTTCCCCAAGATTGATTGCAGTTCTAATTTTATAACTACATGCATCCAAATTGTAAAACGTGATATGAATTACAGTAGTATCAAGCAATCTAAACAACTTGACATGAATAATCACAGTCTAGTATATGTATTATTTGCGTCTAAAAACACATACAGATCATGCACAAGTACCGCAAATTAGACCTTAGAGTCTCAACAGATCTTCCTTCATCATATTCTTATCTTTGAGATAAGTTCGGCGGCTTGCCGTGCATGATTAAGAATGCTAGACATGTTTCTATCATCAAATCATGGACAATGATTTGAAGATCCTCGGGATCACTATGTAGAACTCTAAAATTTGCCATTTGCAAATTTCTTTGATACAACACTCAATTCATAAGTGCACGATCCCCTTACTCTTTTGTTTGTTTAGTATACTCAATATACATCAAACAACAAACTCTTTGCCATTCATACCGAATGTTCCAAAATAGCAATTCTGTCTTAAGATTGTTGGGGAACAATCAAGTAGATAGGCAAATTCACATTAACAAACTAACAATAGATATTCTAACATGAAATCAAACCAAAACAAATCGACAAGTATATGATAATAGAAAACATACTGACTTGAACGGAAGATAGAGGCGTGTATAAATACACTGTCCTTAAGACAGAATTTCGCCCCTACTCAGTGCTTGTAGTTCTACGGGCGTCCATCTCACAGGATTCAACTATCTATTATCCGCGGTTCCAGCACCGAAACGTTGGACTCAGCGAACTTCCATGTGCTCCTCTCCAATGGACTATGCAATGGTTTGAAAAAGATACGTTTTCATGTGAAGCAAATTTGTTTGTGATTCTTCTTTTTCACTTTTTTTTTTTTTAGGCTTAAGAGTTTCCTTTATTTATAGGAACTCTAATACCTTTTCAAAGAGGTATCTTCTAAATGATGCATCTTTATGTTTACACTGAAGAGTCGCACCCTTACCCTTGAAGAGTTGTACTCCTACAATTTTTAAACATAACGGCATAATACTTAGTCTTAAACCAAGTCTAATAATATATCAAGCCTAAACAAAAATCACAAACATAATTGCTTTTAAAATTGGGGGCAAAACATTCAAAACTCCAACAAAACTAAAGTCCAACATTAGCCTACATACTTGTATATTGTGAACGAAATTATCAAGGAAGAATCCTTTTCTACAGGCAATAACATTTCCCTATGTATGTATATATATTTTTATCCACAACCTTTTAACTAATACATTTAGAAAAATATGAGCTTGCAGTCATATTCGAAGTGGAGTCTCCTCATTTCCTTTACTCGGCTTAAGTTGATTGGGCCACATCATCATTCAGCATTTTGAAATGCTTAAGCCTCAGCACCTAAGTTTCTCCCTTATTTGATTTCTTTTAGTTCTAATTAGGAGTATTAAACACTCTTTTCCTTATTAGCAGGTTTTTTAACCAGGCATTTGAGGTTGTATAGTCTCGATATTCTCTTTGTACTCCTTCATTTGGTGTGATGTCAAACTAATTGTTATAGATGTGCATTTCTTTGATAAAAAAAAGGAAATTTAGTGGAGGAGACACTCCAAACATAACAAGATAAAAGAACAAAAATTTTATTTTATAACATGAAGGATTAGCCAATGAGAGAGGGCAGTATCTTGTATATATTCTATATTTTTTTTCAAAATATATAAACAAATTACATATCGAAAAGCAAAAAAAAAAAAAAAAAATATTGAAGAGGGCGCCAGACCCCTTATTCCTTAGTGCGTCGGCCAGTGGCTGCTCCATATATATTCGAGATCCACTCTGAAATACTTCCAAGTAACATTTTATCTGCCTTCATGCATGGATCCCTGGTCCAAGGAGACAAAATTGAACAGAGAATTAATTAATCAATGCATAGATCCCTGCCTTTATGCATATGAATACACAAAGTGCTGTGGGGGTGAGATATATATATATATATATATATATACACACACGTATGGGTTTTCCGGAGTGAGATAAAAATACCATCCTTGGAAGTGTTCCCGCCTGTACCAGGTGCTTTGTTAGGCGGAATGGATTTGGACTGACTTGAATAGATAACACCACCTTCAGATGGGTCGCCCTGACGCTGGCTTGGAGTAGATGATAGATAGCGGACGTCAGAACCAGCTTGGCGGTTCTCAGTGATGGAAGTTTCATTTAAAACAGAAGAAGACACATTAATAGCGGAATTGCATGGGTGAAGATTTGTAGAAATAATAATGGAAACGAATAAGAGGGTGAGAAGGAAACGGCCATGGGGCGGCAATATTATCAATAGTGGATTAACGGACTGCAAAAGCTTATTGGTTCTTCTTCTTGGATGAATGTGTGCCATGTTTTCGGTAGATTTAGAATGTAGATTGCTCACAAGACTCATGGATTTGGAGATATTATATATAGGCTAGCCGTATATCCGTTTTTGGAGTATGCATGCACTTGACGATAAAAACCCGAATTCTCTTTTCAACAATTCAAAAATTCAACCTG